>CM060931.1:682965724-684421974 GCA_030765085.1 Allium cepa
TGAAAATGAAAAGCTGCAACTTGAAGCACTTGACTTGCTTGATGAAAGAAGGAAAGAGGCTATGCTCAGAGTTGCAGCCCATCAGCAAAGGATAGCCATGCACTTCAATTCTAAAGTTCGCCAACGCATCTTCGAAATTGGGGATCTAGTCTTGAAAAGGGTCATGACAGCAACAGGAGTGTTTGGGCCAAACTGGGAAGGGCCATACATTATAGGCAAAAACTTCTTGATGGTACTTTCAATCTCACAACTATCGAAGGGGATCCAATTTCGAGAGCCTGGAACAGCAATCACTTGCGTCCATATTTCACTTAGAAGCAATGATTAAATTTGTAAAATGATTGTGGATGTATCATTCTTGTATTGTAAGCCATTGTAAAATCAGTGTGAATCAATAATAAGAACTATAAAGTGGATGTAAGCCCAGTTCTTGGCCGTACCACTATAAATCTTGTGTTCTCTACTACTACAAAATGCCTGTCTCATTTCGATGTGCAAATATCTTAAATATATTGCTAAAACGTCGATTTAATATTGCAGGCTATCAAAGCAAAGCTTACCTATTCAACACATCGCAAGGCCAAGCGATTCCTACAAATCAATCAACAAACAAATGTCAAGCCACAAAAATTCCAGATTCAATTCCTACATAAGAAGTGCTTCTCACAAACGGTTGGTGATTCCACCGAAGGGGCACCTTCCTAACGTGGAGGTTCCAGGCCTTGCCAACTGATTGCGATTTTTTGTGCAAATGGACATCCGGTTAAGTAGCTTGCGCCTACCCCGTGGATTCACTTAACAATGAAATACACTTCTCTGAAAAAAAACAAACAACTTGCAAAAGAAAGGAACATGTACTTGGAATTGATAACGAGGAATTGCTGAGGGGCAGATGGTGAAAAGACATGGGCAAGTAGACAAAAAACAACCAAAATGGAATCTTGTCTCTCAACCAAAAGGTTGTTGGGACCACCGAAGGCGCACCTTCCCAAAGTGAAGGTTCCAGGCACTTGCTAGTTAATTGTGATCGTTTGTGCAAACAAACATCCAGTTAGGTAGCTTGCTTCTGCTCCATGGATCCACTTAATTGTGAGATGCAACCTTCCTGGCAAACGAAACAAAAAAGCCCTCTTAGGAGGCACACTTCTACTTCAAGGGAAGATCAATTTCTCCATAATGAGAACATTCTTCCCTAAAACAGTTGAAGTGCCAAATAAAGCCCTCTAATGAGGCACGCCGAAAAATGAAATGTTTTTCTCAAATAAAAAGGTTGGTGGAACCACCGAAGGGGCACCTTCCCAAAATGAAGGCACCAGGCCCTTGCTAACAAATTGTGATCGTCCGTACAAACGAACATCCAATTAGGTAGCTTGCATCCGCCCCGTGGATCCATTTAACTGCAAGAAGTAACTTTCAGGCAAACAAAAAAGCCCTCTTCGGAGGCACACTTCTACTCTCAAGGGAAGATCAATTTCTCCATAATTAGAACATTCTTCCCCAAAAAAGTTGAAGTGCCAAATAAAGCCCTCTAACGAGGCATGCCCAAAAATGAAATGTTATCTCTTGAAAAAGTCGTTGGTGGAACCACCGAAGGGGCATCTTCTCAAAAAGAAGGTTCTAGGCCGCAGCTAACTTTCTGGCAAACAAATCAAAGCCTTCTTCGGAGGCCCGCTTTACCGCGCAGGGGAATCCACTTCTCAAAAATAAAAGTGACCATCTCCAAAAGTTGAAGTGTAAAAACTTTTTCTAAAAAAAAGAAAACTTCTCCAATACAAGGCACACTCTACTAGTGCAGAATAATATTTCCTCAAAATGGAAGAATTATTCTCCAGAGTAAGAGTATAAGTCTTCTCAAAATGGAGAAGATTGCAATAAGCCGTGATATGGGGGCAATATAATATAGCTACATTAATAAAAGCAACGCTCAAGCAACATACCACGAGCTCACTGCAATATCATACAAAGAAAATAAAGAAACTTGTGTGAAAATAAGGAATAAATGCATTTACAAATACAGACAAAAGATTGTACAAGTAAAAAGAGTCATTCTATTCCATACTATAAAATATTTGTATATATGTTCCGGTTTCAAAAAGCGGAGGCCGGTACCCGCACAATCTCCGGTCGATACAAGTCATTAGATACAAGCAAAAAGCAAAAAAGCAGAACAAGAAGGATAAAACCAGACCCATTACTTCTTCTTCCCGCTGCCTTTGGAGCTCTCGCCTGGCCTAATGGTTAACTTCTTGAGTCGGCCTGAAAGAGTCGGGGAAAAAGGAGAAAGAAGTGCAATTGGGTCCTCTTCCGCTTTCTCATCGCTAGAAGAAGTGCCCTTCTTTTTCTTCGAAATTCCACACTTTCCCCTCTTCTTTGAAGAAGATTCGTTGCCCGGAGTGATAAGATCAATCAGCTATGTATCATCGGCAGTAAATTTCTTCGAGGTCCTCTCACCCTCCTTAAGTTCTTCAGCTTTCTGCTCTTGTGAAGCGGCCGGGTCATCTAAGCCTTGAAGAGCTCCTATTTGTTCTTCTTGCGACCCCGGTTGAGAAGCAGAAGAAGGAGTAACTTGAAGAGGTGGAGGGGCAATAGCTGGAGGAGGCGAAGCCTGTACAACACTTGTTGTTTTCACTACAGAAGAAGAAGATTTAAACATCAGTATTTCTCGCAAAGAGAGGAGATAGTGGCATGTCGAGGCTTAAGTAATAAGCAATAAGTTCATCGAGAGCATGTGAAGCAAACGAGTAGTCCACTTGAGCTGGATCAGTGTTGAAGTTACCTGGAGAGATTGGATTTATCACGTCAATTTCAAGATCTTGGGCTTCGGTGTCTTCTTGGGCCTCGTCTTTGGCATGAGCAGTTGTAGTTTCGGTTTCGGCTTTAGCAGGAGGCGGAGAGTGGGAACTGGAGCCAATAATATCGATGTCAACCGAAGCCAAAGGACGAGTTGGGTCGGCCAAAGGTGCCTTCCGTAGATGCTCTCCTTCCGCCGCTTCATCTCGTTCCTTGGCAAGTTGTTCTTTCCCTCTAGCAAGGGCGGCACGACCCTCACCATCCAAATAATAAGCCTCAATATCCTCCTCAGCGTAGCCAGCATCTCTAAGCATTTCAACTGCTGCCTCCCGCACTTCAGCCAGGGTAACCTCATACTTTGGGCCCAAAAATGAAAGACTGCCATGCACCAAGACGCTGTGAACATAAAACTCGAATAGAGTGGAACTGTCGTTGGCCTTAGTCGCCTCATGTGATTGTTCAGCTACTGCTTTTCCAGCGATGGTCTTGTCATGCTCCTTTTCGGGCTTAGAAAGCTGGGCCTTTAACATTGTAATCTCCAAATCTTGGGTGTTAGTCTTTACCCGCAGCTGAGCAGCATCATTGCGGTAGATTTCCACGATTTTCTGCTCCGCCTCTAGTTTAGCCTCACCGTCTCGTTGAGTAGCGTGGGCATCTCTTACTTTCTTTTGAAGAACCTCTTCCTTTTGAGTATAAGAAGTGGAAGAGGTGGCAAGATCATCTTTAATCTTCTTGATTTCAGCTTCAAGTTTCTCGTTATAGGCGGTGATGCTCTTCATCTCCGTATCATGCCGATCAAGAACATTTTGCCACTCAGACTTATCGCTTTCCATGGTCAGCATAGCCTCGAGATTTAAACGATTTACTCTTTGAAGCTCCTCAACTATTTTTTGCCAGCCGAACATTCTTTCAATACAAGCTTGACAGCGTCGAGATTTCTCAACATGGCCTGTTTACCAATTGGAACCAAGTCCATACTCCTTTCAAACACCAATGCGAAAATCGGCTTTGGAGTGCAGACGGAGGCTTCTCAACTTGATAAGGAGGCCTATTAATGATTGCTTGAATTTCAGCTCTTTTAAGGGCAGAAGAGCTAGAAGGGATGTCTAGAGAGATAGAAGCAGCAGACACTTTAGAAATTTCAAATGTAGACTTTTCGCTAAGCTTGGCTCGCTTGCTTGAATCTTCAACTACATGACTCTTCCCCTTATCATCATGAGACTTTCTCTTATGGGAGTCATCATCCCTCTGGTAAAAGTCATGTTGGTCGTCTCTTCTTCCATAATTCCCCTCATAAGCCTGCCTTTCGCGAGCTTTCCTAGCTGCTCTTTCCTCATCAGTCTCCCTAGGGACAGGAAGATAGAGCCTGGGGTCATAAGAATCACGCCTCGCATAGCGTTGAAGTCATCGTAATATGAGCTGCTACGTCCCATGGGAGAACCTGAAAGTGAAGAAGAGATAAAATTTAGAAATCTTCGAAATAAAGAAGCTAAATGCGCATAATTGGCAAGAATCCTAAGTGTGTGTGTGGCGTGCGAACTACACGCGTCAAGCTACAAACCACTTTTCGGCTTAGGAGTGATGTCGGATTTTGCGGCAGGAGTGAACTCTTGGATTGATAGAATTGATCGTAAAATGGATGTCGCTTCGATTGCTGGAGAAACAAGCTTAGAAGTGGTGGTGTCATTTTTAAATAGCTCGTGGGAAGTCACAATAAGATCGCTCAGTCCTCTAAAGATATCATCACCATCGTGCCCAACGGAATGGGTCATATCAGCAGTGCCCTCTTCAGCACGCTTTACACTCTTCGTAACGGAACTTTCTTTCTCAGCTCCCTCATCAGCTTCTCTAGTAGCCTTCCCATAATGTTGAGGAAATTCCTCTTTTTCAATAACTGGGGGAAGTTTAGATTTGCCAGATAATCCCACACCGTCAACAGAATTGGAGCGTTTCACTAATGAAGCCTCTATAATAGGTTCCTTCAGTACGAATTCCTTTGCGGAAGCTGGGGCATCTGACGCTTCTGCTTGAGAACTGGGGGCATCACGGGACTGAGTGGATCGAGAAGAGTGCAAGAGTCCGAATTGGTGCAAAAATTCGTCATTCAGTAGAAACTTAATACTTCTCTCATCGATAGCTACGGCACTCAATCTTTCGAAAGTCGATTTGTGACTAGAATCTTTAGAGGGAGGAGGAAGTGCTGCAAAAGTAAAGAATGAAGTTAGCACATGACGACTCGAATTTTGAAAGGCTCGGAAATGAAGTGAACGGAGATAGGTAGTCTTACTTCCTACTCTCCAGATATCGTAGAATTCCGGGAGGGCAACGGACAAAGAAGAACTGGTTTAAAAACCCGTGAGCGCTCTTGGGCAGATCTGTAATCAGCTTGCGGTTTCTTGCACTCCTTACAAGAGTAATGGAAAGGTGATCTTTGTTCCTCCCGAATGAACATAAATAGCAGATCTCCTCGAAGCTTGGGAGGCGGTTAAGCGTCCTCCTAAATAGTACGTGCAACCCCATCAAAATGGCATAGCCATTAGGGTGCAACTGGAATTGAGAAATAGTTAGTCGAAGGAGGAGTGTTCTAAGAAAATCGTTGAAAGGGTGAATAGCTCCATTCAGACACATTTGGCGATTGGCTGCAATAAATCCAAGAGGCTGCCTATCGGCAGTGTCATTTACCCCAGGAAGCAGAGCATCTGCTTCAGCAATGCCGAATTGAATACATAGCTGGCTGAAAGCCCGTTGGTTCAATGTTGTTGAAACTCTTTCCGGAGGATTCTCCAAAGGGTCAGCCATTGGAAAAACCTCATCGGCCCGCTCTACTATCTCTTCTCGCACTTTGTTGAGAAGCCATTCTACACAAGGAACTGAATATTCAAATATGAAGGTGCACGTTTCGTAAAAGCGTGTGAAGCGTTGTGCAAAGCTACTGAAATAACAAGTAAATAAAGCAAAACTTGAAATAATACTGGTTGATGCATGTCAATTCAGGAAGATTCAAGGCTTGTTATTGGATCAAAATTAAGTGTAGTATCAATGCAGATAATATTCAGCAATAAGCAGTTATAACTGTATGAATTTTGCATTGATGCTTCATTTAAGTCAGTTGATTCACAGCATTTCATTTTTAGTTTGATTCACATTATTTTACTTAAGTAAAATATTATCTCTTTGACCTAATCCATCACTCGATGTGGGCAGTCGATGATGAGTATATTCGTCCTAGTTTTCTGCATTATAATAACAGGTTATTAACAATCAAATGTTGGTGCAATCTGTTTAGAGGTAGTTGAAAGTTCAAGCAAGCAGTTCAAGTTAAAGCCATGGAATGATAAGGCATGTTCAAGGTAGAAGGTCACGGGTTAAGGCTATAAGGCTTTAAGTCACGACGAGGCAAATGTGCTTAAGTCTTAACTCGTCCAAGTACAAGAGCAACCTAAAGGTTATGCCATAAAAAGTTAACTCGCCCAAATTATGGTGCGACCCAAAGATGGGTCGTTAAGGGAGTTATCTCGTCTGAAGCAGTATATTATATATCCTAAGTCGCTTGAGTTCTTAAGTTATTCCATTGAGCTCCAACGACCTAAGTTAAGTCGCAGGATGACTATGTCGCCCAAAAAGTTATTCATGTGCCATGTTCCAACGACTTAGATTAAGTCGCAAGCTCTCTAAGCCGTTCAGACTCCCTTAAGTCACCAAAGTTCATAAGTCGCTCAGGCTCCTTAAGTTTCCAGGCTCATATGTTGCTCAGGCTCACTAAGTCATCAAGACTCTTAGGTCGTTCAACTCTGTAAGTCGCTCTACATGATTAATTCGCCTCATGCCCTAGGTCGCCCTAAGGGTATCCCAGAAATACCGAGCTCTCTTCCACTAAAAACCTAAGTCCTACTCTCCACTCACACATTGCCACGTGTTCATCCCCTTTACTTCACCAGAAACGCCACAACATAACCCGAAATCTATTAACCCAAAACCTCCTCGTATCCTCCAAACTTCCAAAACCCATGATCAACTCCAAAAACTCCACATTCACCCAATAACTTCATGGAACCCTAAGTCGATACATTTTTCGAGAATAACGCAATTACCAACATTCGACGATGATCGGATTTACCTAGATTTGCTGTTGAAAATGATAATCGAAGATACGAGGAAGGGAATTTCACTTTAGCTCTTGAGCTTGAATACAACAATGGCGGCAAGATGATAAACAGTGAAGTGAAGAGGGTGAAAGGCTTAGCGGCTTATATAGAAGAAAAAGGGGAAGATGAATAGGCACGCGAGTTAGCCAGATCCTTGAGTCGCCCACGACTTAGCAAGGTTAAATCGAAGCACACGACCTATAACCTAGGCATGTACTTCGAGGGGCAAGTGTTAATCCCTCTTCTGAATGGTGACCCAACTGCTTAAGAAAAGCTGGCGACTTAACGACCTAACATAACAACGGGTTAACTACCCCAAAACCCCAAGCGACTTAACTGTTCACAGCTCCAAGCGACTTACAACCTATAACATCTGGCGAGATAACATTGCTATGAGTTAATGACTCAACCTCCCAGCGGCTTTCAACGAGTTAAGCGACCTAAACAGATCAACGACATAGTGACTCAAACATGACAGTGGGTTGAATACTACAGCGACTCAATGAGGTAGCGACCTAGCGACCTAGCGGGTTATGAGCTTACAGCTGCACTTAAATAAGCCGTGCCTCCTTATGATGTTTGTATATAGGTCACTCCAACCTATATTAGGTCGCCGCGACCTACCAGCCAACGCAAACGGCCAAATACACCCACTATAAGCCGTAACCCGTACCCATTAGGTCGCCCGCGACCTAACTCAACTCCTAAGCCGCCCACAGCCTACACCACACGACCTAACTCCGAAACTCCCCTATAAATACCCCGCCTACTCCACGTTGGGGGGAATGATTTCTCAAACGCCAAGACTTTGCTGTTTTCACGACTTCTACAACACTTCAAATGCCAAAGACACTTCAAAGAACCTTGAGAAAAGATCAAGTTCATTCAACATGAATTCAAAGAGCTTTTCTACATCAAAGGTCTAACTACTTGCCTTAATGGTGTTGTAATTGAAGAATTATTGTAAAATTTGTAATCAAATCAATAATAGATTAGATTAAGTGGACGTAGGCTTGACTTTGAGCCGAAACACTATAAAAATTGTTGTCTCTTTACTATTTTCTGCTTGCTTTTAATTCCCGTACCAACGGGTGGTGCTTGCGCTATATCACAACTCACACTGGGGTGTTAGCGTACATTTTTAGCGTTAACAGTAAGTATGGTTAGGCTAAAGTACTTTCTGAGTAGAATTGCATACCAAAGATTTGGAAGATTTAATAGGATAGGATGTGCAAAATTGATCAAGAGAAAATGACTTTCATAATGTCCATAAACCCAAGTCAATTTTTATAGGACTATGTTAGTGTAACACCCTACACTATAACCGGTTAAGCCACCTGTTGAATGATCGCTCGTTAACAATCCTAGGTTAAGCGGATAGCTTCCACAATTCCATGTCTCCTACTCTTAGCATGAATAGATTTCACAGAAGTCTATTTTCGCAATCCACGCTAGAATACTTGCATATTGTGATGAAGAAAGGGGACTTATTACACATTCCATACAAGAACCCTTTCCTAAGCTCTTTCCATAGAAATTCGATTGATCATTTGTGTAGATGCATCTCCTTAAGGCTCTCTAGGGAGATTTAATACAATGATTACAAGAACACGTCCCTTTTAATATTTCTTGGGGGATTTGGCTCCTAATGATGAAAATATTCCCTTTAATATGTCTAAAGGAATTCTTTTTGTAAGATGGTGTGAAAATATCCCTCTTTCGAATCTCTACAAGGATTCATTTCAGAAAAAGGGTAAAGTATTCTCGTGAAATGATAATGTTAGTGTTAATAGACAATCTCAAGTCAAGCAGTTAGTTTGTTTTCATTATAATGAGTATCTTGTCATATATTCGAGTAAGTTCATTTATATTATCGATGTGGTAGTACTTATATAGGTTACATTGATGTCCATACTTTGCAATTTTGGCCTTATCGGGAAATCAGGGGCCCACTAACTTAGTGTGTGATGGTTAAGTTATGCTAGGTTGCCATGGAGATTAGTAGTATATATACTTATCATGTACTATGTAGCACCATAATAGAAATGTGCTAACTTGTTGGATAAAGGTGAAGATGCAGGTTAAGGTACAGTTTCATTACCTCGTATTATGCCATAGGATATACTTGACATAGTACCATATTGGTAATCGTGCATATTAGTGATATTTTCTTTTCACTAGACTTTATGTCTGACCCTCTCTCTTTTTTCTCTTTTTCTATCTGTTCCTTAAATATGATAACTTAGAGTAGGAGTTTCTTCTAGTTCGAGGCAAGTTATAGAGGCATAAGTACTACCGCTATGATTATTGATGTGCACGTAAAAGTGTATAGTTATACTCACATATTTAATCCTGTTTTAATTAAATAGTAATCATATTAAGGTATTTTTACATGTTTTTAGCAAAATTTAAATGTTATCAAATCATTATTCATTCATCTTCATTTAGGGGAAAAATGGTAATTTTATGCATGTATTAATTCTGAGAATATTTATTTGCACATTTTAATTTTATTTGTAGGAAGTTGGATGGAAAATGGAAGAGGCTTCATGTATGTGTGCAAGCACAAAGGTTGGAAGAAAAATGAAGATGGAAATAAATAAATTCATGTAATCATGGAGGAGCCCACCAAATCACTAAACCATGGACCACAATTCAATCCTAACGAAGATTAAAAGAATATGCACATGTTCATAAAGGATTAAAGGCATATTGGTGGGGATTAATTACATGCTAATGATAACTTGGTGGCCACACTTCCTTAGAAGTATTTTGGATAGTCCCATAAAATATAGATTAGGTTTTTAGGCATATATAAATACCCATTTATATTTCATACAGAAACTCTTACCCCCTTCTCTTTAGTTTAGTTGTAACCACAAATGTAAATATAAATTTTCTTTTATATGGCTTCTTTGCCTTTTTCTCTTATGTAATTTTATATATGCAAAATTTGATTTCATGCTCTTTTAATTATCATTCTTTACTTTATGTAGTTAGTGTAGTTTTATTTCATGCAAGTAGATTAGATTTATTTACATGCAATTTAATTAGCTCACTTTTTTTCTCTTGTTTATTTTGAAATCTACATGTATTGAAATGATAAAAATATAAGAAGCTAAACCCCTTCAATTTAGGGGTAATAAAGCTCTCTTAATCATGTAGGTTTAACATGTTTGCTAATTTATGATCTCTTTTTGTGTTTACTGGAAATTTTTGATGTGGTAAAACTTTTTTTTTTTAACTTTGAATTTGATAGCCTATGCTGTTGACACCAAATAGACTATGCTTAAACAAACATAAACACAAATTACCTCTTCATCTATAGATGATTTCGGTAATGAAGTGGATTTAAGAATCAAAATTAGACGGTCTATATTACTAATTAATATTAAATAGATCATTCTTAGAATCAATTTTTTTTAATTTCATTATCATTTCATGAGAGTTGACAAGTAGTTTGGATGGTGTGTTAAAGTTTAATGTTTTGTGTTGGGCTAATTAATAGCACAAATAGACCATACTTAGGATAAACACATCAACTAAATTCAGAAATGACCAAAAAGAGATATCTAATTTCATTGTGTTGATTTGTGTGATTATGAGAAGGGATTTGCCTCTAAATTGCCTTCTACGCTCATATTTCTATTCACTTTTTTTTTTAGTTTTTAGAAATTTTAGTTAAAACATCTTTAAATAATTGGGTTAATTTAATCGAGTAGAATTTTAAAATTAATTCAATTTCTTGCGGATCGACCCGTACTTGCCATATACTAAAATTGTACGCCATGCGCTTGCGGTTATCTTTTTAATGAATTTTTGTCATCGGGTTTCTAATTCGATAGAAAATTTACCATCGAACAAGTTTTTGGTGCCATTTCCGAGGAATAGATTTGATTTCAATTTTACTCTTCGAATTATTTTGGTTTAATTTTATTTCATGATCATTTTGTGTGTTGATTTGCATAACAAAAAATTAGTGTTGTGCAATTGTGTGTCTGTTAGCACCAAAATTGGTCACTGACACTCTTGAATAGAGTTGTGTAGAGAAATTAATGAAGAAAGTAAGTTAAAATAGAGAAATAACGTAACTGAACGCAAAAAGAATAACAGAAAAGGAAGACACCAGATTTATAGTGGTTCGGCGTAATTTCCTACGTGCACTTTTAATATGATCTTTATTACTTTTCTACTCGCTTGAGTACAGATACAATCCGTAAACAAACAACTTGATTGTAAGATTGAACAGAAGAAAAATGAGTACAAAAAATGGCAGAGTACCACTGGGGTTCTCGAAAAAAGTTCCTCTCAACTGTACCCCTGCCCCTCTATTTATAGATGAAGCTCGGCTGGTTCCCCTATGCAGGCCCATGACCAAGATAGCTTGGCCCACTAGTATTAGTTCGAACTGACCGACCCAGGCAATGACGAAACCAATACGGCCGAACCAGGTGTTGTCGAGCCAGTATGGCTGGACCTTGGTCGTCTAATAACTGACTCGAAGCAAGCTCTCAAGGGAATCAGAGTGACTCGTGGTGTATCTCGAAGCAAAGCAATGTCGATCTCCTCATCTTGCTGTAGACCATGGGAATATCCTAACTCCCTCATTGTTCATCGATCCAGCTACGCCGATCTACACATGCCAAACCATTAAGGCTGAACATCCAATGCCGAGCATCAATCGATCAAAGCAGCTTTAGCTTTCCTTCCTTGACCGATCGATGCATGCCTTAGTAAGTCTAAGTCCGGACCATAATCAGCCGAATCACCAGGGCTGATCCCATCCACACCGAGCTACTAGGACCAAACCAATCTTGACCAAACCACTCTGTCTTGCCAATCTTGGTCGACCCACCATGTCTACACCAAAATCCACTTTGGCCGAGCCAGTGCCAAATATACCAATCCATGTGTATTGGCCGATCCAAACTTAAGTGACACCGGTCTCTTATACTTCTATTCCTCTCTTAGCTTGAGTCTGATCTAGGTTCAACCATAAGCTCTGCGACCATCGCCATGTAGTCAGGCCAAAGTGTCAGGTAACATTTGCCTTCCAAAGTGATTCGTGTGAATCAACACGACATGCTTCGAATCAGCAATCAGTTGTTGCTTTTAGGAGCTATTTCATTGAAAATGATAATCGTCCATCGTTTAGATCTTGCTCTTAACTTTTCAAAAGATGAATGTATACGATCTCTTGAAGGCTGAATCACACTGAGTTTCCCAAACCCACGCTTCTCCACCTATCGGGTGAAATCCACCTTGCCTATCTTCGATTATGATTACATGCGTATATATACACATTTTATTTTAGTATTATTTTTATTTATTTATTATTTTTATTATTTTTTAAAAACCTGGAATAAGAGAGGGATTGGCATACGAAGGCCGATCCACTCGATCGGTTTACCCTGGCTGGACCGGCATATCGACTTGCTGGCTCCGCGAAACAGGGTGACCGAGTCATTAGGATAAAACCAGTTCACTTTCCACTCTTCATATAAAAGCCCATGCCCTATCTTCTTCTCCTTCTCACTTCTACTTTATTTTCATAAGCTCACTAACTTACTTCATACCATGCCTTCCTTATCACTACTCCAAAACCAAACTTCTCCTCTCCACCGAACTGCTCCTCTTCTTCACTTTATCATCTTCCAAACATATTACTCCATTCCCTTCAACTTCCAAGCCCCGAAGAATCACTTACCCCAACCTCAAGTTAACGCTTAGGTAAGATTCCATGTATAATTTTAAATTCCTAGGTCACGCCTCCTCGAACTCGAACTATGTTAAAACCATGTGCATATAGATCTTCGTGATGAGTGGGAGAGGAAAGAAACGTGGTGAGTGTATGGGGCAAAGATAGTGGAGAGCTTTTTGGCATGGATTTGCATTGATTCGAAAGATTTTATAAAGGGAGGTCGGTGTATTATAAGGTCGGAAACATAAGCTTCACGTTCGGCATTCCAAACAAAGGAAAGGGGCCATCTGGTTTCTAGTGGAAGAGTGGTTCGGTAGGATTCTAGAAGTTGAGTTAGTGGGTCGGTACACTAAGAGGGAGTGTCAATTGGTTCCGTGGGAGAGAGAATGGGTCGGCCAGTATGTACTTAGGAGTGTGGGTTGTTCGGTCTTATGAGAGTCATTAAGGGTCAGTACGAGTCTAGGATAGTGGCTTGGTATAGTTCGAGAAAGATAGTTCAGTGATTAGAGAGAGAGATAGGAGAAGAGTGTAGTGAGTGTGGCTCAACATCGGGTGAGGTGATGTAGGTCGGTAGTTAGTGGGAGATAGCGAGTGAGTGGGTCGATATTGGCAATCAAAATCATTTTAAATCGAACACAGCATACATGCAGGTAACTTTCCTCCACAATCAAGCATAGCATAATGGACAATGACAAGTAGTAAAGCATATTAGCTCGAGGACCTAATTTGAGCTAACTACCCTATAGATTGAATAATCTTAAATGCAAATTTAACCCATCAAATGCAAATAATAGTCTTCACACATTACGATGCCAATATTTGATTTCAAGACTTCTACTGCCAATCGCATGATAAACTACCGGAGATGGTCAGCGATGATGGTTTCCAAGGACTGCAATTTAAAGTTCTATCATTCCATACTTGTCTTTAAAAAATTAGTTTCTTTGCATTCATGTTTGAGTAGTCGCACTAGTCCACACACCACACTGGGAAACACAGTGTCATTATATCTGATATCGATTGTCTTTCAAATATAGTTTAAACAGGTATCCATCCATACAAAATGCTTGTTGGAGATGTCCAATAAGTCAAGCTCTGCTACTATTTCTAACAAGTCTGAGTTAGGTTCTCGGTAAGAGGTAGTGGGAACCTCGAATCCACCAACAACATCCATATCTGGCATTTCGGATCCACCTGCCATAGTTATAGGCCCACCTTTTAATGCCGTAGATGGAGCTGTTATTCTAGATAACCCCATTTACTCACAAGCCTTAAAAATTGGCGAAGCCGCTCTTTATCAGTTGTGCTCGATTCATGGAATCCGCTTTGATGATGTTTTGGTTCCGTCAGGACAAGATCGTCCTCACCAGCCCCTAGCCGGAGCATGCAACAAGTTTATGTGTTGGTTCGGAAGTGTGCCACCTTTCAATTCATTCCTCCATGAAGTGTTGAAGTATATCAGGATTGCTCCGGCACAGCTACACCCTAATAGCCATGCGTTTATTCATGGTACACGCATCCTCTTTATGAGCAACTTATTCAAACTTCCTACTCCTGAGGATATCCGTTATATTTACCGTTTCAAGAGACGTTTCGACAGTCCATCTTTCATATTTCATGAGCCACGCTCCAAGTGCAAAATGCTGACGGGTGTGTGGAGTAAATTTTCCCAGTATAAACAAGGGTTGTTTTACGTATGCTATCCTCCCTGGTTTGCGAGAAAATGGCTAGAAGGGAGTAAGTCTCATTTTTATTTTAATTTTCTGCTTAAGGCTTGAAGTGCACTTTTTCTAAACTTCTTTCAACTCTTAAAGATATCCACCAACGACTTGAAAGTACTGGATATTCTAAGGCCGGCGATGCCATTTGATCTATTCCCGTGAGAGATTGGGACATCAAATCTGTTATCTCCAATGAGCTGCTTTCGAAGTTCGCATTACTGGAGGAGGGCCGTTGAACTAGCCTTCCAATCAAAACCACTACAACCGGACCCGCTGTGGAAAAAGGCAAAGAGCAAGCCGGAACTCAGGTGCCCCCTGTAGGAGGGGCCCCCGATACAACTTTGGAAGGTGAAATCAAAGAAACCGAGGTGACAGAAGCGACCGATGAGAATATAAGTTCTGACTTAACACTAGTATATAACGCACCCGACATCGACAAACCGCCTCCCCCTTCAAAGAGGAAAAAGAGCCTAGCTTACAAGTTGAAAAAGAAAATGGTGGGTGGAACATCAAAGGTTACAATAACTCTAGTTGATAAAAAGTCGTCTCCTCAAAATTTAGAGGGTTCATTAAAGGGTCTATCTGACCTGACCATCCCCGACGACCTATTAAATTGTGGCTTCAATGACCATAAGGCTATGGGACTTTATTCACACGCGAGAAGTGACGAAGGTGTTCAGGCTGATCATCAAGGAGAGAAAACTCCAATAAGTAAAGCGAAAAACACAGGTCCATCTAGGGGAAGCACTAGGACATACACAAACACTTACACTTCATCCTACACTTGAATTTTAGCCATTATATGATTCCCACTAACTCGCCCTCACTTGTTTTCTATGTAGGAGATATGGGGCATACACACGACATTGACCGCCTTCGCGGATCCTCTATCTTCTACCATTCCAGTCGGGATTCAGGATTAGGTAGATGACGAGACAAGGATAACAGGGGCGATAGAGATTATTGTCCTAGAGAGTCATCGTCTTCCAGAAGAAGAACTTATAGCCACTCCTCATATCTAAAGGATCCTCCCCCTCAGTCAAAGCACAGTAGGAAGAAATCTTCTCAGAAGGGATCCGAATTCAAAGCTCCCTGCGATCAACATTCTGGCTCGTCGAGCACCATGCAATCTCGTAAGCCCCATAAGAAATCATGACTCCGATTAGGCAGACTCCCCCAGCCTTCGCACATGACCCATCGACAACAAAAAAATTAGCTGAGCTCAAGGCTGCATTCATAAAGATATGATTCGATGGATTAAAATTTCTCCCTGCGATTTATCCTATTCCCATATATGTCAAACAAAGCGCCATCGCCTGCAACAATGATGTTTATGTCCAGCATGATGCATTCCTACACTTGGCGGAGAAAGTTTCAGAGGTTTCCATGGAACGTCAACACAAAATTGATCACTTAAAACTTGAAGCCATTCACCACAAAGATATCATCAAAGCCTAGGATGAAGAGCTATCCTCGTACAAATCTCAACTTGAGGCCGCCCAAAAAAAGGCCAAGGAAACGGCCGAGGCCGTTAGTTTCTTGAAGGCCAGTCACAAGGAAGAAATCGATGAGGTAGTCCGATGCAGTGGTGCTCTAGCTTTAGAGAAAGACTCTATCCAGAAAGAAAAAGATATTCTCGCCCAACGGGTTAAAGAGCTGGAGGAGCTACTCATTAAAGAGAAAGAAGAGAAAATTGCTGCATAGGAAGAGTCACAACGATATTGCGATGAAATCGTCACAATACGACTTCTAAAGACGAAGCTCGATAAGGACTTTCCAAGGTCAAAGTGCTAAAGGAGGCAACTCACAAGGAGGGTAAGAAAATGGCGCTCACAGAAGTCGACTCTCGTCTCGAGAAAGCTACTAAGGCATGCAGAGAATAAATTCAGTGCTTATTTGATCCGCTTATTGCCGAGTACAATGAATGGGTTTTCATACACTGTGACTTATCTTTTCTAGGCGAGGCTTACCTCGAATCATTGCCGAAGCATGGTACACTTTGATAAAAATTAAAAGAGTTGAACCGGGCATCGAAGAGGTCGACGAAGATGCTTTTATGAGGGAAGTTCCTTGAGGAAACAAGCCTTTAGACTTATCTGCAGCAAAATCCCTCTTCGGAAGAGACTCCTCATCATTAAAGGGTAAGGCCGATATTGTTGTCCCGTCCAGCACTGAGTCTCCAGTTCCTCCTCCCTCTTAATCGGCTGATAACTCGTCACTTGAGCCTTTTGAGCAGCATGTTGGTTATGACCCGGAGAAGCCCGAGCTTGGTGTTCACATTCTATCCCCTATTCTAGAGGGTGATACTCCCAAGACAGCTGAGAGTTAACCAGAAGTCGGTATGTAGCTTTTCCTTCAAGAGTTCAAGTAACCATCGCTTTTGGTGAGTAAAATATGTATTCTAGCATTTGTCTTTTATAACTTTATGTAGGCCATTCTGATCCCGAACCAATTCCAAGAAGCGATGTCACCACGAAGAGGAAAGAGAAAATGGTTGAGGCACTTCACACTGGGAATACCCCTAGACCCGATGCTTAAGTGATCAGGGCGCTAGATGAGGATAAACTTGAGAATCCCTCGCCTACAGATGAACATGACGAGGTTGAAATCACAGGCACCTTCGAACATACTTTAAATCATAGCATAAAGGAGAAAATAGAGGAAGAGGGGAAAAAGAAAGCCGAAGTTAAGATAGAACCTCATGTGGTGGAACTCGATGACCATCTAAATAGCGACCCTAAAGGTCATTTTCCCCAGTCAGACCACACCTCTAGATGTCCCTTTTCCTTCCTCGGATACCATGTCGCTGAGAAGCAAGGGGTCCAGGAGAAAACATTGAGCTAAGGAACCTTCAGAGAAGTGGAAGAAGGAGAAAAAGTCAAAGAAGCAGTTATCCTCTGGTCATACCTCACTGAGCTTAAATATACCTAAATCCTGTAGTTGTTTCTTTTCTTTTATCTAGTCGTCGTAGATAGACGTTGGCTCCAGACTTCGAAGGATTTTTAGTGAAACTTAATTTTTTATCAATAAATAAAATTTTGTTTCTTTGTATTCTGTGACTTTCATTGTTCAGCTTATTGCCTAACTTGTAATTGAAATTCAGAGTCTTGTGGGTTGTGAAAGCTCTAGTTCGCTTTCACATGACTCGGAGATTTTTGAATTATTTATACTCTAGTCCACGCTCCAAGGGCTTAGAGGTTTATTGAATTACTTATACCCTAGTCTGCACTTCGGGGATTCAGAGTACTCTAGTCTGCGCTCTTGGGACATAGAGACTTTTGAATCGTTTATACTCTAGTCCACACTCCGTGGACTCAAAGTACTCTAGTCTGCGCTTTAGGGACTTAGAGACTTTTGAATCGTTTATAATCTAATCCGCACTTTGGAGACATAGAGTACTCTAGTCCGCGCTCTGGGTACTTAGAGATTTTTGAATCGATTATACTCTAGTCCGACTCCGGGGACTCAGAGTACTCTAGCTCGCGCTCTAGGGACTTAGAGATTTTTGAATCGTTTATAATCTAGTCCGCGCTCTAGAGACTCAGAGTACTCTAGTCCATGCTATGAGTACTTAGAGATTTTTGAATCGATTATACTCTAATCCGCACTTCGGGGACTCAGAGTACTCTAGTCCGCGCTCTGGGGACTGAGAGATTTTTGAATCGATTATACACTAGTCCGCACTACGGGAACTCAAAGTTTTTTGAATTTTTTATACTCTAATTCGCACTATGGGGACTCAGAGTACACTAGTCTGTACTTTGGGGACTTAGAAATTTTCTAGTCGACTATACTCTAGTCCACACTCTAGGGACTTAGAGTACTCTAGTCCATACTCCGGGGAATTAGAAATTTTTTTAATCGTTAGTCGATCGACTTTTAGTTTCATGCGTGTGATCATAAGCCAGATAGATTAATGCAATTTTATTTTTCCATGGAATTACAAAACAAAAAACAATAATAGTATATAGAAAAACAGCTTCAAGCCTCTATTGATTGTAGAAAATAAGGACAAACTGAATTGTCTTATTACATATCGGAAGCAAAGAACAATGAAAGAAATCTACTTTGGAAACAATTGCTGCTGAAATGAAAAAGAAATAAACTAAGTGTAATAACAATGAAAATGCTCGCTATTCCATGCTCTGGGAAGCATCACACCATCAACCGTCGCTAGCTTGAAGGTTCCTTCTCCAAGCTTTCGTCCGATGATGTATGGACCTTCCCTTGTGGGGTTTATATACGACGGGACTGGAAAAACTCACTTCAAAAAAGCGTCGCCCACATCGAAAGTTCTTGGTCGAACCCTTTCATTAAAACATAGGGCGACTTGGTGCCGATATGCGGCCGCCCTTAAATTAGCTTCTTTATGCTTCTCGTCGATAAAGTCCAATGAGTACAGTAAAAGATCTCGATTCGTCCTAGGATCATAATAGGTCACCTGGTGAGAGGGAACCTCCAGTTCCACGGGTATAACTACTTCAATGTTGTATGCTATGGTGAATGGAGTGTGGCCAGTCACGGACTTATGGGTGGTTCTATAGGCACAGAGAGCTGTTGGAAGCTTATCCACCCACTTGCCTCCAGCCTTCTCCAAACATTTTTTCAATACGGACTTGATTATCTTATTTACAGCTTCAACTTGTCCATTGGCTTTAGGGTGAGCGACTATCGCAACCTTTTCTCGATGCGATATTTTTGGAAGAATTCTTTAAACTCCCTACTCTCAAATTTAGTTCCGTTGTTAGTAACGATAGTTCATGAGGGGCCAAAACGGCATACAATGTCTCGCACAACAAAATCAATGACCTTTTTGGTGGTGATTGTTGCTAAGGGCTCCGCTTCTGCCTACTTGGTGAAATAATCGACTGCGACAATTGTGTATTTTGCACCACCTTTGGAGATTGGCAAGGACTTAATTATATTGATCCCCCATATTGCAAATGGCCATGGACTAACCATTTGCGTGAGTTCCTCGGCGGTGCTCTTGGGATCTTTGCTTACTTCTGACATTTGTCGCATCTCCTTACGTAGTCTGTGGCATCACGATTCACTGTCGGCCAACAGCATCCACAGTGGAGGATCTTTTTGGCTGGCATCTGCCCCCAGTATGGTCACTACATCCATCTTTGTGAACTTCTTTTAAGACCCGCTTTATTTTATCGTGGGTGATGCACCTAAGTAAGGGAACTAAAATTTCGCTCCGGTACATTATTCCATCCTGTATTATATACGCGAGGCCTTGCGAACGATTTGTCGTGTCTCGTTCTTTCTCGCGGGCAAGGTTCCATGTGGAAGATACTCTTTGAACGTGGTCGTCTACGACTCCCTTTCAGTTTCCGTTCGAAACACAAAATCTACTTCCATTTCATTTATACTCGGGGCATGTAAGGTTTTGATGGGAACCAAGCTAATCTGTTGTGCATCACTAGTACTTGCAAATTTTGCCCATGAGTGGGCTTCCCCATTTTGTTCACGCAGAATGTGCGAAATATCATAGTATTCAAGGTCTTCCAACAATTCTTTTACCCGAGCGAGGAATGAGGCAAGCCTTTTCCCCTTCGCCTGATAATCTCCCCGCACTTGGTATACCACCAACCATGTGTCATAGATGATTTCAATCATTTTCACTCCAAGTTCTTTGGTGAGCTTCAAGTCCACAATCAATGCTTCATATTCAGCTTAATTATTCGTGGTGAGGAAATCGAGTTTTAAATTATAACAAATTAATCGGCTCACGGGAGTTACAAAAATAACACCAGCCCCAGAGCAACGGTCGTTGGATGCCCCATCCATATATAGCTTCCATCGAACAGCGGGGAATACATCACTACTGCTTGACTTGTCCAATAGGTCAAATTCTGCAATGAAGTCCGCTAGCGCTTTCCCTTGGATAGCCCTCCATGGCAGGTAAGTGATATCAAACTGACTCAGCTCAATGTTCCATTTGAGTAGCCTTCCAGAGGTTTCTTGTCGTTGGAGCACCTGCCACAGAGGTTGATCGGTATAAACACTTATCGGGTGTGCCTGAAAATATGGACGGAGCTTGCATGATGCGATCATCAAACAATAGGCTAGCTTCTCAATCTTAGGATAAATTCCCTCTGCCCCCGTTAAACATTTACTAACATAGTACACTGACTTTTAGACTCGGTCCTCTTAACGAATCAAAGCTGCACTAATGGCGGGCTAAGATACGGCCAAGTAAACATATAACTCCTCATGGTCCACAGGCTTTGACAAAACCGGGGGCCTTTCCAAATGCCTCACCAGATCTCGGAATGCATCCTCACAGTCCGGCGTCCATTCAAAATTCCTCTTCCCTTTCCTTATCACACCAAAGAGAGGAATACACTTATCGGTCGCTCGGGATATGAATCGACTCAACGTGGTGACTATTCCATTCAGGCTTTGTACTTGGTTTATAGTTTTGGATGCTTATGTGCCTCGAATATCCTGAATCTTTTCTGGGTTGGCCTCGATTCTCCATACATTGACAATAAAACCCAAAAACTTTCCCGGTGCAACGCCATAGGAACATTTTAGTGGATTGATTTTCATTCTGTAATACCTGAGTATATCAAACATCTCTGCTGATTCTTGAATCTAGTTGTTTGACTGTCGTGACTTCACGAGTATGCCATCCATATAGACTTCCATCGTTTTACCAATTTGGTCTTTAGACATCCGATTCACTTAATGCTGATAAGTTGCTCTTGCGTTCTTTAACCCAAAAGACATCACTACATAATAGTACAGTCCAACGTCTATGACGAAACTAATGTGATCCCAACCCGAAATGTGCATCGAGATCTGATTGTACCGTGAATACGCATCTATGAATGACAATAATTCATGTCCTGCCATTGAGTTGACCAATTATAAATTCTAGGCAATGGAAAACTATCCTTAGGGCACTCCTTGTTCAGATCTAAGTAATCAACATAGGTCCTTCACTTCCCGTTTTCCTTCCTCACCATTATAGGATTAGATACCTATTCAGGATAGAGGGCGTCGTGGGCGAACAGACCTCTCCTCTTTTGCTTCACTAGCACATATATTTCGGGTTAATATTCAACATACGACTTGCGATGGCAGGAGAAATCACACACATATCAGAGTGGGTCCAAGTGAAAACGTCTAGATTCGCTTGGAGGAAACCGGTAAGATCCTCAATCATCGAGGGGTTGACTTGTGATCCAGTCTTAAGCACTCGTGATGGGTCACCATGGCTGACTGGAATGTCAATCGTTAGTTCGGTCGGTGCTGCTTTAGCCTCCTTGGGTCCTTCAACATCGTCTCTCTGATCTATGTCTTTATAGATCCGACCCTGTCGCCCGACAAGGCTCGGACACTGCATGTCAATTTTCAGCAACACGAATGCGGACACAGTTACCCACACCCTTCCCCTTCTCTCTTCGCTGGGCCTCTCTCATCTCAGCCACATAACATGCACGACCAGTCGCTTGATCGCCATGCACTACATCAACTCCTCTATCTGTTGGAAATTTCAAGGTTAAACACCATGGGGACGAAGCTGCCCTAAACTCCGATTGGGCCGGTCAGCCTAGAAAAATATTATACGGGGAACCAATATCCAAAACAATGAACGGTAGGATCTGTACCCTCCTATGTTCACGTTCTCCTAACACAACTGGCAATTTAACAAAACCTATCGCATTAGTGGCTGCACCATTAAAGCCGTGAATGCGGGCTTTAGATGGTTTCAGATACTTCGCCTCCATCTTCATTTGGTCATATACCCTTTTGAAGATAATATTAATAGAACTCCCACAATCAATCAGTATCCTTATCACAAGCGCCAGCTCAAATCGTGGCTGAGATGACCATCGGGTCAATGGTAAGTGCCTCCATCTGATCGGCATCCCTGCTCCTGAATACTATATCGTCCGTCATCATTTGCTGCTATTTCACTGGAGCCCCATCTTCTGTGTTCAAGCAGCACTCAAAATTCGTATACTTTAGGGAACTAACATAGCGTTCCATTTCTTGCCAACTCTTATTTGTCGAATGAGGTCCACCAATTATCGTGTTAGCCTCCCTCCAGTCCAAGCGGGCTCCTCAGGCCAATGTAAGGTCTGCCCACGATCGGGGTCAGATGTCCCCTGTCGACCTTTCTATGAACTCTTAACAAACTAATGCAATTTGTTCTGGTGGATCAGGTTTTCTAAAGCATCATGGAGATGTCTACACCCTTCGGTATTGTTCCTATAGGTCTCATGAAACAGACATTACTTTCCGGTCTACTTTTGCTCCTCAGTGGATTCCTTTGGGTGCGGCTTCTACAAGTTGATAAATAAATATTCTCCACAAATGTATTCAGAGGAGTGTATTCACCATAGGTTTGGATTCTTGGCTTCCATTTCCCTGCTTCCCTCTTTCTTTCGAAATATCCTCCTCCATATCCTTTAGACTGTTCTCGCTTATATTGAACATTGACCTGGACCTTGCCAGAGTTGTCGCCAGATTGCTTTACCGCAATGTTGCTTTGCACCGCTTCCTTGCTAGGCCCTGGCGCACTGCTTCACCTTGTCCACCTGGCCTCATCCCTTCTCATGAATTGGTTTGTCTTTCAATAAGAGCGTTCCAGGGTAGTTGGTGGTTTTCCTGCCAGCTAATCACCAAACTCTGAGTCCGGATCTACTCCTTGCATTACGACCATTAGAATAGCATGGTTGTTTGGATTGTTAACTTCGGTAGCAGCAGCATGAAATCTTTGCAAATAATCCTTTAACAACTCCCCCGGAGCTTGGATCACACTGGATAGAGACATCACGTCCTTTGGATGAGTAGCATGAATCCTAAACTGCTCCACAAATTTCATCACTAATTCATCAAAACTGGAGATCAATCGTGGGGGAAGTCTGGTGAACTACATGGTAGTGATCCCAGACAAGGTTATTGGGAAGCATCTGCATTGGGTCACATCATTGTCCCATGCCAAATCCATTATCAATTCTTATCTCATTATATGCTTTCGAGGATCAGTTTTCCCTTCATAAGTTGGAATAGTAAGAATACTGAACATCCGGGGGTACTCAGCTTGTAGGATAGCATCTAGGAACAAAGTGTGGCCGATAGAGATACCTCCAATCATCAGTAGACAAGCGTTGATTCTCCCTTATCAGTTGTCTGACTATAATTAATAAACTCAGAGTTTGGATGGAAGGTGGCAGGCCGAAATCCATCCCGCATGATCGTTCTGGCTGGTGCCTCCTTGGTTGGCGATCTCCCAAGTGCACGTCTCGATGACCTGCTTCTCTACGATCCTAGCGAGGTGGTGGACCATCTTCCTTTTGTCTTCCATATCCTATGTTTCCTACTCCAGTCTGGGTGTGATTTTCCAAGTGCAGGTGAGGGGCCATGGTCCCGGGTAGAGAACCTGCCCATTTCTGTTGGATTGCTCTACTGCATCCATTTGTGACGGTACAATCCTATGGCGTCTACGCCTGCGATGTTCATCTGACGAAGCTAAGCTGTCAGATGATGAGTAGGAAATGGGGATTCCTCCAGCATTCTAACGCTGTTGTTGAGCGATCTGGGTCATGAGGTTGGCGTTTGCTTTAATCTGCTCATTAAGTTGTCTCCAACCTTTCACGAGCTCTCTCGTCAGCTCATCAAACTCCGCTTTGGTAACTGCTTCTGATTGGTTTAGGGTGGTGGCATTTCCTGCTACTAGATTAGTTTGCTGATTACTGGGTCCCACTTGTTGGACACTTGTGTTCTCAATGAGATCGTATTGTTGGAGGATGATCTGGTACGTGGTCTTCCTATCATAGAGTTATCCGTTGGAACTCTAAATAGAATCTACAAACTCTTTATATAGAACTTGGATCTCCTTCGAGGGATTTCTTCAATCCAGTAGCGACAAAGTAGATCCTAACAGCTTGGGAATGTACTTTCTCAGCGAAAGCACCAAAATGCTAGCACCAAAATTGATCACTAACACCCTTGAATAGACTTGTGTAGAGAGATTAATGGAGAAAGTAAATTAAAATAGAGAAATAACGTAACTGAATACAAAAAGAACAACAGAAAAGGAAGACATCAAATTTATAATGGTTCGGCGTGATTGCCTACGTCCACTTTTAATACGATCTTTATTACTTTTCCACTCGCTTGAGTAAAATTACAATACATAAACAAACAACTTGAATGCAAGTTTGAACAGAATAAAAGTGAGCATAAAAAATGACAGAGTATCCCTGGAGTTCCCCAAAAAAGGTCCTCTCAACTGTACCCATGCCCCTCTATATAGACGAAGCTAGGCCGGTTCCCTTATGTAGACCCACGACCAAGATAGCTTGGCCCACTGGTATCAGTTCAAACTAGCCAATCTAGGCAATGCCGAACCAATATGGCCGAGCCAAGTGTTGTCGAACCAATACGGACGAACTAGGTGTTGCCGAACCAATATGGCCGGACTGTGGTCCTCTAGTAACTAACTCGAAGAAAGCTCTCAAGGGACTCGGAGTGACCCTCCTCGAAGCAAAGCAATGACGGTCTCCTCATCTTGCTGTAGACCCTGGGCATATCCTAACTCTCTCATTGTGCACCGATCAAGCTACGTAAATGTACACAGGCCGAACCATTAAGGTTGATCCTCCAATGCCGAGCCTTAATCGATCGAAGCAGATTTGGCGTTCCTTCTTTGACCAAGCGATGCATGACTTTGTACTTCTAAGGCCGGGCCATAATCAGCCGAACACCAGAGCCAATCCCATCTGCACCGAGCCACAAGGACCGAACCAATCTCGACCGAACCACTTTGTCTTGCCTATCTTGGCCGGCCCACTATGTCTACACTCAAACGCCGATCCACTTTGGCCGAGCCAGTACCAAATATATCGATCCATGTGTATTGGCCGATCCAAACTTAAGTGACACCGGTCTCTTACACTTCCACTCCTCTCTTAGCTTGAGTCCCGTCTAGGTTCAACCATAGGCTCTGTGACTATCACCATGTAGCCAGGCCAAAGTGCCGGGTAATAGTGTCATTTTTATTTTGTTTTTTGTGCGCATCTCTTATTTTTTGTGTCGTTTGGTTTATTTAAATTAGTGTTAGTTTGATATTTAAAATAAAAAAGTAAAAACACACACACACACACACACACACACACACACACACACACACACACATATATATCCATTGCATTTTTATTCTGGTTTCTATTTACAGTTTACATTTCATTTACCGTTCACTGAACATTGAATATACATCACTTGTTAGAATCTCGATTTCATCGTTTTGATTGTGACATCTATATAAATCAATATTTTTATGTACTAATCATTTATTGAGGAGATTTGTTGCGGATTCACATTCAGAATATTTTGAAGTTGTTAGTCTATTGTTTAGAGTTTGTATATTACTAAAAATATATTAAAATCTCTCTAATATGCTGTGTGTGTATTTATATATTATCATGCACACATATACACAATTCAGGCTGAAAACAGCCAGCTGAATGACCTCATTCAGCCGTCTGTTTGCTGAAATAAATTTTACATTTCATGCTCATTCAGTCGGCTGAATGAGTTTATTCAAACGGTTGAATTAGGCCTAAAAATGCCTATTTCCATGATGTTTCGAATTTATTAAACATCATAAGGCTGTATTATAATTTAGCCAGTTGAATATCTATAACGGCTAGTTTTTGAAAAGATGCTTCTCTTCAATGAAGAGAAACATCTTCAAATCTAACAGTTGCATCTATTTCTTTTCAACGCTTTCATTAATGAAAGATTGCAACTTTTAAATCTATATAAATTGATTTTAGAATTCAAAAAACAATTCACCTAACTGATTTTTGTATTCTTGAATTCTTATCTTTTACGTTTTCAATTTGCACTCAAACTGAATACAATCTTCGATTGTTAACACTCTATCTTCCACATCCCTTTAAGCACATCACACTATATATCATAAAGGAGAATATTATAGGAAGATTGTATATAATTGACTTATCAGTGCTATTTAAAAGAGCTCATTACAGTCAGACATTTTTGTCTAGTAGTAAAAAAGTCATATTCGGTTGCTTAGGCGGTAGAAGTCCTATTCGTTTGCTTAGGCGGTAGAAGTCCTGTTCAGTTGCTCAGATGGTGTAAACCTATTACTCTAAGTTAAGTGAGGGTTGCTAGTTTAATTCCAGAAGGAGTCTGGGACTGGATGTAGAATGGGAGTTCGAACCAGTATAAAATCTCTGGTGTCATTTATTTTACTGCTTTAATTGTTTACTTAGTTTTTATTCCGCACAAGTTGTTTATCAATACATGGTCTTATAACACAGTCACCACTACCAAAGGGAAACGCTAGAATTATAGTGCGAACTTTATTACGAACAAAAAAGTTAATGCCAAGCGTTTAATCTTTTTGAAGCAAGTCGCCTTGAAATTCTACGGTTCCTTATCCAAGAGCACGGTTAATCAACTGTCTCCTATTCATTCTCATTTTCGGCACAATCCTTAGGAATCATCGCCACAACCTCCTCTAGTGTCTCAAAACTCTTGGAAACGTGGAAATGGCTGGTCTCGTCTTCGTCCACTACAAGAGAATATCAAGGTTGAGCCGACCGTATATCATACTCTAAGCTCCTCATCAAAATATGTTTAAATTAGTGTTTTTATATATAAAACAAATGTATATTGTATTGTATACATATATATATGTTTTTGTCTTTCAAAAATAATGTTATTTGTTATAAAAAGAGGGTAATCATATTTTTACCACATATTTAGCCGGCTGAGCACCTCAAAATAGATGGATGAATATTGTAGTGGCAATATTATTTTTCCAGATTCAGATGGCTCAACTACCTATAAACTTCCAGTTGAATCAGTTCAACTTTGAACTATTTTCTTGTGGGAAAGCAAACAAATGGCTGACTACAGTCGTTCAACCAGCTGAATACTCCCAGAATTTTTTTTTGTAATATATGGGCTTTCAACCCAACAACTAATTCTACCCTCACTTGTTACCTAATCTATATATTCACTTTTTCACCTTTTACCTCCTCACTTTAGAAACCTAGCCCCCACTCTCTCAAAGGCTCCACTTTTAACTTCAATTTTTCAACGATGGCTCCAAGAAAAAAAAGGTCAAGAGAATCCACCTCCGGACCTTCCGAAGACCAAACTTAAAGATGGCTATGGAATGATATTGCTGTCTTGCGCTACAACAATATGAAAAACTCCAACAATTTTGAAGGGGCGTTAATGAAATTCCTGGATTTGGCAACATATAGGATTCTAGAAATAGTTGAGCAATATAATTTTGAAAGTTCATAAGGTATGAACCTGATAATGTTAGAATAAATCATCTTTTCATTAAACTATTCCTTGCAAAATTGAATCTTGATCACCAAAACCCTCAAAACAGAGAAAATTGCGTTTGGTCATTAGTTTGTGGTGTTAAACTTTTCTTGCCTTTGCCAAGAATAGGCTATATTTTGAATTGTCTGTATCAAGGAACCCATATAGATGACATAGAGGTTGATATAGATCATGAAGATTAAGTTTCTCATGGCTTCTTGTCCGATCAATTTATTAATTTAAATGAGCTAAAATCTAGTGCTTTAAGGCCTCAAGTACGTCTCATCCACCAAGCTTTCGTTTGATCCTTACAACCCCGTACGGATAGCTATGAAAAAGTTTACAAAAGAGACTTTCAAGAGCTCTATGCCATCTACTCTCACCAACAAGTAAATCGAGGGAAAATAATCTTAGATGAGTTTCAAGACGTCACAATCCGAAGGAAATATAAGACGATTCATTATGGCACTTATATTATACGTATCTTACTTAATTTTGGTGTTCAAATGTCGGACTTCGAGTATTCAACCATAAGCGAGTTAGGAGCAAAAACCTTAGGATTGACGGGTCTTCCTCACCGGCCTCCTCTCCAACAAATTTGCCTTCTAAGAATGGGTTCACAATGTTGAACGAGGTGTTCCACGGCCTCATGACACTAATATTCCTTCCTCTTCGCGAACCCACCAAGAAGAAGAAGAAAAGAATGATGACTCCATTCAAATTATCGGCCAGAACACCTCCTCTAGACAAGCTATCATCACTTTATCCTGAAATTAATCAAAGCTTCATCGGGAAATCAAATCTCTTGAAAAGTTGACGGAGAAGAAACTCAATTCTATAAAAGGGTTTCTTAATAGGATTTAGGATAAAATCTCTTACTTTGGTTCAACATCTACCCAACCTTACAATCCATCTCTCTTCCAATGGTCGTCTTCAAGTTTGAAAAATGATGATGATGCTAGCGATGACCCCTCTCCTTCTATCTAATTTTAGTTTTTATGAACTTTAATATTTGGCTTTGTAATATTGTTTTCAAACTTCTATGGTTCTATTCGGTTGTGTATGTAATGTTGTATGGGATGTTGTGACTTTATTTCCATAATGTTATCTCTAGTATGGTTTTCCTTTCACTATATTCCAATTTATCTCTACGTGTTTTTTGTTGCAATATTACTTTTGCTTATCTTTCCCTTTTGTCGATGACAAATGTGGAGAAATTTGGTATATATTTGTTTAAATTAGTGTGCATATTGCCGGGGGAGAATTCATATAAGTTTCATGGTAATATATTATTTATACTTATATAGCTGTCGTCATAAAAAAGGGGAAGAATGTTAGAATCTCGATTTTCATCGTTTTGATTGTGACATCTATATAAATCAATATTTTTGTGTACTAATCATTTATGCAGGAGATTTGTTGCAGATTCAGGTTCAGAATATTTTGAAGTTGTTAGTCTATTGTTTAGAGTTTGTATATTATTAGAAATAATATAAAATCTTTGGTGTATATATATTATCATGCGCACACATGCACACATACGCACAATTCAGGCTAAAAACAGCCGGCTGAATGACCTCATTCAGCCTTTTGCTTGCTGAAATAAATATTATATTTCATGCATATTCAACCGGCTGAATGAGTTCATTCAGATGGCTGAATTAGGCCTAAAAATGCCTATTTCCTTGCTGTTTCGTATTTAATAAACATCAGAAGGCTGAATTATATTTTTTAGCTGGCTGAATATGTATAACGACTAGTTTTTGAAAAGACGCTTCTGTTCAACGAAGAGAAACATCTTCAAATCTAGCAATTGCGTCTATTTCTTTTCAACGTTTTCTTTCATGAAAGATTGCAATTTTTAAATTTATTTAAAAAGGGTTTAGAATTCAACAAGCAATTCACCTAACTGATTTTAGTATTCTTGAATTCTTATCTCTTACTCTATTTTCAATTTGCACTGAAACTACATACAATCTTTGATCGTTGATCACTCTATCTTCCACATATCTTCAAATACATCATATATACTATATATCATAAAGGAGAAGATTATAGAAAGATTGTACTTAATTGACTTATCAATGCTATTTAAAAGAGCACACTACAGTCGTATACTTTTGTCTAGTTGTAAACAAGTCCTGTTCGGTTGCTCAGGTTGTAGAAGTTCTAATCGGTTGCTTAGGCGGTAGGAATCCTGTTCAGTTGCTCAAGCGGTGTAAAACTTTTCCTATGGGTTAAGTTAGGGTTGCTAGTTTAACTCCAAAAAGAGCTTGCGTAGAACGAAAGTTCGAACCGGTATAGAAAGCTCTGGCATCATTTATTTTACTGCTTTAATTATTTACCTACTTAGTGTGTATTCCGCACAAGTAGTTTATCCATATTACACGATCCTATAGCACAATCACTTTCATCGCTTTGCATTCATATAACCATTTCTGCAAATTACATTTCATTTACTTGACCACAACTCCTCCACCGTTGCTTTTGCCTCGAACTATAACCTCGAACTATAACCAAACAACATCCTACCATCAACCCACTTCTACAACTTCCACACTTTTCCACACTTCACCGATCTGACTTGATTAACTCACTGGCCCTTCACTGTGAAAACTTCATTACCAACTGTCTTCACCATCGACTGATAAGGCAAGTTTCACTGCCAACCCCACTGTCACATATCTCCTCCATCAAAAACATACATACCGTAAACATACTTCTCAATCAAACTGTGCATCACACTGTGCAACCACCTCCATCGCCTTGCCTGCGACAACACTCTACTGCTTCGGCAAGGAATGGCAGAAGGGGAACGGTTAGGAAAAACTATCCACATCCACTGCTTCACAAAACATCAAAATCCAACAAACAACCCGATTCTGCCACCTTACTACTACTGCAATTACCACTACTGCCACAACCTCCTCAAAACATTACAAAACATACTACCATTTCAAACAGTCACTACCCCAACATACCATCCTCAAACTGACTACTGTTGTCACAACTTCAAAACCCAACAACTCCAGACCAGCTGCAACCCATCTCCTCTGTCAACATAACCACCCTGCTGCCTGACCAATACCACTTCAGTGCAATTCAACGTTACTGCTTCAAACTCACAAACCATACCATCTCCATTACAACAAAACTTCACATCTACCATTGTCCATCCCCACCATTAACCAGTCCCTGCTTGCCATCAACTCCTCTATCCCTTAACTATCAATGTGCACATACCGTCCTACAACTACTTTCATCTCACAGTTCGCTGCCCTACTTCATCATTCAACTTCCACCAGCCACACAATTCCACTTCTTCCTCCAAACAACCCAGACATTGCTTAAACCTCCCACCTCACTGCCAAACTCCTTGCATCACACTTAAGAACTGCCATCAACAAAACTACATCTTCAAACACAGTTCTTACATATCCTCAACAACATTGTTACTTCTGTATATTGCCTACAACATCATCTATTACACTCCACTACATCCATTTCTCCCAACGATTACAACATTACCCTGCTCCACAATTAAACAAACATCCCTGCCATCAACCTCTGGCACTACTGCATCCACCTCCACCACCATCATACAATCCAAACTACTTGCACTTCCTTACTGCAAACCTACCTTCTCTTCTGATCCACCACACATCAACACTTCCTTGTAAACCAACCGAAACCAACCACATAAACCTCCTCTATACCCCCCAAAACCGAATCCACAATCTACTTTCACAAAACCCGAAACTGCACAACCGCGACCACCTCAGCAACTGAAATCGATCGTGTCTTCAATCCACGAATGCTCGAGAATCAAACCACACACCCGAACCAACCTCGTATCGAAATCAAAATCACCGCAATTCACTTCACCATCACCAAATCCGCAATCATGACAAACTCCTCGTACTAGCCGAATCGAATGGAGAAAAACCAATTTTGTTTATTTTGAAAATTCTTTTAATTTGTTTTTTGGGAAAGGAGAGTCGAATTTTCATTTGACAGAGAAAAGGATTGAGAGTTGGATCATAAATTTTTATTTTGTGTCTTGGGCTTCTTATTGGGCCAGAGTTATTTATTTTGTAAAGTTTAGTTTGTTTAATTTTTTTTTATTTTGTTTGATTAAGTCTCAAAAAAAAAATATTTTGGATGAAGTTCAATTGTTTTTAAGTTTTCTTTTTGCCTTCTAATATATATATATATATATATATATATATATATATATATATATATATATATATATTTATCTCACTTGCTTTTAAACAATATATATATTCATTGTCTACTCCTTTTTAGGTTGCAAAAGCAGAAGGAGAAGGTCTGCTTTCTAAAAATAATTGTTTTGCGTGCTTGCTTATAAATAAATTGCCACTTTAAAATAAATTGTTAATAATTTTGCAAGCTCTGGTTGCTTGCATTTTAAAAAAATTTCAAAACCAAAAACCAAAAACAAAAATCAAATTTCATTTGTAGTTGCATCGTTAATACAAATATAATTTTTGTTTTGCATTTATCTCATCTTATTGTTATTTTTTAAGGGCAATATCCAAATCCACATAAAGTGGGAGATTTCTTCCCCCCTTCCTTGATGCACAAATTGCATTTCATCTTAGAATTTACTAGTAATAATGGTTAGACTTCATGCTTAAGGGGTTCACGAGCTCACCTAGGGCTTAATTGTATTTTAACAAGTTATCTTCTTTGAACAATTTAATTTCTTGGTGTTTAGGCTACGGTAGAGCAATAGTGTAACACCTCATATTTTTTATAACATTATTTAGGATATTTAATTAAGTAAATTAAGTAAAATAATGTGTTGATCAAGAGATTGAGATTTGAATTATAATTAAGGGATAGCCGCGCCATTTGAACTATGAATTAAAGAAGAGTTTAAAAAGAAATATAGGAGGGGTTAAATAGGAAAGAGGTCATTTCTATATCTATATCCCTTAGCCATGTATCCCATACACATTCTTCTCATTTTTTTCCAAAATTTTAAAAGCTAAGGTCGCCACCATTAACAGAAGCAAGAGAAGGAAAGAGAACGAGGAAGCTTAATCAACATCGATTTCATTTGAATCTCATATCTTTAATCTCTTAAGTTAAGGTGAATAATGTTTGCATCTCTCATTTGTTTTGTTTTTGGTTTTAAGGAGAAATCCGAAATGTTTTGCAACGTTTTTCCATGTTTTTGAATGATGGAATGATTATATATACTTGTTGAAGATTTATGCATATTCATATTGAATTTATGATAAGTTTTAAGGTAAAACCCTATTAAATAGCAACTAAATGCCTTTCGAACTTTTATATAGACCAAAAATAATATTTTTGAGATGGGCTTCAATTTTTAGAATTTTTAGAATTTTCCTGGATTTATATGAATTTTCTTGTAAAGAAAATGTTATTTTAGGTTATAAATTATTTAAGGTTAAATAATAAAAAATTTGGGCCTAAATTTTTTATATGTTGGAAAACATCAAAAGAGATTTTTTGAAATTTTTGTAGGTTTTTCCTAAGTTTTATAATGGATATATAAAATTATTTAAGGTATGAGACTTAAATGTTTTATATATTTATAGAGGAGAAGGGGTTTTTTTGCAAATAATCCAAATTTGTTAATTCATGAAAGTGGTAGAACTTTTGAAAAAGTAAAATGGCATCCCAATCAGATTTAGACAAACAAGACAAGTTAGGTACAAAAGAAATAGTTTAAAAGGACAAATAAATAAGTTTTTCACTATTTCGATGCTTTCGGCACCAGGTTCCGCCCTTTACCTTTGCCTCCGACACAGTCGAAGCCAATTCATATAGTATCCGGCAACTAGTACGTAGGGAATTGGATGTTGGCGGAAGGCATTGAGTCGAAACCTGAGGGTTCCGAAGGGGTTGAGGCAATACTTTGATTATAAAGGAAAATGTGTCATCTTGCTTTCGACTAAGATGCTTTCGACTTGGTTAGCTTTTGACAAGTTCAAATGGTTTTTAAAGAATGGTTTCGATTAGGTTGCGCTATTGCTTTAAATGACTACTTTTGACTGAGTGGAAGCCCTTAGCTGCCGCCTTTTTACCTTTCGATCCAGGTGGTTTCGAAGGGGTTGTTTTATTTTCTAAAATTTGGCTACTTCTCCAATGCTTTCGAAGTGATGGTTTCGACACCATCACTTCTTACTTAAGAATGCTTTCGAAAGGTAGGCTTTTGACTCAAATGATTTAATGACCCTTCTGCTCTGTAACCCAAAAAAGCTTTCGAAAGAGTTAGTTTTGAAAGTGTTTTCCATTTGTTTTAAATTGAACCTAAGTGCTTTTGAAAGGTTCATGTTTATCAAAGTTTGATGCTTTCGAAAGGTTTTAAAAGGAAGATTTCGAAGGGGGGTTCGCTAGTGGTTTCGAAGGAGTCCAAAGGTGTGGGTTTTTTGATTGTTTCGGAAGGGTTAAAAGGAAAGATTTTCCAAAGGTTTCGAAAGGTTTGAAAGGAAAGGTTTTTCCTATGTTTTCAAAATGCAATATTTAAAGGTTTTAAAAGAAAGATGTTTAAAGTTTTAAAGCTTTCGAAAGGAAGGTTTTCCAATGGTTTCGAAAGGATTTTGAGAATAGTTGCGAAAGGAAGATTTTGACCTTTCGGCCTAGATAAAAGAAAGGGTTTTACTTGGTTTAGAAAGAGGTTCTTTCAATGGTTTCGAAAAGGATACTTTAAATGGATTCGAAAGGGGGATTTTCATAGATATAAATGTTTTCATCAACTAGATTTGGGTAAAGTATATATAACATGGCAAGGTGATTTTAAATAAAGCATAGAGATTATATATCTTCCTTATATAAGTTTGTTCTAAAGGTTTTAAATCGAAATAGTTTTCAAGAAATTTTTTAGGAAGGTATCTCTAAGTAATGACTCAGATATTAGAATACCAGATGGGACTGTTATAGGTTCGCTCCCTATACATTAGCTATTAGCCCTAGCTAATTTTGTCCGAAATTCTAGTGGGTAGGGTACTGTCACAGGTAAGACTACAATTGCAATTAAACGCAGAAAGGAATACATGTTTGTAATAGATAGATTGTTTGTGAGCCCGTAAAACCATTAGGATCGGGTGAATGTAGGAGATGTTAAGTTAGGGACAAATCATCCAAAAAAGAAGTATTTAACAGATAGTTAAGAATAGACTGTCCAGAGGATGAGTGTCTAACACATGTTGGATAAATTTTGATATATTATGTGGCAGGCCTGAGTCAGCCTAAGGTTAGTAGTTAGCCAAACAAACTATATTAATAAGACAGATAGTCCATTTGTTACCTGATATGTATGTTTACATAATGATGCTTTACAGATTTTAACCAGTTTTGGTCATAGGAAAATATTCGCAAAAGATATGTTTTAAAATGATGTTAGTGAGGGGAAACCCGTTCCACTAAGCGATGTTGTTTCACTTAACATAAAATATCAGAGATGTAATAGTATTATTCACACCAGCTTTTATGTCTAACTCGAAGTTTTTGTTTTTGCCTTAGACTCTCGGTGCTTAAAATTGAATCGAGTAGGCCGAGGTTTGAGGTTTTCAGGTTTTAGAGTGTTTGGTGAATAAAGCTTTCGAAGATGATAAGGAGGATGACGAACATAGTAGCAACCCGAGTTCCAGTGTGTCCGGATTTTTTGCAAAAATGCTAAAATCCAAGCCCACTGAAGCTTGAGTTGGGTATCTGGTATGCTGCAAATAGGAAAAGATAAATATGTCAGACCTCAAATAAATATCTCACAGCGGAACTGACTAAAATTTAATAGTAAGTAAATATTCGCCAAGGTAATAACATTTACTAAACAAGTGTCACAAAGCTAGAAAATCTCTCCATTCTATCTAACCTATGAGATGATATGAGAAGGAGGCCATAATTAAAGCTCTAATGAATGGACAAATTATACACTTCTAAGCTTAATTCTACATATACCATTCTATTTACATTTTCCATTATATTAGGTTTATAGGGTTTATAATACTCTCGCCTTTGTGCGTGAATAGTACTCATCTACTCCTAGTAGATTAACACCTAATAACCAATATATGTATATATATATGTATATATACATATATGTAGCTACATGCCCAAAGAGTGCATCGGTCCTAGGTACTACCCATAGTAGCTTCCGTATCCACCTCGAAAAGGAATCCATCGTCTCGCTACTAGAGCGTATTGTAACTACATCTGTAAAGGACACCTTCGTACGACCTATAATATGGATGTTCCATCGCCTACTATGAAAACGTGAAACTGCATCCGCACTAGCTTATACTAGTGCTCGGACATCCACAATGTACTACCTAGTGCGTACCTTGAGGACTACACGTAATCATTTTTTCTACTCCTTAAATTCTTCCAATAAGGTCTACCATGTATGCAACTCAGTTGAGGATTTTCTATATCTGCAAAGGTCTGTTTCGTTAGGCTTACAATACAGATATTTTACTTGGTTTGTCTCTTTTCTCATTGTAGCTATGGCCCCATGCAGCCCCCCTTAACTTATCGAAAGACCTCTAAAGATCTAAGCGGTTGTGCCTTACTGCAAGCAATCTAAACATCCAACTAGATGTGCCCTTCATCCAATGTCTCGATAGTGAAAGAATCATTGGCCTATTGGTTTAACTCTAGTCTTTCCCGAACTTGCTCTGACTTAGGATGGCTGATATCCGCATTCGATTATCCTTATCGGTCCTGCCCACTATAACCTACTCGCAAACTAGAGTACGGTGTCATACAAATATCCTACTCCATCATCAAACTTTTGACTTCCTACAAAGGTCCGCTTCGTTAGGCCTGCAATACAAAATTAGTCAAGGCGTACTCTCTTGACGGAGCACCTACAGGCCTGCCTCCAGGGTGCGGCCTCGTTAAGCCTACCCTAGAGGGCCATCCTAAGGTATCACTACACCAGAAAAGACTTTTGGTAGCGTTGAAAAAACGCTACCATAACTTATGGTAGCGTTTTAGAGAACGCTGCTATACGACATGCAACTAAAAGTCTAAAACTTTTTGTTGCGTTGTAGTAAACGCTACCAAAAGTCACTTTTAAATGCAACTATAGGTATTTTCTGTAGGATTTAAAAAACGCTACCAAAAGTCACTTTTAGATGCAGTTATAGGTTTTTTCTATAGGGTTAAAAAAACGCTACCATAAGTCTTCATTTTTTGGTTGCATTTTTTGTTTATATGCATTTTTTGATTTTCAGTAGCGTTTTTAAAATGCAACTGTATAATTTTTATATTAGTTTACATTTGTTTATGTAGCATTTCTGAAACGCTACTAAAAGTTATTGGTTGTTTGGTAGCATATTTTAAATGCTACTATTTACGGTTGATGGTTTATACCATTTCCAGCAATCGCTTATATACTATTCATATTAAAACGAACGATCAATCGCATAATTTTCATATATTCAAACAAATAATTAAATCACATAATTAGCATATACAAACAATCAATCATATGATCATCATATTCAAATAATTGCAAAAACATGCTAATCTCACAATCAAATATGATATCCATAATCAATTCGATAGTAGTTTTTCAACAAAATAAGTCACATACTACAAGCATTCACAGACAAGTTTCCACAAATGGTACTAACAAAATACGACAACATATATAACAATTAAATTCATGTTCGTTGCTTGATTACCAATAGTTCTTTGTTGTCGACAGTCTTCGCTTCGAAATAGCTAATTACCTGCAAACGAGTTTAACAATCAACAATATATATATACGTGTATATATATATATATATGTATATATATAAGTATATATGAAAATCATGTAATCTATAACTTGATATTCTATATTAACACATATTAACAAAAATTGTTCTATTTTTATATGCATCCTATATAGTTCCCCAACGAATACGCAATTTTCAATTTACACAGATATTCAGATCAAAACTGGGTTAGAAGTCTGACTGGATTTCATTCTATGTGCAGATTGTGTATTCAGTACTATGGGCATATTGTGTATTCATGAGATAGTGCTGGGCACAAATTGAATGCCAACACACCCTTAATTTCTCATTAAAGTGGAAGATCATAAAATCTAATTAATTCAAGAAACATGTGAAATAAACCACGTCATTAATAAATCTATAAATGTAAATCATAAGCTGCATTGTAATCTTCTAAACATAAACGGGTTACTTGTATTTTACGGGTACCCACCCCACAGCTGAAGGACTGATACATTATAATGGCTAGCTGTTGAGGTTGGTGTACTACATACGTAATTTAAGTGTACATTTATTGGTAGGTACTCCACATATATGTAAGAAACAATAATAACGTTCTATACAGACCCCAAGTTAACAATAACACTAATATATATTAATTATCATGGAACCCTCTAAAACAACAACTAAGCAAGTTGACGGAGTTGTCTTAACCATCCAAATTTGTGAGTGCACGAATTTGTTGAGGAATTAAACTAAATATTGATGATGATGAGAGCTTAATTGACATCTATCTACTTGGATTCTACTAATTAATTGCATGCCACAGGCCATAAATTTCTTATTGTTTATGTAATTGACAACTGACTAACAAATTATGAATACATAATCTCATCTAACCATCCATAAAAACGTTACTTGTCCTTTAGTGGATTCCATGCTCATGACTTGGATAATGTATGGAAAGTTGCTGATATCTGGCATGGTCGATTCCATTCAGACACACATAGCATAATAGTTGCTCAGGCATTTCTTCAGGCTTGCATCCGTATGAAACAAGCAAGGTTAAAAAAATAAGAGTTAATAGAATGTCTTGAAGTTTACAGGTATTTTAGACTATGGACAAGCTACTTTACTTGAATTGTTAGGCCAACATCCAAAACACAAAGTCTCGGCCTGTCCAAAAATGTTTCACATCCTTTCCTTGAAATGTAGTTGAATGTGTGCATATCCAAATCGATCTCGAAGTAGTTTTCACCCTAATATTGCGCAAAAAAAACAAAACAAAAAAACAAAGCCAGGAATGTAATAGATTTGAATTACAATAGTTTACTAGAATATAATATTGCTAGATTCATACAAAGGATCTAAACTTACCAAATAAAATTCATGTTGAGGACAAGAAAGCACAGGCTTTTCACGAAATGCATTCATGAGTTTCCTCTCTGCTGAATTCAATGGAAGTTCCTCCAAATTCCTCCAAATTCAATGGAAGTTCCTCCAAATTTGCTGAACACCAAGCTTTGAATGATGAGACGCTAGAGATGCTATTATCTTTAGCTCACTGTTCACTATACTTCAATTTTTCTAATAAGAAAAATTATGCAGCGGAATGAACTTTGTGAGAATTATTTCATTAACGTTACCATTTTTGTAACCAAGCATGCCATGTACAATATCTTGTTATTACTTTTAATCAATAACATGTAACTCCAAGACTCATGATCCCAAGGTTTTAGTAGTATTATCTCATCATGTAAGTCAACTGAAGAAACAGACCGTGATCCTACAAAAGTTTATTTAAATGTCGGTCAACTGAAGAAGGGATGTTATCTAAGGTATTTTGTGAATATTAAAAAGACAAGGTAGAAGTCATGTTGATTGAATTTACATTATTAATAGTATAGATTTACTTACAGGCTATAAGAAGCATCTCCTCATGTCAATCCAAAAATAATTGTGTGAAGATTGGAGTTTGGAAACCAAAGCGGCCCCGAATATCGATGTTGTGCCTTTGCTATCTATTGATGTACACGAAGAATCCGGTGTTCAGGCTCTTCGTCATGTCAATCCACAAAATTCGCAGTGTTCCACTTATGTTCTAGTTGGTTCCCTGTCTCACCAACATGTTGCTCTTCTCCCTGGTGCAAGATTGGCAGTCCAAGTTGATACCCTACCTGCATCTGCAACTTCTCCTTCTGATCTTGTCCAGTTGCATGAGCTTGCTAATGTCCAACCAGGTTTATTTGAATCAAATAGTGTAGTAGTTCAATTGGATTTGTCCAGGCATGCACAATTATGTGCACATATTGATATGGCCCATCCGCATGCACAAGTTCCTGCTACAGTTTTACTTCGCACCTAGGCATCTACTCTTTTGCGTATTGCTATTCCTGAGATGCTTGCACACCCTGCTGCGCATTCTTATGTGGTAGTGCACTCCTTTCAAACCAAGGCTATAATGGGGAACAGTCATGGTGCAAAAGATCCTATTGATATACATTCCCTACAACTGCATTTAGAAGCTCAGTCTGCTCCCATCGTTCGTAGCTACAACCCATACTGCTCTGACTCCCATGCATAATTTCTAGGCTCGTGATGTCCTATCTGCTTCAACTGATTTTAATTCAAATGATTAGAAAGATGAAAATATGGAAGCAACCTTATACATCAGCCTTATTTTTAAAAATTATCAATCTTTTGAAAAAGAATTGTCACTTAATAGACATTTAATTAAGGTAATGAAAATCTCAATCAATAAAATAGTATAACATTATCTTTTAGGAACAAAATATTCAAAAAGAACGCTTCTCAAAACTTGCCAACATTCACAAAAAGTATCATTGAAATCTAAACTTGCCTTTAATATTAAACTACTGCTCTACTAATCCAAAATCAAATTTATATATACAAAAATTTGCCTACCTGAAAGCAAAATAAAGTTAGATGTGGCATCAAGTTGAGCAAAAATGTTAATGGTTGTACAAATATTTATAAATATTACCCTATATAATTAACCGGTTATCAATACATGTTAACTTATACACGGGTGTTGCATATCGCAAAATTCAACCAACTCAAATTAAGAATACAAAATTGATTCAAAAACTAAAAAATCAGTCTATAAAATTGAATTGAAGTAAAATTCATTGTGCAGTAGTGTAAAAATAACGCCAACTTCCCATAACAATTTGAATGAAGTAGGAAGTAGTAAACTGTCCCCTGTAATGAAGTAATGTGCTTAAAAGTGAATCACAAGTGAGGTTTGACCCAAAAGTAGTGTCAAAAACATATAGCTATACTACAGTAACCGAACTAAGGTTTAAACAATCTTCGATCAAGAGACTTCGAAAAGTAATTTATTGATAACTTAACCATATCGAGTGTTGCTCAACTTAGTTTTGTTCAAAATATCATTGCTTTTGTACATGTTATTATCTTGATTTTTATCCGAAACGCATGCATGAACATTAAATAGCATAAGTATCTAGCATACAGTCAAAAGAAACAAATCAATAGTGAAATATATTTTTTTGTAAATTGGTGAGTTTTACTAAGGAATGAAAATGCACATGCTTCGGCCTCTTTGACAAGAGAAAATATATCAAATTTAATATCCGATCTTTGCAAAAAAAAAAAAAAATTTGCACGTTCTTTATGTCAACCATCATCAAGTGTTCTACACCAGGATGTAGTACCTAAACAAAAGGGTACACTCGATTAATAAATGCACCTGAATAATAAAAACAAGAACCTAATCAAAACTCAGCTTGCCTTGACAGCAACAACCATTTTTGTTGACTTTAACTTTTCCTTATGAACCTAAAACAAACATAGGTCATAAATTTGTCAATGTCCATTATGTGGGTACTTGGTATTCAAAGCAGATAACCTGTGCAACTGAAGCAGAGCCAACATGCTCGTATCAAAATGTTTGAATATTTCTCTAAATTTCCATCCAATTCTTCCTCTAGAATTTTTTGAACAGCTGGAAATGGTGTAGGAGGAGCTTGACCATTGAGTGTAACTAATTTTTTGACGCAAGCGACTGGAGATGAATAAGGTTTGCCTATTAATTAAGCAGTCGGTTACATTATCAGAGAGTTTAAGAAACTGGTACAATAAATTTGATATGGCAATTTCAATTATATAATATATTTAGTTAATTAGAAATCCTATACTGTTAGAGTAAAAGGCATCGTACAAATCAGGCTTCAATGTTAAACTGGTGTTATCTTTAATGCAAAAGCTTAAATTACTTTGATAATATATTGAGAAAAGCTGAATATGTAGAAAAATTGAAAAGAACAAACTTCAAAACTAATAGAAAACAGGTTGCAGTGTGAGTTTATCTAGATTGTAATCCTTCATTGTAGATAGAATAAACATAAACAAATTTTCATAAACTTCTTGAAGTAAAGGAAATTTTATATACATGTTTAGCTGCTTACTTAATCGGTTTTAAACTTGTGGGGTTGCTCCTACGTGAAATCCAAAAACAAAAATTGCAGAATCAATATTCAGATAATCAACACAAAGTCCTGGAATATAACATTTCCCTTTTTCTTTGACCCATTTATTTGATCCTACTTGTTAAACTCATAAGCCAACAAATAAAAGTACAATGCACCATGTACGTGTGTGCATATCTATGAGCATGTGTGTGCATGCATTTATGGAGAGAAGGAGACTTACTAAGCCATATACTCTTTAGCATCTCAATTACATAAAATGATAGTTCTTCTAGGCTTCTATCCTCTCTATTGCAGCTTTCCAAGTCTTGCAGCAAGCTGCATTGCACAATGGAAATTGGAAATGCAAAAGTAATTTGTAAGCTATGCTCAAAAGTGAACAAAGTCTAAGGAATATTGTTAGCATGATCTCATCTCTCATAATAAATAACTATACTTAATTCTGGTCGAGTTATGTTAAATCTCTCTCTCTTTGTATAAACATATCCATACGAAGATGTAATTAGAGAAAATAAAAAAGTAAAAAGCCTAAAATAGAAATATGGATATACTAATTGACAATGGCTTCAACTACAAATACGATTAATATTATGGATGTAGCTCCACATCCATAATCGAAGACGAACACAACGATGGCTATACTTATTTGAGTGAGGGGCACCCTATAATCAACTAGGATCCTTTATGCAGCAACACAGATATCTTCCATAGCCTAATCGATTCATTGATGATGCTTGATTATGACTCAACAGATGAAACATCAAGGCCCGCCCTCCTTCAGCACAACCACTAGTAAGGGATCACCTTTGTCTGTCACTGAAGGCGATGACAGAGAGCAATGTTATAACAGACTCTAAAAATGACAAATAATGGTTCACCATGCACTATGTTTAAAATAATTAATAGCAAACTTTAGTTATAAGATAAACCCAAACAATTACAGGGATTCTGTTGCTTTTAAAGATGTCAACGATTTGATATTATGTAGATAAGTGGTAAGCTGGCAATTAGCTTTAGCATCTTAAAATAGATTATTTGTCAAGATACCTCGAAACCTCATAGAAGCCACAATAGTAAGAAGCACCTTTAAGATTTGTAGGATAGTAATTCAATCCACGTTTTTATCAGTTTTAGTTTAGGAATTAAATGACTAACTTTGATGGCTAGGAACCAATTATTTTAGAACAAGCATCTACGATGAAGAATTATCAACACATCCACAAATCATATTCATAGTTTGTGAACAATTGAATGCATCTACCTCCTGCCAGACCAGGATCGCCTTCTAAGTGGTCATATGTAGTGAGTTTCTAATACTAATGCATCAAAATCGGAATAATGCTGCCATTAAATAAAATTACAACAATGTGCTATGGAATTTGAATGGAAACATATGATGCACTAGATTCCAGAATGTAAGTGCAATGCAGCTAGCTGGACCGGACCGAAGAAAAGATGGGCGAACTTTACATATTTCCATATAACTAGTTCAAATCATACACTTGGAGTAATTTATAGGGTAGACTAACACACATTTATAAAAGAATCCCTTTTGAAGAATAGTTTGAAACATACACATGACCAATTTGTATTGCTGACACCAAATCCCATTTTTTGTAGCTTATAATAATCTCCTAGTTCAATAAAAGTATAAAGCCACTAAAAATAGACAGGTGAAATCAGTAGAAGTAATTTAACCATTCTATGTATATTAATAAATCTAAGCATGTAATGTTTTTTTATGAAAAAGACAAGAATAATCTACAAGAATTTAACAAAATAAAATTTGTGACATCATGTGTGGTACTTAAAATATTGCGAGTCATCAGTTTATGTAATCAACTTGTTTACTACATATATATAATCTACTTATTTGAGTTAAGAAAAATGAAGAAACATCAGATTTTTAAACCATATCCGAATTTTGTTGAAAATAAATCTGCCAAGCTAAGATAAAAAGCATTAGTCATCATATTCTATGCTATTTCAAAATCCTAACTAATTATTTGCATACTCATTCACAATAGAGAGAAAATAATAACAAATTAGATGTAGTGATTAACCATTTGAAATATTTTATTTCCATAATTATGTATTAACCTTCTTAATCAAAATTAATAAATAGTGACTGTAAACTTATTCAGCTAGGAAAGAACTTCTAATCTTAAGAATCATTAAATCCAAAGAATCGCATAACTTATGTCGATCACAATTAGAAACATTTCACAAAATTCAACACTTATAGTTAACCTAAGTAATAGATAGAAATGAATAAAAACGTACCATACATGGTATGCCAAAATACACATAATTAACATAACATACCCCAAAATCACAAAATTTTAACCATCAAATCTTGCCGTGGGATGATAAGAGATAAACACTTGAACTAATAATAATTCAAGTAAGCGATTGCTTGTGGTCACTTATAGCTGCAAAAACAGGACAAATACAAAACCTTGTGTGAGATTATGTAATAATACAAATGTTGAAAAATATTGTAAAATCATATTTCAATATAGATAGGTCAAATTGAAAGATTATTTCTATTATTTTCTATGGAATCTCTAAACTTTCAAGATGAGACCAAAACAGAATAATGATAATTACAAACCCTTCGGTAGGAAACCTTTTCTCTCATTTATCTCTATTAGTAAAAATCATAGATTTGGTGCAGGCATATAAACATTGAATTCATTACCATTGATTCTAGCTAAAAAGAAAAAAATGGATGATGCTGTTAGTTACTAGAAGTGAAAATTGATTAACAATTGCTGAACCGGTGGAACGGTAGGTCCCAAATGATGTCTGATTAACAGAGCTAGCAATAGAAGACATATTGCTTCTTCTTAGCCATTTAGCACTAAGAATACAAAGTTGAATTAAGAGGAAAACTACCGGAATTTGGTATCTATGTAGAACCACAATAAAGTGCAGTTAAAATTTAAGAAAACAAACAATTAACAACAAGCTTTTACCGAAATATCAATGCTTATGTACAAACAAAAAAAATCAAATAGTGCTATAAGAACATATTATGTGCCTTATTATCACTGGAAACTATCATAACGAACAAAAGTTACTTCTATTGGCATTTCCAAATCAGTATAATGATTAAGCCTATTAGTTAGGCTGCTTGAATAGGATATTTATTCTAGTTTCTAAGAATGTCAAAAGCAAAAGCGTAGCCAAACTCCCTTGAGTTACCACATACAAAAAATTGGAAAATTGAATCAATTTTCCAACTAGTCTTCCCATCATTGTTCAATGGGTTAGATGAGCTGGTTAAGAAAGCAAATTTTTTGTCATTAACCACTTTTAAACTTATATATATCATAGACAGCTAGCATAAGCTTAAAAGTCTCACATTCTTAATCTCTGCTAACCAACTATATTGCTCACAGGTGTGTACGCGCATGCTCACATACACAGCATGCTATCACTTCCTGCTTAAACCTTAAATATACGGATATATATGTTTGTGTGTGTACAAATTAAGTGTAGATTTTATATTTACTTTTAGAATGTGAAAAGAATTCAAAGCACGTTATCCCACACCCAGGTCTCTGATTCAATTGATTCGCAATAAACACACAACAAATACCAGCTGCACGTTTTGATAAATGGTAATATAGACCTGCCATATAAATATCCATGAGTATATGCCTTATAAATATCAATTAGTATATTGTACTTAATCACATCTATCACATGCGCAAAACCACTATGTTTTTTGATAAGAACCGAGATTGTTAAAAGGGAGGATGTATTGATACATACATACATAAATATGATTCTAGCTGTAAAATATTTAATCCCAACCACCCATACAACTAAAGGACGCAATAAAGAACTTTGTGTGTTTATTGCTAAGGTAAACGATGAGGCAATGTTATATACTACCTCAATAACTAATGACAACATCTTCAATTTTGTTCTAGCCATTTTGAGATAATGTATATATTTAGCTAGCACAAAAGTTGTGATTTTTTCACATTTTTGACATAAAACTCCACTTTATGTTTATGTCTTGGATTCGACAATATACTTTTTCAAATGAATTCCAGTACCAACTTTTGTATATCGGATATAGTCAACTTTGTCATGGTTTGTTCACTTATAAATTATACACTAGATCATAACCAATGAAAAACTCTAAATGATTTCAAGTTGTTCAATTAAATTCTATTCCCACACTAGCCAAGAAAAAACTATTTTGTTGAATCATATGAAATTTCTTTTCAATCAAGTACATTGAAAGAAAGAGAGACTGAAAAAGGCAAGGAGGAATATGTTTTAGACTGAAAAAGCCAAGGAGAGAATTCAAATAGCTAAACCACCCAACATCCTCATTTAAATTTCACGTCGCTAAGTACACCTGCTCAGCCAACAAAAAAATCAATTTTTATGTAAAATGCCTCATCCAAATTAGGATTTTTATAATTACCTCAATTTGTTAATTTAGGGCTTGTAAACAAATCTGAAGGAAGTAAACTGGAGCAGATTGAAAGAAGAGTGGATGGACCAAATGGAGGGGAGTAGATTGATGAAGAGAAGTAGAACCCAATGGAGGAAACATGATAGTGGAAGCGAGTGGAGTTTATTTGAATGAAGGAAGAAACGTAACAATGGATTAGGTAGGAGATGGGAAAACATGAGTTTTTTGGTATTGGGCGGGGAAGGCTGCAAAATTTGGCGAAGTTGAAAAAAATAAAAACGCGGAGAAAAGAAACCGTAAAGACAATATTAGTTGCATTCAAACTACAAACGCTACCAAAAAATGCAACCAAAGATAGGTTTTCTTGTAGTGTATCCTCACATCCCACTGAAGTGTCATACTTCATTCTAGCCCAAAATAACTAAGTTGGACGTGCTCTTTCTGTACTAAAAATCTATGATGATCTGCTTCGTTAGGCTTTATATCCAGATTCCCTTCGGGTTGCTCAAAACGCATCTTACCATTTTATTAGACCCAACGTCTAATGTTTTATTATGCATTTAGTTAATTTTCTTATTCCGTTGGCTACTTATTTACCCTAATTAGCATGCCCAGCCCCACCTATGTGTGAGACCATCAGTCATAGACCTCAAAGGGAATGCTTTTGATATGGGCCACTTCTATTTTTTTTTTCTTATTAACTTAATCTAGGATCTAAGTTTGATAAAATAAGCCTTTCTATTTCTTTCATTTTAATTATAACCCACGTGATACAATTATACTTGCAATTGTCATTTTTACATTCTTTTCATTCTTTTATAACATACATGTTATAAATGTGATTGCTAGTGTCTCTTTTCTATTCTAGTCTTTCTTCTTTTATTATGATACTAAATTCTCTTTAGTTCACTTATATTATATGACAGTCTTAGCTTGGGATTACGTCCAACTGTAACAAATTACTTACCATTATAACTGATTTATTTTTATTCTAATATCTGCATAGCAAATGCAGATCTAGTCACATTTGCTGTTTATTATTTCTAGTCTTGTCAAATATTTAACCTGATTATTTCCACTTCTTTAATTTCTTTAACGCTTCATGTTATTCTCTTTTATTCTAGGATGTAGTTCTATTCTATTTGGTTGGTTACAAAAGCTTTACTAAAATCCATTTCCATACCTTAATATGCCATAAACAATAACTTGTAACTGCAAGATATTTCTTTTGTTGTTTCCTTAATTGTTGTATAATGCAAAATACGGCAATGTCTCTATTTTTCACTAATTCCATTTTTCTTGCTTTTATTCTTGCAATTATGTTTACCATTTTTCTTAAAATATTAAACAATCGAAATGTATTCCCTTTTCTAAACCAGTCAACAAATCTATCGCTAACTTCCAAATAGAGTTATTAGATTTCCCTATTTTATTTCATTCCTCCACTACACCAAAACTTACTTTTAACTACACTCATTCTCAGCATTTGAACGTTAATTGTAGTAAAAGTTAATTAATTCAGAAAATAATTTGCGTCCAAACGCTGAGGATTCTCTTGTGTCAATGTCATTTATCTGCCGCCACTCTTAATATACTTTTACCAAAAATTTCATTTTCCCTCTTCTATCAAAACTACCGCTCCCTCATCGTCCCTCATTTCATTCTCCTTCGTTTGTAGTTTCCCCCAATTTTTGCTTGTTTTTCGATGTTTCTTTGGTGGACTTGATCGTCATCGCCCTAATTACGTGTTCATACTTCAGGTAGCCCTGGTTCCCTATTTTTTCTTTATTCAGTTAATCGAATTTTAGGCGTATTTCGTTTGTTGATTTTGATTTTCATATTCCAAATACCCTGCTTTGGTATTGCTGTAAGTCGAACTTTGTTCGATTATCAATTGTCGGAATGGCTTACTAGAAACTCGGTGAACTCAAGTTGTTGATAAAGTTTCGATTACTACAGGTCGCTTTAGGTGCTTCAGTAAATGAAACAAAATGCTTTCATTTGATTTATATAAGCTAAGAAACTAACAGGTGACAGTTTCGCCTGAAACTTGTTTTTACGGCTCCTTGTGGACCGGTGAAGAACAGTGCTGGAGCAATTGAAATATTTGGCTCTACCTCCACCAATCGAAAATGTTTCAAAAGGTTCAGATCGTACATTAGCATATCTGAGAACGTGTAGGCTGCGGTATAGTTATGCTGCTGCTCATTGTTAGTGCACCTAGTTGTTTATTTTGTTTTTTGTTGCAGTACTTAATATTTTAAGTAGTAACTAACACTTTGTTTGGATGTCATGTAAAAAGGTTTTCAACTTCCTGTAAGCTTGTCAATATAGTACAACACGTACTTAGTTTACATCGTGACTTGACAAAGGTGAACTGTACTCATAATTTTTATCTAATATAGATGGGCCACGGAGAGCATAAAATTGGCTTGCAAATTGGGTTACCATGAAATAAGTTTTCTTAGGCTGGAATAAGTACTTTCTTTAAGGCATTGACCCATCTGTTTAGCTTTTGGGGTTCAATTGGATCAATATTCTAGTGCTTCTAGATGAAATAAGTGTGTTGCATACATAGAACATGATTGAGTATGTTTTATCGTTAGTGCTATTTCAAGCATAATGCTTATGGATTTTGAACTCATATTAAAAACTCATATATATCGAATACAAAGGAACCATGAAGGTCAGTCTTTCATAAATAGTTAAATACCCACAAATACAGAGAATATGACACAGAAAGTTGCAGGATTTAGAATATAGTTAAAGGTACCAATAATAGATACATGTTGAACTAGAACTGTATACGAAGTGCTTGAGAGGATCCTTGTATTGGAATATTGTAAGGTAAAGTTTCGGCATCCAGATCATTTGCTTCCTTCTCATTGTCTTTCCTACTACCCCTTCTAATAGCAGAGAACACTTTAGTTAATATCTTGGTCTTGATTTGGCCTCTCTTAGGCGCTGGATTTCTCATACTTGGTTTCTTCTCAATTCCGAGAACTTGGTAAGCTGTCGACATAATGATTAATTGTTTAGAAGAGTAGTGTATAGATGAAGATGAATTCTACTTAGGTTGATAACAAGCATGACAGGTTGAAGTATTTATCGATGGTAAATGGGCTTTTGACTATAGTTTGGAACTTTGGATTATTTAGAATAATATTACACTGGGCACTTTAAATTCAAACTGTCCCAGACTCCAAAGATATTTTGTACTATTTTTTTATCCACTTAAGCCTACTGAAGATAATTTTTTGGATATAGAGGTTTATGCATATAACACATATGTGTGCATGTTTTAGCATATGTGGACACTTGGCAATCAAATTTTGTTACCTAACTTGTTAGGATTATCCATTTTGTTAAATATAATAGCTATGTTGTCAAATTTTTTATTATAAAGTTTATCAATCATAACTTTGCATAAGTATGCGAGAAGATATGCTAGACACTGCAGATTTTGTAGCTGATTTATACATGATCAAAAGCTTTATGTTCATATGAAATATCAGTATATTTATTATGCAGTATAGTTTAATCATAGTGCAAAATATGTTGTATGTTTAGATGCCATGATAGTTTACATTCAAATATTTTTAATCAAAAGTATATATTATGTTATTTCAAGTGCAGCATAATCCAACTACATTACAGTATCTAGAGGAAAAAAAACGAAAAATAGCTAGAGCATAAAAACTTTTTTCTTAAATCTTGCTACTCATTTGTCGAATAAATTATTAATTTTGCCTTGTAATATAAAAAGTAAAGGTGTTAAACATTTAATATCATCTTATATCAAGTAATGACAATTTTGTAATAGGAATTTGTTTGTGTGAACTTCTTCCTCCTCCTTTTAATTTCTATAAACGGTTTTTGATGGAAAGAGAATCCGATCACATTCTTGAGGGCCTTACCATTATGCTAGTGGTCCTCAGCTACATGTGTGAACTTTAGGCTGATTACCGAAGTTTAGTCAAAATAAACTAAACAAACCACATTTACAATTTACTAACACTTCTTTGATCAATCTAAAAAATCATATTGTCAATGACACACACAGTTAATCAGATACAAAACTAAGTATGACAATCACATGAGCCCAACTTCTTGGAGAATGTTCTCTATCCTTGATTGAATGTTTAAGTGCACCTTTAGAATTATGTATAGTTCTTCTGTTTTGATCAAAATTGTCTCCTTTAGTGAAGATGGATATACATAGACTGGTTGAAATGTGAAGAATTTGATATGAACAAGTTGTACGGATGATTGGATCCCTACAACATCTTATAATTTGGGTTGATAGAGCAATTCTGTGTTCTGGAATCTTTCTATAAAAATCTGTAGCTGTGAATATAAATAAGAAACTGGTTGTCTATTGCAAATTTGTTAATCATTATTAATAAAGGGAATGAAGTTTACATATGTTCTATTTTTCTAACAGCTGTTACCTTCATATATTTTTTGGAAACAATTTGGTGCTAATGTTGTATATGATTCTGACATTGTTGTATAAGTGGATAAAATTGTTGTTAATGGCACAAGCCAAGTATCAGGAGAGGGGTAATGCATAGACATTACTCTGGTGCTACAAAATGGCACCGTTGTAATGGCAAATTTTTTGAAAACAGTTTGGTGCTAATAACAAAATGACTAATTTGTAGAGTTCTGTCATTTTCAGTCTAATGTGGCCATGAAGTAGCTAATAACAAATTTATTTTATGCGTGCAGGCTTTGAACAGTTGATATTTGTAGAGTTCTGTCATTTTCAGTCTAGTGTGCTTAAACAACAAGGTAAGAAACAGATGCTAAAAACTCTCAAGTATTATCATTATTGTCTATTAGTTTACCATCAAATAATTTCACAATTATGTTTTATTCCCTTCCATATTTCATCAAAAGGCTACTCTAAATTCAAATTACACCTTTAAATTCTTTGATGTCCGATTGCCTCTATAATCAGATTATAACAGTCATTATTTTTTGTGAAGTTTATTAGCCAAACCATGGTAATGGGGTCATTTTTATATACTAGTAATGTGTACATGATTGGTTAGTAAGTTGTAAAGTTTATTTTCCCTAAATTCTTACAACTACCTTTATACAAATAAAACAGTTCAATGATAATTTAATAAAGGATATTTGCGCTTTTAACCTTTCAATCATTATAAATCAGATAATATTCTTAATAATAATTGTGAGAAATACTAAAGGGTATATACCAATTGTTTTGTTCAAAAATTGAATTTTAGATGGGAAATATCTATTCATTGTTAAATCGGAGTGGAGATTTGTTGCTTTTTAAAATCTTTCCAAAGAGCCCACTTTCTACGTGCAAATGTATAAATAAAAATTTATAAGCTCAAACATAACACATATGTATAGTACTAGCTGTCTAGTTGGTTAAATTTGTCATTTAAATAAAAATTCTTCAAAAAATAAAGTAGGATAGTAGATTTCATTTGATGACGTTAATGGCTTAAATTTAATACATGCAGTTCAATGTTTTAATTTATATCGTTTAATAAGATTAACGGAGGCTTGTTGAACTTAGGTTGAAACCATAAAGAAGATTGCAAAGGTCAAAGCTATTAAAGAGAGGAAAAAACAAGAATCAGAGGTTAGCAGTTTAGTTCTATGCAATATGTCTGGTTTGATGTTGGTCTTTTTTCTGACAAATACAAGCATTACCGTCTTGTATCTTCTGCTAAGTATTCAGTTGTGTAGTTAATTGTAAAGTGTAGCTAAAAAACATGTGACATTTTCTTGAGTGTATTAGTAGTACACAACTGGTCTTGCATTCCATTACGTTATCATTTATGTGACTATAATTTGATTTTAGCAATGCACCTACGAACTAATTGATGGCATTGGGATAAATGTAGTTGTACATCTTTCTTGGATATCTACTCTGTTAGGGTTTTTACTTCAGCATGAAATGTCTTAAATGATTATATGTTTTTCTTCTTTTACTTTAAACTTGGAAAGCATATTTTTAATTCTCTAACCTGTCAATTTTAAAAGCATATCCTAGTTTTTCATATCTTTTTGGTTTGTGCGCACATGCCCTCTTGTAGCTAAAATAGCACATATAACAAACTATATGTTCTTTGCATATACACATAAACACTTCCGTTAAATAATTGAGAACTCTTAATATTTATTTACTTCCTACTATAATCACAGCTTGAACTTGTGTTGGTTACGGAGAAACTGCAGGAGCTTCATTCAATTAGAATTCAAAAGCTGAAGAAACAAGGCATGTACCATTTCCTTCCTCTTTTTTCTTTTTGTTTCTTTTTTTGTAATCATTGAATAGCTAGCATCATGTGCATCTTAGTGAAACTTTAGCATCTGTTTAAATAACATCAGTTTAAATAACATGTTTGCCAAATATGGGATGTAGTTTAATTAGATATGATTGTTTTTTCTTTTATTTTTTAAAATTCTTTCAGTTTCTGTTTGTACAACTTTAGCATCTGTATCACTTTTAGTTCCGATGCAATAACAAGCAACAATCATCAATGTTTAAATTGAAATACTCTCCCAACTAAAGGCCTGGATTCAGTTTTGAAACACAAACAAAGCATGATATTTGCTGCCAAAAGAGTTAATCAATTAAAAGTTTGCTTGTACTATCAACTCCTGGGCTATAAAAATGAATGTTTGGTTATTACAACTGGAAGCAGAAAGTCTGTGATAATTTACTATGTTGTGTTCTTGCATTTTGACAATATATTTTTCTCTTTGGATTTGTTTGTTTTGAGCATTTGTTTTGTTGTCTTTTATACATTAAAAAATTATTTGTCCATTTCTACTAAGAACTGTTTGGTCGTTATTATCATATATATATATATATATATATATATATTGTTCATAATCAATAATTAATTTCTATTTAAATTTTAGATTCTTTGTTGCGTACATATATTGTATATGGTGATGGAGAGAGATTGGTTGCGTCTACATAGGTAATCATGTAGCAGCTAATTTAGACTTAAATTTAGAATTGATATTTTGATAATAAAAGCTAATATTTTTGTTGTTTTCAAATTTTAATCATAGGACTAGTAAGTGTATGGCCAAGGAGCTCGGAATTTTGTGTGTGTTGCGAAGAAAAATTTAGGAGATGTGGAAAAAATATTCTGTCCTTGTTTAGATTGTCGAAATCTTAGTCGTCATTATGGTGAAACCGTTGTTGAGCACCTGATTATAAAGGGAATGGATCCTAAGTATAAAGATGATATATGGTATAATCATGGTGAGAAAGTGAATGATGAAAAATAAAATAAAATGGGTGAGATGTACGACTTACTCAAAGCGATTCACTATGAAGATGAAGATTATTTCAATCATACTTTTTTTGATGACGACAAAGATAAGGACGATGCACAAAGACGCCATGATGATTTACTTAAAAATTTGGAAGATGCAGAAGCCCCACTGTATCCTGGTTGCATAGATCATACAAAGTTATCTGCCATTACTATTTTGTATAATCTTAAATGTGAAACTGGATTATCTTAAAGATTACGTGAGGAATTATGCACGACCAGAGGGATGCATTGCAGAATCCTATCTTGCAGAAGAATGCATGAAATTTTTCAAAGAATTTTTGAGTAAATCGATAAATGTGGAAAAAAAAGATCGAAATGAAGATTACGAAGATAACACAATACTTGAAGGGCGTCCAATTTCAATGTCCAATCCAGTTACGTTGTCTTTGAAGGAGAAAAAAATTGCTCATTTAGCGGTGCTAATGAATATGGCCGTGGTAGAACCATTTTTGGAGTGAGTATATATTATGTTATGTTTCCATTGATTTGTTGTGTTTGTAATTGCAATTATAAACTTAAAATTGTTTTTATTATACTAGTTTGCACTTGGAGGAGTTGCAAAATTCAAACAAACGCTTAGAAAAAAACGCAACATTACTTTGGAAACACCATGGAGATAATTTCGTTGATTGGATTAAAAAGAAGGTTTGTTAAAAATTTCTCTATTTTTATATGTGAATCAAGGGTACTATTTTTAAAATCCATTTTAAATATATTTTTAGATACCTATTGACTCAAATGACCATGATGAAATGTTAAAATGGATTGCATATGGTCCTAAAAATGCTGCGCTATCATGTAAAGGATATATTATAAACGGTCAACGATTTCATACAAAAGACGTTGATAAAGAAACTCAGAATAGCGGAGTGACCTATGATGCGACTACTATGTGTAGAGCAAGTGCAAAAGACATTTCTCAAGTGGTTGATGTGATCACTTACTACGGAATATTGACTGATATAATTTTATTGGATTATAATGTTTTTTATATTCCTTTGTTTAAGTGTCATTGGGCAAACATAGGAAATGGGATGAAAGTTGAAGATGGATTTACGCTTGTTAATTTACATCAAAGTCAGGTTTCATTTTCAAGAGACCCTTATATCCTTGCATCTCAAGCGAAAAAAGTTTTCTATTCAAGGGAAAATGATTCTTCTAATTGGTATGTTGTGATGAAAGCACCGCCAAGAGGTTACCATGAATTAGAGATGAACGATTTTATTGAAGAAGTAAGCTATACTGGAGGAGATTGTGAAGAAATCGAGGATGACTTGGTCGAGGATGCTAGTTATGTTAGGGAGGATTGCGAAGGCATAATTGAGTAGTTCTAATATCACCTTTTTTTTGGGTAGTCATTGCTATGTGACTGAAAGTAGTAGGCATATGTTTGGTGTGTGTGGTCATGGGGGAAACTTGTTCAGGCATTTAATAATGGAGAAGGATGTATAGAAACAGCAGGTGCACAAGGTATCATGTATTACACCGTATCATGTATTTTTATTTGTTAGCATATTTTTTTTAAACCCACAAGGTATCAGATTTTATATGTTCAGATTTTAACTGTTCAGATTTTGCCTTTGATTTTAGATGTTCAGATTTTATATGTTTAGATTTTTAAACCCACACGTGAATTCAGATAACTAAGTATTGCACTGTTATTAGCACTGCACTGTTATCTAATATACAAAAATCTTCAGTACTGCACTGTTATTAGCACTGCACTGTTATCTTTTCACTGTTATCAGCACTGAATTCAGATTTTTAAACCGTATCATCTCCAACAATTTTCAGTATACAAAAATCAATAAAAATCTAATATAGGACTGCCATTTTAGCACTGCACTGTTATCTAAATATTTTATGTTCATCATACCTATATTATTATTTGCATTTGAATGTCATGTATATCGCGTATCAACTGTTGCTGTATCTTAACAGCAGTTTACAAATTGATCAGCAAACCAATTTACTCTTGAATTCCTGTGTCATGAATTCCTGTATCTTAGCAGCAGTTTACAAATTGATTAGCAAACCAGTTTATTTGAATATCATGAATTCCTGTGTCTGCCTGTAGAAAATGGTTAGAAGTACAAAGAAAACAACGAACAAGAAACTTACTCGCTATCAAAAAAGACTCGCAGAATTTGAAGATGCATCTGACAGGTCTAATGTAATGGAAGAGCATGTTGAGCCACCTTCGAAAAACATGGATGTTGGAAATGCAAGCCAGCCAATCGCATGCACAGCTCTACAAATTGATGAAAATCCTGAAACTGCAGTGGAAGTGGATAGAGCAATTGCAGATGATGCAAAACAGGTTTCCAAAAAAAGGACTAGAGGCCCAACTAAAGTGAAAAGACTTCCTTCGAATGTTGCAAGCCGAATTGAAGTTGAGTTTAATTCATCGGGCGTACCTGTAGGAGAAGGATCAGTGAAATTATCTTCTTATTTAGGGCCACTTGTCCGTGAGCATGTTTCATTTACGCTAGATGACTGGAGGCTACTTGGTGACGATTTGAAAGTAGTTCTATGGAAATCCGTTCAGGTAATAATATAACGTTTCATATTTATTATGATGCATAAGCGTTTGCATGTGACTTTATATGACCTATTAGAATATATTTTTCCATTATCATCACCCCTTTCTGTTTTTACATTGATCTAATTAGAATATGTTGTCTGTATGTTTATTTGCACATAAATCGGGCTTCTTTGATTTCCTCAAGTAGGAATGGTTTGGTCAGAGAGTCTCTATCGATTTTGCTATGTTATACACATAAATCGGGCTTCTATTTAGCTTGATGACTGATTCAACAAATTCTTTTTCAATAGTAAATTAAGAAGGCATGTATCGTTTGTATACCACTGATTAAAAATTTAAACTGATTAGATACCGATGGAAATTCCAAATCATGAGCAATACATTATATGTGTACTTATTTAATAATGGGTTGAAAACTTAAAAATTATTTTTGCAGGGAAATTTATAATATGAGCACAAGGTCACAATTACAGCACAAAAATTAATTAATAAGGCATATGTCAATGATTCGATTATGAGGGCATATCTTTATGGATATGAATCATGGATCTTGTATTAACAATGTTTTAGTTAATTAGTTTCAAAAATGAAATATTTATAGTCTTCATCATTAATTGTACCAATGATGAATGGAAAAGTGTTGCCGCTCTTTGTTAACATGAGTATTGTTAAGTGAACGTAAATGATCCAAAAAATTATACATAAAACTTCTCAAATGTGGTAAACTTTAAAATATAACACTTTATTTGCTTGTAAATATGATAAATAATTGAATTGATCAAATGTATAAAAATATCATGATTTTTTTAGTAATTAAATAATGAATTTTATTCCGGTTGTTGATGTCAATTTGGAGAAGGATGTGATTAGGAAACCTGAAACCATTCTCGACAATAACACACCAACACCTACGTGCAAGGTCGGCTCAACCAATAGTCAAATTAGGCAAAAGGACTAGGGTAGGGGTCCTAATATGTTAGGGCCCTTTGCAATCTACTTCTATGATCCATTGAATGGATTATTAATGTGCAGCTAGTTTAGGTTGGAATATTTAGCCACCAAACGGTTTTATAAATGAACAATATTTATTTCTCAAGTCGTTGTACTTCTTCCCAGACTCCATAGAGCACTTCTCCCAGCTTAAACCCAAGAGTTTGTGTTTTACATTTTCCCATGCTCCATAGAGAAATTCTTCCAATTTAAACTTGAATAATCTCTAAACATTTGATTAAATTCTGTTCTTTATGCCAGTTATTCAGTTGGATAAGTTGAAAACAAATTTAAACAAATGTGATAATGAAGTCAGTATCCCCTAATTTACAAATTTGTAATTGTTAATACAGTTCATGAAGTCAGTATCCCCTAATTTATAGTAAATGCCTTGATTTATTCTTTCTTGACTAGATAGGATAGTATTGAAGTCACCAAGAATAATCCAGGGTAGATTAAAAAGACTAGCTTGATGAATGAGATAGTGCCAGGGATTTACTCTTTGTTCTCGGATATTAAATGCGCACATCACTGTACATATTATGCACAACCCAGTTGCATTGTGAAGACTGCAAGTTATACACTGTTTATTTGTGTGCATGACAATAGTTGACCAAACTGATGTGTCCCAAACTAGGAGAATTCGATTCTTTTGATTTTCATTGCAATTGTGTTTCACATATCCATTTGCCGTTTGGTTTATACATGAATTGTTCAATACTATAATTACTTAACTTATTTTCAAATGGCATGAAATTAATACACTTAAATGATATGCCAGCATATTCAGGAACTGACATTGATGTGGATTCCATATTCAAGAAGAATTTGAATGATTATCATTTTGATAAATGTTACAGGCTAGATTTAAATTGGATGAGGAATGGCAAAAGGCTCCCGTTTTTCAGCAAATGGGATGCATTTGGAGAGGTTCGAAAAGCAAATTCGTAAAACAGATATTACAAACAAAAACCAAGGAGGAACAACTTCAACTAAAACCAGAAAACGTTGGAAGTATGAAGGAATGGAAGAAGTTTATCGAGTCAAAAATGAGCAAAGAGTTTAAGGTAATTGTAATGTAATTTTTATTATTTCTTGTGTGTACATACATACACACACACACACACACACACACACACACACACACACACACACAGATATATATATATATATGAAATTTAAGCGTACGTAAAATGCAAATTAACTAATCAATGTGATAAATCTTGTAATCTAGCTACGAAGTGATAAATTTGAATCCATGAAGGACAAATAAATACCACACACGTGTAGTCGTCGAGGAATGGCTCGACTAACTGAAGATTTGGTGAGAAATATATTTGATTTATTACCTATGGTTAATAGTTTTGTTAATGTTATGTTTCCTTTAATGCAGAAAGAGAAAAGTAGCAGTCCTTCTTCCATTTGTAGATCTGATGTTTGGATTAAATCTCACACTCGAAAAAATGGTGAACCACTGAACCCGCATGTTGCAGATACTATCGTAAGTGCTATGTTGTTTCTGTTTAAGCGTAATTTTTGGAAAATATATAATTTTGAACTCTTCTACAAAATATAATTTGTGTTCACTTTGTAGGAGAAAATAAAGAATGCTGAAAAGGAATCGCCGTCTAGCTTAACTTGTAAGATCAAAGAAGATGCCCTCTCATTGGTGTTGGGAAAAGATAGACCGGGACGACTACGAGGAATGGGAAGGGGTGTAACCATGACCACTGCAGTTTTGTCACAAATCAAAGATAAACAAGTAGCTCAATGTCAGCATAGGATTTCAGAGCTAGAGCAGTTGATTCACACCGTAATGAAACGTCAGGTATGTCGATAATCACTTTGTGTAAATATGAAAGCTTAGTTAGCATGTATGTGATCCTTGCATTGTATGATTTTCGACTTAATTTGTGTAATCATTCTCTTATTAAAAGCTACATGCTAAATAAGAAGTTAAAATTTAATTCCACCTCTTATTTTCCTCAAAACATGTTTTAAATTAAACTTTTATTTTTAGTTTTCTAAAAATTAATTGTGAAAATTTGTTTATAAAAATTACTGAGTTGTGTAGCTTCAGATTTTAAATTTATTATATGTATTTGCTGTCTTTGGTTGCTGGCCTAACTTTGAATTTTTATCCTTATGAGAGTACAAATGCGATTTTGCAGTATATTTTTATCCTTATGAGATTTTAAAGCATTCACTTTTAAATTAAAGCATAATATGTACTTAACCAATATTGTCTTTTCAACACTTATAAAGTAATGTATTTTCAACACTAAACTAATATTGTCTTTTCAACACTAAACCAATATTGTCTTTTCAACACTTTTAAATTAAAGCATAATATATTTTTATCCTTATGAGATTTTAAACCATCCGCTACAATTCGACCAATCTGCAAAACAAAAATACCTTTTACTTACGATTAAATTACTAACTCCTCATCCATCTGCAAAATAAAAATATCCTTATCTGGTTACTCTACAAATGATGTATCATTTCCAAACATAAGTTTGTCAATTGTTATATCAAAATTCATTCTGAAAATGTATTCTCTTTGAAATTTGTACTTGTTTTCATCATAAGTGGAATAAATATACAAGTTCACTACAGGTTCACTACAATTTCACTGCAGGTTCAAATTCTCTAATATTTTTGTAATATTATTGATTTGCAGGATAAAGAAAATTGTGGAGGAGAGAACGTATCTCAAACGGTAAAAATATACGATAGTAAGGTTAGAACATCATACATAATTTGATATCTAAATCAGAAGTTATGTATTTTATTTTTTATTAATTGTAGAGTAAGCATAATGAAATAGGTGACGGTTGTAGTTTGCTGAATTGGCACGGGAATGATGATGAGGTAATTGCCGAAGGAAAAATCGTGCCAAGTGATCCAAACGATCTTCTCAATGGAGTACCTTTAGGTCCGAATGCCAAGAAAATTTTGGTAGTCCATCCTAAAAAATCCGATGTTTTTTTATGGAGGCCTTCACCTGGTATGGTATACATAGGAGACGCCAAGAATGAGAAGATAGCATGGCCAGCTGATAGAGTTGTTATCCGCATAAAAGAAAACTCCGAAAAAGAAAACGAGGTATGAAAAACTCTCTACAAATATAGCATTGATATGTGTCTCTGCATCCACCCTTTTGAACTGGAGGTGGCAGATTCCTAGTCATGTTTTTGCCACTATTCAGAGCTTTGTTATCGTCATCTAGGAAACGATGTGGTAAATAATAAGATTTGCTCAGCATCTGCACATTAAAAATCTGTATAATGCAACGGTAAAAATATATTTATAAGAGAACCGTGGAATTAACATTGATATTATCCAAACTAGTCCATGTTCCCATTAGATTAGTACATTCTTTTACATATTAAAACTAAAATATGTGAAAATCCAACTACCGGAAGCATCAGTTCCATAGAGTCGAATACTAATTTATTACACATTTCTAGCTATGTTAGTATTATTATTTTTAATAACATTTGGTGGGTGAAATCAAGTTTAAAGTTTGACAAATGATTATTGAAAATTTAACAATGTTGATTTGCTTTGTATTGAATTGGTTGACACATGATAAAATGTTGAATGCAGTAAGACTATAGAAACAAGACTATTATTAGATGACTATAATTTTTTTCTTTGATAGAGAAAAACCAATAGCACAGAAAACAAATGCAGTTGTTCGATTGGGGTGGAACTGAAGTATTGGTTGCCGAAGGACGTGTGCACTCGAGTGATTCAAATCAGATTATTAATGGTGTTCCTCTTGGACCAGAAGCCGCAATAGTTTGGGTGGACAGTCCGATAAAAGAAGATGCCTTTTTGTGGAGGCCCATAGCAGGTGTGACATGTATCGGAGAAGCCGTCGGTAAGACAATAGCATGGCCATCATCAAAATTGGTTTTTGAAAACACAATACCATCCACTCCTATGAGCAACGTTCCAACATCTCGTACGGTAATATATTATATTGCTAATATTTATATATACGATTTGTTGATAATGTATCAATACTTTTTTTAATATCATAGAGTGCAAATTACGCGATGAATAACAAGTGCAAGTTATTTGCTGTGGAGGGCACAGGAAAAATTGTAGCTGAAGGCACCATATCTTCAACTAATCCAAATGATTTGGTTCATTCTATTCCACTAGGACCAAATGCAATAAGAGTTTGGGTGGATATTGTCAAAGACCCGAATGCGTCTTTATGGAGACCTACGTCATTCATGGAATGCTTATCAGATGTTATTGGTTCGACGGTAGCATGGCCTACTGCGAATGTTAGTGTGGACTCAACTTCAGCAGTTTGAAATATTTGTATAGTTTGGCAGTTTTCAGGTAACAACCCTTGAACTTCAAGTTATTTAATATGCTCGGGAGGGTACATCAAGTCTTAAAAACTTTTATTATATAAAAAAATGCATCACAGCCCGTCAAAGAGATCTGAATATTAAAATGCAGATGAGGAATTTTATAAAATTAAGAAGATTTGTGACAAACAACTCTGTGGGTAATATATATAAATGTAATCAAGAGAAGTAGAATTTTTATCAAATTTTATCTAATTTAATGTTTTTCTGAATAAAATAATTTATCAAGACAGTACTTACGATATATATATATATATATATAGGATATAGGGTATTAGCCTTTTGTAATTCAGAAAATGCTCTATACTCAGTATATATATATATATATATATATATATATATAGAGCTTTGGCCGCTGACTAGGGTTACGCAATGAATCGATAGCGGGCGTGGGCCACATGACTCGCTTTATGTTAAGGCTAGGGCCAAAGGGTTTGAGTTGGGGGAGGTTCTTTCCCCCGAGTTGAAGTAGTTTCCAAGTCTGTTAGGTGATTCAAAAATTAGGTTTTGTTCTACTGCAGTTGTTTGGAGCTGCGTCCACTAGTGAATGAAACTTTTTTTTTTGTTCTCCACAAAGGTTCGAGAGGACCTGATTGACCTTGTCAGCTCATTGGCTCGTTAGGGATCAAGGGGATATAAGAAACTAGGGTCCTCAATCATGTTGCAAGTTAGTCATATAGTAGTTCATGCTAATTGTATTGCTCGCAGTTTGAATTATATACAGTTCATGCTCACAGTTTAAGAACTTGCCTTCTTACTTATGTCCCAGAGCTAGTGCAAGCCTGCAAATTGCTTGGTTGGATCATGAATAACTGCTGCAACTTGCGGACGCGTTGTGATTCTATGACAGTTGACTTAGAGTTTTCATGCAACTTAGGGTCTATGACCATATTATATTTCATTTTCTTGCCGATATTTTAGGTTATGAACTATGTACAATATTGTATTGTTGTTGCCTGCCTTGTTGAACTTTGTACTATATGTATTATTGTTGAACTGGGGAGTGAGTACTATCTGAACTGGATTGCATATGGTATTATGTATTATTGTTGAACTGGGGAGTGAGTACTATCTGAATTGAATTGTACTATATGTATTATTGTTGAAATGGGGAGTGAGTACTATCTGAATTGAATTGTACTATATGTATTATTGTTGAACTAGGGAGTGAGTACTATCTGAACTGAATTGCACAAAGTATTGTAATTGTAATGTACTGAGTATAGAGCATTTTCTGAATTCTTTGGGAAAAAAATGCATATCCCTACGACAGCGTTTATACATTGCTGTCAATTCTTTGAAAAAAATGCATATCCCTACGACAGCATTTATACATTGCTGTCAATTCATTGGAAAAAAATGCATATCCCTACGACAGCGTTTATACATTGCTGTCAATTCATTGGGAAAAAAATGCACATCCCTACGACAGCGTTTATACCTTGCAGTAGAAAACTATTAACAGCGTTTATACCTTGCAGTAGAAAAATTATTAACAGCGTTTAAAAAACGCTGTAGAAAGTTGGTTTTTGACAGCGTTTATATTTTGCAGTTAAAACTTTAGGGTCAACGACCGCATGTCGTTATATAGCGTTTTTAAAAACGCTGTGAAAACTTTTAACAGCGTTTTTCAAACGCTGTGAAAAGTCTTTTTGGTTGTAGTGCTCGAGCTTTAACATAATTTAATATAAATTTCTCACTTTTAGCTTATGCCTTTCTCTATAATTTTTCAGCCTAATATAGCTTATATCTAATGGATTCCTTTCTATTTCTGTATAAATAACATTTAAATATAAGTACACTTCTCTTATAAAACTTACAGTTTCAACATATCTAACTAGTATAACCGATTACTGAAATTAGTTTAAATGCTGAATTGAAATATTTAAAGGAATATAATGATAATATGTATCTTCTGTAACGACTCGGATTTTTTTGTCGTCTAATTTTGAATATTTAATTGGTTTAAATATTGGATTTGGATTTAAAATTAAGTTAGGAAGTTTTTAAAACTGAAATTTCAGGTGATTTCGCAAATTTTTGAAATCATCAATTTAGATCAACGCGTTTAAATGGCGATCAGGGGCACAGTCTTGGAATTCGATGGAACGAGTTCCATTGAATCCGTAACAGTGAATTGTTGTTGGATTTCAAAATTTCGTAGCGTTTGGAGTTACCGTTTGGTCGTACAGGATATAAACGCGTTGAACTTAATATCGAAAATTTAATATAACAATTAGGTCAGAAAAGCTATCTTCTCCATAGATCGAATTAGGACTCAGAATCTTTTCCATTGCGTTTGGAATAAGGGTATAACATTATGAACGCCTAGTGACATGCCTCGATAGGTGTTCGAGATTTTGAGTTGTGTAAATCGAGACAGTTTGAAAATTTATATAATATATAAATAAATGTGTATGTGTGTATATATATTTATTTGACTTGACCTTTTTTTCGTATCGGCTATTTTTTTGCTCAACTCAAAACACTGTAACCTCTCCCCTACACGCCACCATCACGATTAAATTCATGTCCTTTCACTTTCTTTCAGTTAAATCATGTATTCCCTCCCTTTTATTTTAGAAATAGAGTGTTCTTCCTTTATCTGCTTCAATTCGAAGAAGAAATCGAATTGTTAAAAAAAAGGGAAAACGAAATAAAAGTATAAATCTCGCGTCCCCATTCTCTGTTCATATTCATGAAATCCCATTCAAGAAAAAGAGACCGCGCATTAAAAAAACAAAAAAAAAATAGTCAATCAGGGCAGCGTCGCGATCACTCGAGGGGAAGGAACTTAGCCTGAAGGCACGAGCACGAAGAGGTAGTAGGCGTTTGGAAGTTGGGATGGTATCAGGGCAGTTCATGGGTGACATTGAGGGTTTTGTCTTGTTGTCGAAGGCTGAAATAGTGGATTGTCGAGCTAAGCAGAGATGGTCTAAGGAACTACGGCGGCGATGAAGTTGCGGCTACAGGCGAGCGTGACAATGGAAGGAACTCCCGATTGGTGGTTGGAGACGGCACCGCTTGTCGTAATGGTCGCGTGCGAGATTGAGGTTGGAGGTCAAGCAGAGGTGTGTTGATAGACTGTGGTTTTCTCTGGTGGCTATCACTGCTGCAGTTAGGGTTGTGGTCGAGTGCGTCTTCGATCTTTAGGGAGGAGGTATTTCCTTTGATTAAATTAAATTATATATTCAGTTATTTAAATTTTAAAATTTAGATAGCTAATAAAATTTAATAAAATTGCATATAAGGTTAAAATTTGAAGAAAACAAATTGAGTCTGGTTCTTAGTTGCGGAATCTACGCAATAGAATCAAAAATTGGAACGATTTAAAAATAAAATATCATTTGGATTGCCAAATTTAACAAATTTAAATTTAAATGTTTAAATTTAATTATTGGATGCTTGATTGGATTGACAAATTTTAATTATATGTTGGACGATTATATAATATATAGCAGTATATATATTAGTAGTTGGATTGATATTCCATCATATTTTAACGGATGACCCTATATAGTGCGATATTCCCCTCGAAGTTGGATTTGTATTTTATATTGTCTAACATCTGTGGATGTAGGGAAATAGATTGGAGGGATCAAATTGGATTCCTCGAATATATTTAGTGTCCTTCATATGATTGAGTAAACTGTTGGATTATTGTGTGTTGTAAATTATTAAATGTCATAATAGCATGGGAATTAACTTTGGTATATTAAATACCATAAATATTATTTTGAATTTTAAAGAAATTAAAAGGCGATTTTTAGTACAAAAATTTGTATGTCGAAATTTGGATTATTTAAAAGATGTTGATTTGAATAAGCAATAATTGTTTTTTGATCATACTAAATAATGCGGAAAAATATTTTAAATAAAGATTTTAAAATAAATTATATAAAAGGATTTTTAAGACTGGATTTTTAAAATGATATTCGAGAAAGAATATAGAAAGACGTTGAAATCGATATAAAAATAGATTGGCAAAAATGAATTGAATTCATAAGGAATTGAATTTATAAAATGAAATTTTATAAATGAGATTATTTTTAGTGAAACTCAAATGAGTTATAAAAATTTATAAAATGATGTTTATAGGTAAAGGAAGTCTATATCTGATGTGAATTTGGAATATAAATTTACATAGAGAATTTATGTTTGAATATTGAAATAGGGTGAGAGAAAATTAGTGGATACTATTTTTGAAGCGGAAATGGTTAAGGAGATCGAAAAGGAAGCGATATTATGGAAACAGAGAGGAATTTATAAATTGAACCGGGTATTGAGATTTTAAGAATATATTTTTAAAATTTAGGAAGTTAAGTTTGTTTTGAAATTTTTTATTTATTGAGCTATGAAATTTTAAAACTAGTTAAGATTTAAATAATTCGGTAAGTGGTTTATTTGACTTTTATTTTAATAAGTCCTAAATTTTAAAATCAGATTTGAAAAGTGATGTTATAAAAGTGTTTCGATATTTAGGTAATGATTTGAACATGACTTAAAATAATTATTATTATTCTTTTAAGCACTTATTATATATATATATATAGAGTTCTTTAGTGTTTTAAAATTTATTTATAAACCTTCTCGGAAGTTTGGAAATGGGGTTATTTAGTATATGGGATTTATAAGAAAATTCTCGAAATGGAATTGGGAAGAAAAGTAAGAAAATTTCCGAAGTAGTTAAATAAATATGAACTTTGAAAGATGAAATAAAATTCATAAAAGAAGTAGAAAGGGAAATTGGAATTATAATCAAATATATTTGACTGTGGAAATATTAAAGGGAATTGACTAAGGAATATCAGAGCTTATAGAATTCGTTATAAATGATTTAAGGAATTTACAAATAAATTTGTAATTGATTTTTGAGGAAAAAAGGAAATAAATGGAATGCTTCCTAAGTATTGAACATAAAATGAAGTTGGAAAAATATTCCATTGAATATATAATGATTTGAAATGGTTTCAAACGTTGGAATAGTGGAAGTAGTTTAAATGTATATCTTATAAAGATATTCGAAAATAAATTTGAAAAATTTATAATAAGGCCCGATGACTGCTTATGGATGTGTATTGATAGTTAAATAACCGACTATTAATTTTGATCAATTTCGTTAATTGTTTCGAAGAGACTGAGATCAGATTTATTTACCCGAAACCCACTTCGATATGGTTTAAACGTTACTAATGGATACCTTGAAGATAGAGAAGACGGTGATTCGTTTTGTCCAGATCCAGGACAACTTGTATGGACGAATGCTATCAGAAGATCGTCGTTGGAGGACGATGAGCATTTTATGTGCAAATTGTTCTGAAAGGTAATCGTAGCCTCAAACCTCGTCAACCGGAATAATTGAAAATCAGGGGAGATGCAGCAACGCTAAGTAGGTCAGATCCAATTATGATTTGTTATCAACTTTCTACATACCCTCTGATATTATCACTACGGTGCACGGAAGAACTTGATTTTAAGGGTGGGAACACTCGGGGTGATAACATATTCAGTTCTATCCAAGTTAGGGATCGGCCGGTCTTGTTTTGTTGGGATCCCTGCAACAGCCTTGATTTTGGCGATTACCTGTACAGTTTAATTATAACAGTGGACATAATTTAATAATGGAGAAAGTTAAATAAATTGCAGAGATACAAATTTGTCTAAATTGCTTATCTCAATGGATTTGGAATAAATAAAATACAATTAAGATAGTTTGGCTGGTAAAAAATTGTGAATAATAGTAATATGTTGATTTTGGGATTAATTGAAGTAGGTAAAGATAATAAAATAATTTAAATCGAAATTATTTGTTGTAAATAAATGTAAAATGTTGAATAAAGTCTTAAAAACTTAATTATGTTAGTTTGTAATAAAAATGAGCATTATATGGTTTTAATTTGATAAAATGCAATAATTTTGGAAATTGTTGCCAAACGTTGAATTTTGTTAAATTTTAATTAATCATTTGAATTTAATATGGATAATAATATAAATCAAAAGGTGTAATTTTGTTTAAAAATAATATTAGGATGTAAAAATAATTTTAATATGGTTTATCACATTTAACTATACAAGAAATAATCTTTATGTAAATTTTAGTGTTAAAAATAGTGCTTTATGTAATTAATGGTGTAAATTGAAGTATTTAAATAAAAATATGAATTTCATGATGAAAAATAATTTTAAATGGCTAAAATATCTATTATTTGTTGCTAAATTTTTTTGTCAAACATAAAGTGTGTTAGTATTATTTTATAAAGTTGAAATTATGTAAATATAGGTCGTTTTGTTTAAAATGTAAGTGTTTTGGTTTATTAGTGATACTTAGTGTATTATCAAATTATTTTCTTATTGGGTTTAAGCCCAACTACAATCATACCTAAGAGAAAACCTTCTTCTTCTCAAAACTGTACCTTTAAAGTTCAGGGCTGTAACCAAAAGAAACCGAAAAACTCTTTTTCTCTTAAAACCCTAGAATCCAATTCTCAAATTTCTCCAATTCTTTTGCAAAATTAATCACTTTGAAGCTATTAAATTCAGGTAATCAATTCAGAACTATGAACTTCTCAGGTTATTTTCTATTTTTTGAAAATTGAATCACTATCGGTTGAAATCATCTTGCATGTAGCTCAAATATCTTCCAAAGTTAGTGAAGCAACATTTGAGCCTCCAAGACTTCATTTTGATCTGTATTCTTGCTGCTATCCCAGATGAGAATCTCTCTCACACATTATAGCTTGTTTTAGGTTTCGCAGTGATGAATTGGGTTTGTTTATTTGCAAATTCGTTTGACGTAACGTTGATTTTTTGAGCTGCTGCAAACATTACCCGAGTCCATGTTTGAGACAGCATATCACTTCCATTTTATGTCAAAATTTGTTGATTCTTTTTGTAGTTTAAAGTATAGTTGATGAAATTTATGCATGCCAAATTTCAGGTCATTTCGACATATGTAGCTTATAGAAATATTTTGCCGAACTTAGATTCGGAGCATGTTTTTGCCGTGATCATAACTTTCTCACACCCTGTCCAAATTGCATGATTCTTTTTACAGTTTAAAGTATGGTTTTTGAACTTTATGAAATTTCAGGTCATTTTGACCTACGTGACATATAGAAATATGTTACCGAACTTTGATCCACCGCATGTTTTTGCCCAGATTTTTACAGTGAAATCATCGTCTGGCTTTAACTTTGAGACATCATATCTTTCTCATACCTTATTCAAATTGTGTGATTATTTTTTCCAAATTAAAGTATGTATGTTTGTTTTATTCATACCAAATTTGAGGTTATTTTGGCCCATGTATCTTATAGAAATATGTTGCCAAACTTTAATTCGGAGCATGTTTCTGCATAGATTTTACCATGAAAACACTGCTTGATACAACTTTGACACATCATAACTTTATCATAGCTCATTAAAATTTCATGATTCATTTTCCAGTTTCAAGAATGAGTGTTAAGTTATATGGTTATCAATTTTTAACTCAATAAGAGGTCGTTTGGTCCTCTTTTTCAGGCCTGTAAGCTGGACCCAAGATGGTTTTCAGGCCTGGGCACATTTGTTTTTTAACTGTTGCAAATATGGTATGGATCCATGTTTGAGATGACGTAAATTGATCGATTTTTTTATTTGAAAGCTAAAGTTTTCTACTATTTATGCACCGATTTTTAGTTGAATCAGAGGAAGTTTGGCCACCTATTTCATGTCTGAAAGTCGAACCCAGAGAAGATTTCAGACCTGGGTATTTTGTCTATGCATTTTATGTTCTTTTTCCATCCGACTTTTTACTTTTACTCCATGTTTTTATGATATTTCCAAATTGTTTTGAGGGCTATGATGCCTATCGATAAGATAGCCTAGTTTTGATGATCTGAAATTCAAATTTGAACTGAATTGAATTTGAATGATGGTTTTGAGTAATTTCTTTGATTTCGAGCACGGATTTTTCCAAATGATTTTCAAATAATTTTTAAAATTTATGGCATTTCAAAATAATTATTATGTAATATTCTAAAGTATTTTCAAGTGTAAAATCTATTTATTCTTTATAATAAGAGAGATTTTCAAATAGGGTTTTCAAATTGATTTCGAGAATTGGTTTCCACACCTGGTTTTCCAAAGTAAATTATTATATATATAAATTACACATATCTGCACATTTCGAGCAAACGAGAAGAAAAATTGAACGGTTTGGTAAAACATGTGGTATGGGACACATGCGTTTATCTTATCGGTTAATTCCCGACTTGTCCGTTTGATTGTTTTGACCTTCGGGTCGAGTTTACCGATGAGATAAGGTAAACTTTTTACTACTTTGAGTGTGAAATTTACTAGCGGTTAGAAAACTATTTAATGCGAATGTGTGGTATAGGACATACGTTAGCACTATTCGGATTCCTATTCGAGAGTTTGTGACACTTTTGTCTAAGAGACGTATTTGGTAGTACTGGACCTTCGGGTCATTTGTCCTTCGAGATGTTTGTCCAAGAGACCTTTTTCATTGTGACACATTTGTCCTTCGAGAAGTTTTTCTTCCAAATGTCTGTCTAAGACATGTATTTATTTGTCCTTCGAGTCATTTGTCTAAGAGACATGGAGCCTTATTTTGTTAGAATAGTGCTTAGCGGGCTTCGGCTATAAGCACGTGCTACATATTTGAGATGATTTCATTGATTTCCTTGTGATTTTCCAAGTGTATCACCTTTATATATTATTGGCCATTTGAGCCGTTCGAGATATCATAAATGGTGATTATATTTTTTAAAATTGAACTCCTTATCGAGTTCTATATTTGAGATTTGGGTTTGCCAGCATTGGCGTTATTTGAGATTTTCCTTATTGGCGTATTATATAAGATTTGCCTTTTAGCGTTTATTTAGGATTATGGTCTTCTATGTAGAAGATTTGTGACGACCCAGAGTTTTCAACGTTTGAAATTGAAATATTTAATTGATTTCAAATATCTGAATTGTTAATTTAAGTTTGAGTTTCAAAATATAACTCTGAATTTGGCAAATAAATTATCAAATTTAATTATAGAAGATTTGGGTAAAATTTGAATCTTGATTTTATAAGCTGATTAAAAATATTTTCAAGGCTTATAAAATTTGTATTGATAATATTGAGGTTAGTAGAAGCTTCAGAATTGAATTTGATACTATTTTGTTCAGTATTAAAATTTTATCGTTTAAATCGATATTTAAAAATAGCCTTCTGAGGCACAGTCTTGGAATTCGACGAATCCAGTTCCATTGGATCCGTAATATTGTATTATTATTGGATTTCAATTTTCGTAGTATTCGGAGTTGTCGTGTGATCGTACATAAGCAAACGCGTTGAAATTTAATTTAAAATTCAATGTTTTAACTGCTTCAAAAAGTTATCTTCTCCATACGATCGAATTTGGACTCGAAACCTTTTCCATTGCTTTAGAATGGGCATATAACATTATAAACACCTGGCGGCACGCTTCGATTGGAGGTCGAGATTTCAACTTGCGTGATTCAGAACGATTTGAATTTGAATTTAAATTAAATATGCATTCACAAATTTAAACACGTTTATAACGTTACAGCACGTGTCCTTTCCAATAACACTTGTCCATACTTATAACACGCGTCTTCGTTTGGGAAAAAGAAAGAGAAATGAAAATCTCGTTCGTAAAAAAAAAGAAAAAAACGAATGAAAGTTTTTTTCCGTTCAAATCAAAACAAAACAACCGAGATATAGAACGAAAAAAATTGGAATCAAATCCATGGCCGCGGAAAAAAAAGAGAATCGAAATCACTGCCCTTTCCTCAATCGAAATCAGATTCGATTCAAAAAAAAAGGAATTGAATTAAAATTTGGTGATCGAGTTCATCTCGTTCGAGCTCGCCCAAGCTGTCGTGAATCGCGCAAGTGCAGGGAAGCTCGTGTTCAATTTTTTTTCTCTCGAAGTGGTGAAGTGGATGCGTGCTTTGGTGGAGACGCTAGAGAGATAGAGCTGGGACTGGCGGCGACGCAGGCAAGGGGCGAGCAGGCGATGTGGCGTTCGATTTTGGGAAGGCGTGAGGCAAACGGTAGCATGCTAGGGTTTCGTGCGAACATGGATGCAACTGAAACTGGAAGGAGAACAATGTATCGTAGTTGAGATTCGGCGCTCATGAGGGTTTGGATGGAGGCTGCGATCGAAGTGTGGAGCAACGTGGTGAGGTACATTCGATTTGTACATTTCAATTAAAAAAAACTGATAATCCATAAGAAAATGTTACGGTAAAGTAAATTTCAATTTATTTTGCTCTTTATCATAAAGAAGGATTTTGTTTTAATTTGTATATATCTATAGGCAGAAGAAAAAAAAAGTATAGTGAGGCAATAAAATGTCAGACATTTTCGATATTTAAGAATCAATTGTATATGTGTAAAAATAATATACAGTAAGGTATTTATAAATTGTTTCATTCCATTTATATTTTAATTTTTTTTTAAATATTTGTATGTAGATAGTGAAATAAATACTGTGAATTTTAATGGAAACAGGATTTTTTTATATATAAAATTTAAAGAAAAAAATAGATCTTTAAGAACCTGTATAGATTATTTTCAAAGGAAGAATAGAGTAAATTGTTATTTTGTTTTTACAAAAGAAAAACAAATTTTAAATCTATTCAAGTTATTTTATTTTAGTATGTGTAGTCTCAAAAGTGAAGGAAAATAGTAAAGAGAACTTAGTTAAATCGTTAGTTTATCAAAATTATCAGGAAAAAGGTATTGCTCGATTTAGTTTAAATATTGATAAATTGTATAATTATTTATACAAGGTCTAAAATGGTGAAATCAAGTCGGAATGGAAAATGGATTGCATGCATAAGCAAAGGTGAGATCTTCTCACTCAATCAAATTTTCTGATTTAATTTTAATAATTAAATTTAAAATTGATTGATTGTGTGCTTGAATAATTAATTTATTATTAATTATATTAGTTTAGACCCTATACGCCGCATAATAGCGGAGGTTATTATATTAAACCCATATACCGTGATATTCCACCTTGAAGTGGAATTGGTATTATATATGTATTTGGAGTTGTTGATTTCCCGCATTATATAGCGGATGAGACCCTGTTGCGCCGCATAATAGCGGATAATATTTTATAAATCCCATATACCGCGATATTCCATCTTGAAGTTGAATGGGTATTTAATTGTTGTGCCAACGTGTGTGGATGCAGGGAAACAGGTTGTAGGGATCCAATTGGATTCCTCAAATATTTAATTTGTTGCGTATGTTGTGTGTTGATTATTTTTAATTTGTGTGAATGCTTGTGATTGAAATCGTGAAGGCTGTAATTTAGCCAAATATATTTTTGGTACCGTAGGATACCAGAAATATGAAATTGGATTTTTTGGAAATTAATGTAGGAAAGCCTAGACCGTTACAATTAAAGAATTAAAGTTGATTTTTATAATCCGATCGAATTAATTCCAAAAATATGGGAAAATATTTTAATAAAGGAATTTCGGGTAATGTTGTTTAAAAATTGAAGGATTTATTTAAGATACGTATTTTAAATAATTGAAAGCGATAAAGAAATTTATTTCAAAAGGAAATAAATTAAGAAATTTAATTTGGAATTTAATTTAGAGTTAAAATTAATTTTTAGAAATCGATTCGGGAATTAATTTGGAGTTAGAATAAATCTTAGGAATCGATTTGGAAATTTGGTTAGGTGTTTTGGAAATAACTGGGAAAATCAATGTAAAATTGATTTGATATTTGAAAATTAATTTGGGAAATCAAATTGGAATTTGATTTTGTGTTTGAAATAAATTGGAAATCAAATTCGGATTTGATTTGGTTTGAAGATGATATTTGGGAATCGATTTAAAATTCGTACATCGGTTGATATTTGAAAATGTAAATTCACAACGGGAATTTGTAAAGAAAAGGGAAATTGTTTAAAGATAAATATTGGTTCATTTTTAAAGTGTGGAAAGCAATTCACAAATTGGAATGTAAATTAAAATAAATCAAGAAGATTTATTAGTTTATTTGAATGGACCATTTTGTAATGGAAAAAGAATTCTTCCCTAGAAAGACGAGTGTATTTTAAATGGCTTTTAAATAAAAATAAAAAGTTTTAGATTTGGTTTTAAAATAATATTGTTGGAGAAATTAGTTTTGGAAATTGTTTAAAGTAAAAATTTATTTAATTTATTATATAAGGATTATTTAAAAGATTAAATTGATATTTGATTTAGAAAATAGTTATTTAAATATTTATACTCTATCTACTAATTTTATTTTAAAATTAGTTTTTGGACTTGAATTTTGTATGAGATATTAGTATAATATTTTTCATAACTAATATTTAAGAAAATATTCTAAAATAGTTTATTTTAAATGTTCCCAAGTATATTTTGAATAAGTATTTTTATATTATTTTAAAATATTTGAAATCGGCAGATTTTCAGTGGAAATGAATAAATGTTTGGAAATTGATTTGAAAGTTATTTTCAAAGGATTGAAGTGTGAAATTTTATCTTGCGAAGATATATTGAAAATAATAATAATTGGGAAAAAATTATTTGAAATCCAGTGACTGTTTTGAATGATGATTGATAGTTAAATAACCGACTAACAATATTGGCCTTAATCGGCATTTGAATTTCGATGCGACCCGGAGTCGAATTCCAAATGGATATTCGAAACCCACATCGAACCTTTGTGATTGTGATGGATCTTTTGTTAAAAGATCAAAGTGAAATTGTTGTGATTTGTTTGAATCTGAATGTAACACTTATTTTTAAAATAAGCGCTCGCTATTCGGATTAGCCGGGAGAGGACCTTGTGTCATGGAACCCATTACGAATAACGATATGATGAAATGGGATTGCATTTGAAGATGGTGTTGAAGATCGGGTATTTTCGAAAGTGAAAGGATACCTGTCGAATGTCTCTGCACCGGGTTGCTCCGGTATAGAGATTTTATCATCCTTTGTGATGGGGATTCCGGATGTGATTGGTGAATATCCGGATTTGCAAGGGCTTCTTTGGAAGTGCCTTCGGTTTCATTCGATCCCGAAACGGACTTGTATGGATGTGTGTCTAACGTTACACTTTAAGATGTAAAGCTGGTTTCTACCAAATACATTTCTATTGGTGGCGGAGAATTTATTCTCTTAGCTTAACGCCCTTCTCTGAGACGTACGAGCTCAGAGGTTTTGTAGTTGATGGTTCCTAGTGATACATTCCCAATTTGGTAATGTGGCATACAAAGTGCTACTGATCATTTGTTGATCGAAGCACGGCTTTTGTGAAAAGTGTAGGCAAGGTTATCATGGCAGGAAGAATGCAGCAAGGTTATAGGCGGTAGCGCCCCTTAGGGTATGTACATTTCCTTCTGGATAGAAGTGGTATCATGGTATGGAGCCCAAATACTTAACTTATGCGAATATCGCAAATATATATATATATATATATATATATATATATATTACTTTGTGATTGTTGTGTTGAGGATCCTCGGATAAAGGTTGTTCACAACCGGGGGATGGCATATTCGTGTCAGTAGTTACCTATTTTTGCAGAGGTAATCCGGCCTTGTGTTGGCAGAGATCCGGTTAGGTTCTTGGGGCGTCTATCCAGAGGCGTAAACATGTGGCAATGGGAAGTTTCTTGGCCTGACCATTTGTTGGAAATCCAATTCCCAATACGAACCCAGTACGGTTTTAGTTGTAGTACCTGCCATCTAATATGGTAGCTATAGTAGGCATACTAGTACATATGCTTGCTAAGATTAATATTATACTTTCGAAATGTTTTCTGCACTATGCACTAATAATAATATTAAAAAGATTTTGAGTATTAAGCATGTTTGACTATCATAAGGAGAAATCTCCTCCAATTCTGCGTTTGCATTGTGTGTGGCGGGAGGCCTTATGGTAGTTCTATTTTCCAAAAAGCGTTGTGGATTTCTTTTAAAATCTTTTGTTTTCCTTTTATTAAAGAATAAATGTTTTTAAGATCTCACACCAGTCCCATGACTGACCTGAAGTTTATTTTTCCCTTTCTAAACTCTGGGTGCCCATAATTTTCCACACGGGCAGCCTAGAGTCATGTTATCAGTTAGATGGGAGCGAAGTCAGAATAGAGTTGCTGTGGAGATCAGAAGTTGAAGCTGGATGGCGAGACGTATCTCTTTATTATGTAGTGTCCGTTGTGTGTAGTTAGTGCAAACCAGTTTTCATATAGTCAAGTTATAATAACTGCCAGTGATGTATGATGTTGTTGTAAACTTTGATGTTGTATTGTATCAACTGAGATGATTCTTTGTTTTAAAGATTATTCATTTGTCTATTATATATTGTTCCGCTGCGTAATGTGAGATTTGGTTATTGTTTCTGTTCTTCCTCTATCTTATTCTTCTTTAACCCTAACGGTTCGGTTTTCCGGCATTCGACTGTGCGCCATTTGATATATTGGACGTATAAATGTCGACTTTCGAGCGTCATAAAATCGGGTCGTTACAAGATTTATATCCGATTGCCTTATGGCGTATTTAGAGAGGGTGATTTCTTTGAGGTTGTTTTGAGTTGCTGATATGGCGGGTTTCGGATTTCACCTTTTTGAATTTATGTTTTCCTCTAAACCATATTTAATGTTTACGATAAGCCGATGAGATGAGGCATGCTTTTATTGCGAGATTTGTTATAGAGTTTTATCGCCTTTGAGTTACATTCATATTTTGTGATATCCTTATGTCACTTGAAAATTACTATACCTACTTAATTATGCGACATAAAGTAATCATATATCCTTGAATTATTCCTTCTCACTTGAGAAGATTATCACCTTGCCTTATGCTCATATTATCACTTATCCTTATAAAATGATTTGTATAGCTAGATTGACTCATGTATTTTGTACTCGGATCAGACCGAGGTGTTCCATGTTAGGTACGTTTGTACTTAGCCTATTCTGCTTTTGCATGGACTATTCTGCTAGCTCGTTTTGTTATAGGTTTTTGTGCAGTCCTTTTTGGTTGCTACTATGTTATGTATACTCTTTTGACTCGCTTGTATATTGTGGTTGCTATACCACTTGACGTGTCTCGTTTTTTATACTCTGTTATGTATCTATATATGTGTATATATATATACATATATATTATGATGATTTACTATTCCGTGATGTGTTTTGCATTCGAATTGTAGTATTTTGTTTTGATAGGTCCTATAGCCACCTTTAGTTTTGTATTAAGCATTTATTGGAAATGTCGATCCACTTGAGAAAAAAATATAGATCACTAATCAACTTATTCAATAGATATTTAAGACAAGACTATAGATTGTTGCTCCTAATCAGCCCTATTCTTCGCATTAGCACACAACATTACCCAGTAATACTCTTTGTTAATGTGGATCTCGGGTGGGGCGTCATAGCTTGGTATTAGAGCTAAGTTCAGAAGAAAATATGATAAACATTGTGACGACCCGGAATTTTAGACATTCGAAATGGGAATATTTAATTAATTTTAAATATTCGAAAGTTAATTATTAACTTTAATTTCAAATATTAATAATTATCGGATAATTAATTGTTGAATTTAATTATCAGAATTGGGTAAATTAATGAATCTGGAGTTTTAAGCCGGTTAAAAATAGTTTGAAGGCTTATAAAATTTATATTGATAGCATTAACGATAATAGAAGTTGTGCAATTGAATTTAACACTGATTTGTTCAGTTTTAAAAATACATCGTTTAAATTGAAATTAAAAATAGCCGACCGAGGCACAGTCTCGGATTTCGACGAAACCAATTCCATTGGGTCCATAATATCGTATTATTGTCGGATTTCAAATTTCGTAGCATTTGGAGTTGTTGCGTGAGCGTACGGTAAGTAAACGCGTTGAGAATTAAATATATATTTATTTTTATAACCTAAGTCAACAAAACAGATATTCTTTCCCATCAGCCTTCTTCTCAGCCGATACCCTATATCTGTAGTAAGCCACCCTATACTCTGGTAAACATCGCGTCTTGTCTCCCCTCGTTTTCGTTTTAATATCTCACGCAAGCTGGTAAATTCAGAAAACAAATTCGAATCTCAGCAACAAAGTAATGGCCGAAGCCTTTATGTTTAAAACCGCGTCTCCCTCCTCAAATAAAGCCGCATCGTCCAGATCTATACTTCCCTTCAAATATAATCTTGCCCATTTGAAACGAGGCCGAGATCTTCATTCGAAAAAATAAAATGGCAGAGATCATCGTGAGTGTCGCCAAATCTACTCGGATATGTTCGAATCGAAATCGAGCTTAGGGTCGATTGAAGCGTCGGCGGCGATGGCGTGGAGGGTTCGTGCGCTCTTCGATTTAGGGTTTGGGGTCGCTTGTGCGCATAGATGTCGTGTCGTGATTTCTGGCATAGTGGCGAATCGATCTGGGGGCTGCGAGTTTGATGATGGAATCGATCGCAGATTTGGTCGCGAGAGGTCATGGTCAGCTTGGGGTTGCCGCGAGGTCGTGCTCGACTTGCAGTTGTAGTCGCGTACGAGGTATTGTTTTATTTAGATTAATTTGGGCAGTAGGGTATTTAATTCATTTATTCGATTTTACTTAGCTAAATTTATATATGGATTGGGAAATAATTGCAGTATATATGTTAACACCCAATTTAAGGCATTGTCTGTGAAACACCATGTTTTAAATTTTGATGGATTTCAAAACAGTCTAGTAAAAAGAAATATCTTTGAAAGATTTTATATAAAGATTATTTTTAAAAAAAAAATATATACTAGTTATTTGTTTAAGTATATAATTTCAAAGGAAAATGGATACACATTCTATATCTACTAGTTTAATTTTTAAATATCAAATTGGGAGATTAAATCGTTTTAATTAACTTATTTAATCATTTTAGTTGCTAAAAATATTTTTGACCTACTAGTTTATTTTGGAAGAAGTGGTTGATGATTTAACTATTTTGATTAACTTATTAAACTATTGGGTTACCAAGGATAATTTGTTATGGAAAATTTATTAGTTTAAAATTTTCTTTATTCAAATTTTAAGCTAAAATAAATAAGTAAATGTTAATCAATTATTGGATTAGTGCAAGTGTTAATAAGCTGTATAATGTTATACAAGGTTTAAAAAAATCGGGAAACAAGCTGGAATGAAAGTGAATGGGAATAGACTGCAAATTTAAGTCAAAGGTGAGTTAATCTCACTCAATTTAAATTTAAATTTAAATGATTAAATTTAAATAATTGTTTGAATGGTTGAAATTGATTGATTGATGTGCTATAGAATGATATATTCTGAAATTAGTAAATAATATTGTGCCAACATTTGTGGATACAGGGAAACAGGTTGGAGGGATCCAACTGGATTCCTCAAATTTATTAGATTATTTAATATTCTGTGTGATGAATATTTGATATCCTATGATTGTTTTATGGATAATTGGAATATGAGATAGTATGGTTGGATGGAATAACTCAGTATAAAGAGTTACCAAAATCTATGGAATTGGACTTTTGAAAGGGTATAAAAGAGTAAAATTTTAAGTAAATAATTCTAGTAAATTGGAATAAATTGAATAATGAAGTGAAAATAAAATAAAATAGAGTGATTTATAAACTCTAACAAAATATGGAATATGAGGAAATTGAATTAACAAAGGAATAATAAATTCTGGAACTTAAGTGAATAAAAGTCATTATTTTAAATGTAAGGATTAAATTTAAAGGTAAAGAAAGGAAATTGAGGAATCTGAATTTGGTATTTTTCAGTTTAAAGATTTTAAGACATAAATTGGAAATTAAATCTAAAGTTAATAAATTTTGAAATAGATGAAGTAAGAGAATTTATTTCCTGGTAAAGTAAATAGAAATCAATTGTAAAATTGATTTAGGTGTTGAAATTTAAATTTAAAGTGAAGAGAGATTTTGGGACTTTATGACTGGGTTATAAAGTGAAATAAAATGTCGGTGGATATTTTATAAATTCAAGGTAAGAGTTTATTAAAGGAATGGGTATTTGTTTAAAAAAAAATGGTGATTTATTTTTAAGAAATGGGAAATAGAAGAGGATTTCCCTGGATAGCCAAGTATGGTTTTCAAAAATATTTAAAGTTTTTAAGATCGTTTTAAAAAGCAGGTTTTGGAAAGTTTATTATTTCTAAATCTAAATTTTTAAAGCAAGTATATTTTTCGAAATCTATTATTGAAATAACTATATAAAGTAACTTGGTATTGAGTTTAAAAGAGGAAATTAGTTTATATTTTATAAATTGTCTTATACAAAATATTTTGTTAGTATATTTATTTTAATAAAATATTTAAGTTATAATTTTAAAAGTTATAAGTATATTTTATAAAAAAATGTTTTTAAATTATTTTAAACTTAAGTGTTTGTACTTGGCGTTCCAATGGAAATAATAATTGGGAATGTACCCTGGGAAGGGAAAACGGGTTTTGAAACTGTTTTCAAAAGGTGTTGAAAATTGGATATATATATCTCGGGAAGATATTTTGGGATTAATAAATAATTTGGGAAATTATTTATTGGTTGATGGATGTTTGTGAATATTAATTGATAGTTAAATAACCGACTATCAATATTGGACAAATGCGTTGATCATTTCGAAGAAACCGGGATCGAGATTTATTTCTCGAAAACCACTTCGATCCGGTTTGTACGTTTCGTGCGAAAAACGTGTTCGGAGTCGAAGATGGAGCAGTGAAGTGCAAGGGCTAGTCGCTACTAATCCTGAGGATATTTCCAAAATGGATGTAGTAGGAATAGTGCCTTCGGTTCCGTTCGAACCCGGGACGGACTTGTATGGACGAATGCTTACGAAACATCGTCAGGTGGACGATGGGCATTCTAAGTGAAAACGTTCTAAAGGTAACGCTTAGCCTCAAGCCTCATCAAATGGGAATGACTGAAAATCAGGGGATATGTAGCAAGGTTAGGTGGGTAGCACCCAAGCAGGGTGAGGTCATTCCAGTCTAGATGTCCCTTTTTATTTTTCGGCTTAGTGGGCGGTTGCTGATCCCAACGCGGGGTGATCTCACTCGGGACTGTCCAGTAAGGGATGGTTCCGGCCTTGTGTTGCAGGGGATGAAGGGAGTAATCCTCGGTACGGTGATCTAAGCCCCGTACTGTGACAGGTGGTACCCCAGTGCCTAGTCATTAGTTGGAAATCCATTCTCCCTACGAGCCTTGTACGAGTTTTGTTTGTATTACCCACTTTTGTGGCTAGTAGCTGGAATTTAATAATGTAACAATTTCGGCTATTTTATAAGTACTTGTGTATAGACCCTATTATAATATCAGAGGATTTCTATAAAATTGTTTTAGCTATCGTAAGGTAAAAACCCGACATGTTTATTTGTGGCGTGGTCTTACGAGATGCTTTTGTTTTCAAAGGATTTTTGAAACTTTAAAAATAAATTGGGTGTGATTTTCTCACGCTGGTAATCCAGACTGACTCGGGTGTTATTTAACTGTAATGCTCGGGTCAGACCGAGTATTATAGGATACAGGATATGATGCTGTGGAGCTCAGGAGACGAGCTGGATGACGAAACGTACTCTCGTACTTGTATATTTATATACGTATTCCGCTGTGTTGAGTTGTTGTGTACCCATTGTAACGACCCGGAATTTTGGACAATATAAATTTAATAATCTGTGTTTAAATTTATATTGAATTGATAATTTTGATTAATAAATTTGATATTTATTTAATAATCTTCTTTATTTAATTATTTAATTTGTGAAATTATTTTTAATGAGTTAATAAATTGTTTTCTATTTAATAATGTATATGTATTTATATATATTTTAAATAGATAAGTTGTTTTTATTTAAATTAGTATAGCATCTTTATAATGTTTTGAATTTAGAAATGGTGATATATTTTTAATTTGAGCTTTTCAAAAATTATTTAAATAAATACTATTTGTTTTTAAATATGAGATAAATATTTTCAATTAGTTTAAATTTCATTTTTAATTCAAGTTGTATATTAAATTATGTTACAAACTCTTTTATAAATTTGTTTAAAATGTTTCTTTTTCAAATGAATCATTTGTATATTATTTTATTTATAATAATAGTACTTTGCTTTTTCTTTAGAGAATTATTTAATATATTCATAATTTTGCATAAGGATTCATTAACAAGGCTTAATACTTATTTAACTCTAAATATAAACACTAATTATTCATAAAGACATGTGTATGTATATTAAGACTTAAGCTAACAAATGTAAACTTATCATCTATTCAAAATGACAAGTGTCAATGTTTCATTTAATTTTTCTTTTAATTCATTTTCTGAAAATACATTCATATCATTTGTGTTTTTATTCATATTCATTGATTTTTCTCATTCCTTAATAAAAGAAAAACCCAAATTATATTCTCAAACCATATACAACTGCAATTCTCAAAACCTGATAACATATGCATTCAATTCCTCTTCATAATCAAGTTGCAATATTTCAAAACTCCTCTTTTCCCAAAATTACAACCTGCAACATACATTCATTTTCAAATTATAAGTCTGCATACAACTTCTACCAAATCTGCAAATTCAATCAAAAACCTGCATTTCATATTTTCAAGAAAGCCCTACATCCATAAACAAAACCTGCACAACATTCTTCTGCAAATTCAAAAGCCTGTAAAACTTTACATTCACACTCCTCTTTCCAATATACAAACCTGCATGCATCAATTACTAATCAAGTTGTACCTGCATGTTTTTTTTTTTAAAAAAAAAAAGCAAGCATCATGTATAATCAAGGCATTCAAGCTACTGCATTTCTTTGCATCTGGAAATAAAGAGACCTGCATGCATTAAATTTCATAATCTGGGAACAGAGGCCTGCATGCATCATGTAGAACCTGAAAGCATGTATAATCAAAGATTTAAAAGCAACAATCAAAGGGGGTCTGCATTTCAAATCTGGAACCTGGAATTGAATGTGCTCTGCATTTGGAAAATAAGGTGAGTAACTCACTTATAAACTTATTTAATAGGTAAAGTTGTTTATATTTTTTTTTAAAATTTGATATGAACTTATATGAAGTGGCAGTGAATTTTATACCTGTGATATATGCCTGTGTACATGTTGAAGAAAGTTTCATGTCTGTGCTTCAAAATTCCAAAACTCATGTTTGAACTCTGAGTTCTTTCCTTTGACTTGTTTTTTTTAGCTTTGTATAAATCATGATGTTTTAGATTAGTATAAGTTACTAATAGAAATATTGAGTAAACTCAGGAATTCTAAAACAGAAATTAAAATTTATTTTTGTTAGGTGCAGCTCCAAATCATCTGCATTTTTATTTTGGTCAAGTTTGTTGAATCCAGCAATGAATTTGATTGAGTTTGACTCTAGAGTGAGTGTAGCTATCAACAATCATAGGAAAATCATTGAATTTATCTGCAATTCAAATTTGGAATTTAGATTGGGGATTTTAATGTGTAGAACCCTAGTTTACTTTGGGTTACTGTTTTGGGTAAATTTTGAACTCCTCTGTGCATCGAGTTCAAAGGTGTTTAGGGTATTGTTGGATGGTGAAGTGATGAAGCTCGTGCCGGAGTTTGGATGTTGATAGTGGTTGGAGGTGGTTGATATTGGTGTTGTCAGGTTGAGGGGGAATACTGGGTTGCTTTGTTTCGGGTTTGGGGTAGGTTCTGGGTTGCAGGGTTTTTACTCGGGTTGGTCTCGGGGAGAAGTGAGAAAAACTCGAAGCAGTGATGATATTAACCCGAAGTAATTTTAAGCTTGCTCGTGTTGCTTTGTTCAGATTGAACAAACAGAAACTGCTCTGTTCTGTTCATAGAATTTTAAGAATAAAGTTTAAATATAAATCTAAAATTTTGAACTTAGAATCAAACTTGAAGCTAAGGATGAATTCAAATAGTTTGAATTTAAATTTCTTTGAAATAATTAAGGGAATTTTGTGTGTTGTTTCAGGTTTGAATATTGGAAACAGAATTGTTTTCCAGATTTTTAAGAATAGTGTTGAAGTGGTAATAGCAATCTAAACTTGAAATTTAAAATTAGGTGGAACCTGAATTTAGTTATGGATTTAAATAATTCAAACATGAAATTTGAAAACATTTTAAATCCAAGAATGAAGAAGTTTAAAAGTAAACAGAAACTGTTCTGTTCTGTTTTTAAGAAAATTTTTAAAAAGTAAAGTTTAATATAAATCTAGAAATTTAAAACTTAGGGTTAAACTTGAATCTAAGAATGAATTCAAATATTTTGAATTCTTATTTTAAAATAAGTTAAATGCAGAAATTCAAAGTTTGTTTGAAATATAAAAATATAAAAGAGGTGAATCAGGAAACCTGTTTCAGGTTTTATAAAATTTGAAAATAAAGTGCAGAATACATTTGTGACTTGGAATTTTGAAACTGAATTTAAGTTGAATTCAAATAAGTTTGAATTCTGTTTTCTTTGGAATAGTTTAAATTCAGGAAATTCTAAGTTTGTTTTTTTTATAAACAGAAAAACTGTTTTCTGTTTTAAATAAAAAGGTAAGTTTAAATTTGAAAGTAAAAATTTAAACTGGGTTTAAGTTTGAAATTTGAAAATGAATTCAAATTTTAATTGTCTGAAATTTGAATCCATATTGTGTTTTTAAATTTAAATTTGATTTGGAAATCTTAATTATAAATGCATATGTGATTTGCATTTGAGTTAGAAAGTTAAGTATTTAATTTAGGAATTCAAAATGAATTCAAAACTGAGTTTTAAATCTGGATTTAAACTTTTAAACTTCAGTTTAAAATAAAGATTTAAATTTAAATTGCTTTCAAATGATTTACATTTGAATTGAAGGTGAAATGGTAGGAAGAGTTTTAAAGAGTTTAAACTAAATTGAAAGTGGAAGTTATATTTAAATTTGAAGTTTTAAAGTAATTTTTAAAATTGATTTGAATTTGATTTGAATTGACATTTAAATTCTTTTTAAAAACTTATTAAGTATATGTTTCTTGTAAACATATAGGATTAAGTTTTGTATTGTTTTAAAATCTTATTTTAAATAAATTTGAGTTTTAAAGTTTGAAAGAAATGTTAAATGGAATTTAATGGAAATTTAAAAACATTATTGTTTTTAAATGCTTAATTTAATAAGAAATGATTATCTAAAGATAAATAAAGTTTAAATGATTGGATTCATTAAATTTTCAAGGTAATTAAGAAAAATATTAATTATTTAATTAATTAATAATGTGGATGTTTAATTAAATAATTTATTATTTTTAATTTGATTTGAGATTAATTAATTAAGTTTAATTAATCTATAATTAAGGATGGTTAATTAAATTTTAATTTATAATTAAGATTTATTTAATCAAGTGATTAATGATTAATTAAGATTTTAATAACACTTAGTTAATTAATAATTAGAGATTAATTAAATAGTAATTAAATATTAATTACTTAATAACTAATGGTGATTAATATGAGTTAATCTCTTAATGAAGTAATTAAGAAATGTTAATGAAGTCATTAACTTAAGATATTGACAATTAATTAATGTGATTATTTTTCTTTGATAATTAATTAGATTAATTAATAATCAATTGTTTAGATTTAATTACTTAATGAAGTAATTGAAGAATTAATTACTTAATGTAATTAATTAAGGATTATGCGATTTGTTTAGATTAATCAATTTAGTTTAATTAATTTAAACAATTGTGGATTGGTTGATAATTACTTTATGTAATTTATGAAATTATAATTACTTAAGGAAGTAATTTAATAATTACAGAATGTAATTAAAGATATTTGATATAAAAGTAAATTGGATTTAAATTACTTTGGAATTAATCAAGGGGATTAATTTTGATAATTAATTAAGAATAATTAATTATGGGTTGAGTAATTAATGTAGTTAATTACTGAATGATTATTAATCAAGGGTGATTAATATATATGGAGGGTTTAATATTATTAACTTGGGTGATTAATATTAAATGCTAATTACTTATTGTAATTAGAGATGGTTAATCAATAATGATTAATTTAAATGAATATTGAGATGATGATTTATAAATTGATTTGAAATCAATGGATGGTTAAGTTAAGCAAGATTTTGATGATGAAGTAATTAATTTAATTCATTTTAAATTAATTAGAGATTGAGTAATTAATTTAATTCATTTTAAATTAATTATAGAAGTGTGATCATTAGATCATTTGCTTATGTTTGATGATTGGTATTGGTTGTTTGGTATGGTTTGTAATCTCAGTTATGAGATAAGTAGTGTATGTGATATGGATGCATTGGATGCTTGTGGATGATAATATAGATTATCTGATTATGATATGATTATCTGTTGATAATGATAATGTTAATTATCTGTGATGTTGTGAATTATCTATCTGTGTATGTTTAGATAATGAATTGAATTGTTTTAACTTAAAACAACTTGGCCTTAATAAGACACGCTTTGGATTTCGATGAGACCGGGATCGGGTTTCCATATTCGGGATCCGAAAACCACATCGATTCCAATTAACGTTAGGTCGTTAATCCAAGTGGAGCGAGTGAAGACTCGAGGTGTAAGGGCTATACGTCAGTATAACTCTGTGGGTGATTCCGTAATGAGTTTGACGGAATAGGTCTTATAGATTCGAGATGGTGAATCAGAGTGCAAGGGTTATTGTCGTTAACTCTGAGGGTGATTCCAAAATGAGTGTAACGAGATAATGCCTTCGGTTTCGTTCGAACCCGGAACGAACTTGTATGGATTGAATGCTTTCAGAACATCGTCAGGTGGACGATGAGCATTCTAAGAAATGTGTCCTCTAAAAGGTAATCGTAGCCTCAAGCCTCATCAACCGGGAATGGCTAAAACAGGGGAGGTGCAGCAAGGCTTCGTGGGTAGCACCCACTGGAGAGCAAGATTGATCCCTGTCTAGAGGTCCCTTTATATTCGGCTTAGTGGGCAGTTGGATATGCGCACCAACTGCGGGGTTGTCTTGTTCGGAACTATTCAGTAAGGAATGGGTCCGGCCTTGTGTAGCAGGGGATGAAGGGAGTAATCCTCGGTACTGTGATCTAGGCCACGTACTGTGACGGGCGGTACCCCAGTAGCCCTGCCATTGTATGGAATCCAAAATCCAATAAGTGCCAACGGTTTTGATTGTATTACCCACTTTTGTGGCTAGTAGCTGGAATTTAATGAATGTAACAATTTCGGCTATTTCATATTTACTTGAAAACCCTAGACACTATTATAATATCATAGAATTTCCTATCAAATGTTTTGGTTAGCGTAAGGTAAAAACTTTTCCATGTTTATGTGTGGGAAGTCTTACGTGATACCTTTTCTTTTCAAAGGTTTTTGAAAGTTAAGCAACTTTAACCTGTTACTCACACCAGACCCATGTCTGACCCGGAGTTTATTTTTGTTTCCATAAACTCTTGGGTACTCAAATTTTTTACGAGTAGCCAAGGGATTCAGGTTAGCTTTGACGAATATTGGAGGAGCAATGGAGCAGGAGGCTTCGGCGTTGTAGATATGTTTAGTATTCCGCTGTGTATAATATCTCTGTGTTATCTGTTGAGTTGTATTATGTTGAAAATACAAGACAGGTGTTTATAACTGTCTAGTATGTGATGTATATGTTGTATATCTGTGTACTCTGATAGTGGTTGTAAACTATGTAATATTTTATGTTATTAATATACTTTATTCGTTCCGCTGTTTAGATTCTCATGTGTTGTTTCTTCTTTCTCTTCTTTCTTTTCTATTCTCTATCCCTTTCTTTCTTTTTAGCGATGTGACTTCCTGGAGTGTAGGGAGTTGGGTCGTTACAGTGGTATCAGAGCGTTAGGTTGAGTGAATACCTTGGCTCTGGAGTGGTGTCTATATTGAGAGAGCGTATTTGTAGTTTTGATATATATGTATTTATATATATTATTGGTTCTACCTATTTGTTGGATTACCTGTTCGGGTTTTTCCAATATAAGTTATAAAGGTAGATGAGGTAGAAGTGTGTGTAACACGACTACCATTGGTTGAAGTTTGATGGATGAGGTTGGAAGTGTATTTATCGAGACTGTAGATCTAATACCGTCTCGAGTGGGTTCTGTTGTGAAGAAGTACTTCATCGATCTCTGAAGGTAATCTGTAAAGGTTCGGAGTTCATCTTTGAAGTGCAGAATTGAGTTTTGATCTGTCGGTTGGACAGAAGCAAGCAAGTGATGATATCTTGATATCTCAGGAAGTAGTAGCTGCGTGATGAGATGCAGTGACTATGGATATTTCCGAAGATGTTTCTTTGGAACAAGAATAAGAAGTGAGTCTGCCGGTGTTGTGGCTGAGTTTAGCAGAGTATTCTGAGTTGGTAGGAAGTCTTTTGGCTGAGTAGTTTTTCTGAAGTGGAGTGCAGAAGTAGCAGGGTGGATCTTTTCTCTGGAAGGTTGGCTATGTCAGCATAAGCTGTTCTGTTTGGTTGAGAGAGAGCAGTTTCTTGGATTAGGCTGAGTTGATCGCAAAGGTGACTTGCGATAGTATGTTTTCTTGTGTTTGGTGGAGATTGTCTGGATGACTTCTGGAAGTCAGAGTTTGTCTGCGTCTGGAGATCGAGTTTTCTTTCCAGGATTGGAACTGGTGGTTCAGTTAGTAGGTGGATGGTTCCTTGAGACAAAAGTTGGTGAAGCAACTCAGGTTTGGGAAGAACATCTGAGTTTTTCTTATGGATATGTGGAACCATATTTCTGTGCTGGGTTGTCTGGTCTGTGCTTGTGCTCTTCGTCAGCATTTTCTTCTGTTTCGGATCAGAGTTGTGCAGCGGAAGCAGTTTGGAGGTGCTTCTGTTTGTTTCTCGGATGAGGAGAAGTTGGTTTTGTCTTCTGTTGTTGGGCAGCAGGGATTGTGTTCTTGGTTTTTGAGTGATCTTGAGGAGATCATTGGATTTGTTTTGATTCAGTCTGTTTCTGATGGAATCAGCAAGAGTTGAGCTGATTAGGATAGATGTTGGTAGCCCAGGATCGTCCGAAGAATTTTTATGGATATGAAACAGAGAAATTTGGATTCTGGAATTGGAGATTTGATTTTGGTTAAGTTTTCTCTGATCCAAGGAGCTATAATTTTGGGAAGCTAGCTCCGAAGTGTTTTGGATTCTTCTGTGATTGGTGAGATCAGTGTTTGGTTTTCTGGAGTTGAATTGCCAGTTTGGATAACTGGAATGTAGTATGTTACACGTATCTCTGAGGGAGTTCGTGTATGATATTTCTGGTTGTAGAACCAGCAGTTTAGGATAGGTTTGTTTGTTGAGTCAGACTCGTTTGTAGTCTGATATTCTGTATAGAATTGTTGTTAGGAGCTCTATAGCATAGTAGTATTGATTGATTGTATTTTATAAAGCGAGTATCCCGATATATATATATACCGGGGAAACTCGTGAGATTTTATCCAAAATTCTTTTGGATAAATAGATCTGTTCTGATTGTGTGAATTGGTTGCTTTGGTTGTTGGCATATGATTAACATATGCTGTGTTTTAAAATAAAATCTGTAAATAGATTATTAAATTGCCTTTGTTTTAAATTTCGGGGACGAAATTCTTTTAAGGGGGAAGGATTGTAACGACCCGGAATTTTGGACAATATAAATTTAATAATCTGTGTTTAAATTTATATTGAATTGATAATTTTGATTAATAAATTTGATATTTATTTAATAATCTTCTTTATTTAATTATTTAATTTGTGAAATTATTTTTAATGAGTTAATAAATTGTTTTCTATTTAATAATGTATATGTATTTATATATATTTTAAATAGATAAGTTGTTTTTATTTAAATTAGTATAGCATCTTTATAATGTTTTGAATTTAGAAATGGTGATATATTTTTAATTTGAGCTTTTCAAAAATTATTTAAATAAATACTATTTGTTTTTAAATATGAGATAAATATTTTCAATTAGTTTAAATTTCATTTTTAATTCAAGTTGTATATTAAATTATGTTACAAACTCTTTTATAAATTTGTTTAAAATGTTTCTTTTTCAAATGAATCATTTGTATATTATTTTATTTATAATAATAGTACTTTGCTTTTTCTTTAGAGAATTATTTAATATATTCATAATTTTGCATAAGGATTCATTAACAAGGCTTAATACTTATTTAACTCTAAATATAAACACTAATTATTCATAAAGACATGTGTATGTATATTAAGACTTAAGCTAACAAATGTAAACTTATCATCTATTCAAAATGACAAGTGTCAATGTTTCATTTAATTTTTCTTTTAATTCATTTTCTGAAAATACATTCATATCATTTGTGTTTTTATTCATATTCATTGATTTTTCTCATTCCTTAATAAAAGAAAAACCCAAATTATATTCTCAAACCATATACAACTGCAATTCTCAAAACCTGATAACATATGCATTCAATTCCTCTTCATAATCAAGTTGCAATATTTCAAAACTCCTCTTTTCCCAAAATTACAACCTGCAACATACATTCATTTTCAAATTATAAGTCTGCATACAACTTCTACCAAATCTGCAAATTCAATCAAAAACCTGCATTTCATATTTTCAAGAAAGCCCTACATCCATAAACAAAACCTGCACAACATTCTTCTGCAAATTCAAAAGCCTGTAAAACTTTACATTCACACTCCTCTTTCCAATATACAAACCTGCATGCATCAATTACTAATCAAGTTGTACCTGCATGTTTTTTTTTTTTAAAAAAAAAAAGCAAGCATCATGTATAATCAAGGCATTCAAGCTACTGCATTTCTTTGCATCTGGAAATAAAGAGACCTGCATGCATTAAATTTCATAATCTGGGAACAGAGGCCTGCATGCATCATGTAGAACCTGAAAGCATGTATAATCAAAGATTTAAAAGCAACAATCAAAGGGGGTCTGCATTTCAAATCTGGAACCTGGAATTGAATGTGCTCTGCATTTGGAAAATAAGGTGAGTAACTCACTTATAAACTTATTTAATAGGTAAAGTTGTTTATATTTTTTTTTAAAATTTGATATGAACTTATATGAAGTGGCAGTGAATTTTATACCTGTGATATATGCCTGTGTACATGTTGAAGAAAGTTTCATGTCTGTGCTTCAAAATTCCAAAACTCATGTTTGAACTCTGAGTTCTTTCCTTTGACTTGTTTTTTTAGCTTTGTATAAATCATGATGTTTTAGATTAGTATAAGTTACTAATAGAAATATTGAGTAAACTCAGGAATTCTAAAACAGAAATTAAAATTTATTTTTGTTAGGTGCAGCTCCAAATCATCTGCATTTTTATTTTGGTCAAGTTTGTTGAATCCAGCAATGAATTTGATTGAGTTTGACTCTAGAGTGAGTGTAGCTATCAACAATCATAGGAAAATCATTGAATTTATCTGCAATTCAAATTTGGAATTTAGATTGGGGATTTTAATGTGTAGAACCCTAGTTTACTTTGGGTTACTGTTTTGGGTAAATTTTGAACTCCTCTGTGCATCGAGTTCAAAGGTGTTTAGGGTATTGTTGGATGGTGAAGTGATGAAGCTCGTGCCGGAGTTTGGATGTTGATAGTGGTTGGAGGTGGTTGATATTGGTGTTGTCAGGTTGAGGGGGAATACTGGGTTGCTTTGTTTCGGGTTTGGGGTAGGTTCTGGGTTGCAGGGTTTTTAATCGGGTTGGTCTCGGGGAGAAGTGAGAAAAACTCGAAGCAGTGATGATATTAACCCGAAGTAATTTTAAGCTTGCTCGTGTTGCTTTGTTCAGATTGAACAAACAGAAACTGCTCTGTTATGTTCATAGAATTTTAAGAATAAAGTTTAAATATAAATCTAAAATTTTGAACTTAGAATCAAACTTGAAGCTAAGGATGAATTCAAATAGTTTGAATTTAAATTTCTTTGAAATAATTAAGGGAATTTTGTGTGTTGTTTCAGGTTTGAATATTGGAAACAGAATTGTTTTCCAGATTTTTAAGAATAGTGTTGAAGTGGTAATAGCAATCTAAACTTGAAATTTAAAATTAGGTGGAACCTGAATTTAGTTATGGATTTAAATAATTCAAACATGAAATTTGAAAACATTTTAAATCCAAGAATGAAGAAGTTTAAAAGTAAACAGAAACTGTTCTGTTCTGTTTTTAAGAAAATTTTTAAAAAGTAAAGTTTAATATAAATCTAGAAATTTAAAACTTAGGGTTAAACTTGAATCTAAGAATGAATTCAAATATTTTGAATTCTTATTTTAAAATAAGTTAAATGCAGAAATTCAAAGTTTGTTTGAAATATAAAAATATAAAAGAGGTGAATCAGGAAACCTGTTTCAGGTTTTATAAAATTTGAAAATAAAGTGCAGAATACATTTGTGACTTGGAATTTTGAAACTGAATTTAAGTTGAATTCAAATAAGTTTGAATTCTGTTTTCTTTGGAATAGTTTAAATTCAGGAAATTCTAAGTTTGTTTTTTTTATAAACAGAAAAACTGTTTTCTGTTTTAAATAAAAAGGTAAGTTTAAATTTGAAAGTAAAAATTTAAACTGGGTTTAAGTTTGAAATTTGAAAATGAATTCAAATTTTAATTGTCTGAAATTTGAATCCATATTGTGTTTTTAAATTTAAATTTGATTTGGAAATCTTAATTATAAATGCATATGTGATTTGCATTTGAGTTAGAAAGTTAAGTATTTAATTTAGGAATTCAAAATGAATTCAAAACTGAGTTTTAAATCTGGATTTAAACTTTTAAACTTCAGTTTAAAATAAAGATTTAAATTTAAATTGCTTTCAAATGATTTACATTTGAATTGAAGGTGAAATGGTAGGAAGAGTTTTAAAGAGTTTAAACTAAATTGAAAGTGGAAGTTATATTTAAATTTGAAGTTTTAAAGTAATTTTTAAAATTGATTTGAATTTGATTTGAATTGACATTTAAATTCTTTTTAAAAACTTATTAAGTATATGTTTCTTGTAAACATATAGGATTAAGTTTTGTATTGTTTTAAAATCTTATTTTAAATAAATTTGAGTTTTAAAGTTTGAAAGAAATGTTAAATGGAATTTAATGGAAATTTAAAAACATTATTGTTTTTAAATGCTTAATTTAATAAGAAATGATTATCTAAAGATAAATAAAGTTTAAATGATTGGATTCATTAAATTTTCAAGGTAATTAAGAAAAATATTAATTATTTAATTAATTAATAATGTGGATGTTTAATTAAATAATTTATTATTTTTAATTTGATTTGAGATTAATTAATTAAGTTTAATTAATCTATAATTAAGGATGGTTAATTAAATTTTAATTTATAATTAAGATTTATTTAATCAAGTGATTAATGATTAATTAAGATTTTAATAACACTTAGTTAATTAATAATTAGAGATTAATTAAATAGTAATTAAATATTAATTACTTAATAACTAATGGTGATTAATATGAGTTAATCTCTTAATGAAGTAATTAAGAAATGTTAATGAAGTCATTAACTTAAGATATTGACAATTAATTAATGTGATTATTTTTCTTTGATAATTAATTAGATTAATTAATAATCAATTGTTTAGATTTAATTACTTAATGAAGTAATTGAAGAATTAATTACTTAATGTAATTAATTAAGGATTATGCGATTTGTTTAGATTAATCAATTTAGTTTAATTAATTTAAACAATTGTGGATTGGTTGATAATTACTTTATGTAATTTATGAAATTATAATTACTTAAGGAAGTAATTTAATAATTACAGAATGTAATTAAAGATATTTGATATAAAAGTAAATTGGATTTAAATTACTTTGGAATTAATCAAGGGGATTAATTTTGATAATTAATTAAGAATAATTAATTATGGGTTGAGTAATTAATGTAGTTAATTACTGAATGATTATTAATCAAGGGTGATTAATATATATGGAGGGTTTAATATTATTAACTTGGGTGATTAATATTAAATGCTAATTACTTATTGTAATTAGAGATGGTTAATCAATAATGATTAATTTAAATGAATATTGAGATGATGATTTATAAATTGATTTGAAATCAATGGATGGTTAAGTTAAGCAAGATTTTGATGATGAAGTAATTAATTTAATTCATTTTAAATTAATTAGAGATTGAGTAATTAATTTAATTCATTTTAAATTAATTATAGAAGTGTGATCATTAGATCATTTGCTTATGTTTGATGATTGGTATTGGTTGTTTGGTATGGTTTGTAATCTCAGTTATGAGATAAGTAGTGTATGTGATATGGATGCATTGGATGCTTGTGGATGATAATATAGATTATCTGATTATGATATGATTATCTGTTGATAATGATAATGTTAATTATCTGTGATGTTGTGAATTATCTATCTGTGTATGTTTAGATAATGAATTGAATTGTTTTAACTTAAAACAACTTGGCCTTAATAAGACACGCTTTGGATTTCGATGAGACCGGGATCGGGTTTCCATATTCGGGATCCGAAAACCACATCGATTCCAATTAACGTTAGGTCGTTAATCCAAGTGGAGCGAGTGAAGACTCGAGGTGTAAGGGCTATACGTCAGTATAACTCTGTGGGTGATTCCGTAATGAGTTTGACGGAATAGGTCTTATAGATTCGAGATGGTGAATCAGAGTGCAAGGGTTATTGTCGTTAACTCTGAGGGTGATTCCAAAATGAGTGTAACGAGATAATGCCTTCGGTTTCGTTCGAACCCGGAACGAACTTGTATGGATTGAATGCTTTCAGAACATCGTCAGGTGGACGATGAGCATTCTAAGAAATGTGTCCTCTAAAAGGTAATCGTAGCCTCAAGCCTCATCAACCGGGAATGGCTAAAACAGGGGAGGTGCAGCAAGGCTTCGTGGGTAGCACCCACTGGAGAGCAAGATTGATCCCTGTCTAGAGATCCCTTTATATTCGGCTTAGTGGGCAGTTGGATATGCGCACCAACTGCGGGGTTGTCTTGTTCGGAACTATTCAGTAAGGAATGGGTCCGGCCTTGTGTAGCAGGGGATGAAGGGAGTAATCCTCGGTACTGTGATCTAGGCCACGTACTGTGACGGGCGGTACCCCAGTAGCCCTGCCATTGTATGGAATCCAAAATCCAATAAGTGCCAACGGTTTTGATTGTATTACCCACTTTTGTGGCTAGTAGCTGGAATTTAATGAATGTAACAATTTCGGCTATTTCATATTTACTTGAAAACCCTAGACACTATTATAATATCATAGAATTTCCTATCAAATGTTTTGGTTAGCGTAAGGTAAAAACTTTTCCATGTTTATGTGTGGGAAGTCTTACGTGATACCTTTTCTTTTCAAAGGTTTTTGAAAGTTAAGCAACTTTAACCTGTTACTCACACCAGACCCATGTCTGACCCGGAGTTTATTTTTGTTTCCATAAACTCTTGGGTACTCAAATTTTTTACGAGTAGCCAAGGGATTCAGGTTAGCTTTGACGAATATTGGAGGAGCAATGGAGCAGGAGGCTTCGGCGTTGTAGATATGTTTAGTATTCCGCTGTGTATAATATCTCTGTGTTATCTGTTGAGTTGTATTATGTTGAAAATACAAGACAGGTGTTTATAACTGTCTAGTATGTGATGTATATGTTGTATATCTGTGTACTCTGATAGTGGTTGTAAACTATGTAATATTTTATGTTATTAATATACTTTATTCGTTCCGCTGTTTAGATTCTCATGTGTTGTTTCTTCTTTCTCTTCTTTCTTTTCTATTCTCTATCCCTTTCTTTCTTTTTAGCGATGTGACTTCCTGGAGTGTAGGGAGTTGGGTCGTTACACCCATTGTATGATATTGATGTTGAGTTGTGACTGATGTATTCTGATGATGTAATATATGTAAACAGATATATTTGATTTTGAGTAAAGATTATTTACTATCTATTATATTTTATTCTGCTGCGATGGTTAGACTCTGATGTTGATTTTGTTTTCTCTTCTTCTACCTCTTCTTCTTAAACCCAAATGGTTCGTATTTCTGTGCAACTTGAGTTAATTGTTGTAGAATAGTGTTAACTCAAGGGGTACGGATTTGCGGGTCGTTACACTTGGTATCAGAGGTTAGGTTGGCGACAACCTAGGCTTTGGTGGGAATTACTCAAGTAGAGTCCGTAGTACTCTATAATGAGTTTGAGTGTATTAATAGATATGAGCGCGTATTTGTTAGTGAATATAAAATGGTTTTATATTGTGTCGATTGGTTTATTGAGTGGTTTATGGATTCTGGTCAATACGAGTAATTAACGTTATTGATAGGGATCTCTAAACACTTGAATAGAACAATTCGACACAGTATTGTTTTAAAATAGGGTAAATGAAATAACTTTACCCAAATTATTTTGTATATGAAAGAAATAATTTTCAGAAATTATTATAGTATTTGGATGCTTGATTGTTAAGGAATGATAATATTAAATTATTAACGCTATTGTGTAAAAATTGAATAAGAAATTGAAACTTATAACCAAAGTTGAAAAATAAATTTTATATAACAAAATAGAATTTGAAATATAGATTATAAATGTAATTTTTAAATTTGAAATAACTTCATATATAAATAAGATTATAATTTTGAATTAGAATTCCAGAGAATGAAAATAAATTAAGATGAAGATTCCAGAGTAAGTTTGGAATTTTGGGGGAAAAGTTTAAATTCCTTTGGATTTGGAAATGGTTTTCAAAAGTTTTGAAGAAATAATAGTGGTATTATTTCGAGAATATTTTTGAATTGAAATTGAATCTGGTGAGATTGGAAATTAAGAATATTTGAAATGTTTTAAAGGGATAAAAGCATCGAACTCTTTCGGTCACTGGAAAATAACGTCGGTGATGACTGCAGCATCATCGATGTTTATTTTCGAGTTTCTAAGAGAAATTGCTGCCAAATTGTTTTAAAATGGAATTGGTTGTGAACTGGATTTGGTCTTGAAATTCAGAGGACAATTGAATTTACCAAAGGATTTTGGATATAGTTGATTTCAAAGTTGATTTTTGGAATTTTAGGAATTGTGTAAAAACTCTGGAATCTTATGTAAAAATGTTTGTGGAATAATAAAATATATTGAATAAATAAAAATGTATATTCCCAAGATAAAAGTAAGAATTTAATGAGATTGATTGTGGATAGATGGAAGTGTGAATATAAATGAAATGTGACCTATAAAATTTAGAAATGAGATTAATAAGCCAAAATAAAATAGTTTTGAATTTGGAAAGTGAATGAAAATCCAAAACTTAACTTATAAAATAAATAGGTTGAACTCCAGTAAAATAGATAAAGAAATTTTGAAATAAAAATCAAATGTTGATTTAATGTATGTTGAATATCAAATTTTGTGGTGACAAATGTTGAGTTTGTAAATGAATTATGGGATGAATATTCGATGTAAATAATATGGAATGTTCCAAGATTAATTAATGGAATATGGAAATGGAACTCGAATTGTTTAAATAAAAATTTGAGTTGCGGATAAATGATAAAATTTGAAAGAGATGTTGAGTTATTAATAGAAATTCAACTTGAAATTGTAAGTGAATTAAATTTGAATTGAAGTTGAATGGAATTGAATTAATATAAAAATGATTTGTATTGCCAATAAAAATCCAAGTAGGGATAAATTGGAAATGGCCTCATTATAAAATGAAAGGAATTCCGAAATAAATTATTGAATGTGAATTAGAATTCATATTGATTCAATGAAATATACTAATTTAATTTAAGCGAATGGAGCTAACAATGAAATTGGAAATGAGCTCGAGTAACATATAAATTCAACTTAGACCAACGATGAATTAAAAATAATTGGGAGTGTCGTCAAACAAAATGAAATTGGGTTATAACAGTGATGGTTGGAATTTGTGAATCAATTCCAAGTAGGTTGAAATAGAATGGAAAAGACCTTGTTATTAATAAAATCAAAATTCTATGAATGAATAGAAATTGACTAAAAATTGATTTTTGAAATCGGTTGAATTATAAATGGTTTATAATAAAACCTGTTTGGTAAGTGGAATGAAATTAGTAATTAAGTTGAGTAACTCAAGTTATATTAACAAGAGCTTGGCTTCGAATAAAATGGGAATTCATTGAATAAAATTTTATGAGTTGATAGAAGTGAAATAAAATTTATTTTGAATCACTTGGAATAAAAATAAACTCGTTTGGATTCAAATGAATTGGAAGTAGGCAATGAAGTGTAAATCATTTAATTGGAATGTAAAATGAATTAAATGAAATGGTATTGGAATGGATTGGAAGCATTCAAAATAAATGTCGAAATGTTTCAAATGTGCTTGTGGAAGTATATGATATGCATCGTTTATGAAACCCATGTTTTAATTATTTATATTTAAGTGAAATGCTATAAATTTGTGTAATTGTCACTTACATATTTATATTGAGTAAGTACAGGTTCAGGGAAGCCGTTTGGCTGGATTTGATTGCGCAATTTGCTAAAATAAATCGCCGCTTGCTTAAAAATGCTAAAATAAGGTACGCCTACGCAATACAAATAGGAAATATGAACTGTTTTTCTGTTTTCCGACCGTGTGGGTCGATGTATATTGATTTCCGGCCTGAGGCCGATGTATATATGTTTTTGTGCATCCTGCGATATCGCAGAAGTCCCTCCGTACAAGGGAGACTCTGCCAAAATTTTCCGTAAATTTTGGGAGTTAGAAAATTTTTGAAATTTTTGGAAATTTTCACTAATAACTAATGATTTAAATTTGTTAAGCACATAGAACTGGAATTGAATATTTAAGTGTAATTTACAATGTGTAATTGTAAAGTAAGTGAAATCGAAGGAACTAAAGAAGTAAAGTGTAAATAAACTTATAATTGAGGCTTAAATTAATTAGTAAGTGAAACTAATACAATATTCGAAGTAGAAGCCAAATGGAATTCAAATGGAATTGTAAGGGCAAAGTGAATAAAACTGAATGAAAAAAAAAATGAACTTCAATAGTAAAGTGAAAATAAATATAAGAAGTATGTAAACCATTTATATTGAACTTAATGAATGAAAAATGAAACTCTTAAGTAAATTTAGTATTGAGAAAATTATTCTAAGTGGATAATTGAATAAAGATTTAAAAGTAGAAGTAGTGACCGGGGAAATTGTGAATAAGTGAATAAAAATCAAAATGAATGTGAATAAAAGAGAATAGGTATAGCTAAAAATAAATTGGGCTAATTACGTAAGGTGTACGTATATTATTTATTCGCATAGCTATATTGATCCAGAATTCGAGCACAGATTTTCGAGATAGTTATATCGATCCGAGTTAGGATTTTTCACTCGATTTTCGACGGCGAACCTGGATATGGATTGTTGATTGATTCTGGAAATTCTCTATCATAGTTATGACTATGCAAAGAGAATGACGGTTTCTGATCAAGAAACCAGATCTGAGTCCGCACTAGGAAGTCGGGTGGACGATACTGGTTCGGAAATGAAATTGTGTGATCGAGTGAGCGATCGAATTTGATATTGCGTACGAATGGTATATGTGCATCGTACGGGCTTGAATAAATAGATATTGAAATTTGTAAATATTTTTGAATGTTGTGGATGGACGTTATTGTTATAACAGGATATACAGGTGATTTAAAAGCAGAAGGAAATTGATGTTCGATTTCAGAAGATAAAATTTAAATGGCCCGACAAAAAGGTATGTGTTTAAAATTTCTAGATGAAATTTGATTGGGTTTTTGGATTGAGCCACTTGGCTTTTGTTTTCTTGTTGGATTTGGGAGGCCGTAGAGCCATTTTGTAGTTGTACCGAGCTAGCCGCGCAAAGGAGACGCTGGCAAAAATTTTCGAAAATTTTGAGAGTTAGAAAAATTTTGACAAAGTTTTGATAATTTAAAATTTGAATCCAAATTTAAGATTTGAATTGATAAGTAAGTATGTAATATGGTTTAAGGGTTATGGATAAGTTCAAAGGCTAGGATAAAGTTAGAGTGTCTTCGATAAAAAGATTTGTTTGCTAAGTTGTTAAAAATTGTTTGGTTTGAGGAAATAGTTAATGGGTTATGGATCAGTCTTCCAACTAGTAATTTCGGGGACGAAATTCTTTTAAGGGGGGAGGAATGTGACGACCCGGAATTTTAGACATTTGAAATGGGAATATTTAATTAATTTTAAATATTCGAAAGTTAATTATTAACTTTAATTTCAAATATTAATAATTATCGGATAATTAATTGTTGAATTTAATTATCAGAATTGGGTAAATTAATGAATCTGGAGTTTTAAGCCGGTTAAAAATAGTTTGAAGGCTTATAAAATTTATATTGATAGCACTAACGATAATAGAAGTTGTGCAATTGAATTTAACACTGATTTGTTCAGTTTTAAAAATACATCGTTTAAATTGAAATTAAAAATAGCCGACCGAGGCACAGTCTCGGATTTCGACGAAACCAATTCCATTGGGTCCATAATATCGTATTATTGTCGGATTTCAAATTTCGTAGCATTTGGAGTTGTTGCGTGAGCGTACGGTAAGTAAACGCGTTGAGAATTAAATATATATTTATTTTTATAACCTAAGTCAACAAAACAGATATTCTTTCCCATCAGCCTTCTTCTCAGCCGATACCCTATATCTGTAGTAAGCCACCCTATACTCTGGTAAACATCGCGTCTTGTCTCCCCTCGTTTTCGTTTTAATATCTCACGCAAGCTGGTAAATTCAGAAAACAAATTCGAATCTCAGCAACAAAGTAATGGCCGAAGCCTTTATGTTTAAAACCGCGTCTCCCTCCTCAAATAAAGCCGCATCGTCCAGATCTATACTTCCCTTCAAATATAATCTTGCCCATTTGAAACGAAGCCGAGATCTTCATTCGAAAAAATAAAATGGCAGAGATCATCGTGAGTGTCGCCAAATCTACTCGGATATGTTCGAATCGAAATCGAGCTTAGGGTCGATTGAAGCGTCGGCGGCGATGGCGTGGAGGGTTCGTGCGCTCTTCGATTTAGGGTTTGGGGTCGCTTGTGCGCATAGATGTCGTGTCGTGATTTCTGGCATAGTGGCGAATCGATCTGGGGGCTGCGAGTTTGATGATGGAATCGATCGCAGATTTGGTCGCGAGAGGTCATGGTCAGCTTGGGGTTGCCGCGAGGTCGTGCTCGACTTGCAGTTGTAGTCGCGTACGAGGTATTGTTTTATTTAGATTAATTTGGGCAGTAGGGTATTTAATTCATTTATTCGATTTTACTTAGCTAAATTTATATATGGATTGGGAAATAATTGCAGTATATATGTTAACACCCAATTTAAGGCATTGTCTGTGAAACACCATGTTTTAAATTTTGATGGATTTCAAAACAGTCTAGTAAAAAGAAATATCTTTGAAAGATTTTATATAAAGATTATTTTTAAAAAAAAAATATATACTAGTTATTTGTTTAAGTATATAATTTCAAAGGAAAATGGATACACATTCTATATCTACTAGTTTAATTTTTAAATATCAAATTGGGAGATTAAATCGTTTTAATTAACTTATTTAATCATTTTAGTTGCTAAAAATATTTTTGACCTACTAGTTTATTTTGGAAGAAGTGGTTGATGATTTAACTATTTTGATTAACTTATTAAACTATTGGGTTACCAAGGATAATTTGTTATGGAAAATTTATTAGTTTAAAATTTTCTTTATTCAAATTTTAAGCTAAAATAAATAAGTAAATGTTAATCAATTATTGGATTAGTGCAAGTGTTAATAAGCTGTATAATGTTATACAAGGTTTAAAAAAATCGGGAAACAAGCTGGAATGAAAGTGAATGGGAATAGACTGCAAATTTAAGTCAAAGGTGAGTTAATCTCACTCAGTTTAAATTTAAATTTAAATGATTAAATTTAAATAATTGTTTGAATGGTTGAAATTGATTGATTGATGTGCTATAGAATGATATATTCTGAAATTAGTAAATAATATTGTGCTAACATTTGTGGATACAGGGAAACAGGTTGGAGGGATCCAACTGGATTCCTCAAATTTATTAGATTATTTAATATTCTGTGTGATGAATATTTGATATCCTGTGATTGTTTTATGGATAATTGGAATATGGGATAGTATGGTTGGATGGAATAACTCAGTATAAAGAGTTACCAAAATCTATGGAATTGGACTTTTGAAAGGGTATAAAAGAGTAAAATTTTAAGTAAATAATTCTAGTAAATTGGAATAAATTGAATAATGAAGTGAAAATAAAATAAAATAGAGTGATTTATAAACTCTAACAAAATATGGAATATGAGGAAATTGAATTAACAAAGGAATAATAAATTCTGGAACTTAAGTGAATAAAAGTCATTATTTTAAATGTAAGGATTAAATTTAAAGGTAAAGAAAGGAAATTGAGGAATCTGAATTTGGTATTTTTCAGTTTAAAGATTTTAAGACATAAATTGGAAATTAAATCTAAAGTTAATAAATTTTGAAATAGATGAAGTAAGAGAATTTATTTCCTGGTAAAGTAAATAGAAATCAATTGTAAAATTGATTTAGGTGTTGAAATTTAAATTTAAAGTGAAGAGAGATTTTGGGACTTTATGACTGGGTTATAAAGTGAAATAAAATGTCGGTGGATATTTTATAAATTCAAGGTAAGAGTTTATTAAAGGAATGGGTATTTGTTTAAAAAAAAATGGTGATTTATTTTTAAGAAATGGGAAATAGAAGAGGATTTCCCTGGATAGCCAAGTATGGTTTTCAAAAATATTTAAAGTTTTTAAGATCGTTTTAAAAAGCAGGTTTTGGAAAGTTTATTATTGCTAAATCTAAATTTTTAAAGCAAGTATATTTTTCTAAATCTATTATTGAAATAACTATATAAAGTAACTTGGTATTGAGTTTAAAAGAGGAAATTAGTTTATATTTTATAAATTGTCTTATACAAAATATTTTGTTAGTATATTTATTTTAATAAAATATTTAAGTTATAATTTTAAAAGTTATAAGTATATTTTATAAAAAAATGTTTTTAAATTATTTTAAACTTAAGTGTTTGTACTTGGCGTTCCAATGGAAATAATAATTGGGAATGTACCCTGGGAAGGGAAAACGGGTTTTGAAACTGTTTTCAAAAGGTGTTGAAAATTGGATATATATATCTCGGGAAGATATTTTGGGATTAATAAATAATTTGGGAAATTATTTATTGGTTGATGGATGTTTGTGAATATTAATTGATAGTTAAATAACCGACTATCAATATTGGACAAATGCGTTGATCATTTCGAAGAAACCGGGATCGAGATTTATTTCTCGAAAACCACTTCGATCCGGTTTGTACGTTTCGTGCGAAAAACGTGTTCGGAGTCGAAGATGGAGCAGTGAAGTGCAAGGGCTAGTCGCTACTAATCCTGAGGATATTTCCAAAATGGATGTAGTAGGAATAGTGCCTTCGGTTCCGTTCGAACCCGGGACGGACTTGTATGGACGAATGCTTACGAAACATCGTCAGGTGGACGATGGGCATTCTAAGTGAAAACGTTCTAAAGGTAACGCTTAGCCTCAAGCCTCATCAAATGGGAATGACTGAAAATCAGGGGATATGCAGCAAGGTTAGGTGGGTAGCACCCAAGCAGGGTGAGGTCATTCCAGTCTAGATGTCCCTTTTTATTTTTCGGCTTAGTGGGCGGTTGCTGATCCCAACGCGGGGTGATCTCACTCGGGACTGTCCAGTAAGGGATGGTTCCGGCCTTGTGTTGCAGGGGATGAAGGGAGTAATCCTCGGTACGGTGATCTAGGCCCCGTACTGTGACAGGTGGTACCCCAGTGCCTAGTCATTAGTTGGAAATCCATTCTCCCTACGAGCCTTGTACGAGTTTTGTTTGTATTACCCACTTTTGTGGCTAGTAGCTGGAATTTAATAATGTAACAATTTCGGCTATTTTATAAGTACTTGTGTATAGACCCTATTATAATATCAGAGGATTTCTATAAAATTGTTTTAGCTATCGTAAGGTAAAAACCCGACATGTTTATTTGTGGCGTGGTCTTACGAGATGCTTTTGTTTTCAAAGGATTTTTGAAACTTTAAAAATAAATTGGGTGTGATTTTCTCACGCTGGTAATCCAGACTGACTCGGGTGTTATTTAACTGTAATGCTCGGGTCAGACCGAGTATTATAGGATACAGGATATGATGCTGTGGAGCTCAGGAGACGAGCTGGATGACGAAACGTACTCTCGTACTTGTATATTTATATACGTATTCCGCTGTGTTGAGTTGTTGTGTACCCATTGTATGATATTGATGTTGAGTTGTGACTGATGTATTCTGATGATGTAATATATGTAAACAGATATATTTGATTTTGAGTAAAGATTATTTACTATCTATTATATTTTATTCTGCTGCGATGGTTAGACTCTGATGTTGATTTTGTTTTCTCTTCTTCTACCTCTTCTTCTTAAACCCAAATGGTTCGTATTTCTGTGCAACTTGAGTTAATTGTTGTAGAATAGTGTTGACTCAAGGGGTACGGATTTGCGGGTCGTTACAGTAGCGACTAGCCCTTGCACTTCACTGCTCTATCTTCGACTCCGAACACGTTTTTCGAACGAAACGTACAAACCGGATCGAAGTGGTTTTCGAGAAATAAATCTCGATCCCGGTCTCTTCGAAACGATCAGCGCATTTGTCCAATATTGATAGTCGGTTATTTAACTATCAATTAATATTCACAAACAACCATCAACCAATAAATAATTTCCCAAATTATTTATTATTCTCAAAATATCCTCAAAGATATATTTCTATTTTCAATCCTTTGAAAACAGTTTCAAAACCATCTTCCTTTCAGAATAAACTTTTCCAAATATTTTCTATCTCCTGATTTTCAGTCATTCCCATTTGATGAGGCTTGAGGCTAAGCGTTACCTTTTTAGAATATATTCCTTAGAATGCCCATCACCCACCTGACGATGTTTCGCAAGCATTCATCCATACAAGTCCGCCCTGGGTTCGAACGGAACCGAAGGCACTATTCCTACTACATCCATTTTGGAAATAACATAAACTTATACTACGGTACATTAAAGTATAGTACAAGTGTTACAAATCCTCTAATCATCGTGTCCTAAAACTTTTCGTGTCCCTTGGGGTAGATATAAGTTGGGAATACATCTAGGATTATATTTTATTTCATAGTGTTCCATAATTGAATTCTTGGTATCTTATCCTATGAACAATCCTTATTGTGATTGTTTTATTCAAGTTCTCTTTGATACAGATGCTTTATACACATTCATATCAAAGGAGCTTGTTGATACCATTGGGTATTTTCTTATCTTGTTACTTCTTTGAGGATTGTGTATCCTATTAAGGGGATCCGAAATATTTGGCACGCTGCGTAACAATATTGAGGTTTTTCTTTGTAGTTTTTCATTCTGCGCAAATCTTCACATTAGTCTTCACCTTGGGTTTAGTGTGATTTGGGGATGGGTTGGCTTGCTTAATACAGAGCCCCAATCCTATGTTCTGAAAGGATCCTATATTTTAAGTATCCTAAATCGGCTTATTAGTTTTCTCTTGCTCTTCGGAATGTTGATGATAATTCCGATGTATCTTTATTTTTTCTTGAGTTTCGAGATGCTGATGATGTTATATCTCGAGTTCCAGTTAATTGTGATTTTGTTGATATATGTGAGTCCATTTCAGGTTTGCAATCAATCGGGAAATTGAATTCTTTGTTGACATCATTCCTAGTTCTTAGCCTGTTAGTCGTCCTCCTACGAGATTGTCCACCAAGGAAACGAGGATCTCTAAGAGTGATTGTTGAAGCTTGAAGCCAAGCAATTCATTCAGTTCAGTCTTTACCGTGGGATGCCATGGTCATCTTTATTATGAAATCTGAGCGTATTCTTGGCTTTGCATCCATTTTCGCAAGCTTAACAAGTTAACCATTAGAATGAGTTTTTATTGCTTATGATTGATGACATATTTGATCTATTGGGTGGGGTTAGGGTTTTTTTTCGACTTGACCTTGCATTGATTTTCATCAGCTACGAGTTGCGTAGGATCGCATTCCTCCTACTACATCTTGCACTCGTATGATTCTTGTGAGTGGCTCGTTATATGGTTCGGTTTGACGAACACTCCAGTTTTTTTCGTCAATCTTGTGAACCGAATATTCGAGGAATATCTCGGTGAGTTCTCCTTGTGTTCTTTGATTTTGAGTGCAAGTAACAATTTGATATTGCAAATCTTTCAAATAGAAGATATGTTTTTAAGTATAGTTGGATTTTTATTTATTAAGACAAGTAAAGAATAATTTGTAAATTATATAAGAGGCATTTTATGGAAAATGATTTCCGTGTTGGATTGTCCATTGAGTGCTTTAAGAATTCTGGTTGATGCGTCTAATCAACCTTATCGATATAAATGTCCTAAATGCTATGTTGAGACAATCAGACAATGCAAATTGAGTTTTAATAAGTGAAGTTTGGAATAAATTAATATGGTTTGATAATTAAATTTTATTTTGAATGTGCAATGCATCCATTGAACCATAAAGAGGGATGGATAAGAGGTGAGGCAGTTTTGATCATTTGGTCGACTCTGCAGCCAATCGATGGGGTTATATGCAATAAATTAATGGTGAGGCAATATCCTTGTATTATTTGAAAATTTTGAAAATGAATATGCTTATTTTAAACTTTTAGTAAGAAATTGTGAGAAAATTTTTGTTTAAAAATTTTGGTTGTGTTAAAATTTATTGATGTGAATTTGTAAAATTCTTTAGAAAACAAATTTGAATAAATTATCAACTTTAATAAAGTTTTATGTTGATAATTAGTGGAAAATTTAATTTTTGTGATAAAGTGGAAATGTGAATTTGTGCTGTTACAATAAATGAATCATTTATGTAGTATAATCATTTTAATTGCGAGAATAACTTTATATATACACACACACACACATATGTAATGGTGGAATTTAAGAGTGAAGCATTTTATTCACTTTAAATGAAGAGTTTGGAGATTAAATTGGATTTTTGAAAGAGGTTTTGAAAATTTTCAAAATGTTGAAATTTGAGAATTTGATTATGTAGTAAAAGGATTTTGATAACCTTAAAAATATTTGTTTAGTAAAGTTGGAATATGAATATCCATTTCTTGAGTTTGCCTTACCTTTGTGCAATTATCTAATGACTTGCATTTATGCGGTCGTTTGAGTTTGGCACCGTTTGAAGAAACCACCTCTCATCGTGTATTCTTACCTCTATTATTGTCAATCCAATATCTATGTGATTCCTTTCATAGTGTGATATGGAAAGTCATGTCAACAATTATCTAGTTGGTTAAAACTAGGATAAAAATTTGTTAAATCCCAACTCTATTCGAGAAACTCCTGAGGAATCAATCTCACTCGATTGATCTTTTTGTATGGCATCCTGTTTGTGATCTTGATTCGGAGGTAAGACGCCTTCGAAATCATGATGTATTGCTTGTAGAAATTCAATGGTCCGCTAATCCCAATATTATCATTTTGGAAACCAATGAATTAATCGAGCTATCTTACCTTGGTTTTCTATCATCCCACGTCGAGAGTGAGAAATTTTAAACTCAATATTTTCTATCCTCCTTTGCTTGATGGAATAATTTGTGTTGAATACAGCCATTCTTTAGAAATTTCGGGGATGCAAATTTTATAATGGGGAGTCTTTAACAACCGTGGTTTTGGTGATTACTTGTAAAGTTTAATTATAACGGTGGTTATAATTTAATAATGGAGGAAATAAAATAAATTGGAGAGATAAAAATTTGTTAAAATTGTTTATTTCAAATAAACAATGGATTTGAAATAAATAAAATAGAATTAAGATAGTTTGGTTGGTAATAGATAGTGAATAATGGTAATATGTTGATTTGGGGATTAATTGAAGCAAGTAAAGGTAAAATAATTTAAGTCAACATTACTTGTTGTAAATAAATATAAAATATTGAAATAAAGTTTTTAAAACTTTACTATGCTAGTTTGTAATAAAATTGAGCATTATATGGCTTTAATTTGATAAAATGCAATAATTTTGGAAATTATTGTCAAACGTTGAATTTTGTTAATTTTAATTAAACATTTGAATTTAATATGAATAATAATACAAATAAAAAGGTGGAATTTTAAAAAAATAATAATATTTGGATGTAAAAATAATGTTAATAAGGCTTATCACATTTAATTGTACAGGAAAATGGTTTTTGTGTAAATTTTGTTATTAAAAGCAGCGCTTTATGTAATTAATGGTGTAAATTGAAGTATTTAAATAAAAATAAAAATTTCAAGATGAAAAATAATTTTAAATGGCTAAAATACCTTTTATCTGTTGATAAAACATTTTGTCAAACATAATGTGTGTTGGTGTTATTTTATAAAGTTGAAATTATGTGAATATAGGTCGTTTTGTTCAAAATGTAAGTGTTTTGGTGTATTATTGATAATTAGGGTTTTAATCAAATTATTTTGTTGCTGGGTTTAAGCCAAACTACAACCTTACCTAAGAGAAAACCATCTTCTCAAACCATACTTTCAAAGTTCAGGGCTGTTACCAAAAGAAACCAGAGAACCTCTTTTTCTCTTAAAACCTTAGAATCCAATTCTCAAATTTCTCCAATTCTTTTGCAAAATTAATCATTTTGAAACTATTAAAATCAAGAAATCAATTCAAAACTATGAATTTGTCAGTTTATTTTCTATTTTGTGAAACTGAATTACTATCGGTTGATTTCTTCTTGCATGTTGCCCAAATAGCTTCTACACATGCCGAAGCAACAATTTGAGCCTCCAAGCCTTCATCTTGATATAGATTTTTGCTATAAATTGCTAACCTTTTGCTGCTAATCCAAGGTGAGAATCGCTCTCGCACATTCTAGCTTTTTTCAGGTTTCGTAGCGATGAATTGGGTTGTTTAGTTTGCAAATTTGTTTGATGTAACGTTGATTTTGGGCTGCTGCAAACATGGCCTGAGTCCATGTTTGAGACAGCGTATCTCTTCCGTTTCCTATCAAAATTTGATGATTCTTCTTTCAGTTTAAAGTATATTTATTGAAATTTATGCATGCCAAATTTCAGATCCTTTTGACCTATGTAGCTTATAGAAATATGCCGCCGAACTTTGATTCGAAGCATGTTTTTGCCCAGATTTTTACAGTGAAATCATTGCATGGATTCAACTTTGAGACATCATACATTTCTCATAACTTATTCATATTGTGTGACTCTTTTTTCTAGATTAAAGTATTTGTATTATATTTTGTACATGCCAAATTTCAGGTTTTTCAACCTATGTAGCTTATAGAAATATGTTGCCTAACTTTAATTCTGAGCATGTTTTTGCCTAGATTTTTACAGTGAAAACACTATTTGGGTTCAAATTTGAGACATCATAACTTTACCATAGCTTGTTTGAATTTCGTGATTCCTTTTCTACTTTCAACAATGAATGTTTAACTATATGACTACCAATTTTCAGTTCAATAAGAAGTCGTTTGGTCCTTTTTTTCAGGCCTGTAATTTGGACCCAAGATTTGGCCTGTCAACGGATGCGTTCGGATGCGGATAGCGCCATATCCGTATTAGCATCCGAAATCATTTTCAGATATCGGATATTCACGTCCGTGGATACGATGGATATTGAATAATTATCTTATCCGCCAACGATCAATAAATCAAAGACTGCAAAAGGAATTTTAGTTTAACATAAATATTTTTCAATCCCATTGATTATAAAAGTGTTAAAAATTAACAAATATGATGATAATAAATCGTTTCAAGTAGTTAATAAGCATTAAATGCATATAGTATAAACTATCAACTTAACAAAATAATAAATTAATATCTTTTACTACACCAAAATGTACATAATTTGGACTATAATTTTGACAAAAAATGGATGGATAATATTTGGATGCGGATGTCACCGTATCCGCATCCGTTTTGTCGGATATCGGATATTTATCAGTTTTTCAGATGCGGATGCGGATGGATTTTGGATTTTTTGATATCCACTGACAGCCCTACCCAAGATGGTTTTCATGCCTGGACACATCTATTTTTGAATTGTTGTAAACATGGTCTGGGTCCATGTTTGAGAAAACTTAACCTTTTCATTTCCAATCGGGATTCATCAATTTTTTTGTTTGAACGCTGAAGTTTTCTATTATTTGTGCACCAATTTTTAGTTCAACAAGAGGTCGTTTGGCCACCTGTTTCATGTCTGAAATTTGAACCCAGAGAAGACTCCAGACTAGGGTATTTTGTGTTTGCATTTTTATTCTTTTTCCGTCCGAATTTTGACTTTTACTCCATGTTTTTGTGATATTTCCAAATTGTTTTTAGGGCTATAATGCCTATCAATAAGATAGCCTGGTTTTGATAAATTTGAAATTCAAATTTGAATTGAATTTAAATGATGGTTTTGAGTAATTTCTTTGATTTCGAGCATAGATTTTTCCAAACGATTTTGAAATAATTTTTAAAATTTATGGGCATTTCAAAATAATTATTATATAATATTCTAAAGTATTTTCAAATGTAAAATCTATTTATTCTCTATAATAAGGAAGGTTTTCAAATAGGGTTTTCAAATTGATTTCGAGAATTGGTTTTCAAAGCTTGTTTTCCAAAGTAAATTATTTTATATATAAATTACACATATTTTCACATTTCAAGCAAATGAGAAGGAGAATTAAACAGTTTGGTAAAACATATGGTATGGGACACGTGCGTTTATCTTATCGGTTAATTCTCGACTTGTCCATTTGATCGTTTTGACCTTCAGATCAAGTATACTGATGAGATAAGGTAAACTTCTCACTGCTTTGAGTATGAAATTTACTAGCGGTTAGTAAACCATTTAGTGCGAACATGTGGTATAGGATGCACATTAACACAGTTCGGGTTCCTATCTGAGAGTTTGTGACACATTGTCCAAGAGACGTATTTGCCAGTACTGGACCTTCGGGTTATTTGTCCTTCGAGACGTTTGTCCAAGTGACATGGTGCCTTATTTTGGGAGAACAGTACTTGGTGGGCTTCGGCCATAAGAACATGCTACATATTTGAGATGATTTCATTGATTTCCTTGTTGATTTTACAAGTGTATAACCTTTTTATATTATTGGCCATTGAGCCGTTCGAGATATTATACATGGCAATTACATCTTTGGAAATCGAAATCCTTATCGAGTTCTATATTTGAGATTAGGGTTTGCCAACACTAGCATTATTTGAGATTTTCCTTTTTGGCGTATTATATGAGATTTACCTTTTGGCATTTATTTGGGATTATAGTCTCCTTTGTTGGAGATATATATTTGACTGCCTTATGGCGTATTTTGAGATGGTGATTTCTTTGAGGTTGTTTTGAGTTGCTGATATGGCCGGTTATGGAATTCTCCTCTTTGGAGTTATGTTTTTCTCCTAAATCATATTTAATATTTTGTAATACGCCGACGAGATGAGGCGGCTTTTGTTCTGAGATTTGTTATAGAGTTTTATCACCTTTGAGTTTCATTCATATCTAGTGACATCCTTATATCGATTGAAATTACTATAGCTACTTAATTATGCCACGTGAAGTAATCTTATACCCTTCAATTATTCCTTCTCACTTGAGAAGATTATCACCTTGCCTTATGCTCATATTATCACTTATCCTTATAAACTGATCTTTTTAACTAGACCAACCCATGTGTTTTATACTCGGGTCAGACCAAGGTGTTTTAGGTTAGGTACATTTGGGCTTTGCATATTCTGCTTCCGCATGGACTATTCTGCTTGCTCTTTTTGTTACAGCTTTTTGTGTAGTCCTTTTTTGTTGCTACTCTGATATGTATACTCTTTTGACTCACTTCTATATTATGATTGCTATACCATTTGATATGTATTATTTTGTATGCTCTGTGATGTATCTGTATGTGTATATTTATATGTAGTGATCTACTGTTCCGTGATGTGTTTTGCATTTGAGTTGTTGTATTTTGTTCTAATAGATCCTATAGCCACCTGCATTTTTGTATTAAGCATTTATTGGATATGTCCTTGGTATATTTTTATAGATATGCATCGTGATAGGTGGTTGTCACGACCTGAATTTCAGCATTCAAAAATCGACATTCGTACTTTACTTGTACTCGAATGCCGCAGATTCAATCATTGAAATCGGATTCATGCCGGAGCTTATAACACATTAAGTATAACAACATAGCGGAAAAAAAGAGTTTATCATATAATTCCAATGAATAAAATATCCAGTGATATACAACAATGATACAAATGATATCGACATCTATCAGAGATACAAGACACAGCAGTAGAACAATATCATAAACTTGAACTCCAAATGGAACTCCCACATCAACTTTAATAGAAGAGAGATAACATCAGCAGTAGCAGTGGAACACAGCATCACCAAAGCCAATCTCCAAAACTCTCAATCCAGATATAGCTCGAACTCAAATCAAGATGTACTAAGCCAGGCAAGTAGTCTAAAGAATGAAGAAGATTACCAAAAACTCCAAAGACTATGGAATCTACATCTACAAGCTGGTTATCTAAAAACTCAACTCTAGACTGCCCATGTGGAAAATTGTGGGCACCCATGGTTTATGAAAGGAACAATAAACTTCGGGTCAGTCATGAGACTGGTGTAAGCAACAAAAACAGCTGTCTTTTAAAACAAACAAAAAAATAGTTTTAAAATATTGAAATCCACAATGCTTTTTGAAAAATGAAACTACCATAAGGCCTATCGGCACAAACACCATGCGATCACACACTTGGGGGGAGATTTCTCCTTATGATAGTCAAAAATGCTTGATACATGAAAATCATTTTGATATTATTATTAGTGCATAGTGGAAAACATTTTGAAAGTATAATATTAATCTTAGCGAGCATATGTACCATTATAGTATGCCTACTATAGCTACCATGTTAAATGGCAGGTTCTATAACTAAAACCGTACAAGGTGCATATTGGATGATTGGATTTCCAACAAATGGTTGGGCTAAGGAATTTCTTATTGCCACATGGGTATGCCTCTGGAGGGACGCCTCGAGAACCTATCCATCTCTCTGCCAACACAAGGCCGATTTACTCCCTTCCCCGGAATAAAACCTAAGATATGCTACCCCCGGCCGTTTGCGACCTTTGTCCGTGGTACCTCAATCACAAAGCAACATCACACAATAATAAAATTTATAGTGTCCACATGAGTTAAGTATCTGGGCTCCATACCATGATACCATCCTTTTCTAAAAGGAATGGACATACCCTAAGGGCGCGACCCCCGCAACCTTGCTGCATCTTTCATGTTTCGACCATTTCCGAGATGATAGGTCCTGATGCAGTCTCGTCCATAAAGCTATGCTTTTTCACAAAGCCATCTTCGATCAACAAATGATCAGCAACACTTCTTATGCCACATTACCAAATTGGGAATGTATCATTAATAACCATAAACTACGTAACCTCTGAGCACGTACGTCTCAAAGAAGGGTGTTAAGCTAAGAGAATAAATCTCCCCCACCAAACAGAAATGTATTTGATAGAAACTATTTTTACATCTCAAAGTGCAATGTCAGACACACATCCATACAAGTCTGTTCCAGGTTCGAACAGAACCGAAGGCACTTTTAAAGAAGCCCTTGCACTTCGGGTATTCACAATCCCGATCGGACTCCCCATCACATATGGAGATCTCTATACCGTAGCTACTCAGTGCAGAGTAATTCTATAGGTTATCCTATCATTCTTGTAAATACCCGGTCTTCACCACCGGTCTTCAAATTCTATCCATAACGTCGTATCATTATTCGGATGGGTTATATGATACAAGGTCCTCTCTCGGCTAAACTGAATAATGAGCGCAATATTTAAAAACGTATGGATATTGGGATTTCATTTATGTCACAACTTTAAAATCCAAAACATCTCCTTCAAATGGTTTAAACAAATTACCATTTCAAATCTTTTAAATAAAAGATTTACTTTACAAAATTTCACCCATTTTTCACAAAGATTCATTTACAGATTTCAAAACAACTTCCACTTCAAATCAGATTAACCCATCCAATCTTTAAATCAAAGATTTAATTCATAGCTTTCAAAATCATTTCCAAAGATTCATTTATAATATGGAAAACCATTTTCATTTCAAACTTGAAATCCTTTTTAACACAAATTGGAAATTCATTCCTTATATGAAGGCTTTTTTTATTTGAAAACAAATAGTTTTCGTTTCGGATAAATTCGATTACATTTATACAAGTTAAAGCTCTTTAAGTATAAAATTTGGGTTAAATTCAAATTCCCAAAATATTATTTTTAAAATAGTTTAAAACCCACATTCATAACTTATATAACCTTTTTAAACCATAATTCCCAAATATAGAATTCAATTCCAAAACTTAAATTCAAATTTAAATCAAAATATTTAAATCCCAAAACTCTATCGAGTTATTCAAAATAACTTTTTCTCTTCAAAACTCCTTTTCAAAAACCTTTCATATTGAACCCAATCCCAAATCATTTGAATTCAAAATTCAACTTTAAAATTATTTCAAAAATCTATGACTTAATCGATTTCCACGTGCAATCCACATTTGTGTGTGTAAGGTGTAGCCTAGGGTTTTACCCAATAGTGCGACATCATCAATTATTACAGATTCAAGCACATCATCATTGATAAATGGTATAATCCAATATCGCTTATCTCTGTTCACAGATTCATAGATAAATAATGTAAATTTATCGCAGAAAATAAATTACATCATCACAGATCACACCAAAGCAATTCATAGCATAAAGCATAACATATTAGGGATATCAAAAAATTCAACAATAAATAGAATTCAAAACATCCATAAGTAAGATACATAAATTCTTAATTAATTTAATTAATCTCTAATTAAATTACTTGGATTACCTTAATCCTACTTACTTAACATTAATTAATTATAAAATAATTCAATAATTATCTCTAGTTATCTACTTAAACAAATCTTCCTTGATTAATCATTCTTCAATTACATTTAAGTAATTATCCCTTAATTATTTATTCAATTAATTATTTTTTAATTAATCACATTCATTAATCTTTGATTAATCACATTCAGTAATTACTTACCCTTAATTAATTAATTACATTACTTTATTAACTTTTAAATAAATTTTATCAATTATTTCTTAAATTAATTACACTAAGTAATTAATTCTTAATCACTTCCACTAAGTAATTATCTTTCTTATTAATTGCACAAAGTAATTAAACCCAAAACTACATTTATTAATTAATTATCCTTAAATTAATTACACCTAGTAATTACCCACTAATTACTTTACAAAATAATTATTCTTTATACATTACACTAAGTAATTATACTTAACCCATTATCCAATGATTATTTTAAATTAATTAAACTAATTAATTAACTTAAACTAATCACATTACTTTAATTAATTACAATGAGTAATTAAATCCCTTTAATTACTTTCCTTAAGTAATTATACTTAAAAAAATTCCACAAATGATTATCTTTAATTAATTAATATAATTAATTATTTAAAATTAATCACATTAATTAATTATTTAATAATCCTTAGTTAATGATCTTCATTAACTATTATTAATTCTTTAATTACTTAAGTAATTAAACTTAGATTAATCATTATTAATTACAAATTAATTAATATTTAATAAAAATTTAATTAACCTTTAATTGTTTAATTAATTAAGTGCTTAACTATGACTCAATTAATCCTTAATTACTTGATTAAATTAATTTATAATCATTAATTAAAAATCTAATCTTATCTAATTAATGATCCTTAATTACAAATTAATTATTCCTTAAATAATTAATCATAAAAAATTAATTCACACCTTTAATAATTAATTAATTAATCCAAATCATTAACTAATTAAATTAATAAATTATTCTTTAATTATCTTGACAATTAATTTATCCCAAATCATTAAATCTTAATTTAACTTTAAGATAAAAACATTTCTTACTTATGACTAAGTTATCATTAATAAAAACATTTGAAAACATTTTACTTTTGAATTTAATTTTGAATTCCATTTCAAATTAAAATAAATACAAATTTAACTTTAACATAATTTAAAACAATTAAAAAAACTTTTAAATCACATGTTAAAGAAATACTTATTTTATAAAAGAAATTTAAAAGAGTTTAAACCAAATTCATTTTCAAATTCAAATCATTTTAAAATATACTTTAAACAATTTAAAATTTGTTCAAACATTTAATTTGATAAAACTTTATTTATCTTAAAGCTAGGATATAAATTAGAATTGAATCCAAATTAAAAATTTGATTTAAAACTTGTTTAAATCTTTGCTTTTAAATTTTAAATTCAATTTAAAATTAAAACACTGTCAGGTTATAAAACCTGAAATCAAGTAATGACTCGAGCCACCCTAAAAATACTTCGAGCCAAATATCGTATGACTTCGAGCAACACACAAGAATGACTCGAGAAAACTCAGAACCACATCCCCTGCTCACGTAAACTTCACCAGAAACAAAGAAGTGCACAATGCACATGCACGGTGGCTCCGACCCACTCCAGTCATCCACGATGACCTCTTCACATTGGCGATTAACCTCGCATCCTACTTTGACCATTAGATCACCAGTAGTAGCTCAAAATCGAATTCGAGCAGTCTGACCCCAAAAATGAAACAACAACAAAACCTAGAATCACCACGTACTTGAGTCTTCGGCTATCAGAGATTTTGAAATTCCATCTACAACATCGCCATCATCTCCTCTACCGTCTCCCTGAGTTCTGTTGAACTCGATCATCCAGAGAAGTTATGTAAATCAAAATACCCATCCTAGTTAAAACGAGGTTTACAAAATAAAATGAACCGCCGCCACCTCCACCATGATTTGCCCCTCTTCCTGACAATTTTTCCATACTCTCCGATCATTCTTGTATCACCACAGGAAACCCTGACCTTCCCGAGCAAGTGGATCACCATAAAACCCCCACAATATAATTTTTGGTCAACCCAGAAATGGGAACTCAAAACCCAACTAAATGTTTTGATTTCACTTTTAAAAATCAAGTTATTGATTTAGGTTTCAATTTATAAGCCCGAATCAACAAATTTCAAAGGTTGAATTTTGACTTACAGTAGATTTGCTCTGTTGTTCTTGATATCCAGTGACAATACAAAATTATTTTAACTTGAATAAATTTTTAAACTTTAATTATTGATAAAACAAAAAAAAATTGTTTGAAGCCTATATCCTAACTTAGATTAGATAATGAGATAATGATTTTTGACTAAATTATGAACTTGGGAATCTAAAAACAGTTGTAGCATAAAACAACAGTATGCATACATATATTCATTCATATACAGGAGATAAACATACGCACAATACAATATTTATCATAGAAATAACATGCAACCATAATCATACTTAAGTTTTAAAAATGTGATGTTACTCACCTGACATACATGGAATAGAGGCTTCATTTCTATTTTGAAAAGCTTTTGGACTTTAAACTTGAATTGTTTTTTTTAAAACTAGAAACTTGCAGTGCCATTCCTTGTTTTGATTTAAAAGTTTGAGTTACTTGAATATGTCTTTGATTTTAGAACTGCAGTTGAATGCTACTAAAACTGGAAAATACTACTTGTTGATGTGATATTTTAACTTGTTTTAGTTTGAAACCCAGGTTGAAGAAGAATAATGCATAGGCTTTGAATTTGAAACCAGAAAATGGAATTATAGGTTGATGGATTTTCCTGATCTTTTTCTCAAACAGAGTTGAACTTGTTTTGATAAAACTCAGTTTGGAAGAGATGCTTGCAGATTTTGATTATAGGTTGAAGAATTGATTTGTTCTCTGGTTTGTGAATGTTGATTACGGCTTTTGTTTGAAAAATGGTTTGAGTTTCAGATTTTGTTTGAGAAATTTTACATGATTTGATTTGGATAAATTTTCTGGTTTTGTGGAAATTGATCTCAAATTTAAAGAGTGATGTTTCAGGTTTTAATAACTTAGCTTTGGGATTGAAGAATAGAAAAGAATTGAAGAATAGAAAACAATATGTTTATATAAGGGCTAAATTTATTTAAAAAAAATGAAAGAAAAATAAAACCAAATGGGACACTTGTTTTAAGATTTAACATTTGTCATCTTAAGTTAATTATTAATTTACACTTGTTATATGAAGCCTTAATATGTTAACACTTATAATTAAGTAACCTTTATTTATTTTTAAATGTCAAGAAAAAAGTTTTTACTTAATATATTCATTCTTATGTAAATGTATATATGAATTTATTTTTAAAGAAAATGCAATAAAACTAATTATATATAAGTAAAAGCTTATCCAAATATTTAAAATGTCCATCTTTTGAAATTTAAAATTAAATTCAAATTCAAATTAAATTTGAAAGTCCAATTTAAAATCAACTTAAATACATATATATAATCAACACACATATGTATATTATAGGATTTAGCTTTTAAACAATTGTTTGCAAATCATTTGTATTTAATTCAAAATATAATTTTTTTTAAATTATATATATATTAAAATTAGAAAAAAAATTCTTATTAATTTTAAAATATAGTTTTAAATCCAATTTACATTTCAACACATTTATATATGAAATTCAAATCCAAATTTCAATTTATTTTGAATCTCAAATCCAAATTCTATTTAAAAATCAGTTAATATACATATAAAATAAAGAAACAAATATTTTATTTTTATTTGGAAATATCAAATAAATTTACAATTTAATTCAAAAATTATATTAACTACAAATTAAATTCAAGTTTATTCCCAAAATTTAAATAAATTACCAATTCAAATTTAACTCGAAACTAGGGTCCTTACATGTAACGACCCGATTTTACGACTTTCGAAAGTCGACATTTATACGTCCACTGTATCAAATATCGCAAAGTCGAATGCCGGAAAACCGAACCATTAGGGTTTAAGAAGAAGAAGAGAGAAGAAGAACATAAACATAACATAATTTCATATTTCACAGCGGAACAATATATAATAGATAAATGAATAATTTTTAAAACAAAGAATCATCTCAGTTAATACAATACAACATCAGAGTTTACAACGACATCATACATCACTGATAGTTATTATAACCTGACTATATGAAAACTGATTTGCACAACCATACACAACGGACATTACATGGTAAAGAGATACGTCTCGCCATGCAGCTTCAACTTCTGATCTCCACAGCAACTCCTTTCTGATTTCGCTCCCGAATAACTGAAACCCGACTCTAGGCTGTCCGTGTGGAAAATTATGGGCACCCAGAGTTTAGAAAGAGAACAATAAACTCCAGGTCAGTCATGGAACTGGCGTGAGATCTTTAAAAACAGTTATTCTTTTACCAAAGGAAAACAAAATATTTTAAAAGAAATCCGCAATGCTTTTTAGAAAATGAAACTACCATAAGGCCTCCCGCCACACACACAATGCAAACGCAGAATTGGAGGAGATTTCTCCTCATGATAGTCAAATATGCTTGATACGCAAAATCATTTGATATTATTATTATTCGTGCATAGTGTGGAAAACATTTCAAAAGTATAATATTAATCTTAGCCAGCATAGACATTCCGAACTATGCGTATTATAGCTACCATCTAAACAGTGGTGACCACCATAAGTAAATGGCAGGTTATACAACTAAAACCGTACTGGGTTCATAATAGGAATTGGATTTCCAACAAATGGTCAGGCCAAGGAACTTCCCATTGCCAGATCTCTGGCAATACAAGGCCGGGTTACTTCTGCGAAAATAGGTAACTAATACACGAGTATGCCGTCCCCCGGTTGTAACAACCTTTATCCGAGGATCCTTAACAACAATCACAAAGTAATATATATTTGCGACATTCACATAAGTTAAGTATCTGGGCTCCATACCATGATACCACTTCTATCCAAAAGGAAATGTACATACCCTAAGGGGCGCTACCCTCTATAACCTTGCCACATCCTTCCTGTTTTGACCATTCCAGGGTGTGAGGTCCAACGAAGTCTCGTCCACAAAGCTACGCTTTTCACAAAAGCCATGCTTCGATCAACAAATGATCAGCAGCACTTCGTATGCCACATTACCAAATTGGGAATATATCACTAGTAACCATCAACTACATAACTTCTGAGCTCGTACATCCCAGAGAAGGGTGTTAAGCTAAGAGAATAAATTCTCCTCCACCAACAGAAATGTATTGGATAGAAACCAGCTTTACATCTCAAAGTGTAACGTCCGAAACACATCCATACAAGTCCGTTCCGGGATCGAACGGAACCGAAGGCACTTCCAAAGAAGCCCTTGCAATCCAGATATTCACTAATCACGTCTGGAGTCCCTATCACAAAGGGTGATAAAATCTATATACCGGAGCAACCCGGTGCAGAGACATTCGACAGGTATCCTTTCGCTTTCGAAAATACCCGGTCTTCAACACCATCTTCAAATGCAATCCCATTTCGTCGTATCGTTATTCGGAATGGATTTTATGACACAAGGTCCTCTCCCGGCTAATCCGAATAACGAGCGCTTATTTTAAAAATAAGTGTTACATTCAGATTCAGACAAATCACAATAAATTCCACTTTGATCTTCAAACAAAAGATCCATCACAATGACAAAGGTTCGATGTGGTTTTTGAATATCCATTTGGAATTCGACTCCCGGTCGCATCGAAATTCAAATGTCATTTAAAGGCCATATTGGTAGTCGGTTATTTAACTATCAATCAATAATTCACAACAGTCGCTGGATTTCAAATAATTTTCCCCTAATTATTATTATTTTCAGTATATCTTCGCAAGATAAAATTTCACTTTTCAACCCTTTGAAAATAAATTCAAATCAATTTTTTTCCTATGCGGAAGACATTTCCAATATTTATTCATTTCCACTGAAAATCTGACGATTTCAAATATCTTAAAATAATATAAAATACTTATTCAAAATATACTTGGAAACATTTAAATAAATTATTCGAGAATATTTGCTTAAATATTAATTATGAAAAATATTATACTAATATCTCATATAAAAATTCAAGTCGTAAAAACTATTTTTTTAAAATAAAATTAGTAGATAGATTACAAATATTTAAATAATTATTTTCTAAATCAAAAATCCATTTAAATCTTTAAAATAATCCCTTATATAATTAATTAATTAAATTTTTACTTTTAAAACAATTTCCAAAACTAATTTCTCCAACAATATTATTTTAAAACCAAATTTAGAATTTTTTAATTTTTTTTCAAAAGCTATTTTAAAAATATACCCGGCTTTCCAAGGAACAATTCTTTTTCCATTACAAAATGGTCGAATCAAATAAATTAATAAATCTTCTTGATTTATTTTGATTTACATGCCAAATTTGTAAATTTCTTTCAACACTTTAAAAATAAACTAATATTTATTTTTAAACAATTTCCCTTTTCTTTACAAATTCCCGTTGTGAATTTACATTTTCAAATATTAACTGATATACGAATTTTAAATCGATTCCTAAATATAATCTTCAAACCCAATCAAATCCCAAATTGATTTCCAGTTTATTTCAATTACAAAATCAATTTTCAATTTTGATTTCCACAAATAAATTTTCCAATATCAAATCAATTTCAAATTGATTTTCTAACTTATTTCCAAAACACCTAACTAAATTTCCAAATCGATTCCTAAGATTTATTCTAACTCCAAATTAATTCCCGAATCGATTTCTAAAATTAATTTCAACTCTAAATTAAATTCCAAATTTAATTTCTAAATTTATTTCCTTTTGAAATAAATTTCTTTATCTCTTTCAATTATTTAAAATACGTATCTTAAACAAATCCTTCAACTATTAAACAACATTACCCGGAATTCCTTTATCAAAATATTTTCCCATATTTTTGGGATTTATTCAATAAGTTTTAAAAGATAAAACTTTATCTACTTAAATTTCCTTCTTTTAAAAATCACCCGATTCCTCTGAGTGAATTTATTATAAATTTTCTACCCAAATTTCAAAATCAAATTTTTATTTATTTCTGGTATCCTACGATACCAAAAATATATTTGGCTAAATTATAGCCTTCAACGGTTTCAGTCACAAATAATCATACACAGATTATAATTAATCATAATACAACATACGAAACAAATTAAATATTTGAGGAATCCAGTTTGATCTCTCCAACCTGTTTCCTTGCATCCACAGACGTTAGCACAACAAATAAATGCCTATTCCACTTCAAGGTGGAATATCGCGGTATATGGGATTTATAAAATATTATCCGCTATTATGCGGCGCAATAGGGTCTGATCCGCTATATAACGTGGGAAATCAACAACTCCAAATACATATATAATACCAATTCCACTTCGAGGTGGAATATCACGGTATATGGGTTTAATATAATAATCTCCGCTATTATGCGGCGCATAGGGTCTAAACTAATATAACTAATAATAAATTAATTATTCAAGCACACAATCAGAAATATAAAATTTAACTATTTAAAATTTAAATCAGAAAATTGATTGAATGAGAACATCTCACCTTTGCTTATCCATGCAACCCATTTCCATTCCAGATTGTTTTCTTCATAGTATTGACCTTATATAAACAATTATACAATTTATTAATATTCGAATCAATCGAATAACTCAACTACCATTTTATGATTTAATTAACTAACTATTTTATTTAAAATTAATATTTTTAATTTTCAACCAATTCCTTTTAATAAATTTATTTAACTAACAATTTGATTTTAAACAAATTTCCCTTTTTAATAAAATATATTTTATTAAATAAATAAATTAAATAAGTTTATTGATCACCATATCCCTTTTCAAAAAGTTTATTTAATTAAAATTTAGAACTAAATTTCCTTTTTAAATAATCTTGGGTAACTAAACTAAATTGAATACGTTTATTAATTTAAATTTATCTTCATAATGTAAAAATTTTAAAATTAAATAGGTAGATTTAAAAATATATATAGATTTATTTATATCATTTTGAAACTCTATTTACAGACTTTGAAAATCAAAAACTTTTTTATATAAACTTGTATATCCCAAAATCTTATGTACGTGTGTATATATTTATAATTTCTATTTTATAACTTACTGTTATTATTTTTAGTGGCCTAAATAAATTTATTAACAAATCAATTACTAATATACATTGTTTAAATAGAGTAATAGATTTTAAATTGTATATATGTATATATATTTTATATATATCAATACCGAATTTTCTTTACCGTAAACATAAACGTATGTATATATATAAATCTTTAATCTAAAAATAAAAATTTGTTTTATACCTTACTGAAAATCCTCTAACAGCGACGATCTTGACTTCGATTTCTGCCACTGTGCCACTATCTCGACTTGCGGTCCCCATTCGACTTCGGCCTCGACTGCAGTATCACCTCACCACGGCCCATGCTATCACGACCCACCTCCCCAAATCGTCGCAGTCAATGACCATCGTGTGCTTGCGCTTTCCAGAAAAACAAAACCTTAGTCTTCATCGCCTCTATCGCATTGCGATGCTACATCGCATCGCCTCAGCCCTCAACTCCATGCGCCCCCAGCTTGCCACAACCGGTCTCTCGTGATCGTCGCCATCACCATCACCAGCTTCCACGCATGCGCGAGCACAAGCGCACACCATCAAATTGAACATGACGCTTCCATGCGACTCGATCACTCCATGATTTCTCAACCTAGATGCGTCGCCACCGAAGCTCTAGCTCCCGGCCATGATTTCGAATTGAAGTCGAATTCGATTTCGAATTTTTTTTGAACGAGGGTTAGCATGAAGCTAGGATTTGGGAAGAGGGGTTTCTAACGTTCACCATTTATTTTGCTCAACATTTGATTTTCAAATTGTTAAAAGAACAGTGGCCATTTTTCTTCTTCTGGAGCTTTGTTTTAATTTGGAACGAAAGAGGAATGTTTTTCGTTTGTTTTTTTTATTTGAACGAGATAATCCCTATTTTTTCTTTTCAGAGGACGCGTGTGAATTTGAAGGACAAGTGTTAGATTAGCGGAAACATGTGTGAAATTTTTTTATGAGAAAACATTATTAATTACAGATATAAAACTTTATTTTAAATTTAAATTACTTCGATAAACGTTTCTCAAAATCTCGCTCTCCAATAGAGGCGTGCCACCAGGCGTTGATAATGTTATACGCCTATTCCGAGCGCAATGGAAAAGGTTCCGAGTCCAAATTCGATCGTATGGAGAAGATAGCTTTTTGAAACAATTAAAACATCGAATTTTCGATTTAAATTTCAATGCGTTTGCTTATCGTACGGCCAAACGAACATTCCAAACATTATGAAAATTGAAATCCGATAATAACACAATATTACGGATCCAATGGAATATGTTTCGTCGAATTTCGAGACTGTGCCTCGGAAGGCTACTTTTAAATATCGATTTAAACAAATATAAATTTCAAAACTGAACAAAACAGTTCAAATTCAATCTGAAGCTTTTATCATCTTCAGTATTATCAATATGAATTTTCTAAGCCTTTAAAATATTTTTTAATGGCTCAAAATTGAAGATTTACAATTTTACCTAAATTTCTATAATTAAATTCAATAATTAAATTGCCAAATTCATCCTGATAGAAATTCTAGTTAAACTATCATTCAAATATCAATTGTCCACAATTCAGGGTCGTCATATCCTTCCCCCCTTAAAAGAATTTCGTCCCGAAATTACTAGTTAGGAAGAATGGTCTTTAACCCGTTTACTATGTACCCAAAATAAACAATTTTAACAACTTGTCAAAACCAATTTTTTTCATTAAAGACCCATTATTACTTCAACTAACTTTCCAACCTCAACCACAAACTCCAAACAATAATGTTTCCTTAACCATTCGACTTTAAATTCAAAATCAAATTTTAAAATTTCAAAATTTTCTCAAAATTTTTCTAACTCTCTAAATTTTTGAAAAATTTCGCCAGCTCTCCTTTGCGCGGCTAGCTTGGTACAACTACAAAATGGCAACACAGGCCCCCAAATTCAAAAAGAAAAGAAAAGGCCAAGCGGTTAGACAAGAAGATCATCAAATTTCATACTGAAATTCAAATACATACCTCTTTGTCGAGCAACTCAAAATTTATCTTCGAAATCAAAATCCCAATTCCATTTCCTTTAATATACCTGTATATCCTGCTAGCCATAGTATCCAATTACAACATTTAAAAATCGATTTGCACATTCCTTTAAAAAATCTTCAATATATACTTCTTATACAATTTTTATTTCACCATTGAAGTTATACATCCATTTTCATTCAATCTTACATTTTCAATTTCATTTGAATTTAATTTACAATTCCAATTCTATTTGGATTCAATTAACCTTCTGAATATTGAATTTTATCAATTAGCTTTCATTCACAACTGATTCATCTTGCTATTTTAAATTAGCTTCATTTACTAATTCATTACAAATTCCAATTCGTTTTATCTCAAACCATTTTTTTTTAATTTTCATCTTTATTATCTTTAGTTCACTTCGAATTAATTTTACAATTTTATTTTATTTCACACAATTAAAATTGGTTTTAAATTTTCAGTTTCAATTTCATTTTTTTTTGTTCCCAAACACAATTCAACCCACTATTTTGGTTTATACCCACTTGTATTTAAACTGGATTTCAATTCCATATGAATTCAATTTACCCTTTATTTATAATTATTGAATTCATTTCAAACCATGTCTATTATGTCTTTTCTTCAATTAATTTCACTTACTAATTTTTATTTCAATATTTTGCTTTGCTTATAACAAATCAATTTCAATTCCAATTCAATTCTATTTTCTTATAAATTCGAAATGAATTTCAATATTCAATTCTCTTTCATTTACTTGCAATTGCAAATTTATACATTCGTTCACAATTTGATTTTCCACCTTTATAGATTTTATTCCAATTATTTAGTCTATAGGACTTCTCAAATTCACATTTATTCAAATTAACTCAAATCTCAAATTTCAATTTAATTTTGAATCCATATCATCATTTTATTTGACTTAAGTTTTCAATCTTATTTTTTTTTTAAATTTTCATTTTTTTAATTCCATTTGATTTAAATTTTTCCTTCCAACTTATTTTGTTTCCACATTTACTTTCATCTAACTTCTCTTTAAGTTGGATTTTATTTTAACAACTTCAAACTTTACAAAGTTATCAAACTTAATAATATTCCATACATATTTTATGTAACATTCCAGAGTCTTTTCAACCTTTCAAAATTCATTTTTGTAATCAATTCAAATTATCCTTTTGAATTCTCAAAACCAAACCCAGTTTGCAAACAACTTTCATTTAAAATCATTTGGCAGCAATCCCTCTTTTGGAAACCCGAAAATGAACACCGATGATGTCGCGATCATCATTGGAATTATTTTCCAGCGACCGAAAAGAGTTTAGAGCTTTTATCCCTTCAAAAAACATTTTTCCAAAACTTTGAAATTCATTTTAAAATTGAAAAGGGATTTAAATTTTTCCAAATTCCAAAACATCAAATCCTTTCAAATTCCTTTAAACTTTCCTCTGGAATTCTATTTCAAATTATAATTCACATTTATAATTTACATTCTCAAATTTCATTTGTATATGGGTTTTGTTTCTCAAGTTTTGATTATGATTTCCATTTCTTATTCAACTTCAATAATTTAATATTACCACTTCCTAACAAACAAGCATTCATATATGTAACAACCCGCATATTTATCGAGTTTGTATTTAAATATTTTATTTAAATATTAACTCGTTAATCGGATTTTGGTCCGAAAAGCTACTTTTTGCAAACGGTCAAATTAGGACTCGAGACCACTTCCATTGAGTTTGAAATGTCGTTTACAACTTTTTTAAGTATAAACATCGATAGGTTTGGAGTTAGTGAAATTTCACTAACTTTTCCCGCTTTGGACTTTGGGTTAGTTTAGCCTATTAAGCCAAGTTCCAACACTCTTCTCCTCACTCTTCATAAATTTCCTAACTAATCAAGCTTTGGCATTAATGGTGGAGGGAATGGGAAATTAAAATTCCAAAACTCAAATTCAATTGCAATCCATCTTTCTACTCCAAATTCAAGAAGAAGACATTGGATTCAAGCTTCTTGTGCTTAGATAGAAGAAGGATTGATTCTTGCTTGCTTAAAACTCCATTTTCATTGATATTTGGTGCAAAGGTGAGATTTTTATCTCACAATTCTAGTCTATAACTATATTGGACTGTTGGGAATGATTCCCTATCACTTTAGTATGCACATTTGCATTTAGTTTGGATTGGATTGGCGAAAAACTCCAAATTTTAGTGTTATTGGGGAGAAACTGCCGTTAGGTCGTATGACCCTTGAGTCGTTAGGTCGTATGACCCTTGAGTCGTTAGGTCGTTAGACCCTTGAGTCGTTAGGTCGTATGACCCTTTAGTCGTTAGGTCGTTAGACCCTTGAATCGTTAGGTCGTATGACCCTTGAGTCGTTAGGTCGTATGACCCTTGAGTCGTTAGGTCGTATGACCCTTGAGTCGTTAGGTCGTTAGACCCTTGAGTCGTTAGGTCGTTTGGCCATAGCTCGTTAGGTCGTATGACCCTTGAGTCGTTAGGTCGTATGACCCTTGAGTCGTTAGGTCGTTAGACCCTTGAGTCGTTAGGTCGTTAGACCTCATTTTGTCTTCACTAGGTCGTACCGTTTTGGTCGGGGCGCTGCCCCCTGGACCCCCGTGACCTGACCGGGCAGGTCGAAACCCGTAAGCGGTGGCGTTGCCCCCGCACCCCCACCTTGGGGGGTTGCCACCCCCCTGGACCCCCCCTCCGTAGGGGATCTTATCTGAAAAACATTGAGCTGATTTCCTTGGATTTTATTCACATCTCCGTATGCGATTTTTGTGACTGATTGTTTCTACAATTGCTTCTGTGTTTTGTCACTTTATAATATAAAGGTTTCAATACTAGTAGTAAATATCAAAACTCTTTTAACAAACAATTTCAACTCTATTTTTAATAACAAAGCTCTTTTCTTAAACCGTTTTCCAATCTATTAGTATATACAAACCTTTACCTCACTCGGATGAGAAATCTAATTAAACGACTTAGTAAAACAAGTGGTATGAAACGCTTGCGTTCACTTCGTCGGTTAATTCTTGGACTTGTTCGATTGAACCTCTTGTGACAATTTTATTAGTGAAGATTTACAGTTTGTTCGTAAATATTTAAGTTAAGCAAGTGGTTATGGGACATGAAGCTAAACTTCTATATTTACTAGCTTAGTGTAATTGACACTTCTCGTTGATCATGACGATCATTCTGATGATTTAGACTAGCAACTGTGCGATGTCTCTTGTTGCGAGGTTAGACTAGACACCACTTGTGTGATTCCACTCACACATACCTTTTTGCTTTTTGGTTAGTCTGGACCTTAATCTGTGTGATTCCATTCACACATGTGGGGTAGCTCCCCTTGGTCTTCGGACCGTCATGTGATAGGCCTCTTTCTCTTTTCTATGATTTCTGGACTTCTTGCATTGATTTCTAGAATTTATGTCATTGACTTGTTATGAGTACAAGTTTGGGGTATGATGCCCTTTCCGAATCTTTGAGAAGATTCTTGTGATATTGATTATCTCTTATTGATTGATCTTCTGTTGATCATTAATTACATACTTATAGTGGTATGTCATTACGGATGTTTACGTTTATGCCATATCTTTTATGTTATATCATGTCATCTGATATTTATAGCTAGACTGACCCGTTTATTATTTTCTTAAATAATACTCGGGTCAGACCAAGATGTTACAGGTGCTTCTGCTTGACTTCTTCCCAGGGATTCAGCACTCTGACTTTTGGCTAACTGTTTAGATTAGCAGTTTTTGTTGTATACACTTGAGATATAGACTCATAGTTGTATTCTTTTGTATAGCACGTGTTGCTATTCTTTTGTATTATCGTGGATCTTACTGACCACTACTCTGATGTACACTTTCATGTGTTAGCTATATATTCATATCTTCTTCCGCATTTGTGATATGGATATCTGTGACTGATTTGTGATATGATTATTTCTATGTTTGTTTTCGAAGATTATTTATAGCCACCGTGTGATAAGCAATTACATGGATGGTCGCTCCTCAACAGCCTTATTCTCCGTGCTAGTTGACAGCACTACTCCGGAGTGTTCTTGGCTAGCGTGGGTATAGAGGTGGGGCGTCACAATATACAATATAATTTACGGAAAATTATTATTTTTATATACAAAATAGTTTTGGGTAAAATTATTCCATTTACCCTATTTTAAAACAATACCATGGCGAATTGTTCTGTACGAGTGTTTAGAGATCCCTATCGATAGAGTTGTACGGACTATACCGACCAGAATCCATGTACCACTCGACAAACCAATCATCACAATATAAAACTATTTTTTATATTCACTAACAAATACGCACTCATGTCTATTATTACACTCAAACTCATTCTAGAGTACTACTGACTCTATCTATAATGAGTAACACCCACCAGAGCCAAGGTTGTCGCTTAACCAAATGCTCTGATACCAAAAATTATAACGACCCGATTTTACGACTTTCGAAAGTCGACATTTATACGTCCACTGTATCAAATGTCACACAGTCGAATGCCGAAAAACCGAACCATTAGGGTTTAAGAAGAAGAAGATAGAAGAAGAACAGAAACAATAACAGAATTTCATATTTCGCAGCGGAACAATATATAACTGATAGATGAATAATATTTAAAACAAAGAATCATCTCAGTTAATATAATACTACATCAGAGTTTACAACGACATCATACATCACTGACGGCTATTATAACCTGACTATATGAAAACTGATTTGCACAACCATACATAACAGACACTACATAGTAAAGAGATACGTCTCGCCATCCAGCTTCAACTTTTGATCTCCACAGCAACTCCTTTCCGACTTCGCTCCCGAATAACTGAAACCTGACTCTAGGCTTCCCGTGTGGAAAATTATGGGCACCCAGAGTTTAGAAAGGGAACAATAAACTCCAGGTCAGTCATGCTACTGGTGTGAAATCTTTAGAAACAGTTATTCTTTTACCAAAGGAAAACAAAAGATTTTAAAAAAAATCCGCAATGCTTTTTAGGAAACGAACTACCATAAGGCCTCCCGCCACATGCACAATGCAAACACAGAATTGGAAGAGATTTCTCCTTATGATAGTCAAATATACTTGATACGTAAAATCATTTGATATTATTATTATTAGTGCATAGTGTGAAAAATATTTCGAAAGTATAATATTAATCTTAGCCAGCATAGACATTCCGAACTATGCCTACTATAGCTACCATCTAAACAGTGGTGACCACCATAAGTAAATGGCAGGTCATACAACTAAAACCGTACTGGGTTCGTATTAGGAATTGGATTTCCAACAAATGGTCAGGCCAAGGAACTTCCCATTGCCACATGGGTACGCTTCTGGATAGACGCCTCGAGAACCTAATCGGAACTCTGCCAACACAAGGCCGGGTTACCTCTGCAAAAATAGGTAACTACTACACGAATATGCCATCCCCCGGTTGTAAACAACCTTTATCCGAGGATCCTCAACAACAATCACAAAGTAATATATATTTGCGACATTCACATAAGTTAAGTATCTGTGCTCCATACCATGATACCACTTCTATCCAGAAGGAAATGTACATACCCTAAGGGGTGCTACCCCCTATTACCTTGCCGCATCCTTCTTGTTTTGACCATTCCGGGGTGTGAGGTCTGACGGAGTCTCGTCCAAAAAGCTATGCTTTTCATAAAAGCCATGATTCGATCAACAAATGATCAGCAGCACTTCGTATGCCACATTACCAAATTGGGAATATATCACTAGTAACCATCAACCCCAAAACCTCTGAGCTACTACGTCTCAGAGAAGGGTGTTAGGCTAAAAGAATAAATTCTCCGCCACCAACAGAAATGTATTTGATAGAAACCAGCTTTACATCTCAAAGTGTAACGTCCGACACACATCCATACAAGTCCGTTCCGGGATCGAATGGAACCGAAGGCACTTCCAAAGAAGCCCTTGCAATCCGGATATTCTTTAATCACGTCCGGAGTCCCTATCACAAAGGGTGACAAAATCTCTATACCGGAGCAACCCGGTGCAGAGACATTCGACAGGTGTCCTATCGCTTTCGAAAATACCCGGTCTTCAACACCATCTTCAAATGCAATCCCATTTCTTCGCATCGTTATTCGGAATGGGTTTTATGACACAAGGTCCTCTCCCGGCTAATCTGAATAACGAGCGCTTATTTTGAAAATAAGTGTTACATTCAGATTCAAACAAATCACAATAAATTCCACTTTGATCTTTTAACAAAAGATCCATCACAATGACAAAGGTTCGATGTAGTTTTCAAATAACCATTTGGAATTCAACTCCCAGTCGCATCGAAATTCAAATGCCATTTAAAGGTCAATATTGATAGTCGGTTATTTAACTATTAATCAATAATTCACAATAGTCGCTGGATTTCAAATAATTTTCCCACAATTATTATTATTTTCAATTTATCCTCGCAAGATAAAATTTCACTTTCCAACCCTTTGAAAATAAATTCACATCAATTTTTTTCCTATGCGGAAGAGATTTCCAATATCTATTCATTTCCACTGAAAATCTGCAGATTTCAAATATCTTAAAAGAATATAAAATACTTATTCAAAATATACTTGGAAACATTTAAATAAACTGTTCTAGAATATTTAGTTAAATATTAGTTATATAAAAATTATACTAATATCTCATATAAAAATTCAAGTAAATTAGTAGATAGAGTATAAATATTTAAATAACTATTTTCTAAATCAAAAATCAATTTAAATCTTTAAAATAATCCCTTATATAATTAATTAAAAAAATTTTACTTTTAAAACAATTTCCAAAACTAATTTCTCCAAAAATATTATTTTAAAACCAAATTTAGAACTTTTAATTTATTTTTCAAAAGATATTTTAAAAATATACTCGGCTTTTCAGGGAACAATTCTTTTTCCATTACAAAATGGTCCATTCAAATAAATTAATAAATCTTCTTGATTTATTTTGATTTACATCCCAAATTTGTAAATTTCTTTCCACGCTTTAAAAATAAACTAATATTTATTTTTAAACAATTTCCCTTTTCTTTACAAATTCCCGTTGTGAATTTACATTTCCAAATATTAACTGATATACGAATTTTAAATCGATTCCCAAATATCATCTTCAAACCTAATCAAATCCCAAATTGAATTCTAGTTTATTTCAAATACAAAATCAAATTTCAAATTTGATTTCCCCAAATAAATTTTCCAATATCAAATCAATTTCAAATTATTTTCCAAGTTATTTCCAAAACACCTAACCCAATTTCCAAATCGATTCCTAAGATTTATTCTAACTCCAAATTAATTCCCGAATTGATTTCTAAAATTAATTTCAACTCTAAATTAAATTCCAAATTTAATTTCTAAATTTATTTCCTTTTGAAATAAATTTCTTTATCTCTTTCAATTATTTAAAATACGTATCTTAAACAAATCCTTCAACTATTAAACAACATTACTCGAAATTCCTTTATTAAAATATTTTCCCATATTTTTGGGATTTATCCAATAAGTTTTCAAAGGTAAAACTTTATCTATTTAAATTTCCTTCTTTTAAAATTCACCCGATTCCTCTGAGTAAATTTATTATAAATTTTCTACCCAAATTTCAAAATCAAATTTTTATTTATTTTTGGTATCCTACGATACCAAAAAAATATTTGGCTAAATTATAACCTTCAACGGTTTCAGTCACAAATAATCATACACAGATTATAAGTAATCATAACACAACATACGAAACAAATTAAATATTTGAGGAATCCAGTTGGATTCCTCCAACCTGTTTCCCTGCATCCACAGATGTTAGCACAACAAATAAATGCCCATTCCACTTCAAGGTGGAATATCGTGGTATATGAGATTTATAAAATATTATCCGCTATTATGCGGCGCAATAGGGTCTCATTCGCTACATAATGCGGGAAATCAACAACTCCAAATACATATATAATAGCAATTCCACTTCGAGGTGGAATATCACGGTATATGGGTTTAATATAATAACCTCCGCTATTATGTGGTGCATAGGGTCAAAACTAATATAACTAAGAATAAATTAGTTATTCAAGCACAAAATCAGCAATTTAAAATTTAACTATTTAAAATTTAAATCAGAAAATTGACTGAGTGAGAAAATCTCACCTTTGCTTTTCCATGTAACCCATTTCCATTCCAGATTGTTTTCTTCATAGTATTGACCTTGTATAAACAATTATACAATTTATTAATATTTGAATCAATCGAACAACTCAACTACCATTTTACGATTTAATTAACTAACTATTTTATTTAAAATTTATATTTTTAGCTTTCAACCAATTCCTTTTAATAATTTATTTAACTGACAATTTGATGTTAAACAAATCTCCCTTTTTAATAAAATATCTTTTAGCAAATAAATAAATTAAATAAGTTTATTAATCACCATATCACTTTTCAACAAATTTATTTAATTAATATTTAAAACTAAATTTCATTTTTAAATAATCTTGGGTAACTAAAATAAATTGAATATGTTTATTAATTTAAATTTATCTTCATAATATAATTTTTTTAAAATTAAATAGGTAGATTTAAAAATATGTATAGATTTATTTATGTCATTTTGAAACTCTATTTTCAGACTTTGAAAATCAATTTTTTTATATAAACTTTTATATCCCAAAATCTTATGTATGTATGTATGTATGTATGTATTTATAATTTCTATTTAATAACTTACTGTTATTATTTTTAGTGCCCTAAATAAATTAAATAAATTTATTAACAAATCAATTACTAATATACATTGTTTAAATAGACTAATAGACTTTAAATTGTACATATGTATATATATTTTATATATATCAATACCGAATTTTCTTTACTGCAAAGATAAACGTATGTATATATATAAATCTTTAATCTAAAAATTAAAATTTGTTTTATACCTTACTGAAAATCCTCTAACAGCGACGATCATGACTTCGATTTCTGCCACTGTGCCACTGCCTCGACTCCAGTATCACCTTACCATGGCCCATGCTATCGCGACCCACTTCCCCAAATCGTCGCAGTCAATGACCATCGTGCGCTTGCACTTTCTATAAAAACAAAACCCTAGTCTTCATCGCCTCTATCGCATTGCGAAGCCACATCGCATCGCCTCAGCCCTCAACTCCATGCGCACCAGCTAGCCACAACCGGCCTCTTGTGATCGTCGCCATCACCATCACCAGCTTCCACGCATGCGCGAGCACAAGCACGCACCATCAAATTGAACACGACGCTTCCACGCGACTCGATCACCCCACGATTTCTCAACCTAGATGCGTCGCCACCGAAGCCCTAGCTCGCGACCATGATTTCGAATTGAAGTCGAATTCGATTTTGAAATTTTTTTTGAACAAGGGTTAGCGTGAAGCTAGGATTTAGCAAGAGGGGTTTCTAGCGTTCACCATTTATTTTGCTCAATATTTGATTTTCAAATTGTTAAAAGAACAGCGACCAATTTTTTTGTTTTCTGGAGCTTTGTTTTAATTTGGAATGAAAGAGGAATGTTTTTCGTTTGTGTTTTTTTGAACGAGATAATCCCTATTTTTTTCTTTTCAGAGGATGCATGTGAATTTGAAGGACAAGTGTTAGATTAGCGGAAACACGTGCAAAAACTTTTTATGAGAAAACATTATTAATTACAGATACAAAACTTTCTTTTAAATTTAAATTGCTTTGGTAAACGTTTCTCAAAATCTCGATCTCCAATCGAGGTGTGCTGCCAGAAGTATAATGTTATATGCCTATTCTGAGCGCAATGGAAAAGGTTCCGAGTCTAAATTCGATCGTATGGAGAAGATAGCTTTTTGAAACAGTTAAAACATCGAATTTTTGATTTAAATTTCAAAGCGTTTGCTTATCGTTCGGCCAAACGAACATTCCAAACATTATGAAAATTGAAATCCGATAAAAATACAATAATACAGATCCAATGGAACAGCTTTCGTCGAATTTCGAGACTGTGCCTCGGAATGCTATTTTTAAATATCGATTTAAACAATATAAATTTCAAAACTGAACAAAACAGTTTCAAATTCAATTCTAAAGCTTCTATCATCCTCAGTATTATCATTATGAATTTTCTAAGCCTTTCAAATATTTTTTATCGGCTCGAAGTTGAAGATTTACAATTTTACCCAAATTTCTATAATTAAATTCAATAATTAAGTTGCCAAATTCATCCTGATATTTGAAATTCAAGTTAAGCTATCATTCAAATATCAAAAATCAATTAAATTTTCAAATTTCAATTGTCCAAAATTCAAGGTCGTCACATAACAGATTTCCCCCCTTAAAAAAATTCCGTCCTCGAAATTTGAAAGTTGGGAACAATCCCAAAATTTCAGTTTTAACAAAGTATACATATCAACCATAGTATCCAAAGCAAACAATTCTGACCTATTTGGAGTTTATGTCCCTTGCCCACTCATTTTTTTAACTCTGCCAAAATAATGATCTCTCTCTAAAGTTTTTTTCCCTAGCTGTTAGGAACGATCAAAGAATTGAAACTTGATGATGAACAAAAGAGGTTAATAGAGAAAGATTTTTTTTCTTTGTTGTTATAGGGTATCGACCATGTGTAGTCATATTTCCCTATCCCCTATCTCGTCCTCTTCTTGCTCTCATATTCACTATCAGTGGATAGAAAGAGAATTTACTGAGGCCTACGGACGGAAATATTAGGGATACTCATTCTAGGGTATACTTCATCCTATCTTTAATGAGCTACCTAATGTGTTATACTCCTGAGCTAAAGTTTCAACCTTCGGTTCTGGTACCAATTGAAATGGCCCTGACTCGACCTTCGAAAATCGGCACCGAATACGTCACCTATATTCAAATTCAACGGATTCAAACGTCGGATCTGGTTCGCTGGAGCTTATAACACATTAAGTATAACAACACAGCAGAAGAAAAGAGTATATCATATCATTCTAATGAATAAAATATCCAATGATATACAACAATGATACAAATGATATCGATATCAATCAGGGATACAAGACACGGCAGCAGAACAATATCATAAACTTGAACTCCAAATGGAAATCCAACATCAACTTCAATAGAAGAGAGATAACATTACTAGTAGCAGCGGAACACAACATCTCCAAAGCCAATCTCCAAAACTCTCAATCCAGAAATAGTTCGAATTCCCAATCAAGTTGTACTAATCTAGGCCAGTCATCCAAAGACTGAAGAAGATTACCAAAAACTTCAAAGACTATCGAATCTACATATACAAGCTGGTTATTTGGAAAAACCAACTCTAGACGGCCCGTGTGGAAAATTGTGAGCACCCAGAGTTTAGGAAGGGAACAATAAACTCCAGGTCAGTCATGGGACTGGTGTGAGCAATAAAAACAGTTTTCTTTTAAAACAAACAACAAAAGAATTTTAAAATATTGAAACCCGCAATGCTTTTTGGAAAATGAAACTACCATAAGGCCTTCCGGCACACATACCATGCAATCGCACACTTGGGGGAGATTTCTCATTATGATAGTCAAAAATGCTTGATATGCGAAAATCATTTTGATATTATTATTAGTGCATAGTGGAAAACATTTCGAAAGTATAATGTTAATCTTAGCCAGCATACGTACCATTATAGTATGCCTACTATAGCTACCATGTTAAATGGCAGGTTCTTCAACTAAAACCGTACAAGGCGCGTATTGGATGATTAGATTTTCAACAAATGGTCAGGCTAAGGGACTTCCTATTGCCACATGGGTACGCCTCTGGAGGGACACCTCGAGAACCTGCCCATCTCTCTGCCAACACAATGTTGGTTTACTCCCTTCCCGGGAGTAAAACCTAAGATATGCCACCCCCGGTCGTTTGCGACCTTTATCCGAGGTACCTCAATCACAAAGCAACATCACACAGTAATAAAATTTACAATGTCCACATGAGTTAAATATTTGGGCTCCATACCATGATACCACCCTTACCAAAAGGAATGGACATACCCTAGGGGCGCGACCCCTGCAACCTTGCTGCATCTTTCCTATTTCGACCATTTCCTGGTTGTGAGGTCTCGATGCAGTCTCGTCCACAAAGCAATACTTTTTCACAAATCCATGCTTCGATGAACAAATGATCAGCAACACTACGTATGCCACATTTCCAAATTAGGAATGTATCACTAATAACCATCAACTACATAACCTCTGAGCTCGTACGTCTTAGAGAAGGGTGTTAAGCTAAGAGAATAAATCTCCGCCACCAAACAGAAATGTATTTGATAGAAACTGGTTTTACATCTCAAAGTGTAATATCAGACACACATCCATACAAATCTGTTTCGGGTTTGAAAAGAACCGAAGGCACTTCTAATGAAGCCCTTGCATTTCGGGTATTCACAATCCCTATCGGACTCCCCATCACATATGGAGATCTCTATACCATAGCTACTCAGTGCAGAGTCATTCGATAGATTATCATATCGTTCTCATAAATACCCGGTCTTCACCATCGGTCTTCAAATGCTATCCATAACGTCGTATCATTATTCGAAATGGGTTATATGACACAAGGTCCTCTCCCGGCTAAACCGAATAATTAGCGCAATATTTAAAAGCATATGGATATTGGGATTTTAGTTAAGTCACAAATTTAAAACCCAAAACTTTTCCTTCCAATGGTTTAAACAAATTGCCATTTTCAAATCTTTTAAATAATAAGATTTACATTACAAAGTTCACCCATTTTTCACAAAGATTCATTCATAGATTTCAAAACAACATCCACTGCAAATCGGATTAACTCATCCAATCTTTAAATCAAAGATTTAATTCATAGCTTTCAAAATCATTTCCAAAGATTCATTTATAACATGGAAAACCATTTTCATTTCAAACATGAAATCCTTTTTAACACATATCGTAAATTCATTCCTTATATAAAGGCTTTTATTATTTGAAAACAAATAGTTTTCGTTTTCAAAAAATCCGATTACATTTATAAAAGTTAAAGCTCTTTAAGTATAAAATTTAGGTTAAATTCAAATTCCCAAAATAATATTTTTAAAATAGTTTAAAACCCATATTCATAACTTATATAACCTTTTTAAACCATAATTCCTAAATATAGAATTCAATTTCAAAACTTGAATTCCAATTTAAATCAAAATATTTTTGAATCCCAAAACTCTATTGAGTTATTCAAAATAACTTTTTATCTTCAAAACTCCTTTTCAAAAACTTTTCATATTGAACCCAATCCCAAATCGTTTGAATTCGAAATTCATCTTTAAAATTATTTCAAAATCTGTGACTTAATCGATTTCCTCATGCAATTCACATTTGTGTGTAAGGTGTAGTCTAGGGGTTTTACCTAATAGTGCAACATCATCAGTTATTACAGATTCAAGCATATCATCATTGATAAGCGGTATAATTCAATAGCGCTTATCTCCATTCACAGATTCATAGATAAACAATGTAAATTTATCGCAGAAAATAAATTACATCATCACAGATAATAGCAAAACAATTCATAGCACAAAGCATAACATATCAGGTATACCAAACAATTCAACAATCAATAGAATCCAAAACATCTATAAGTAAGATAAATAAATTCTTAATTAATTTAATTAATCTCTAATTAAATAACTTGGATTACTTTAATCCTACTTACTTAACATTAATTAATTATAAATTAATTCAATAATTATATCTAATTATCTACTTAAAAAAATCTTCCTTGATTAATCATTCTTTAATTACATTTAAGTAATTATCCCTTAATTATTTAGTCAATTAATTATTCTTTAATTAATCACATTCATTATCTTCGATTAATCACAATCAGTAATTAGTTACCCTTAATTAATTATATTACATTACTTACTTAACTTTTAAATAAATTTTATCAATTATTTCTTAAATTAATTACACTAAGTAATTAATTCTTAATCACTTCCACTAAGTAATTATCTTTCTTATTAATTGCACAAAGTAATTAAACCCAAAACTACATTTATTAATTAATTATCCTTAAATTAATTACACCTAGTAATTACCCACTAATTACTTTACAAAATAATTATTCTTTATACATTACACTAAGTAATTATACTTAACCCATTATCCAATGATTATTTTAAATTAATTAAACTAATTAATTAACTTAAACTAATCACATTACTTTAATTAATTACAATGAGTAATTAAATCCCTTTAATTACTTTCCTTAAGTAATTATACTTAAAAAAATTCCACAAATGATTATCTTTAATTAATTAATATAATTAATTATTTAAAATTAATCACATTAATTAATTATTTAATAATCCTTAGTTAATGATCTTCATTAACTATTTTAATTCTTTAATTACTTTCCTTAAGTAATTAAACTTAGATTAATCATTATTAATTACAAATTATTTAGTCTTTGATAACAATTTAATTAATCTCTAATTATTTAATTAATTAAGTGCTTAACTGTGACTTAATTAATCCTTAATTACTTGATTTAATTAATTTCTAATCATTAATTAAAAATCTAATCTTATCTAATTAATGATCCTTAATTACAAATTAATTATTCCTTAAATAATTAATCTTAAACTGTAGTACTAAATTAATTTAAACCTTTGATAACTTAATTAATTAATCCAAATCATTACTTAATTAAATTAATAAATTATTCTTTAATTATCTTAACAATTAATTTATCTCAAATCATTAAATCTTTATTTAACTTTAGGATAAAAACATTTCTCACTTATGACTAAGTTGTCATTAACAAAAAAATTGAAAACATTTTACTTTCGAATTTATTTTTAAATTCCATTTCAAATTAAAATAAATACAAATTTAACTTTAACATAATTTAAAAACAATTAAAAAAAACTTTTAAATCACATGTTAAAGAAATACTTATTTTATAAAAGAAATTTAAAAGAGTTTAAACCAAATTCATTTTAAAATTCAAATCATTTTAATATATACTTTAAACAATTTAAATTTGTTTAAACGTTTTAATTTGATAAAAATTTATTTATCTTAAAGCTAGGATATAAATTAGAATTGAATCCAGATTAAAACTTTGATTTAAAACTTGTTTAAATCTTTGCTTTCAAATTTTAAATTCAGTTTAAATTTAAAACAATGTCAGGTTGTAAAACCTGAAATCAAACAATGACCCGACCCACCCTAAAAATACTTCGAGCCAAATATCGTATGACTTCGAGCAACATATAAGAATGACTCGAGAAAACTCAGAACCACATCCCCTGCTCACCAAAACTTCACCAGAAACAAAGAAGTACACCGTGCGCATGCACGATGGCTCCGACCCACTCCAGTCATCCACGATGACCTCTTCACATCGGCGATCAACCTCGCATCCTACTTCGACCATCAGATCACTAGTAGTAGCTCGAAATCAAATTCGATCAGTCAAACCCCAAAACTGAAACAACATCAAAACCTGGAATCACCACGTACTCGATTCTCCAGGCATGAGAGAATCTAAAATTCCGTCTGCACCATCGCCATCATCTCCTCTAACATCTCCCCGAGTTCTGTTGAACTCAATCATCCTGAGAAGTTGTGTAAATAAAAATATCCAACCTAGTTAAAACTCGGGTTACAAACTAAAATCAACCACTGCCACCTCCACAATGATTTGATCCTCTTCCTTACAATTTTCCCTTACTCTTCGATCATTCTTGCATCACTACAGGAAACCCTGACCTTCCCGAGCAAGTGGATTACCAAAAAGCCCCCACAATGTAATTTTTGGTCAACCCAGAAATGCGAACTCAAAACCCAACTAAATGTTTTAATTTCTCTTTTAAAAATCAAGTTTTTGATTTAGGTTTCAGTTTGTAAGCCTGAATCAGTAAATTACAAAGTTTGAATATTGACTTACGGTAGATTTGCTCTGTTGTTCTTGATTTCCAATGACAATACAAAATTATTTTAACATGAATAAATTTTTAAACTTTAATTATTGATAAAGCAAACAATTTTTTTTGAAGCTTATATCCTAACTTAGATTAAATAATGAGATAATGATTTTTGACTGAATTATGAACCTAGGAATCTAAAAACAGTTGTAGCATAAAACAATAGTATGCACACATATATCCATTCATATACAGGAGATAAACATACACACAATACAATATTTATCACAGAAATAACATCCAACCACAATCATACTTAAGTTCTAAAAATGTGATGTTACTCACCTAGCATGCATGGAACAGAGGCTTCATTTCTATTTTGAAAAGCTTTTGGACTTTAAACTTGAATTGTTTTTTTTTAAACTGGAAACTTGCACTGCCATTCCTTGTTGTGATTTAAAAGTTCGCGTCGCTTGAATTTGTCTTTGATTTTAGAACTGTAGGTGCATGCTACTGAAACTGGAAAATACTTTGTTGCTGTGATGTTTTAACTTGCTTTAGTTTGAAACCCAGGTTGAAGAAGAAGAATGCACAGGCTTTGAATTTAAAACCAGAAAATGGAATTACAGGTTGATGGATTTTCCTGATCTTGTTTTCAAACAGAGTTGAACTTGCTTTGATAAAACTCAATTTGGAAGTAATGCTTGTAGATTTTGATTATAGGTTGAAGAATTGATTTGTTCTCTGGTTTGTGAATGTTGATTACAACTTTTGTTTGAAAATTGGTTTGAGTTTCAGATTTTATTTGAGAAATTTTACAGGATTTGATATGGATAAATTTTCTGGTTTTGTGGAAATTGATCTCAAATTTGAGGAGTGATGTTTCAGGTTTTAATAACTTAGCTTTAGGATTAAAAAATAGAAAAGAATTGAAGACTAGAAAACAATGTGTTTATATAAGGGCTAAATTTATTTTAAAAAATATAAAAGAAAAATTAAACCAAATGGTGACACTTGTTTTAAGATTTAACATTTGTCATCTTAAGTTGATTATAAATTTACACTTGTTATATGAAGCCTTAATATCTTAACTCTTGTAATTATATAATCTTTATTTATTTTTAAATGTTATGAAAATAGTTTTTTACTTAATTTATTCATTCTTATGTAAATGTATATATGAATTTCTTTTTAAAGAAAATGCAATAAAACTAATTATATATAAATAAAAGCTTATCCAAATATTTAAAATGTCTCTTTTGAAATTTAAAATTAAATTCAAATTCAAATTAAATTTGAAAGTCCAATTTAAAGTCAACTTAAATATACATACATAATCAACACACATATGTGTATTATAGGATTTAACTTTTAAACAATTGTTTGCAAATCATTTGTATTTAATTCAAAATATAACCTTTTTTAAATTATATGTATACTAAATTTAGAAAACAAATTCTTATTGATTTTAAAATATAGTTTTAAATCCAATTTACATTTCAACACATTTATATTTTAATTTCAAATCCAAATTTCAATTTATTTTGAATCTCAAATCCAAATTCTATTTAAAAATCAATTAATATACATAAAAAATAAATAAACAAATATCTTTTTTTAATTTGGAAAAATCAAAAAAATTTACAATTTAATCCAAAAATTATATTAATTACTAATTAAATTCAATTTTATTCCCACAAATTTAAATAAATTACCAATTCAAATTTAACTCGAAACCGGGGTCGTAAAGTGGTACCCCAGTGCCTAGTCATTGTATGGAATCCATTCTCCAATAAGTGCCATACAGTTCTGATTGTGCTCAACTATGCTGAAACGTGAGATGCAAGCATTTCAGCTATTTTCTATTTACTTGGTTTAGACACTATTATAATATCAAACGGATTTGATAAAAATGTTTTGGTTACCGTAAGATAAAAACTCGTCGCGTTTATGTGTGACGTGGTCTTACAAAATACCTTTATTTTTCAATGGATTTTGAAATAATAATAATTCAAATTTAGTGTGTTTTATCACGCTGGTTTTCCACACTAACTCGGGTGTTATTTTATTATAATACTCGGGTCAGACGAAGTTTTATAGATTCAGGTTAGAATGCTTTGGAGCTCAGGAGACGGGCTAGATGACGGAGACGTATTTTCGTACTTGATTCATATTTCTGCTTTACGAGGACAAGTTATTATAACTGTCCAGATTGATGTATCGGTTGTTGTACTCTGTGATTCTAAGTATAAAACATTTACAGATTCTTTCGTATAAAAATATGTTATTATATATTATATTTTGGTCCACTGCGATTGTAAGATTTTCTGACGTTGTTCTGTTTCTTTTTTTCTAACTTTCCTTCTTCACCCCCAAATGAACTGGCGTTTTGGCACTTAGTTGCTCGGCATTCTATACAGTGGACATATTGATGTTAATTTTCGAGACATCATCAACATAAAAGATATATAATTTAAATCCACTCGCCTGAAAAGAAAACACTCCAAATTCCAGTTCTGATTTTTTGTCCAGTTCTATTATTCATAGCCTTCCTCTTTACAACCCTATTTGGATCCACAAACCAGAATTTGTATGGGTTTATAAATTTGGATCTAATTGAAGGAAAAAAAAATTAACTAGAAAACTAGGTTTGTAAACTCACCTCTTACAGACGGCTTAATTTCGATATCTCTTCCCTAGAACTACAGTTTCTACCCCCAAATTGCAAATCAAAATACCTTAATCTAATATATTTGATTTCTAAAGAACTGGAGGAAAGAGAAAAGTGATGGGGCTTCCATGCCCACTTAAAAAAATATGGGTTTGAAGACTAGCCCTACACGTTTATTTATAGAGAGCCAAAGCAACATCATCCGCTCGTTTAAAGCAATTGAAATATAGCCGTTAAAAACAAGCAAAACGCGTCAGTATTGACGTGTCTAGCCTTTTTGTTATATACGTATTAATCTATTTCCTCTAATTTTGGACGTTAACTTTTAACCGTTTCATATTCAATCTAATTAATTTCCATCAATTGCAAATTTAAATCCTTTTATAACACAGTTTATTTTGAAATTCAAACTTTTCTAGTTAATGTAAACTAATTTTCCTTAATTGCTGATTTGATTAACATTTAACATTGCCGACTAATGTTAATTAATTACCTCTAATTGCTGATGTCTGTAAATATCATTTATGACGCGTGTCTATTTTAAAATTCAAATGCACATTATTTCTAGAATTTATACGCACATATATTTACAAATAAATATATTTATGCACATTTACACTTATAATTATTTTTTGATACGGAACTTCGAACATCAATAACTTTTTCATTCATAGTCCGTTCGAGGCATATTTTACATGTAAATTAATGAGAAAATTGCCACGAATATAATGTATAAGTTTCGAGGCCATACTCTGAAAATTCAAAAAACGCCCTTTTCACCGTTTATAATTATTTTGGTTATTTAATTATCTAAAAATGCGGGGTGTTAGATTCTTCCACCCTTTAGGAAATTTATTTCCCGAACTTCGACAAGGGTAAAACTTTGTAGTTCCTCGCATCAAACACATCCATCTTGTATACAGCCAATTTTTCCAACCTTCTATGTCCTTGTCCAAAGTGTGGTATAACAATAAATATATGCGTGTTCATGAATTTCTAAGCGGTGCCTCTTATATGAATGCTTTTCCCTTTTAAAAATTCCTTTTAAAACATGATGCACACATCCTAAATATACTTGCAATTTTTATATGAATGCAATCTTTTAAAAACTCAAAAAAAAAATCATCCAATTTTCCAACACTCCTACTGAGTAGGGCATAGTTCAACGAATTTTACATCAAATCCTACCACACAACTTTTAATATTCGAATTTCAGAAAAATTAAATTTTCCGAACTCGATTTCTTATGTTAGAAAGAAGGTAGAAAACGAAAAACATCACATTTCCTCGTTTTACTTTTGTGCATCTCTTTCTCCGTACTTGGAACTTGTGCCACTATTCTATAAAAATATCTATTTGCTTTCCGAAGTATAGTTCACATAAGAAAATTTTTCTTTTCAAAATTTTGTGTTGACGTTTCTGTCACTTTCTTTAAATTTGTTGTTTTCCTTTTACTTACTCTTTTTGGCTTTTACTTTTATTTTATTACTTACATCCTATGTTTTTATTCTCTTCTTGTGAACATCGTAGAAAAAGAGCATCATATTAGTTAGTACTGACTTGCAATAATAATGAAAAAATGCTTATATAAGAGTACCATCTCATAACTGAAAGAGAAAACAAATCCAACTCCGAAGCGAAACTAGATAAATAAATATAGCGGCTAAACACGGCTATCATCTAGGGCTAGGAGGGCTAGGACCATGTCCACCCTGACACAGAAAGGTCCTAATCTAGGAAACCAAGTAACTCATATGCTCCTCCCATTGCTTATTACTCATTACTAACTTACGTTGTATTACTTACGATGAATAAGATCTACTCATCTCCTCCATTCCATACTCAAAATGGAATAACCAAGTCTTATTTACTGCAACAAATAAGGATCTTAATCTATTCAGTCTCTATCTAAAAAGGTAACTAAATTTGAAGAAATTTTCTCTTTACTTTTACCTTTCATTTTTCCCTAACTAAGGTCTATCTATCCTAACTACGTACGTCTTACTATCTTAATAATATCACTTAACTATTCTTTTATAGCCTACAAACATAAAGCAAGGTTCTCACAAGTGTCCTATACACTTTATGGGAACTTCTTTTATTAGTACAAAAAGTAATCACTGCTATATCCTACATATCCTTACACTTTTCCCATCACACCTAGGAAATGGTTATCATCTACTCCAGATTTAAAAGTTTGGTTTGGTATTTATCATTTCATTTCAAAAATTAAAGCTTTTAATTTTTTTTTGAAACATTAAATCCCAAAATCCTTGTCTTTAAAAGTGTTACTTTGAAGTTTCTATTATTTCGAAAGTGCATTGTTACTTAACATTTTATCTTTCTAGACTTGCATCTTTATAGCTCTTTGAATTTAAATTATTCTCTAAACCTGCAGGGGAAACCTTACAAATTCTAAGTTCAAAACTTATTCCTTTTTTTCTTTTAAAGACCTTTATAGCTTTCCATAGAAAATAATTGAATTTTTAAATTTAAATGTTTACAAAGTTTTTCTCTTCCAAAAACTTATTTACTTTTTCACCAAACCATATTTCTTTAAAATATGTCTTGCTTGTCCTTAAATTTTTTTTTTCTTGACGTTGAAAAATGCCTTCGCATGTTTTCAAAACACCTTCTTCCATAGATTTTCAAATTTACAAAAGCTGGAGTAGATAAGAACAATTATTTTATTAAAAATCCCTTAACTTTCCTACTCTTCCAATTACCTAACCTTGGAAGAGTTTCTAACTTACTACAAAGGCAAACAACCAATGTGCAAAATCAATGTAAAAATATGAAATTTCCATTGCTTAGCTTTCCTATTAAGTCTCTCTATAATATCCCTCCTAACTAACACTATCCCTAATTATTGCACTTCTTATTACACATAATGGTTTTATACCTTAATGTATTGGAACTACTTTCTCTTGTGAGAAATCATTAACGCTTAAACATTCTGTGAATCTTTTCATGTTTATGTGAAATTACTAAAAACTTATTTTATAATTTTTCGAAATAGGCTATGCAAAATATGGTGCTTTCCATACCTTGTATATCTCTTTCATGTATTTCTTATAACTTGCACAAAACATCATTATTTATGATTTGGTTTCATAGAAAATTATATCATTTTTCATTTCATTCTAATAAATTAAAGTATGTTTAATCTATATTCACTTACAATAGACATTTCCTATGAAATTTATTAATTTTCTAATATTTAACTTATAATTTTTTTTTTCAAAAACCCAATATTTCCTTCCTCAAATATATTAACAATTATATATTTCAACTTTTCAATTCCAAAAGTTTCATTTTACGGGGCTAAGATTTTCTTCTTATTACCCTAGGAATACCCTTCCTAAACCTTGTAAATCTCATTTCTTTACTAAAATATCTTGTCCTTCCAAAATAAAACAACTCTCCCTACTATCCCTAGGGAACTTTCCCACTTCCTACACATATGCATACTAATCTTCTCTCAAAACATTGCTTATCATACATTGTAAATCGGCAATAACATAGGGTTCAACATCCTTGGGTTATCCCAAACCCAATTAGAAAATTATGCACAAATATAATTCTAAAAACTTTCTTTATGTTACAATCTATAATTAGGGACTATTTGGTTTTTAGTACATAATATATTTATATTTTATTCAAAAATACAAATACGTTCACTCGTATTTTCTAATTTACTTAGGATCTACAAATCTAAGCTCTGATTTCAAATGTAACAACCTGATTCCAATGGGTCTGGATTTTTCGCAAAAAGGCTAAAATCCAAGTCCACTGAAGCCCAAGTTGGGTATTTGGTATCCTGCAAATAGGCAAAATAAATATATGGAAGCTCAAATAAATATCTCACAGCGGAACTTACTAAAATATAATAGTAAGTAAGTACCCACCAAGGTAACAACATTTTCTAAACAAGTGTCACAATGCTGGAATTCTCTGCCATATATCTAACCTGTGGGATGATATGAGGAAGGGGTCAGAACTAAAGTTCTGATGAATGGACAGATTATACACTTCTAAGCATAACTCTACATATACCGTTCTATTTTCAATTTCTGTTATATTAGGTTTATAGGGTTTATAATACTCCTACCTCTATGCATGAATCGTACTCATTTGCTATCTAGTAGATTAAGACCTAATAACCAATATATATATATATATATATATATATATATATATACATACATGTGTGTATATATAGCTACATGCCCCAAGATTGCATCGGTCCTAGGTACCACCCATAGTATCTTCTGTATCCTCCTCGAAAAGGACAACATCGTCTCACTAATAGAGCATACTATAATTATATCTGTAAAGGAAAGCTTCGTAAGGCTTATAATACAGATGTTCCATCGTCTACTATGAAAACGTGAAACTGCATCCGCACTAGCTTATATTAGTGCTCAGACATCCATAATGTACCACCCAGTGTGTACCTTGAGGACTATACATAATCGTTCTGTCTACTCCTTGAATTCCGCCAATAAGGTCTACCTTATACGGAACTCGGTCAGGGATTTTATATATCTGTAAAGGTCTGCTTCGTTAGACCTATAATACAGATATTCTACTTGGTCTATCTCTTTCCTCATCGTGTTTATAGCCCCACGCAACACCCTAACTACTCAAAAGACCTTTCAACAGCTAAGCGGCTATGCCCTACTGCAAACAATATAAACATCCAATTGGCTGTGCCCCTCATCCAATGACTCGATAGTGAATTATTCGCCTGTTGGGTTAACTCTAGTTTATCTCGAACTCGCACTGATTAATGATGGCTAATATCCACATGCGACTATCCTTATGGACCCTGCCTACTATAATCTACTCGCAAACTAGAGTGCAGTATCATACGAATATCCTACTCCATCATCAAACTTTTGACTTCCTACAAAGGTCTGCTTCGTTAGGTCTGCAATGCAAAAGCTGTCAAGGCATACTCTCTTGACGGAACACCAACATACTTGCCTCTGGAGGTGCAGCTTCGTTAGGCCTACCCTAGAGGTCCATGCTAGACTACCCTCACGTCCCATTGAAGTTTCGTACTTCCTTATGGCCCAAAATAACTAAGTTCGACGTACTCTTTCTGTATTAAAAATCTGTGACGAACTGCTTCGCTAGGCTCTTTATTCAGATTCCCTTTGGGTTGCTCCAAACCAACCTTTCCATTTTATTAGACCCTACATCTAATCTTTTATTGTGCGTTTAGTTTAGTTTTCTTATTCCGTTGGCTACTTATTTACCCTAATCAGCATGCCTAGCCCCACCCATGTGTGAGACCATCGTTCTTAGACTTGAAAGGGAATGGTGTCGGTACAGGCCACTTCTATTGTTTTTGCTCATTAACTTAATCCAAGATCTAAGTTTGATAAAATAATCCTCTTCTGTTTCTTTCTTTTTAATTATAACCTACGTGTTACAATTATACTTGCAATTGTCACTTTTATATTCTTTTCCTTCTTTTATAACCTACATGTTATAAATGTAATTGCAAGTTTCTCTTTTCCATTCTAGTCTATCTTCTTTTATTATGATACTAAATTCTCTTTAGTTCTCTTATATTATACGACAATCTTAGATTGGCACTATGTCCAACTATCACAAATTACTCATCATAATAACCACTTTACTTTTTATTCTACTATTTTCACAGTAAATGCAGATATCGTCACATTTTTGTTTATTATTTTTAGTCTTGTCAAATATTTAACTTGATTATTTCCTCTTCTTTAATTTCTTTAACGCTTCACGTTATTCTCTTTTATTCTAGGAAGTAGTTCCATGGTAACGACCCACCTTTTTGTACGGTTCAAATCGACAATAAACCACACATGTCAAAATCAAACCATTCAAAAGGGAGAATAGTTAATGGGGTAAATAAAGAAAAAACATAGGATCTCCCAGCGTATCAAAAAAGTATAACAATCAAATAAATAGTTCATGAAGTTATTTTACAAATAACATTTGATTATACTTTTAATTAGAGTTATAAATACATCAAAATTAAACAAATAATGAAGTAGAACACAGAACGCAGTGGAATAACAAATAGTAATAATATACTGAAGCTTCGTCTCCGTTCGCCAAAAAATAATCTTCAATATGTTGAAAAAGCTCAGACTGTCCCGAGCGTAATGAAAAGACAAAAATCTCGAGTCTGAACTAAAACATCTTATGTAAGTCAGATCAAAATAAGTAAAGTAGAAATATTAGTGCAATGGTTTCATAAACGTAATGGGATTTTCATCTCCTATCAAGTGTACAACATGAATATAATTATTTAAAGGGTTTCAAATAATTCGAAATATCAATCTTAATCATCAAATTAAAACAAATTTGAAGTTTTAATTAAATTAAAACTTTCAAATAATTCAATTCCAGATAAAATTCAAATTCAAGAAATTATATAGGTATGTGTCATTTCAACTAGTATCAAAAATCAACATTTCGAAATCGATGAAAATCGCTTGGGGTTTATCATTTCAACCCATAACGATATTCTCCTAATCTATAAAATTGTTCGAATATGTATCATTTTAATCCATGGGGATAACAGAGATATAGACATAAATAACATCCAATCATCCAAAATGTCAACCAAAAACATCTGTCCAATCACCCTCGATAATTTAACATACAGCACAATCATCATTGACATCCACCAATAACTACCAACAATTTGCTGGTTATCAATAACAGGTATTTAACTAGCAATTTAAATTTCAATATTAAAATAAAAGGCAATTGGATTCAAATAAAGTTGTATTTGACTTGAATGACAAATTAAAATAAACTAAGCAGCGACCAGTCAATTTCTAATCACATCATAGATTCAATTTAACTAACATAAGAAAATCTAGTGGTTGTGAGAGTTTTCCCATCTTTCGTCGCTACGAAGGTGACGATAAAAATGAAGCAATATGGAGATTCCTAGCAAAAATCCAAATGCAAAGAAAATCCAAAGAACTTAGACACGAACACGAAAAAATAAACAAGTTTCAACTACTTCCAACTTCCAAACAACCCAAGATCCAAACTATGAAAAAACTTGAAACTAGGTCATCTTTAAGAAAATATCGAACTAGAATAATGCCGAATCTATAAAAGTGAAAAACTAGAAAGTTGTTAAAAATTCTTTTTTCTCCACTTTCAAAAAAATAATCACTCAAAAAGCGTCTGTTTTAAGGAAATTATTGTCAAAATAAACAGAGGTGTTTTCTGAGTTTAAAATACTTCGAAAATATTTGAGTTTTTAGCATAGCAAATTAAGGAATTTGAAGAACTGATCTAAAGAAAGTTGAAGCCACTGGAATATTAAATGGTTTAAAAAAATAATCATATAATTTATTCATTCCTGAACGAGATATGATTGATACAATATGGGATACTTTCGGCCAAAACTAGACCTAAGAATGGACTTGAAAAACGGTGTTTTTGATATAGAAATATTTGGAATGAGAAGAATAGTCCAACAACAAAGTTGTTGCCATTGGAATTATACACGGTTTCAAAAAATTATTTGCTTTGGAGTAGTTTAGTCGAATATTGACACCATGGAAATAAGGGGAAGAAAGAGGGAAAATAGGGAGGGGGAAAAGAAGGGAAAAAGGAGAAAGAAAAGGAGAAGGAAGGAGGAAGGGGATGGCCTAGAAGATGGTGGAGAGGGTGGCGGCTGTTGGGGAGGAGGAAGGGCTCAAGGAGAGGAGGAAAGGAGTTTTCGTTTGTGAGGTTTTTGGGGTTTTAGATCTAGAGTTCTCTGTAGATTTTGACGAGAAAGAAGAATTGTGCTGAGAAAGTTTCTCAAGAGAAATGATGTACGTAGATGTTATCGGATAAGAAACATAAGGTCGTAGACAAAGGAATGACCACATTATCGACTAAAGTCTCTTGGTTAACCAAGGCCCATTGGGCCAAACAAACCCAATATGCCTTAGCCAAATAAAGCAAAACTAAACACTACCAATTCATGTTAATTTTTCACAGTAATTCAAAATTTTAAAGCAATAGGAATTTGATTTTGACGAAATGAAAAGTGGAGAGAAGATCAAAATTCAGTCTAATATCATATAAAAAGAATAAAATTTTAAAATTCAAATTCAAAATTTTCAACCAAAGTCAATTTTGATAAAGTTTGACAATAAATTTGAAATTTGACAAAAATTTTATTCTATTAATTTTGGTAAAATAAAACACTCAAAATCACCAATACAATTTTTTTATTTAATTTTTATTTAAATTCAAAATACTGTCATTCTAAAATTGTTAAAAGTTTTAAATCATTGCAATTTATCTTAATTAAAAGATGTAATACCAATTAATGCAATATTAATTTATTTCCTATTATCATATTTAAAAGGTTAAATGGCATTACCTACGCATCCAATTCTCATCCATTTACATTCAAACCTATGTAATCATCCTTATTATTCAATCAACAATACCCTATGAATTATATTAATATAAGTTCACATTTTATTACATCCATTATTTTACCGTTAACATCTTTCACCATATTAACTACAATAATTAATTACAGAAATTTTCATTGATTTCCAAATTAATTCCAAACATGTTAAATAATGAGATGAAAAATGAACAATTGTTACCTTTAAGTAATTTAATCATGTTTATAAGTTTATCATCTACAATAAATGTTTTGACTACTTGCACGTCACTGATTTTATTCAGTCCCAATTAAAAACATATAATTCCAACGTTCAATTGCCTTCATTCCGTTAATTATCCATTTAATATTCAAACAAACAAATTAATGAGAAGATAATTACAACCATCGCTTAAAATAGTTGTTCATATTCATTATCTTATCATTTACAACTAAGAGTTATAACAAAATGATTTTATATTCTATATTATTCTATTCCAATCAATTACATAAAATCTGATCATTAAATGCATCATTTAATTTATTTCATTATTTACAATTTTAACCAAATAACCTTACAATTATATCCATTGATTGAAATTGGATTAAAATGGTTATCTTACATTAAATCAACATTACTATATTACATTCTAATTGTTTTATCATTGCAAATCCTAAATTTTAATTTCTAACAATATTATTATTTTAAAATCTTATTAAATTTAATATTTTAATTATCTAAAAATATGGGTCATTGCAATCTCGCCCACTCAAAACTTTTTATCCTCGAAAATGGAAAAGAAGGAATTAAGGGATTGATATATTTTATTTAAAGTATTCAATTTATAAATAATTAATAATTAATTATTTTAAATAAAATATACTAATTAATAAAAAAAATCAAATCTTCATATTCAAGTTTACTAAAGTTTGAAAAATATTTTCACTTCCACAAAAATATTCTAAATCTAAAATTCACTAAAAATTTCGACAGTCTCCTTTATACGGAGAGGTCCAAAAAATAATTATAATATTAATAATAACCATATATATCATATTTGAAAAGTAAAATATCGCAACCATGGAAAAACAATATAATATCGCTAGAAAACCGTAATCCGAAAATGTACCTATTTGTCGGGCAAATAACGCTTATTTATGAAACCGAAATCGGTAGCTATTGCTTCCGTAAACCTATATTTCACTTATATAATCCAAAATAGGTTAATAATTATGCAAAAAGGGAAATATTTATTTTCTTCACTTTGTAGAAAAATAAAATCACCATAAAACATATGCAAACAAACAAACAACCATTATATGAACCACAAAATCCATCATACATTCATAGTAACCAAAATCAATGGTCTGTTTAGTTCGGAAGCTTTTTGTAACATCCCGCCTTCAAAGCATACGCAAGGGCGGATTGTTATGGGGTAAATAAGAAAAACAGAGAAGAAATAAAACAAAACAGAATCTCACAGCGGAAGGATAAAATATAATAATAAATATACAGTTCAAAACAGTTTACAAACACTTGATTTGCTTTATACAATAAATATCAGAGTTACACATACCAATACAATCAATGCAGCGGAATAGTATGAGTGTGGTGCAATACTATAGATAATAATAATACGACTCCTTCGTCTTCGTCCTTCAAAGCTAAAGTCTTCGATCCTGAAACGCTCGGACTGACCCGAGCGAATTTGAAAAGACAAAAACACTCGAGTCAGACTAAAAGATCTTATGTGAGTTAAATTAACAGAAATAAATATGAGTACAGTAACTCAAGAGATGTTCGGGATTTACATCTCCTAAGGATCCGTTAAACTATTTACTATGTAGTATATTGCGCTATTATAATAGTGTCTATTTATAAAATAAACTTACTTTTAAATAGCGTTAAGGCTTTACATTTTCCACCTTAACACGTAAAATGCCAATAGTCTATACAGTACCGTAATACCTCCTGATCGGGAGGCTACCAGAGGATACTCCATAGGTACGACACAAATAGAAACTCGTAGTAAAGGCTCGGTATGGTAGGTGACACGACACAACTAGGAAATGCCAGGGTAGATATACCAATTGCTATCCAGGCTGGTGGAAACGCGTAGCCGCAGTTACCGCCCACCTCGGACTAACTCCCCAAAATCAAAATATAGAAGTGGCCACTGAATCAATCCAAGTCAAAGTATAATATCGAAGAGGAGGGTCCGATCAGAGGAATGACCTCATTGGCCTGAGAATCGCTCCTGTTTTAGCCACCTTATGCCAACTCACGGGAGTCGGGTCCACGTATTTACCTTACAGGAAACGTCGCCACCACCTACTTCATTCTGGAATCTCCACCGCGTACACGGTTAGTCAAAGTGGTTTTCGGTATCGACAGAGAGTATGTCCATATCCGATCCCGGTCTCTTTGTCAACCCATCGTTATTATAACACTGCGGTCATTTAAAAATAGGTTATACTTTAAAAATCAGAATAAACATTCCATTTCATAACCATGAATACGATATCATTTCAAAACCCAAAACCATATTTTATCACTTATCCCAAATATAATTCTTTTCCAAAATCATAATGCTTTAACTTCATAACGTCTGAAAATCAAATATTTTCAAAGCAAAATATTTTGAAAATCATAATTTAAAACCATAACTTCTAAAACTTGAATGGTTTGGACATTCAACGGTATATGAATTAAATGGATTAACTTAAATGTTACTTTGTAAAGAAAATAGTTCTCATGGCTTTGCAAATACATTTCTTTATTAAAGTCTAAACCAAAATTTATATTATCTCTCTCAAGTTCTAAAACCACTTCAATTTTATATATATACGTATATCCATTTGGAGTATTAATATTTCAACTAAAGTTGGATTTTATTCTTTCAACAAATCGAATGTTCTATTAATTAGTCTTGAATATTCACATAAAATCCATAAATAAATAAAAACTCCAATTTTTAGTAATAAATATATATTTTTTTCAATTCAAATTATGCTAGAATATTCATTTCAATTTATCTTGGGAAAAATCCAATTATAAATATCATATCTTAAAATTTCCAAACTTAACATTTAAACATATGATATAAATTATCAAGCTCCATTTTCTTAATTTTTTTTTCATTTTAATAAAGAGATTTATACACCTTTTAATTTCAAAAATTTCAACTTCATATGTATATATATATGGAAGAAAAATATTTATACAATATAAAATTTAAGATTATTATAAACCGTATTCCATCCAAACCATAGAAATCACATTAAAATAGTTATATATAGACCGCGGTGCCTGTATATAATTTTCTATCCTATGGTCAAGTGATACGGATATTTATCATTTCAATCCGCAATTTAAAAGATATAAAATTTTGCGGTTGTATATCATTTCAAACCACAATCCCGAATGAAAGGAAATATGTATGATAATTTGCAATTTAATGATATACAATAAAACATCCATCAACATCACCCATCATCCAATCACAATCATCAAGCAATATCAATCAATAACAATTTATATTTGATAATATATAACAGGTAATAACTGGCACTTTTATTCAGATTAAATCTAACAACTATTAATCTAACAGTTTATACTCAGTAATAATCTATATAACTGTTAACTAGCAGTTTATAGGCAAACAAATAAATTCTAACTATCAATTAATACGCAATAAATAAATTAAATTAACAGTTAAATTTAATAAATGCAATTCAACAAATATGAGTGAAATAAACATGCCAAATACTCATAAATAAATTTCTATTCATTTCTAAAATTAACTTAACAAACATAAAAGCTTCTAGTAGTTGTGAGTGGGTTAAAACACTCACCTTTGGAATTTAAATCGAATTCAAATCCAATTTAAACCCAAAAATTGGATAGTCTCCAAATTCATCCAAACTAGTGCCAAAACGTCAGAAATTCCGATACGATCCCATCAAAACAAACCGCGCGCGAATCCGAGCTCGTATGCAAAAGTTATGAAAATTTGAAAAATGAAAAATTCTGGTCCTGGGTCGACTTCGGGTTCGACTTCGGTGCGCCGCCTCAATTCCCCGATGCTTGCTTGGAGTTTTCGCCAAAACGACCCGGAGCGACCCGAGTCATTTTCTTCCTGACCCGAAGTTGCTCTAGGGTTTTTTCCCCTGAAACCCGAAGGGCGACCAGAAGCTGCTGCAGATCCGAAATTTTTTTTTTTTTTTTGAAATTGAAATTGAAATTATTTTTTTGGAATTTGAGAATTAGGTTTTTTTTCTGCCATGAGAATGAGGAGTTGAGAAGGAGATGAAGAAAAATGTACGTACAGCCAAATGACACTAGGAAGGAGGCTAGGGTTTATGATCGCATATAAATAGACAAATAGAAGAAGGCTAGGTGGGTACGGATAACGAACGCGCTAAACGGTAGTTGGCCCAAAAAGCCCGTTCTGACCCCGGAACGAAATTTATTAAACCCATATATCCAGATAGGTAATTTAAAATATCCTGAACGCGATGGAAAAAGTTTCACGTCCAAATTTGATCGTATGAAGAAGTTATGCTGAAAACAAAATTTCCAAATTGTTTTCAAATTGATTTTAATTAATTCGATTTCAAGGCGTTTCGCGTCCGTACGATCAAATGACAGGTCCGATCGATACAAAACTTGAAACCCTATAATAATTCACCGATACGGATCCGATGAAACTGGTTTCGTCGAAATCCGAGTCCGTGGCCAAAATGGCTATTTTTAATATTCATTAAATAAATTAAATAAATGATAAAAATCCAATTTTATATTAAAACTCTATAATTGACTAAATTTTATCGCCAAAAAAATTCATAATCAATTTAAATGACCTAATAAGTTTAGCTGTGAATTAAAGTTGACAAGTACATTAATTGCAATGTGAATTTCTACACTTTCTTATATTTAAGAATTTTATAAATTAAATCCTCAAAACCCATACTTAAGATTTTTTTTTTAACCTTTATATTCTAAACTTTTACCTAAAATAAAGATGCTACTAACATTAGTTCAAGATTTCACTATAATGTTTACAAATTCCATTTTAATTAATATTTTACGTTTAATTCCATTTTATTTGTAATAATAAATACCATTTGTTGAATTAAATACTCTAATTAAAAATTATAAATCTCGCTTTCTAAAGTCTATATCAACCAATGGTCCAATTAAAATAAAATTAGTATAGACCTCACCTTATAGAACTAACTACTGCAATTACAAACCAAAACTACGCAACTGCAAAAATTTAGTGAATACATTTGGGATTTGATTTCGAAATAATCTTAACAACAAATAAAATAGGTAACGAACAATAATTATTGTTGTCAGATCTATTTCAAAAGTCTACACTCAAATATTACCTTAAAGTAAGTCTTACGTTTCTATAAATTTATTCATACTTCCGTTACTATATTTATGCTTAATAAAGTAACGTTCATTCTTAATAACAACATTATAACTATCCAACATATAAAAGAACTCTATTCCCAAATACATTCATTGACAAATAAGTTAGGAAATTTATAATGGTTGTTATTCTTTCTTAAATTTACCTCCAAATTAACGTACTATCAAATTTCATTCACTTATGTTCTAGCCAACATTCCTTTATATTTTATTTCCATAAATTTGTTAATATTTACATTCATTTATTAACAATTTACTTCCATAATACAATTGCAATATATTAAAGTTTTTATTACATTAATACTATTTCAACTTTATTCTTTTAGTATTAATTAAACAATCGTATTAAATTAAGAGATTATAATGATTTTCACTGTTTATATATACTCCATTAAACCCAACAGTCGTTCCAATCACCTTTGTATTGCATTAAATTGGTTATCCCTCACTGCCATTTATTTTACTTCCTAAATTCCCATATAGTTACAATTTTACCAATATATATAAACACATAGGAAATTTAAATTCTTGTCATAAATTCTTAAAAAATTTTTTTCAAGTGCAACAATTACGCTATTTCCCTATTTATATTTCACCTAATTTTTCAACAATTAGATTAAATAACCGTTTCTACAATTCATAATTAACTATACATTTAAATCTCCTATACAGTAATTAAACAAATTTGTGGGTATAAATAACCTTTGCTTATATACATTTCACTTGTGCATTCCTTTTTATTTTTATTAACTCTCCCTTATTAACTAGGCACATAAACAACCCAAAAAAAATCTATTCAGATCTATTTCAAACTATTTCCATTCTTAACAAAATAAAATAAATGGTTAACCTACACTTGTCATTCTTTTATATCCAAATTCACTAACAACATTATTAACAACAATGTTGCTATAGACTTTAATAAAATAAATTTTATGAATGGTAAAATTTGGTAATTATGGCAAACGCCCAAATATATGCATAAATTTACTACTTGTTATTATGAATCCCATCTATTACTTTCTAAATGCCTTTGTCTTCTCATATCCCATTTACTACCAAACTGCAGATTTAGTTATAGCTTATCAATACGTAATCACCTAAACAAACAAATTTTATTACCCTTTTAAGTGCGTTTATTATTGACCATTTATGAAAATTACTTACCTTCACATATTGCATTGGTTTATTCAACGGTCACTTTTACTTAGTCTCTATTTATAATTACAACCAAATGTACAATCACCACTGTTTATTTTATATTAATTGAATTCCATTCTAGTAAATATTTTTATTAATATCCACTGATTCAACATTTGTATGTTTCTTAAAATTAACTTTCAACAAAATGTGACAATTTACATTATACAAATCTATTGTCATAAATTTTATTGTTACTTTAAATTCCAATTACTATAACAAATTTCTACACTTACTCAAATAAAATCTTAAGACTTTATTTCATTCTAAATTAGATTAGAACATATTATATTAATTCATTTAATATTACCAAATTTAACGGGTCGTTACACTTTTAATCATACAAGGGTGACGAATAAGCTATCAAGTGTATCCTATGCTCAATAGCCTTTGTTAATTACTCAATAGACTATCCATACGACCTTAAATAATTAGAAGTATCCTTTCCAAGCATCTCATAAGCCAAAACAACCAAGAATTTCCACAATTTATTTATGTTTATTTAATTGGTTTCTTTTCACATCATTTTTTACCTTTTTTTTCTTTTATTTTATACATACAATGTCTTTTTCTTTCTTTCATGTACTTACATAAATTATTTCACAGTATTAACTTACATTCATAACATTCCTTGTTCATCGAAATTCTTGTTTAGAAATAATTTCATTGGACACTTCCAATACTTAAGTTTTACTTGTATAATATTCCATTACATATTCTATTAACATTTCAACTTATTAAACATTTCTGGTAAGTTATATATATTTTAGGAATGTAATTGAATGTTATACAAGTTTTTGGTATTCGCACTTGATGAGAAAAAAAGCATTTCAATATATCTAAAAATTCAATTAAAACATTTAACCTCATTCACTTAGTAAGATTATAAGATATATTTAAAACATCTTCATAGCATTATGCAAGAATTTTCCAAAAAATTCAAAAAATGTTAGAAGTTTATATCAAAACATTATGACTTATAAAGTTCCTTAAATCTGATAATTTATTAGACTAGCTATTTTAAAATTAGTGTAACGCTAAATTATTAAAATGAAACCAATAGTATACTCAAATCTTACATTAAATATCCAAATCAAAATATAAACTTTCATATACTCATAATTAATTTTACACCTTGTTTAAAATGAATATTCAAATCGTGGAAAAACATTTATTGTGGTTTAATACAAAAATTCAAATAGTCAATAAACCTATAAATTTAATATTAGAGCTTTGAAATCAAGTAAATATCATAGTTCCAAAATAGAGATACAAATTTATTGGTCAAGTATATTACTATAAGTACAACTTCGCAAACACCTTTTTCATTCATATGATATTTTTAAATTATACATTCAAAGAAAATTATGTTAATTTTACTTGAAACATTCATTTGAAAACTTCATTTGCAAACCAATCATCTTTAATACTATAATACTTTACAGAAAAATTTTATCTATAAAATTTCTTGCTTCATTTATAAATACCACATAAATTTTTTCTAAAACACATCTTTATAAATATATGTAAACTATTTGAAAATAATTATTTACATTATTACTTATATTTAAAAGGAAGTAATTGACAATATTAAATCAATTACTTATAAATTTTATTAGTTTTAAATCTCAAATACATTTAAACATCATTAATAAATCAATAATCATTAACTTTAAATATGTTTATTTAATCAATAACTTCTCAATATTTACAACACTAATAATTTACTATTAAAACATGTTGTACATAAATAAACAATATTTCAAACATTTTAAAGTATTTAGAAATGGAAAAAAATGACCAAAATATCTTTTATATAATGATTTATCAAAATACTTTTATAACTTCAAGTTTTAACAAGTTTATCCTCGTTCTTGCAGACTCTGGTCGTACGTTAATCAAGCATAAGACTGGAAATCTTCAAATACTTAGTAGACCTGTTTCAATACCTAACTAAAAATACTTACAAGCAGGTATGAGAAGTACCACTCAAAATCTGATGTCAAATGATTGTGTTACAATAGTAGTGGCCCGCTATTGATCCGGTGTTTACCAATGGATATAAAACTTTCCAGAAGAACTTTCCACCTTTTGAATTGAAGAAAAATTTCGTAACCATTTCGTAAACAATGGACCATTGACCCCTGCTGCAGTGGTAAATGCTAATTCAATGATTTACGCAATGGATGCACTTTCTTCCTGAAAGATCCACAAACATTAGATCCCAGGATCGAAAGCGCCTCTATTAGGTAAACTAAAGAACCATCTACCCTGGGGAAAAAAATAAAGGAACTCATGAATTTAAGTCCAGACAACCATGTCGGTTCGAATCCATATCTAGATTCACCCATGTATACTAAGGTTTATTAGTCGAATCCATTCCTGGATTTCCCAAGTCCATCTGGGTCGAAGCATATCATACTATACTTCTTTGTGGAGGGTACTTCCCTATTCCTTTTACTTCAAAATAATAACATGCCTTATATAGTATTCTTTCAAAATCATAACTTCAGCTATCACAATTTTATAAATTCCATTATACATCAGATTTCATTTTTAGGTAGAGTACTTTCCAAAGTCAATAGCCTCAAATATATCAAATTATTCTTATATAAATTCTATTACATATAAGATTTATCTCTTGAGATCGAATACCCTCCAAAATCCATAGTCATCCAAATCACCATATACTTATATAAAGTCCGCCTTATATGAGAATCAAATTTTTCCAAAATCAATTTTGCTGTATGAAGAGCCATATGGGACTGAACATCTTTGCTTCATAAAAGGTTTTGAATTTAGAATAGTTTGCAAAATAGTTTGTATATAAAATAGTTTGAAAAATATTTTTTAAATTAACTAGTTTGTAAAATTGTTTGTAAAATAGTTTTGTATATAAAATAGAATAACCTAGTTTGTATAAGAAAAATAAAAGAAAATAGTTTTGTAAAATGGTTTTAAATTAATAGTAGTTTTGCATAATAGAAAAATTCCAATTTAAACTACTAAGAATATCCTACTCAACAATTTTTAATTTCAAACATCAAAGAATATCAATAATATTAGTACATAATATGTACATATGTCATCATTTCGCATAATCATATTCGATCGCTCGCTCGATCACACAAGTTTGCTTTCGAACTAGCATTGTTCATGTGATTTCCCTAATGCGGACTTCGATAAGGTTTTTTGACTATAAACCATCATTCTCTTTACATAGCCATCCACTATGATTGATAATTTTAGAATCAAATCAAAAATCCATATCAAATATTTGCCATCAAGAGTTGAATGAACAATCATAATACTAAATGATGTAATTCATCTCGAAATCTGGGTCAAATTAATTATGCGAATAAAACAATATACGTACAACTTATGTACTTATTCCATTTTTTTAATCATCATTACATTTGATTTAAATTCATTATTAATCTTATTGATTAACACAAATATCACTTCATGCTTTAATATTTGTTTCATAGAATTTATCCATTTAATATAAAACATTAATATATTCATTCTCATAACATTTCTTGTATTTCTCTTCATTTTTAAATTAAATTCAATTTCACATGTAATATTTCTCGTTTAATACAACATTTTTGCAACATCCATTTATTTCATAAACAATTTACTAGTCATGACTTTATTTAAAATCATTTCACTTTTAGTTCATATTTGTTTATCCAATTAGTTTTCACTTACTTTTCAAATTTTTTATGCCACAGTTCATACACTTAATTAAGTTCCTAACACTTTTTTTCTAAATCTCATTTACAGCTTTTCCTTAATCATGATTTCAATTTAAACATGCCAAGGCTTAAAGTTCACACTTGTATATTATTACATTACATGCCAATAATGTATACAACAATTCTATTCATTTACTAACATAGATATAACAAATTTACCCTTGCTTCACTTGCTTTCAATTTAAGGTCACCAAATTCAAATGCATAATTCGACAAAATTTCTACATTTCAACACATATATTAATTTAGAAGTTTCGACTATTCAAAATATCCAGATATTCTATTTTATTTCAATAGTTGAAACTACCAATCAACAAACAACAATATTCACAACCAAATATCCTAACTATGCATTTTATTCTCTTTAAAATACCATTACTAAACTAATGTTTAGTCCACAAATTAAATCAACAATAACTAGCCAATGCTTATAAACTGACTAAATACAACAAATCAACAATAAATGATAATAATTAAATATTATAATTTCACAAATCAAACACATTACAAAAAGCTATAATAGTTATAAAATATTTATTCCTTAATATATAACATATAATATTAGGAAAAATTATTTCATTTCAAAACTTATGTAAACATTTTATAACACTAACAAATATACGCTCTCGTGTATACACTCAGACAACTCATTTTAGAATATTACTATCCTATCTCTAATGAGTTAACCACAACAAGCCAAGGTACGTCTAAACCTGGCTCTGATACCAACTGTAACGACCCACCTTTTTGGATGTTTCAAATCGACAATAAACCAAACATGTTAGAATCAAATCATTCAAAAGGAAAGATTGTTAATGGGATAAATAAAATACATAGAATCTCGCAGTAGAATTATAAAATATAATAATCAAATAAAGAGTTCATGAAGCTATTTTACAAATAACATTCGATTACACTTTGAAAATTCAAATCAAAGTTATACATACATCAGAAATAAACAAATAATGCAGCGGAACATAGAATGCAGTGAAATAATAAATAGCAATAATATATTGAATCTTTGTCTTCGTCCTCTAGAAAATAGTCTTCTTGACATTGAAAAAGCTCAGACTGACCCGAGCGTAATGAAAAGACAAAACATTAGAGTTGGACCTAAAAGATCTTATGTAAGTCAGATCAAAATAAGTAAAATGGAAATATTAGTGCAATGGTTTCATAGATGTTACGGGATTTTCATCGCTTATCAAGTGTACAACGTGAGTATAATTATTTAAAGTGTTTCAAATAATTCGTGATATCGATCTTAATCATCTAATTAAAAAAAATCCGAAGTTTGAATTAACTTAAACCCTTCAAATAATTTAATTTCAAATAAAATCCAAATTCAAGAAATTATATGGATATATGTTATTTCAACCAGTATCAAAAATCAACATTTTCAAATCAATGAAAACTGCTTAGGTTTATCATTTCAACCCATAACGGTTTTCCTCTAATTTATAAGACCGTTTGGGTATGTATCATTTCAATGTATAGGAATAACAGAGATATAGACATAAATAACATCCAATCATGCAAAATATCAACCAATAACATCCATCCAATCAACCGAATATCAACAATTGAACATACAACACAATCATCGTTGAAATCAACCGATAACTACCAATAATTTACTGGTTATCATCAATAGCTATTTAACTGGCTATTTAAATTTCAATATTAAATTAAATGGATAGTTAATCCAATAAAAGTCAAATTTAAATGGAATGAAAATTTAAAATATACAAAGCAGCAACAGATCAATTTCTAATCACATCATAGATTCAACTTAACTAATATAAGAAAATCTAGTAGTTGCAAGTGTTTGCTCACCTTTCGTGGCTACGTAGGTGATGATAAAAATGGAGCAATATAAAGATTCCTAGCAAAGAACAGAATGCAAAGAAAATCAACCAATTCTTATACTCGAACGTGAATCAATAAACAAGTTTCAACTACTTCCAACTTCCAAACAACCCAAGATCCAAACTACGGACAAGCCAGAAACTTGGTCATCGTTAAGAATTTATTCGGACTAGAATATTATTGAATCTATTAAAGTGACTAACTAGAAAGTTGTTAAAAAAATTCTCTACACTTTAAAAAAAGTATCACTCAAAAAACTTCGGTCTTGAGGAAGTTATGGTCAAAAAAACAGAGGTGTTTTCTGAGTTGAAAATCCGAGTTCAAAAATATTTCAAAAAGATCTTAATTTTTTGTCATAGCAAATTAAGGAACTTGAAGAACTGATCCAAATGAAAATTTAAGCAACTAGAAAATTAAATGGTTTAAAATAAGAATCACATAATTTGGTTCATTTCTGAAGGAGATATGATTAATACAATATTAGGTATTTTCGGCCAAAACTATACCCAAGAAAGTACTTGAAAAATGGAGTTTTGGATATAAAAATATTCAGAATGGGAAGAAGGGTTCAATAACCGTTGTTGCCATTGAAATTATAAATGGTTTCAAAAAAATTTATTTGATTTCGAGTAGATTAGTGGAATATAGAAGACACGAAAATAAGGGGAAGAAAGAGGGAAAATAGGGAATGGGAAAAGAAGGGAAAAGGGAGAAAGAAGTGGAGAGGGAAGGTGGAAGGAGATGGCCTTAGAGATGGTGGAGAGGGCGGCGGTTATAGGGGAGGAGCAAGGGTTGAAGGAGAGGAGGAAAGGAGTTTTGATTCGTGAGATTTTTGGAGTTTTAGATCATTAATTCTCTGTAGATTTTGAGGAAAAAGAAGAAGTGTGCAGAGAAAGTTTCTTAGGAGAAAAATTATGTACATAGATGTTGTCAGATAAGAAATATAAGGTCATATGCAAAGGAATGGTTACATGACTAACTAGAATCACTTGGTTAACCAAGGCCTAATAGACAAATAAACCCGATATGCCTTAGCCCAATAAAACATAACTGAACACTACCAATTCATGTTGACTTTTCACAGTAATTCAAATTTTTAAAGCAATAGGACTTTGATATTGACAAAATGAAAAGTGGAGGGAAGATCAGAATTCAGTCTACTATCATGTAAAAAGAACAAAATTTTAAAATTCCAATTCAAAATTTTCAACCAAAAGTCAATCTTTAACTAAGTTTGACCAAAATTTGAAATTTCACAAAAAATTTACTTTATTAAATTTGGTCAAATAAAACACTCATTGTCACAGATTCAAATTTTTTAATTTAAATTCTGAATATTGCTATTTTAAAGTTGTTAAATGTTACGAATCGTTACACTTTATCTTAATTAAAAGATGTAATATCAATTAATGCAATATTAATTTATTTTCCCTTATCATATTTAAAAGGTTAAATGCCATTAACTACGCATCCAATTCTCATCCAATTACATTCAAACCTATGTTATCATTTTTATTGTTTAATCAACAATACCCTATGAATTATATTAACATCAGTTTACATTATATTACATTCACTATTTTACCCTTATCATCTTTTACCATATTAACTACAGTAATTAATTACATAATTTTTTATTAATTTCCAAACTAGTTCCAAACATATTAAATAATGAGATGATAAATGAACAATTGTTACCTTTATGTAATTTGATCACACTTATAAGTTTATTATCTATAACGATGTTATGACTACTTACACATCATTGAATATATTAAATTTCAATTAATAACTTATAATTCTAACATTCAACTGCCTTAATTCGATTAATTACAATTTAATATTCAAATGGACAAATTAAGGAGAAGATAATTACAACCATCGTTTATAATAAAAGTTCATATCCATTATCTTATCATTTACAACCAGGGGTTATAAAAAATGATTTTATGTTCTATATTAACCTACTCCAATCAATTATATATAATCTCATCATTAAATGCATCGTTTAATTTATTTCATTATTTACAATTATAACAAAAAAACCTTACATTTTTATCCATTGGTTGAAACTGGATTAAAATGGTTATCAACTACATTGAATCAACATTACTATAATTGTTTTATCATTATAAACCATAAATTTTAATTTCTTAAAATATTAATATTTTAAAATCTTATTAAATTTTATATTTTACTTACAGAAAGATGCAGGTCGTTACATCTATTGTATTTGGTTGGTTACAAAAACTATACTAAAATCCATTTCCATATTTTAATACTGAATAATGCCATAAACAATAACTCATTACTATAAGATATTTCTTTTATTGTTATTTAATTGTTGTATAATGCAAATACAGTAATGTCTCTATTTTTCACTATTTCCATTTTTCTTGCTTTTATTCTTGCAATTATGTTTACCGTTTTTCTCACAATATTAAACTATGGAAATGTATTCCCTTTTCTAAAATAGCCAACTAGTCTATCACTAACTTCCAAATCAAGTTATTAGATTTTCCTTTTTATTTCATTCCTCGAGTTTTAATAAAATTTACTATAAATTTCTCACTTTTAGGCTGATGCCTTTCTCTATAATTTTTAAGCCTAATATTACTTATATTTAAATTGGATTCCTTTCTTTATCCATATAAATAACATTTAAATATAAGTACACTACTCTTATAAAATTTACAGTTTCAACATAACTAACTAGTAGAATTGATTACTGAAATTGGTTTAAATGATGAATTGAAATATTTAACGAGAATCTAACAATAATATATATCATCAACATAAAAGATATATAATTTAAATGCACTCACTTGGAAAAAATACTCCAAATTCCAGATCTGATTTTTAGTCCAGTTCTATTATCCATAGCCTTCCCCTCTGCAACCATATTTGGATCCACAAACTGGAATTTGCATGGATTTGTAAATCTTGATCAAATTGAAGAAAAAGAAACAGATAAACTAGAAAACCAAATTGGAAAACTCATGTCATACGGATGATCTAATTTGGACAACACTTTTATAGAACTACATTTTCTACCACCAAATTGCAAATCAGAAAACCTAAATCTAATATATTTGATTTCTGAAGAATTGGAGGGGAAAGAAAAGTGACAGGGCTTCTACGCCCATTCAGAAAAATATGGGTTTGAAAGCTAGCCCTACACGTTTATTCATAGAGAGCCAAAGCCATGTCGTCCGTTTGTTTAAAGCAATTGAATTCTAATCATTAAAAACAAGCAAAACACGTCAATTTTAACGTGTCTAGCCTTTTAGTTCTATACGAATTAATTTATTTTCCCTATTTTTAGACGTTTGCTTTAAACCATTACTTATTCATTCTAATTAATTTCCATCAATTGCAAATTTAATTCCCTTTATAATACATGTTTATTTTGAAATTCAAACGTTGATAATTAATGTAAATTAATTTCCCTTAAATGCTGATTTGATTAACATTGCCTACTAATGTTAATTAATTACCTCTGATTGGTAATGTCAATTAATATCCTTTATGATGCGCGTTTATTTTGAAATTCAAACGCACGTTATTTCTGAAATATATACCCGTGTATATTTATAAACAAATATATTTACGCACATCTATACGTATAATTATTTTTCGATACAGAATTTCGAACGTCAATAACTTTTTCATACGAAGTCCAATTGAGGCCATTTATATATGTATATTAATCAGAAAATTGCCATGAATACAATCGTAGATGTTTCGAGGCCATATTCTAAAAATTCCAAAAATGCTCATTTTCACTATTTATAATTATTTGGTTATTCAGTTATATTAAAATGCAAAGTGTTACAAATAGCTAAATACACTACACCATGTAAGCAATTTTGCAACACCATAGTGCGGCAAATTCGCAACGGACTTAGGCCGTTACAATATTACAACGGCTTTGATCCGTTGCAAACACTTTGGCAAAGGCTTTGAGCCATTGCTATATTAGAACGCTTTATAGGGCCATTGCAAACCGTGGTATTCTATGTGCAATAGCACACCCTCAAAACAGCATGCCCCGTATGTACCCTTCAATTTTTTTTAGCTCCCGCTCCAAAGCTAATTTCTTCTGGCAACTGGGCGATTTCCCCAAATCCCACAAAACCCTAGCTCCACGGTCTTTCCACTTCTGTTCATCGCTACCTTCCTCCTCCCCAATACTAAACCCTAGTGCTGGAATCAAAGTCGCTTGCTCTTCTCCTCCCCTTACATTCGCTTGCTCTTCACTTTCAAAGACCTCGATTTCGGAAGCTTCAACAACACTTTCTCGATCTCGATTCCTGACGAGTACAGCCTTTTCTTCGCCAATTGCATGCCGGGGTCCACTATTTCTATGGTTGTACGCACGGAGTTGCTTAATCTTAATAGCGGCCAAAATAACTGGGTCATTATCTACTGTTGTGCGATTCTCTTTCTGCTTGTTTGGCCGGTTAGTTTATTGAAGGTGACTTGGAAGATTATTTTTAGGCAATTTTACGTGGTGGTGATTGGATATTGTATTTCACAAGAACCATGGTATATGCTATGAAGACAGTAACCCATTACAAGCACAGATGGGTGATTGTAGTGGCAGAGGAGACGATGAACTTGGCGTTTTATCTGTTCACGATTTATATGTTTAGGCCGGTTAAGAAGAAATAGGGTTTAGTTTTGGATGAGGAGGAAGAAGTGGCATTGCAAACAGTTGAGGAGGATATGTCTGGGATTTAATTATGAGTAGGATATGTTGAATGGGATTTCCAGTATACTACAGTAATTTTAGTACATGGATCATGACAATTAAATCATAGAACACTGATTACAGGTTGGTGTTTGGTGTTTTTCCAGAGTATTTGTACGCGTACCTGTTACTACTGTTTTCTTTATGAGATAATATATAAGATATTCAAACTTAGGAATGCTTGAGTGGTAGTTAATTATAATCCATAATCTTCACCAATCACGTGACAAGTACAAACATACCATTACCATACCGTAGAGGAGAGCGTGTTTAGCCATCCTCCTCAAACTTTGGATAAACTAAGTTGGCGGCTAATTTAGATAAGTATGATATAATAAAGCGAACCATTTTACTACAGCAAGTCCGTCAACCAGCTATAACAAGGGATCCCACTTGCTCCCCCGTTTGACCCAATTATCAACAACGCTGCTCAATGATCCTTGTTCTTAGCCATCGATGATTAGCATTTGTGAGGTTTGATCAGGTTTTGATGGTGGTTTCTATTATTGAGATTGCATCTTTTGCAATCTTGTTTGGCATGGTTGCCATTTTTTCTTTTATGTGATTTTTTTTCTTTATGTTTCTTTTGAATGTTTACTACCTTCATGCTATTTGTAGGAATTCTTGTTGCCCGTAGTCTTCTCATATAGCTTCCCCTTCTACTGTAACCTTTAATTTAACCAACATCCCTGTTGCTACCTTCTTGTTTTTGGCACCATCCTCCTATCAAATATGCAATCAATGCTCTGCACTTAGTTATTCAATAAAATACAAGAAATCCTCCTGTATGATAATATCAGTACCTATCTTATTTTCTAAAGGGGACATATGAAGGACGAGTGTATCATTGACCCTTCTGGTAAGCTTTGTTCTACATACCACTGACCTAATTCTTTCAAAAATTTGATATGGACCATTGAATTTTGGTGATAATTTGTGGGTCTTGTGGTTGTTAAAAGCGACTTGTCTAAATGCATCGGATAAGCAAAAATGATCTCAGTTGCTTCTACCACACGATTTGGAACGAGTGTCAAGTATCTCAATGTGATTCACTTTCTGATTCACTTTCTGATGATGAACTCAATGCAAATAGAAATGAGGAGACACACAGCCAGACACCACAAGAGCGTGTTCGTCTTAGTTGTCTGCGTGTCTTGCATCAGTTGGCATCAAGTACTACATGTGCTGAAGCTATGGCAGCCACTAGTGTTGGGACTCACGTAGTGAAATTTGAGTGATTAAATAATTTTATATGGTTGTTTTAGTTTTAAGCTTCTTTTTTCATGTTTGAAAACTGGTTATAAGATTTATTTACTTTATTATTATTGTTGTTGTTGTTGTTGTTGTTGTTATTATTTGTAAAAGATAAATTCAATTTTAAAACCTTTTATCTTAATATTCAATAGAGTTACCACTATGCATGTGGTCTTTATTGTTTTGAAGATAATTTATTTGTGTGGTCATGTGTGCATGGAACTAGTGTATTGTTTAAGATATTGTCCATAACAGCATATTGGTAAAAGCGCTTTATATTTTCAGAGTGTATAAAGATACAGTGAAGTTAAATCGTCATTTGTAAGTGAGTTTGTTCTTAGCGTTGAGTACGTTGACATATATTAAAATGGCTGTGACCAAGAACTTGAATGGGAAAATTTTATTAATGCTTTCAGAATTGATTCTTTTTGTAGCTTATATGATATTGCATTTTCCCAAGGTTCTAATCTCTTTCCAGCATGTTGTACCTTTTCTTATGAAAGCGATTGGGTGGCAAGGTGGTTGTATTCTAGCTTTGGAAACACTAAAACGTGTTGTTGTTGCTGGAAATAGAGCAAGAGATGCATTGGTTGCACACGGTTTGAAGTAAGTTGATACAAAATTATACTGAATGCACACTTGTAATTGGTCATAATTATTATAACGCAGAAATTCCTCAGGTCTTTTACAGGCTTGAGGAGTTATTTACTTTTATGTTATACATACAGAAAAGGACAATAATGACAGTTTCACTTGAGAGTAAAAGTTAATAATAAAATTGCTCAAGTTCTAGGCCAATGGATTCTGTCTACACTATCATAACTTTTCAATAAATAGAACTATAATGTCTCACTTCATTTCTATGTTCAAATATGAAATGATTTTCTAATGCTATATGGATATTCAATTTGTCACTAGTATCAATATTAATAATTGCTATCATTCATCTTCATCATTACCTTTACATCAAATCCATGACCGGTGTTCATTTTAACTAAATTATTGAGAATACTCATCTAACATTATATTAATATGCAGGGTTGGTCTTGTGGAAGTACTTCTTGGCCTCCTTGATTGGAGAGCAGGAGGACGCCAGGGATATTGTGCACAGATGAAGTGGAATGACTCTGATGCTTCAATCGGGCGTGTACTTGCAGTTGAGGTATTCATGTGCTGAAAACATATTTCTTGCTATTATGACCATGAGTGGTGAAGCTTTTTGCTAAAAAAATTTAGTAGTGGAGCTTTAAAAACGAAAATCTGAAGTAACCTATTTTCATTTTTTTTAAACCGACCTGATCTTCATTATGATCTATTTTGGCCTGTTTAGCCTGAGGGTGAGATTAACCCTCAAGGAAGTGTATATGTGTACTTCATTCTGCTGTAATTTTAATTTTACTTCTTTATTTCTGTATTATAGAATCTTGATGAATTCATTCTGCTGTATTGGTTGCTCCATAAAGTACTAATTCTTTAAAAATTGGCTTTTTTCAATCAACCAATACTTGTGCCAGCATATGTGTACTATGGTGCACCTATAGGTATGGTTTTAAAGAAGCCAGACATAATTCTCAAGGTCCGATTGATCCACCATTATTACAGGATTAGTGGTCCGTGATAGTTGTATGATTTTTTTTGAACGATTTTATAGCTGTTATTAGATTGCATATGTGAACCATTTAATCTCTTTGACTCCACCTCGTCGTACTACAAATAAAGGTTGACATTTGTACTGGACAATCAATATCATGTTTATGTCGCTTTACGATAAATTAGTCCTGCCAGTTTTCTATGTGTTGGTGATAATAACAGTACATTTGTTTCCATTTATGTCTAATGTCTCACTGTCGTACTGATATGGTGTGCAATGCTCTGATTCATGCACTACTTGCCATCTGTGTCATTGACGGTATTCTTCTTTCCACTGATTCCAGACCTGTTACTACATTGCATATGTCAACCATTTAAATCACTTTGCCTGCACTTTGTTGTAAAACACATAAGGGTTGACATGTATACAGTACAATCTATAGCATGTTTGTATCGTTGTAAGATAAATTTGTGTTGCCTGTTTTATAGGTAACGCTGATAATAACGTTATATGTTTTTTCTGTTTACGAGTATATATGCACGCTCAGGTGAGCCTGCATTTAATTACAACGTCCATGCATTTATAGCTGCATCTTTGTAGGTAGATTTTTTTGAGCTAAAAGGAATGGACTGTAGTCAAAACCATACTGAATCCTCACCAAACCATAGTACCGTGGCTTCTATGCCACAGATTCTATGTTGATTTCCTTTGAGCCTATTCATGTTGATATCCTTAGCCATTTGTGCACATAATTTTCAACATTTCTCTTGCTTTATGTTTGTGCCTTTTTCCATTCCTGTGCATGAAATGTGATGCGGTATGCCACATATTAAATTTCTTATTATTATCTTTTGGTTAATAAATTTTCTTATCCAAATTTCTATATGCTATTCGATATTCTAATACCATTATTTGATTTTGTGTTTGCAGGATATACTGCTGCTAGACATACCAGTGATACTTGATATAAGGTTATCCAATACCTAACTTTTGAAATCAGTATTTTATGTCAATATTCCAGTCTCCAATAAGCATTAGATGATTGGAGGAAGACGTTATGTACCATATGTATTGTACTATGCATGCAGTATTATGTAGTGATGCCGTTGTTGTACTATGTATGTTATGTATGCTTGTTGAACTATATAGTGGTATGTGTTGATGTTGAACATTACAAACCAAACATTTGTTATGTTTGGTTTTTGTGTTTAATCTATGAAAAATATTTGGTTTAATAATCTTTCTTTTGTGATACTGTTAAATTTGCAAATTTTTGTATTAATTATGATAATGAAATGACTGTTGTTGGTGCAGAGAAAAATTTCGAATATTTTTTTTAAAAATAAAATATTAATTAGCAACGGATTAAAGCCGTTGCTGATATTTAAAACATCAGTTATATATCTACATTTAGCAACGACTTTAAGCCGTTGCAAAATAAAATCCGGAATGGCTACAAGCCGTTGCTAAAGTATATTTTGCAATGGCCTTAGCCGTTGCAAAAATATATTTCGCAACGGATTTGAGCCGTTGCGAAATTTTTACCACTGCCCATTTCGCAACGGCTCAAAGTCATTGCGAAATTATTTTGCAACGGCTTAAAGCCATTGCGAAATGAGGATTCTGGTGTAATGATAGGAGTCATGATTTATTTTAGTTTTCCGCTGTGTATATTAAGTCAGATGTGACTATATTGATTCTGATCAACCAAGGGGCCATCGTCATATGTCGCTCTTGGCGTATTTTGTGAACGTTATATTTGATCATTTCCTAGAAAACATTAAGGGATAACGTAACATGGATATGAATTATTTTTTTGGAATGTAATCAGTAAAATATTGTTTTGATATCTGCAAATTTGTTCATATTCAGGTACTACTAATATTATGGATACCATTAACATTATCGTATTTTGTTACCAGAAGTTAATACTGTGGATGACTGAAGCATCTATAGTGCTTAGCTTGCCTCCAAATACGGATGTTACAACTTGATATCAGAGCATAGGTTTTAGGAAAACTTTAAACTAAATATGGTTTTCAAAACACAATCCTAAGGAATTAGAGTAAGATTGGGGTACAGGATAACACCATAGTAACGTACTTGTATTTACTATATACATATACATATATATTAGTATACACTTTATCTCTGGTCTCCTATCTTTTATAGGTTATTTTTCTATATCTCATGAGGTTTGAATACAGATATGGATGGTAGAAGAGGAAGAGTAAAACCAGGAAGGAAAGGTGCTGAAGGGAATGCTATACCTAATGGAAGGAGAGATCAAAGTTAGGTACAAGCAGAGAATGTGGGTGCTGGAGTCCTGCGAGCTAGAATGGAAACTATGTAACAGTTTTTCGTGTATATGGTACGGGCGGGAGTTGTTGCTGGAGTAATGGGATTAGGAGTTTAGGAGGATCCAGTTGTCAAAAAGTATATTGTTCTAAGCAAAGATTATATTAGGCTCAGAGGGAAGCCATTTATTGGAATGGAAGATGCCATTGAGGTGGTGAATCGGTTGCTGCATTATGAGAGAATCTTTGCATATTTGGGGATTAATGATGAGCAGAAGAGGAAGTTGGTATCAAGACAGCTTCAGGGAGCTACTTTGTTCTGGTGGAATAGTGTGACTATGTTAGTGGATGAGGATACTATGACATGTGCGGAGTTTAAAAGGAGGTTCTAGGAGAGGTTCATGTCGGCGATGGCACAGTTTGTGTTGATCCAAAAGTTTGTTGAGCTAGAACAGGGAGAGATGACTATTCTGGAGTATGCTCGTAGGTTTAAAGAGTTGGCTAGATATGGTTATACCACAGTTGATACAGTGTTGAAGTGGAATGAGAATTTTATCAAGGGGTTAAAGCCTGAGTTGTCCAGGGCTACTTTGCATATTAGAGATCCTTGTGATGTGGTTGTAGAGATGACTTTGAGACATAAAGAGATGCTTACTTGTTAGGAGAAGAACAAGGTGAAAGAAGTCTAGGTTCAGCATGATCAAAAGAGGAAGGTCTTCCAAAAGAAGGGTGCTCAGTAGAGTGGGGCAGCAAAGAAGGGAAAGTCTAAGATTGTTTGTTTTAAGTATGACAAGAAGGGCCATTTTTCCAATGAGTGTCGTACTGGGACGCCCAAAAGTAATCGAGAAGAAGAATATCAGGTACTTCAGCTGTGATCAGATAGACCATTATAAAAATCAATGCATGGAGCCTACTAAGGATGGAAATGGCAAGCTATATGCATTGGAGCCTGCTACTTCGAAGCCAACAACTCAGGAGAAGGGTAAGGCGGTTTTGGGAGGTATGCTTCAGATGCAAGCATTCTATTTAATACTGGTACATCACATTCTTTTATATCTAGATGTCTGATAGATAAGCTTAACCTAGAACCTACATATTTAGTTATTTCCTTACGGATTGTGAATCCAATATGAGGGTATGCAACTCTAGGTTGAGATGTGACCAGTTAGAGTTTGACTTGTTAGGTCATATTTTCGCTTGTAGTTTGCATATATTTGATTTTGTGAGATTCGAAATTATTCTTGGGGTGGATTGGTTAAGTGAGTATGATGCTAGGATATTTTTCCATGATAGGGAAATATCTCTTGGACACCCTGATTGCAGCAGCATGATTGTTTATATTGTAGAGGGATCTAGCGGTGGGCTGTATGCTTTGTTGGATGTAATGGAGTTGGATGTAATGGAATTGGATGATAAGCTGAGCCAAGTTTTCGTGGTTAAAGAATTAGCAGTTGATTTTGAGACTGTAGAGGGATTACCGCCGAAAAGACCCAATGAGTTTTGGATGGATTTGGTTCTGGGAACAGAACCAGTGAGTAGGCCACCAAGCAGGCTGACCCCTACAGAGATGAGGGAGTTAAAGGTGCAGTTGGTGGATTCAAAAGGCAAGAGTTTTAGTAGGTCGAGTAGTTCGTCTTAGGAAGCAGCCATAGTGTTTGCTAAGAAGCCGAAGAGATCATTAAGGCTATGTATCGATTATCATAGGTTGAATGAGAAAATAATATAGAACTGATATCCATTGCTGAGAATTGACGATTTATTCGACCAGTTGAGTGGAGCCAAGGTATTCTCTCAGTTGGATTTGGCAACAGGTTTCCATTAGGTCAGAGTAACAGAGGCTAATATACATTTGACGGTATTTAGAACCAGGTTTGGGTGGTATTAATGGTTAGTTATGCCGTTCGGACTGACTAATGCACCGGTTTTCTTTATGGATTTGATGAACCAGGTTTTTCGAGAGCACTTGGATAGGTTTGTACTGTTTTTTCATAGATGATATCTTGATATACTCTAAGGATGAAAGAGAGCATGAAGTTCATCTTAGAGTGGTGCTTAAGATGCTGAGGCAGCATCAGTTGAAGGCGAAGTTTTCAAAGTGTCATTTCTGGAAGAAGGAAATGAAGTTTCTCGGTCATGTAGTCTCAAAGAAAGGATTGTCAGTGGATCCGACTAAGATTGAAGCGGTGAATAGTTGGAAGAGACCCAAGACAGTGACCGAGATAAAGAGTTTCCCTGGTTTGGCTGGTTATTTTCAGAGTTTATTAAGGATTTTTCGTAGATAGCGGAATCAATGACTAAGCTAACAAGAAAGGATGTAAAATTTGTATGGACTGATAAGTATGAGGAAGCATTCCAGAGTTTGAAGCACTTATTGAACCATGCACCTGTGTTGATTGTTTCATAAGGGAATCGGGATTTGGTGGTTTATACAGATGCTTATGGAACAGAACTAGGAGTTGTGTTGATATAGAGAGGTAAAGTGACGTCTATGCTTCTTGACAGGTTAGACCGCATGAGGTAAAATATCCTTAGCATTATTTGGAATTGGCTGCGGTGATTTTTGCATTGAAGGTGTGGAGACATTACCTTTTGGGAGAGAGGTTTGAGTTATGTACAGATCATAAGTCATTGATGTTTTCTTTTCTCCAAAAGGAGCTGAACATGAGACAACAGAGGTGGTTGGAGTTGATTGTCGCTTATGATTTTGGGATTAAGTACACATCGAGGAAAGGCAACAAGGTTGCAAATGCACTTAATAGGAAGCATCAAAATGTAGTGTTAGCAATGATTGCTGTGTAGAAAGATTTGCAAGCATTGGCTGATTGCAGAGTGCGATGTAGATCTGAGGCTGGTTGTAGTGAAGAAACTGTAGTATTATTTTGTTTGGAAGTTCGACCAGTAATGATCGAAACGATTTCTTCTAAATAGGAAGAGGATCCAGTGTTAGCTAAATGGATCATGAAGTTAAGAGAAGGAACCGAGAAAGATAACTTGAAAGATTTCAGTCTTGACCAGAATGGGTGGTTGAGAAAGAAAAGAAGATTATGTGTTCCGAGTGTAGGAAACATAAGGAAAGAAGTCTTGTAGGAATGCCATAGTTCGAAATACTCTGTTCATCCAGGAGGAATTAAGATGTATCGGGATCTGAAAAGAAGTTTCTTCTGGGAGGAATGAAGAGAGATGTTGGCTTGTGGGTGAAACAGTGTTTGAAACATCAGCAGGTAAAAGCTGAACAATAAAAGTCAAGTGGGGTGCTTCAACCGTTGGATATTTCAGTAGGGAAATGGGATTCTATTTCTATGGATTTTATTGACGGCTTGCCAAGTTCGAACCCGTAAAATGATAGTATATGGGTCATTGTGGACGGACAGACCAAGAGTGCCCAATTCATTCCAGTTAAGTCGAACAAAACATGAAGAACGTAGTTAGACTGCATGGAATTTCTTGTAGTACAGTAAGGATAGAGATTCCTTATTTAGTAGTGTGTTATGAAGAGTCTACAGGAAGTTTTGGGAACCAAGCTCAAGATGAGAAGCGCTTACCATCCACATACTGATGGTCAAACATAAAGAGTTGACAAAATCTTGGAATATTTGTTAAGAGATTATGTTCTAGATTTCGGGGGATCAAGGGATGAACATCTGCATTTAGTTGAGTTTTAGTATAACAATAGTTATCAAATTAGTATTGGGATGGCACCGTTTGAAGCTTTGTATGGAAGGCCATGCAATCTTCCATTTGTTAGTTAGAGAATTGGGATAGGTTTGGTTCTTGGTCCAGATTTAGTAAAAGAATCTACAGAAAAGATTGTGGTCATTCAAGCTAAAATGAAGGAGGCTCGGTCTAGGCAGAAGAGTTGTGAAGATTGCAGAAGGAAAGGTTTAGAGTTCTAAGTAGGAGATCAGGTATTTATTAAGTGTCACCGATAAAAGGTGCGATCAGATTCGGAAGATCGGGAAAGTTGGCACCGAGATTCATTGGACCTTTTCCTATTGTTGAGAGGATCGGGAAACTCGCATATAGAATTGAGTTACTGAGTAATTTAACATGAGTCCACTATGTTTTTCATGTTTCTCATCTCAGAAGGTGTGTTAGAGACCCTGGGACTACTATAGCACCGAAGTGTTAGAGGATTTAGTAGTAGAACCGGACTTGGCCATAGTCGGAAAAAAAAGTTGGTATAGTTGCAAGAGATGAGAAGAGGCTTGAACCAAGATAGTCGGATTAGCCAAGGTCCAGTGGAGTGACTATAGCAGTGACTATACTTGGGAGACAGAGAGCAGAATTGGAGATACTTATCCTAATTTTTTTGACGGTTTGTTTTACCTTCTAGATTGATTTGTTGTGTAACTTTTCATAATTTCAAGGAAGAAATTCTTTAAGGAAGGGAGTTTGTAACACCCTATTTTGATAACATTATTTAGGATATTTAATTAGGTAAATAAAACAAAATATTGTGTTGATTAAGAGATTGAGATTTGAATTATAACCAAGGGGCAGCCATGCCATTTAGACTATGAATTAAAAGAAGAGTTTAAAATGAAATATAGGAGGAGTAAAATAGAAAAGAGGCCGTTCCTATATCTATATCCCTTAGCAATGTATCCCATACACGTTCTTTTCATTTGTTCTAAACTTTAAAAGCTAAGGCTGGCCACTATTAACAAGTGCAAGAGAAATAAAGAGAAAGGGGAAGCTTAATAAACATCAAATACATTCAAATCTTGTATCTTTTATCTCTTAATATAACGTGAATAATGTTTGCATCTCTCATTTTTTTTGTATTCGATTTTAAGGAGAAATCTGAAATATTTTGCAATGTTTTGCCATGTTTTTGAATGATGGAATGGTTATATATACTTGTTGATGATTTATGCATATTCATATTGATTTTATTATATGTTTTAAGGTAAAAACTATATTAAATGACATCTAAATGCCTTGGAAATTTTTATATAAACGAGAAATAATATTTAGGAGACGGGTTTGAAGTTTCGTAATTTACTAAATTGTTGTGGAATTTATTTGAATTTTCTAGTAAAAAAATGTTATTTTGAGTTATAAATTATTTACGGTTAAATAATAAAGATTCCGGTCTGAAGTTTTTATATGTTGGAAAACATAGCAAAAGAGAATTTTTTGAATTTTTGTATATTTTTCCTAAGTGTTTTAATTGATATATAAAATTATTTAAGGCATGGTACTTAAATGTTTTATATATTTATAAGAGGAGAAGGTGCTTTTTGCAAATAATCCAAATTTGTTAATTTTGAAACTTGGCAGCACTTTTAAAAAAGTAAAATGACAACCAATCCGATTTAGACAAATAAGGCAGCTTAAATACAAATGAAATAGTTTAAAAGTACAAATAAATAAATTTTCACTGTTTTAATGCTTTAGGCACAAGGTTCCACTCTTTACCTTCGCCTCGGACACAGTCGAAACCAATGCATATGGTACCAGGCAACCGGTACGTAGTGAATTGGATGTAGGTGAAAGGCATTGAGTCAAAACCAGGGGATTCCAAAGGGGTTGAGGCAATACTTTGGTTCAGAGGAAAATGCGCCTCCTTGCTTTCGCTAAGATGCTTTCGACTTGGTTACCTTTCAGCTAGGTCAAATGGTTTTTAAAGAATGGTTTCGATTAGGTTGCGCTTTTATTTTAAATGGCTGCATTTGCCTGGGTCGAAGCTCTTAGCTACCACCTTTTTACCTTTCGACCTAGATGGTTTCGAAGGGGTTGTTTTATTTTCTAAAATTTGAAGCTTATCCAATGCTTTCAAAGGGATGGTTTCGACACCATCACTTCTTAATTAGGATTTCTTTCGAAAGGTAGGCTTTCGACTTAAATGATTTAATGACCCTTTTTCTTAATTGAAGTATAAACCAAAAAGGTTTCGAAAGAGTCAGCTTTGAATGGTTTCAAAAGATGTTTTCCACTTCTTTTAAATTGAACTCAAGAGCTTTCGAAAGGTTTATGTTTTTCAAAGTTTGATGCTTTCGAAAGGTCTTAAAGGATGGTTTCGAAGGGATGGTTCCTGTGATAACCCGGATTTTTGAACATCTGATAGTTGGATAATTATCTGGTTTATAGATTGAACAGATAAGAATTCTGATAATAAAAGATATCTGGATATAAATAATAGAAACTGAATTTTTATATCTGGATAAATATTTATTTGATAATCTACTAATATAATTTTTTATCATTGGCAAATTATTCCTTTTGAACAAATAATATGTTGTTAATATATACATAGGATGATTTTAAAATTGATCTTAAATTAAAATTGAGTATGAATTTTAAATTCAAAGGATAAACATCTTGAAGTATTTTGGATTTAAAATATATTATATATGATTTAATTTCTTTTAAATAATTGGTTTTATATTATTTTTCTCTAAAAGATTTATTTATATAAATTTAAATAATGTATTTACTTAATAGGAAATATATATATATATATATGTATATATAAGTTTTATAAAAATCATTTAAAAACATATTAATACATGAAGTTAAAAACGTAAAACAAATTTTCTATACATTATAACAAGTGTAAACAATGTATAAAATGATAATGACAAGTGTATACTAAATTGCAATATGTAATACATGTGTCATTAATTTTTAAAATAAATCAAATAAAAAGAAATTTATAAGATATACACATTTATATTTTCGCCTTTCAATTTTCGTTCATATGTTTCAAATCCAAAACTAAAACTAGAAACCAAACCAAATATAGAAACTGAAGCTCAACCAAATTTTAGATTCAAAAATAGATCAAATAAATCATCTAGAAAGCTAGTTAATCATCATAAAAAAAATCAATCAAGGCTGTTAACCTGAGCAAAGATCAGTTTCAGATCTAGAAACCTGTAGCAAACTCAAGCAAAATCATCTCAGGTTTACAGGAAAGATTCAACTTAAAACATCAATTACAGATCAGTCATCAAGCGGATTCAATTTAACATCAAATTTCAGTTCAAAGGTAAAGTCCCGTCCTCTATTTATAATTTTCAGGTGAGTAAACACCCCCTGTGCAAAACTTAAATCAGTTTAAAATCTTGATGGTTGTGAATAATATTCATAATAATTTTGTAATAAATGTTACATGAATATGTATAATGCTTGCATGTATATGAAAAAGATTGGATTGAGTGTGCATGTTTATATATTCATATGCAGGGGTCTCTGTTAGTTATACAGACTAAAACAAGAGTTAAAAATCAAAATCTCATAATATATTCTCCTATAGGCTGTGATGTTTGAATAAAACATGTTTGAATCTTTAGGATCTAAATGTTAAAAATATTTTTTTAGTTTAATTTGAAGGAAGCTTTTACTGGAAGAAGAATTACAGAAAAAAATTCTCATACATACTAAAAATTTGACTTAAATAATTGATTTTCTCATTTAAGTAATCTAATTAGTTATTGAAAATGGTGAATTTTGATAATAAAATCCAGATTTTTAAATTAGTGGTTGATCAAAAATTTTGAGTTGATTAGAAAATAGGTTTCGAGCTTTTTTGTTGATCGGAGAATTTTGGTGTAGTAAGTTTTGGGGTGAAGCAAGTCTGGATGAAGGTGATGACGGAAAAAATATTCAGCGATGATATTTTTCACCGTGGCGACGCGGCGAGATGATTTTAGGGTTTTAAGCTGTGTTTGGGACGGGGTTTTTTTCTCGGTGATCACAACATCGTGCTAACATCGAGTGAAGCCGGAGGAAGGGGAAAAGGAAGTAGGGTGATGAGCGAAGCTTCAGACGTAGAGGAGTGGAACCCGGTGGTTGGTCGCGGTGGTGCGAGATGAATGAAGGTAGGGGTTTTTCTTTTCTGGTGATGTCAAAGTTTGATTTTTGGGTTCAAGCATTGGCAAGTTTTTTCGATAGGTCAGGAAGCTTGAGGAGATCGGTGGTGATTAGGAGTTAGGATCAATGGTGGTCGGAGGGTCGTCGACGCCATGTGCACGTTCACGAGACCCTGGTATCTATGTTTCCATGTGATGTTGATGAGGAAGATAAGTTTTCTCGGGTTGCGTTCGAAGCAATGTGATGTTTGCCTCGAAGCTGGATAGTGCAGTATGCTCACGAGAACACGAGTATATCTCGTGTATGGGTGGGGTTGTGTTTGGGTTTTTGCTCAAAGATTTAGGTTTGGTTTTGGGTTGTTGTTTTCAAGTTTGAAGCATAGAAGTTGTGTTATCAGGTAGGCAGGATGACCAAAGATTTTAACATATAAGAATAGACTAAGCTTCAAGGCAAAATAAATTCTAAAACAAGTTTTTTTTGAAGTTTTGAAAGGTTTTAAAATTTGTTTGTTTAAAGATAATTATTTTAATAGGTTAATTTCAAAATTCTTTCAAAAGTGATTCAAATAATGTAATTAAATCAAGGATAAATTATTTAAGGATGGTTAATTAGTTAATGAAATCAGTTAAGGGAGTAATTAATCAGTTTATTTATTAAGATAATTTATTAAAGATTAATTAGCTTGTGTAATAAATTTAGAGAATTGCTTTATTAATTTGATATATTAATTAAGGTAATTAATCGTGACGACCCAGAATTTTTGAGCATTTAAAATCGGAATATTTAATTGACTTTTAAATATTTAAAAGTTAATTTTAACTTGAATTCAAATATCACTATTTATTTGATAATTAAATTATTGAATTAAACAATTTGAAGTTGAATAAAAAAATATTGAATCTGGAATTTTAAGCTTGTTAAAAATAATTTGAAGGCTTATAAAATTTATATTGATAATACTAAGGATAATAGAACTTTTAAAATTGAATTTAACACTGATTTGTTCAGTTTTAAAAATATATCGTTTAAATTGAATTTAAAAAGAGCCTTCCGAGGCACAGTCTCGGAATTCGACGAAACCAGTTCCATTGAGTCCCTAATATTGGATTATTATCGGATTTCAAATTTCGTATTGATCGGAGCTAGTGTGTGAGTGTACGATATATAATTGCGCTGAAAATTTAATTGATAATAATCTAATGAAATTTAATTTAATTGGTCAAGCTTCTTGTATACGCCATCTCCTTTACTCATCACGTCACCTCCTTTCCTTCTTATCAGCTAACCGTAATTCATTTCCCAATTCGAAAAAAAGAAGATGAGAAGAATCAAATAATGGCCGAACCAACATTTCCCTCTTCAATTCGTTCAAAAAAACAAATTTAATTTAAATTATTATAAGTCGAAGCTAACCTCTTCAAAGCAAAACCTTTCCCTTAATCAAAATCGAAATTGAATTTGACCTCGATAAAAAAAATGGTGTCGAGCTCGTTTGATTTCGCGCTCGAGCACATCGGAGGGGAGGGCGACCGACGATCTCGTCTCGCGTGTGAGGGTTCATGAGCCAGTTTTCATGCGATGGTTCGAGTAATGTGTGCGATTTGTGGTCGCGATTGGTAGCGAGTTGAGGTGAATGCGATTAGGGTTGCAGGTGTTTCGAACTATCGTGCGAAGTTTGGATGCTGCGGCAGGAGGTTGCGTGGGAGATCGCGGTGGTGGAGGCTGGGATGGCAGCGGGTAGGTTAGGGTCCGGGTCTGAGGTAGCACGCGAGTGCGGTGGAACCTGGAAGGAGTGGTTCGACGATTTGGGTTTGAACCTCACCAGCGACTGGCCGTGTGGGCAGTAAGGTATCCATATTTTATTCCATTCCCAATTAATTTTGATTTTTATAAGAAAATATATATACATATATGTAGTGGAAACAAAAAAATATACATATATAGATAAGGTTTTGTAAAGAGAAAAAGGGAAGTAAAATATATATACATGGGAGTTTTGGATATTGTAAACCATAGGGATTAACTTGTTTAAAATAAATTATTTAATTAGTTTAAAAAATTATATATATATATAGCCTATTTGTGGAAATTGGTTGAAATTAGAATGTGACCAGTTTAAACCACATTGTTAATTTAAAATTTAAATATGAAATAGTAAGTGATTTTTGATAAATTCAAATATTAATAGGATTTGTAAATATTTAAAGCTTATATAAGATTTCAAAATAAAATTTTAATTTGCACGTTGTTTTAAATTTTTTGGAGTTACTGAATAAGTGATAAATTAATTTTTTTGGTTGTTTTAATTACAAAGATAATTTATTAATGGAATTTAGTTAAAATCAATTTATTAGTTTAAAACCAAATGTTTAGTTTAGATTTAATTATTGGCCAATTTAATTATTAAATAGTAAATCATTGGTTAATTAAATTTATAAAATAGAAATAAATGGTTCAAGTTATTTCAAAGTGATAATAAATCGTATGATTGTTATACAAGGTCTGAAAATCCTGGAATCAAATCGAGAATGAAGTGGACGTGCGAATTTAAGAGGCAAAGGTGAGTTAATCTCACTCAGTTAAATTTAAATTCAAATTCAAATTTAAATGATTAAATTTAAATAATTGTTTGAATGGTTGAATTGATTGATGTGCTATAGTATGATATATTTTAGGATTGATATTTGTATTGTGCTAACGTCTGTGGATGCAGGGAAAACAGGTTTGAGGGATCCAACTAGACCCTTCAACTTTTATTTAAATTATTTAATATTTTCTGTTGTGATTATTTGATATTCTATAATGAATTATGTGGAAATATTGAATGCTATGGCTTGATTGATATAATTGGGTATAATGAATTACCAAAGATATACAAATTGGATTCTGGAAAGAAAATAAAAGAAGTGAATCTGTAAGTAAAATAATTATAGAATGAATTTAAGAATGAATTGGAAAAGAAATAAAGTGACTTTAAAATTCTAATAAATAAATCTTGAGTATAGAAAAGAAAATTTGATTAAGCAGAAAGATAATGAAATTTAAAATTCAGTGTTTTTGTTTAAAAAGAACAAAACATTTATTTAAAATTTAGGATTTAAATTATTGGAAAGAATAAAGAAGAAATTGGGAATAACCTGAAATTTGTATATTTCAGTTAAAAAGGTTCGAAATCAAACGGAAAATAATAATAATAAAGTCGATAACTAATGAATTTTAAAATGAACTGATAAGTAAAGAAATTTATTTCAAATGAAATAAATTGGAAATCAATTTGGAAAATTGATTTAAGTGATTGAGATTGGGAATTCTCCCTGAATAACCAAGTATGTTTTCAAAGTAAATTTTTATATATAAGTTAAAAAATTTAAAGTTGTTTTAAAAAGCAAGTTTTGGGAAAATTTATTATTTCTAATATTTAAATTATAAAGTAAGTATTTCCTTTTAATCTATCATAGTTGTAATTATTTAAAGAGTGACTTAGTATTTTGTTTTTAAAAAGTGAAAATCTAGGTTTATATTCTATTAAGTAACCTTATTTTCAAATATTCATATAATATGCATTTTTAAAAAAAATTTTGAAGTAGTTTTACCTTAAATATTTTAAAGTATATTTCAAAGTAAAGTGTTTTAAATTATTTTAAAAATCAAATTTTGTGCTTGGTGATTTCAGTGGAGATAGAAAATATTTGGGAAAGTTTATTCTGAAAAGGAAAGATGATTTGAAACTGTTTTCAAAGGGTTCAAAATAGAAATATATCTTGTAAAGATATTTTAGATAAATAAATAATTTGGGAAATTATTTATTGTTGGATGGTTGTTTGTGAATATTAATTGATAGTTAAATCACCGACTATCAATATTGGACAAATACGTTGATCGCTTCGAAGAGACCGGGATCGAGATTTTTTTCTCGAAAACCACTTCGATCCAGTTTGTACGTTTTGTGAAAACGAGTTTGGATTCGAAGACGGAGCAGTGAAGTGCAAGGGCTAGTCGCTACTAATCCTGAGGATATTTCCAAAATGGATGTAGTAGGAATAATGCCTTCGGTTCCGTTCGAACCCGAGACGGACATGTATGGATGAATGCTTTCGGAACATCGTCAGGTGGGAGATGGGCATTCTGAGGGATATGTTTTAAAAAGGTAACGCTTAGCCTCAAGCCTCATCAAATGGGAATGACTGAAAATCAGGGGTTATGCAGCAAGGCTAGGTGGGTAGCACCCAAGCAAGGTGAGGTCATCCCTGCCTAGATTCCCTTTTATTTCGGCTTAGTGGGCGGTTGCTGATCCCAACCGCAGGGTGATCTCACTTGGGATTATACAGTAAGGGGTAGTCCCGGTCTTGTGTTGCAAGGGAGCGGGCGTACTCCTCGGTACTGTGATCTAGGCCACGTACTGTGACAGGTGGTGCCCCAGTCCTTAGTCATTAGTTGGAAATCCATTCTCCCTACGAGCATTGTACGAGTTTTTTTTGTATTACCCACTTGGTGGCTAGTAGCTTGAATTTAATAGATGTAACAACTTCGGCTATTTTATATGTATTTGTATATAGACCCTACTATAATATCAGAGGATTTCTATAAAAAAAAATTTAGCTAACGTAAGGTAAAAATCCGACATGTTTATTTGTGGCGTGGTCTTACGAGATGCTTTTGTTTTCAAAAGGATTTTTGAAACTTTAATAATCAATTGGGTGTGATTTTCTCACGCTGGTATTCCAGACTGACTCGGGTGTTATTTAACTATAATGCTCGGGTTAGACCGAGTATTATAGGATGCACGATATGATGCTGTGGAGCTCAAGAGACGAGCTGGATGGCGATACGTACTTCTGTACTTGTTTATATATATTTCGCTGTGTTGATTTGCTGTGTATCCAGTTGTAGGTTATTGATGTACTCTAATGCTGTAATATGTAAACAGATATATTTGATTTTGAGTGAAGATTATTTATTATTTATTATATTTTATTCTGCTGCGATGTTTAGATTCTATTGTTGTTTTCTATTTTTTTCTTCTATCTCTTCTTCTTTAACCCAAATGGTTCGTATTTATGTACAACTTGAGTTGAGTTAGGTTAAATAGTGTTGACTCAAGGGGTATGGATTTGCGGGTCGTTATAGTTGGTATCAGAGCTTAGGTTGGTGATAACCTTGGCTCTGGTGGGAAATTACTCAATTAGAGTCCGTAGTACTCTAGAATGAGTTTGAGTGTATTAATAAATATGAGCGCGCATTTGATAGTGAATATAAATTATTTTAATATTGTGTTGATTGGTTTATTGAGTGACATATGAACCTTCGTCGGCACAGTCTGGACAATTGTATCGAAGAGGTTTCTAAATACTTGAGTAGAACAATTGACATGGTATTGTTTTAAATGTGGGTAAATGAAATAATTTTACCCAAACATATATTTTGATATAAAGAAAAGCTTTTGTAAACTATTTTAGCGAATATATGGTTGCTCTTGAATGTTAGAAATGATAATATTAAATTGTTATCATCATTGTGTAAAAATTTAACTAAAAATTTAAAACATAACCTGTAACAACCCGGCATTTGCGTCGATTAATAATCGACTTTTAAATGATTAATATTGACACAAATTTCCATTTGAAGTTTTAAATTTTGAATTTTTAAATTTCTTTTATAAATTGTTAAAAGAAATTTCGGGCTTTAATATAAACTTGGCCCATATTTCTTTTGTTTGATGCTGTGAAGCTTTCGAGTTATAACCGTTCCCCTCTTCATTTCTGTTGGCTAACCCGATTCCTCTCTCTCATTTTCAATTATTCGAAACCCTAAACGAACGAAGAAATAAAAATGGCGGTGGTCTCGTTCGTCCTCTTCTCCAAATTAGGGCTCGGGATTGTGGTGGCCGACCTTACTCTCTCGTCGCTCTAGCGTCGCGCGTCTCCGTGATGCTTCAATTCGTCGACAAGGTGAGTTTACTCACATCTAATTCAACTCTTGCTTCGACCGTTTCCTTTTTGTTTGAATGTCGATGATGAATTTGGGTAAAATAGGAACGAAACCCTAAAATCATGTTCATATATTATGTTTTGAATTCTTCAATTTATCTGCTTGGCCATTTTATTTTTTCTTTAATGTCTGTGATAAATCTGACTTGTTCATATAATCACCAGTTGAATATTTCTTGAGTAGTTTGAGTCAGTTCCTTCTTTTGCTCCTACGACTTTGGCATTTTAAATTTTAAGATGATCTGGACTTTGACTTGTTCAATCATTCAATTCTTTGCTGGCTTGACTTTCTAAAACAATTCTTACTTTGTTCAAAATGCATCTGTTTTTACTGTAAACATGTAAGCTGCTTTGATGTACACACATGCAAACCAATTCACTATTTTTGAAACATTTAAACTGTTCGAATTGCAATTGTTTGATCATTTCTTTTATAAACTGCTTCACCATTTTTTTGAAATATGACCTTGACCTTGCCTTGACCGACCAGGTATATATGTACATGATTTCCTTGCATTCATGTGCATATGAGCATGTACAGATTTGTGAGCATGTTGAATGTCTGAATGCCACTATTGATATATGTCTGAAATGATTCTTGTGTGTCACCCTATGTTTCCTTGTTAGACTTGAAGTCTAGTCTGGTGTAAGTTTTGCATTCATGTTATCTTTGTCATTCATGAATGTTTGCATGCTCCATTGTGTCTGAAACAATGCTTGTATTCTCTATTTTCATTTGCAGTTTGGTTGCCTTTGTCTGGTTCACGATTTTGTTATGTGAGCATGTTGAACTGAGTCTGTGTACATTTGGAGTCTTGTACATGCAGTCTGAAGCATTTTGTGAATCCATGTTGTATGTTGAAGTCTATTGTGTGACTGTGTTCACATGTATTCATGTTCAAGTTACAACTGAACTTAATTTTGAAGTCTGGTCTTTGTTAGCCTTTCTTTTTTTTTTGAATCCTTGCCTCATTGCGTTCATTTGATCTACACTGGGCATTTGGTCCACATGTTGTTTGGTCCGGTACACTTTGGTTATGATCTGATATATATGTATATATATATTTGCATATATGCATACATGTGTCTTAGTGAGTTTGTAATTATTGTGGCTATGCTATGACCATTTCACTGTATTCTATTCGATGGCCATAAATTCTTGTTGGACTTGAATGTGTTCATGCCTTCGGTTTCCTTGATGTCCTTGTATTCACCACTTGAACCGGTTTGGTGTTTTGATATTGAATCTAGTTCCATGTACTTGTGATCAGTTTTATGGCAGTTTCTTTTTGTTGCCTTTTTGGATTTTTATTGACTTGAGCTCGGATTTGGCCTTGTGCCCGTTTGTGTACATCATCACTATAGTGGCAAGGCAGTGCACGCAAGCGTGAACTGCAGCCACACGGTATTGAGTTTTTGGGTACGACATCACTATAGTGGCAAGGCAGTGCACGCAAGCGTGAACTGCAGCCACACGGTATGGTTTTGTGATATTCTATTTTGTTTTGATTTATTAATCTTTTGCGTAGTTCATGTGCTGTAGTGGCGAGGCAGTACACGCGTGCGTGTACTGCAGCCCTACTCATCTTAATGTTTTAATTGATATTCCAATGGTTTGAACTGTTTTGTTTATTTCAATTCAATGTTCTGAATTGCATTCTGATTTGGTTTAATTACTATCGTCTATTCATTATTTAATTATTATTGCTTCTGTGCATTAATAACTGAGTTTGAATTAGACTGACCCGAGTATTATTTTCTTTTGAATTTAATACTCGGGTCAGACCGAGTATTTCAGGTTGTAGATATTCTGCTTTGGGTTGCTGCTAGAGCTATGAAGTTCTTTCATATCTTTTGGAGTAGTCGTCGTCATTTGTAGTAGTATGTAAAATTGTATAGGAAGATATGTATTCATGTATATTATATACGTTAATGTACTTGTATATGTAACTTCCTTAGTCGACTGTTGTAGTTGTATCATATGTACCGTGTGAATGTATTGTAACTGACATCAGTTATTATATATATATGAGACTTTCCGTTTCATCTGTGTTCCGCATTTATATTATCTGTGTTGTTATTTTATATTTACTGTTCTAAACTATTACGAACCATCGTAATTCGTTTTATACTGGAATTGGGGTATGTCGATGGGAGAAAATAAATCGGAGATGAAAAATGAAAGAAAATATATTTATATACCACTCCCATTGAGATAACCAATACTAGTGTAAGGCCTAACTATTGATGGTCGCTCCTCAACAGCCTTATTCTCCGTGCTAGTTGACAGCACTACACCGTAGTGTTCTTGGCTAGCGCGGGTATAGAGGTGGGGCATCACAGCTTGGAATCAGAGCCTGGGGTTTAGAACAAATATAAAACATAACTTAGATAGTACATGTGTTACAACTATTTGTCGATGTTTTATTTCACATCTTTGTCTTAAGATCATCTTTGATTGTTAGGAATGAATTCCTAACGCTTATTCGTGAGCATTGCTGCTATTCTCTATCGCACTTGCTCACTTGAGTTTACACTTCTAAGTATCAGTGTATATATGCTCTACCAAGTTGCATATTGCTGCAACTAGTACCCACTTCGATTTGAACTCGCATTGTTTATTCGAACTGCTATATATATGCATTCTTATCTCTGATTCGTGTACTTAATGCAGTTTCCATACAATTGGGTTTTGGGTATCAATCTTTGAGACAAATTGCATTCCAATTGTCGACTCTGTCTGTTTATCCATGGTTTGTTGGTTTTCATGTGCCTCTCTCTGATAGTTTTAAAATTTCTTTGGTATAAAAGAAATTGTCTTGGTCTTTGCCTTGTCGATATCGACGTTGACTTGACCTTTACTTTTGCTAAAGTCATTCAAGCATTTATACTCGTTCTGCTTTGTTTTTTCAATTGTTGATCGGTTCTTCTTTTCCGGTTAGTTGTTATCACCTTTGTCGACTTTGATAACTTCTATTTCAGGAATTTCGGGTATTCCTACTTTGATGGATTTGGAATCGAATTCTTTGTATTTTATTCACGTCTTCGAATGTGAATCTTAGTGAATTGATTTGGTTTTCGAATTTAATCAATTCTTGATTATTTCCCGATTTGTTGCTATCATTTATTAGCAACTTTGATGACCTTTTCTTCGGGATTTTTGTGAACATACCTTTCGATGAATTCGGTATCGATTTCTTTGGATTCTATTCACGTCTTCGTATGTGAATTCTTGTGATTGATTGTTTCTACAATCATTTTTGTGATTTGTCACTTTAAAAATATAAAGGTTTCAATACTAGTAGTAAATATCAAAAACTCTTTTATCAAAATGTTTTCAACTCTATTTTCAATACCAAACTCGTTTTTGAAACTGTTTTCCAATCTATTAGTATATACAAATCTTTATTTCACTCGTATGAGAAATCTAATTAAACGGCTTAGTAAAACAAGTGGTATGAAACGCTTGCGTTTACTTCGTCGGTTAATTGTTGGACTTGTTCGATTGAACCTCTAGTGACAAATTTTATTAGTGAAGATTTACAGTTTGTTCGTAAATATTTAAGTTAAGTAAGTGGTTATGGGACATGATGCTAAACTTTTACATTTACTGACTTAGTGTAATTGACACTTCTCGTTGATCATGACGATCATTTTTACGGTTAGACTAGGCCTCATCGGTGTGATTTCGTCTCACACATATCTCTTGGGCTTTGAGGATTGTCTAGACACCACTTGTGTGATTTCATTCACACATACTTTTCTTTTGATTGTGAGGTTAGACTAGACACCACTTGTGTGATTCCACTCACACATACCTCTTTTGATTTTTTTTTTGGTTAGTCTGGACCTCAATCTGTGTGATTTCGACTCACACATGTGGGGTAGCGCCCCACGGTCTTCGGGCCATTCGTGTGTCAAAATTAATGGCTTGCAACCATGAGATAGCGTCTCGTTATGCGTTGCACGTGTTGATGATTTTTCATGCTCGCGTGTAGGTGAGATTCCGTGCTCCCGTTCTCGCTTTGCGTTGCACGTGTTGATGATTTTCATGCTCGCGTGTAGGTGAGATTCCGTGCTCCCGTTCTCGCTTTGCGTTGCACGTGTTGATGATTTTTCATGCTCGCGGGTAGGTGAGATTCCGTGCTCCCGTTCTCGCTTTGCGTTGCACGTGTTGATGATTTTTCATGCTCGCGTGTAGGTGAGATTCCGTGCTCCCGTTCTCGCTTTGCGTTGCCCGTGTTGGTGATTTTCATGCTCACGTGTAGGTGAGATTCTGTGCTCCCGTTCTCGCTTTGCATTGCACGTGTAGGTGAGTTTCCATACTCTCCTTTGAGTTTTCATACTCCGTTCGAGTTTTCATACTCCGTTCGAGTTTTCATACTCCGTTTGAGTTTTCATACTCTGTTCGAGTTTTCATACTCCGTTTGAGTTTTCATACTCCGTTTGAGTTTCCATACTCTCCTTCGAGTTTTCATACTCCGTTTGAGTTTTCATACTCTGTTCGAGTTTTCATACTCCGTTCGAGTTTTCATACTCCGTTTGAGTTTTCATACTCTGTTCGAGTTTCATACTCCGTTTGAGTTTTCATACTCCGTTTGAGTTTCCATACTCTCCTTCGAGTTTTCATACTCCGTTTGAGTTTTCATACTCTGTTCGAGTTTTCATACTCCGTTCGAGTTTTCATACTCCGTTTGAGTTTTCATACTCTGTTCGAGTTTTCATACTCCGTTTGAGTTTTCATACTCCGTTTGAGTTTCCATACTCTCCTTCGAGTTTTCATACTCCGTTCGAGTTTTCATACTCGCGTTCGAGTTTTCATACTCCGGTTCGAGTTTTCATACTCGCGTTCGAGTTCTCATACTCTTAGCTTGTGATTTCTGGATTTCTTGTGTAGATTTCTAGAATTTGTGCTTCACCAACTTTCGTGATTTCTATTGATAAGTTTTATCAATTCTTGTGCATTGGTGAATTCGTGTGTTATTGACTTGTTATGAATACAAGTTTAGGGTATGATATCCCTTTCTATCTTTGAGAAGATTCTTGTGACATTTTTGATGAACGAAAATTCATTGGTATTATATTTTGATGCCAATTATTTCGATGAAATTTTGACGTATGTCGAAGTTGCTACTGACATTGCTATTTTAATCACGTGTTTTAAAAATTTGTTATTCTTCAAAATATTTCAAAATATAAATCAAAATTGTTTTCAAAATCTTTACGATTTGCGCTTTCAAAAGAATGAGGAAGCGAATTAAACGTTTCAGAAAAATCGAGGACTTTGACCCCTTTCTTTTACTGATTCGCTTAATTCCGGACTTGTCCGTTTGAGAACGTAAAATGTTATTTATTTAAAATACACAATTTTGCACTTTCAAGGAAACGATGAAGTGAATTAAACGATTTAGTAAAACTCGTGGTTATGGGTCATGTGCGTTTGCTATTTCGGTTAATTTCAGACTCGTTAATTGAAAATTTGTGATTTCTGATTATCGCTTGTGATAATCAGATAATTGAGATTTGATTATCAATTGTGATAATTAAATATTTATGATTTCTGATTATAGTTTTTGATAATCAGATATTTATTGTTTCTAATTATCGTTTGTGATAATTAGATATTTGTGGTTTAATTATCGTTTGTGATAATTAAACATTTGCGATTTGAGATTTGATTATCAATTGTGATAATTAAATATTTGTGATTTGAAATTTGATTACCGTTGTGGTAATTCCTGATTATCGTTTTTGATAATTAGATATTTGTGGTTTAATTATCGTTTGTGATAATTAAACATTTGAGATTTGAGTTTTGATTATCGTTTGTGATAATTAAATATCTGTGATTTGAGATTGATTTTCGATTTTTGATAATCGAATACTTGTTGATTTGATTATCGTTTTGGATAATCGAATATTTGTGATTTGAGATTTCTGAATTATCTATTGATAATTAGATTTTGATGATAATTTGTGAATTTCCTATATGAAATTAAAAGATTTCTTTGGCGTTTATATTGTACTACGCCAGTGTACCGGCTCAATTTTCTGCTATTCATGACATTTTCCACGTCTTCTTATTACGGAAATGCCTTAGGGATTTTTGATTTTTATTCTTGAGCAACCTTCTATTCATATCAATGCTTCGGGGGTTCAGCACCTTCGAAATAAAGATGTTTTCCTCGTGAAAGTTTAGCGGTTCTCAAATCCTATGGATTTCACTTTGGAATCCAGAGAATTCATCGAGCAAACACATTCAAGCTTACTCTTTCATGCTCTTATGGTTGTTACCTTTTGTCCATTTATTCCTTATGATTGCGAGGACGCAATTTCTTTAAGAAGGGGAGTCTGTAACAACCCGGCATTTGCGTCGATTAATAATCGACTTTTAAATGATTAATATTGACACAAATTTCCATTTGAAGTTTTAAATTTTGAATTTTTAAATTTCTTTTATAAATTGTTAAAAGAAATTTCGGGCTTTAATATAAACTTGGCCCATATTTCTTTTGTTTGATGCTGTGAAGCTTTCGAGTTATAACCGTTCCCCTCTTCATTTCTGTTGGCTAACCCGATTCCTCTCTCTCATTTTCAATTATTCGAAACCCTAAACAAACGAAGAAATAAAAATGGCGGTGGTCTCGTTCGTCCTCTTCTCCAAATTAGGGCTCGGGATTGTGGTGGCCGACCTTACTCTCTCGTCGCTCTAGCGTCGCGCGTCTCCATGATGCTTCAATTCGTCGACAAGGTGAGTTTACTCACATCTAATTCAACTCTTGCTTCGACCGTTTCCTTTTTGTTTGAATGTCGATGATGAATTTGGGTAAAATAGGAACGAAACCCTAAAATCATGTTCATATATTATGTTTTGAATTCTTCAATTTATCTGCTTGGCCATTTTATTTTTTCTTTAATGTCTGTGATAAATCTGACTTGTTCATATAATCACCAGTTGAATATTTCTTGAGTAGTTTGAGTCGGTTCCTTCTTTTGCTCCTACGACTTTGGCATTTTAAATTTTAAGATGATCTGGACTTTGACTTGTTCAATCATTCAATTCTTTGCTGGCTTGACTTTCTAAAACAATTCTTACTTTGTTCAAAATGCATCTGTTTTTACTGTAAACATGTAAGCTGCTTTGATGTACACACATGCAAACCAATTCACTATTTTTGAAACATTTAAACTGTTCGAATTGCAATTGTTTGATCATTTCTTTTATAAACTGCTTCACCATTTTTTTGAAATATGACCTTGACCTTGCCTTGACCGACCAGGTATATATGTACATGATTTCCTTGCATTCATGTGCATATGAGCATGTACAGATTTGTGAGCATGTTGAATGTCTGAATGCCACTATTGATATATGTCTGAAATGATTCTTGTGTGTCACCCTATGTTTCCTTGTTAGACTTGAAGTCTAGTCTGGTGTAAGTTTTGCATTCATGTTATCTTTGTCATTCATGAATGTTTGCATGCTCCATTGTGTCTGAAACAATGCTTGTATTCTCTATTTTCATTTGCAGTTTGGTTGCCTTTGTCTGGTTCACGATTTTGTTATGTGAGCATGTTGAACTGAGCCTGTGTACATTTGGAGTCTTGTACATGCAGTCTGAAGCATTTTGTGAATCCATGTTGTATGTTGAAGTCTATTGTGTGACTGTGTTCACATGTATTCATGTTCAAGTTACAACTGAACTTAATTTTGAAGTCTGGTCTTTGTTAGCCTTTCTTTTTTTTTTGAATCCTTGCCTCATTGCGTTCATTTGATCTACACTGGGCATTTGGTCCACATGTTGTTTGGTCCGGTACACTTTGGTTATGATCTGATATATATGTATGTATATATTTGCATATATGCATACATGTGTCTTAGTGAGTTTGTAATTATTGTGGCTATGCTATGACCATTTCACTGTATTCTATTCGATGGCCATAAATTCTTGTTGGACTTGAATGTGTTCATGCCTTCGGTTTCCTTGATGTCCTTGTATTCACCACTTGAACCGGTTTGGTGTTTTGATATTGAATCTAGTTCCATGTACTTGTGATCAGTTTTATGGCAGTTTCTTTTTGTTGCCTTTTTGGATTTTTATTGACTTGAGCTCGGATTTGGCCTTGTGCCCGTTTGTGTACATCATCACTATAGTGGCAAGGCAGTGCACGCAAGCGTGAACTGAAGCCACACGGTATTGAGTTTTTGGGTACGACATCACTATAGTGGCAAGGCAGTGCACGCAAGCGTGAACTGCAGCCACACGGTATGGTTTTGTGATATTCTATTTTGTTTTGATTTATTAATCTTTTGCGTATTTCATGTGTTGTAGTGGCGAGGCAGTACACGCGTGCGTGTACTGCAGCCCTACTCATCTTAATGTTTTAATTGATATTCCAATGGTTTGAACTGTTTTGTTTATTTCAATTCAATGTTCTGAATTGCATTCTGATTTGGTTTAATTACTATCGTCTATTCATTATTTAATTATTATTGCTTCTGTGCATTAATAACTGAGTTTGAATTAGACTGACCCGAGTATTATTTTCTTTTGAATTTAATACTCGGGTCAGACCGAGTATTTCAGGTTGTAGATATTCTGCTTTGGGTTGCTGCTAGAGCTATGAAGTTCTTTCATATCTTTTGGAGTAGTCGTCGTCATTTGTAGTAGTATGTAAAATTGTATAGGAAGATATGTATTCATGTATATTATATACGTTAATGTACTTGTATATGTAACTTCCTTAGTCGACTGTTGTAGTTGTATCATATGTACCGTGTGAATGTATTGTAACTGACATCAGTTATTATATATATATATATGAGACTTTCCGTTTCATCTGTGTTCCGCATTTATATTATCTGTGTTGTTATTTTATATTTACTGTTCTAAACTATTACGAACCATCGTAGTTCGTTTTATACTGGAATTGGGGTATGTCGATGGGAGAAAATAAATCAGAGATGAAAAATGAAAGAAAACATATTTATATACCACTCCCATTGAGATAACCAATACTAGTGTAAGGCCTAACTATTGATGGTCGCTCCTCAACAGCCTTATTCTCCGTGCTAGTTGACAGCACTACACCGTAGTGTTCTTGGCTAGCGCGGGTATAGAGGTGGGGCGTCACATAACCAAAGGTTAAGGAAATAAATTCATTATAAAATGAAATTTATAAATATGAATTATAAATTGTAAATTATAAATTGTAAATTATAAATTGAAATATAATTAAATGGGAATTTGTATAAGCGTGAACTATACAAATGCATTATAGTTAAAATTTGAATTAAAACAGAATTTGAAACTTTAAAACCCCGGAGATTTTGGAAGTATTTTGAAGATAAATAGTAGCATTGTTGTTTTTGGGGTATTTTTGAAAGAAAATTGTTCCAAATAAATTTTGGTAAAGGATATAGCATTAAATTCACTTCGGTTGCTGAAAAATAACTTCGATGATGACTGCAGCATCATCGATGTTCATTTTCGAGTTTCTAAGTGACAGATTGCTTCCAAATTGATTTGTTCAGGAAAACCTATTTGTTTTTGAAATTTCAAAGGAAATTTGTTGGGGGAATAAAGCCAGGATTGGTTTAAAACTTTTGGGAAGTGTGATTTGAGATGTTGGAGATTTCAAAATGTTTTGAAACCAAAAGCCGGTGTTTTTAAATTCCTGAGGAGATAGGTTATAAGCTATAAATTAAGATGATTTTCAAATCAGGAAGAATATAAGCTTCGAATGTTGAAATTTAAATATAAAGTGAAAAGTTAAAAATGAATTAACTTGGATTGGGGAATAAAATTTAACTGGATCGAAATTAATTGGACCAGACTGAAAATAATATCCAGTTGTATTCGAATTAAGTTGAAATCGAATTGAATTAAATAAATCTGAGTTAAAATAGAACTGAGTTGGGAAAAAAAGAAAAAAAATTATGTTGAGTTATTAAATTGAATTAGATTCTTACTAGAGTAAATGGAGGTAAGTTGAATAAGAATTGGATTGGAAAAATAAATAAAGTAGAATAACTTGTAAAGGAATCAAAAATCCATGGAATAAAATATGCTTGGGTTATAAATAAGCATAAGGCTTGAGTTAAAAATAAAAAGATGAATATATTCAAGCCTAGGATGAATGGAATTGTGTAAATAATAAGTTGTGACTTATAAAATTGAAAATGGAATATAAAATCCAAAATAAATATTGTTTGATGTTTTGGATAATAAAACGAAAGAAAATCCAAACTTGAATTATAAAATAAATTGAACTAAGAAAATTAAATGAAGTGATATTTGGAATTAAAAATCAAGTATTGAACTATAAATAGGGGAAAACTAATTTGTTAATAAATTAGTTAATGAAATGTGTAAATGGAACCTATTGTAGTTACATAATGCTGAATTGTGAGTTAATAATGAAGTTTGAAAATAAAACTCAAGTTATAAATCAAATTCGACCAGAATCAATAGTGAAGTAAAAGTAACTGAATTGTGGTAAGTAAATTGGGTGGTAAATTGAAAATGGTAGTGGATTCAGAACTTGAGTTATAAATTAAAAATTTAACTTGAAGTGTTAACAAATTAAATATAATTGGAAATGTGTCGAATAAAGGAAAATGAAGTAGATCAAAATAGTAATGGTAGGAATTGAAAATAAAATCCAAATAAGAGGAAATAAATTGGATATGGCCTTGTAATCAATTGGACGAGTTGAATCTGGAAGTTAAATTTTATAATAACTAATCAAAAGAAATTGTAGATTAAAATAAGATTTAATTGAGAGAGAATTAAGTTGAATAAAAGAGAAAAAATTACTTGAAAAATGAAATGAGCTTAAGTATAGGAATTTTTTTTGAATAAATTGAAGTAAATTAACTTAAGCTGAATAGATGAAGGAGAGTTGAATTGAAATCTGCGATGACCCGACTTTCTACCACCAGAAAATCGCATCATCTTTAAGAAAGAAAGGGATAGAAAAAAAAGAAAAGATAGAGAAGAAGAAAGAAAACAACATCAGAATCTAAACAGCGGAACGAATAAATTATATTAATCACATAATACTTCACATAGTATCATATACATCAGAGATACACAGCATAATCAACTCATACTAGACAGTTATAAACACCTGTCTAGTTATACATCTCAATACAACAACTCAGAGAACACACAGCGGAATACTCTATAGCTATACGCAGAAGCCTCCTGCTCCATTTCTCCTCCAGAATTCGTCAAGCCAACCTAAAATCCTAACCTGAATCCCTTGGCTACTCGTAAAAATTTGAGTACCCAAGAGTTTAAGAAAAACAGAATAAACTCCGGGTCAAACATGGGTCTGATGTGAGTAAACGGTTAAAGTTGCTTAACTTTAAAAACCTTTGAAAATAAAAGGTATCACGTAAGACTTTCCACACATAAACATGGAAAAGTTTTTACCTTACGCTAACCAAAACATTTGATAGGAAATTTTGTGATATTATAATAGTGTCTATGGTTTTCAAATAAATAAGAAATAGCCGAAATTGTTACATGATTAAATTCCATCTACTAGCCACAAAAGTGGGTAGTACAATCAAAACCGTTGGCACTTGTTGGATTTTGGATTCCATACAATGGCAGGGCTACTGGGGTACCACCCGTCACAGTACGTGGCCTAGATCACCATACCGAGGACCACTCCCGATCCCCTGGAACACAAAGCCGGACCCGTTCCTTACTGAACAGTTCCAAATAAGACAACCCCGACGGTTGTAGCTATTCAACCGTCCACACAGCCGAAATAAAAGGGACCTCTAGACAAGTGTAAATCTTACTCTCCAGTGGGTGCGACCCACGAAGCCTTGCTGCACTTCCCCTGTTTTAGCCATTCCCGTTTGATGAGGCTTGAGGTTACGATTACCTTTAGTGAACACATTACTTAGAATGCTCATCGTCCACCTGACGATGTTCTGAAAGCATTCAATCCATACAAGTTCGTTCCGGGTTCGAACGAAACCGAAGGCATTATTTCGTTACACTCATTTTGGAATCACCCTCAGTGTTAACGACAATAACCCTTGCACTCTGAATCACCATCTCGAATCTATAAGAACTAATTCTGTCAAACTCATTACGGAATCACCCACAGAGTTATACTGACGTATAGCCTTTACACCTCGAGTCTTCACTTGCTCCACTTTGACTCACGACCTAACGTTATTTGGAATCGATGTGGTTTTCGGATATCCAAATATGGAATCCCGATCCCGGTCTCATCGAAATCCAAAGCGTGTCTTTTAAGTCCAAGTTGTTTTAAAGGTTTTGAACAATTCAATTCAACTATCTATATACACAAAGAATAGATAATTCACAAATCATAATTGATAATCAACATTATCAAATAATAGGTAATCCACATTATCAATATCATAATAGATAATCCATATATAAACATCCAAATTGATAATTTATGTAACCATCACAATGCAATCAGGCATTCATTTATATCACACAACCATACTTATCTCATTACTGAGATCACAAAGCATTCAAGACAATCAATGTCATCCATTCATACATAAGCAACGATTCGCTCATACCACAATATAATTAATTTAAACTGAATTAAATTAACTATCTCTAATTAATTTAAAGTGAATTAAATTAATTACCTAATCACTTAATTAATTTTAAAATCAATTAAATTAATTACCTTCATCACAGTAAATCTTGCATAAATAAACATTAGTTAAATCAATTAATTAATCGTAATCAACCTTGATTAATTAACTCTTAATAAAGAAATAAATCCTTAATTATTTTCATTAACCATATCAATTAATGAACCTTAATTAATTAATCATGCTTAGGTTAATTGCTTAAATTTAATCAACTTAAATACAGTAATTAACTATTCTTAATTACTTCTTAATTACTTTATAAATTCATTGATTTATTACACCAAGTATTAAACCTTTAATTACTTTAACAAGTAATTTACCCATTAAAATTACTTTCCAATCAGAATTTACCTAACTCAATTACCTCTGTAATTTATCAATTACTTATCTTAAGTAATTAACCTTATCAAAACTTTATTAAGTAATCATACTTATCCATTTATCAAGCGACCATTATTTCACAAATTAATTAATTACTTAATTTCAATCATCTCATAAAACAAAATTGAGTAATTCATCCCTAATTATTCATTAACCCAAATTAATCTTCAATTATTAGATTAATTATCTCCAACTATTAATTAATAAACCTTAATTATTAATCAATCCTTTAATACAAAGTAATTAATTACTAATTACTTTTATTGATTAATTAATTAAAATTAATTAACTAATTAATCAACTCTTAATCATTAATTAATAAACTTAATTATTAATTAACAATCTTAATTTCAAATTAATTAATTCATAATTAAAATTAATTAATTAATCCTTAATTAAAATTAATTATTCTTAAATAAAAATAGTTAATTATTTCTTAATTAACTAGCATTATATTTTAATAATTCTTTAATTATTAATTAAGAAAACCCAATTAAAATTTAAATAAAACCTTTATTAATTAATTACTATTTTAATTAACTCTTAATTACTTAATTAATAAGTAATTACAATTTAATTAATCATTAGACATTAATTAAATCATCATCTAAATTAATAGTTAATTAAATAATTAATTGTACTTAATTAATTACTTAATTAACCCCTTTAAAAATAATTAATTAATTTAATTAATTAGACTTAAAATTCTTAATTAACTTAATTAATTATAACTCATTAAACTTAATTATCTTTAAGATAATACATTATCTTTAATTATTTTGAAAACATTTTATCTTAACAACCAACTTAACTTAATTAAATCTTTAATTAAGTTTTAAAATATAAAGTAATCGTTAATTACTTACCTCTTTATTAATTAACAATCCTTAATTTCAAATAAACCACTTTGAAAACTTTAATTGTTAATTTATAAGTCATTTTACACTAATTAATAAAACATTTATTTAAAATTCTCTTTTATATTTCAAAATAAGTTTTGAAATAATATTAACTTAAAACATTTAAACAAATCATGCAAATTCAATTATAAAACAAATCAATCTAAAATAAGAATTTAACTAAGCTTAAATTTTTAAAGTTTAAAACTTTATTTATTTTAAATTAAAACCTGGTTGAACATTAAATTGGATGCAACCCATGTAAACTTGAATTTAAGTATGAGCACACATACTTAAAACAATCTGCCCCTTTTTAAAGTTTAAAACTGTTTTAATTTTAAAACTTAAAACTGTTAAACTAATAGTTTAACACTGTAACACACAACCCCTATGACCATGCGTGAATTACCCAAGCTATCTTCCCAACTACCCGAGACCTGCTTTGAGAAAACAAGACAGTCCCCAACAAACCCAAATCACCCTGACACATGCAACTCCACCGTGCAACTTGCACCGTTGCCGGACCATCTTTGGTCATCGACGAACCCACCCACACGTCACCCAAACACCCCGCAAACCTCTACGACCAACAGAACAACACCTCTTGCCTCGAATTCAAAAATGAGCTTTTCAGGTGAACCTGAACCCAAACATCATCAGGAAACTCCCCCTAAAACCTCGCCTCCGATCAAGTATAGATCCTATAACTCCGGCCATCTATTGCTGACCTGCCGCGCCTTCTTTATCCAAGATTTCATTCGACTCGATGCTATATTGAAGATTCAGTAATCAATTTTGCAGCAAGCTTCCAAAACTAGGTTTAAATCAAATCTCTGTCAAAATCAAATTCCACAATGATTAATAAATGCTTCAACTATTTTTGCCGCAACCCACAACCATGGTTCTAGCTCCATCAACAATCACGAGTTACCCGAATGCACAGAATCAACAAGCTTTGCAGAATCCCAAAATACAAAAAACCCCCAATTACTCTCCCATTATACTTTTAAAAATTATAAACTTCTTTCCAAAAATCATACTCTTCAGTGATAAACCAGATTTTATAGTTATTTTCTCAAATTTTAACATTTGATTTCACACATTGGTGATTAATTATCATTGCCTTGTTGGTTTACTAGAAAATTTCAAATATCAAGACTATGTTCATCTTTAAATCCTAATTAATACTTAAACTAAACTGCTTTGTTTAAATTCTAAGACATTAACATTTGTTTAAATATAATAACTTGAAATTTCTGATTATATCTAAATTTTCAGTAAGGTGAAACATTAATATAACATTCACAGATTCAAGCCTTATACAATTTTGCAGATTTATCAACACAGGTATAAATTCATATTTACTACAAACATCATCATAAACTTATATAAAATCAGATATTTACTGCTCTATATTTTAGTAAAATTGTTTACTCACCTCATTTAGAAATGCAGTGCAGGGTTTTAGGAGAAAGAACAGGAAATTGCAAAATGCTCTGAATTTTGAAGATGATCCCCTTTTTGAAACAGAAAGCTTCAGATTGCTTCAACAATTTGTTTTAGGTTATATTCTTACTCATGCATGCATATGAAAGATTTACAGAACTGGTTGAAATTTCATCAAGCTTTTTGAAATCATTTTGCAGATTTGAGTTTAAACTGGAAGTTTGCAAAAGAATTTGAATTTGAAGATTTATTGAAACAGAGAAACCTTCAGATATTCTTCAACAATTTGTTTTCAGGTAACACTTGCATGCATAAGAATATTTGATGCAGATAATTGAGTTTGAGGAATTTAAATGCAGATTTTGTTTTGAATCTGCAGGCTTGCAGTTTTGAAAGTATTTCCAGGTTTTGAGAAAATGTTTTACATGTTTGGGCATTGATCTAGAAAGAATGTTTACATGCTTTGATTTGTAAACATAATGGTTTCAGGCTCTTTGAATTTTGAAAACTAGATTGATTACAGGGATTGATATTTGACTTGGAGGAATGGATGCAGGCCTTGCATTTAAAAAACTTCATGTTTTGGTATGTTTAATTTTGAGCATGAAATTTTCAGATTTAGTTTGAGGATGGTTTGAATTGAGGAGCTTCAAAGTTGCATGCATATTCAAGTTTCTATTTTTAGACATGAACATAAAGTTTTAAAGAAAAAGGAAAAAAATGAAAAGAGTGTTTATATAGGATAAAATTTCAGATTTTAATAAAAATAAAAGAAAATACAAATATTGTAACACTTGTCTCTAATTACATAGAGGTTGTAACACTTGTTATCAAAGTGTTTTAGAAATAAACATTTGTTACTTCTTATGTATTTGTTTTAAAAGAAAATTCAAAAGACTTTTAAAATTATTTTCCTAATTAACAAGTATGTTTTCTAAATTTTAAAAATGCTTTTCTTATTAAATATCAAATAAACAAATATATTTATACATTTATAAAAGCTTTCTAAATTTATATAAGTAAAATCTTTGAAAAGAATGAAACCAAATATGATTTAAATAAAAATATATACAACATTTCAAACTTATTTTAAATACTATTTTAAAAAGCCTTTGTATTTATTCTTTATTAAATAAACACAAATCAAATTTGTTTAGATAAACATTTATAAAAGAAAAATAAAACAAAATCTTATTTCTAATTAAAATATTATCTATATATTTTTAAAACCAAATTATATTATTATTTTATTTTAAAATGTATGTATATTCTTGAATTCAAATTTATATTCATTTCAAAGTCAAATTTAAAAATCAAATCTAAAATAAATTTAAATAAATATAAACATCTATTTTTAAATAAGCTCATTATTTATTACCAATAATATATCCTAGTTTGAAATAAATTTAAAATACACAGATTTAAATACACAGATATAAATGTATTTAAACATACTTATAAATTTTGAAAACAATATACCAATTTAGAATTTATTTACACAAATAAAATAATTAATCTTAATATAAAACCAATTTATAACCAAAATTAAAACATTACTTGGTTATTTATTTTGAAAAGAACCATTTTATAAATTTTAAATAATTTAAATTAAGAGATTATCAGCATTTTAAACTCCTAGAAATTCCGAGATATTACAATCCTTCCCCTTTAACAGAATTTCGTCCTCGAAATTTAAAACAAAGATAATCCAAAGTTTTACTTTATTTCAACCAATTCAAACATACATAACAGCTATACACTATCAATCAAACAAACAATTTCATCCAAACAACCAATTCAATCAAAAAACACTAGCTATCCGGACACAGTTCCAGATAAACTTCCAAAATTATCTCGAGTCTCCCCAGTACAGACACAGGGATACTTGCTCTACTAAACCCAAACTAGCTAAACTGCTAAGCTATTGAGTTCTCACTCAGCTAGATCTATAATCTACACAAGATACCAGACCAAAGACAAGTCTGATCAACAACTAAAACCTTCACAAAACTACTAGTCTCAAAACCAATGATGAACCAAAACACGTACTCTCTCAGAGATACGTGAAATAATTTGAATTCCAGTCTTCCAAACTGGCAATTCAACTCTTCAATCCAAAACACCGATCCTACAAAACTTAGAAGAATCCTATATACTACGGAGCTCACCTCAAAATCTCACCAAATCTTATTGCTTCGTTTACCATAGAAAACCTCCACAGCATCGAAGTCTCCAACTTCGAATTCCAAATTCTTCCGTTACTTAGCCTCAAAACTTATCGGATGATCCGGGCTGCCAACAGATCCTTCCCGATCAACTCAACCTTCGCTGATACTTCTACAAACAAACTGGATCAACTCAACAAACTGATCCACACAAGATTAATCCAAAAATCAAAACCAAACTTTACTATCAACAGAAGAAAACAACTTCTCCCATCCGAAAAGACAGAACAGAATCACTCGCCAACTTGCCTCAGATTCTGAAAAATAAATTCAGAAGAAATTCTCTAATCCAAAATACTGCAACATCCAGTTGCTTCTACTCAAGTCAACAGCCACCTTGCTTCCGCTGCACAACTCTGATCTGGAACAGATGAAAAATGCCACAAATCCAAGCAAAGACTATCTAAGATAATCACCAAACCGTCGCAAGTCACTTTTGCGATCAACCAATCCAAATCCAAGATACTGTTCTCTTTCCACTAATCAGAACATTTTATCCTTGACCAACTAATCCATCAAAGGAATAGATCCTCACCGCTGCTTCTGAATTCCACTTCCAGGAAATGCTAAGCCAAAAAGATCTTCCTGCTGAAACACAGAACACTCCCGAGCTGCACCGCTAACATAGATGCCAAAGACTTCTTATCCAAAGTTCTTTGAGAAACTCGGACCTCCAACTAAACACAAACATCCTGCTAAACTCAGCTACAACCCAAAGCAAACATACTTCCTTAACTTGTTCCAAAGAAAACATCTTAGGAGACAATCCATAGTCACTGCATCTCATCACGCAGCTACTACTTCCTGAGGTATCAAAATACCATCACTCACTTCTGCCTAACTGATAGATCAAAATTCTCAAAAATCCGCTCACACTAGCGCAACCGGACTCACACTTCAAAGATGAACTCCGAACCTTAACAGGTTTCCTTCAGAGATCAAATGAAATCCTTACACCAAACTGCAAAGATTACTCGAGATGGTATTAGGTCTACAGTCTCGAAAAATACACTTCCAACCACAAACATTCAAACTCCAACCAATGGTAGTTGTGTTACACACACCACTACCTAATCTATCTTTATAACTTATATCGGAAAACCTGAACAGGTAGCCCAACAGATAGGTAGAAATATATATATATATATATATATATATATATATATATATATATATATATATATATAGTTATATAAAAATTTCAAGTACGCTCTCTCAAGAAAGACACCACTACAGAGCCTAGGTATTCACTAAACCTAACGCTCTGATACCAAGTGCGACAACCCGACTTTCTACCACCAGAAAATCGCATCATCTTTAAGAAAGAAAGGGATAGAAAAAAAAGAAAAGATAGAGAAGAAGAAAGAAAACAACATCAGAATCTAAACAGCGGAACGAATAAATTATATTAATCACATAATACTTCACATAATATCATATACATCAGAGATACACAGCATAATCAACTCATACTAGACAGCTATAAACACCTTTCTAGTTAGACATCTCAATAAACCAACTCAGAGAGCACACAGCGGAATACTCTATAGCTATACGCAGAAGCCTCCTGCTCCATTGCTCCTCCAGAATTCGTCAAGCCAACCTAAAATCCTAACCTGAATCCCTTGGCTACTCGTAAAAATTTGAGTACCCAAGAGTTTAAGAAAAGCGGAATAAACTCCGGGTCAGACATGGGTCTGGTGTGAGTAAACGGTTAAAGTTTCATAACTTTAAAAACCTTTGAAAAGAAAAGGTATCACGTAAGACTTTCCACACATAAACATGGAAAAGTTTTTACCTTACGCTAACCAAAACATTTGATAGGAAATTTTGTGATGTTATAATAGTGTCTAGGGTTTTCAAATAAATAAGAAATAGCCGAAATTGTTACATGATTGAATTCCAGCTACTAGCCACAAAAGTGGGTAATACAATCAAAACCTTCGGCACTTATTGGATTTTGGATTCCATACAATGGCAGGGCTACTTGGGTACCGCCCGTCACAGTACGTGGCCTAGATCACCGTACCGAGGACCACTCCCGATCCCCTGCAACACAAAGCCGGACCAGTTGCTTACTGAATAGTTCCAAATAAGACAACCCCGACGTTTGTAGCTATTCAACCGTCCACACAGCCGAAATAAAAGGGACCTCTAGACAGGGGTAAATCTTACTCTCCAGTGGGTGCGACCCACGAAGCCTTGCTGCACCTCCCCTGTTTTAGCCATTCTCGGTTGATGAGGCTTGAGGTTACGATTACCTTTAGTGAACATATTACTTAGAATGCTCATCGTCCACCTAACGATGTTCTGAAAGCATTCAATCCATACAAGTTCGTTCCAGGTTCGAATGAAACCGAAGGCATTATTTCGTTACACTCATTTTGGAATCACCCTCAGAGTTAACGACAATAACCCTTGCACTCTGAATCACCATCTCGAATCTATAAGAACTAATTCCGTCAAACTCATTACGGAATCACCCACAGAGTTATACTGATGTATAGCCTTTACACCTCGAGTCTTCACTTGCTCCACTTTGACTCATGACCTAACGTTATTTGGAATCGATGTGGTTTTCAGATATCCAAATATGGAATACCGATCCCGGTCTCATCGAAATCCAAAGCGTGTCTTTTAAGTCCAAGTTGTTTTAAAGGTTTTAAACAATTCAATTAAATTATCTATATACACACAGAATAGATAATTCACAAATCATAATTGATAATCAACATTATCAAATAACAGGTAATCCACATTATCAATATCATAATAGATAATCCATATATCGACATCCAAATTGATAATTTATGTCACCATCACAATGCAATCAGGCATTCATTTATATCACACAACCATACTTATCTCATTACTGAGATCACAAAGCGTTCAAGACAACCAATGTCATCCATTCATACATAAGCAACGATTCACTTATACCACAATATAATTAATTTAAACTGAATTAAATTAACTATCTCTAATTAATTTAAAGTGAATTAAATTAATTACCTAATCACTTAATTAATTTTAAAATTAATTAAATTAATTACCTTCATCACAATAAATCTTGCTTAAATAAACATTAGTTAAATCAATTAATTAATCATAATCAACCTTGATTAATTAACTCTTAATAAAGAAATAAATCCTTAATTATTTTCATTAACCATATCAATTAATGAACCTTAATTAATTAATCATGCGTAGGTTAATTGCTTAAATTTAATCAACTTAAATACAGTAATTAACTATTCTTAATTACTTCTTAATTACTTTATAAATTCATTGATTTATTACACCAAGTATTAAACCTTTAATTACTTTAACAAGTAATTTACCCATTAAAATTACTTTCCAATCAGAATTTACCTAACTCAATTACCTCTGTAATTTATCAATTACTTATCTTAAGTAATTAACCTTATCAAAACTTCATTAAGTAATCATACTTATCCATTTATCAAGTGACCATATTAATTATTTCGCAAATTAATTAATTACTTAATTTCAATCATCTCATAAAACAAAATTGAGTAATTCATCCCTAATTATTCATTAACCCAAATTAATCTTCAATTATTAGATTAATTATCTCCAACTATTAATTAATAAACCTTAATTATTAATCAATCCTTTAATACAAAGTAATTAATTACTAATTACTTTTATTGATTAATTAATTAAACTTAATTAACTAATTAATCAAATCTTAATCATTAATAAACTTAATTATTAATTAACAATCTTAATTTCAAATTAATTAATTCATAATTAAAATTAATTAATTAATCCTTAATTAAAATTTATTATTCTTAAATAAAAATAGTTAATTAATTCTTAATTAACTAGCATTATATTTTAATAATTCTTTAATTATTAATTAAGAAAACCCAATTAAAATTTAAATAAAACCTTTATTAATTAATTGCTATTTTAATTAACTCTTAATTACTTAATTAATAAGTAATTACAATTTAATTAATCATTAGACATTAATTAAATCATCATCTCAATTAATAGTTAATTAAATAATTAATTATACTTAATTAATTACTTAATTAACCCCTTTAAAAAAATTAATTAATTTAATTAATTAGACTTAAAATTCTTAATTAACTTAATTAATTATAACTCATTAAACTTAATTATCTTTAAGATAATACATTATCTTTAATTATTTTGAAAACATTTTATCTTAACAACTAACTTAACTTAATTAAATCTTTAGTTAAGTTTTAAAATATAAAGTAATCATTAATTACTTACCTCTTTATTAATTAACAATCTTTAATTTCAAATAAACCACTTTGAAAACTTTAATTGTTAATTTATAAGTCATTTTACACTAATTAATAAAACATTTATTTAAAATTCTCTTTTATATTTCAAAATAAGTTTTGAAATAATATTAACTTAAAACATTTAAACAAATCATGCAAATTCAATTATAAAACAAATCAATCTAAAATAAGAATTTAACTAAGCTTAAATTTTTATAGTTTAAAACTTAATTTATTTTAAATTAAAACCTGGTTGAACATTAAATTGGATGCAACCCATGTAAACTTGAATTTAAGTATGAGCACACATACTTAAAACAACCTGCCCCTTTTTAAAGTTTAAAACTATTTTAATTTTAAAACTTAAAACTGTTAAACTAACAGTTTAACACTGTAACACACAACCCCTATGACCATGCGAGAATCACCCGAGCTATCTTCCCAACTACTCGAGACCTGCTTCGATAAAACAAGACAATCCCCAACAAACCCAAATCACCCTGACACATACAAATCCACCGTGCAACCTGCACCGTTGCCGGACCATCTTTGGTCATCGACGAACCCGCCCACATGTCACCCAAACACCCCGCAAACCTCTACGACCAACAGAACAACACCTCTTGCCTCGAATTCAAAAACAAGCTTTTCAGGTGAACCTGAACCCAAACATCATCAGGAAACTCCCCCTGAAACCTCGCCTCCGATCAAGTATAGATCCTACAACTCCGGCCATCAATTGCTAACCTGTCGCGCCTTCTTTATCCAAGATTTCATTCGACTCGATGCTATATTGAAGATTCAGTAATCAATTTTGCTGTAAGCTTCCAAAACTAGGTTTAAATCAAATCTCTGTCAAAATCAAGTTCCACAATGATTAATAAATGCTTCAACTATTTTTGTCGTAACCCACAACCATGGTTCTAGCTCCATCAACAATCACGAGTTACCCGAATGCACAGAATCAATAAGCTTTGCAGAATCCCAAAATGCAGAAAACCCACAATTACTCTCCCATTATACTTATAAAAATTATAAACTTCTTTCCAAAAATCATACTCTTCAGTGATAAACCAGATTTTATAGTTATTGTCTCAAATTTTAACATTTGATTTCACACAATGGTGATTAATTATCATTGCCTTGTTGGTTTACCAGAAAATTTCAAATATCAAGACTCTGTTCATCTTTAAATCCTAATTAATACTTAAACTAAACTGCCTTGTTTAAATTCTAAGACTTAACATTTGTTTAAATATAATAACTTGAAATTTCTGATTATATCTAAATTTTCAGTAAGGTGAAACATGAATTAACATTCACAGATTCAAACCTTACACAATTTTGCAGATTTATCAACACATATATAAATTCATATTTACTACAAACATCATCATAAACTTATATAAAATCAGATATTTACTGCTCTATATTTTAGTAAAATTGTTTACTCACCTCATTTAGAAATGCAGTGCAGGGTTTTAGGAGAAAGAATAGGAAATTGCAAAATGCTCTGAATTTTGAAGATGATCCCCTTTTTGAAACAGAAAGCTTCAGATTGCTTCAACAATTTGTTTCAGGTTATATTCTGACTCATGCATGCATATGAAAGAATTGCAGAACTGGTTTAAATTTCATCAAGCTTTTTGAAATCAGTTTGCAGATTTGATTTTAAACTGGAAGTTTGCAAAAGAATTTGAATTTGAAGCTTTATTGAAACAGAGAAACCTTCAGATATTCTTCAACAATTTGTTTTCAGGTAACACTTGCATGCATAAGAATATTTGATGCAGATAATTGAGTTTGAGGAATTTAAATGCAGATTTTGTTTTGAATCTACAGGCTTGCAATTTTGAAAGTATTTCCAGGTTTTGAGAAAATGTTTTACATGTTTGAGCATTGATCTGGAAAGAATGTTTACATGCTTTGATCTGTAAACATAATGGTTTCAGGCTCTTTGAATTTTGAAAACTGGATTGATTACAGGGATTGATATTTGACTTGGAGGAATGGATACAGGCCTTGCATTTAAAAAACTTCAGGCTTTGGTATGTTTAATTTTGAGCATGAAATTTTTAGATTTAGTTTGAGGATGGTTTGAATTGAGGAGCTTCAAAGTTGCATGCATATTCAAGTTTCTCTTTTTAGACATGAACACAAAGTTTTAAAGAAAAAGGGAAAAAAATGAAAAGAGTGTTTATATAGGATAAAATTTCAGATTTTATTAAAAATAAAAGAAAATACAAATATTGTGACACTTGTCTCTAATTACATAGAGGTTGTAACACTTGTTATCAAAGTGTTTTAGAAATAAACATTTGTTACTTCTTATGTATTTGTTTTAAAAGAAAATTCAAAAGACTTTTAAAATTATTTTCCTAATTAACAAGTATGTTTTCTAAATTTTAAAAATGCTTTTCTTATTAAATATCAAATAAACAAATATATTTATACATTTATAAAAGCTTTCTAAATTTATATAAGTACAATCTTTGAAAAGAATGAAACCAAATATGATTTAAATAAAAATATATACAACATTTCAAACTTATTTTAAATACTTTTTTAAAAGCCTTTGTATTTATTCTTTATTAAATAAACACAAATCAAATTTGTTTAGATAAACATTTATAAAAGAAAATTAAAAAAAAATCTTATTTCTAATTAAAATATTATCTATATATTTTTAAAACCAAATTATATTATTATTTTATTTTAAAATGTATGTATATTCTTGAATTCAAATTTATATTCATTTCAAAGTCAAACTTATAAATCAAATCTAAAATAAATTTAAATAAATATAAACATCTATTTTTAAATAAGCTCATTATTTATTACCAATAATATATCCTATTTTGAAATCAATTTAAAACACACAGATTTAAATACACAGATATAAATGTATTTAAACATACTTATAAATTTTGAAAACAATATACCAATTTAGAATTTATTTACACAAATAAAATAATTAATCTTAATATAAAACCAATTTATAACCAAAATTAAAACATTACTTGGTTATTTATTTTGAAAAGAACCATTTTATAAATTTTAAATAATTTAAATTAAGAGATTATCAGCATTTTAAACTCCTGGAAATTTCGGGATATTACAAAATCAACTTAAACTAAGTTTAATAATATTGGATTGGTTTAAATCAAGTGAAAATAAATTTTAATCGAAATAAAATTAGGTGAGTTACCGATAATATTAAATGGAATGAAGTTCTTAATTAAATAATTATAAACCATTTAAAATGTTAAAGAATTGAAATAACTTGGAGACAATATGAACAATTGAATGTTTTCAAGTTTAATGGAATGATTTTAAATGAAATGCAAATGAATGGGTCGTGAATAAAATTGAAATGGAATGTGTCGAGCTAAATGAATGGTCGTGAATGAATTAAAATAAAAAGGAAATTTAATTGGTAATAAAGATGAACCTAAGTTGTTAATGGTTTTAAATGATCTGGTTTAGTTAGTAAAATGAAATGCAAGTGAATGGATTCAAATTTAAAATGCAATGAAAATGAGAATATATGGATTGTGAATAAATTTAAAAATCGAATAAAATTAAGTATAAATTAAGTTGAAATCCATTTAAATTGGTTATAAAACATAAATACCTATTTATTTACCTAGATCTCATCAAATTGCATAGAATAAATTGTCATTTGATGTAAATGGAAGTAATTAAAATTCAATGAATTGTTAAGAGTAAAATAAATTGATTTTGAGAGCAATTGAATTAAATATGAGTTTAGTTTGCTTAAAATTAAATTAAATTTAAGCTTGTGAGTTGTTAACCATTCAGATTAAGTGAAACAATATGTGATTGGTTGTAAGCAACTAAATTAATGTTGGACTATTTAAATTGCTTATAAAAAGTGTTTAATGGGCGTTTCTTTTAGAATTCATATGTTTTAACTATTGCAAGTAAGTGAAATGTTGTTAAACTTCATATATTTGGCATTACATGTTTAAATTGAGTAAGTACAGGTACCTGGAAGCCGTGAGGCTGGATTTGATTGCACTAACTGCTAAATAAATAAGTCGCTTGCTTAAAATCGCTAAATAAGGTATGCCTACGCAATATAAATAGGAAATATGAACTGTTTTTGGTTTTTCCGACCGGGTGGGTCGATGTATATATATTTATATCTTTTGTCAAATTGCAAAAGCTCCTCTATACATAGGAGACTCTGCCAAAAATTTTGAGAAATTTTGGGAGTTAGAAAATTTTTGAAAATTTTGTTAACGACAAAACGATTTCAAACTGGAAATTGAAATAAATTTGTAAATGAAACCAATTTAAAATAATGACATGAATTAGTAATAAATGACAAATAAAATTTAAATATTCAGAGTTAAAGATAAATTGAATTCATATGGAAATAAAAGAATCAATTTGAATAGAAATAGATATAAACTAAAGTGGAAAATGAAAACAAATATAAGAAACGTATAAAATGCTTATACTAACTTAAGAAGGGAATGGTTGATTCTTGATTGGAAACTGGTATTACAAATATATTCTGAGTTGATATTTGAATGAATAAATATTGACATTTTGTATGGAAGTTGATAAAGTAATTTTTGGAATACTATAATTGGATATTAGTGCTAAGCAGGGTATGCAGGCAATATAAAGGAAAGAGAATTGATTTTGATTTCAGAAGATAAATTTGAAATGCTCGACAAAAAGGTATGTGTTTAAGATTCTTTATGAAATTTGATTGGATTTTTGGATCGAGCCACTTGGCCTTTTGTTTTCTTTTGGAATTTGAGAGCCCGTAGAGGCCTTTTGTAGTTGTACCGAGCTAGCCGCGCAAAGGAGACGCTGGCAAAAAATTTCGAAAATTTAGAGAGTTAGAAATTTTTTGAGAAAATTTGAAATTTTAAACTTGGTTTTGAATTATAATTTGAATAGTTGAAAGTAAAGTTATTTGGGAACTATGGAAAAGCTTGGAAAGTTAATAAGAATAATAATGGGTCTTTTATAAAAGATAGTTGGTAAGATGTTGAATTGGTAGAAACTGTTTGGATTTGGGGAAAAGAATAAACGGGAATTGGACCATTCTTCCTAATTAGTAATTTCGGGGACGAAATTCTTTTAAGGGGGAAGGAATGTGACGACCCAGGATTTTTGAGCATTTAAAATTGAAATATTTAATTGATTTTTAAATATTTAAAAGTCAATTTTAACTTGAATTCAAATATCACTATTTATTTGATAATTAAATTATTGAATTAAACAATTTGAAGTTGAATAAAAAAATATTGAATCTGGAACTTTAAGCTTGTTAAAAATAATTTGAAGGCTTATAAAATTTATATTGATAATACTAAGGATAATAGAAGTTTTAAAATTGAATTTAACACCGATTTGTTCGGTTTTAAAAATATATCATTTAAATTGAATTTAAAAATAACCTTCCGAGGCACAGTCTCGGAATTCGAGAAACCGATTTCATTGAGTCCGTAATATTGAATTATTATCGGATTTCAAATTTCGTATTGATCGGAGCTAGTATGTGAGTGTACGATATATAAACGCGCTGAAAATTTAATTGATAATAATCTAATGAAAATTAATTTAATTGGTCAAGCTTCTTGTATACACCATCTCCTTTACTCATCACGTCACCTCCTTTCCTTCTTATCAGCTAACCCTAATTCATTTTCCAATTCGAAAAAAAGAAGAGAAGAATCAAATAATGGTTGAACCAACATTTCCCTCTTCAATTCATTCAGAAAAAAAAATTAATTAAAATTATTATAGGCCGAAGCCAACCTCTTCAAAAAAAACCTTTCCGTTAATCAAAATCGAAATTGAATTCGACCTCGATAAAAAAAATGGCATCGAGCTCGTTTAATTTCGCGCACGAGCACATCAGAGGGGAGGGCGACCGACGATCGCGTCTCGCGTGTGAGGGTTTCGTGAGCCAGTTTTCGTGTGGTGGTTCGAGTGATGTGTGCGATTTGTGGTCGCGATTGGTAGCGAGTTGAGGTGAATGCGATTAGGGTTGCAGGTGTTTCTAACTGTCGTGCGAAGTTTGGATGCTGTGGCAGGGGTTGCGAGTGAGGTCACTGTGATGGAGGCTGGGATGGCGGCTGGTAGGTTAGGGTCCGGGTCTGAGGTAGCACGCGAGTGCGGTGGAACCTGGAAGGAGTGGTTCGACGATTTGGGTTGGAACCTCGCGAGCGACTAGCCGTGTGGGCAGTAAGGTATCCATATTTTCTTCCATTCCCAATTAATTTTGATTTTTATAATATATATATATATATATATATGTAGTGGAAACAGAAAATATACATATATATATATAAGATTTTGTAAAGAGAAAAAGGGAAGTAGAATATGTATACATGTGAGTTTTGGATATTGTAAATTATAGGGATTAACTTGTTTAAAATAAATTGTTTAATTAGTTTAAAAAAATTATATATATATATATATATATAGCCTATTAGTGGAAATTGGTTGAAATTAGAATGTGTCCGGTTAAAACCAAATTGTTAATTTAAAATTTAAATATGAAATGGTAAGTGATTTTTGATAAGTTCAAATATTAATAGGATTTGTAAATATTTAAAGCATATATAAGATTTCAAAATAAAATTTTAATATGCATGTTGTTTTAAATTTTTTGGAGTTAGTGAATAAGTGCTAAATTAATTTTTTTGGTTGTTTTAATTACTAAGATAATTTATTAATGGAATTTAGTTAAAATCAATTTATTAGTTTAAAACCAAATGTTTAGTATAAATTTAATGTTGGCCAATTTAATCATTAAATTGTAAATCATTGGTTAATTAAATTTATAAAATAGAAATAAATGGTTCAAGTTATTTCAAAGTGATAATAAATCGTATGATTGTTATACAAGGTCTGAAAATCCTGGAATCAAATCGAAAATGAAGCGGACGTGCGAATTTAAGAGGCAAAGGGAGTTAATCTCACTCAGTTAAATTTAAATTCAAATTTAAATTTAAATTATTAAATTTAAATAATTGTTTGAATGGTTGAATTGATTGATGCACTATAATATGGTATATTTTGAGATTGATATTTATATTGTGCTAACGTCTGTGGATGCTGGGAAAACAAGTTGAAGGGATCCAACTGGACCCCTCAACTTTTATTTAAATTATTTAATATTCTCTATTGTGATTATTTGATATTCTATAATGAATTATGTGGAAATATTGAATGTTATGGCTTAATTGATATAATTGGGTATAATGAATTACCAAAAATATACAAATTAGATTATGGAAAGAAAATAAAAGAAGTGAATCTGTAAGTTAAATAAATATAGAATAAATTTAAGAATGAATTGGAAAAGAAATAAAGTGACTTTAAAATTCTAATAAATAAATCTTGAGTATAGAAAAGAAAATTTGAATAAACAGAAAGTTAATGAAATTTAAAATTCAATGTTATTATTTAAAAAGAACAAAACATTTATTTAAAATTTAGGATTTAAATTATTGGAAAGAATAAAGAAGATATTGGGAATAATCTGAAATTTGTATATTTCAGTTAAAAAGGTTCGAAATCAAATGGAAAATAATAACAATAAAGTCCATAGCTAATGAATTTTGAAATGAACTGATAAGTAAAGAAATATATTTCAAATGAAATAAATTGGATATCAATCTGAGAAATTGATTTAAGTAATTGAGATTGGGAATTCTCCCTGAATAACCAAGTACATTTTCAAAGTAAATTTTTAAATATAAGTTAAAAAATTTAAAGTTGTTTTAAAAAGCAAGTTTTGGGAAAATTTATTATTTCTAATATTTAAATTATAAAGTAAGTATTTCCTTTTAATCTATCATAGCAGTAATTATTTAAAGAGTGACTTAGTATTTTGTTTTTAAAAAGTGAAAATCTTGTTTTATATTCTATAAGTAACCTTATTTCCAAATATTCATATAATATGCATTTTTAACAAAATTTTTGAAGTAGTTTTACCTTAAATATTTTAAAGTATATTTCAAAGTAAAGTGTTTTAAATTATTTTTAAAATCTAGTTTTGTGCTTGGTGATTTCAGTGGAGATAGAAAATATTTGGGAAACTTTATTCTAAAAAGGAAAGATGATTTGAAACTGTTTTCAAAGGGTTGAAAATAGAAATATATCTTGTAAAGATATTTTGAGATAAATAAATAATTTGGGAAATTATTTATTGTTGGATGGTTGTTTGTGAATATTAATTGATAGTTAAATCACCGACTATCAATATTGGACAAATACGTTGATCGTTTCGAAGAGACCGGGATCGAGATTTATTTCTCGAAAACCACTTCGATCCGGTTTGTATGTTTCGTGAAAACAAGTTTGGATTCGAAGATGGAGCAGTGAAGTGCAAGGGCTAGTCGCTACTAATCCTGAGGATATTTCCAAAATGGTTGTAGTAGGAATAGTGCCTTCGGTTCTGTTCGAACCTGGGACAGGCTTGTATGGATGAATGCTTTTGGAACATCTTCAGGTGGGCGATGTGCATTCTTAGGGATTTTTTTTAAAAGGTAACCCTTAGCCTCAAGCCTCATCAAATGGGAATGACTGAAAATCAGGGGTTATGCAGCAAGGCTAGGTGGGTAGCACCCAAGCAGGGTGAGGTCATCCCTGCCTAGATGTCCCTTTTATTTCAGCTTAGCGGGCGGTTGCTGATCCCAACCGCGGGGTGATCTCACTCGGGGTTATCCAGTAAGGGGTAGTCCCGATCTTGTGTTGCAGGGGAGTGGGCGTACTCCTCGGTACTGTGATCTAGGCCACGTACTGTGACAGGTGGTACCCCAGTGCCTAGTCATTAGTTGGAAATCCATTCTCCCTACGAGCATTGTACGAGTTTTTTTTGTATTACCCACTTGGTGGCTAGTAGCTGGAATTTAATAGATGTAAAAATTTGGGTATTTTATAAGTATTTGTGTATAGACCCTATTATAATATCAGAGGATTTCTATAAAAAAAAATTAGCTATCGTAAGGTAAAAACCCGACATGTTTATTTGTGGCGTGGTCTTACGAGATGCTTTTGTTTTCAAAAGGATTTTTGAAACTTTACATAATCAATTGGGTGTGATTTTCTCACGCTGGTATTCCGGACTGACTCGGGTGTTATTTAACTATAGTGCTCGGGTCAGACCGAGTATTATAGGATGCAAGATATGATGCTGAAGAGCTCAGGAGACGAGCTGGATGGCGATACGTACTTCCGTACTTGTTTATATATATTCCGCTGTGTTGATTTGTTGTGTATCCAGTTGTAGGTTATTGATGTTGAGCTGTGATTGATGTACTCTGATGCTATAATATATAAAAAGATATATTTGATTTTGAGTAAAGATTATTTATTATCTATTATATTTTATTCCGCTGTGATGGTTAGATTCTGTTGTTGTTTTCTATTTTCTTCTTCTTCCTCTTCTTCTTTAACCCAAATGGTTCGTATTTTAAATAGTGTTGACTCAAGGGGTACGGATTTGTGGGTTGTTACATTAGTTAAAAGATGATTAATTTATTTAAGGTTAAATTACTTAATTAAGTAATGATAATTACTTAATGTAAGTAATTTAAAGGATTAATTTGTTAAGGATTAATTAGTTTAATTAGTAACTAATGGATATTAGTTATTTATTAAATGCGAATTAATTGGGGATAATTAACCAATGGGCGAATTACTTGATGAAAGTAATTAAAGTTAAATTACTTAATGGAAGTAATTAAGGATTAATTACTTAGTGTAATTAAATAAAGGATTGAAAAATTAAGGATAATGTAATTAATGTGAATGGGTGAAGGTTAATTTGTGTAACTAATTAAATGCTAATTACTTTATGTAATTAAAGAGGATAATTATGGGATGATTAATTAATGGTTTATATTAATTATTGTTAAGTAAGCAGGATTAAAAGTGATTAAAATAATTTAATTTATTTAAATTACTTAGAAATAGTGTAACAAATTAATCTAGCTTATGAATGAGTGAAAGATATTGTATGCCATAGATTAGTTGATATCTCTGATATGAGATTTGTGATGCTATGTGATTTGATATGTTTGGTTTAAACTGTGATAATGTGGTTATCTATCGATGATGAATTACTATGTAAAGGTGACACCGTGTATTCAAAGTTTAAATTGTATTTCACTTGAATAACTTGGGTTAAGATGACTTAGGATTCGAAGATATCGGGGATGGGTATCAATGAATACCCGAAACCACTTCGGCTTAAATTCTTCAGTAATTCTTTAAAGATTTGATATGTGAATCAAATAGGCTGGAATGGGATAAATTTAAAATGATTGGACTATTTAAACTAAGTAAGGGTACCTTGGGATTGATGGGTGAAAATAAGTATTGTCTATAACAAGTTCTGAACTTGTAGTGAAGTACGAGTTAACCCCGGGTTTAAAATAAGTTCATGTTTTAGTATTTCGTGTTTGAATCAAATAGCCTGGAATGGGATAAATTTAAAATGACTGGACCATTTACACTAAGTAAGGGTACCTTAGGATTGATGGGTGAAAATAAGTGTTGTCTATAACAAGTTGTGAACTTGTAGTGAAGTACGAGTTAACCCCGGGTTTAAAATAAGTTCATGTTTTATTATTTCACCTTTGATGGTTTACTCACGCTGGTTTCCAGCCTAACCCGAGTGTTACTTTGATGTAATGCTCGGGTCAGACCGAGTATTACAGATTTTCAAGTAAGGACGTTCTGGAGCTCAGGAGGCTTGCTGGATGGCAGGAACTTATGGAGAGTACTCCGCCATGATATATCGTAGTTTATTTGGGGCATGTTGATTTTAACTCTCCAGTGTTTTGTGTAAATGTTGTAACTATGATGTATTGATATAAACTAGTACAGTTTTTCCTTGTATAACTGTTATTTTTATTTGATATTATATTTTGACCCGCTACGATTGTGAGATTCTGTGTTTCATTTTTGTTTCTTCTTCTATCTCTTTTCTTCTTTTCCAAACTATCTGGAATTTTCGAGATCGAAAATCCGGGTCATTACAGTTCCTCGGTGGTTTCGAAGGTGTTGAAAGTTTGGGTTTTCTAGTTGTTTCGAAAGGATTAAAAGGAAAGATTTTCCAAAGGTTTCGAAAGGTTTGAAAGGAAAGGTTTTTCCTTTGTTTTTGAAATGAAACATTTAAAGGTTTTAAAAAAATAGATGTCTAAAGTTTTAAAGCTTTCGAAAGGAAGGTTAATGGTTTCGAAAGGGTTTGGAGAATGGTTTCAAAAGGAAGGTTTTGGCCTTCCGGCCTAGATAATATAAAGGGTTTTACTTAGTCTGGAAAGATGTTCTTTCAATGGTTTCGAATGGGATACTTTCAATGGATTCGAAAAGGGACTTTCAAAGATATAAATGTTTTCATCAACAAGATTTGGGTAAAGTAAATATAATATGGCAATGTGATTTGAGTAAATCATGGAGATTATATATTTTCCTTGTTTAAGTTTGATTTAAAGGTTTTAAATCATTTTGAAAAGATTTTCAAGGAAAATTTTGAGAAGGTTTCCCTAAGTAAAATGACTCAGATATTAGAATACCTGATTGGACCGGTATATGGACGTGCTGTATAAATTAGCTAGTAGCCCAAACCAATTTTGTCCAAAATTCCAGTGTGTAGGGATTTGTCATGGGTAGGACTAAATTTGTGATTACACACAGAAAGGAATACATGTTTGTATACAGATAGGTTATTATTGAGCCGGCAAAACAATTAGGATCAGGTGACCTTGGAAGATGTTAAGTTAGGGATAGATCGTCCATAAGAGAAGTATTTAACAGACGGTTAAGGATAGATCATCTAGAAGATTAGTGTCTAACAGATGTTAGATAAATTTTGCTATATTGTCCGGTAAGCTCGAGTCAGCCAAAGCTTAATAGTTAGCCTAACAAAACTATATTGATTGGACAGATAGTCCATTTGTTACCTGTTATATATGTTTACATAATGATGCTTTGCAGATTTTAACCAGTTTTGGTTGTAAGAAAGGGTTTAAAAAGATATGTTTTAAAAGAATGTTAGTGAGGGGAAACCCATTCTGCTAAGTGATGTGGTCTCACTTAACATAAAATATCCAAGATGTAAAAGTATTATTCACTACTAGGCTTTATGACTGACTTGAATTTTTGCTTTCCTCTTAAACATTTAGGTGCTCGAAATTGATTTGAGTAGGCTGAGGGTTGAGGTTTTTAGGTTTTATAATTTTTGTCGAATAAAGCTTCTTAAGACAAGCATGAGACTAACAGATAGCTAAATAGGAGTCATAGTTCATTTTCGTTTTCTGCTGTGTATATTAAGTCAGATATTACTATATTGATTCAGGTCAACCAAGGGGGCATCATCATATGTCGCTCTTGGTGTGTTTTGTAAATGAAATATTTAATAATTGCTTGTGAAACATTAAAGGATTATGTAACATGGATATGATTTATTATTTTGAAATGTAATCAGCAAAATATTATTTTAAAATTTGTGATTTTTCTTATCCATATGCTTCCTATATTATGGATACCATTGGCATTGCCATATTTTATTACCAGAAGTTAATACTATGGATGACTACAACATTTGTAGCTCTTAGCTTTTGGTCTATGGATATGATATGTTACAAATAATCATTTATAAATATTGTGGTGATTCACAAAAAATTTTGTGATTGCTTCTCTAAAGGTACTTAAACCTTCCGCCGCATTGTTACGGTGATTCGTGGTGCACCGATACTTGGCTAAGAACTATTTTGTTAAATTAAGACAAAGTGAGATTACAAAATTTTGGGTTAGGAGCTATCGAGGATAATAAATTTGTAAATAAGTCCTTGCATTCATTTAGTTGTATCAGGTCATGCATATTTAAAAAAATTCAATATCCGAAAGTAAAAAAATTGTAGATTTTACTTAACTTAGTTTTCTTTTTTAATCCAAAAGAAAAAAATCTTTTTAAATCTTTTCCTTTAAAAGAATTTCAACAAAAAATCCAAAATCCAAAATTTTTTTTTTAGAAAAACACAAGAAATAATCCAAAATTAAAAAAAAAACATTTTTGAAAATGTCTAAGTTTCCATACTTGCAATAATTTTACAATAGTTGCAAAAGTCAATATTATCCATATAGTTTTCATATCAAACTCTTATGGATATTTTCATAACAACTATTGTGCAAACAAGTTGAATTTTGCACCATAGAGTTTTCGAAATAATGATCAACCGTCAATTCTTTAAAGGAGCATTGAAACTATTCGGTATTTACTTGAACAACGAAATCAAATGATAAATAATTTGGGTAATCTGTGCCATAACTCAAGTCAAGGATTTTAAAATAATCAAAATTTGAATTCACTTCAAAATTCAAATTATTTTGATTATAACTCATGCCAATACAATTTCGAACTCCAAAATTGCAACGACCCATTTTTCGACGCCAGAAAATCGACATCAATACGTCCACTGTATCAAATGCTGAACAATCGAATGCCGGAAAACTGAACCATTAGGGTTAATGTAGAAGGAGGTAGAAGAAGAAATAAATAAAATCAGAATCTCACAGTCGCAGCGGAACAATATATAATAGATAAATGACTAACCTTTAAACAAAAAGAACTATATTTGTTTATACTTTACATCATCAAAATACAACCAAATCTATAGCATACAACTGGACTGTTATATTAACTTGTTCTCACAAAACTGACTACACAGCTTACAACATAGCGGAATATACATCAATACGTGTGATGCGTCTCGCCATCCAGTTCATCTCCTGAGCTCCACAGCCTCATATCCTGTATCTGTAATACTCGGTCTGACCTGAGCATTATAATAAAACAATACCCGAGTCAGTCTAGAAAACCAGCGTGATAAAACACACTCAATTGGATTATTATAGTTTTCAAAATCCTTTTGAAATCAAAGGTATCTCGTACAACCACGCTACAAATAAACATGTCGGGTTTCTACCTTACAATAACCAAAACATTACTTGCCAAATACTCTAATATTATAATAGCGTCTATATAAAATACTTGTTCAAATAGCCGAAATTGTTACATTCATTAAATTCCAGCAATACTAGGTTCTACAAACAAAACTGTAAAGGCCCGTAGAGAGAATGGATTTCCATCAATGGTATGACTACTGGGGTATCGTCCGTCACAGTACGTGGTTTAGATCACCGTACCAAGGATCCACCCTAATCCCCAACATTACAAGACCGGAGTTTCCCCTTACTGGATAGTCCGAATAAGATCAACCTGTGGTTGGGATCAGTAACCGTCCACAAATCCAAATAAAAGGTACCTCTAGACAGGGATGACCTTACCCTAATTGGTTGCTAGCCACTTAGCCTTGTGTGCACCTTCCCTGTTTTGGCCATTCTCGGTTGATGAGGCTCGATGCTAGCACATATTTACTTAGAACGATAATCGTCCTCCTGATGATATTTTGATAACATTCATCCATACAAATCCATTCCGGATCCGAACGAAACCGAAGGCACTATTCCTACTACATCCATTTTGGAATCACCCTCAAGAATCAATCAACCAATAATTTAAATTTAACTATTTAAATTTAAAGGGTAATCCAAATGAGTGAGATTAACTCACCTTTTATTTTTGTTGCAAACCATTTCCATCTCGACTTGTTTTCTTCACGATCTCTAGTCCCTGTAGCAACATCACAAGGTTTTATTAATATTCAAATAAATCGAATAAGTTGATTATTGTTTAATAGTTTTAATTTTAACTAATGATTTAATTAAAACACATAAATAAATTCTAAACTAATCTCCCTTCAAAGATCTTTTAGTAACTAAAATAAATTAAACAAGGAATTAAATAAGTTAACCATCTTATTGTTTATTTTAAAATGAAATAGTAAGTGAATATATATATATATATATATATATATATATATATATACACACACACATACATTCATACACACACACACACACATATATATTACCTTTTAAAACCACATATATACTCATAAAGTAACTTATATAGATTCAAAAATCCAATTTTTAAATAACTCTTCAATATTTTAAAAATTCATATATATCCTCCAAAATCATATATATATATATATATATATATATATATATTAAATCCTAATAAATTAAAAAGATTTTCTTGCAAATCTATATATGATATCAAAATAGAATTAGCTTACTGTAGAAAAATTTAGATACACTTTATTTTTAATTTTACTTTTCCACTGTATACAGATACCTATCTAATAAATAAATCTTTAAATAAATAAAATAAAAAAACGAATGATCAATATACCTACCTCCTGCAGAAATCACCACTGCGACATCAAACCCAGATCGCGCTACCTCCACTACAACTCAAACCCTAGATGAAGCTGCGGTACCAAATCAACCGTGCTTGTGAGTTCCTTGCTGCAATCGAAACGTACGTGACCCGACCTTCTCTTGGACATCGCCTGCTTGCGTGATTCGATCTCCATCGCGAGCTCCAGAATTCTTCGATTATTCTTCTGCCATCTCGATTAGGAATGGGAGGAAGAAAATAAGAAGAGAACGAACTGATAAATTGCTTCGATTAGAAACGATCTGCCTTGAATTGGGTAAACGCGGCCATTTTTTCTTTTTGAGCTTTTGATTTTGATCTATGTTTTGAAGATAAAGAAGTCTCGGGTTTCTTTTTATTATTTACTATTTCACGTTATTATTTAGTTTTTTATTTTAAAACGAACGCATGTTAAACCAGACGAACATGTGTTTGGAAGGGCAGGACACATGTTTTCTTTGAAATAAAGGCCCAAAAGGTCTGACGTTGATATATACTATAATATATTTAATTCAAATTCAAATTGTTTCGATTAACGCAGCTTAAAATCGTGAACCCCTATCAAGGCGTGCCGCTGGGCGTTTATAATGTTAGACCCTTATTCTGAACGCAATGGAAAATGTTTCGAGTCCTAATTTGATCGTATAAGGAAGATAGCTTTTTGGACTCGGTTATTATACTAAATTATCGATATATATTTCGACGCGTTTACCTACCATGCGATTACATGACAACTCAAACACCACGAAAATTGAAATCTGATAATAATGCACTATTACAGATCCAATAGAACCGGTTTCGTCAAATTCCGAGACTGTATCTCGGATGGCTTTTTTTAAATATCAATTTAAACGATATACTTTTGAAACTAAGAAAAACATTTACAAACTCAAATTTAAAACTTCTATTATCTCTAATATTATAAATATAAATTTTGCAAGCCTTTATATATTTTTAACAGATTAAAAACCAAGATTCTCTATTTTAACCAACTTCCACTTGTTAAATTTAATAATTTAATTGCCAAATAAACAATGATATTTTAAATTCAAGTTAAGATAACATTCAAATATTTAAAATCAATTAAATATTTCAATTTCAAATATCCATAAATTCCAGGTCATCACATTCCACCCCTTAAAAGAATTTCGTCCCTGAAATTACTTGTTAAGAGAAATGGTCCAATATCCATTAACTATTAACCCACCCCCAAACAGTTTTTAACATCAACCAAAACAATCTTTTTATTAAAAATACACTACCACCCTTACTAACTTTAAAAACTCTTCCATAGTTTCCAAACAACATTATTTACTTAAAAATTCAAATTATAGTTTAAACCAAATTTCAAACTATCAAAAATTTCTAACTTCCTAAATTTTCGAAAAATTTCGCCAGCGTCTTCTTTGCACGGCTAGATCGGTACCACTACAAAATGCCTCTACGGGCCTCCAGATTCAAAAAGAAAATTAAAAGCCAAGCAGCTAGACCAGAAAATCATCAAATTTCATACAAAAATTTAAACACATACCTTTTATTAAGCAATTCAACTTATCTTCTGAAATCAGAATTCCAATTTCCCTTTGCTTTTAAAACACCCGTATATCCTATCAAGCAATAATATCCAAATATAAACCCAAATTCATTTCATTCATTTCTTTACAAAAATTTCAACATTTGTTTTACTTAAGCCTGTATGATGTGCACATATCGTCCGTACGCAATATCAAATCCGATCGCTTATTTGATCACACGGTTTCACTTTCGAACTAGTATCGTTCACCCAACTTCCTATTGCGGACTCAAATCTGGCCTCTTGATCAGAAATCATCATTCTCCTTGCATAGCCATATCCAGAGTTCGCCGTCGAGAATCGATTAAATTTTTTTAACTCGGAACGAGATAATTACCTTGAAATTCTGTGCTTGAGTCTAGATAAAATCGTTATGCGAACAAATAATATACGTACATCCCACGTATTTATCTTAATTGATTATTAGCTATATCAGTTTCCTTTTTATTCACACTTATTTTTTATTTCCATTATAGATTCACAATTATCTCGTTTCCCAACTTCTTGTTTAATCTTCACCTCAATTATTAACTTAGGTTATTTTACCACTACCTAAATTTTACTTAAGAATTTCACCATTTCTTCTTAAGATATAAATATCTTGTACATTTCTTATATTTGTTTTTGCTTCACCACTTTAGCCTTTATATCCACTTAAATTCAATATACATTTCCAATTCCCTCTGAATTCAATTTACCTCATTACTTAATTTATTTCTAAGTCAAACTAAATATTGAATTCCATTCACCTTATCTCAAACCATATCTAACTAATCATTCTTAAATTAATTCCACTTACTGATTAATTTCTATCTCAAACCATTTTTACTTCCAAACTTTTATTATTTTAGTTTACTTCGAACTAGTTCTACAATTTCACTTTATTTAACAACATTTAAAATTGATTCCAATATTCTATTCCAGTTCTGTTTACTTACAAATGTAAATTAATTTGCTCATTCACAAATTTATTTCTAACAGATAAATTTTATTTCAATGGTTATTCCATTTTAACCATCTTAGACTCTTTCCTTAAAATTCACTTTTATCTAGGTTAGTTCAGTTTCAATTTAATTTAAACTTCTATAGGTTTTCCACTTATTTAAATTCCATTCACTATTCTTCTTATATTTCCTTTCATTTAATAGGTTTACTTTTCCAACTTATTTCATTTTCATACTCATTTTAATTTAACTTTATTCTTCAAGTCAAATTATATTCTATCAAAATTAAAATTATAAAAGTTATCAAACCCATTTATTATTTCCATAAAATCTTTTAATAAATCTTCTAGAGTTTTAAACAATTGCATTTTTGAAATCATATATGCCCAAATCAAATTATTCCTTGCATTTCAAAATAAAATCCATTTTTTTGTAAACAAACACCAAATTCACAATATTTTGGTAGGAATTCCTCCCTTGAAAACTTGAAAATGTACATCGACGATGCTGTAGGCATCACCGAAGTTATTTTCCAACGACCAAAAGAGTTCAGTGCTTTACCTCTTTAAAAACCCTTCCAAATATTTTTAAATTCCAAATCTTACCAGATTTCAAGTTCAATTCAAAAATATTTCTGAAATAATATCATTGTTATTTCTCCAAAACCTTTGAAACCATTTTCAATTTAAAGGAATTTAATTTCCAAAATTTTGAATTCTAAATCCTTCAATTCATATTCAAATATTACTCTGGAATGTTTATTTTATTTCCATTATAAATCACATTTATGATGCACATTTACAAATCTCATTTTTTATATAAATTTATTCCTTTGGTTATAATTTTTATCCCTAGTTCAATTTTCACACAACGATGATGATTTAATATTATCATTTCCTAACACCAAGAAACCATATATAATTATAATAACTTATGAAAAATTATTCTTTTTATATAAAAAAATAACTTGGGTAAAATTATTTCATTTACCCTGTTTTAAACAATATGGTGTCGATTTGTCTTGTTTAAGAGTTTAGAAACCCCTATCGATGACATGGCGTCCCACATATCGACCAGAATCTATAAACACTCAACCGATAAGTAAACACAATATAAAAACAAATTTTATATTCACTGAAAAATACGTGCCCATATCTATTCATACACTCAAACTCATTCTAGAGTACTACGGACCCTATTATTAAATGAGTAATCCCCACCAGAGCCAAGGTTCTCGCTTAACCTTCTACTCTAATACCAAATGTAATAACCAGGTTTTTCGACGCCCAAAAATAAACATCAATACGTTCACTCAAATGCCGAACAATCGAATGCTGGAAAGCCGAATCATTAGGGTTAAAAAAGAAGGAGGTAGAAGAAGAAATAGAAAACAAAATAAGAATCTCACAATCGTAGCAGAACAATATATAATAGATAAATGACTAACCTTTAAACAAAAAGAACTATATTTGTTTATACTTTACATCATCAGAGTACAACAAAATCTATAGCATACAATCAGACAGTTATATTAACTTGTTCTCATAAAACTGACTATACAGCTTACAATACGGTGGAATATACATCAATAAGTGTGATACTCTCGCCATCCATCTCGTCTTCTCAGCTTCACAGCCTCCTACCTTGTATCTGTAATACTCGGTCTGACCCGAGCATTATAATAAAACAATACCCGGGTCAGTCTGTAAAACCAGCGTGAGAAAACACACTCAATTGGATTATTATAGTTTTCAAAATCCTTTTGAAATCAAAGGTATCTCGTAAGACCACGCCACAAATAAACATGTCGGGCTTTTACCTTACGATAACCAAAACATTTCTTACTAAATCCTTTGATATTATAATAGAGTCTATATACAAATACTTATTCAAATATCCAAAATTGCTACATTCATTAAATTCCAGCAATGTTAGGTTCTACAAACAAAACCGTAAAGGCACGTAGGGAGAATGGATTTCTAACAATGGCAGGGCTACTGGATACCGCCCGTCATAGTACATGGTCTAGATCACCATATCGAGGAATCACCCTGATCTCCTGCATCACAAGACCGGAGCTACCCCTTACTGGATAGTCCGAATAAGATCACCCCACGGTTGGGATCAGCAACCGCCCACACAGCCGAATAAAAGGGACCTTTAGACAGGGATGACCTTTCCCTAATTGGTGCTAGCCACGTAGCCTTGTGTGCACCTCCCATGTTTTATCCATTCCCGGTTGATGAAGCTCGAGGCTATGCGTTACCTTTTTACCACATATTTATTTAGAATACTCATCGTCCTCCTGATGATATTCTGATAGCATTCGTCCATACAAGTCCGTTCTGGGTCCGAACAGAACCGAAAGGCACTATTCCTACTACATCCATTTTCAAATCACCCGTAGAATTTGTAGCGACTAGCCCTTGCTCTTCACTGCTCTATCTTCGACTCATAGCTCTTATCTTCCTCATGAAAACGTCCAACCGGATCGAAATGGTTTTTAGGAAATTAATCCCGATCTCGGCCTCTTCGAAACAATCAGCGCATTGTCCAATATTGATAATAGTTATTTAACTATCAAATAACATCCATAAACAACCATTATTCTTGATAATTTTCCAAAGTTATTTCTTATTCAAAATTTCTTCGCAAGATATCTTCTACATTTCAATCCTTTGAAAAATAGTTTCCAAATCGCTTTCTCTTGCGATATAAATTTATAAATATTGTCTATTCCATTGAAAATCATCAAGTCTAAATACTTTAGATTTTAAGATCATTTAAATCACTTTATCCAAAAATATATACTTTAAAATACTTAAAATAAAAAATATTTAAACACTTTATTTAAAATACTAGTTATGAAATTTAATAATAATTTTTCATGTAAAACTTAAGCCAAAACAAATTTTAAAAAATCTATTAGATAGAATATAAATATTTAATAACCAACTTTTAAAATCAATTACTAGTTAAACCCTTTAAAATAATTTACGTATGAAATTAACTTAATAAATATTTACTTTTAAAATTTTTAAAACCAATAAATAATAATTCCTTCTAAACATTCTTTTAAAATCACCTTTAAAACTCTAACTTATACTTGGAAATCATTTTTCAAAAATATACTTGGCTTTTAAGGGAGATACACTTCCCTTTCCACACCTTTAAAATTGAACCATTGTTTATTTTTAAACAAATAACCATTTCCTTATAAATTCCCATCTTGAATTTGTACTTCCAAACTATCCTCTGATAACTATTTCACTTAATTTATGAATCCCGTTTAAAAATTCCGTAATCTCATTCTCCTTTAATTCAAGTTTCAAAACTTAATCAGTTTTCAAATTTATTTTTCAAAACTAACTCCATTTTAAAATAAATCCTTTACTTACGCAAATTTATTTTAAAACCCATTAATTCCACATTTATTCTATATTTATGATTTAAAAATCTTATTTTAAACTGAAATATCCACTTCATACCTCATTCAAAATTCTACCCTTAAATTCTTCCCAACATTTAAATCTTAAATTTTGAAAATGATGTCCTCTAACTCTTTAGACAATATTACTTTAGTCTCCAAAACACTTTTATTTTCATTTATTTAAAATATCTTTTTTATTTCCGTACACAAATTTATTTAATGGAATTTAAAAATCAAACTTTTATATTTTTTTTCTTCAAATTCGATCTTAAATTTACCCAAATTCACTATATTATTTTACTACAAAATTTCCTTTTTATTTCATTTAAAAATCCAAACTTATTTTTTTTTTATTCTCTCAAAACCAATATATATTCAACCAAGCCATAGCATTCAATAATTCCAATCATTATAGAATATCACATAAATCACATTGCTGAATATAAAATGAATTCAACATTTTGAGGAATCCAGTTGAATCCGTCCAACTTGTTTTCCTGCATCCACAAATGTCAGCATAACAGTTTAAAGTCAATCCTGCTTCAAAGCGGGATATCATGGTAAGGGACATCATCTATTATACGAGGTGCATAAGGTCTCATCCGCTATATAATGCGGGAAATCAATCACTCCAACATATATATACTACTATATATAATATACCACATCCAGTCAATTAAATCAATCAACCAATAATTCAAATTTAACTATTTAAATTTAAAGGGTAATCTAAATGAGTAAGATTAACTCACCTTTTATTTTTGTAGCAACCCATTTCTGCCCCGACTTGTTTTCTTCACGATTTCTAGATCTTGTAACAATATTATAAGGTTTTATTAATATTCGAATAGATCGAACAAATTAATTACCGTTGAATAGTTTTAATTTTAACTAATGATTTAATTTAAACAAATAACTAAATTCTAAACTAATCTCGCTTTAAAGATCTTTTAGTAACTATAATAAATTAAATAAGAATTTAAATAAGTTAACCATCTTAATATTTATTTTAAAATGAAACAGTACGTGAATATATATATATATATATATATATTCTTTCTTGTCTTTTAAAACCATAGATATACTTATATAGTAACTTATATAGATTCAAATACCCAATTTTAAATAACTCTTCAATATTTTAAAAGATCATATGTATTTTCCAAAATCATATATATATATATATATATATATATATATATTAAATCCTAATAAATTAAAAAGATTTTCTTTCAAATCTATATATTAAATCAAAACAGAATTGTTAAAATATAGCTTACTATAGAAATTTTTTGATATGCTTTATTTTTAATTTTGCTTTTCCACTGTATTCAGATACCTATCTAACATGTAAATTGTTAAACAAATAAAATAAATAAAAACGAACGATCAATATACCTATCTCGTACAGAAATCACCACCGCGACATCGAACCTAGATTTTTCTACCTCCATAACAACTCAAACCCTAGATGAAGCAGTCGTACCAAAACAACCATGCTCGCGAGTTCCTTGCTGCAATCGAAACGTATGTGACCCGGCCTTCTCTTGGCCATCGCCTGCTCGCGCGATTCAATCTCCATCGCGAGCTCCAGAATTCTTCGATTAGTCATCTGCCATCTCAATTAGGAATGGAAGGAAGAAAATAAGAAGAGAACGAACTGATAAATTGCTTCGATTAGAAACGCTCTACCTTGAATTGGGGCAACGCGGCGATTTTTTCTTTTTGAGTTTTGATTTCGATCTATGTTTGGAGATAAAGAAGTCTCCGGTTTCTTTTTTATTATTTACTGTTTCGTGTTATTATTTACAAATATATTTTTAAAATGAACGCTTATTAAACCAAACGATGACGTGTTTGGAAGGGCAGGACACGTGTTTCTTTTAGATGAAGGCCCAAAAGGTCTGATGTTGATATATAATATAATATATTTAATTCAAATTCAGATTGTTTCGATTAACGCAGCTTAAAATCGCGAACCCCTATTGAGGCATGCCGCCAAACATTTATAATGTTAAACCCCTATTCTAAATGCAATGGAAAAGGTTTCGAGTCCTAATTCGATTGAATGGAGAAAATAGCATTTTGGACTTAGTTATTATGTTAAATTGTCGATACAGATTTCAGCGTGTTTACCTACCGTGCGATCACACGACAAGTCCAAACATTATGAAAATTGAAATCCAATAATAATACATTATTATGGATCCAATGGAACTGGTTTCGTCAAATTCTGAGACTGTACCTCGAATGGCTATTTTTAAATACCGATTTAGATGATATACTTTTAAAGCTGAGCAAAACATTTTCATACTCAAATTTAAAACTTCTATTATCTCCAGTATTATAATTATAAATTTTCCAAACCTTTGAAATATTTTTAACCAGCTTATAAACCAAGATTCACTATTTTAACTAATTTCCACTTATTAATTTAATAATTTAATTGCCAGATAAACAGTGATATTTGAAATTCAAGTTAAGCTAACTTTCAAATATTTAAAATCAATTTAATATTTCAATTTCAAATCTCCAGAAATTCCGGGTCGTCACAAAAGTGAATTTCAAAGTCAAAATAGAAATGTGACCCAATTTTTTAAATTATTTCTACAATGAGAATAATTTCAATTGTGGTGCAATGGACAATTTTTGTTCTCAACAATTTCAAATTGAAAATTCTCAATTAATAATTATTAGTTTTATTTTATTGAGCAAATGAAAGAAATAAACAAAAATCATATGGATTTGTTATTTGAAATCTACATAAAACAACGTGAGCAACATAATCAAATCCTAATGTGTGATGAGTCAAATAATAATCCACATTTTACCAAAATTGATGATTTTCAATTAACAACTTTTGAAATTGAAAGTGATAATCTGAATGAATGTAACAACCTGCCTTTTTAAACAGTTTAAGTCGATAATAATCCACACATGTCTAATTCAAACTATTCAAAAGACGATTTATTAATGGGATTGTTCAAGTGAAATAAGATTCAAAATAAAAAAATATAGAATCTCACAGCGGAAGGATAAACTGTAATACCCAAAATAAATACATAAACAGTTCATGAAGCTATTTTTCAACAAAATCAAAAATTACGTTTTTTTCAAGCAGAATAGACAATTGCTATAATAGTAGTAGATATGGTCCTAGACTCCGTCTTCGTCTTCAGAAATAAGTATCTTCACTAAACTGAAATACTCAACTGACCCAAGCGTAAAGTAATACAAAAACACTCGAGTCAAGACTAACAATCTTATGTATGTAAGTCAACTTAAGTGAAATTGTAACGACCCAAAACTTTTAGTGATTTTATTTATTAAATTAATTAAAATTTTATGAAATTTCAAACAATAAAATTTGAAAATAAAAATTTCTTATTTGGAATACGTCTATTTAAACATAGCAATTAGAAAATTTCATTTATTAATATTGAAGTTTATTTTATTATTTAATTTTATTCCAATTTAAATCAGTTAACAGTTGAATTGAAAAGTATTCCGGAACCTAAATATGTCAACATGAGAAAATTTATTTAGAACACTCTCAATCAGACTACGAAATACATTTTGCAAAATTCGGACATTTCTAGCTCCATTTGGATTTTTCCGCACGGAATAGCAACGTATATCGGTACCAGTTATCGACTTTTGATTGGATGATCGTACCACTAATATATGCATACCGTTTTGATCGTCTGGTCATCCTAATCTTTGTGGTATATTTAATTCTGTGTTTTTAGGTCCATTATGCGACGGAACTATAAAACGGATAGCGTATCGGTTACGGTATTGCAACTTTTTGGTTTCATGTCCATTCGAATTTCCAAATGGTTGAATGCAAACTGTCTTTAATTTTATTATCCTCTATATTCATTTGAATTGCAGGCCCGTTCCTATTCATTCGTCGGTCACCCTTTTGTTTCTGTACCTTCATTAGAGATATAATTTTTTTTCAGTTCGCATTCAACATTATTTAGCCTGCTTATTCCCAACCCTGCTCATTCTCCCTCCTTCCTTTCCTCTACCTTCCACTCGCAACAGCACACAACACGACGACAACCGACTGCCCTTTCTTCCACCTTTTACAGTAGTTTATCACTTCGCCTCCGCCTTGCCACCAACGTCCTCCACAAACGGGCGCAGCTCGCTTGTCATGCTTGAACCCACCTTCGGCTAGCTCTCCTCACAACCGAACTTCCCCTATCCTGTTGGCGTCGTGGACAGTCTCCATCCCATAGTAGCCTCATCTCCATCAAAGCTTGTAGCCACACCGCTATCTCCTCTTTTATTTGTGTGGGTACTTATATACTTTTTGGTTAATAATATTTGAAATTTATGTTAGTTTATGTATTGTTTATACAACCTGTTTATAAAGCCAAATATATATTAGCTTATATATGCTATGTTTATTTTAATATATATTTATATAAGATGCAAGTTATATATATTGTGATATATCAGATCTAAAGCTATACATAAATATTAAAACACGTGTGTTGTTATTTGAGGCATAAACCATAGTACATATATGAGTTAGTTATATATATATATGGTTTGGATAAGTTAATAGGATGCTAGTTATATATATCAGTATGTACATATTTGATTTCAAAGTGTTTTACATACAAAAGTTGATATATATTATTTTTATATATTTTATAGTTTACCTTTAAGTATGTTGATTGTTATACGCACAAATTTCAAAATATAAATGTGTGTGTGTGTATATATATATATACTTTAATACTTGTTATATATATATATATGAAGTTATATATAAAAAAAATATTGTAGGTTTTAGTTTATATTCACTGAATGTTACTATAGACGTGTACGGTAGTACTATGTTAAGTACAAGTTTATATATAGGTGGTAATAACATTGATTTTTATTTTTATTTTTACTTGTATGTGAATGACATAAAATCTGTTTACGATTTATAAAGATGAAAATATTAGCAATGATAAGTAAAGGGAGAGAGTTATGAAGACAAAGTACTGTGATGACGTGTTGCTTATTTTGTCCCACTTCCCAGCCCTTGCTGTCTATTTTGTATTTTTATTATAGCATGTAGTTTCATTTTAGTAAGTATAGTTCTTTACTGTTTGACCTGTTTGTACTTTATTAGTTTGTAAATTATTTCAGTATAGTTGCGTTGTTTTTAAAAAAAAGCTGTTACGGTGTACTTTCCTATTTTCTTTTACTTTCTGTTTGGCCAACGTACATCTGTACCATGATCTGTTTACATATGTATATATATACGTTAGATATTGAAAAGTGTATTGATTTATATATATGTGGTTTGTTTTTTCTCAAAGACAATATAAAAGTTTGGGTTCTAAGAAGCTACATTATATACGCATATATTATGGATTTTATTTTATATTAAAGTTAAATTTTCGATCTGAAATATATATGGGTTTGAATTTTTAATATGATTTTGTATATAGAGATATATAGTTATATATAAGTTCATTTGTACCAATTATATACATCGATCCAGTTCTGATTTGATTTCGTCAATTCCCATTTATCAGCTTCGTTCTTCGATTCGAGCTTACTCTTGTCTTATTTTGAGATTCGTGCCTGGATTTCGTAACTCAATTTCTTCATCAAATCTATCTATCCTCGAAAGCTGAGCAATCACTCATAACTAATGTTCTTATATTTATTAAATTTGACTTCACATTGAAAGGGCAATTGAAATATGCTGCTGTTAGTTATTTATGTTGCTATTTATATGCTATTATCTGTAACTGTTCACCCATAGGATATGACACCATATTCCATTGTTTATATGTTATTTATATTGATAATATATGCCTGTTGTTATATTTTTATCATATCTGTTATCACTCTGCAAGTTCCGCGTTAGTATAGGATTCCCTATGGATTGAAATGATACATACCCGAACGATCTGTAGAATAGTAGAAAATCGTTATGGGTTGAAATGATAAATCCAAGCGAATTACATTGAATTGAATTTGCGATTGCAGATTGAAATGATAAATACCCATACATATTTAAATTACGGATTGAAATGATGAATATCCATGTCACTTGACCATAAGATAGGAATTTTTACAAACACCTTCGTCTATGTATAAATATGCTGAAGTGATCTTTATGGTTTTAAAAGGAAAATATATATGGTTTTACTTAATATTGAAAATATTTATATATAAATAAACTTTAATATAAAGTAGATTCAATAATAAGCTTCAAGTTAATAAAGTTTAATTTAATTATATATAATATGTATTAGTATTTATTTAAAATTTTATTTTGAAAATAAATTTTTATAATGATGTTATAACTTAAGGTTAGGTAGATAAATTTGAAATTTATTTGAATTGTATTTAATTAAGAATTTTATTTAGCTAAATCGATTTGAAACTATTGAATATGAAATTTAAATACATGATCTTATAACTTGAATTTGATTTAATCAATTTAATGAATATTTCATGTTTAAAGAATTTGAAGGAAATGTTGAGTAAAAATGTAATTTAAGGTTATTTAAATATTATTGAATTTTTTAAGTGAATATTTCAAAACTAAATAATAATGAAGTTAAAATAATATATATATATATATATATATATATATATATATATATATATATAAATATGAAATTACCAATTTAGTTTTGAAAGTGTTATAATTTGGAAATATATATATATATATATATATATATTTGAAATGGAAATGATATTTTGGTTTTGAAGTATAAATTATTTTGAGATGACCACGGTGTTATAATGACGTTTAGTTATTAAGAACGTATATTAGTGCATAGTAGATAGTTCCACAGATCCTTAGAGGATGTTTATCCCAAACATTATTTGTATTTCAGTTGATATTTCACTTGAGTTGGATTTATTGATATAAGAATGATAATCCTGACTCGAGTGTTTTATGTTTTGCTTTACGCTTGGGTCAGACTGAGTGATACAGCATTTGAGACTCGCCTTTGGAGATTGAAGCTTCGTTTGGAGATCCAACTATAGATTCAGCTTTCATCTTTCCAGTTGATTTGTTCAGAGAAGTCATCTATTTGTATTCGACACTTCATCTTATTTGAGATATTATGCTGTATTTTATTTCTAACACAGATGTTTATATAGTAGCTTCGTGAACTACTATTTATCTATTCTGTTGCATTATTATTATATTACTCCGTGTCTGTGATTCTGTGATTGATTCATTTACCGCATATGGTGAGTTTTGCAAAATGAAAATTAACAATATGATATTTTGAGCAATTCAAGTCTAGCATGTGTGGATGCGAATGGTTGAAAATATCAGGTCGTTACAGTTGGTATCAGAGCCAGGTTTTAGAAAAAATTAGCTTATGTAGTATATTTAAATATGGAATTACTTTCGTTCGTGCTACAATCTTTCCCTCTTTGATTCGGTTTCCTTTGAATTTGGGAACTCTCCCACTTGTTTTGAAATCCATTCTTGTCTCTCCCTATTTGTATTCTTTTGATTCTGGAGCATCCCATAACTCCACTTCGAATGATCTCTATTAAAATTGGCGATTCCTCCAATCTTTGAATATTTGTAAAGGGGTGAAACTCCTTTACAGTTGGCATTAGTTCACCGAAGATTTCTATACCCTTGGTTTAGATGCTGCTATCATTTTCTATGCCGAATTCTATCTCTGGCGATCGAATGTTGATTTGCCTTAGAATTCCGCATGGATCGTATTCCTGATGTCACGGTTGACCCAGTTAAGGTTGCCCACGATTTATATAAGTATATCCATCTTCTATTTTGTAAATTAATTATCTCATCTTCGTTCGAGCCTATATTCGTATCATAATTCTATTTGATTAGAGCCCCTCTAATTTGAATATCTGTCTTTGTTTTGAAATCCGTTCTTGAATCATCCTTTGGAAAATCGGGTTTGTTTGTATTATAGAAATTGTCTTATATATCGAAAATTTTATTTTGATAAGTATGATTATATTCTATACATATAAAAGTGAAAATGTTTTCGATAAGGATTATATACCTTTTGAAATCAGAATTTGAAGTTTTGACACGATTTGAAATTTTGAAAACTATATAACAAATTTGATTTTTCTAAAAATGATTGATAACTGAAGGGTTTGAAATTCGAGAAATTGTACTCCGGTATTTGGAAACTGGTTTTAAGATTTTGAAAAATATATAGTAATACGATTTGAAAGTATTTTCCGAATAAGAAATGTTTCAAATGACTTCAAATGAGTTCCAATGGTTTTAAAGAAATTTCAAAGAAATTTTCAAGAAAATAGAAGTCCAGAACTCACTTATGTCATTGGAGAATAATTTTGACGATGAGCGCATGCATCATCGACATTGATTTTTGAGTTTCAGAATGGAGGATAGCCACTTTAGTAGCTTTGCTATGCGATTGATTTTGTGAAACCAATTTTGATTCCAAATTCCAAAGTATGATCTGATATTCGAAAGATATCTGTGTGTATATTTGAAACAATTTGAATGAGCCCAATGTTCAGTCCTTGAGTTTCGAATTTGATTTGGTATAACCCTTTCTTTGAAATTGATTTACTGATTTGCTATTGATTTCCAACTCATGGATTTGAAATTAGATTTCTTCGACTATTTTGAATGTTCGAACACTTCCGAATCGAGGTTTAATTTTCAAAGCTATGTAATTTCGAAAAGTATAAATTATTTGATAAAGTATATAAGTTTAGTTTTGTATGTTTAAGTGTGAATTAATATGATTTAAATAAGTTTAAAACATTTTGTTCAGTAAGTAAAAAAGACTATTTGAATTTCAAAATGAAATTTAGTTTTAAATAATTTGGAAAGGTAAATTGGATCTTTTAAAATAGAAATAAATAGTTTAAAGATTTCGAAAGGGATGGCTATAAACTTGGTAATCATTTTTGGTATAACTGATTTTGAGAAAAATAATTTGTTTCGAACATAGATTGGAATTTAAACCCGAGTATTTGTATGATGACTTTGAAAATGAATTTTTTTTGACCTAGATTATGTTAATTTGGAAACTAGGATTATTTTCTAAACCTATTATTTTGGGAAAATTTGAAACTAAATATATTTAATTTGGAAGAAATAATTTGGTGAAATAGTATATGACTTTGAAACTAAACTAATATTGAAATGAATTGTAATTGAGAGCCTTATTTTACAAAATACTTGATTTGGGAGCTATCGAACTTACATAAAATTGATTTGTATAAGTATGAAGTTGATTTGAAAATTATTGATTTGAAAAGGTACTCAATTTAAAAGCGAAATCTTATATAATCGAAGTCTAACTATGGTATTCGAAATTTGATTTGAAAAGGTATTATATGATACATATTTTCGTAGTAAAGATATGGAAAGTGCCTTCTGGTTGATATCCACTTTATAGCCACGTTGTGGATTCATTCTATCGACATTATTCTCTCCGATTTGGTTTTTCTGATGTGATACTCGAGTGTCCTTTGAATTCCATGGCATTACCCATGGTCGTTTTGGTAACGTAATCCGCAATGCAGAGATTGCTTAAAGGGTATGAATTTTTCCTGGGGGATCTAGGCGTAACCATTGTGTATCGGTGGTCTACCGTTTTTGTTGTGTTAGCGTAATCCGCAAGGTAGAGATTTCTTAAAGGGTACGGATGTTTCCTGGGGGATTCAGGCGTGACCATTGTCTATCCGTGGTCTACCAGTTTTGTTGTCGTAGCGTAATCCACAAGGCAAAGATTGCTTAAAGGGTATGAATGTTTCCTAGGAGATCTAGGCGTAAACATTGTTTATCTGCGGTCCACAGGTTTTTGGTTATCATGACGAAATTCGCAAGGCAATGATTGCTTAAAGGCACGGATGTTTCCTGGGGGATCCAGGTGTAACCATTGTGTATCTGCGATCCATGATTCGGTTGATTTGTTTTGATTGTACTTTCCATATCGGTTTTGAAGGTTTTTCAAGTATTTTCACTAGGTGTTGAAGCAGGTCTACAATATACTTGAAGAATTCTAGCTTTGCGCCTGATCAACGCATGGCCAGAGTCTGCAAGAATGGGGATAAACTTGTTGAAACATCGAGTTTAAATGCATTTTCGAAAGGAATTTTTTTTTCGATATAAAAGTATTTTATTATAAAGGTATTTTATTATAAAAGTACTTCCAACAAAGAAATTCTTTATTAATATTTGAAATTAAAAGTCTTATAGTTCTAAATTAATTATTCGTGCTTGATACTATTCTTTGAATCTACCTTATCTGCTCAGCTTTATTTATTCACATATATTATGCTTTTCGGAATCTACCTTCTTTTCCTTTTTGAATATATCCTTTTAAAATGTTGTTTATTTATACTACATGGTTTAATAGAAAAATTTTAGTGTAATAAATATTTTAAAAGTTATTAATTAAATAAAACATATTTAAAGTAAATAATTATTGATTTATTAATAATGTTTGAAAGGTATCTTAAGATAAATTAATAAATTTATGAATTATGGATTAAATGTTTTCAAATAGATTCTTCGTAAATATATAAGTAATAATGTAAATAATTGTTTTCAAATAGTTTCCATGTATTTATAAAGGTATTGTTTACATATATAAATGATATTTACGAAGGAAGCAAATTTTTTTACAAATGGGTTTAGAAAGGTTTTAAAGTATTAAAGATAATTGATTTGCAAATCAAGATTTCAAATGAATATTTCAAATATAATTTATATAGTTTTAAAATAATTATTTAATCTTTTCTTTCAATCTATTTTTCTTTCTGGTTGTTTCTATTCTCCTATCTCCTTCCTTTTTGGGGACGAAAAGTTTTGAGTGGGGGAGAGTGTAACGACCCAAAATTTTTAGTGATTTTATTTATTAAATTAATTGAAATTTTGTGAAATTTTAAACAATAAAATATGAAAATAAAATTTATTATTTGGAATACGTCTATTTAAACATAGGAACTGGAAAATTTTCATCTTTTAATATTGAAGTTTATTTTATTATGTAATTTTATTTCAATTTAAATCTATTAATAATAGTTAAATTTAAAAATATTCTGGAACCTAAATATGTCAGCATGAGAAAATTTATTTAGAATACTCTAAATCAGACTGGGAAATTCTTTTCGTGAAATTCGGACATTTCTAGCTGCATTTGGATTTTTCCGTACGGAATATCAACATATGTTGTTACGATTATCGACTTTTTGTCGGATGACCATACCACTAATATCTGTATACCATTTTGATCGTCTGCTCGTGCTGATCTCTGCGGTATATTTAATTATGCATTTGGAGGTCCAGTACGTGACGAAATGATAAAATGGACAGCCGTATCGGTTACGGTATTACAACTTTTTGGTTTCCTGTCAATTCAAATTTCCATATGGTCGAATGCAAAATGTCATTACTTTTATTATCCCCTATATTCATTTGAATTGCAGGCCCATTCCCATTCATTCGTTAGTTACCCTTGTTTCTACACCTTCATTAGAGATATAATTTTTTTTACTTTCAGTTCTCATTCAACATTATTTAGCCTGCTTATTCCCAACCCTGTTCATTCTCCCTCCTTCCTTTCCCCTACCTTCCACTCGCATTAGCACACAACACGACCACAACCGACCGCCCCTTCTTCCACCTTTCACAGCAGTTTATCACTTCGCTTCCGCCTTGCCACCAACGTCCTCCACAACGTGCGCAACTCGCTAGCCATGCTTGAACCCATCTTTGCCTAGCTTTCCTCATAGCCGCACCTCCCTTATCCTGTTAACCTCGTCAATAGTCTCCATCCCATAGCAGCCTCATCTCCATCAAAGCTTGTAGCCACACCGCTATCTCCTCTTTTATTTGTGTGGGTACATATATACTTTCTGGTTAATAGTATTTGAAGTTTATGTTAGTTTATGTATTGTTTATAAAACATGTTTATAAAGACAAATATATATTAGCTTATATATGCTACGTTTATTTTAATATATATTTGTATAAGATGCAAGTTATATATATTGTGATATATCAGATCTAAAGCTATACATAAATATTAAAACATGTATGTTGTTATTTGAGGGATAAACCATAGTATATATATAAGTTAGTTATATATATATGGTTTGGATAAGTTAAAAGGATGCTAGTTATATATATATATATATATATATATATATATATATATATATATATCAGTATGCACATATTTGATCTCAAAGTATTTTACATACAAAATTTCAGATATATTAGTTTTATATATTTACAGTTTACCATTAAGTATGTTGATTGTTATACGCATCGATTTCAAAATATAAATGTACACATATATGCTTTAATACCTATTTTATATATATGAATTTATATATAAAAAAATATTGTAGGTATGTAAGTTTATATTCACTGAATGTTACTATAGACGTGTACTGTAGTACTATGTTAAGTACAAGTTTATATATAGGTGGTAATAACATTGATTTTTATTTTTATTTTTATTTGTATGTGAATGATATAAAATCTGTTTATGGTTTATAAAGATGAAAATTTTAGCAATGATAAGTAAAGGGAGACAGAGTTATGAAGACAAAGTACTGTAATGACGTGCTGCTTATTTTGACCCACTTTCCAGCCCTTGCTGTATGTTTTGGATTTTTATTATAGCATGTAGTTTCATTTCAGTAAGTATGGTTCTTTACTGTTTGACTTGTTTGTGCTTTGTTGGTTTGTAAATTATTTCAGTATGGTTGTCGTTTTTAAAAAAATAGCTGCTACGGTGTACTTTCCTATTTCCTTTTACTTTCTGTTTGGTCAACGTACATCTGTACCATGATCTGTTTATATATATATATACACACACGTTCCATATTGAAAAGTGTATTAGTTTATATAAACCTGGTTTGTTTGTTCTCAAAGACAATAAAAAAGTTTGGGTTCTAAGAAGCTATATTATACACGCATATATTATGGATTTTATTTTATATTAAAGTTAAAATTTTGATTTGAAATATATATGGTTTAGAATTTTTAATATGATTTTGTATATAGAGATGTATAGTTATACATAAGTTCACTTGTACCAATTATCTACATCGATCCAGTTCTGATTTGATTTCGCCAATTCCCATTTATCAGCTTCGTTCCTCGATTCGAGTTTACTCTTGCCTTGTTTTGATATTCGTGCTTGGATTTCGTAACTCAATTTCTTCGTCAAATCTATCTAGCCTCGAAAGGTGAACAACCACTCACGATTAACGTTCTTATATTTATTAAATTTGATTTCAAATTGAAACGACAATTGAAATATGCTGATGTTAGTTATCTATGTTGCTATTTATATGCTATTAGCTGTAACGGTTCACCTGTGGGATATGACACCATATTGCATTGTTTATATGTTATTTATGCTGATAATATATGCATGTTGTTATATTTTTATCATATCCATTATCAGTCTGCAAGTTCCCTGTTAGTATAGAATTCCCTATAGGTTGAAATGATACATACCCGAACGATCTGTAGAATAGGAGAAAATCATTATGGGTTAAAATGATAAACTCAAGTGATTTTCATTGAATTGAATTTGCGATTGTAGGTTGAAATGATATATACCCGTATATATTTAAAATACGGATTGAAATGATAAATATCTATATCACTTGACCATAAGATAGAAATTTTATACAGACATCCTGGTCTAGGTATAAATATGTTGAAAGTGATCTTTATGGTTTTAAAAAGGAAATACATATGGTTTTACTTAATATTGAAAATATTTTATACATAAATAAACTTTAATATAAAGTAGATTCAATAATAAGCTTTAAGTTAATAAAGTTTAATTTGATTTATATATAATATGTATAAGTATTTATTTAAAATTTTATTTTAAAAATAGATTTTTAATAATGATTTTGTAAGTTAAGGTTGGGCAGATAAATTTGAAATTTATTTGAAAATGTATTTAATTAGGAATTTTATTTAGTTAAATCAATTTGAAACTATTGAATTTGAAATTTAAATATATGGTCTTATAACATGATTTGATTTAAATAGTTTAATGTATATCTCACGTTTAAAGAAATTGAAGGAAATATTCAACAAAAATGTAATTTAAGGTTATTTGTATATTATTGAATTTATTAAGTGAATATGTAACATCCCGCCTTTTCGCACGCTATAAATCGACACACGTGCCAATTCAAACCATACGGAAGGGCAGATTGTTATGGGCTAAATAAGAAAAACAAGAAAGAAATAAAAAGAAAACAGAATCTCACAGCGGAAGGATAAAATATAATAATAAAATATACAGTTCATAAAACTGTTTACAAAACATTTGATTCTTCTTTATAAAATTAAATATCAGAGTTCACATACCAATAATATCAATGCAGCGGAATTAAATAGTGTAGTGGAATGTAGTTAATAATAATAATAGAAATCTCTGTCTTCGTCCTCCAGAGCTAAAGTCTTCAATCCTGAAACGCTCGGACTGACCCGAGCGAATTTGAAAAGACAAAAACACTCGAGTCAAAACTAAAAGATCTTATGTGAGTTAAATTAACAGAAATAAATAAGAGTGCAGTAACTCAAAAGACGCTCGGGATTTACATCTCCTAAGGATCCGTTAAACTATTTACTAAACACTTAATAGGACAGACCGACATAATATTTGTTTTAATATAGGTGAATGAAAGAATTTTGCCTATTATATTTTCTATATATAAAAATATTTTATAAATATATATATATATATTTGGTTGCTATAGATTGGGTGTTAGGAAAAAATATATTTTATAATAAATTGAAGCTAAGTTGAAATTATAATAAATCAAATGGGAGATTTTAGAACTTAAGTCCGGGATTTTGAAAATCTGCTTTCAAAGGATTTATGAAATATAATGATTTGGTTTATAAGTATTTTCTTATATAAGTATTTAGTATAATTTGGAAGAATTGTTTTAAAGAAGATTTTGGAGAGCATAAATTTTGTACTTTCCTCTCTGTCGCTGGAAAATAATTTCGGTGATGGCGGCCGCATCATCGACTTTCATTTTCGGGTTTCGAAGGGGAAAGGCTACTGTAGTGAATTCTACTACAGATTTATTTGAAATTTTCTAAAAAAAATTTCTTTTATTGCTCTAACTATAATTAGAGATATTGAGTTGTAAGAACTTATTTATCTATTATTTGAAAATAAATTGAAATTTAACCCGGTACTTAATTCTAAATTTTTCCGTTAATTAATTGTTTAAAATTTGTTAGTGAAATAAAAGTTAAGTAATAAATGAATTGAAACCTCTAATTGAAATAAGAGAATAATTGCAAAGCTATAAAGATGAATTTGCATACATATGAGACAAAGAGTAATATGGATAAACATTAAATTTAATTAAAAGAATGGAGATTAAACTTGTATAAGTTCAATTGCAATTTCCTTAACATAAATAACTTACCCAAATATAAAAGTTGAAGTGTTAAATGAGAAACTGGAATTGAATATTTTACAAGTAGGAATTTAGGAAAAATGAAGTATTCAATAAATTACTGTTATAATAAGAATTTAATGGTATAAACTTAGGTTATAATTGAAATTTTACTGACAAGGGTTAAGAATTATTAATAGATGATATGAACCTAAGTATATAAAATGAAATTCAAAATAAGAATTGATTGTATCATTATTGACTTAAGTATGTTTTAATTTTCCCTATTCTAATATAATGGAAAATAGGAAAAATTAAATGACTGCAATTCATAGTCAATGGATAAATAAAAACTTCCACTTATAAGAATGAATGTTAGCAGATTTAGAATTTAAGGGAAATCTTACAAGTGAAGAGTAAGGAAATGAAGATATTCAAATAATTGTTGTTATTAATGAGAATTTATTTTATAAACTTAAGTAATAAAAAGGAAATACAAATATAATGAATTTTGTGATAGTTGGAAAATAAAACTTGTAAGAAACAAAGAAATTCCTCCATAAATGAAGGAAAGAAAATTTAACCACTGAATTATGAAATAAATGTATAATAAGCTATCTTGATGTTGGTTTGAATTGTTTGGTTGATGTATGATTTCAAAAATTTGAACCCGAACAACTGATTGTTTGTTGGATTGAACGACTGTTTGTTGTGGTGTGTGCTGTTTGTTAAAATGTATGGTTGTTGCAATTGATTGGATATGAAGGATTGAATCTACCCAAACATTTCACTGTAAAATAAATATTTAACTTTTAGATTATATAAGTGAATACAGGTGATGGAAGCCACTCCTATTGCTTTGGTTCCATAAAAATATAAGCGTATTGCCCGACAAATAGGTACGTTTTCGGATTACGTTTAAAGCGCTGTTTTATATATTTTCCCATGTGGGATATTTTATTTGGATAATATGTGTAATATATTTGTATACTTGGATATTATATTTTCTCCAGAGTCCCTCCGTACAAAGGAGACTCTGCCAAAATTTTCAGAAAATTTTGGACTTAGAATTTTGTGAAAATATTTTTCCAACTTTAATAATTCAAGTATTAAAGGATATAATGATTATAAAACAAGTGTATTTCATTAAAGGGAATTAATCCAGTAAAATATTGTTTATAAGTTAATATTTGAAATAAGATGCACTATTTTATTCTTCCTTCTCCCTTCTTTTCCTTTTCGGGGACGAAAAGTTTTGAGTGGGGGAGAGTGTAACGACCCGTGAATTAATAATATTTAATAAATTAATTTGATATAAATTTTAATTTGTTTAAGAATAAATGTAGAAATTGATATAGTGATTGTAATTTAATGTTGACAATTAAATACTTATATGGCATGGATTGAATTAACGTAAATTGGTGGGTGGCTATTAGTTATAATTAGCTGATTAAATGGTATTAATGAAATGATAACTGGATTGGATTGCAATTTAATAAACATTAGAAAATTTATTAAGTGAACTAAATTTGTTAAAGTTCATAAGTTGTGTAATTCAATTTAGTAGAAACTCTAAATGTATAAACGAAGATTTAAATAAACGCTAAATTAAACTATGTGAATGGGTGATTTATGTGGATTGAGGAAATTTGTAATTTAATAAATGAATGCACTAAGTATGTAGAAATTTATGCACCAAAATATTTTCATTTATAGGATTATTGCAGAAGTGTACCCATTTATCTAATGTATATAAATGAATCTAATTAATTATTTTGGTTATTGTTGTGTCTAGTCAATAAAAGGAGAACTTTCAGACAATAAATTTATAAACGAATAAATTTATAGAAACGTAGTAACGGAAGAGTGGATATTATAGTAACGTAAACGTATTGTAGGGTAATAATTAAGTGTAGGCTTGTAAATTAGATTTTATGACGATAAATGTGGATAATGCAAATTGTCACAATTTGATTTAAAGTTAATTTTAAGAAACAAACAAATGTTGAATCTGTGAATGTAGTACAAATATTAACTTGAATGGTGTTCATTAATACAAAGGTGTAATTAGTAAGATAGTAATAATTTATGCCTGTAGTGAAAAGAAATCTAATAGAGACATAAACTCTAATTATATAAAGGAGTATAGATCTGAACAAATTTATGAAGATTGATAAGGACAGTGTTTGTAATCAAGTTTGGTTATTGATATTTGAAAGATAGAGATGTGTAAATACGTTAATAAATTTATAATGGGAAGGAATGGTAGAATGAAAAGAATATATATAATAATAAGCAATTGATTCAATTAAGGGAATTAAATTATAATAAATGGTCATTTAATAAATTTAACGTTCTGTGAGAAATCATAATAATTGTGTAAAATCAGTACAAGTTGGAAATGCATAAACCTTAATAAACATTCTAACTTAATAAATTTATGCAAATGTGGGAATTAGTTATAAGCGTGTAATTATGGGTATGATAACAATTAGTATAAAATACCTATATATTGGAAACACATTTGTAAAGCATAATTAATTGAGTTGGTGAATTGGGAATGAATTCAAAGTATATGAACATTTATGTTATATAAATAAGAATTAATGCAGTAGCTAAATTTGTGAAATCTAAATCTATGGAACAAAGGGTGTAAGATCTTTACTGATGGAAATTAACGTTACAGGTAGTGTAAATTCCTATTTTAATAAGACTATGGGTTATAGTAAAGATTTTAAATCAAGATTTGGCTACGTGAATAAAAAGAATGAAGGTAATTGAGTTATTGCAATTAAGAAAATTTAAACGTTTATTTATATGTTAAGTAAAACTTAAGTTGGGATTTAAAATATTTGTGTATATTAATTTCATGCATTTGGCTATAATGGATTTAATAATGAAAATGAAACAGTGAAATCAAATGGATATAAAGATTTCAATTATACCTTGAAATTCATATTCACCATAAAAGGTTAATTGGAACCAAAGTAGTTAATATAGGAATCAAGCCTTATTTATCAATTTGGATTTATTGCAATAGTTAATTCCATAAAATAAAGTTAAAGCTAATTCAAATTTAGTTGGACCATTGTTGATATAACTTTAGAAAGCAAGATTTTATTTATAATTTGAATATTAAATCCAACAAAGGGTATTTACTACAAATAAAATAGAATTAAACGTAAAATATTACGTTATTGAATTTAAAATGGAATTTGTAAACAATTGAGTGAATTTAATAAATTTATCAAACTTATAATGTTGAATTCGTTAAGATTGGAATTAATAATAGTAAAGAAGAATGAGGGAAGAATAATTTGAAAACATAGCAATAGATATTAATGTAAGGTTACCTTAAATAAGTTAAGGCAAACCAATGGAGAATAATGTAGATACCTTTATAATACGATGTTTGTGTGTAAAGGAAATGGGAATAAAGTTATTAATAATTTGGAATTTTATTTATGGTAAAAAGTTTATTTGCAATCAAATGAGTTGGAATGGAAGTCAAATCTATTTATCTAATTGGATTTAAGTGAGAGTATAAGAGTATATGATTTAATAATTGGGTTTTTGCGAATAAAATTTATAATTCCCAAATAATAAGAAAACGCAGAAATTAACACTGCAAAATTGATATACTTATAAATTTTAATTCACATCCAAGCTTGGAAAACCATTTGGGATTGTTTGAATTATATAAGTCACAAAATTTGGCCAATATTAGAAGTTGAAACATAAAAACTGGATTTATAATTTATTTTAATTTATTTAATAAATATTAAAAACAGCCATTTTTGGGCCATAGTTTATTCCGTACGTTCGCGTATCCAGTCTAGCTACCCTACCTCTAGCCTATCTATAAATATACAGTTATAAACCCTAGCTCCCTTCTTTTTTCATCTGTTGTACGTTCATTTTCTTCAACCTTCTTTCTTCCTCAATGTATACATCTCAGATCCAATTTCAAATTGCAAAATTCAGTGAAAATTCAAACACCTCAGAAAATTTTCAAAAAAATTTATGTTGATGTTTTCGATACGCGTAATCTCATGGTGAAATTCGTTTTTCAATTGGAGCTGTCGTTCATCCAGAATAAATTCAAACAGCCCCAAAACCGTTCATCATCATCGCACAAAACTTCATCGGATCGAGAAACGGTTTCTGGGTATTGGAGAGGGGACTGAGGGGGTTAGATCTATATGGTTCGTTGGTCGAATCGACGGTCGGATTTTGGTCAAAAAGGGACGTGTTGGGTTCGTTTCTCTCTGTTGCGTGCAAATTGGTGCCTGCGCGTGAAGCCTGGGAGAGAAGGTGACGTGGCGTAGTAAGTTGTTAATTGTGTGTCGTTTCTATTTATTTTTCAATTTGAATTCAATCATCATTTTTCGCCATAACTTTCTCATACGAAGTTGGATTCACACGAAATTTCTTTTATTAGGATCGTAATTTAATTCCGGACTTGATGACGCTTGTTCGGACGAATTCCGAGACCGGTGAATTTTTGGGTTTAAATCGAATTTTAAATTCGATTTAAATTCAAAAGGTGAGTGTTTTAACCCACTCACAATTACTAGAAGCTTTTATGTTTGTTAAATAAGTTTTAGAAATGAATAGAAATTTATTTATGGGTATCTGGCATGTTTATTTCATTCATATCTGTTGAATTGCATTTTATTAAATTTAACTGTCAATTTAATTGATTTATTGCGTATTAATTGACTGTTGGAAATTATTGTTGCATATGAATTGCTAGTTAACAGTTGTATAAATTATTACTGAATAAACTGTTAGATTAATAGTTGATAAATTTAATTTGAATAAACTGCCAGTTATCACCTGTTATATATGATCACATATATAATTGTTATTGATTGATATTGATCGATGTGTGATTGGATGATGGATGTGTTGTTGAATGAATATTTTATTTGGATATCATTAAACTGCAAGTTAGTATGCATTTACATTTCATTCGGGATTGCGGTTTGATATGATATACAACCGCAGTTTTATTTTTTTAAATTGCGGATTGAAATGATAAATATCCGTATCACTTGACCATAGGATAGAAAACTATATACAGGCACCGCGGTCTACATATAACTATTTTTAATGAGATTTCTATGGTTTGGATGGAATACGGTTTATAAAAATCTTAAATTTTATACTGAATAAATGTTTTCTTCCATATTTATATACATATGAAGTTGAAAATTTTGAAATAAAAAGGTGTATAAATCTCTTTATTAAAATGGAAGAAAATTTAGAAAATGGAGTTTGATAATTTATATCCTATGTTTAAATGTTAAGTTGGAAATTTTAAGATAGTATATTTACAATTGGATTTTTCCCAAAATAAATTGAAATGAATATTCTAGTATAATTTGAATTGGAAAATATATATATTTTATTACTAGAAATTGAAGTCTTATTATTTATGGATTTTATGTGAATGTTCAAAACTAATTAATAGAACATTTGATTTGTTGAAAGAATAAACATCCAACTTTAGTTGAAATATTAACCCTCAAGATGGATATAAAAATATATAAAATTGGAATGGTTGGGACTTGAAATAATATTTTGGATTATGGTTTTAACATTGAGTAAAGAAATATTCACAAAGCCATGTAAATTATTTTCCGTACAAAGTAACCATAAAGTTAAATCACTTATTTTATATATTGTTGAATATCCAAACCATTTAGTTTTGAAAGTAATGGTTTTAAAAACTATGGATTTCGAAGTATTATGTTGAAAGTTAATGTTCAAATATTTGGTTACAAGGAATTATAAATTTTAAAAGTGGCATAATTTTTGGAAAAGATTTATATTTGGGAAATGATATCATTGATTTGGGTTTTATAAAAATAATATCAAAATGAATCTTTTTGGGTTTTAAAGAAGAAATGATATCGTAATATTATGGTTTTGAAATGGATTTTATTTTGGTTTTAAAAGTATAAACTATTTTTAAATGACCGCGGTGTTATAATAACGATTGGTTGGCAAAGAGACCGGGATCGGATATGGACATACTCTCTGTCGATACCGAAAACCACTTTGACTAACCGTGTACGCGGTGGAGATTCCAGAATGAAGTAGGTGGTGGCGACGTTTCCTGTAAGGTAAATACGTGGACCCAACTCCCGTGAGTTGGCATAAGGTGGCTAAAACAGGAGCGATTCTCAGGCCAATGAGGTCATTCCTCTGATCGGACGCTCCTCTTCGATATTATACTTTGACTTGGATTTGATTCAGTGGCCACTTCTATATTTTGATTTTGGGGAGTTAGTCCGAGGTGGGCGGTAACTGCGGCTACGCGTTTCCACCAGCCTAGATAGCAATTGGTATATCTACCCTGGCATTGCCTAGTTGTGCCGTGTCACCTACCATATCGAGCCTTTACTACAGTTTCTATTTGTGTCGTACCTATGGAGTATCCTCTGGTAGCTTCCCGATCAGGAGGTATTACGGTACTGTATAGACTATTGGCATTTTACGTGTTAAGGTGGAAAATGTAAAGCCTTAACGCTATTTAAAAGTAAGTTTATTTTACAATTAGACACTATTATAATAGCGCAATATACTACATAGTAAATAGTTTAACGGATCCTTAGGAGATGTAAATCCCGAGCATCTCTTGAGTTACTGTACTCATATTTATTTCTGTTTATTTAACTCACATAAGATTTTCTAGTCTGACTCGAGTGTTTTTGTCTTTTCAAATTCGCTCGGGTCAGTCCGAGCGTTTCAGGATAGCAGATTTTAGCATTGGAGGACGAAGACGAAGAATCAGTATTATTTTACATATAGTATTGCACCACACTCTTTCTATTCCGCTGCATTGCTTGTATTGGTATGTGTAACTCTGATATTTATTGTAAAAGAAGAATCAAGCTTTTGTAAACTGTTTATGAAACTGTATATTTGTTATTATATTTTATCCTTCCGCTGTGAGATTCTATTTTCGTTTTATTTCTTCTCCATTTTTCTTATTTACCCCATAACAATCCGCCCTTGCGTATGCTTTGAATTGGGACAAGTGTCGGTATAAAGTGTGCGGAAAGAGTGGACGTTACATCTGGTATCAGAGCTTTGGTTTAGCGATAAACCTTGGCTTTGTGGGGTTTGACTCTTTGTTAATAGGGTAGAAATATCCTATGGGAGTCGCTGAGTGTATATATATGAGAGAGCGTATTTGTTAGTATTAATAAAAAGATTTTTATATTGTGTTAATCTGTTCCGCTTTGTATTTATAAATTCTGGTTGATGCATGGGACGCTATGTCATCAATAGGGATTTCTAAACACTTAATAGGACAGACCGACATAATATTTGTTTTAATATAGGTGAATGAAAGAATTTTGCCTATTATATTTTCTATATATAAAAATATTTTATAAATATATATATATATATATATATATTTGGTTGCTATAGATTGGGTGTTAGGAAAAAAAAATATTTTATAATAAATTAAAGCTAAGTTGAAATTATAATAAATCAAATGGGAGATTTTAGAACTTAAGTCCGGGATTTTGAAAATCTGCTTTCAAAGGATTTATGAAATATAATGATTTGGTTTATAAGTATTTTCTTATATAAGTATTTAGTATAATTTGGAAGAATTGTTTTAAAGAAGATTTTGGAGAGCATAAATTTTGTACTTTCCTCTCTGTCGCTGGAAAATAATTTCGGTGATGGCGGCCGCATCATCGACTTTCATTTTCGGGTTTCGAAGGGGAAAGGCTACTGTAGTGAATTCTACTACAGATTTATTTGAAATTTTCTAAAAAAAAATTTCTTTTATTGCTCTAACTATAATTAGAGATATTGAGTTGTAAGAACTTATTTATCTATTATTTGAAAATAAATTGAAATTTAACCCGGTACTTAATTCTAAATTTTTCCGTTAATTAATTGTTTAAAATTTGTTAGTGAAATAAAAGTTAAGTAATAAATGAATTGAAACCTCTAATTGAAATAAGAGAATAATTGCAAAGCTATAAAGATGAATTTGCATACATATGAGACAAAGAGTAATATGGATAAACATTAAATTTAATTAAAAGAATGGAGATTAAACTTGTATAAGTTCAATTGCAATTTCCTTAACATAAATAACTTACCCAAATATAAAAGTTGAAGTGTTAAATGAGAAACTGGAATTGAATATTTTACAAGTAGGAATTTAGGAAAAATGAAGTATTCAATAAATTACTGTTATAATAAGAATTTAATGGTATAAACTTAGGTTATAATTGAAATTTTACTGAAAAGGGTTAAGAATTATTAATAGATGATATGAACCTAAGTATATAAAATGAAATTCAAAATAAGAATTGATTGTATGATTATTGACTTAAGTATGTTTTAATTTTCCCTATTCTAATATAATGGAAAATAGGAAAAATTAAATGACTGCAATTCATAGTCAATGGATAAATAAAAACTTCCACTTATAAGAATGAATGTTAGCAGATTTAGAATTTAAGGGAAATCTTACAAGTGAAGAGTAAGGAAATGAAGATATTCAAATAATTGTTGTTATTAATGAGAATTTATTTTATAAACTTAAGTAATAAAAAGGAAATACAAATATAATGAATTTTGTGATAGTTGGAAAATAAAACTTGTAAGAAACAAAGAAATTCCTCCATAAATGAAGGAAAGAAAATTTAACCACTGAATTATGAAATAAATGTATAATAAGCTATCTTGATGTTGGTTTGAATTGTTTGGTTGATGTATGATTTCAAAATTTTGAACCCGAACAACTGATTGTTTGTTGGATTGAACGACTGTTTGTTGTGGTGTGTGCTGTTTGTTAAAATGTATGGTTGTTGCAATTGATTGGATATGAAGGATTGAATCTACCCAAACATTTCACTGTAAAATAAATATTTAACTTTTAGATTATATAAGTGAATACAGGTGATGGAAGCCACTGCTATTGCTTTGGTTCCATAAAAATATAAGCGTATTGCCCGACAAATAGGTACGTTTTCGGATTACGTTTAAAGCGCTGTTTTATATATTTTCCCATGTGGGATATTTTATTTGGATAATATGTGTAATATATTTGTATACTTGGATATTATATTTTCTCCAGAGTCCCTCCGTACAAAGGAGACTCTGCCAAAATTTTCAGAAAATTTTGGACTTAGAATTTTGTGAAAATATTTTTCCAACTTTAATAATTCAAGTATTAAAGGATATAATGATTATAAAACAAGTGTATTTCATTAAAGGGAATTAATCCAGTAAAATATTGTTTATAAGTTAATATTTGAAATAAGATGCACTATTTTATTCTTCCTTCTCCCTTCTTTTCCTTTTCGGGGACGAAAAGTTTTGAGTGGGGGAGAGTGTAACGACCCGTGAATTAATAATATTTAATAAATTAATTTGATATAAATTTTAATTTGTTTAAGAATAAATGTAGAAATTGATATAGTGATTGTAATTTAATGTTGACAATTAAATACTTATATGGCATGGATTGAATTAACGTAAATTGGTGGGCGGCTATTAGTTATAATTAGCTGATTAAATGGTATTAATGAAATGATAACTGGATTGGATTGCAATTTAATAAACATTAGAAAATTTATTAAGTGAACTAAATTTGTTAAAGTTCATAAGTTGTGTAATTCAATTTAGTAGAAACTCTAAATGTATAAACGAAGATTTAAATAAACGCTAAATTAAACTATGTGAATGGGTGATTTATGTGGATTGAGGAAATTTGTAATTTAATAAATGAATGCACTAAGTATGTAGAAATTTATGCACCAAAATATTTTCATTTATAGGATTATTGCAGAAGTGTACCCATTTATCTAATGTATATAAATGAATCTAATTAATTATTTTGGTTATTGTTGTGTCTAGTCAATAAAAGGAGAACTTTCAGACTATAAATTTATAAACGAATAAATTTATAGAAACGTAGTGTAACGTCAACGGATTTTCGACTCTCGAAAATACGACATCGACACTCACTTTATCGACTGCCGAAAATCGAAGGCCGAAAAACCGGAATGTTATGGGTTTTAAAAAGAAAAGAAAAGAAAGAAGAGAGAAAAAGAAGAAAGAAAAAGAAAAATAGAGGGAAAAGAAGATAGACAATTTTTTAGAAAACAGAGAATTAGAAAAGCAGAAGATAGAAAATTTTAAAATAGAACGGACAAAAGAAAACAACAGAACAACAACAGAATCTCTCAATTCGCAGCGGAACAACATATAATAATAAATGAATAATCTTTAAACAAAGAACTATATCAGTTATTACATTACATTTCATTTCATTACATCATCAGAGTGTACAACAACATACAACAATAAACAGTGCAGCGGAAAAAGAAATACTATATACTAGTAATACGCCATGCCAATCCAGCTTGCCTCCAGCAACTCCAGAATATCCAGAATATCCTGATAAACCTTAACTCTTGACTGCCCGTGTGGAAATTGGTGGGCACCCAGAGTTTAGGAATGAAAACAATAAACTCCGAGTCAGTCATGTGACTGGTGTGAGAACTCAAAACAGTTTATTTATCTTTTTTTTTAAAATCAAAAGAGGAATATTTTTAAATCAATTCGCAATGCTTTTAAAAATGTAACTACCATAAGACCTCCCACCACACACACAATGCAAACGCAGACTTGGAGGAGATTTCTTCTTATGTTAGTCAAAGATGCTTGATACGCATTAAAATAACATTTGATATTATTACTAGTGCATAGTGTAGAACAAATCCTTTCGAAAGTAAAGATATAAATCATAGCCAGCATAGGTACCATTATATTATGCCTACTATAGCTACCTCCTGAGGAAGCAGGTTCTACAACTAAAACCGTACAAGTCTCGTATTGTTTCTTTGGATTTCCAACGAATGGTCAGGCTAAGGAACTTCCTACTGCCACATGGAAACGCCTCTGGCTGGACGTCCCCGAGAACTTAACCAGCTCTCTGCCAACACAAGGCCGGGTTACCTTTATCACTAGGTAACTACTACACGAATATGGCATCCCCCGGTCCCATTGGACCTTTAACCGAGCGCTCGTCACCAACAACACCACACAGAAATAGATATAGTGTATCAACATGAGTAAGTATCTGGGCTCCATACCATGATACCACCCTTTCCAGAAGGAAATGCACATACCCTAAAGGGAGCTACCCCTCATAACCTTGCCGCATCTTTCCTGTTTTGACCATTAACGGGATGTGAGGCTCGATGAATTCACGTCCACAAAAACATACTTTATACAAAAGCCATGCTTTGGGTCAACAAATGATCAACACAATGATCACTAAGATAGACGATCAAATAAATGATCCTATCACAATAATCAACACAATGATCATTTCAGCATCACTCAGCATGTCACATTACCAAAATGGGATATATTGCTGATAACTTCAACTATATAACCTTTGAGCTCGTACGTCTCAAAGAAGGGTGTTAAGCAAAGAATAAATTCTCCGCCACCAACAGAAATATATTTGAAAGAAATCGGCTTTATATCTCAAATTGTAATGTCAGGCATACAATCCATACAAGTCTGTTCCGGGCTCGAACAGAACCGAAGGCACTTCTTACGAAGCCCTTGCAATACGGGTATTCACAATCCCGATCGAATTTCCCATCACTTAGGAGATCTCTATACCAGGAGCTACCCAGTGCAGAGACAATCGATAGGTCATCCTATCGCTTTCACAAATACTCGGTCTTCAACACCGATCTTCAAATGCAATTCATAACGACGTATCACATATTCGGAATGGGTTATACGACCCCATGGTCCTTTCCCGGTTAACCCGAATAGTGAGCGCTTATTCAAAATAAGTGTGCATTCAAATTCAATCAATTCACATCAAATACCCATTCAAAGGGAAATATTGATAGTCGGCTATTGAACTATCAATGGATATGCATACATCACCAGATTCCAAATAATTTTCCAAATTATTTACTTTCCAAAATATCTTTACAAGATATATAATTTCAATACTTCAAAAATAAATCAATATTTATTTTTAACAAGTTTCACTTTCACATATAAATTCCATAATGAATTTATATTTCAAAATATCCATGCATATATGATTTCAATCATTCATTTCAATTTATCTTCAAAAAGATAAATTCAATATATTCACTTTATATTGGAAAACATTTCCATACTTATTAAGAATAAGTAATTCACAAATCTTTTTATTTTCAATACTTAGAAAATATTCAATATACTTAAATCGAATTAAGTATATATTTCATTCTATTAAGGAAAACATTCTCTTAACATATTTATTTGGGCCAAAACGAATGTTGCGTAAAACATCGTTACGACAACCCAAAATCACTAGTATAGGGATTCGAAATTAAAATAGATATATAAATCCCAATACTATTCAAAACATTTCCTTTCGGAAATCATTTACTATAACAACAGTGTTATAGTCTACCATTTCCTTTTATTTCTCGAAAACGTCTATTTCAACAATAAATGTTGAAATCTATGGTTTCGAATCTCAATGCATTTTAAAACATCGTTAGATCGTTTTAATTCTGTTTAAAATATCACATTCTAAAACATTTTCTTTAACGTATTATTCACTATTCAAAAACGTGAATATACTACATTAACAAATTTCATCATTTCTATTCACTTTAACTTAATGGATTATTCACTGTTTACAACGTGAATATAACTCCATTAATAGGTTTCAACAATTTCTTATCAAAATAAATCGTTTGCGAATTTATAAAACTACGTTTATAAATTCCATTTCTATTTAATTATAAAAACTTCCTTTTTATAAATCTCCTTTATTAACTTATTCGATTTATAACTCGGTTATAAACTACAGGTTCATATTATAAGTTAAACACTTATAATCTATTCGTTTGCAAAACCATTCCATTGAACTTCATAATTTTAAATCTTATAACTTATAAGATTCAATTATTTATCCGAATCTTATTACTTTAATAACTTTACAAATTTTATAAACCTACTGTTTAAAAAATTCCATTTATAACTTTACCGTTATATAATTCCATGAATTCCATTCATGTACAAAATTCACTTTCACTTCATTCAAACACTTATAAAATCTCATTTTATAATTCCAACGTTTTAATTTACAAATATTCATTTGTAAATTCTTTAATATAAATCAATCTATATTATTCTTTTAAAACGTCTTAACTCCTTTATAGTTTTACCATTTCGATTTATAAAATAATCAAATTTTATAAATCCTATATTTAAACTTTTATCATATATTCAAAAATCCAATCTAAATTATTTTATAAAATCATTAGTTCCTTTCATTTCTCGAAAATCGACTTTTAATCGTATTTCTAAAAATCAGTTTTTTAACTATATTTCACAAAAACCATAATTTTTATAACTTTAAAAATTATAACGTTTATTTATTTATAATGGATCAATTCCAAAAATATAGTATATTTTCAAAAATCACTTTAAACCCATTTTAAAATCCCAAAATCTGGGTCCAATGATGCTACACACCAAATAGTCAATCACGACTACAACGATCCATCATATATCGATATGATAATCCATCAAATATCAAAATATTTGAAATAAAATAAAAACTGTTGAGGAATCCAGTTGGATCCCTCCAACCTGTTTCCTGCATCCAAAAACATTAGCACAATACCAATTTCGCTCCAGTACGAAATTATCGCGGTATATGTTCTTAATAAATATTATCCGCTTAATAACGGCGTAATAGGGTCTCATCCGCTAAACAAAAAAATGCGGGAAATCAACAACTGCAATATATACATATGCCAATATATATATATTGATATTATATATAATACCAATTTCACTGTTTATGAAATATTCGCGGTATATGTTTATAATAAATAACATCCGCTTACTAACGGCGCATAATGTCTATTTTAACAATCAATAATTTACAGTCATCATTCAAACATGCATTCAAATATTTTAAATCTAACTATTTAAAATAAAATCGAAACCTATTCGATTGAGTGAGAAATTCTCACCTTGGTTTTAATTTCCGTTTTAGCTTTTATTTCGAATAAAATTAAACGCGCGTTTAATTTTACCCGAAATTCTCACTAACTCCAAACGACTCCAAACCAACTCCATCGCGTAGTGCTCGTCCATACGATTCCAACGCAACTGGTTTCGCGCAGTTTCGACCTCGTATGAAAAAGTTATGATTTTTTAAAGATCGTACACGATTTTTATAACTTAATTTACAACATAACTTATTATTTTGTACCCAAAGCAATTCTGGGCCTTAGGATCTTGCTCCAACCTCATCACCACCGCACCCTACCTTCTTCCTCTCCACGTTCTATTTGCAGATCCAAGAATACACGGCCGAACCCAATTATAGAAATTAGGGTTAAAGAGCTCGGCCACCACACACCACTAAATCCCATCACACCTCCGCCATTTCGAAGCCCACGAGCCTAGCTATGTTCGGCCCCAAGCATATAGAACTCGGCCTCCCCCTCCTCCTGGAAATGCGTGCGCAAGTTGCAAGCTTCTAGCTCGATTTGCCGCCAATCCGAAGCTCCAAACACGATCTCCACCGTTGAATCTCTAGCTCGTGTTGTGCTCTTCATCTTTGTAGTTGAGCACTTCGCGTGAATGTCGACGGATTGGAAGATCTAGAGGGATGAAGTTGATGATTTTCTGGCCATTGAATTTGGTGGAGGCGGCTGCAGTTATTGGATTAGGGTTTTGGTTTTATTTTATTTTTATTTGTGAATGGTGCTATTTATAAGAACGAGCAAGCGTAAACACTATTCATTCCGGGAATTCCGAACTCCGATTTAGACGCCGTAACCAGCGTACCTAGGGTTTATCCCGCGTTCCGGACACAATGGAACAGGTTTCGGAAGCTAATTCGGAAGTATGTGCGAGTTATGGCTGAAAACGCTCAATTTAAATTAAACCGATTTAAACCGATTTCTAGGCGTTTTAATTTGTACCGGACAAACGGTAAATCCAATTGACTTGAAATTTGAAACCTTACAATAATATCACATTACGGATCTGATGAAACTGGTTTCGTCGAAATCCGAGACTTTTTGAAAAATGGCTATTTTGACTCGCCAAATTTAAATTAAAAATAATTCGATGCGTTTCGAGCTGCCACGATCAAACGATAACTCCGATTGACACGAAATTTGAAATCCGGTAATAACTAACTATTACGGATCCAATGAAACTGGTTTCGTTCAATTCTGAGACTGTTCAAAAATTGACTATTTTACAGTCGATTATTAAATATTAAAATATTCAATTTTCACAAATTAACTTTTAATTCGATTTTAAAAGTTCTAAAATATCATTCTAACTTCAACATGATAAAATAAAATTTTACAAATTATTACAATCATTTTTAACTCAATTTTTAATTATTTCCATAATTTAACATATTAAATTATCGATTTAATTATCCAATTAAATCCCAAAAATTCAAATAAAAATTTATTTGACTTATAAATTCACTTATAAATATTTAAAATTAATTAAATATTCAAATTTTAATTAATAAAAATTCTGGGTCGTTACAATCTTTCCCCCTTAAAAGAATTTCGTCCTCGAAATTACAAGTAAGAAAGGTTACAAAATCTATTAACTTTCCAAAATTCATAATTAAACTTCTTACAATAACTTTACTAAGTTTTCAAATCATACTTAGTTATCTTTTCAAAAACAATTACTATCGTTTAACTTTCAATTTCAAAATCAAAGTTAAAGTTTTCAAAATTTTCCAAATTTTCTCAAATTTTTCTAACGCCTTAAATTTTCGGAAAAATTCGCCATAGTCTCCTTTGCGCGGCTCGATTCGAAAAAAAAAATGACAGTATATATATCACAAATATACATCTCATCAAGTAATGAGGCATCCCGAAGGGAAAAAAGTGTAAAAGTACGATATTTAATCCGAGATATGTACCTTATACTTTATTAGCAAGCATATACGGCTAATATAGCGCTAAAGCGAACTCCAAATGCGAAGCAAACGCTATCCGCACCTACTAAACTCAACAAACAACATGAGAATCATGCATATATGAAAATAGTATCAATATACAACATATAGCAACATAACAACTTATATGTTAACATAGCACATGTAGTAAAACAACATATATTCAACCATCAACCAACTAACATCCATATCCAATAAACATTCATTCATATTCTCATTCATATTCAATGAATTGGGTTTTCAATTTAAATCACATTTGATTTATCAACATTGGATTTTATCAACATTCATTCTTATTCAATTTTAATTAGTTTGCATTCACTAATTAAATCCAATTCACGTTCAATTCTATTCAAATTTATTTACTTTCAATTTGAATTCAATTTCATAGCTTTCAATTTCATTAACACTTAATGAATTACATACAATCAACCAATCAACCATATAACAACCAAGTATATTAAATACAACCAAATTCCTTTGCTTATATTCATTCAATTTTTCAATTTAATTTCCAAAGTTGAACTTCATTTATGTAACTCAAGTTCATATCCATTTAATCCACTTGATTATTTACTTCGATACCAATATCAATTCCATTCAACAATTCTTAAGTTATACTTCATTTAACTTTAAATTCACTTGCTTATTTACAACTCATATTCATAAATATAGTTTCACTTCTTATATATATAAGTTTATTTCACAATCGTAAACACTTAAATTATAATTCAATTCTTATAATTCATTTGCTTATACAATTACTCTTTTATTTAGATTATTCAAACAACCTAACAATCACTTATATACACTTTAATAATTCTGAAAAATTATTCCTTTATATATAAAATATAATCAAGTAAAATTATTTCATTTACTCAATTTAAAACAATACTGTGCCGAATTGTTCTATTCAAGTGTTTATAGATCCCTATCAACAACGTTAATTACTCGTATTAACCAGAATCCATATACCACTCAATAAACCAATCATCACAATATAAAACAATTTTATATCACTAACAAATACGCTCTCATAGCTATTATTACACTCAAACTCATTCTAGAGTACTACTGACTCTATCTCTAATGAATTATACCCAACAGAACCATGGTTGTCGCTTAACCATCAGAGCTCTGATACCAAATGTAACGTCAACGGATTTTCGACTCTCGAAAATACGACATCGACACTCACTTTATCGACTGCCGAAAATCGAAGGCCGAAAAACCGGAATGTTATGGGTTTTAAAAAGAAAAGAAAAGAAAGAAGAGAGAAAAAGAAGAAAGAAAAAGAAAAATAGAGGGAAAAGAAGATAGACAATTTTTTAGAAAACAGAGAATTAGAAAAGCAGAAGATAGAAAATTTTAAAATAGAACGGACAAAAGAAAACAACAGAACAACAACAGAATCTCTCAATTCGCAGCGGAGCAACATATAATAATAAATGAATAATCTTTAAACAAAGAACTATATCAGTTATTACATTACATTTCATTTCATTACATCATCAGAGTGTACAACAACATACAACAATAAACAGTGCAGCGGAAAAAGAAATACTATATACTAGTAATACGCCATGCCAATCCAGCTTGCCTCCAGCAACTCCAGAATATCCTGATAAACCTTAACTCTTGACTGCCCGTGTGGAAATTGGTGGGCACCCAGAGTTTAGGAATGAAAACAATAAACTCCGAGTCAGTCATGTGACTGGTGTGAGAACTCAAAACAGTTTATTTATCTTTTTTTTTAAAATCAAAAGAGGAATATTTTTAAATCAATTCGCAATGCTTTTAAAAATGTAACTACCATAAGACCTCCCACCACACACACAATGCAAACGCAGACTTGGAGGAGATTTCTTCTTATGTTAGTCAAAGATGCTTGATACGCATTAAAATAACATTTGATATTATTACTAGTGCATAGTGTAGAACAAATCCTTTCGAAAGTAAAGATATAAATCATAGCCAGCATAGGTACCATTATATTATGCCTACTATAGCTACCTCCTGAGGAAGCAGGTTCTACAACTAAAACCGTACAAGTCTCGTATTGTTTCTTTGGATTTCCAACGAATGGTCAGGCTAAGGAACTTCCTACTGCCACATGGAAACGCCTCTGGCTGGACGTCCCCGAGAACTTAACCAGCTCTCTGCCAACACAAGGCCGGGTTACCTTTATCACTAGGTAACTACTACACGAATATGGCATCCCCCGGTCCCATTGGACCTTTAACCGAGCGCTCGTCACCAACAACACCACACAGAAATAGATATAGTGTATCAACATGAGTAAGTATCTGGGCTCCATACCATGATACCACCCTTTCCAGAAGGAAATGCACATACCCTAAAGGGAGCTACCCCTCATAACCTTGCCGCATCTTTCCTGTTTTGACCATTAACGGGATGTGAGGCTCGATGAATTCACGTCCACAAAAACATACTTTATACAAAAGCCATGCTTTGGGTCAACAAATGATCAACACAATGATCACTAAGATAGACGATCAAATAAATGATCCTATCACAATAATCAACACAATGATCATTTCAGCATCACTCAGCATGTCACATTACCAAAATGGGATATATTGCTGATAACTTCAACTATATAACCTTTGAGCTCGTACGTCTCAAAGAAGGGTGTTAAGCAAAGAATAAATTCTCCGCCACCAACAGAAATATATTTGAAAGAAATCGGCTTTATATCTCAAATTGTAATGTCAGGCATACAATCCATACAAGTCTGTTCCGGGCTCGAACAGAACCGAAGGCACTTCTTACGAAGCCCTTGCAATACGGGTATTCACAATCCCGATCGAATTTCCCATCACTTAGGAGATCTCTATACCAGGAGCTACCCAGTGCAGAGACAATCGATAGGTCATCCTATCGCTTTCACAAATACTCGGTCTTCAACACCGATCTTCAAATGCAATTCATAACGACGTATCACATATTCGGAATGGGTTATACGACCCCATGGTCCTTTCCCGTTAACCCGAATAGTGAGCGCTTATTCAAAATAAGTGTGCATTCAAATTCAATCAATTCACATCAAATACCCATTCAAAGGGAAATATTGATAGTCGGCTATTGAACTATCAATGGATATGCATACATCACCAGATTCCAAATAATTTTCCAAATTATTTACTTTCCAAAATATCTTTACAAGATATATAATTTCAATACTTCAAAAATAAATCAATATTTATTTTTAACAAGTTTCACTTTCACATATAAATTCCATAATGAATTTATATTTCAAAATATCCATGCATATATGATTTCAATCATTCATTTCAATTTATCTTCAAAAAGATAAATTCAATATATTCACTTTATATTGGAAAACATTTCCATACTTATTAAAAATAAGTAATTCACAAATCTTTTTATTTTCAATACTTAGAAAATATTCAATATACTTAAATCGAATTAAGTATATATTTCATTCTATTAAGGAAAACATTCTCTTAACATATTTATTTGGGCCAAAACGAATGTTGCGTAAAACATCGTTACGACAACCCAAAATCACTAGTATAGGGATTCGAAATTAAAATAGATATATAAATCCCAATACTATTCAAAACATTTCCTTTCGGAAATCATTTACTATAACAACAGTGTTATAGTCTACCATTTCCTTTTATTTCTCGAAAACGTCTATTTCAACAATAAATGTTGAAATCTATGGTTTCGAATCTCAATGCATTTTAAAACATCGTTAGATCGTTTTAATTCTGTTTAAAATATCACATTCTAAAACATTTTCTTTAACGTATTATTCACTATTCAAAAACGTGAATATACTACATTAACAAATTTCATCATTTCTATTCACTTTAACTTAATGGATTATTCACTGTTTACAACGTGAATATAACTCCATTAATAGGTTTCAACAATTTCTTATCAAAATAAATCGTTTGCGAATTTATAAAACTACGTTTATAAATTCCATTTCTATTTAATTATAAAAACTTCCTTTTTATAAATCTCCTTTATTAACTTATTCGATTTATAACTCGGTTATAAACTACAGGTTCATATTATAAGTTAAACACTTATAATCTATTCGTTTGCAAAACCATTCCATTGAACTTCATAATTTTAAATCTTATAACTTATAAGATTCAATTATTTATCCGAATCTTATTACTTTAATAACTTTACAAATTTTATAAACCTACTGTTTAAAAAATTCCATTTATAACTTTACCGTTATATAATTCCATGAATTCCATTCATTTACAAAATTCACTTTCACTTCATTCAAACACTTATAAAATCTCATTTTATAATTCCAACGTTTTAATTTACAAATATTCATTTGTAAATTCTTTAATATAAATCAATCTATATTATTCTTTTAAAACGTCTTAACTCCTTTATAGTTTTACCATTTCGATTTATAAAATAATCAAATTTTATAAATCCTATATTTAAACTTTTATCATATATTCAAAAATCCAATCTAAATTATTTTATAAAATCATTAGTTCCTTTCATTTCTCGAAAATCGACTTTTAATCGTATTTCTAAAAATCAGTTTTTTAACTATATTTCACAAAAACCATAATTTTTATAACTTTAAAAATTATAACGTTTATTTATTTATAATGGATCAATTCCAAAAATATAGTATATTTTCAAAAATCACTTTAAACCCATTTTAAAATCCCAAAATCTGGGTCCAATGATGCTACACACCAAATAGTCAATCACGACTACAACGATCCATCATATATCGATATGATAATCCATCAAATATCAAAATATTTGAAATAAAATAAAAACTGTTGAGGAATCCAGTTGGATCCCTCCAACCTGTTTCCTGCATCCAAAAACATTAGCACAATACCAATTTCGCTCCAGTACGAAATTATCGCGGTATATGTTCTTAATAAATATTATCCGCTTAATAACGGCGTAATAGGGTCTCATCCGCTAAACAAAAAAATGCGGGAAATCAACAACTGCAATATATACATATGCCAATATATATATATTGATATTATATATAATACCAATTTCACTGTTTATGAAATATTCGCGGTATATGTTTATAATAAATAACATCCGCTTACTAACGGCGCATAATGTCTATTTTAACAATCAATAATTTACAGTCATCATTCAAACATGCATTCAAATATTTTAAATCTAACTATTTAAAATAAAATCGAAACCTATTCGATTGAGTGAGAAATTCTCACCTTGGTTTTAATTTCCGTTTTAGCTTTTATTTCGAATAAAATTAAACGCGCGTTTAATTTTACCCGAAATTCTCACTAACTCCAAACGACTCCAAACCAACTCCATCGCGTAGTGCTCGTCCATACGATTCCAACGCAACTGGTTTCGCGCAGTTTCGACCTCGTATGAAAAAGTTATGATTTTTTAAAGATCGTACACGATTTTTATAACTTAATTTACAACATAACTTATTATTTTGTACCCAAAGCAATTCTGGGCCTTAGGATCTTGCTCCAACCTCATCACCACCGCACCCTACCTTCTTCCTCTCCACGTTCTATTTGCAGATCCAAGAATACACGGCCGAACCCAATTATAGAAATTAGGGTTAAAGAGCTCGGCCACCACACACCACTAAATCCCATCACACCTCCGCCATTTCGAAGCCCACGAGCCTAGCTATGTTCGGCCCCAAGCATATAGAACTCGGCCTCCCCCTCCTCCTGGAAATGCATGCGCAAGTTGCAAGCTTCTAGCTCGATTTGCCGCCAATCCGAAGCTCCAAACACGATCTCCACCGTTGAATCTCTAGCTCGTGTTGTGCTCTTCATCTTTGTAGTTGAGCACTTCGCGTGAATGTCGACGGATTGGAAGATCTAGAGGGATGAAGTTGATGATTTTCTGGCCATTGAATTTGGTGGAGGCGGCTGCAGTTATTGGATTAGGGTTTTGGTTTTATTTTATTTTTATTTGTGAATGGTGCTATTTATAAGAACGAGCAAGCGTAAACACTATTCATTCCGGGAATTCCGAACTCCGATTTAGACGCCGTAACCAGCGTACCTAGGGTTTATCCCACGTTCCGGACACAATGGAACAGGTTTCGGAAGCTAATTCGGAAGTATGTGCGAGTTATGGCTGAAAACGCTCAATTTAAATTAAACCGATTTAAACCGATTTCTAGGCGTTTTAATTTGTACCGGACAAACGGTAAATCCAATTGACTTGAAATTTGAAACCTTACAATAATATTACATTACGGATCCGATGAAACTGGTTTCGTCGAAATCCGAGACTTTTTGAAAAATGGCTATTTTGACTCGCCAAATTTAAATTAAAAATAATTCGATGCGTTTCGAGCTGCCACGATCAAACGATAACTCCGATTGACACGAAATTTGAAATCCGGTAATAACTAACTATTACGGATCCAATGAAACTGGTTTCGTTCAATTCTGAGACTGTTCAAAAATTGACTATTTTACAGTCGATTATTAAATATTAAAATATTCAATTTTCACAAATTAACTTTTAATTCGATTTTAAAAGTTCTAAAATATCATTCTAACTTCAACATGATAAAATAAAATTTTACAAATTATTACAATCATTTTTAACTCAATTTTTAATTATTTCCATAATTTAACATATTAAATTATCGATTTAATTATCCAATTAAATCCCAAAAATTCAAATAAAAATTTATTTGACTTATAAATTCACTTATAAATATTTAAAATTAATTAAATATTCAAATTTTAATTAATAAAAATTCTGGGTCGTTACACGTAGTAACGGAAGAGTGGATATTATAGTAACGTAAACGTATTGTAGGGTAATAATTAAGTATAGGCTTGTAAATTAGATTTTATGACGATAAATGTGGATAATGCAAATTGTCACAATTTGATTTAAAGTTAATTTTAAGAAACAAACAAATGTTGAATCTGTGAATGTAGTACAAATATTAACTTGAATGGTGTTCATTAATACAAAGATGTAATTAGTAAGATAGTAATAATTTATGCCTATAGTGAAAAGAAATCTAATAGAGACATAAACTCTAATTATATAAAGGAGTATAGATCTGAACAAATTTATGAAGATTGATAAGGACAGTGTTTGTAATCAAGTTTGGTTATTGATATTTGAAAGATAGAGATGTGTAAATACGTTAATGAATTTATAATGGGAAGGAATGGTAGAATGAAAAGAATATATATAATAATAAGCAATTGATTCAATTAAGGGAATTAAATTATAATAAATGGTCATTTAATAAATTTAACGTTCTGTGAGAAATCATAATAATTGTGTAAAATCAGTACAAGTTGGAAATGCATAAACCTTAATAAACATTCTAACTTAATAAATTTATGCAAATGTGGGAATTAGTTATAAGCGTGTAATTATGGGTATGATAACAATTAGTATAAAATACCTATATATTGGAAACACATTTGTAAAGCATAATTAATTGAGTTGGTGAATTGGGAATGAATTCAAAGTATATGAACATTTATGTTATATAAATAAGAATTAATGCAGTAGCTAAATTTGTGAAATCTAAATCTATGGAACAAAGGGTGTAAGATCTTTACTGATGGAAATTAACGTTACAGGTAGTGTAAATTCCTATTTTAATAAGACTATGGGTTATAGTAAAGATTTTAAATCAAGATTTGGCTACGTGAATAAAAAGAATGAAGGTAATTGAGTTATTGCAATTAAGAAAATTTAAACGTTTATTTATACGTTAAGTAAAACTTAAGTTGGGATTTAAAATATTTGTGTATATTAATTTCATGCATTTGGCCATAATGGATTTAATAATAAAAATGAAACAGTGAAATCAAATGGATATAAAGATTTCAATTATACCTTGAAATTCATATTCACCATAAAAGGTTAATTGGAACCAAAGTAGTTAATATAGGAATCAAGCCTTATTTATCAATTTGGATTTATTGCAATAGTTAATTCCATAAAATAAAGTTAAAGCTAATTCAAATTTAGTTGGACCATTGTTGATATAACTTTAGAAAGCAAGATTTTATTTATAATTTGAATATTAAATCCAACAAAGGGTATTTACTACAAATAAAATAGAATTAAACGTAAAATATTACGTTATTGAATTTAAAATGGAATTTGTAAACAATTGAGTGAATTTAATAAATTTATCAAACTTATAATGTTGAATTCGTTAAGATTGGAATTAATAATAGTAAAGAAGAATGAGGGAAGAATAATTTGAAAACATAGCAATAGATATTAATGTAAGGTTACCTTAAATAAGTTAAGGCAAACCAATGGAGAATAATGTAGATACCTTTATAATACGATGTTTGTGTGTAAAGGAAATGGGAATAAAGTTATTAATAATTTGGAATTTTATTTATGGTAAAAAGTTTATTTGCAATCAAATGAGTTGGAATGGAAGTCAAATCTATTTATCTAATTGGATTTAAGTGAGAGTATAAGAGTATATGATTTAATAATTGGGTTTTTGCGAATAAAATTTATAATTCCCAAATAATAAGAAAACGCAGAAATTAACACTGCAAAATTGATATACTTATAAATTTTAATTCACATCCAAGCTTGGAAAACCATTTGGGATTGTTTGAATTATATAAGTCACAAAATTTGGCCAATATTAGAAGTTGAAACATAAAAACTGGATTTATAATTTATTTTAATTTATTTAATAAATATTAAAAACAGCCATTTTTGGGCCATAGTTTATTCCGTACGTTCGCGTATCCAGTCTAGCTACCCTACCTCTAGCCTATCTATAAATATACAGTTATAAACCCTAGCTCCCTTCTTTTTTCATCTGTTGTACGTTCATTTTCTTCAACCGTCTTTCTTCCTCAATGTATACATCTCAGATCCAATTTCAAATTGCAAAATTCAGTGAAAATTCAAACACCTCAGAAAATTTTCAAAAAAATTTATGTTGATGTTTTCGATACGCGTAATCTCATGGTGAAATTCGTTTTTCAATTGGAGCTGTCGTTCATCCAGAATAAATTCAAACAGCCCCAAAACCGTTCATCATCATCGCACAAAACTTCATCGGATCGAGAAACGGTTTCTGGGTATTGGAGAGGGGACTGAGGGGGTTAGATCTATATGGTTCGTTGGTCGAATCGACGGTCGGATTTTGGTCAAAAAGGGACGTGTTGGGTTCGTTTCTCTCTGTTGCGTGCAAATTGGTGCCTGCGCGTGAAGCCTGGGAGAGAAGGTGACGTGGCGTAGTAAGTTGTTAATTGTGTGTCGTTTCTATTTATTTTTCAATTTGAATTCAATCATCATTTTTCGCCATAACTTTCTCATACGAAGTCGGATTCACACGAAATTTCTTTTGTTAGGATCGTAATTTAATTCTGGACTTGATGACGCTGGTTTGGATGAATTCCGAGACAGGCGAATTTTTGGGTTTAAATCGAATTTTAAATTCGATTTAAATTCAAAAGGTGAGTGTTTTAACCCACTCACAATTACTAGAAGCTTTTATGTTTGTTAAATAAGTTTTAGAAATGAATAGAAATTTATTTATGGGTATCTGGCATGTTTATTTCATTCATATCTGTTGAATTGCATTTTATTAAATTTAACTGTTAATTTAATTGATTTATTGCGTATTAATTGACTGTTGGAAATTATTGTTGCATATGAATTGCTAGTTAACAGTTGTATAAATTATTACTGAATAAACTGTTAGATTAATAGTTGATAAATTTAATTTGAATAAACTGCCAGTTATCACCTGTTATATATGATCACATATATAATTGTTATTGATTGATATTGATCGATGTGTGATTGGATGATGGATGTGTTGTTGAATGAATATTTTATTTGGATATCATTAAACTGCAAGTTAGTATGCATTTACATTTCATTCGGGATTGCGGTTTGAAATGATATACAACCACAGTTTTATTTTTTTAAATTGCGGATTGAAATGATAAATATCCGTATCACTTGACCATAGGATAGAAAACTATATACAGGCACCGCGGTCTATATATAACTATTTTTAATGAGATTTCTATGGTTTGGATGGAATACGGTTTATAAAAATCTTAAATTTTATACTGAATAAATGTTTTCTTCCATATTTATATACATATGAAGTTGAAAAATTTGAAATAAAAAGGTGTATAAATCTCTTTATTAAAATGGAAGAAAATTTAGAAAATGGAGTTTGATAATTTATATCCTATGTTTAAATGTTAAGTTGGAAATTTTAAGATAGTATATTTACAATTGGATTTTTCCCAAAATAAATTGAAATGAATATTCTAGTATAATTTGAATTGGAAAATATATATATATTTTATTACTAGAAATTGAAGTCTTATTATTTATGGATTTTATGTGAATGTTCAAAACTAATTAATAGAACATTTGATTTGTTGAAAGAATAAAAATCCAACTTTAGTTGAAATATTAACCCTCAAGATGGATATAAAAATATATAAAATTGGAATGGTTGGGACTTGAAATAATATTTTGGATTATGGTTTTAACATTGAGTAAAGAAATATTCACAAAGCCATGTAAATTATTTTCCGTACAAAGTAACCATAAAGTTAAATCACTTATTTTATATATTGTTGAATATCCAAACCATTTAGTTTTGAAAGTAATGGTTTTAAAAACTATGGATTTCGAAGTATTATGTTGAAAGTTAATGTTCAAATATTTGGTTACAAGGAATTATAAATTTTAAAAGTGGCATAATTTTTGGAAAAGATTTATATTTGGGAAATGATATCATTGATTTGGGTTTTATAAAAATAATATCAAAAGTAATCTTTTTGGGTTTTAAAGAAGAAATGATATCGTAATATTATGGTTTTGAAATGGATTTTATTTTGGTTTTAAAAGTATAAACTATTTTTAAATGACCGCGGTGTTATAATAACGATTGGTTGGCAAAGAGACCAGGATCGGATATGGACATACTCTCTGTCGATACCGAAAACCACTTTGACTAACCGTGTACGCGGTGGAGATTCCAGAATGAAGTAGGTGGTGGCGACGTTTCCTGTAAGGTAAATACGTGGACCCAACTCCCGTGAGTTGGCATAAGGTGGCTAAAACAGGAGCGATTCTCAGGCCAATGAGGTCATTCCTCTGATCGGACGCTCCTCTTCGATATTATACTTTGACTTGGATTTGATTCAGTGGTCACTTCTATATTTTGATTTTGGGGAGTTAGTCCGAGGTGGGCGGTAACTGCGGCTACGCGTTTCCACCGGCCTGGATAGCAATTGGTATATCTACCCTGGCATTGCCTAGTTGTGCCGTGTCACCTACCATATCGAGCCTTTACTACAGTTTCTATTTGTGTCGTACCTATGGAGTATCCTCTGGTAGCTTCCCGATCAGGAGGTATTACGGTACTGTATAGACTATTGGCATTTTACGTGTTAAGGTGGAAAATGTAAAGCCTTAACGCTATTTAAAAGTAAGTTTATTTTACAATTAGACACTATTATAATAGCGCAATATACTACATAGTAAATAGTTTAATGGATCCTTAGGAGATGTAAATCCCGAGCATCTCTTGAGTTACTGTACTCATATTTATTTCTGTTTATTTAACTCACATAAGATTTTCTAGTCTGACTCGAGTGTTTTTGTCTTTTCAAATTCGCTTGGGTCAGTCCGAGCGTTTCAGGATAGCAGATTTTAGCATTGGAGGACGAAGACGAAGAATCAGTATTATTTTACATATAGTATTGCACCACACTCTTTCTATTCCGCTGCATTGCTTGTATTGGTACGTGTAACTCTGATATTTATTGTAAAAGAAGAATCAAGCTTTTGTAAACTGTTTATGAAACTGTATATTTGTTATTATATTTTATCCTTCCGCTGTGAGATTCTATTTTCGTTTTATTTATTCTCCATTTTTCTTATTTACCCCATAACAATCCGCCCTTGCGTATGCTTTGAATTGGGACAAGTGTCGGTTTAAAGTGTGCGGAAAGATTGGACGTTACAGTAGGTGACACGGCACAACCAGGCAATGCTAGGGTAGATATACCAATTACGCATCCAGGCTGGTGGTAACGCGTAGCCGCAGCTACCGCCCACCTCGAACTAACACCCCCAAATCAAAGAAATCAATAGTGGCCACCGAATCATTCCAAAGTCAGAGTATAGTATCGAAGGAGTGCGTTCGATCAGAGGAATGACCTCATTGGCCCGAGAATCGCTCCTGTTTTAGCCACCTTATGCCAACTCACGGGAGTTAGGTCCACGTAATTACCTTATAGGAAACGCCGCCACCAACCTACTTCAATTTGGAATCTCCACCGCGTACACGGTTGTCAAAGTGGTTTTCGGAGTTGGCAGAGAGTATGACAACTTCCGATCCCGGTCTCTTTAACAACCAAACGTTATTATAACACCGCGGTCATTTAAAAAAAATTAAACTTTAAAACCAGAATAAAATATCCATTTTAAGCCCATATAAATACGATATCATTTATATTTTTAAAACCCCAAATCAATATGACATCATTTAGATCCAAAATCATATAATGTCATTTTATTTTCCAATATATATTCTTTTCCAAAATCATAGGGTTTTCAAAGTAAAATACTTAGAAATCAAAACTCTTGAATATAATATTTTCAAATCATACTCCTTGAAAATCATAACTTCGAAACAAATTTCCATCTCTTAAATGGTTAAATATTAAATTACTTTATAAAACACAATAGCTTCTTTAGATTTCACAAATCAATTTCAAATATCGATTTAAACTTCTAAATACCATTTCAATTCTTATGTTTCAAAGCTTTAAATATTTCATCCTTTCAAAAACAACTCATTTGACAAATCCATATATATTAAATTCAATTACTTATTTTTTTTTAAACTTGAAATCTTTACTTAATGAATTCAATATAATTTAAGAAACCTTTAACACCACATGACTGGAAAATCTTTTAAATTATTATATATTCATTTAAATCAACCTGATATTCATTTAAATCACTCTACACAAAAATCAAGTTGTAAAAATCATATCCTTTAAAGATTTAATTTTTATTAAATTTCAATTTAACTTAATATTCATCTTCCAAATCTTATTCTCATTGAAGTCATAAAACTCCATAAATTAGATTTTAAATAAATGATTAATCGTATTTGATCTTAAAAAAAATCAAACTTTATTTTATACTTCAAATCAAATTTATACAAAACTTAAAAATCGAAAATTTACTATATATATATATATAAATAACCAAATCAATATCCCATAAACCATATAAATAGCTTTAGAAAACCGTAGTAAAACATTTCAAAATAATTTTATATATTTACCGCGGTGCTTGTATAAAATTTTCTACCCTATGGTCAAGTGATACGGATGTTTATCATTTCAATCCGCAATTTAAAAAAAAATACGGTTGTATATCATTTCAAACCGTAATCCCGAATGAATGAAATGCATGATAACTTGCAGTTTATACAATATAAAATATAGCATCCATTCATCCAAATATCAATCATCAACCATTATTTGCAATCATCATCCAATTTAAACAATCATCGATATAGAGCATGTAATTATACAGGTAATAAATAACTGGTATTAACTAACAGTTTATATTCAATAATAAATTTAATAACTGTTACTAGCAGTTTATATGCAAAATAAATTCAAATTTAACTGTCAGTTGATATGAAATAAAAATTTAACATAACTATGACTGGTAGTTAATATGCAAATAAATAAATTCTAACTGTCAAATTTATATGTAATAAATAAAATAAATTAACAGTTAAATTAAATAAATGCAATTTAACAGAGATAAAGAATAAAACATGCCAAACATTCATAAATAAATTTCTACTCGTATTTAAAATTAATTTAACAGACATAAGAAGTTTTAGAAGTTGTGAGTGGGTTAAAACACTCACTTTTTGAATTTAAATCGAATTTAAATCCGATTTAAACCCAAAAATTCGACAGTCTCCAAATTGGTCCAAACCAGAGTCTCCAGATCCAGAATTTTATTACGATCCTAACGAAAGAAATTTCGTGTGAAACAGAGATCGTATGTGACAGTTACGAGTTACAACGATTGAAAATCAAAATTAAATATTAAATTCACACAAAACAAACCTACCTACCCCTAAGCCACGTGTACAGGCAAAACATCTCCTTCCTTTGAAATGAACGCGCACGCAGGTACAGGCAAAATTCGAACCCAACACAACGCCTTTGACCGTTGCTTCCACGCTCCTCCGGCCACGTTAGCCAAAGCTACCACCTCCAGTCTCCAAGTCGCGTCGCCCTCTACCTCCAGCCAAGTTCCGGCCTCCCCCAGTTCATGCCGCCGCCGCCACTTATTAGGCATGTCGAAACCCTAATACGCAAAATCCTCCGCATCCAACCGTCGATTCGACCAACAAACCATATAGATCTACTCCACTTCGCTTCCTCTCCAAAACCCAGAAAACAATTTCCGATCCGACGAGTCTTTACAACAAGGTGATGAACGGCCGAAACTAATTGGCCCAGATCTAGACACATAGAATTTCAAATCGAGAAACGGACAGTAGCAACAGATTACGCTCTTCGAGAACTAGGATATATATATTTTTTGGAATTTTTCTGAGATCCTTGAATTTTCATTTGAATTTTGAATAGAATTGGATCTGAAAGTTGCATCTATTGATGAAGAGAAAGAGTTGAAGAAATGAACGTACAACAAAAGAGAATAGAATGGAGGGTAGGGTTTATCACAGCCTATTTATAGACAAGCTGCAATAGAATAGGTGTGGCACGAATTATAAACGTGCTAAACGGTAGTTGGCTCAAAAAGCCCGTTCTGACCCTGGAACAAAATTTGTTAAACCCATATATCCAAATAGGTAATTTAAAATATTCTGAACGCGATGGAAAAAGTTTCACGTCCAAATTCGATCGTATGAAGAAGTTATGCTGAAAACAAAATTTTCAAATTGATTTTAATTAAATCGATTTCAAGGCGTTTCGCGTTCGTACGATCAAACGACAAGTCCAATCGATATGAAACTTGAAACCCTACAATAATTCACCGATACGGATCCGATGAAACTGGTTTCGTTGAAATCCGAGTCCGTGGCCAAAATGGCTATTTTTATAATAAAAAAAGTTAAATTAAATTAAATCAATTAAATCGAATTTTAGTTTAATCTCTATAAACGTAATATTTAACGTTAATTTTATTTATTTTGCAATACTTTAAATTAAGCAAAAACATCGTTTTCTATACTTAAATCTATACTCCTATTGATTTATTAAGTTTGCCCTTATTATGCATATTTTTAACAACTCATTTATAACTTTGAATCTATTCCCCAAATTCCACATTCTATTGTTACATAAATTTGAATTGATTACTATTTATTATTATTGCTTCACTGATTAATTAAATATTTGCATTGGTTTTGCTTATGCTACATTAAATTCCCATATTAAATAAGGTTTCAAAACAATCAATAACATTTCCTTAGCCCAACCCCTTTTTCCAATTATTTTCCTTCAAATAATTCATGTCTCTATGAATACTTACATTTACACTCTATAGTTATTCTAATATAACTATTCCAACACTCTTAACCCTTATCTTTACGTTCACCCACTTGTAATATTTAATTATGTTTATTGCAATTCAATGTTGGCATTTATTACTATTAATTCATTCGATGTTTACTGCCCCTTATTTCAATTCCTTCCATTTACAGTTGCTACTTTACTATTCACAGTTACTTTTGTATACTCCTTTCCTATTTAAACCAATATACAACCAATTCCAATTAAATCCAATTATTACCTTTAAAATAAATCATAACATTCGAATATTTCTATTAAACTGGAATGTTTCATTTAAGTTTATAAATGATCCACTTGCATTAATATAATTCTTTAAATTTATTCCCATTTACGGTTAAACAATGTTATATTACATTAATCAATTTAATATCTTCCTTTATTTTCTCATATTCAAAGTATATCTAGGTAAAATCTTTCCACTACTTAATTTATTAAAACTTATGCAATTTTGCTATAAATAAGTTTTAAATTACCATTAACTGTACATTCCATTTCTATTCAATGTATATTTATGCCTTAATCAATTCGATATATACGTTTGTTTCCTTCTATTTGATTTATAACCTAGTATACATTTTCCTAAATCCCATTTCATTACATTCATTAATGGGTATTGCATTGAAATCTAATTTATTAGCTTATATCACAATATTACCATTAATTACAATTGGCTTACCAATTTTTATTCAATAACCTAAATAAATACATATATATTAATCAAATCCTTACATTTGTTTTTCACATACTCCATAAAATCAAATCATAACATTTAAATGATTTAATTGAATTGGAATTTCATCCAAGTCATAAAATATTACTTGCACTAATATGATTCCTTAAATTATATTCCAATTACCATTTACAAACTTTTATTGCATTAAATCAAATTAATACTTTCTTAAATTTCTCATATCAAATTCCAAGTAAGCATCTCTTTCAACTTAATTCATTCGGATTAAATTCGAATTACTATAAATAGGTTATAAGTTACCATTTACTAAATTAAACTACAAAACTTAATAATTCAACCAAATTAGATCCACGAAATTTACGGGTTGTTACACTCTCCCCCACTCAAAACTTTTCGTCCCCGAAAAGGAAAAGAAGGGAAAAGAAGAATTAAATACAATACATCTTATTCAAAATATTTAACTTATAAACAATTAAATTTACAAAATTAATTACCTTAAATTAGATATCCTAATTTATAACTATTTAATCCTTTATATTTAGATTATTAAAGTTTGGAAAAACATTTTCAAAATATTTCTAAGATACTGCAATTTCTTATATAATCCAAGGGTTACAATTTATCTAAAGTGAAATTTTTTAAGTGGTTTCAATCACTAACAACAAATCAATACAACAACCATCAATTTCAACAACAGCATACACAACAAATACAAAGCAACTATACAATCAAACAAGCAAATAGTTGTTTGGGTTCCAAACTTGAAATTGTACAGAATGAAAAATAACTATCAAGTGCATCTTTTACTCAACAGTCTTAGATGGAACAAAATAGATTATTTATTCATTCAATAACTTCAAATTTCCTTACCCGACCAACCATAACCTAACAACAACCAAATTTGAACAACAAATTTTGTTTATCCTTATTAATTTCATTCATACATTAGTTGTTTAATTTCTCTTTTTATTTATACAGTGATTTATCATTTTAATTTACATTTACTCATTAAATGTTTGCTTCATTTATTTTGGTCATGTAAGTTTCTTTTATTTGTATTACATTAAATGCACTTCTCAATTTCAATCATTTATTTAATGCTTACAGTTCTATTATATTTAATTATAATAAACCTTTTTAATTACTCTTAAATTCTTAACCTTATAACATCCATTCTTATAAGTAAAGGATTTTGTTAATTCATTTACTTACTTCCTATTATATTACACTAGAAACATTTAAATCATACTTAAGTTTATAACCCTACACATCAATTCTTATTCATTAAAGAATTTCATTTTATTTACTTAAGTTTAAAATCACCTATTTATAATACTTGCCTTTAATTATGGTAAAATTTCAATTTATAACTTAAGTTTATAACATTAAATTCTCATTTATAACAGCAAATTCATGGAATACTTCCATTACTATTTCAAATTTCCACTTGTATAATATTCCATTACAATCTCTTATTAAACATTTCAACTTTTAACATATGGTAAGTTATATATATGCTCTTAAAGAATGTAATTGAAAGTTATACAAATTTTCTCAAATCTTTTAATTCATTCATTGTTCAATAAATCTTTAACTTTTTCCTATAAGCTACAATTTTTCAAATCATCTTTAACTCCTTTTATTTATAGTAACATTTTAATTATGCTTAAATTTATATCAATTCTTACAAATAAAGAATTTCATCAATTCATTTACTACGGTTTACACTTCTTTATTTTCATTACTTATCTCCCTATTATACTAATATTTTTTATTTTAACTTAAAGTAAAGGTTCCAACTTTTAATTACTAACCTTTCATTTCACTACAATAATTGAAACAATTAATTACTGGGAATTTAAGAATTAAATACCGGGTTAGATTTCAATTTATTTTAAAATAATAGATAAATATATTCTTATGACTTAAATACCACTAATTATATTTAAAACAATTCAGAATTTATATATTTTTCCAAAATAAATCTGCAGTAGAACTACTACAGTGGCCTTTCCCCTTCGAAACTCGAAAATGAAAGTCGATGATGCGGCCGCCATCACCGAAATTATTTTCCAGCGACAGAGAGGAAAGTACAAACTTATTTTCTCCAAAATCTTCTTAAAAATAATTCTTTCGAATTATATTGAAATATTTATATCAGAAAAGACATATAACAATATTATTATATTCCAAAATTTATATCAGAAAATTAATATCTTCCAAAATTTGTTCGAAAAATTTCAAAACCCCGGAACTCAAATTCTAAATTTCCAAATTTATTTTATTTTCAACTTAGCTTCAATTATTATCAATATTTTCATTACCTAACACCCAATCTATAGCAACCAAATATATATCTTTATAAAATATTTTAATATATAAAAAATATAATAGGAAAAGTTATTCCATTCACCTATATTAAAACAAATATTATGTCGGTCTGTCCTATTAAGTGTTTAGAAATCCCTATTGATGTCACAGCGTCCCATGCATCAACCAGAATTTATAAATACAAAACGGAACAGATTAACACAATATAAAAATCTTTTTATAACATTAACAAATACGCTCTCTTATATATATACACTCAATGACTCCCATAGGATACTACTACCCTATTAGTAAAGAGTCAAACCCCACAAAGCTAAGGTTTATCGCTAAACCAAAGCTCTGATACCAGTTGTAACATCCCGCCTTTTCGCACGCTATAAATCGACACACGTGCCAATTAAAATCATACGGAAGGACAGATTGTTATGGGGTAAATAAGAAAAACAAGAAAGAAATAAAAAGAAAACAGAATCTCACAGCGGAAGGATAAAATATAATAATAAAATATACAGTTCATAAAACTGTTTACAAAACATTTGATTCTTCTTTATATAATTAAATATCAGAGTTCACATACCAATAATATCAATGCAGCGGAATTAAATATTGTAGTGGAATGTAGTTAATGATAATAATAGAAATCTCCGTCTTCGTCCTCCAGAGCTAAAGTCTTCGATACTGAAACGCTCGGACTGACCCGAGCGAATTTGAAAAGACAAAAACACTCGAGTCAGAACTAAAAGATCTTATGTGAGTTAAATTAACAGAAATAAATAAGAGTGCAATAACTCAAAAGATGCTCGGGATTTACATCTCCTAACGATCCGTTAAACTATTTACTATGTAGTATATTGCGCTATTATAATAGTGTCTATTTGTAAAATAAACTTACTTTTAAATAGCGTTAAGGCCTTACATTTTCCACCTTAACACAGTTATATATTCCCATAGTCTATACAGTACCGTAATCTCCCCCGTACTGGGCGTCGTCAGAGGGCACTCCATAGGTATGGTACAAAACCAAAATCGTATAAGGCGCGCTAGGGTAGGTGACACGGCACAACTAGGCAATGCCAGGGTAGATATACTAATTACGCATCCGGGCTGGTGGTAGCGCGTAGCCGCAGCTACCGCCCACCTCGAACTAACACCCCCAAATCAAAGAAATCAATAGTGGCCACCAAATCATTCCAAAGTCAGAGTATATTATCGAAGGAGTGCGTTCGATTAGAGGAATGACCTCATTGGCCCGAGAATCGCTCCTGTTTTAGCCACCTTATGCCAACTCACGGGAGTTGGGTCCACGTAATTACCTTATAGGAAACGCCGCCACCAACATACTTTATTCTGGAATCTCCACCGCGTACACGGTTGTCAAAGTGGTTTTCGGAGATGGCAGAGAGTATGACAACTTCCGATCCCGGTCTCTTTAACAACCAAACGTTATTATAACACCGCGGTCATTTAAAATAAATTAAACTTTAAAACCAGAATAAGATATCCATTTTAAACCCATATAAATACGATATCATTTATATTTTTAAAACCCCAAATCAATACGATATCATTTAGATCCAAAATCTTATAATGTCATTTTATTTTCCAATATATATTCTTTTCCAAAATCATTGGGTTTTCAAAGTAAAATATTTAGAAATCAAAACTCTTGAATATAATATTTTCAAATCATACTCCTTGAAAATCATAACTTCAAAACAAATTTCCATCTCTTAAATGGTTAAATATTAAATTACTTTATAAAACACAATAGCTTCTTTAGATTTCACAAATCAATTTCAAATATCGATTTAAACTTCCAAATACCATTTCAATTCTTATGTTTCAAAGCTTTAAATATTTCACCCTTTCAAAAACAACTCATTTGACAAATCCATATATATTAAATTCAATTACTTTTTTTTAAACTTGAAATCTTTACTTAATGAATTCAATATAATTTAAGAAACCTTTAACTCCACATGACTGGAAAATCTTTTAAATTATTATATATTCATTTAAATCAACCTGTATTCATTTAAATCACTCTACACAAAAATCAAGTTGTAAAAATCATATCCTTTAAAAATTTAATTTTTATTAAATTTCAATTTAACTTAATATTCATCTTCCAAATCTTATTCTCATTGAAGTCATAAAACTCCAGAAATTAGATTTTAAATAAATGGTTAATCGTATTTGATCTTAAAAAAATCAAACTTTATTTTATACTTCAAATCAAATTTATACAAAACTTAAAAACCGAAAATTTACTATATATATAATTAACCAAATTAATATCCCATAAACCATATATATATATAGCTTTACAAAACCGTAGTAAAACATTTCAAAATAATTTTATATATTTACCGCGGTGCCTGTATAAAATTTTCTACCCTATGGTCATGTGATACAGATGTTTATCATTTCAATCCGCAATTTAAAATAAAAATGTGGTTGTATATCATTTCAAACCGCAATCCCGAATGAATGAAATGCATGATAACTTGCTGTTTATACAATATAAAATATAGCATCCATTCATTCAAATATCAATCATCGACCATTATTTGCAATCATCATCCAATTTAAACAATCATCGATATAGAGCATATAAATTATACATGTAATAAATAACAGGTATTAACTAACAGTTTATATTCAATAATAAATTTAATAACTGTTACTAGCAGTTTATATGCAAAATAAATTCAAATTTAACTGTCAGTTGATATGAAATAAAAATTTAACATAACTATGACTGGCAGTTAATATGCAAATAAATAAATTCTAACTATCAAATTTATATGCAATAAATAAAATAAATTAACAGTTAAATTAAATAAATGCAATTTAACAGAGATAATGAATAAAACATGCCAAACAGTCATAAATAAATTTCTACTCATATCTAAAATTAATTTAACAGACATAAGAAGTTTTAGAAGTTGTGAGTGGGTTAAAACACTCACCTTTTGAATTTAAATCGAATTTAAATCCGATTTAAACCCAAAAATTCGACGGTCTCCAAATTGGTCCAAACCAGCGTCACCAGATCCGGAATTTTATTACGATCCTAACGAAAGAAATTTCGTGTGAAACGGAGTTCGTATGTGACAGCTACGAGTTAAAACGATTGAAAATCAAAATTAAATATTAAATTCACACAAAACAAACCTACCTACCCCTAAGCCACGTGTACAGGCAAAACATCTCCTTCCTTTGAAATGAACACGCACGCAGGTACAGGCAAAATTCGAACCCAACACAACGCCTTTGACCGCCACTTTGACCGTTGCTTCCACGCTCCTCCGGCCACGTTAGCCAAAGCTACCACCTCCAGTTTCCAAGTCGCGTCGCCCTCTACCTCCAGCCAAGTTCCCGCCTCCCCCAGTTCACGCCGCCGCCGCCACTTATTAGGCTTGTCGAAACCCTAATACGCAAAATCCTCCGCATCCAACCGTCGATTCGACCAACAAACCATATAGATCTACTCCACTCTGCTTCCTCTCCAAAAACCAGAAAACAATTTCCGATCCGACGAGTCTTTGCGACGAGGTGATGAACGGCCGAAACTAATTGGCCCAGATCTGGACACACAGAATTTCAAATCGAGAAACAGACAGTAGCAACAGATTACGCTCTACGAGAACTAGGACATATTTTTTTTTTTGGAATTTTTCTGAGATGCTTGAATTTTCATTTGAATTTTGAATAGAATTGGATCTGAAATTTGCATCCATTGATGAAGAGAAAGAGTTGAAGAAATGAACGTACAGCAAAAGAGAATAGAATGGAGGCTAGGGTTTATCAAAGCCTATTTATAGACAAGCTGCAATAGAATAGGCGTGGCACAAATTATAAACGTGCTAAACGGTAGTTGGCCCAAAAAGCCCGTTCTGACCCCGGAACAAAATTTGTTAAACCCATATATCCAAATAGGCAATTTAAAATATTTTGAACGCGATGGAAAAAGTTTCACGTCCAAATTCGATCGTATGAAGAAGTTATGCTGAAAACAAAATTTTCAAATTGATTTCAAATTGATTTTAATTAAATCGATTTCAAGGCGTTTCGCGTTCGTACGATCAAACGACAAGTCCGATCGATATGAAACTTGAAACCCTACAATAATTCACCGATACAGATCCGATGAAACTGGTTTCGTCGAAATCCGAGTCCGTGGCCAAAATGGCTATTTTTATAATAAAAAAATTAAATTAAATTAAATCAATTAAATCGAATTTTAGTTTAATCTCTATAAACGTAATATTTAACGTTAATTTTATTTATTTTGCAATACTTTAAATTAAACAAAAATATCGTTTTCTATACTTAAATCTATACTCCTATTGATTTATTAAGTTTGCCCTTATTATGCATATTTTTAACAACTCATTTATAACTTTGAATCTATTCCCCAAATTCCACATTCTATTGTTACATAAATTTGAACTGATTACTATTTATTATTATTGCTTCACTGATTAATTAAATATTTGCATTGGTTTTGCTTATGCTACATTAAATTCCCATATTAAATAAGGTTTCAAAACAATCAATAACATTTCCTTAGCCCAACCCCTTTTTCCAATTATTTTCCTTCAAATAATTCATGTCTCTATGAATACTTACATTTACACTCTATAGTTATTCTAATATACCTATTCCAACACTCTTAACCCTTATCTTTACGTTCACCCACTTGTAATATTTAATTATGTTTATTACAATTCAATGTTGGCATTTATTACTATTAATTCCTTCGATTTTTACTGCCCCTTATTTCAATTCCTTCCATTTACAGTTGCTACTTTACTATTCACAGTTACTTTTGTATACTCCTTTCCTATTTAAACCAATATACAACCAATTCCAATTAAATCCAATTATTTCCTTTAAAATAAATCATAACATTCGAATATTTCTATTAAATTGGAATATTTCGTTTAAGTTTATAAATGATCCACTTGCATTAACATAATTCTTTAAATTTATTCCCATTTACGGTTAAACAATGTTATATTACATTAATCAATTTAATATCTTCCTTTATTTTCTCATATTCAAAGTATATCTAGGTAAAATCTTTCCACTACTTAATTTATTGAAACTTATGCAATTTTGCTATAAATAAGTTTTAAATTACCATTAACTGTACATTCCATTTCTATTCAATGTATATTTATGCCTTAATCAATTCGATATATACGTTTGTTTCCTTCTATTTGATTTATAATCTAGTATACATTTTCCTAAATCCCATTTCATTACATTCATTAATGGGTATTGCATTGAAATCTAATTTATTAGCTTATATCACAATATTACCATTAATTACAATTGGCTTACCAATTTTTATTCAATAACCTAAATAAATACATATATATTAATCAAATCCTTACATTTGTTTTTCACATACTCCATAAAATCGAATCATAACATTTAAATGATTTAATTGAATTGGAATTTCATCCAAGTCATGAATTATTACTTGCACTAATATGATTCCTTAATTATATTCCAATTACCACTTACAAACTTTTATTGCATTAAATCAAATTAATACTTTCTTAAATTTCTCATATTAAATTCCAGGTAAGCATCTCTTTCAACTTAATTCATTCAGATTAAATTCGAATTACTATAAATAGGTTATAAGTTACCATTTACTAAATTAAACTACAAAACTTAATAATTCAACCAAATTAAATCCACGAAATTTATGGGTCGTTACAGAATATTTCAAAACTAAACAATAATGAAGCTAAAATAATATATATATGGAAGTATCAATTTAGTTTTGAAAGTGCTATAATTTGGATATATATATATATATATATATATATATATATATCTGAAATGGAAATGATATTTTGGTTTTGAAGTATAAATTATTTTGAGATGACCATGGTGTTATAATGGCGTTTAGTTGTTAAGAACGTATATTACTGCATAGTAGGTAGTTCTACGGATCCTTAGAGGATGGTTATCCCAAACATCCTTTAAGTTATTTGTATTTCAGTTGATATTTCACTTGAGTTAAATTTATTGATATAAGAATGTTAATCCTGACTCGAGTGTTTTGCGTGTTGCTTTACGCTCGGGTCAGACTGAGTGATACAACATTTGAGACTCACCTTTGGAGTTTGGAGTTTCGTTTAGAGATCCAACTGAAGATTCAGCTTTCAGTTTTCCAGTTGATTTGTTCAGAGAAGTCATCTGTTTGTATTCAATACTTTAGCTTATTTGAGATATTCTGCTGTATTTTATTTCTAACTCTGATGTTTATATAGTAGCTTCATGAACTACTATTTATCTATTCCGCTGCATTATTATTATATTACTCTGTGTCTGTGATTCTATGATTGATTTATTTACCGTATATGCTGAGTTTTGCCAAATAAAAATTAACAATATGATATTTTAAGCAATTCAAGTCTGTCATGTGCGGATGCGAATGGTTGAAAATATCTGGTCGTTACAGAAATGCACAGATAACTTAATAAATGAAATGCTTAGGTTTAAATAAACATCATCTTTCACATTATGAACCCGTTTAGTTCAAATACTAACTTTCATGTTCGTTTCCAATCGATTCATAATTATATTCAACTTCAAATTTCAGTTTTTCACTTAAAGCTATTAAGTTAAAATCAAACAAGTTAAAATCTAAAAATACAATTAAAAATTAATTAAATCAATTAAATTTCAATTTCATAATTTCTAGTCCAAACATAAATTTAAACTTACAAAACTCCAATTTTATTTGTAAATTTATTTATTTAAACCCAAGGTAGTTTTATATCGTGTATATATCATTACAACCTAAAGTGATTTTTCTAACTATAAGGGAACTTAGAGTGTGAGAACAATAAAAACATATACAACACAACATGTAACGACCCGATTTTTCAACGCCCGAAAACCGACATCCATAGTCCACTGTATCAAATGCCAAATAATCGAATGACAGAAAAACTAAACCATTTGGGTTAAAGAAGAAGGAGGTAGAAGAAGAAATAGAAAATAAAATCAGAATCTCACAAACGCAGCGGAACAATATATAATACATAAATGACTAATCTTTAAACAAAAAGAACTATATCTGTTTATACCATTACATCATCAGAGTACAACCAAATTCATAGCACACAATTGGACAGTTATCATAATCTATCCTCATAGAACTGACTATGCAATTAATCATACACGACGAAATATTCATCAAATACGTGTGATACGTCTCTCCATCCAGCTCGTCTCCAAAGCTCCACAGCAATCTTCCTATATTCTATAATACTCGGTCTAACCCGAGCATTATAAATAAACAATACTCGAGTCAGTCTGGAAAGCCAACATGAGAAAACACACTCAATTGGATTATTAAAGTATCAAAAATGCCTTTGAAATCAAAGGTATCTCGTAAGACCACGCCACAAATAAACATGTCGGATTTTTACCTAACGATAACCAAAACATTTTCTTATCAAATCCTCTGATATTATAGTAGTGTCTATATACAAATATTTATTCAAATAACCGAAATTGTTACATTCATTAAATTGCAGCAATACTAGGTTCTACAAACAAAACCGTAAATGTACATAGGGAGAATGGTTTTCCATCAATGGCTGGGCTACGGGGATACCACCCGTCATATTATGTGGTCTAGATCACCATACCGAGGATCCTCCCTGATCCCCTGCATCACAAGACCGGAGCTACCCCTAACTGGATAATCCGAATAAGATCACTCCGCGGTTGGGATAAGCAACCGCCCACACAGCCGAGTAAAGGGAAACTCTAGACAAGGATAACCTTACCCTAATCAGTTGCTAGCCACTTAGCCTTGTGTGCACCTTCCTTGTTTTAGCCATTCCCGGTTGATGAGGCTCGAGGCTATGCTTTACCTTTTTTAGCACACATTCACTTAGAATGCTCATCATCCTCCTAACGATGTTCTAAAAGCATTCTTCCATACAAGTCTGTTCCAGGTCCGAACGAAACCGAAGACACTATTCCTATGACATCAATTTTGGAATCACCCTCGAGATTAGCAACGATTAGCCCTTACACTTCACTACTCCATCTTCGACTCCAGACTCTTGTCTTCCTCACGAAAGTAGTCACACCGGATCGAAGTGGTTTTCTAAAAATTAATCCCGATCCCAGTCTCTTCGAAACGATCGGCGCATTAGCCAATATTGATAATTGGTTATTTAACTATCAAATAACATTCACAACAATCATCAGATTTAAATAATTTTCCAAATTATTTATTTCGAAATATCCTCGCAAGCTATTTTTCTACACTTCAACCTTTTGAAATAGTTTTCAAAACACTTTCCTCTCGCAGAATAAATTTCCAAATATTGTTTATTTCCTCTGAAAATCACCAAGTCTAAATACTTCATATTTTTAAAATAATTTAAATCACTTTATCCTACATTTATACATTAAAATAAACGCTTTATTTAAAATACTAGTTAAGAAAATTTATAATACTTCTCTGGTAAAACTTAGACCAAACTAAATTTAAAATAAAAATTATGAAATTCTATACAAGTTTTTTGAATGAAAACTTTAACCAAACTATCTTTAAAATAAGACTACTTTATAAAATATAAATGTTAATAATTACCTTTAAAATCATAATTCTAGTCAAACCTTTCAAATAATTACTACTAAAGTTAATTTAAATAAATATTTACTTTTAAAATTCTAAAACAATTTAAAATAATAAAATTTCTCTTAAAAAATTCTTTAAAAATCACTTTAAAACTTCTAACTTATACTTGGAAATCTTTCTTTTAAAATATACTCGGCTTTTCAGCGAAATACACTTTCCTTTCCACACCTTTAAAAATAAATCACTATTTATTTTTAAACAAATCACCCTTTCCTTATAAATTCCTATCCTGAATTTATACTTCCAAATTATCCTCTGATAAATATTTCACTTTACTTATACACCCTATTTATAAATTTCACAAACTCGTTCTCCTTATTCATAGTTTTCAACACTTAGTAGGGTTTCAAATCGGTTTCTAAATCCAACTCCATTTAAAAATAAATTCCTTTATTTATCCAAATTTATTTCAAAACTCGTTTATCCTATATTTACACCTTTGTTTATGATTTAAATTCTTATTTAAATCGAAGATACTAATTTCATACTTTATTTCAAATTCTCCTTTTATTTTTCCCAAACCCATTTCAAATCTTAAATTTTAAAAATATATTTCTTTGTACTTTATAAACAATATTGCTTAAGTCTTTATTTTAAATAAAATCCTTTTTTCCATTTATTCAAACCCTATTTTCTCCCATCATTGAATTTAATATATAGAATTATAATCAATCCTTTATCTCTTTCCAAATTCATTCCTTTAACTTTTTTGAATTCACTATAATTATTTTACTTAAAAAATTCCCATTTATTTCCTTTTAAAATTCCAACTTCATATAGATTTCATTTTTCTCAAATAATAATATATTTTCAACCAAGCTATAGCATTTAAAAAATTTAATTCCAAATAAAATCAATATAATCCATTACAGATTATCATATACATCACATTACTGGAAAAAAATTCAACATTTGAGGAATTCAGTTGGATGGCTTCAACCTGTTTCATGCATCCACAGGTGTTAGCACAATAATTTAAAATACCAATCCCGCTTCAAGGTGGGATATCTCGGTATAAAGAGTCATCCGCTATTATGCAGGGCGCATAGGGTCTCATCCGCTATATAGTGTGGGAAATCAATCATTCCAATATATATATACTACTATATATAATATACCACATCTAGACTGATGAATAAACATCAATTCAAGCGATCAATCCAATAATTTAAATTTAACTATTTAAATTTAAATGTTTATTCGAATGAGTGACATTAACTCACCTTTAACCAAAGATTTGCAATCCGATCCACACCGGCTTGATTCTCCATGATTTCAAACCTTGTATAAACATTATATGGTTTATTAATATTTTGAACTAATCAAACAATTTATTTTTACCATTAAATAATTTTTAATTAACTAGTTTTAAATAATGGTTAAATTAACCTAATTTACATTTAGAAATAATACCTTTATACCCCAAGAAATAATAGTTTATATACTTGTTTTAAATAAGAAATAAATCATAGTTGATGATGATTCTCATTTTTGAACTGAAATCTATTGGTATAATAAAATTCTAAATTTTACTTTACTATTAAATTTTGATGTACTTATCATTGAATTGAAATGATATAAAAATTAAATTACCTTAAAATATATATATTTTTCCCAAAACCTTTCCGCATGTATATTTCTCTGGCTAATAAAACTTCTGCTTTGAATGTGATATCGAATCGCGTTTCTGTGATGCGATGCCCTCCTTTTTTCTGGTGAATTGATTTTGAAAAATCGTGAGAATGGAGGGGGGAGGGAAAAAACAAACAAAGGAGAGAATTTAGTTTTTTTTCCTTCTAGTTCGATAATGAAAATGAATTGGAGAAGGGGAGAGTTTCATTTGTGAATATATATAAATATTTTATTTTTTTAAACGAGACGTGTGTTTAAACAAGGCAAACACGTGTTCTGAAATTTTCTCTATGTGCCTTTGCTTGCAACTGTATTTCAATTATATTATTTATATTCAAATTTAAGTTCAAATTTAAATCAACTTGATTATCATAACTCACAATCTCAATCTCCTATTGAGTCGTGCCACCAGGCGTTTATAAAGTTATACCCTTTTCCGAACGCACTAGAAAAGATTTCGAGTCATAATCCAATCGTATGGAGAAGATAGCTTTTTGGACCCAGTTATTGTATTAAATTTTCGATATAAATCTCAGCGCGTTTACCTATCGTACGATCAAATGACAACTCGGAAGCCACGAAATTTGAATTTCGATAATAATACACTATTATGATTCCAATGTAATAGGTTTCGTCGAATTCCGAGACTGTGCCTTGGAAAGCTACTTTTAAATATCAATTTAAACAATATATTTTTAAAACTGAACAAATTACTTTCAAATCTAGTTTTAACACATATGTTACCTTTAGTATCACCATTATAAATTTATAAGCCTTCAATTCATTTTTAACAAGCCTAAAATTCCAGATTTCATATTTTACCCAATTCCCAATTATTAATTATCCAAATATATAGTGATATTTGAAATTCAAGTTAAACTAACTTTCAAATATTTTAAAATCAATTAAATATTTCAATTTCAAATATCCATAAATTTCGGATCGTCACATTCCTCCCCCCAAAAGAATTTCATCCCCGAAATTACTTGTTAAGAAGAATGGTCCATAACCCGTTAACTATTTTCCCAATCCAAATAGTTTTAACAACTTCCTAAAACTAAACAGTTTTCAACGATTTCCAAAATAATCTTTTATTAAAGACATGCCATTACTCTTACTAACTTTCCTAAACTCATCCATAGGTTCCAAACAATACCACTTACTCAACCATTCAAATGATAATTTAAAACCAAACTTAAATTATCAAAATTTTCTCGAAATTTTTCTAACTCCCAAAATTTTCGACAAATTTCATCAGCGTCTCCTTTGCGCGGATAGCTCGGTACAACTACAAAATGCCTCTACGAGTCCCCAAAATTCCAAAAGAAAACAAAACGCCAAGTGGCTAGATCAGAAAATCATCAAATCTCATACAGAAATTTAAACACATACCTCTTTGTTGGTCAATTCAAATTTATCTTCTGAAACCCAAAACACTAAATTTCCTTTTGCTTTTAAAACACTTGTAAATCCTACTGAGCAATAATATCCAATTATAGAATTCAAAATCATTTTATACATTTCTTTACAAAATTTTCAATATCTATTTCATTCAAGTCCATACGATGCACATATATCATCAGTACGCAATACCAAATTCGATCGCTCACTTGATCACACAATTTCACTTCTGAACCAGTATTGTCCACCCGACTTTCTAGTGCGGACTCAGATCTAGTTTCTCGATCCAAAACTGTCATTCTTCTTCCGAAACCGTTATTCTTCTTCCGTAGCCGTAAACTATGGTTGAGAATTTTCATAACGAATCAAAAATCCATATCCAAAGTCCGTCGTCGAAAATCGAGCAAAAAATCCCAACTCAGATCGGTATAACTACCCCAAAATTCTGTACTCGAATCTGGATCAAATCACTATGCGAATAAAATAATATACGTACATCCTACGTATTTATCTCAATTGATTTTTCAATTATCAAGAAATTGTTGTCAAGGACAAAATTTGACAGCTTTTTAGCCTCAAGGACAGACCTTCAATATTTTATCCTTAAGGACAACTTTTTGTACGTATCAGTTTTTAGTTATCGGTAGCAGTTTTTAGGTGTCAGTTTTAGCTCGGTAGCAGTTTTGTTGTCCTTATGAATAATTTTTAGAAGAACGTTTGTCCTTGTGGTAAAAATATTGAGGTCGTGTCCTTGAGGCAAAAAATATACAAATCTTTGTCCTTTAAATTAATTCCCCTTTAAGTTATATCAATTCACTTTTATTCACATTTATTTTGATTTCTATTTACTTATTCACAATTATCCCATTCCACAACTTCACTTACCCTTTATTCAGTATTATCTTAGAATATTGTCCCACTACCTAAATTTTTCTTATGAATTTCACCATTTCTTAAGTTAATATAGCTATTTTGTATACTTCTTATATTTATTTCCACTTTAGCACTGAAATTTATATTATTTATATTCAAATTTAAATTCAAATTTAAATCATCTCCATTTTTGCAACTCACAATCTCGATCTCCTATCGAGGCATGCCGCCAGACGTTTATAATGTTATACCCCTATTCCGAATGCACTGGAAAAGGTTTTGAGTCCTATTCTGATCATATGGAGAAGATTTCTTTTTGGACCCAGTTATTTTTTTTTTGAATTACCTAGAGAACCAAGCTTCGCTTGTAAACTCTAGGGAAGTATGTGCCTGCCAAACACATAATTCGGGTACTTGTTACAGGGTTGTCAGTTTCGGGGATCGAACTCGTGACCTTCGATCACGCAGTCCGAACCATCAACCAACTGCGCCAACCCTGTTGGCTTTTTGGACCCAGTTATTATATTAAATTTTTGATATAAATCTCAATGCGTTTACCTGTCGTACGATCATACGGCAACTGCGAAAGCCACGAAATTTGAAATCCGATAATAATACACTATTGCGGATCCAATGGAACTAGTTTCGTCGTAAGACTGCACCTCGAAAGGCTATTTTTAAATATTGACTTAAACATTTATTTTATAAACTAAACAAATTACTTTCAAATTCAGTTTTAACACATCTATTATCTTTATATCACCATTATAAATTTATAAGCCTCCAATTTATTTTTAACAAGCCTGAAATTCCAGATTTCATATTTTACCCAATTCTCAATTATTAAATTCAATAATTTACTTATCCAAATAAATAGTGATATTTGAAATTCAAGTTAAACTAATTTCAAATATTTTAAAATCAATTAAATATTTCAGTTTCAAATATCCAGAAATTCAGGATCATCATACAACATGTCAACATGCATGCATAATTAACAATTTAATATATACACATGCATAACTGATATATCACATGTGTCATATATCATAAACAACATAAGTGAATATTTCAAATTCTAACATGTCATACACTAACATAACATATAAATATATAACATAATATATATATGGAACTTGCAAGGTGATTTACAGTAAAATAACATGACATATCATTATATAAAACATAATACATTATTTCCACATAGCATAGGTGACATATTATTATAGCAGCATATGCAACATATGATTTTATTAACCTAATACTTTTTTTTCAACATAGCATGTGTGATATATTTCAACATGGCTTGTGTAAAAAAAATTCTAACATAACAAATTTTCAAAAATATCATACGTGACATATTTTCCATACATATATGACAATTAATCAAGTCAACATAACATACTTTTTTTGACATATAAAACAACATGTGCATGTGAATATTATAACACAAATTCAAGGGAATATAACAATGTATATCACATATTCCTATCTAAAGTAAACATTTTCCATAACAATTCAATCGATGTGAATTTACCTAGCACAAAAACATTAATCGTGAGTGACTGCTCATCTTTCGAAGTTAGAGAGTTTTTGACAACACAAATAGATAGATCCAAGTTGAAATCCAAAAACGAAAAGCTAATTAATCCTATTCAAAGCAACAATCCGAAAGCAAAGCAAAGCATGACAATGCAAACAGAACAAATTATGGTTTTTCATAAAATAGAAGAGGAGAGAGGAGATGGTCGAAATTTGCGGTGGAGGACGGCGGCAAGGGGAGAGAGGATGGAAGGGTTTGAAGAGATGAGGGATGGAGTTTGGGAATTTGTGATTTTGGAGTTTTGGAGTTCTGTAGATTTAAGGAAGAACAAGATGAAGAATATGTAGAAAGTTTCTCAATGAGAAAAAAATCTATACTTGTTTGTTTAATCAAAAAGGAAACAGAAGGTCAATAGGTGGAAATAGGAAGGGTCCAAAATCTCTTAGGGTTCCTAGGGTCTTTTGGTTTACTAAGGATCCCCTTAGACCAAACAGACCCAATAAGACTTAGCCAAAAACACAAATATACACTACAAGTATATGTCAACTTTTTACAGTAATTTATATTTTTAGAGCAATAGGAATTCAATTTTGACAAAATTAAAAATGGAAAGAAGATTAGAATTTATTCACTATCATATAAAAAGAATAAAATTTTAAAATTCAAATTTAATTTTCCAACCAAAAGTCAAACTTTGACTAAGTTTGACCAAAATCTAAAATTTCACAAAGAAATTATATTCTATTAAATTTGGTCATGTAAAACACTGAATATCACAAATTCAAATTTCTTTTTCAAAATAAATTTTTATTTAAATTCAAAATACTGTCATTTGAAAGTTATTAAAAGTTACAGACCGTTACTTTATCTTAATTAAAAGATGTAATATCAATTAATGCAATATTAATTTGTTTCCCTTATCATATTTAAAAGGTTAAATGCCAATCAATTCAATATATAGGTTTCAAATTAAATGATGGTTATAAATTGTCAATTTATTGTTACTAACATATTTGTAACTTCTATTGTTGTTATTAAACAGTTGTAACGTTTATTGCATTAACAAAATTCCATCACTTACCAATTAATTGTTTTACCTTATTCCGTTATTTTGAAATAACTTGGTATGTTACCAATTAAATCACGCATTTTATTTTCCTTAAATAAATATGCATTTTATTGTTACTTGCAATTTCCTTTATTATCCAGTTCATGTCATTAACTATGCATTCAATTCTCATACAATTACGTTCAAACCTATGTCATTATCCTTATTATTCAATCAACAATACACTATGAATTTTGTTTACATAAGTTTACATCTTATTACATTCACTATTTTACCATTAACATCTTTTACAATAATTAATTGCATAATTTTTTGTTAATTTCCAAATTAATTCCAAACATATTAAAGAATGAGATAATAAATAAACAGTTGTTACTTTTAAGTAATTTGATCGCATTTATAAATTTATTGTTTACAAACCAAGATTACACTACATACCACATCACTGATTTCATATTTTATATTAACCAATTTCAATCAATTACCTACAAACTCACCATTATATACATCATTTAATTTATTTCGTTATTTACAATTATAACCAAATTAACCTAAAATTTATTTTAATTGAATGAAATTACATTAAACAGTTATCAATAGCATTCAAAAATCATTATTAAATCATATTCTAACTATTTCCTTAATAATAAATCATAAATTTTAATTTCTCACAATATTAAAATTTAAAATCTTATTTAATTCAATAGTTTTAATTGTTAAAATTTATGCGACACTCTCCCACACTCAAAACTTTTCGTCCTTGAAAACGAATAGAAAGGGACAAAAGAAGCTATTTTTTTTCCTTTTAGAATAATCAATTTATAAACACTTTAAACTTACATAATTAAGTATTTTAGATAAAATATATTTATGAACACTATAAACTTGCATAATTAAGTATTTTAGGTAAAATATACCAACTTATAAACAATTAAATCTTTCATATTCAAGTTTAATAAAAGTTGAAAATATTTTCACTTTCACAAAAAAAAAATTAAGTCCTAAATTTATAAAAAAATTCGGTAGAGTCCCCTCTATACGAATAGGTATGAAAAATACTAATATCAATAATTTCAGTATATATACATCATATTTCAAAAATGAAACACCCAAACCATGGTAAAAACCATTAAAATATCGTTGCAAAACCGTAATCCAAAAACATACCTATTTTTCGGGCAAACAACTAAATTTATGAAACCAAATGCAGTAGTTATTGCTTCCATAAACTTGTATTTCACTTATACAATCCAAAAGATTTAAAATTATGTAAAAGATTGTACATTAGTTGTTTCAATAAATAGTGCAAGCAACATACAATGTATATAATAATCATATGCAAACAAAAGAAGTTCTACCATTATATGCAACAAAGAAAACTACCAAACATCCATAGTAACCAAACTCATGGTTTATTCTAGTTCAGACACTTTTCATTGTCCAAGACTACTAAACAAACTATCACGTGTACCTTATGCTGAACAGCCTTTGGTAATTACTTAATAGATTATTCATACAATCTTAAACAATTTAACGTATCATTCCCCAAACATCCCATTACCCAAACACAAAAGATTTTAAATATTATTTTACTTTATTCGACTGGTTTTTCTTCTTCGTCATTCACTATTCATTCATTTATTTATATAAAGATCAATCACTTACATAATTTGTTTTCCATTAAAGGTCTAAGTCATTGATGAATCATTTCATAAAATATTACTTAAAATTCTATAGCCTTACTTACGTTTATAACTTTCGATTATAGAATAAAAATTTATGTTTTGGTGTTCGCCATTGAAGGGACAAGAAATATTTCAATATATCTAAAAAAATCAGTTAAAAAATTTAATTTTGTTCACTTAGTTAAAACATCCTCATAGCATTATGCAAGGATTTTCCAAAAAGTTTAAAACAACGTTAGAAATTCGTGTCAAAACATTATAATAAGCTTTAAAAGTAAAGTTCCTTAAATCCGATGATTTATTAGACTCGTTATTTTAAAATAAGTATAAACTCAAGATTATTAAACTGAAACAAATAGTATACTCAAATCCTATATTAAATTCAAATCTAAATATAAAATTTCATATCTTCATAGCTAATTTTACACACTTTTTTAAAATGAATATTTAAATCACGGAAAAATATTTATTCTGGTCCAATACAAGGTCAAATGGTGTATAAACCTTTTGATTTGCTATTAATACTTCGAATTTAAAGAAATATTTCAAACCATAATTTCAAAAATAGCGATTTCAATTTATTTTTCAAGCATATTACTACAAATTAATGTCCCAAATCATTTATTTTTATTTGTAAAACACATTTTTATATAATATATAATATCTTTAAATTATACATTTAAAGAAATTATATAAATTTTACTTGAAATATTCATTTGAAAACTTCATTTGCAAATCAATCGTCTTTAGTACTTTAATACTTTACCAAAAAAATCCATTTGTAAAATTTCTTGCTTCTTAAAAAAAATTAAATAACATCTTTATAAATATACGTAAACTATTTGAAAATAATTATTTACATCATTACTTACATTTAAAAAGGAGTTATTGGAAAGCTTAAATCCATTATTTATAAATTTTATTAGTTTTAAATCTCAAAATACTTTTCAAAAGTCATTTATAAATCAGTAAACATTAGCTTTAAATATGTTTTATTTAGTTAATAACTTCTCATAATATTTACAACACTGATAATTTACTATTAAACCATGTCGTACATAAATAAACAATATTTTAAACATTTTAAAGCATTTAGAAAAGAAAGGGAAAAATAATCAAAATATCCTTTATATAATACTTTTATCAAAACACCTTTATAACTCGATATTTTAACAAGTTTATCCTCGTTCTTATAGACGCCGGTCGTATATTGGTCGGACGCAAGACTAGAAATCTCTAAGTACTTAGTAGACCTGTTACAACACCCAATGAAAATATTTAAAACAGATATGATAAGTACCGCTCAAAATCTGATGTCAAATGATGATGTTATGATAGTAGTGGCCCGCTGCCGATGTAGTGTTTACACAATGGACACAACTTTCTAGAAGATCCTTCCACCTTTTGGATTTCAGAAAAATATTATAGCCATTTCCTAAACAAGAGACCATCAACTTCTGCTGCAATGGTATGCTGCTGATTCAATGATTTATGCATTGGATGCACTTCCTTCCCGGAAGATCCATAAACAACAGATCCTAGGTTGAAAGCGCCTCCATTGGGTAAACTAAAGAACTGTCAACCCTAAAAAAATCAAGGTACTCATGAGTTTAAATCCGGACAACCACAATGGTTTGAATCCATTTCTGAATTCACCCAAGTATATTAGGATTTTTCGATTGAATCCATTCCTAGACTCCCCAAGTCCATTTGGGTCGAAGCATACATACTATACTTCTTCGCGGAGGGTATTTCTCCATACCTTTTACTTCAAAACATATCATACCATATATAGTACCCTTTCAAAATCATAACTTCAAATTTCACACTTATATAAATTCCATTATATGCAAGATTTCATTTCAAATCGAATACTTTCCAAATTAATAGTCTCGAATATATCAAATCATTCTTATACAAATTCCGTTGTATATATTATATCTTCAAATCAAATACCTTCCAAAATCAACAGTCTTCAAAATCACCTTATAATTATATAAAGTCGAACTTATATGAGAATCAAAATTTTTCCAAAGTTAATTACGCTACATAAAAAGCCATATGGGATTGAACGTCTTTGCCTTATAAAAGGTTTTGAATTTAAAATAGTTTTGGATCTAAAATAGTTGTGTATATAATATAGTTTGTAAAATAGTTTTTTGCATAAAAGATAAAATAAAAAAAATTACATAAATTGGTTTGTAAAATAAGTTTTGTATATAAGATAAAATAAAATAAAAATAGTTTTGTAAAATAGTTCTGAATTTATAGTAGGTTTGCATAAAAAGATTTCCAATTTATATTACAAAGGATATCCTACCCAACACTTTTCATTTTCAGTTCCAAAGCATATCAATTATATTAGAATAAAATGTACGTATGTCATCATCATGCAATATCACATTCGATTACTTGCTCGTTCGCACAATTTCGCTTTCGAACTAGTATTGTTCATTCAACTTCCCTAGTGTAGACTTTGATAAGGTGTCTTGACTAGAAACCATCATTCTCCTTGCATAGCCATATACCAAGATAGAGAATTTTAGAATCAGATCAAAAATCCACATCAAATATTTGTCATCAAGAATCAAATGAAATATCCTAACACGAAATGGTTGTGCACTCAAATCTAAATCAAATTAATTATGTGAATAAAACAATTTACGTACAACTTATGTATTTATTCCAATTTGTTTCTTCACTATTGCATTTTCAATTCACATTATAAATATTATACATTTGTACACATTTTATATTTTATTAATTAAAAAAATTCTCCTTTAATGACAAAATCAATAGTGATGTACATTACTACATCTCGCTTCATTTTAAATCACATTCATTTTCACATATGATATTTCTCATTTAATACTACATTTATTTGCGTATCATTTCATAAGAAATTTCCTTTAAGTTTATAACCAATTTATAAAGGCTTAACTTCTCTTGTACGACATTATTCGAGTTTAAAGTTATCACAATTTTAATTATACCCATTTCTTGCGATATCCATTTATTTCATAAACAATTTATAGGCGATGACTTTGTTTATAATCGTTTCATTTTAGTTCATATTTGTTTACCCAATTTGTTTTCACTTTTACTTTTCAAATTATTTATGACACATTTTACAAATTTTAACTAAGTTTATAAACATTTTAACAGCCATTTAACTCTATTTATAACGCATTTTTCACCACAGTTTCAACTCAAATACTCCTATACTTAAATTCATAATTATACTACCATATTTCATCCTAAAAGTACATAAAACTTATAGAATCATTTTCTTAACATAAATTTTAACAATTCAAATCTTGTTTTACTCATTTTGCCTTTTCCAATTAAGGTTATAAAATTCAAATTTTATAGTTTTACAAAATTACTAAGTCTTAACACTAAAATTAATTTCAAAATTTTGGACTGTCCATAATTTCATAACATTCCACTTTATTCCAATAGTTGAAACTGCCAATCAATAATACAGCAAGATTCACAACAAAACATTTCAATTTCATAAACAAATATCCTAATTATTCAGTTTTGAATAATACTGATATTATTTACAAAATATTAGGAAACCAATTTCTAAAATATCGGAATTTTTATTCTTAGATTTTCAGTTTAAATTCCCTTTATTAAGACCAAACTTAGAAATGATGTTCATATAATCATTCACTTTATTTTCTTTAAAATAAAAATATTAAATTAGTGTTAATTTCATAAATTCAAATCAAAAATAATAGCCGATGCTTGTAAGCTAACTAAATACAATTGATCAACGATAAATTATAATAATTAAATATTATTATTTCCTAAAACAAGCGCATTACAAATAACTATATTAGTTATAAAATATTTCAATCTCTTATATATAACATATAATGTTAGGAAAAAATTTATTTAATTTCAAAACTATAGAATTTTTTATAGCACTAACAAATACACGCTCTCATATATACACACACAAGCGCGCGCACACATACACCCACACACTCAAACTCATTTAGCGTATTACTAACCTATCTCTAATGAGTAAGCCCCAACAAGCTAAGGTATCTCTAAACCTTGCTTTGGTACCAGCTGCAACAACCCACCTTTTTAACAGTTTAAGTCGACAATAAACCAAAGATGTGCAACTCAAACTATTCAAAAGACAAATTACTAATGGGATTGTTCAAATGAAATAAGATTCAAAAGAACAAAATACAGAATCTCGTAGCGGAAGGATAAAATATAATACACAAATTAAATATATAAATAGTTCATGAAGCTATTTTTCAACAAAATCAGAATTTACATTTTTTTCCAGGTAGAATAGACAATTTCTATAATAATTGTAGATACGGTACTCGACTCCGTCTTCATCTTCAGAAATAAGTGTCTTCGATAAACTAAAATACTCGGTCTGACCCGAGCATAAAGTAAAACAAAAACACTCGAGTCAGGACTAACATTCTTATGTAAGTAAGTCAAATCAAGTGAAATGTATATATAACTCAATAAATGAAATGCTTAGGTTTATATAAACAACATCTTTCACATTATAAATCGGTTCATTTCAAACACCGACTTTCATGTCCACTTCCAGTCGATTCAATATTAAATTCAACTTCAGATTTTATTTTTTCGCTTAAAGCTATTAAGTTAAAATCAAACAACAAGTTTAAATCTAAAAATCCAATTAAAACTTTCATTAAATCAATTAAATTTTAATTTCACATTTTCAAGTTCAAACATATTAAATTTACAATATTCCAATTTTATTTCTAAATCAATTTTATTTAAACCCAAAGTGGTTTTATATCAGATATATATCATTTCAACCCAAAGTGATTTTGCTGACTATCAAGGAACTTGGAGCATGAGAACAATCACAACATAAATAACACAACATGTCAATGACCAACATGCGTGCATAATTAACAATTTAATATATACACATGAATAACTAACAAATCATACGTGTCATATATCATAAACAATATAAGTGAATAATTCAAATTCTAACATGCCATACATTAACATAACATATAAATATATAATGTGACATATATAAATGGAACTTGCAAGGTGATTTACAATAAATTAACATGAATATCATTTTTTCCAAACATAACGCATTATTTCCACATAGCATAAGTGACCTATTATTAACATAGCATGTGCCACATATGATTTTATTAACCCAACACTTTTTTCCAATATAGCATTTGTGAAATATTTCAACATGGCATATATAAAAAAATTTCTAACATAACACATTTTCTAACATATCATATGTGGCCTATTTTACAAACATATATCAATATAACATACTATTTGTGACATATAAAACAACATGTGCATGTGAATATTATAACACAGATTCTAGGGAACATAATAACTTATAACACACATTCCCATCTAAAGAAAATATTTCTTATAACATTTCAATCGATGTTTATTTACCCAACAATAAAAATGTTAATCGTGGGTGATTGCTCACCTTTCAAGGTTAGAGAGTTTTTGAAAACACAAATCGATAGATTTAAGTTGAAATCCAAACATGGCAAGCTAATCAATCCTATCCAAAGCAACAATCCAAAAGCAAAGCAAGGCACAACAATGCAAATCAAACAAATTGTTTTTTATAAAATAGTGGAGGAGAGAGGAGATGGTCGAAATTGGTGGTGGAGATCGGCGGTAAGGGGAGAGAGGATAGAAGGGATTTGAAGAGAAGATGGATGGAGTTTGAGGATTTTTGATTTTGGAGTTTTGGAGTTTTGGGGTTCTGTAGATTTAAGGAAGAAAAAGAGCATGCAAAAAGTCTCTCAATGAGAAAGAATCTGTACATACTTGTTTAATCAGATAGGAAACAAAAGGTCAATGGGTGGGAAAAGGAAGGGTCAAAAGCCTCTTAGTGTAACGACTCAGAATTTTGGACATTTAAAATTGGAATATTTAATTGATTTTTTTAACTTGAATTTCAAATATCACTAATTATGGGATAATCAAATTATTGAATTTAATTACTAAAAATTGGGTAAAATGTTAAATCGGGAGTTTTAAGCTAGTTAAAAATAATTTAAAGGGTTGTAAAATTTATATTAATAATATCGAAGGTGATAGAACTTTTATAATTGAATTTAAAAGTTGTATGCTCAATTTGAAAATATATCTTTTAAATTGACATTTAAAAATAGCCTTCCAAAACACGTTCTTGGATTTTGATGAAACCAGCTCCATTGGATTCGTAATATTTGTATTATTATAGGATTTAAAATTTCGTAACGTTTGGAGTTGTCTTATGAACATATGGGATATAAACGCGCTGAAATTTTATATTGAAAATTCAATATAATATACGGGTCCAAAAAGCTATCTTCTCCACACGATCGAATTAGGACTCAAAACTGTTTCCATTGGTTCGGAATAGAGGTATAACATTATAAACGCCTGGCGGTATGCCTTGATAGGGATTCACGATTTTAAGCTACGTAAATCGAGACAATTTAAATTTAAATATAATGTACATATATTTGACTGGTCAAATTCTTTTCACATTTCATATATGTTCACATCCAACCTTTACCTTCACATCTGCCTCTTTTCTTTCTATCAGCCACTACCCTACTACCTACAAGGTCTTTAGAAAAATGTCTTCTGCCTTTTCTAATCACGCAACCCTTCCATCAAATCTTGTTCCCTCATCCCCATTTTAAAAAGGCACGCAAGGTTACAGGAAACAAGCAAGTTCAAAAAAATATTAATGGTCTCCAAAAATTTTCCCTTTTTTCGAAAAATGCGACAGTCCTCCCTCTTGTTTCCTGACTTCAAATTTGCCCCTCAATCGAAATCGTTTAAAATCAAACTAAAAGCCGTGTTCAAATCGGAATCCACCCACTCGATAAAAGAATCTCGATTCAAAAGCCAAACTGGCGGCCAAAGACTCAAGTTTCAAAATCGACGAACACATCATTGATGCTAACTCCAGCGACAACAGCAGCATTAGGGTTTCGCTCTTTAGAAAGTTCGCTGTTGCGATTGGCGAGCTCCAGTAGGGTCGCAACGCGAGGTCGGGATGGCCGATTCGGTAAAGTTTCGGCGGTGTTCGAGTTAGCAGTGTCATGGAAAAGTCGAGGCAGTGGAAGGGAGTCACGAACGCAAACGCGCGTGTACGAGTGGAAGGGCAGTCGTCGTCGTAGAGAGGTAGTGAGTGTGTCAGGCATTCAAATGTGGATGCAGCGGCTTCATTTGCTCAGTTCGATCTACATTTGAGGTAATTAACTATAATGATTTAATTAATACAGATAACTATATTATTGTGTCAAATATTGTAACGACCCTGGATTTTGGCCCTATTATTTTAATAAATATTTAATCTAATTAAATAAAATTGTGAACTTATCATTTTAAATGAATATGACTTTTGGAATAATTGCCATTCATTTGTATGGATTTGTATTTATGAAAAGGAAATTTGATTTTGAAAATTTAAAATAAGTCTCCTAAAAATATTATAATAAAATTTATCTTATATAATTGAATTAAGATACTTTGTCTTGTTAACATTTGGCATAAAAATATATATAGATAATAATGTTTGAAATAAAATCAAAGTCTATCAATATAAAATATAAATTAAAATATAAGTCAAACATATGAATATAACTTAATTATTGATAGTTAAAATACAAATAGAAATAAACATAAATATTAAGTATAAGTAAAACTTATGAATATAATTTAAATATTGATAGTCAAAATATAAAATACAAATATAAATACAAACAAGAAATAAGTGAAATACAAACATATGTTGTACATTGGGAAAGCTAGAAGATAACAAAACAAACATTTTTTACACAAAACAAATCTTCATACACAAGCCAAAAACCTACCTGCAAAGTATAGAATAAAATAAAAACAAAGTATAACATAATACCAGACAAATATTTATATACAGATTATCTTCATATGCAAGACCAAATGTCTACCTAAAAACAAATATTTACATACAAAAATATCTTCATAAACAAAGCCAAATGTATAAAGTAAAACCTGACACATATGTGTATAAACTATTCAAACTAGAGGTAATAAGACAAATATTTATGTATAAATTATCTTCATATACAACACCATAGTCTACCTGCAAACTGAACATTTGCATACAAAATATCTTCATACAGCAAATCATAATTATAACATGTAAACATATATGGAAACAAGGCACTGATTGCCATCACCTCAGCCTAACATTTAGTCAATTCAAATTATTTATAGAAATCTTAACAAAGAAGCTAACCAGATAAAGCCTCCCTTAAACATCATGTTATCTTATATATGTGTCCATCTTTTTGTTTAGTTTGTTCAGTAATATAAGAAAAAACCTGAGAAAACAAAAAGAAGAAAAAGGAAGTAAAATCAAACTGAATTAAAAAAAAAAAAAAGAATTCAAAACAGAAATTCAAGCAGATTCATACTGCAGATTCATAGAAACATCAAAGTGCTTTCTGTTCAAAAGAGTTTTAAGGTGAGTAAACAAAGATTTTTAGAGTTTAAGTTAATTAAAATAGTTCATGATTTATTAACAGTATAGTTTGTATATGCTTTATCTTTGGATATAATTCTGTGTATATATATGTCACTCTGCATATTGTTCTTCTCTGTTATGGATCAGGGTTGATTATCATTCAAATTTAAATTGTATTCAACTGAATTGTTATAAAGTTTTCATTTTTCAATCAAACAAGAGATTTAAACTTAAATTAAGATTTTTAGAAGTTGATTTAAACCAGGTTGTAAGAATATATCACTGAAATCTGCTTACAGGTAATTAATTCATATTTTAATAAAAATGGATTGTTGTAAATTATTAATTCAAGATCATAAATCGAATCCTTACTGCAAAACATGATTTTTGAAACAAAAACGAAGATTTATAGTTTGGGATTTTAAGTACAGTTTATATGTGAAACAAAATTGCATTTTTCCCATTTTCGAACCATTGAATCAATTTTAAATGTTGAAATCTGTGTTGAAGCACGATTAAGCATTTGTGATTTCGTGAAAATTATCAGAAAAGTTTTCTATGTAAATTTAAGAATCGAGACCATTTTAGGGTTTAGTCTCGAGCTTTTGAACGTATCTGCAATCGAGGGGTGTTCGTCGCCTACACGTGATCGAGTGTCATGAGGTTCTGGAGGGTGGAAGCTTGTCGTGTTGTTGTGGTGTGGAAGGAATTCGAGCTTCTCTGGTGGTTGGAGTGACGATTGTGAGGCGTTTTAGTTGATGGTCGAGTTTGCAGTTTTTCGAGCAGAAGACCAAATTTCGATTTGAGATTGTTGCGGGCGATTCGAATTTTGATTTCGAGCTTAGAGATGATTTACGACTTGCTATTGATGTTGGTATTTGCCAGAGGCGAGTCGCGCTGCCGCGCACGTATACGGCATGAAGACGGTGTCAGCGGCGTTGATTGTCAAGTGTCTCGTGTCGTTCTCGAGAAATTAGGATCGTTTCCTCGGGTTTTATGTCGAGTTCAAAAGTGAGTTACCTCATGCTATTTATACTTAGTTAAAACTTAAACTACAGAAAAAGAAGAAGAAGAAGAGCGTACAGGGGAGAGTCTCGGGGAACTGAGTGAATAACTCAAAGTGATACTCGAGTTTTAACAGAGGAAGTCTCGGGTTTCCTTCAAACCGCAGTATTGAATTTTAAAAGTAAAGTTAAGTAAACAGATTTTCATCAAGCTTTAAACACTGTAAAACTTAATAGTGTTTAACAGTTTAAGTTAAAAACTTAGAAACAAGTTTAATTATTTTAGATAAAAATTTAAAATGTTTTAAGCTCTTAATTATTATTCTAATTAAGTAAATTAATATAAGATAAGTTTAAAACTTATTAACATATAAGTTTGTAATTAGTAATAAATTGATTTCAAAAGTTAAAGAAGATTCCTTTACAGCGTTAACTAAGTTGAATAATTAATATTAATAAATTATTTTAGAAAGTAACTAAGAATAATTAAATTATAATTATAATTAGAGATTGGTTAATTAATGAAGTATGTGATTAATAAAATTTTAATTAACTACTTAAGTTAATTAATGAGTGATTCATAGCTAATTAATTAAGTAATTTAATTAAGAATTAATAAATGATTAATTAAGTAATTATCAGTTAATAAATGGGTAATTAAGTTTTCATTAATTAATAATTAAGGTTATTAATTAATGACTAAGGAATAGTTAATTAAGGTTAAATAAATTGTTTAGGAAGTAATCAATTAAATAGTGTGAAATAAAATAAGTAATTAAGTAATAAAGACTTAATAATTGATTGAGAAAAATTTATTAATTAAATAATTTGAAATGGAATAAGTAAATAATTGATAATTAATGATCAATTAAATAGGGTTAAGTAATTAATTCTCCAGTAATTGATTAAATTTGAATAAATTACAATAAGACTCAAAGATGATTGCTTATGGATTGTTGTGTGGAATATCTGATTTGTGATATTTATGTGGTGGTATTTTGTGATGTTCTGTGGATATGCTTTGATATATCTATGATGATTGTGTATGATTTATCTGTGATAAATGTTATTTGAATTCAATTGTTGAAATTAAACTGTTTAAACTGTTAAACAACATGGCCTTTAAAATGGCGTTTGGAATTTGATGAGACCGGGATCGGGTGTTAATTTGTTATTCCGAAAACCACATCGATCCAACTTAAACGTTGGGTCGTAAAAAATCAAGTGAAGATCGAGATGGTGTTTTCAGAATGCAAGAGTTATTGTCGTTGACTCTGAGCGTGATTCCAAAATGAGTGTAACGAGATAATGCCTTCGGTTTCGTTCGAACCCGAAACGAACTTGTATGGATTGAATGATTTCAGCACATCGTCAGGCGGATGATGACCATTCTAAGAGATATGTTTCGTAAAGGTAATCGCAGCCTCAAGCCTCATCAACCGGTAATGGCTAAAATAGGGGATGTGTAGCAAGGATAGGTGGGTCATGCCCAAGCAGGACGAGATATACCTTTGTCTAGATGTCCTTTTTTATTTCGGCTGTATGGGCTTTTGCTAGCTACAACCATGGGGTTATCTTGTTCTGGACTGTTCAGTAAGGAACGGTTTCGGCCTTGTGTTGCAGGGAAGTTAGGGTGGCTCCTCGGTACGGTGATCTTGGCCACGTACTGTGACGGACGGTACCCTAGTAGCCCTGCCATTGTATGGAATCCAATCTCCAATAAGTGTCGTACATTTTGATTGTGTCCAACTACGTTGGAATGTGAGATGTAAGCATTTTAGCTATTTCTGTATTTTAATTGAAAACCCTAGACACTATTATAATGTCACTGGATTTTCTATAAAATGTTTTGGTTAGAGTAAGGTAAAAACTTACCTATATTTATGTGTGGGGAGTCTTACGTGATACCTTTATTTTCAAATGTTTTTCAAAGTTAAACAACTTTAACCCGTTTACTCATACCAGACCCATGTCTGACCCGGAGTTTATATTTTGTTTTTCATAAACTCTTGGGTACTTAAATTTTTATGAGTAGCCAAGTGATAGGTTTTAGATTGTCGAGTTTCTGGAGGAGCTTGGAGCAGGAGTTCTAGACGTATAAATCTATCTAGTTCCGCCGTGTGAGTTAGTTAGTATATGCTATATTTGGGATGTATATAGTGACAGATGTATGTATATGACTGTCATGTGTATGATATTGTATAACTCTGAGATATGCATAACTATGTAATAGTCATGTGATGTATTATATTTTGCTCCGTTTAGCTGTGAGATTCTGATGTTATTGTTCTTTCTTTTCTGTTCTTTTCTATTTCTATCCCTTTCTTTCTTAATTGATGATACCTCTTTGTGGGAGTAGAAGGGAGGGTCGTCACAGTTGGTATCAGAGCGCTAGGTTGAGCGAATACCTAGGCTCTTGAGTGATTTCTTTCTTGAGAGAGCGTATTTGTAATTTTGATATGTAAATATATATATATATATATATATATATATATATATATTTATAATTCTACCTATTTATTGGGCTACCTGTTCTGGTTTTCCAATATAAGTTATAAAGGTAGACAGGGTAATGGTTTGTGTAACACGACTACCAATGGTTGGAGTTTGAATGGTCGAGGTTGGAAGTGTATCTGTCGAGACTGTAGACCTATTACCGTCTCGAGTGAATTTTAGATGATGTAAGGATTTCACCGATCTTTGAAGAAATCTGTTAAGGTTCGAAGTTCATTTTTGAAGTGTAAATTTGGATGAGCTAGTGTTTGGATCTGTTGGTTGGACGGAAGCTAGTCATGATATCTTGATACCTCAGGATGTAGTAGCTGTGTGATGAGACACAGTGATTATGGATGTCTCCGATGATATTTCTTTGGAACAAGTTAAGGAGCATGTCTGTTTCGGTGTTGTGGCTAAGTTCAGTAGGGTGTTTCTGTTTTGTTCGAGGTCTGAATTTCTTGAAGAGCTTTAGATAGGAAGTCTTTGGCATAGCTCGAAGTGTTATGTGTGTCGTCGAGAAGATTTTTTGGTTAGCAGTTTTCCTTGAAGTAATTTCAGAAGCAGCAGAGTGGTTCCATTTCTTGGATGGATTGGCTTGATAAGTGTAAGGCTGTTCTGAATTGTGATGAGAGAGTAGTTTCTTTGGAAACTGATTTGAGTAGAATTTCTAGAGTGTTGTGTGATAATTCTGGAATTCACTTGAGTAGTCTTTTACATGGAGTTGAGACTTCTGAAGAGAAGATTGATGTAACAACCCGCATATTTGTCGATTTTATATTTAAATATTTTATTTGAATATTGTATCGATACTCGGAATTTAGTCCAAAAAATTACTTTTTGCATACGGTCGAATTAGGACCCGGGACCACTCCCATTGAGTTTAAAATGCCGTTTGCGACCTTTTTGAGTATAAGCTTCGATATGTTTGGAGTAAGTTGATTTTTGCTACTTTTTAACTTTGGGTTTGGGTTTGGGTTTGGGTTCAGCCCTATGTTTAACTTATACTCAAATCCGAGCCACTCCTCCCCATTCACTTTCTCCTCTTTTCAGTTCCAAAGCATCAATAGTGGGAGAGATGGGAAATTAAAACTCCAAAACCCTAGTTTTCTTTTGCAAATCAAACTCTAGCTCCAAACTAATTGAAGAACCCATTGGTAAGCTTCTCTTCTTCTTCTCCAACTCATTCTCTTATCAATTTCAGAAATTCCTAAACCTAACTTTGGGAATGTTCTTCTTTTAAAGCTTAGAATCAAGCTTCTTGAGTTGGATTTGAAGAGTGGTTGATTCTCCTTTGCTTTCAAGCTTCTTCTTCAATCGTTTTGGGTTCAAAGGTGAGATTTTTATCTCACATCTATGCTTATATTTATCTTCGATTGTTAGGTATGAATTCCTAACACTTATTCTTGTGCAATTGATATGGATTTGGATTGGTTTTGTGAATATTCCAATTTTTGGTGTTTTGGGTTCAATTCTTTAAAAATCATAACTTTGATGTTTTGATCATGTTTTTCGTGATGAACCAAAGAGCTTCTATGGACGGGTAGTCGATTGGAATAAACCCTTAGCGCCGTTGCTCGAGAGAATGCAATTTGGTCGAGGTTGGACCTCATTTGGATGGGCTGGGAAGGGACTTGGAACAGGTCCGGCCGACCAAGCCCTGCTGCCGGCCGACCGACCTGCTTCCAAGTGCATAAGCACTTCTCTGTTTTAGGGTCCGGTCGACCGACTACAGGGTTCGGCCGACCGACCTGCTACCCCGAGCATTTCTGTTTTTGGGTCCGGTCGACCGAGCTCTGTAGCCGGCCGACCGACCTGATGCAATTTTGCCTATTTCGCCTAGTTGCTTGAATTTCCAACTTTAATCGATTCGTGTTGTTTCCTACGTGTTGTTATCAATTATTATGACTTTGATGACTCCTTTTTAGGGATTTTTGAATATCCATTTCGATGGATTCTTCATCGGTTTCGTTGGATTTTTATTCACATCTTCGTATGTGAATTATAGTGATTGATTGTTCCTACAATCTTCTTCGTGATTTGTCACTTTAAAAATATAAAGGTTTCTATACTAGTAGTAAATATCAAAACTCTTTCTTCACATGATTTCAACACTATTTTATTACAAAGCTCGTTTCTTAAACCGTTTTCCAATCTATTAGTATATACAAACCTTTACCTCACTCGTACGAGAAATCTAATTAAACGACTTAGTAAAACGAGTGGTATGAAACGTTTGCGTTTACTTCGTCGGTTAATTCTTGGACTTGTTTGATTGAATCTCTTGTGACAATTTTATAGTGGAGATCTACAGTTTGTTCGTAAATATTTAAGTTAAGCAAGTGGTTATGGGACATGAAGCTAAACTCATATATTTACTAGCTTAGTGTAATTGACACTTCTCGTTGATCACGATGATCATCTTTGTGATTTAGACTAGCAATGTGCGATGTCTCTTTGTCTGCGAGGGAGACTAAACCCCATTTTGTGGAGTTTCGACTCAAATTGGTGGGGTAGCAACCCATGGTCTTCGGGCCGTTTGTTGAGCTTCGGCTCAATTTGTGATGGTTAGCAACCATGGAATTAGCGTTTCGTTTGTGATACACGTGTTGGTGAGCTTTATTCTCCCGTTTGTGATAGGCCTTTCCCCCCTTTTTGTGATTTCTGGATTTCTTGAGATGATTTCTAGAATTTGTGTTTCACCAATTTTCGTGATTTCCATTGATAAGTTTTATCAATATTTGTGCATTGGTGAATTTGTGTGTCATTGACTTTTGTGATTGACATTGATATAATCGTCAATATTTATGGTTTGGTGAACGAAATAAGGAGTATGACATTTCTTTGATTCTTGTGTAGACTTTGTGATATTGATTAATCTCTTGTTGATTTTCAATTACTTTTATATATATCACAGCTTGGCATTGTGATTATTATGTGTTTAGTCATATCTCTTACTCTATATCGTTTCATCTGATATTTATAGTTAGACCGATCCGTTTATTATTTTCTTATTAAATAATACTCGGGTCAGACCGAGATGTTACAGGTGCTTCTGCTTGACTTTACATCCGGGATTACCTCCTTGACTTTTTGTTAACTACTTAGATTAGTAGTTTTTGTTGTGTACATTTGAGATATAGACTCCATAATGTATACTTATTCTTTTGTGTAGTTCGTGTAACTATTCTTTTGTGATATTGTGGATCTTTTTAGACCACTACTCTGATGTACACTTCCTAGTGTAATATTCATATCTATTTCCGCCTTTGTGATATGAATTGTCTGTGACTGATTTATGTTATGTTTATTTCTATATTTGTTTCTGAAGTTATTATAGCCATTGTGTAGTAGCTTTGAGTTTGTGTCGGTATGTCGGATTTCCCTCTTGATAAAGAAATGCATGTTATACTATCTGACATATCAATGCCCACGCAAAGAAATTACACGGATGGTCGCTCCTCAACAGCCTTACTCTCCGTGCTAGTTGACAGCATTCACCGTAATGTTCTTGGCTAGCGTGGTTATAGAGGTGGGGCATCACAGCTTGGTATCAGAGCCAAACTTCTGAACAATATGGAATATTATAACAAGGATCATCGTCCTAAGTCTTTCTTAGGAGTCGTGCTTTAGGATTTAATTCGAGTCTTCGTACCTATTCATCCTATTTTCCTTATGATTCCTTGTTTATCTATCAAGATTGCTTGATATTCATTTTGTGAATAACCCTTTTCTTCTTCTTCTTTCTTTCTAAAGGAAGAGAAATGTCTAGACCAGGCCGCCCCAGAGCCGTACCATCTAGCACTCCACCCCAAGATGGAGTTTTTATGACTGCTCAACAGCTTCTTGATTTAGTGACAAATGCTCAAGCAGCTGGAGCTAACCCGGAACCTACTCACCCAAAGTCGGGATTTGCACGCTTATGCAGCGATTACACTAATTTGGGTGGGAAGCCATTCAAAGGTTCCGAAACTGTTATTGAAGTACAGGCTTGGCTAAGATCATGCGATCGAATCTTTTCTCGCATGAATCTTATTGACCTTCACCGAGTTCAGGTGGCCTCTAGTATGCTCCAAGAAAGAGCATTGGACTAGTACGAACTTCTTATTTCTGAGATTAATGAAGCGGATCTCACCTGGGAGCAATTCCGGGGACGCTTCGAGTTGAAATTTGTACCAGAGGCAGAGAAATGACATTGGCTCGACGATTTATAGACCTTGTTCAAGGTGAGTCCTCCGTGACTGATTATGTCGCCTCCTTCGAGTCGCTTTCCAAATATGGGGTTGAATACATCAACACCTCATTGAAGAAAAATCAGAGATTCGTCTATGGCTTAAACAAAAATCTCAGAAGCCATTACTTCTAAAATTAGAAGTTTCTTTCGACCAACTCATTGATATCGCTCTTCGTCTTGAAGAGGCGGATAGGGAGAATGATGTTGAAGTGGTGGGTTCCAAACCAAACTTCAACAACAACAAGAAAAGGCCTAATAAATTCAAAACTCCTTATCCCAATAAGAAAGGGAAGCAAGCAACCTCTGTGGTAAAGACTTCTTCCTTTGGTCGTGGGGAATGCTATAATTGTGGTTCGAAGGACCATTACGCGAACAAGTGTCCAAAGTCTCTCTCTTGTCGCTACTGCAAGGGTCCCGGTCATGTTATATCTTCATGCCCCAAGCTTCAGGGCAAGAAGGAGGGAAAGTTAAATGTTACTCAAGCCCTTGGCAACACATCTCGTGGCCAAGGTATTTCTCATTCTATTCTGGATGGAATTATTTTATTTCGTGATCATCCTATTCGAGTTCTTTTTGATACGGGTGCATCCCATTCTTTTATATCAAAAGAACTTGTTGATACTTTTTCTTTGGATGTTTTGTGTTTAATGACTTCTTTGAGAATTGCGAATCTGGTTAGTGGATCCGCAACAATCAGTTTATTGTGTAAAGATGTCGAGATTATTTTGTGTGATTTTCCTTTCCTAGCCGATTTGCATGTCATGCATTATTTAGGCTTTGGAATGATTTTGGGAATGGATTGGATTAACCGTTATGAAGCTCATATCCTATGTCCTGAGCGGACTATTCATCTTCGACATCCTCAATCTGTTAATCAGGTTTCTGTTATTCTTAAAGATTCGGATTCTACTTTGGTTGCATCTTTATATTCTTTAAACCCTCGTGATGACGATGATGAAGGTGATATTATTTCTCTTATTCACGTCGTTCGTGAATTTTCTGACATATTTGAGCCCGTTTTAGGATTACCACCTAAGCGAGCAATTGAGTTCAAAATTAATCTTATTCCTGGAGCTCAACCTATTACTCGTCCTCCTTATCGCCTGTCTAATAAGGAGAATGAGGAGATGCGCAAACAATTATCCGAATTGGAGACGAAGCAATCTATTCGCTCTAGTTCCTCGCCTTGGGGAGCTTCAGTTATTTTTGTGAAGAAATCCGATGGAACACTTAGGCTTTGCGTTGACTACCGCAAGCTTAATGATCTTACTATCAAAAATAAATATCCTTTACCTCGGATTGATGATCTATTCGATCAACTTAGTGGTGCTAGAGTCTTTTCACAATTAGACTTAGCTACTGGATTTCATCAGCTTCGTATTGCAGAGGATAGCATTCCTTTGACATCGTTCTGTACTCGTTATGGATCTTATGAATGGCTTGTTATGCCATTTGGTCTAACGAATGCTCCGGCTTATTTCGTTGACCTTATGAATCGAGTTTTCAAAAATTTTCTCGACCGGTTTGTTCTCATCTTTATTGATGATATTCTTGTGTATTCTAAAACCGAGGAGGAGCATGAAAAACATCTTCGGATTGTGTTGGAAACTCTTAAGAGTAATCAATTAAAAGCAAAATTTTCTAAATGCCATTTTTGGCAATCTCGTGTGAAGTTTCTCGGTCATATTATTTCCGAATCCGGAATTTCCGTGGATCCTTCAAAGATTGAAGCGATTCAAGATTGGAAGAGATCGGAGAGTGTGACGAAGATTCGTAGTTTTTTCGTATTGGCGGGCTATTACCTCCGTTTTATCAAAGACTCTTCTAAGATTGCCATGCCACTCACTAGCTTAACGAAGAAAGGTGTTAAATACATTTGGTCGGACAAATGTGAAACTTCTTTCCAGAAATTAAAAGAACTCCTTTCTGATGCTCCTATTCTTGTTATTCCCGAAGGGAATCGGGATTTCGTTGTTTATAACGATGCTAGTCGTGTTGGTTTGGGTGCCGTTCTTATGCAAAAAGAACGTGTTATTGCTTATGCTTCTAGGCAATTAAAGCCGGCCGAGACTAGATATGCCACTCATGATTTAGAGCTCGCGACTATTGTTTTTGCTCTTTGGATTTGGCGTCATTATCTTTTAGGAGAGAAATTTGTTCTTTATACCGATCATAAATCCTTGAAGTATTTATTCTCTCAAAAGGAACTTAATTTGCGTCAACAGCGTTGGCTCGAATTTCTTGCACCATATGATCTTGATATCCTTTATACTCCCGATAAGGGTAATCGTGTCGCCGATGCTCTTAGCAGTAAACAACAAGCTATTGTTTCTATGATGATATCCGAATGGAACGATCTCGAGATCTTATCCACTTGTGAGATTCGAGACCGCGTATCCGATTTATGCTCATCATTTGTTTTATGTAGCCTTGAGGCTCGTCCTTCTCTTTTAGACCGCATTCTTGAAGCTCAAAGGCTAGATCCCGAATTGGCTCTTCTTGGCCAAAATATTAACGATAAAATTGATATTGAAGGTTTGAAAGACTTTGATATTGATTCTCGTGGCGGCATTCGGAAATTTGGTAGACTTATCGTGCCAAATATTAGTGACCTTCGTAAAGATATTTTAGAAGATTCTCATCATTCTAAATTTACCATTCATCCCGGTAGTAGCAAAATGTACGCAGATATGAAGCGACTTTATTATTGGGAGGGAATGAAACTTGATATTGCTAACTTTGTTAAGCGTTGCATGACTTCCCAACTCGTTAAGGCCGAGCAACAAAGGCCCGGTGGGTTATTGCAACCTTTAAAAATTCCAATTTGGAAGTGGGACCAAATTTCCATGGATTTTATAGATGGCCTTCCCCGTTCTCGTTCGGGTCATGATAGCTTATGGGTGATTGTTGATAGGCTTACTAAATCCTCCCATTTTATTCCCGTTTGGTCTAACCGAACCGTTCCTCTTTTAGCCAAACTCTTTATCAAAGAGATTGTTAAATTACATGGAGTTTCTACTTCTATAGTTAGTGATCGTGATCCATTGTTTACTAGTGGATTTTGGAAGAGTCTTCAAAAAGCTTTGGAAATGAAGCTTAATTTTAGCATCGCTTATCACCCCCAGTCCGATGGACAAACCGAGCGTGTGAATCAAACTCTTGAAGATCTTCTTCGTGCTTGTGTGCTTGATTTCGGTGGAAGTTGGGAAGATCATATTTCTCTTGTCGAATTTTCCTATAATAATAGCTTCCAATCTAGTATTGGTATGGCACCTTTTGAGGCACTCTATGGAAGGCCATGCCGATCTCCTTCTTGTTGGCTTGAGGCCGGTGAGAAACTGGTTTTAGGTCCAGATTTTATTCGTGATTCCATAGAGAAGATAGAACTTATTCGACATAGGATGAAAGAAGCCCAGAGTAGACAAAAATCCTATGCCGGTAACCGGAGAAGGAAGTTAGAATTTTCTGTGGGAGATCTTGTGTTCATTCGTGTGTCACCTATGAAAGATGTTGTACGTTTCAGTCGATCGGGAAAGTTAGCGCCTCGATATATTGGGCCATTTCCTGTCACTGAACGTATTGGTTTCATGGCTTATCGCCTTTTATTACCGGCTCAATTTTCTGCTATCCATGATGTGTTTCACGTTTCTCAACTTCGAAAATGTCTTCGAGATTCCGATTCTATTCTTGAGCCCGGTGTTGTGGAAGAGATTGAAGTTTCACCTAATTTAACTTATGAGCAACATCCTATTCATATCGTTGTTTCAGAGGTCAAACGACTTCGAAATAAAGATGTTCCGCTTGTTAAAGTTCAATGGTCTTCAAATCCTAAGAATTGTTCTTGGGAATCAAGAGAGTTCATCGAGCGAGCACATCCGGACTTACTTTCTCGTGCTCTTTGAGGTGAACTTCTTATTTCAAACTTCTTTTGTGTTGAATATGCTTTTATGGTTGTTACTATATATCTTCTTCTTAAATATTACGAGGACGCAATTTCTTTAAGGAGGGGAGTCTGTAACAACCCGCATATTTGTCGATTTTATATTTAAATATTTTATTTGAATATTGTATCAATACTTGGAATTTAGTCCGAAAAGTTACTTTTTGCATATGGTCGAATTAGGACTCGGGACCACTTCCATTGAGTTTAAAATGCCGTTTGCGACCTTTTTGAGTATAAGCTTCGATATGTTTGGAGTAAGTTGATTTTTGCTACTTTTTAACTTTGGGTTTGGGTTCAGCCCTATGTTTAACTTATACTCAAATCTGAGTCACTCCTCCCCATTCACTTTCTCCTCTTTTCGGTTCTAAAGCATCAATGGTGGGAGAGATGGGAAATTAAAACTCCAAAACCCTAGTTTTCTTTTGCAAATCAAACTCTAGCTCCAAACTAATTGAAGAACCCATTGGTAAGCTTCTCTTCTTCTTCTCCAACTCATTCTCTTATCAATTTCAGAAATTCCTAAACCTAACTTTGGGAATGTTCTTCTTTTAAAGCTTAGAATCAAGCTTCTTGAGTTGGATTTGAAGAGTGGTTGATTCTCCTTTGCTTTCAAGCTTCTTCTTCAATCGTTTTGGGTTCAAAGGTGAGATTTTTATCTCACATCTATGCTTACATTTATCTTCGATTGTTAGGTATGAATTCCTAACACTTATTTTTGTGCAATTGATATGGATTTGGATTGGTTTTGTGAATATTCCAATTTTTGGTGTTTTGGGTTCAATTCTTTAAAAATCATAACTTTGATCTTTTGATCATGTTTTTCGTGATGAACCAAAGAGCTTCTATGGCCGGGTAGTCAATTTCCATAAACCCTTAGCGCCGTTGCTCGAGAGAATGCAATTTGGTCGAGGTTGGACCTCATTTGGATGGGCTGGGAAGGGACTGGGAACAGGTCCGGTCGACCGAGCCCTGCTGCCGGCCGACCGACCTACTTCCAAGTGCATAAGCACTTCTCTGTTTTAGGGTCCGGTGGACCGACTACGGGGTTCGGCCGACCGACCTGCTACCCCGAGCATTTCTGTTTTTGGGTCCGGTCGACCGAGCTCTGTAGCCGGTTGACCGACCTGATGCAATTTTGCCTATTTCGCCTAGTTGCTTGAATTTCCAACTTTAATCGATTCATGTTTTGTCCTACGTGTTATTATCAATTATTATGACTTTGATGACTCCTTTTTAGGGATTTTTGAATATCCATTTCGATGGATTCTTTATCGGTTTCGTTGGATTTTTATTCACATCTTCGTATGTGAATTATAGTGATTGATTGTTCCTACAATCTTCTTCGTGATTTGTCACTTTAAAAATATAAAGGTTTCTATACTAGTAGTAAATATCAAAACTCTTTCTTCACATGATTTCAACACTATTTTATTACAAAGCTCGTTTCTTAAACCGTTTTCCAATCTATTAGTATATACAAACCTTTACCTCACTCGTACGAGAAATCTAATTAAACGACTTAGTAAAACGAGTGGTATGAAATGCTTGCGTTTACTTCGTCGGTTAATTCTTCGACTTGTTCGATTGAATCTCTTGTGACAATTTTATAGTGGAGATCTACAGTTTGTTCGTAAATATTTAAGTTAAGCAAGTGGTTATGGGACATGAAGCTAAACTCATATATTTACTAGCTTAGTGTAATTGACACTTCTCGTTGATCATGATGATCATCTTTGTGATTTAGACTAGCAATGTCGATGTCTCTTTGTCTGCGAGGGAGACTAAACCCCGTTTTGTGGAGTTTCGACTCAAATTGGTGGGGTAGCAACCCATGGTCTTCGGGCCGTTTGTTGAGCTTCGGCTCAATTTGTGATGGTTAGCAACCATGGAATTAGCGTTTCGTTTGTGATACACGTGTTGGTGAGCTTTATTCTCCCGTTTGTGATAGGCCTTTCCCCCCTTTTTGTGATTTCTGGATTTCTTGAGATGATTTCTAGAATTTGTGTTTCACCAATTTTCGTGATTTCCATTGATAAGTTTTATCAATATTTGTGCATTGGTGAATTTGTGTGTCATTGACTTTTGTGATTGACATTGATATAATCGTCAATATTTATGGTTTGGTGAACGAAATAGGGAGTATGACATTTCTTTGATTCTTGTGTAGACTTTGTGATATTGATTAATCTCTTGTTGATTTTCAATTACTTATATATATATCACAGCTTGGCATTGTGATTATTATGTGTTTAGTCATATCTCTTACTCTATATCGTTTCATCTGATATTTATAGTTAGACCGATCCGTTTATTATTTTCTTATTAAATAATACTCGGGTCAGACCAAGATGTTACAGGTGCTTCTGCTTGACTTTACATCCGGGATTACCTCCTTGACTTTTGGTTAACTACGTAGATTAGTAGTTTTTGTTGTATACATTTGAGATATAGACTCCATAATGTATACTTATTCTTTTGTGTAGTTCGTGTAACTATTCTTTTGTGATATTGTGGATCTTTTTAGACCGCTACTCTGATGTACACTTCCTAGTGTAATATTCATATCTATTTCCGCCTTTGTGATATGAATTGTCTGTGACTGATTTATGTTATGTTTATTTCTATATTTGTTTCTGAAGTTATTATAGCCACTGTGTAGTAGCTTTAAGTTTGTGTCGGTATGTCGGATTTCCCTCTTGATAAAGAAATGCATATTATACTATCTGACATATCAATGCTCGCGCAAAGAAATTACACGGATGATCGCTCCTCAACAGCCTTATTCTCCGTGCTAGTTGACAGCATTCACCGTAATGTTCTTGGCTAGCGTGGTTATAGAGGTGGGGCGTCACAGTTGAAGGTATCGATGTAGTCCAAGATTTCCCTGATGTATTCAAGGAAGTCAAGTGTCTGCCCCCGCATCGAGAGATAGAGTTCCGTATTGATTTGATTCCAGGAGTAGTGCCAGTGATTCAACTTAGTAGGAGGATGACTCCTAGAGAGAGGAGGTAGTTAAGCAGACTCAGGATCTTTTGGAGAAGGGGGTTGATTCGGCTTAGTTTTTTTTGTTGGGGTTCTGCTGCGATATTTGTCATTAAGTCGGATGGATCACTAAGATTCTGCGTGGATTATCGAGAATTGAATAAGTTTGTTCTGGTATTCTTCGATGATATTTTGGTCTATTCTAAGTCGAAAGAAGAGCTCATGAAGTATTTGAGGACAGTGTTGGAGACTCTGAGGAGACATGTTTTGAAGCAAAGTTCTCTAAGTGTCATTTCTGGAAATCGAAAGTCAAATTTTTGTGGCACATTGTTTCTGGTGAAGGTATCTCTGTAGACCCAGCGAAGATGGAGACTATTCTGAAATGGAAGCAACTGAAGTCATTGTTGGGCGAATTCTCGCCCAGAAGGCCTCGAGACCAAGGAGCGTCAGGTTCCATGCACGTTCGAGACCAGCGAGCATCTTCATCATCTCCACATACTATGGTACTCAAGAATCATTCGGCATCCCCTTTGGCACAAGTGCATTCGGCGTTCCCTATACCAGAGAATCATTCGGCATACCAAATACAGAGGCTCATTCGGCATAGGCTCATTCGGCCTTCCAAACCCAAGGACATTCGGCATAACACTACCACCGGACCAAACATGTACAACCACATCCGGCCTCCACTCCATTCGGCAAAGCTAAAAGTCCTGCTACCGCTCCGAGCAACTACCGGTCCAGGTGACCGCCGAACCAACTCCCAATACCGGTCCACACCTCCTACACCATGCCGGTCCAAACCAACACCGGACCAACCACTACTCTCTACCATCACGCCGAACCAAAGCCTCTCCACTTCATCTCCATGCACGACCGAATGAAGCTCCGCCGAACCAGAGGACTACCAGGCCAGATTGCTTCAGCCCAGGCCCGCTGGCAGCTATATACATCCAAGACCCCTGCCCCCTACCTCACTCTATAAATAGAGGGGCAGGGGTACAACAATGGTAGACAAGTTTGAGAGCTCAAGCAAGGAAGGAACTTTCAAACTACTTTCATACACTTGTATACAAAGCATTGTACTTGTAATCTGGAAGAAGAAAGATAATAACATATAAAGTGGACGTAGGCACACTCTGGCCGAACCACTATAAATCTGCGTGTCTTTTACATTTCAGCCCTTACTTTTCTCATATTTACATACTCATCTAAAATCATTGAAAATCACACATACTCAACTAAAATAATACGACTTGGAGGTGTTTGTCCATTTTTTGTGCAAACATTTTTGGTGCTTTCACTGAGAATTGAACTCGAAGCTTCAGCTTCTCCCACTCAACCTTCTTCCTCATAACGACGTTCGTCGCTTAGAAATCATGCCTTCCAAGCAACGGAAGGATGTTAACAAAGGAAAGAACATCGCAACTAGCAGTCTTCCGGATCCAGTAGCCCCAGATCAAGAGGATCATCCAATTTCAACAGCAGCACCAGATGGATACCAGGCAAATCTGATAGCTCCTGCCACCGAACAACCAATAACTAGGGCAGATCTAGACAGAGTTGTGGCTGAAGTAACCAACCGCTTCACATCCCAACAAGAAGCTTTAGTGGACCAACTTATGTCACGCTTAAGGGATGCTGAAGAATCCAACCGCAACACTGAATCATGGGATGAGTCTCAATCTGGAGGATCTCGGAGACAGCAAAGGTATTCCTTCTTCGAAGAAACTATCGACAGGAATCATAGAAACCCCGCTGAACGGAGCCAAGCTGGAACCCAGCCCGAAGTTGGCCCCATGGAAATGCTCGAAGCAGAACCCCACCGGGTAAGATCAAGGCAGGGGGCAACTGTAGCTGGTCCTAGCATGCATCCGAGCAGCCAGAGACAACCACTGGATAATGCAAGAAGTGATAGATTGTACCATCCCTACAGGTCATCTGGACGAGATAGATCCCGCAGGGAAGAACTAAGCTCATTTTTGTCCGCTCCAAGTTCTGACGAACGAATGGCACGATTATTCAGAGAGTGTGTCCAACGAGAGCAAAGGGACCGGGGGATAGGCGCTAGGGTCACCAGCCCCTTTACCCGAAATATCGAAACTACCATCGCCCCCCGGGAATGGAAAATGCCAACCATGGAACCTTACAAAGGAACTTCCGACCCCATCGTACACTTACAGAGATACACCCAGCATATGCTCATGAGTGGAGCAACAGAAGGAGTATTGTGTAAATGCTTTCCGCTATTCCTAGCAGATCTAGCTACCTCCTGGTTCTGCCATCTACCCCGAGGATCCATCAGCTCATGGGAGATGTTGAAAGAAAGGTTTATTAGCCAGTTCCTCATCCATGTGGAACAACCCAAGGATGCTTATTCTCTATCCAATATCAAACAGAAATCCGGAGAGACGCTGCAACAATATCTAACACGGTTCAACGCCACAGCAGCAACAGTTCAAGATGCCAATGAGAAACTTATCCTAACGGCCCTTTGTAGTGGCGTGCATCCGGATACCAAGTTTGCTAGGAGGTTAACAAAAGATAAACCAGCTACGTTACCTGACTTCTTCCATGAAGCTGGGAAGTATATGAGGCTTGAAAACGCTACCGCTAAAAGACAGTCAGGACAACAGGCTAAGACTACCCATGGCGACACTCCCGCTGCAACAAAGGACGTTTGAAGAAATGACTCTAGAGATAACGCTGGGGGCAAGAAGGGAGGAAAGCGTTTATATCAACCAGGACAGAGATTTGACTCTTGCCCCCCTCCCTTGCTTTAAACTTTGTCCTGGATGGCTAGAAGGATGTTTTTAATCATTTCACCAAATGGGTGGAAGCGGACCCTTTAAAATAAAATATCTTTGGCATAAATTATCAACTTCTTACATAAATTATCAACTTCTTGATCAAAAAATATTCTATGCAGGTACGGAGTCCCACTCAAGATCATATCAAACAACGGACTCCAGTTTGACAACAAAGAGTTTACCAACCGATGCCAAGAGCACATAATTCACAAAAGCTTCTCATCTGTAGCTTATCCTCAGGCAAACGGACAAGTCAAAGCTGTCAACAGAATTCTCAAAACCCTAACCAAGAAGAAGCTTGAAAAGTCAAAAGGCGCTTGGGTGGACGAACTTCCTACGGCACCCTGGGCCTGCCGCACCTCTCATAGAACATCAACGGGGCATACTCCTTTCTCTTTGGCATACAGATTGGAGGCCATGCCCCCAGTTGAAACTGTAGCGCCATCTCACCATGGGACCCACTGCAACCCAGAAGAAAACGAAGAACTCCTCCTCATGTCTTTGGATCTGATTGAGGAGAGGAGAAACGATGCAACACTTAAAAGCAGAAGCCCACAAGCAAAAAGTGGCAGCACAATGCAACTCCAAAATCAAGCATCGCAGCTTACAAGAGGGAGATCTTATCCTCATGCGGATCCTCCCGCAACACCGAATCATGGACCGAGTCCCAATCTGGAGGATCTGTGAGACAACAATGACCTTTCTTCTTCGAAGAGGTTAATAAAGAAATGGTCATGGTAGGAGCCGAGCCCGGACTCAGCCCGAATTCCGACCTGAGGAAACACTTGGAACCAAACCCAACGGGGGAGGTGCCAGGCAGGGGTCGGATATAGCTGAGCCTGTCATGCTACCTAACCATGAAAGCACCAGTAGACGGACCATATGAAATTCATCAAGATCTTCACAACAACGGAGCTTATATTTTGTCAACAGTGGACGGAGTGGTGTTCCAGAGGGCTTGGAACATCCGACACCTCCGTCGATACTTTGCTTAACACGTACCGCCCATATGAAGCGTATTAACACGGTGGACGTAGGCATTATCGTGCCGAACCACTTTAAAAATCTTATCTCTTGTTACCTTGTGCCTTCATATCTTGGCTGCTTGTTAAGCTTTATCCCTTTCTGTTGAACAAAATCCTATGGCATCTCCACTCAAGATGCACCGCGGCCTCATCTGGACTAGGCCTAACAGGTACGCTACGATTCTATGCACTCGCCAATGAGACACTTTTGCTCCAGCATCCCTCTGCTGCGGGTTAACTCATTGTGCGCCTGCCCTCAAAGCCAACTGTAATGAGCCGATTATAAGTCATCATAAAGGCCGACTATAGCCGATGGCAGCTCATTACGGCGTTCGGCTCGCCGGTAACTGTGAACCTACTTTAAGCCCCAACATAAGGTGTGGCCAGCCAGGGGTAGTTCACGGCCAACGGCACCCACGCTAGCCGGCCACGGTAAATCGAATAATACCCACGATTACGGACCATAATGGTTCGGGTAGTTACCGTGCGCGATCTCGGCTCCGATGTGTCTTAAGTGCGGCTGTGGTAAAAAAGAAAACTCCCCGCGGAGGCGTAAGATGGGTGACAAATGTCTCCAAGACCCACAGCTAGGGAAAGTGACTACAAAACCCGTTTGCCACGAACTTAAGCACATCGACGGCCTTCCGTGACTGGAAGTTTTACTTTTACTATATTTCCATTTCATTTAAATATTTTTCTCCTATCCTGTATAACAAACTCTAAAGTACAGGAAACCAAATAGGAAGCATTCACTCATGAGGCTCTAAGCCTGCGTGCTGGGTAGCAGGGCGCTCTGCTATACCCGTGAACAGTTACACAAGACACTCAAAGCTACCGCCTGCGAATAAAACATAAAGGGCGGTACTCTCTTCTCTTGTACATAAATGCGTAACTATAACTTATTCATACACTGACATTGCAAAACGTGAAATTATATTTCAAGCAAAAACTTAACATCAAACACAAGTGGAATCACAGGCATATACATAATTATACTTCTCACACAGCACATAAAGATAGCAACAACATTTAAACATGACAAAATCAGCTTATATTATAAGATCACACGAAGTTATTCTTTGCAAATAATTTTATTACAGTTGCATATCAAAGACTAACATGAACAGTGATAAAAAAGAAACAAAAAGATGGCAGATGCATCCACACTCCATCACCAACTCCCCCAGCCTACTTAGCCGCAGGATCGGAGCCCCCAGCATGTGGATCTGAAGTCCCACCTGTCCAGATCAGAAGAGGAATTCATTAAACGAACGATCAAGTTATGAAAACACGAAAAGAAAAGAAAGGGAAAAGAATAACTCACCAGCATCCGCCGCTTGATCCTCATCATCCAACTGCACGCCCGCTTCCTCTGCAGCGAGTAGCCGCATCCCCTCCTTCACCGCCGCTTGCTCCTCCTTTGAGAACTGAGCAGTAACCGCACTCAAGTTGAAAGCCTCTCCGCCTTCCTTACCCGCATTCACCCTGGCCTCCTCTAAAGCCTGGAGATACACCTTGGCCATGACCCGAGGGTAATCGTCCATCCAAGACAAGCCGCCCTCCTTCCAAGTGTGGAAGTACATATCCTGCAACATCTCATCCATCATCCCCTCGTTTTCCTCAAACTCCCTCACCCGGGCCTCGGAAGCTTGCAACTTGGTGATGGCGACGTCCCTCTCTGATTGGTATCTCAAGCAGTCAGCCTGGAGTGACCTCCTCATTTCCTCTTCCTTCAACTTGAGGGACCTCCTCATCTCCTCCATCTCCTCCTTCAACTCGGCCTGAGCCATCTCCGCAGCCTCGAGCCTCCCTGACAACTCCTCTACCCGCTCGAGATCCGCATTTCGAACCTCATCCACCGTTGCGATAGCTATGTTAATCCGTTCCCTGCAAGCGACCTCCATCTTCCGTAATTCCGCCCTACTGGCCTTCTCCATGGTCTCTTTCAGACGCTTGGAGGCTTCCTCATGCTGGGAAATCTGGATGGCTTGGTCGGCGAGTTGCTTGGCCTGATCGGCAACCTTTAACCTCAACCGAATGTTAGCACTCCCGATCTCTTCCCCGGCCTTGACCAACTTAGCATGATGCTCCATTAACTTCTTGGTCTCTGCGGCCACCCGGTCGATATTAGCTTTGGCCTCATCCCCCATGGTGACTACCCGTGTAGTAAGTAAATCAAGATCTAAAGATTTGGCCTCGTCCAGCACTCTTACCATGGGGTTGCGGGGAAGGAGGTGCTCGCCCGTGGTCTCATCGAATGAAATGTCCCGAAAACTTGGGTCTAAATCAGGATGGCCGGCAAAAGGGTCACGAGGCACGGGGCGAGGCACATCGGGACGCCTTATATGAATGACAGTAGAACTCTTGGAAGGAGGAGGAGGGGGGCAGGGCTCCGTGCTCTCCTCCGTAGTATCACAAGGAGGCTGAGTAGGGGGAGGCAGAGTAGGAAGCTGCGAAGCAGAAGAAGACTCAAATAAGGAACGGCTCCGCTTCCTTTTCTGAATGCCCTCTTCGATGACCCCAAGAAGAGGGCGGTACTTGACTACGTCCCCAGTGCGATCAGTAGAAGGTTTCGCGGAAGCTCTCCTCGACTTAAATTGTTCAAGGCGGTGTCGAACATCCGACGTTTTACCCGCCTGGCCTGCCCCTGGAATAAAGAACAAGTGTTACGAACATACAATAATCCGCAATTCAAAAAATATGCTAAGTTAAAAAGAAAGAAAAGTGAGGAGACACATCTATTATACAAACCCGGCGGAGGAGTGGGATACTGCAATAAGTCCTGGATCTCATTCCAGGACGGAAGTGAACCGTAAAAAAATTTCTAAGTCCTTATCGAAAATAGAATCGGCAGAAGACAAAAGTTCACCTTGCATCGCCGGAATCACCCTAGCTGAGGAACCCTTAGAGGATGGGTCAGTGCCAGCCACAGCTTTGCCGGTTTCCTTTGCCTTCTCCGTTCCTTTCTCCGTTTCCGACTCTCCCTCCGACTCCCCGAAGGCCCGACGGAGAGCCTCATCCAGTTCGAGGTCTTGTTCAGAGGTTAGAGCAGCAACACCACTACCACCTTGACCGTCGCCATCTCCTCCACCCTCCGACCCTTCTCCAACTTCGCCTCCTTCCTCCTCTTCCACACCTTCCTCCTCCGGGACAGTCGGGCACGTGCTTGGAGAAGGGCCATCGGACTTCTTCAGTTTCTTCCCCCCAACCGCAGGACGCGCTGCGAAAGGCTCCCTCTTACCGCTCTTTACCGTAACCCCCTCCTTAGCTTTAGCAGCCCTCTCCTCAGCCGTATCCCTTTGCTTAACCACGGACTGGCGCGGTAAGATCAAATTATACTCCAAGAGGGTTGCGTTCCTGATCAAGAAAGAGGCCGACCGGTCCCGTGCCGGAATAGCCTTTAGTTCAGCAACCATTCGCACTAAGGAATCGTCCTCCACGACTGCAATACCACCTGTCGCTAGCCAGAAATAGAAGCATGTCAGAAGAAACACTACAGTTAAAACACATGAAAAATATAAATGAAATCAATCTTACAGCCGGAAGTGAAAAGGCGGAAAGAAACAGCATCGTCCTTGACGAAGAACCACTCTTTCTTGAACATGGTGAACTTGGAATACAAGTCCAGAACTGGTTTGAAGGGCACGGCCGCCTCCAGACTAATATACGGAGACCCCTTCTTATAGCCTCTCAGGTTGTACAAGTATCGGATTTCCCGGTTAGAAGGAGGACGCCCGTACCTCCTCTGGAAGATAACAAAGAGGCTCACCAGGATGGCATATGAGTTAGGCTGGAGCTGGAAAGGAGCCACCTTCAAATAAGTGGTGAAGCTTACTATCCAAGCGTTGATAGGGGGGATAGCGCCGCACATGCAATGGTATCTACTAAAAGCGAAGTAGCCCTCGGGAGGATTATATGGCATCACCCCATCTCCTGGCAGCAGCATAAGAGCCCTATCTATCCCAAAGGAACGGGATATGACGTCAAGTTGCTCCTCCTTTAAGGAGCTAGGAAAGCAATCAGGAGGAGAGACGAGAAGCTCCTGGGGACCATACCCATCGACTAGTGACCTCGGAGCGGGTCCGTGCTGTGCTGGATCTGGCTGAGCTGGGGGCACGGCAGAAGTTTCTCCGCTATCCCTGGATTTCTTCTTGCCCGATCGAGTTTCAACTTTGCGAGACATTTATCTGCATACACAAAAGTAAAAAGCATGATGTTAGAACGACAGTATAAACAAACAAGCATACATAAGTCCGGAGTTCCACTCAAAGTCCAGACACAAAGTTCGTTCGGCACTGGAGGTTCAAGACCATTCGGCACTAGGGTCTTATACGTTCATTCGGCAGTACAAGTTCATGTTCATTCGGCAATAGGATCTGGCTTCCATTCGGCAATGGAATCTGTGGTTCATTCGGCAAAACAAAGCTTTCGTGCCCATTCGGCATAAGCCCATTCGGTTATCGAGTTCATTCGGTAAGAGGGTATATACCTGATTCGGCGAATATTTGATTCGGCAAAGATTTGGTTCGGTGGATTTATGATTCGGCTTCCTCTTGTTCGGTAAAGAAAAACTAAGGGGGGTGTAGCCTCTATATATAGGCGAGCTCTGGAATACCGGACGAGAACCTACTGCCGGACCAACCCCATGCCGAACGAGGACCAACAACAACCGGACCAACAACAACCAAACATTTTGCCCAACCGGACCAATAATACCGGACCACCAGTAGCCGGATGAGATTAGCCGGACCAACCAAGAACCGAATGGAACCCTCTCTCTACCGTCCAAGACCGGGAACTGGGGGCATGCAGGGCGCCTCGCTCAGATAAGTGCCGAACTCTAAGAGCTTACTAATAAAATAAAAAATATGATAACAATGGATAAGTCGTGAATCTCTCACTAACATGGATTAATCATTTACACGTGCACGCGACCACGGACGGTCCATAGGCACGCTCTGAATGGCTATTAACCCTATCGTCATGAGAATTTACACTTTGACATCCCTTTTTAAGCTCATCAGTCAAATGGATATTTGATAATTATGAAATGGCTAAGCTACTTACACATGTACGGGGTCGAGAACAACCCCTAGGCATGCTCTGAGCTAGCGATAAACCACCTTGACAAACGATCCAGGGAACCACTCTAACGTGAACCTGGCATCGATAACCCCCTCGGGGTACACTAACTCGCCTCGAACGGCGCAATTCACTTGATCACAAATATTTCGACCCCGAACGGTCGTTATTTGAATTCACACTAAAACTATGAATTCCTTCGCAGGACATCAATAGGATATAAACATCCAGCCCATGACATTACAAGACGAGTCTTCCCACCTACGAGAAACAAAGCGCGACACGTGCAAGCACGTGCCCCACTTTGGGGGGCAAATGTTGGGCGAATTCTCGCCCAGAAGGCCTCGAGACCAAGGAGCGTCAGGTTCCATGCACGTTCGAGACCAGCGAGCATCTTCATCATCTCCACATACTATGGTACTCAAGAATCATTCGGCATCCCCTTTGGCACAAGTGCATTCGGCGTTCCCTATACCAGAGAATCATTCGGCATACCAAATACAGAGGCTCATTCGGCATAGGCTCATTCGGCCTTCCAAACCCAAGGACATTCGGCATAACACTACCACCGGACCAAACATGTACAACCACATCCGGCCTCCACTCCATTCGGCAAAGCTAAAAGTCCTGCTACCGCTCCGAGCAACTACCGGTCCAGGTGACCGCCGAACCAACTCCCAATACCGGTCCACACCTCCTACACCATGCCGGTCCAAACCAACACCGGACCAACCACTACTCTCTACCATCACGCCGAACCAAAGCCTCTCCACTTCATCTCCATGCACGACCGAATGAAGCTCCGCCGAACCAGAGGACTACCAGGCCAGATTGCTTCAGCCCAGGCCCGCTGGCAGCTATATACATCCAAGACCCCTGCCCCCTACCTCACTCTATAAATAGAGGGGCAGGGGTACAACAATGGTAGACAAGTTTGAGAGCTCAAGCAAGGAAGGAACTTTCAAACTACTTTCATACACTTGTATACAAAGCATTGTACTTGTAATCTGGAAGAAGAAAGATAATAACATATAAAGTGGACGTAGGCACACTCTGGCCGAACCACTATAAATCTGCGTGTCTTTTACATTTCAGCCCTTACTTTTCTCATATTTACATACTCATCTAAAATCATTGAAAATCACACATACTCAACTAAAATAATACGACTTGGAGGTGTTTGTCCATTTTTTGTGCAAACAGTCATCGACGAAAGTTCGCATTTTTATGGGATTAGCTGGCTACTACATGAAGTTTATCAAGGACTATTCCAAGATTTCTTCACATCTTACCAAGTTGACAAGGAAATGAGCTAAGTTCAAGTGGACACCCAGTGTAAAGAAGCTTTTCAAGAGTTGAAGATGAGGTTAACCAGTGCATCAGTGCTCGCTATTCTGGATGGAAAGAGAAAATTTAAAGTATATACAGATGCTTATATAGTTGGTCTGGGAGCAGTGTTGATGCAAAATGGAAGAGTGATTGCATATGCGAGTCGCCAATTAAAGCCACATGAAAGGAACTACGCTACACACAGAATTGAGCTGTTAGCCACTGTTTTTGCTTTGAGGATTTGGAGACACTATCTCTTGGGAGAGAAGTTCGAGTTATTCATAGATCATAAACCGTTGATATATCTTTTCTCTCAAAAGGATCTTAATCTGAGGCGGCAGCGATGGGTCGAGTTTCTGGCATTATATGATTTGGATATTCTGTATATCCTGGGAAAGGCGACTGTTGTGGCTGATGCTCTTAACAGGAATGTAGTTTTGTCTCTTTTGGAAGTTGTTCCATCCCTCTTGGAAAGAGTCATAAGTAAGTAAATGGAGGATAGATCTTTTGAGGAACTAATTCTTGGAACTAAGGATGGTCGGTATTCGGATTTCAAAGTAGACGATCAAGGTGTTTCGAGGATTTATGGTCGTTTGTGGGTGCCTAATATAGATGGATTGAGGCAAGAAGTCTTAGCTGAGTGTCATCGCTCTAGGCTGAATATTCACCCAGGATTCTCTAAGACGTATAAAGATATGAGAAGAATTTTCTGGTGGCCGAGCATGAAGAGGGATGTAGCTGCTTTCGTTAATAATTGTGCTATCTGTCAGCAAGTTAAGAGAGATCAACAGAAGTCAGCGGGTTTGTTGCAGCCTTTGGAAATCCCAGAATGGAAATGGGAGATGATTTCGATGGATTTCATCGATGGTTTGCCTAGAATCACGAAAGGAAACGATGCAATATGGATTATGGTGGATCGGTTAACTAAGAGAACCCATTTTATACCGATTAAGGCAATTCTTACTGTAGTTTCTCTGGCAGAGATTTTCTTGAGAGAGATAGTCAGATTGCATGGTGTTCCTGTTAGCTTAGTAAGTGATGGTGATCCTATTTTCACCAGCAAATTTTTGGGGGCTCTGCAATCAACTATGGGAACAAGTTTGAGATTGCTGATTTTGTTTTGTCAAAGTTTCCCCGGTTAAAGGAGCTATTAGGTTCGAAAAGATGGGAAAACTTCCCCGAGAAATATTGACCCATTTCGTATATTGGAAAAGGTTAGTGTTGTAGCTTACAGAGTTGAATTGCCATAACGGATGTCTGGAATTCATAATGTATTTCATGTATCCCATCAAAGAAAATTTGTTCATGATCCATCATTAATTGTGGAATCAGTAGTTCAGGAAGATTTGGAGGTCGAGCTGAATTTGACTGTGGTCAGGAATTCAGTTACGGCTGTTGATCAAGACGAGAGGCAACTCAGGAGCAAGGTAGTGAAGCTTATCAAAGCGCAGCGGAGTGAGGATCCCAGAGATCGCACCTGGGAAACTTTGGATAGTTTTAGGAAAGCTTATCCGGATTTATGTTCGGATAGCTAGTAATGTTTGTTAGGATAAATTGTTTGGTTGTTTGCTAATGTATGAATGATATGCATGTTTGAATGGTTGATATAAAAGCTTTTAAATTATCTTTTGTTTTAAATTTCGAGGACGAAATTCTTTTAAGGGGGGAGGAATGCAACGGCCCTGGATTTTGGCCCTGTTACTTTAATAAATATTTAATCTAATTAAATAAAATTGTGAACTTATCATTTTAAATGAATATGACTTTTGGAATAATTGCCATTTATTTGTATGGATTTGTATTTTTGAAAAGGAAATTTGATTTTAAAATTTAAAATAAATCTTTTAAAAATATTATAATAAAATTTATCTTATATAATTGAATTAAGATACTTTGTCTTGTTAACATTTGGCATAAAAATATATATAGATAACAATGTTTGAAATAAAATCAAAGTCTATCAATATAAAATATAAATATAAAATGTAAGTCTAACATATGAATATAACTTAATTATTGATAGTTAAAATACAAATAGAAATAAATATAAATATTAAGTATAAGTAAAACTTATGAATATAATTTAATATTAATAGTCAGAATATAAAATACAAAATGTAAATACAAACAAGAAATAAGTGAAATACAAACATATGCTATACATCGGGAAAGCTAGAAGATAACAAAACAAACATTTTTTGATACAAAACAAATCTTCATACACAAGCAAAAATCGACTTGCAAAGTATAGAATAAAATAAAAACAAAGTATAACATAATACCATACAAATATTTATATACAGATTATCTTCATATGCAAGACCAAATGTCTACCTGAAAACAAATATTTACATACAAAAATATATCCATAAAAAAAGCCAAATGTATAAAGTAAAACCTGATACATATGTGTATAAACTATTCAAACTAGAGGCAATAAGACAAATATTTATATATAAATTATCTTCATATACAACACCATAGTCTAGCTGCAAAGTGAACATTTGCATACAAAATATCTTCATGCAGCAAATCATAATTATAACATGTAAATATATATGGAAACAAGGCATTTATTGCCATCATCTAGCCTAACATTTAGTCAATTCAAATTATTTATAAAAATCTTAACAAAGAAGCTAACCAGATAAAGCCTCCCTTAAACATCATGTTATCTTATATATGTGTCCATCTTTTGGTTTAGTTCGTTCAGTAATATAAGAAAAAAACCTGAGAAAACAAAAAGAAGAAAAATAAAGTAAAATCAAACTGAATTCAAAGCAAAAATTCAAGCAGATTCATACTGCAGATTCATAAAAACATCAAAGTGCTTTCTGTTCAAAAGAGTTTTAAGGTGAGTAAACAAAGATTTTTAAAGTTTAAGTTAATTAAAATAGTTCATGATTCATTAACAGTATAGTTTGTATATGCTTTATCTTTGGATATAATTCTGTGTATATATATGTCACTCTGCATATTGTTCTTCTCTGTTATGGATCAGGGTTGATTATCATTAAAATTTAAATTGTATTCAACTGAATCATTGTAAAGTTTTCATTTTTCAATCAAACAAGAGATCTAAACTTAAATTAAGATTTTTAGAGGTTGATTTAAACCAGGTTGTAAGAATATATCGCTGAAATCTTTTTACAGGTAATTAAGTCATATTTTGATAAAAATGGACTGTTGTAAAATATTAATTCATGATCATAACTCGAATCCTTACTGCAAAACATGATTTTTGAAACAAAAACGAAGATTTATAATTTGGGATTTTAAGTGCAGTTTATATGTGAACCAAAATTGCATTTTTTCCATTTTCGAACCATTGTATAAATTTTAAATGTTGAAATTTGTGTTGAAGCAAGATTAAGCTTCTGTGATTTCATGAAAATTATCAGAAAAATTTTCTATTGAGTAAATTTAAGAATCGAGACCATTTTAGGGTTTAGTCTCGAGCTTTTGAACGTGTCTGTAATCGAGGGGTGTTCATCGCCTACACGTGATCGAGTGTCACGAGGTTCTGGAGGGTGGAAGCTTGTCGTGTTGTTGTGGTGTGGATGGAATTCGAGCTTCTCTGGTAGTCGGAGTGACGATAGCGAGGCGTTTTAGTTGATGGTCGAGTTTGTAGTATTTCGAGCAGAAGACCAAATTTCAATTTGAGATTGTTGAGGGCGATTCGAATTTTGATTTCGAGCTTAAAGATGATTTGCGACTTGCTATTGATGTTGGTGTTCGCCGGAGTTGAGTCGCGCTGCCGTGCACGTGTACGGTATGAAGACGATGTCGACGCTGTTGATTGTCAAGTGTCTTGAGTCATTCTCGAGAAATTAGGATCGTTTCCTCGGGTTCTATGTCGAGTTCGAAAGTGAGTTACCTGATGCTATTTATACTTAGTTAAAACTTAAACTATGGAAGAAAAAAAGAAGAAGAAGAAGAGCGTACAGGGGAGAGTCTCGGGGAACTGAGTGAATAACTCGAAGTGATACTCGAGTTTTAACAGGGGAAGTCTCGGGTTTCCTTCAAACTGCAGTATTGAATTTTAAAAGTAAAGTTAAGTAAACAGATTTTCATCAAGCTTTAAACACTGTAAAACTTAATAGTGTTTAACAGTTTAAGTAAATTAATATAAGAAAAGTTTAAAAGTTATTAACATATAAGAAAAGTTAATATAAGAAAAGTTTAAAACTTATTAACATATAAGTTTGTAATTAGTAATAAATTGATTTTAAAAGTTGAAGAAGATTCCTTTACAGTGTTAACTAAGTTGAATAATTAATATTAATCAATTATTTTAGAAAGTAACTAAGAATAATTACATTATAATTATAGTTAGAGATTGGTTAATTAATGAAGTATGTGATTAGTAAAATTTTAATTAACTACTTAAGTTAATTAATGAGTGATTCATAGCTAATTAATTAAGTAATTTAATTAAGAATTAATAAATGATTAATTAAGTAATTAGCAGTAAATAAATGGGTAATTAAGTTTTCATTAATTAATAATTATGGTTATTAATTAATGATTAAGGAATAGTTAATTAAGGTTAAATAAATTGTTTGGGAAGTAATTAATTAAATAGTGTGAAATAAAATAATTAAGTAATTAAGACTTAATAATTGATTAAGAAAGATTTATTAATTAAATAATTTGAAATGGAATAAGTAAATAATTGATAATTAATGATCAATTAAACGGGGTTAAGTAATTAATTCTCCAGTAATTGATTAAATTTGAATAAATTACAATAAGACTTAAAGATGATTGCTTATGGATTGTTGTGCAGAATATATAATTTGTGATATTTATGTGGTGATATTCTGTGATGTTCTGTGCTTTGATATGTCTATGATGATTGTGTATGATTTATCTGTGATAAATGTTATTTGAATTCAATTGTTGAAATTAAACTGTTTAAACTGTTAAACAACTTGGCCTTTAAAATGGCATTTGGATTTTGATGAGACCGGGATCGGGTGTCAATTTCGATATTCCAAAAACCACATCGATCCAAATTAAACGTTAGGTCATAAAAAATAAAGTGAAGCTCGAGATGGTGTTTTCAGAATGCAAGGGTTATTGTCGTTGACACCGTGGGTGATTCCAAAATGAGTGTAATGAGATAATGCCTTCGGTTTCGTTCGAACCCGGAACGAACTTGTATAGATTGAATGCTTTCAGCACATCGTCAGGCGGACGATGAGCATTCTAAGAGATATGTTCTATAAAGTTAATCGCAGCATCAAGCCTCATCAACTGGGAATGGCTAAAATAGGGGATGTGCAGCAAGGTTAGGTGGGTCATGCCCAAGCAAGACGAGATATACCGCTGTCTTGATGTCCCTTTTTATTTTGGTTGTGTGGGCGGTTGCTAGCTACAACTGCGGGGTTATCTTGTTCGGGACTGTTCAGTAAGGAATGGTTCCGGCCTTGTGTTGCAGGGGTAGGGTAGCTTCTCGGTATGGTGATCTAGGCCACGTACTGTGACGGACAGTACCCCAGTAGACCTGCAATTGTATGGAATCCAGTCTCCAATAAGTGCCGTACGTTTTGATTGTGTCCAACTACGTTGGAATGTGAGATGTAAGCATTTCAGCTATTTCTGTATTTTACTTGAAAACCCTAGACACTATTATAATATTACTAGATTTCCTATAAAATGTTTTGGTTAGCGTAAGGTAAAAACTAACTGTATTTATGTTTGGGGAGTCTTACATGATACCTTTATTTTCAAACGTTTTCCAAAGTTAAACAACTTTAACCCGTTTACTCATACCAAACACATATCTAACCCGGATTTTATATTTCTATTTTCATAAACTCTTGGGTACTCAAATTTTATGAGTAGCCAAGTGATTGGTTTTAGATTGTCGAGTTTCTGGAGGAGCTTGGGGCAGGAGTTCCAGACGTATATATATCTATCTAGTTCCGACGTGTCAGTTAGTTAGTATATGTTGTATTTGGGATGTACGTAGTGACACATGTATGTATATGACTGTCATGTTTATGATATTGTATAACTCTGATATATATGTAAAATTATGTAATAGTTATGTGATGTATTATATTTTGTTCCGTTCCACTGTGAGATTCTGATATTATTCTTCTTTCTTTTCTATTCTTTTCTATTTCTATCCCTTTCTTTCTTAATTGATAATACGTCTTTCTGGGAGTAAAAGGGCGGATTGTCACAAATATTTTTTAATTTAATGTATGAATTTGAGTTGTTATTTTTAAAAAAAGAAATGGTGACAACAGTAAGCTATATAAAACCAGTTATCTTTTTCAGTTTAAAGATTTATATGTATATATATGTGTGTGTGTATATATATACAGTAAAGGATAGTATAATGTAAATATATATAGTTTAAAAACAGAAAAACTCTTTTCTTTTTAGTCGGAAAAAATATATATATATACACAGAAAAATTTCGAAAAGAGTAGGAATTTTTAAATGTTTCGGTCTATATAAAAATATTGATGTTTGAATCTATAAAGAACTTTAGTATATATGTAGTTTCAAAAAGAAGATAAATTTACTTATACACATATAAACCTACTAATTGATTTTAGAAAAAAAATGTATTACAGTGATTTACTCGTTTTATTAACTTATTAAATTAGTTTAGCTACTAAAGGATTTTAAAGGAAAATTAGTTTGAATTAAAATTATTAATTAACAAAATTTATCAAAAAGGATAATTGACTATTTGATTATTTGAAATTTTAATAAATCATATAATATTTATTCAAGGTTTGAAATCATGAAGAAAACAAGCTGGTTTGGGTCGGAATGCAAATCAAAATCAAAGGTGAGTAAATCTCACTCAAACCGGATTACCGACTAATTTAATCAGTTAAATTTAATTATTGGATTGATTGCTTGAATTGATAATTTATTATCAATCTGGATGTGATATTATATATAGTAGTGTGTATATATATTGGAGTGATTGATATTCCCACATTATATAGTGGATGAGACCCTATGTGCCCCGTATAATAGCGGATGAACATTTATACCGCGATATTCCACCTCGAAGTAGGATTGGTATTTTTATATTGTGCTAACATATGTGGATGAAGGGAAACAGGTTGGAGGGATCCTATTGGATTTCTTGAAAATATTGAAATTTATTTTCATAGTCTGCGATTGTGATTTATTTGATAATCTGTGATAGATTATATTGAAAATTGAAGCTATTGAATGCTATTGAATGACTAAATATTTTTTGGATGTTTTGAGATATCAAAAGTAAAAGTATCGGATTTTTGGAAAGAAAGAAAATGGAAGGAAAAAGAAAAGAAAAATGGTTTCAAAGTAATTTGTTTATGGTTATATAAATTAATAATTTTAACCTTAAGTTAATTTAAACCATAGAATTGGTAATGGCTTGGATAAATGAATAATTCGAATTTAAAATTAATTAATTTAAGGTAATTATATATATGTTAATTATTAATTACAGAGGTTTATTAAAGAAATAGTTGTAATTAGTTAATAGTTAATGATAAACTAAAATGATCTAAACCTTTAATTTGTTAAAGGTCTTAAGTTAATTATACTTGTTAATTATTAGTAAATTCCAGATATTCAATTAGAATAAAATAAAATGGGTTGTAATTAGTTTATTGATAATTAAACATGATTTGAAAATAATTAGTTAATTCTGTTTTAAGTAAAATAATGAATTGTGTGACTAGTTATCTAGTCTATGAATAGTTTAAATTGGAATAACTTGAAATGAACAGTTAAATATAAAATGTAAAACTTTTTATTTGAATAGACATTTGTAATGGGATTTTTACGTGAAGTTTGACATTCCGAAACTGAATTGTTTTGTTAAAAACAACTTGGCTTAAAAGACGGCATTTGGATTCGAAGAGACCAGGATCAGATATCAGCGATATCCGGAACCACTTTGGTTCAATAACTACTTCAATCTTTACGGGTTTGAATTGGAGAATTATATAGTGTGACGACCGGTCTTTCAATACGCAGAAAGACGTATCATCAATAAGAAAAGAAAGAGATAGAAATAGAAAGAAAAGAACAACAACCATCAGTATCTCACAGCGGAAACGAACAAAATATAATATTACACATATCCATTACATAGTTTTACATATCAGAGTACACAAAATAATACGACTTCATTACATTGGACATTCATAAGAGTTTGCCAAACCACACTACCCAATACACAGCATCAAAAGTCTGTTGAATATGCGCTTATATGAAATTTTTTTAATGATAATAAACATATATATATTCATTTAAATGTATTTGTTAATGTACTATTTTATTTTTCATAGATTAAATAAATATTTGTTGAATAAAATAAATTACACAGAATTTGAATTCAAACAGAAATTTTATTCAAACAAATATTTATTACAATTTTGAATAGTACAAATTCAAGATCTCACTATACATATAAAATTTTGATTGTAATTACATCACAATTCAATTTACATAAATGCCTCACTACATATCACTCACACTCGTAGTTTATCTTCAAGTTCATTCCAGTTATAATCTAGCATCTGAGAAATCTGCAAAAATATTCACTAACGCAGTAAAATTGAAAAAGAAATATTTTTGCAATATAAAATGAAATATGATTTTTGAAAATATGATTTGCCTCAGTTATTTGGGTTGTTCGTCATCATTCACATTTGAATTCATCATACACGAATAATGTGACATGCACAGTGTATCACTGTACAGGCCACAAGGCCGTGCACATCGATATACACTTGTATTCTCTACAGGGACAGCTGAGCACAGTTCAAACCCAAATGAAAAGCCGGGTTCAAATCAGGTGCAATATATTCAAAATCTCGTCAGCAGCACAAGGTCAAACTCGAGTTTTTAAAACTGGGTTCAACACAAGGTCAATGCACAGACTGAAGAGTCAAGAAGGCACCAAACAATCAAACTGATACATGCAACAATGTATACCATTATACAATCAGTAAACAATCAAAGCTCAAGTGATAAAACAATTGTCCAGACTGAATACAAATGCCAGACCAAGCTGCTACAAAATACACATATGCAGACTCGACTACAAGAGCACCACAAGTATATCAACTCAACAACAGCCAGTGCCAACAAAGAAAAGAGACTTAAGGCTAGGACTACAATGTCAAAGCACAGAGCAACCCTGTGTCAACAACAATGCAATAGTGTCACAATGTCACAGCAAACAAGGTGCACCAGACCAGGTTACATGATGATCAAAGTCAACAGTATCAATAGCAAGTGCAGTAGCTACAACTTCAACCACAAAACCAAAATATGAGTGCAACGAAAACATATATGTGTATGCAACCAAATAGTGAACCTCAGTATGGAAATGAGACAGGAAGCAAGCAGTGCCATGCTATAAGTTATACAATGAAAACATCAATTGAAGTTCAGGTTAAACGAACCAGAAAAGATGACCAGAGACGAAGCTCACAGGGGCCGGAAAACTAAAGCCTTAATCCACCGTGAAGTCAACAAGGAAATTCACGAAAACAAAATTGACCGAGATCAAAATGTTAAACAAATCTCAAAGTCCAGTGATGCAAACAGTGAATAGCATGGCAATGTCGAATGCATGAACAAGTGAAGCATTTGTGTCAAAGCAGAGCAAATGTCAACAGTGAAGTAAAATCAGGAGACAAAGCTCAAAATCAAAGATCAGAAATAAACATGTTCGAAGTCGAAGAATTTAATGCAGACGCAAACAAAATTCATGTTTAAAAAGTCAAGTGCCGAAGTCCAGATGAAATAGAGTTGATGCCAGAGAAATTGAATTCAAAAGTCAAGTGCGTATGTGCAATCTTTGAAAAAGTCAAAAACCAAAAGTGGAAAGTTTTTATCATATGACTCAAGGCAATCGAACGTTTCATAATCAAAGCCGTGCGCATCGGGCAATCGAGAATTAGGAAAGTGTAAATGAATACGAACAAATTCAAGTATCTCGAAATTCATATAAATATCAAACCCAAATTCATCATCGGCATCGAGTTCAAGCAAGCATTAAACCAGCAACGAAAGGGAAGAGAATACATACCACAATCTATCAAACTCGGTCAACAGAGGAGCAGCTGCGAACAACCTCAAGTAAAGCAAGCCGCCGATCATCAGAGAAGCAGTGAGCAAAGAGCAACATAAACCAGAGAAATCATATTTGAAGAAAGCCCTAATTTTCGCAAGGGAACGAAGCCCTAATTTTCGCAAGGGAACGAAGATACAACAAGGCCCCAATTTTTCAATAGCAAAAGAAAAGGAACGGGCCAAAGAAAAGAAAAGAGGAAATAGGGCCGGCCTATTGTTAAAAGAGTTTTCTCCTTTTTATAAAGTTTTCTTTTGGGTTTATTTTATTAAAAGGGGTTTTGTTTATTAGTTTTTTTCCTGTTCTTTTCAAATCAAGTCTTGGTAAATCACCACCTAGGTTTTAGGTAGTGTCGGATTGTCTAGTTAGAATTAGTTCAGTGAGCAGGGTGTGCGAGTTTGCAAAACTCTATAGGCGGTAGCAGGGTGTGCGAGTCTGTTAGAGTGTTTGTAAGCGGGAGACTGTTTAATTCTAATAGAAACCTGGGAATGCAGCAGTAGGAAGGGGTTGCCGAAGCTGGGTAAATTTTGTGTGTGATTTATTTCAGCATATTTATTTCTTCGCAGTTTGTTTTTGCGTTTAACTTAAGAAAATTTGCTATAACCCTATTCACCCCCCCCCCCTCGAGGGTTAATTTAGATCCTACAAGTGGTATCAGAGCACGGTATTTTTCTTTAACTCTAGAGTCATGAATCCACAAAATAATGCTTTTTCTGAGGGGCAATCTATTGCTAGGCCACCCATGTTTAATGGGAATGATTATGTTTATTGGAAAGTTAGGATGGGTATTTATCTTAGTTTTGTTGATTATGATGTTTGGGACATTATTGAAACTGGCTATAAATCTCCCACTATAACTGTTGGTGATACTGAGATTCCTAAACCTAAGGATATGTGGGATGCTAACGATAAGAAATTAAAAACTACAAATACTAAAGCCATGAATGCTTTGATCTGTGCTCTTGATAAGACTGAATTTAATAGAATTTCTCATTGTAAAACTGCATAGGAAATTTGGCGTACCTTGGAGGTGACACATGAAGGAACTTCTCAAGTCAAGGAGACTCGTCTAGCCCTATTCAGCAATGAATACGAGAACTTTGTGACGGACAAAGGCATGAGCATAAAAGACATGTTTGGATGCTTTTCAACTTTGATGTACAATGCTAGAGCGCTTAGGGAGGTATTCACTGAGGTAGAGCTTGTAAGGAAGGTGCTACGAGTCTTACCGATGAGCTTTGAAGCAAAAGTCATGGCAATACAAGAATAGAAAGATCTGAGTAAACTAAGCATGGAGGAGTTAGTCGGCAACTTGATGACATATGAGCTTGAGCTAAAAGCAAAGGAGGAACGCAACAACTCCGAATCAAAGAAGAAGACGATTGCCTTAAAGAGCAAAGAAGAGAGCGATGAAGAAGAAGAAGATCCAATTGAAGAGCTTGCAATGGCTGTCAATAATCTTAGAAAATTGTCAAGATTCAGGCCACGCAAGAAGAAAACAAGTGGTAAAAGGCCAAAAGATTCTAACAATTCCGATAATGAATTGACGTGCTTTAACTGCAAGAAACCTGGCCACTTCAAACAAGAATGCCCACTTCTCAAAAATAACAAAGGAAAGAAAAAGAAATAGAAGGCCTTAGCAGTGATTTGGGACGATGAAGAAGGAGAGGAAGTTTCGAATAGTAGCTCAGAGGAGGCTAACTTGTGTCTTATGGCAAAATCAGACTCAGAAGCAAGCTCAGAGGAATCTAGTGAGGTAGGTCACTATTCTTATAAAGAACTTGTTCTTATGTGTTGTGATCTTACTAAAGTAGTTGATACTCTTCAATCTAAAATTGAAAAACTGAAATCTGATAGGAGAGAACTTGCTCGTGAAAATTTTAGTTTAGAAACTGAACTTGAAAATATTCCAAACCTAGACTGTAAAAAATGTAAAATTTTAGATTTAGAATTATCAAGACTTAAGAATAGCTTTGAGAATCTTGAAAAAGAAAACTTGAGTCTTAAGAAACCATTGACACTAGGAAAAAGGATTTTATAAATAGATGCACCTCACTTGTAAATGAAAACACAACACTAAAAACCAAAGTCCAAAATCTTGAGAAATCTCTGAATAACTTTTCAAGAGGAGAAAAATCATTTAACATGTTATTGGGAAATCAAATTTTTGCTAACAACAGAAAAGGACTCGACTTTGGGAAAACACAAGTTGATGGTAAAGCAAAAGGTAAGAGTTCTTCGATAGATGTGAAATAATTGGATATCGTGTAGGTATGGTGGCAGGCTAAGGAACAACAACAGTGTTCTCTGGATTTTGGCTATTCCAGAAACACAATGGGCAACAAAGCAAAGTTCCTTAGCCTAGTACAAAGGTGACAGAATCACAATGGGCAACCACGAAAAATTATCGTAAAGGTAAAATATATGAAGGTATATTTATTTGATCGATATATTAAATGTGATAATCTGCACCACATTCTGAATGTAATCAGCCAATATTGAGATGTTGTAAAGATGATGTTTTTTGATTCTGACTTGTTCAACATAGTTGGACAATTATATTTATGCCAAGAACACTATTCTTTGAATTACTTCATACATATACGTTTGGATAAAATATAGTGTTTTGTTGGATGATAATACATTGGGTTATATTACGGCTAACTCTATATTCACAGTTTCTGATTATTTACACGGCTTCAATCCAAATTCAAGAGAATGCCATTTAAAATGTTGTTTGAGTTTTTATGCACACTCCATAGTCTGGTCTATCAAATTTAATTAGTGATGTTTTGAAGTGAAAAAGAAATACAGATGCAGATTACACTGGTAATCTAGTTGATAGAAAAATTACTGGTTGAACGTGATTTTGGAGACATTTAGTAACTGCATCGTTTTTCAAAGAAAATATCTGCATATTTTTCATTTCAAATAATTTTCAAATAGCAGAAAATTTTCTCATATTCTCAGATTAGTCATTGTGAAAAATTGATTTCATAATTATTTTTGAATTTGATTTAAATGACAAATTTTGACTAATCCGACTCCCTAATAATTATCGAAAAGATAAATAGTGATTGAAAAAAGTGATGAGTGTTGATATTTTCCATACATTACTCAAGATAGTATATTTTAGAAAAATTTCTTTAGAAATTCCAACAAGAGTTATAAAAATTTTTGTTGGGTAAAGATTCCATAACCATTTCTATGTCTATCATATTTCTATCGACCATCGCTCATTAAAAATTCAATATAGTTTGTCGATATGTGGTACTTTAAACAGGAATAATTCGTTTTTCATTTTATAAAACAAAATAAAATCCAAAGTATTCACTCTCATTTAAAAGTCCTCACGGTTATGCATGAGTGAATTACTTGGAATTTGTTATGTGCTTCCATGCTCATTTAAAATTCCTTACGGTTATGCATGTATGGAACGCATATCAAAATTGATTTATTAAATAAACAAGTTGAATCTAATCCCATTTAAAAGTCCTCACGGTTATGCGTGATTAGAAGATACTTGAATTCATTTTTAAAAATTAAATTGGAATACTACTAATCTCATTTAAAAGTCCTAACGGTTATGCATGATTAGTAGATATTCAAATTCCTGATATAAATGTACCATAAGTAGATACAACTGTATGATTTTATTAGAACATCATTTCCATTCACTCTAAAAGTGGAATATGCGCCTAACAAGGGTAGTTATGATTTTTGTTTGATTTTTTTATTGAAGTTTAATATTTATATTCAAATTGAGTTTTAATGTTGGATTAATATTGATCACTTTATCTCTAATTTCTCTAACACTGTTATTCTTTTGCTGATAACAAAAGGGGGAGAGAAAAGTTAAGATTTTGTCAAATGAAATCAAGCAAAGGTCAAATAATTTTCCATATGCATCTAGGCTCATTTGTATATTTCTATTTGTATGCATATATGTAGGGGGAGTATCGTGTAGAGAGGAAGCATTTAAATAGGAGGAGCAATTAAACTATATATCATTGATCAAATACATTTAACACAGTCAAAATCTTAAATATATGTTTGTTATCATCAAAAGGGGGAGATTGTTGAATATGCGCTTATATGAATTTTGTTTGATGATAATAAACATATATATATATATTCATTTAAATGTATTTTTTAATGTACTATTTTATTTTTCATGGATTAAATAAATATTTGTTGAATAAAATAAATTATACAAAATTTGAATTCAAACAGAAATTTTATTCAAACAAATATATATTACAATTTTGAATAGTACAAATTCAAGCTCTCACTATACATATACAATTTTGATTGTAATTACATCACAATTCAATTTACATAAATGCCTCACTACATATCACTCACACTCGTAGTTTATCTTCAAGTTCATTCCAATTATAATCCAGCATCTGAGAAATCTGCAAAAATATTCACTAACGCAGTAAAATTGAAAAAGAAATATTTTTGCAATATAAAATGAAAAATGATTTTTGAAAATATGATTTGCCTCAGTTATTTGGGTTGTTCGTCATCATTCACATTTGAATTCATCTACACGAACAATGTGACATGCACAGTGTATCACTGTACATGCCACAAGGCCGTGCACATCGATAACTTGTATTCTCTACAGGGACAGGTGAGCACAGTTCAAACCCAAATGAAAAGCCGGGTTCAACTCAGGTGCAATATATTCAAAATCTCGTCAGCAGCACAAGGTCAAACTCGAGTTTTTTTCAACACAAGGTCAATGCACAGACTGAAGAGTCAAGAAGGCACCAAACAATCAAACTGATACATGCAACAATGTAGACCATTATACAATCAGTAAACAATCAAAGCTCAAGTGATAAAACAATTGTCCAGACTGAATACAAATGCCAGACCAAGCTGCTACAAAATACACATATGCAGACTCGACTACAAGAGCACCACAAGTATATCAACTCAACAACAGCCAGTGCCAACAAAGAAAAGAGACTCAAGGCCAAGACTACAATGTCAAAGCACAGAGCAACCCTGTGTCAACAACAATGCAATAGTGTCACAATGTCACAGCAAACAAGGTGCACCAGACCAGGCTACATGATGATCAAAGTCAACAGTATCAATAACAAGTGCAGTAGCTACAACTTCAACCACAAAACCAAAATATGAGTGCAAGAAAACATATATGTGTATGCAACCAAACAGTGAACCTCAGTATGGAAATGAGACAGGAAGCAAGCAGTGCCATGCTACAAATTATACAATGATAACATCAATTGAAGTTCAGGTTAAACCAACCAGAAAAGATGACCAGAGACGAAGCTCACAGGTGCCTGAAAACTAAAGCCTTAATTCACAGTGAAGTCAACAAGGAAATTCACGAAAACAAAATTGACCGAGATCAAAATGTTAAACAAATCTCAAAGTCCAGTGATGCAAATAGTGAATAGCATGGCAATGTCGAATGCATGAACAAATGAAGCATTTGTGTCAAAGCAGAGCAAATGTCAACAGTGAAGTAAAATCAGGAGACAAAGCTCAAAGTCAAAGATCAGAAATAAACATGTTCGAAGTCGAAGAATTTAATGCAGACGCAAACAAAATTCATGTATAAAAAGTCAAGTGCCGAAGTCCAGATGAAATAGAGTTGATGCCAGAGAAATCGAACTCAAAAGTGAAGTGCGTATACGCAATCTTTGAAAAAGTCAAAAATCAAAAGAGGAAAGTTTTTGCCGTATGACTCAAGGCAATCGAACGTTTCATAATCGAAGCCGTGCGCAACAGGCAATCGAGAATTAGGAAAGTGTAAATGAATACGAACAAATTCAAGTGTCTCAGAATTCATATAAATAACAAATCCCAAATTCATCGTCGGCATCGAGTTCAAGCAAGCATTAAACCAGCGATGAAAGGGAAGAGAATACATACCACAATCTATCGAACTCGGTCAACAGAGAAGCAGCTGCAAACAACCTCAAGTGAAGCAAGCCGCCGATCATTAGAGAAGCAGTGAGCAAAGAGCAACACAAACCAGAGAAATCATATTTGAATGAAACCCTAATTTTCGCAAGGGAACGAAGATACAACAAGGCCGTAATTTTTCAATAGCAAAAGAAAAGGAACGGGCCAAAGAAAAGAAAAGAGGACATAGGGCCGGCCTATTGGTAAAAGAGTTTTCTCCTTTTTATAAAGTTTTCTTTTGGGTTTATTTTATTAAAAGGGGTTTTGTTTATTATTTTTTTCTGTTCTTTTCGAATCAAGTCTTGGTAAATCACCACCAAGGTTTTAGGTAGTGTCATATTGTCTAGTTAGAATTAGTTCAGTGAGCAGGGTGTGTGAGTTTGCAAAACTCTATAGAAGGTAGCAAGGTGTGCGAGTCTGTTAGAGTGTTTGTAAGCAGGAGACAGTTTAATTCTAATAGAAATCTGGGAATGCAGCAGTAGGCAGGGGTTGCCGATGCTGGGTAAATTCTGTGTGTGATTTACTTTCAGCATATTTATTTCTCTGCAGTTTGTTTTTGCGTTTAACTCAAGAAAATTTGCTATAATCATATTCACCCCCTCCCCTCTAGGGTTAATCAAGATCCTACAAAGTCACTACAGCAGATAGAGATAGATAAGTACGCCCGGACTCCAGCTCCAGTTTCCAAAACATTTGCTAATCCCAACCTAATCACTTGGCTAGTCATAAAAATTTGAGTACCCAAGAGTTTATGAAAAACAAAATAAACTCCGAGTCAGACATGGGTCTGGTGTGAGTAAATAAGTTAAAGTTGTTTAACTTTAAAAATCATTTTGAAACAAAAGGTATCACGTAAGACACCCCACAAATAAATACGGGTAAGTTTTTACCTTACGCTAACCAAAACATTTGATAGGAAATCCAGTGATATTATAATAGGATCTAGGGTTTTGAAGTAAACTAGAAAATAGCCGAAATTGTTACATCTATTAAATTCCAGCTACTAGCCACGAAAGTGGGTAATACAATCAAAACCGTAGGGTCTCGTAAGAAAAATGGGTTTCCATCAATGGCAGGGCTACTGGGGTACCGCCCGTCACAGTACGGGGACTAGATCACCGTACCGAGGAGCCACCCTAACTCCCCTGCAACACAAGGCCGGAACCATCCCTTACTGGACAGCTCCGAACAAGACAACCCCACAGTTGTGGCCAACAACTGCCCACACAGCCGAAATAATAAGAGCCTTCTAGACATGGGAAAATCTTGTCCTACTTGGGCATGACCCACTTAACCTTACTGCACCTCCCCTGTTTTAGCCATTCCCGGTTGATGAGGCTTGAGGCTACGATTACCTTTAGAGAACACATCTCTTAAAATGCTCATCGCCCACCTGACGATGTTCTGAAAGCAATCAATCCCTACAAGTTCGTTTCGTGTTCGAACGAAACCGAAGGCATTATTTCGTTACACTCATTTTGGAATCACCCTCAGAGTTAACGACAATAACCCTTGCACTCTAAAACTCCATCTCGGTCCTCACTTGAGTTGTCATAACCTAACGTTTAACTTGGATCGATATGGTTTTCGGAAAATCATATTTGATTCCCGATCCCGGTCTCATCGAAATCCAAACCTGTCTTAAAGGCCAAGTTGTTTAAATATTTAAACAATTCATTCAATTCAATTTTAAACATTTAATCTATACAGCATTATCCAAAAATAATAACCAATATCTATTACAGATATACCATATCTCATCACAGAATATCTCAACTATCATCCAACAGATATCAACCATACTCAGATATTCAATTCAAACAATCATCCATAAGCAAGCACATCTTTAATTCATATTATAATTAATTTAATTAATTTAAATTAAATTAATTACTTAAGAATTAATCACTTAATCCTACTTAACCAAGCATTAATTAATTAATCACAATCATTTAAGTAATTAATCACTTTTTAATTTTCCTCATTATTAATTAATTAATCTTTAATTAATTAATAATCCTTTACTTTAACTGTTAATTAATTACTATAATTATTCACTAATTAAAACTTGGTTTAAAATTTATCATTCTTTAATTGGTTATTTATTAACCCTTAATTTACCTTAATTAATTTCTTAATTAATTACAAATTTTAAATTAATTTATCTTAATTACTTAATTAATTAACCTTAATTATTTAAATAATTAAGCCTTAACCACTAATTAATTAAATATTGATTATAAATTAATTAATGTTTAATTACTTTGTTAATTAACTCTAATCAATAAATTAACTAATTCTTAATTACTAATTGATTAATTATTCATCACTTAATTAATTAGTTACTAATTACTTATTAATTAATCTTAAATTATTTAATTAATTATCAATTAGTCCATAATTAATTAATTAAACCTTAACCAATTAATTAATCTAAAATTATTAATTAATTTTAACCTTAATTACTTTATTAATTAAAGTAAATTTAATTCTAAAACTTAATTAATTTTCAAACAATTTAATTAATTACTAAAAATTATTAAACAATTAAAACATTCCACTTTGTTTAAACTAATTACCTTTTAAAAGTTAACTTAAATGAATATAAAAATCATTTTTAAACTTAAATATCAAATTTTAAAATACTTTCAATTAAAATCTTAAACATTTAACAAAGTAGTTTAATTAAAATCTTAAAGTTTGAAACTCAAAACAATTTTGAAAAAAAACTTTTAAAACATTACAAGCCTCGGATTCGAACGACCAAGAATCGAACACTCAAGCCCATCTTCTCCTTTCCCATCCTATTTCCTTAACCAAGCTTCAACTCGAATTACACCAACCTGGAAGGAAGAAAAAAATCAACAACAAACATATTCCCAGGCACGAACTACTGCAGTATAACCCGAGATAATCACAAGCCAGAATCCTTTCTGCTCGAACACTGCTTCCAGTCACACAAACCTACACTCACTGACACGATCACATACACGAGCAACAGCGACAATTCCCCTTGAACAAACACGAGCCACAAACCCAAACTGCTCGGTTGCCGCTTCGAGTTACTACAACCCACAACCTCACTGACAAGGTCGATAACACGTGCACGTGCACGTTGCGCTGACGCCGTCGCCACTATCCACAACGCCACGCGCAGACCCCACATCGACCATCGACACAACTTCGGCCCTTTATTATCACTTATGCGAGCTAAATCAAAATGGAAGAATTCGAACCCAAACCAGAACTGCATTACCAGAAAAAAAAACCCATCAACCCACGATTGCCGACCACCGTTCGCCTCGAGACTTCGGCCACATCACCGCGATACCTTCCCGCTACTAACCCCATGATCCTGTGCCACTCGATTCACTACAAAATCCAGACAACCCATTGTTCAAATACGACCAACCCACCGAGCTTAAACCCTAGTTTCCCAAATTCCAAACACTTTGATGAATGATTATCACTTCAATTATTTTTCTTGTGTTATCAACCATCAATACAACTTAAATTCGAAGCTCAAACCCTAGAAATATCCCAGTCGCCATAATTTTGCCCAAAACCCAATTTCGGTCAACACAGAATTTCTAACCCAAATTCACTTTAAAAATCCTGATTTTTATCTTAAAAATCATGTATTACGAAGTAGATTCAAGATGTGAATTCGATTCAACAAAATGCAATGCATGATTTTGTCATGATATTAATTTTTTTTACTGTATTATCCTGATTCAGCAGATTTTAAAACAGTTTCTTTTTTAATATCAACTTAATCCTTAATTCATGTTTGAATAAAACTACTACATTGAAGATTCTAACTTAACAATGATTTGTTGAATATAATTTGAAGCTTTTGTTTAAATTTACTCTGAACTTGAAGATGCAGGGAAGCATCGGTAATATTTTAAACATGCACAGTTAAATTGTAACCTGTAAACAAAGATTTTACAAGAATAGGTACATGCAAGCATCAAACGGATCTAACATTCACATGCAAACATTTATCTTACTTAAATTTTCTGATTTTAAAATTTACTCACCTGAATTGTTGCTAAGCAGAGTCAAAAAAATTGAATTCCTGGAAAAAGAAATGACTGCAGTTCTTTATCTTCATGACGTTGCTTCAATCTTAAATCAATCAGCACTTAATGGAAGAACTTTGAATTTTCTTTCATAAATTTGATTCTTCAGGAAACCTTGATTTTGTAGTTTTCTAATGTATTTTGTATGCAGATTTTCAGTAATTTGTTTGCAGATTAAAGTTTTTGAAAAGAGGTTTGAATGTTTGATTAATTTTAGTTGAAGGTGTAAATATTTTTAGGAGTTTCAGATTTGTTAATGAGGAGTGTAATTTTTTTGTTTGCTTTAGAAAAATTAAAATGAGAAAATTGGAGAAAGAATAGGAGGTAACTTTTTATAGAACAAATTTTGTTTTATAAAAAAAAATTTAAAGAAAATAAATTAAACTATGACACTTGTCATTATCCCTTGCTAATTTCTTAACACATGTTATAAGTGTGTTTTAAATTTTAACAAGTGTAGTTTCCATGAAATAAGAATTTTAAAATGTTTTTATTAATTAGTTTTTAAAATTTAAAATACATTTTTAATTCATAAAATTCAATTCTTCTTAAAGAAATAAATATAAATCCAATTTTATATCCTAAATAAAATCATGAAAATACTCTTTTAAACCCAAAGTATAATTTAGAATATAATTAACCTATTTTGAATCTTTTAATTTAACAATTCAAATTCAAATTAAATTTTCGAATCCAATTCAAAAATCAAACTCGACATGAATATCATTTTAACAAATTCATTACCCTTTTGTATATATTAATTTTAATCAATATACACTTACAAGTTATTTATTATTATTATTTAAAATAACAAATTTATCAATTTAAATTAATTTATTAAAAAGATTATCACATTTAAATTGGGTTTGAAATTCCGGAATATCATATTCCTTCCCACTTAAAAGAATTTCGTCCCCGAAATTTAAACAAAGGATAATCCAAAATTTCATTTCATTCAACACTTCAAGCATACATAACATCCATACATAAGAAATCAACAAACAAAACATCCAAACAAAATACATCTAATACAAACACCACTAGCTATCTGGACACATATCCGGATAAGCCTTCCTAAAACTATCCAGAGTCTTCCAGGTACAATCTATCGGATCCTCACTCCACTGGACCTTTACGAGCTTCACTATCTTCTTCTGAGTTGCCTTTCGTCTTGATCAACAATTCGAACAGGATGTCTGACAACTGATAAGTCCGGCTCAACCTCTAAGTCTTCTTGCACAGCTGGCTCCACAATAAGAGATGGATCGTGCACATATTTCCGTAGATGAGATACGTGGAAAACATTGTGAATTCTAGCCATCCGGACTGGCAATTCAATCATGTAACCAATCCTTTCGAGTACTCAGAACGGATCAATATATCACAGAGCGAGTTTCCCTGTCTTCTCAAATCCTACTGCTCCTTTAATAGGGGAAATTTTGACAAAGACTAAATCACCAATCTCGAACTACAATTGTCTTCGTTTTTTATCTACACATTTCTTTTGACGATCCTGAGCAGTTCTCATCCTTTTCTTGATAAGCTCGACTTTAGCAGATGCTTCACGAATCAAATCTGGTCCAAGCACAAGACGGTCTTTCGACTCTATCCAACAGATTGGGGATCTACACAGCCTTCCATACAGTGCTTCACAAGGAGCCATCTTGATACTTTCTTGGTAACTGTTATTATAAGAGAATTCCACTAGATGTAGATGGTCTTCCCACGATCCACCAAAATCTATTACATAGGATCTCAGCATATCTTCTAGAATTCGATTAAGCCTCTCCGTCTGTCCATCTGTTTGGGGATGATATGCTGTATTTAATCTCAAACTTGTTCCCATAGCTGATTACAAAGCATCCCAGAATTCGCTGGTGAAGATAGAATCTCGATCACTTACAATACTGACTAGAACACCATGCAATCCCACTATCTCTCTCAAGAAAATTTCTGCCAGAGAAGCTGCGGTACGGGTTGCCTTAACTGGAATAAAATGGGCGCTCTTGGTTAGACGATCAACAATCACCCATATTCCTTCATTCCCCTTTTTAGTTCTAGGCAATCCGTCGATGAAGTCCATCAAAATCATTTCCCACTTCCACATGGGAATCTCCAAAGGTTGTAACAAACCAGCTGGCTCCTACCGATCTCCTTTTACTTGCTGGAAGATAGCACAACTATCAACAAATCTGGTTACATCTCTCTTCATTTTCGGCCACCAGAAAACTCTTTTCATATCCTTGTACATCTTCGAGATTCCTGGATGGATATGTAATTTAGAGCGATGACTTTATGACTATACTTCCTGTCGCAGATCCCTATCATACGGAACACAGAACCTTCCGTTAATCCTCAATGTTCCTTGGCCATCAATCTCAAAACTAGGACACTGACCCTTCCTAACTCTTCTGATAATTCTTTTCAACATTATATCAGATATTTGCTTGCTTGAAATCTTTTTCAAAAGAGACGGAACCACTTCCAAAAGAGATAGAACTGCATTCCTACTAAGTGCGTCTGCCACAACGTTCGCCTTTCCCGGGGTATACAGAATATCCAAATCATACGATGCCAAGAACTCGACCCATCGCTGTTGTCTAAGATTAAGATCTTTTTGAGAGAAAAGATATTTCAACGGTTTGTGACCCCTGAATAACTCAAACTTTTCTCCTAAAAGATAGTGCCTCCAGATCTTTAAAGCAAAAAAATGGCCAACAACACTAGATCGTGCGTAGCGTATTTCCTCTCATGTGGCTTCAATTGCCGACTCGCGTACGCAATTACCCTACCATTTTGCATAAGCACAGCTCCCAATCCAACAATACAGGCATCAGTATACACTTCAAACTTGCTCTTTCCATCTGGAATAGCCAATACAGGAGCACTTGTCAACCTTGCCTTCAGATTCTGAAAAGCTTCTTCACATTCAGGTGTCCACTTGAATTTAGCTCCCTTCCTTGTCAGCTTTGTTAGGTGAGAAGAGATCTTGGAATAATCCTTAATAAACTTCCTGTATGAAGCGGCCAATCCCAGAAAACTGCGAACTTCTATTGGTGTCTGAGGCTGCTTCCACTCTAGAATAGTCTCAACTTAGCTGGATCTACAGAGATTCCCTCACTAGAAATAATGTGTCCCAACAATTTTACTTCTGATTTCCAAAAATGGCACTTAGAAAACTTCGCCTTCAGGACGTGCCTTCTCAGAGTTTCCAAAACTATTCTCAAGTGCTGCTTGTGCTTGTTTTCCGATTTAGAGTAAAACAAGATATCATCGATGAACACCAAAACAAATTTATTCAAAACATCTCTAAAGATTCGGTTCATCAGGTCTACAAAGTAGGCATGAGCATTGGTTAACCCAAAAGGCATAACCAACCACTCATAGAAACAATTAGGTCCCCTACAGTTAAGGGAATACTATCCTCAACTACCCTTAACTGATAGAAACCTGATGCTAAATCCAACTGAGAAAAGGCTGAAGCTCCATGAAGCTGGTTGAAGAGATCATCAATACGAGGAAGTGGATACTTATTTCGAATGGTCATTTTGTTCAATGCACGGTAGTCTACACAGAACCTTAGCGACCCATCCAACTTGGTGACAAATACATCAGCCGAACCCCAGCAAGAAAAACTTGGTCTAATCAAACCCTTCTCCAACAGATCTCGAGTTTGCTTCACTAGTTCCTCCCTCTCCCTTGGAGCCATCCTCCTTCTAGGTCGAATTACGGGTACTGCTCTAGGAACCAAATCTATGTGAAACTCTATTTCTCGGTGCAGAGGCAAACTCTTAACTTCCTCGAATACGTTAGAGAAATCCCGGACTACTTCAATATCTTCAATCCCCTCTTGAGAAGTCTTAACTACATGTAAAAGAGTACTCAAGTGAATTCCAGAGTTATCACACATTACTCAGGCAATCCTACCTAGATCAGTTTCCAACGAAACTGTTCTCTCATCATAATTTAAGACAGCCTTATATTTGTCAAACCAATCCATTCCCAAAATAAGGTCAAAACCTTTAAAATCCAATACATAAGGGTCACAGGAAAAACTATGGGATAGATAGGAGATTCTCAAATCCTTACAGATCCTATCTAATTTAGTTACCCCTCCTATAAGATTAGATACATAGATGGGATTGTCTATGATACTAGGGGTAAGTAAGAAATTCTATACAGATTCCAAGGAAATAAAACATAAAGAAGCACTAGAATCAAACAAGACTTTAATATATTTTCCATTTAAAAGTAAGGTACCTTCCGAAATTCCTTTGCCCTTAGACGATTTTGATGGTGCACCTTCTAAAGAAAATACTTTGTTCTGATGGACCTTATGAAGGAGCGGGCAAACTTTAATCATATGTCCCGGTTGATGGCAGTTAAAGCAAAGAGACTTCTGAACTAAAGCTGATCCTGGTCCACTATAATGCTTTCGCTGCTGCTTTCTCTCATACGGACACTGATTTGCCAAATGTCCCACTTGATGACAATTATAGCATTTTCGGGGTCCATTGTTGTTTCCAGACTTTTTCTTGTTTTGCTTCTTCCAATTAGGATTGAATTTTCTTTTATTAGGGTTGGAAGAATTTCCTCCAGATGCAGCTACTCGCGCCTTGGATCTTTTATTCATCAAGTCTTCATATCTTAACGCCATATCAATAAGCTCCACAAAAGACCCTTTCAAATGTGCCGTCATTCTTTCATGATACTCAGGCCTCAACCCTTGGAAAAACATCTCGTTCTTCTTAAGAGGAGTGTCTATAAGTCATGGACCATAGCAAGATACCTCGTTGAATTTAGTCTAGTATTCAGCTATAGACATGTTTCCTTGTTTCAGATTCAGAAAATCCTGATAAAGACGAGTTCTCCCTGTAGCAGGCATGTACTTCTCCTTAAACAGCTCCTTAAACTCTTCCCAAGACATATCATCTTCCGAGACATCAGCAGTCACTGAATTCCACTAGATTGCGGCTCCACCTTGTAATTGCCACGAAGCCATTATTCTCTTCTGCTCATCCGATAACCTCATGCTCTTAAAGATCTTCTCACACGAGCGAAGCCATGCTTGGACTTCTATTATAGTTTCTGACCCTTGAAACGGCTTTCCTCCAAGATTAACAAAGTCCTTGCATAATGCAGCAAAACTGACTGGAGACGGCACTGGATTAACAGTCTCATTATCAATCTGCTCTCTCATATTACTTGTTGATGCACTTCCTACAACCCTTCCCCTTCTGCCTCTTGAACTCATACTGGCTACATGAACAGGTAACCCAACCAATTTTAGATAGGGATATAGTTATATAAGAAAATTACAAATACGCACTCTCAAGATAGATACTATTCCAGAGCCTAGGTGTTTCTCAACCTCGCTCTGATACCAACCGTGACGACCGGTCTTTCAATACCCAGAAAGACGTATCATCAACAAGAAAAGAAAGAGATAGAAATAGAAAGAAAAGAAAAATCACCAGTATCCCACAGTGGAAATGAACAAAATATAATATTACACATATCCATTACATAGTTTTACATATCAGAGTACACAAAATAATACCATTTCATTACATTGGACATTCATAAGAGTTTGCCAAACCACACTACCCAAAATACAACATCAAAAGTCACTACAGCGGATAGTGATAGATTAGTACGCCTGGACTCCAGCTCCAGCTTCCAAAACATTTGCTAATCCCAACCTATTCACTTGGCTACTCATAAAATTTTGAGTACCTAAGACTTTATGAAAAACAAAATAAACTCCGGGTCAGACATGGGTCTGGTGTGAGTAAATAAGTTAAAGTTGTTTAACTTTAAAAATCATTTTGAAACAATAGGTATCACGTAAGACTCTCCATAAATAAATACGGGTAAGTTTTTACCTTACGCTAACCAAAACATTTGATAGGAAATCCAGTGATATTATAATAGTGTCCAGGGTTTTCAAGTAAACTAGAAAATAGCCGAAATTGTTACATCTATTAAATTCCAGCTACTAGCCACGAAAATGGGTAATACAATCAAAACCGTAGGGTCTCGTAGGGAAAATGGGTTTCCATCAATGGCAGGGCTACTGGGGTACCGCCCGTCACAGTACGGGGCCTAGATCACCGTACCGAGGAGCCACCTTAACTCCCCTACAACACAAGGCCAGAACCATCACTTACTGGTCAGCTCCGAACAAGACAACCCCGCAGTTGTGGCCAACAACTGCCAACACAGCCGAAATAATAAGGGACTTCTAGACAGGGGAAAATCTCGTCCTACTTGGGCATGACCCACTTAACCTTGCTGCACCTCCCCTGTTTTAGCCATTCCCGGTTGATGAGGCTTTAGGCTACGATTACCTTTAGAGAACACATCTCTTAGAATGCTCATCGTCCACCTGACGATGTTCTGAAAGCATTCAATCCATACAAGTTCGTTACGGGTTCGAGCGAAACCAAAGGCATTATTTCGTTAAACTCATTTTAGAATCACCCTCAGAGTTAACGACAATAACCCTTGCACTCTAAAACTCCATCTCGATCCTCACTTGAGATGTCACGACCTAACGTTTAACTTGGATCGATGTGGTTTTCGGAAAATCAAATTTGATTCCCGATCCCGATCTCATCGAAATCCAAATGTGTCTTAAAGGCCAAGTTATCTAAATATTTAAACAATTCAATTCAATTCAATTCAATTTTAAACACTGAATCCACATAGCATTGTCCACAAATAATAACCAATATCTATCATAGATATACCATATCTCATCACAGAATATCTCAACTATCATCCAACAGATATCAACCATATTCAGATATTCAATTCAAACAATCATCCATAAGCAAGCACATCTTTAATTCATAATTTAACTAATTTAACTAATTTAAATTAAATGAATTATTTAAGAATTATTCACCAAATCCTACTTAACCAAGCATTAATTAATTAATCACAATCATTTAAGTAATTAATCACTTTTTAATTCTCCTCATTATTAATTAATTAATCTTTAATTAATTAATAATCCTTTACTTTAACTATTAATTAATTACTATAATTATTCATTAATACAAACTTGATTTAAAATTTATCATTCTTTAATTGGTTGTTACTTAACCCTTAATTTATAATTAATTAATATTAATTAATTTCTTAATTAATCACAAATTTTAAATTAATTTATCTTAATTACTTAATTAATTATAAATTAATTAACCGTAATTATATAATTTATTAAGCCTTAACACTAATTAATTAAAGTTTGATTATAAATTAATTAATGTTTAATTACTTTATTAATTAACTTTAATCAATAAATTAATTAATTCTTCATTACTAATTAATTAATTAATTATTCATCACTTAATTAATTATTTACCAATTACTTATTAATTAATCTTAAATTATTTAATTAATTATCAATTAGTCCATAATTAATTAATTAAACCTTAACTAATTATTAATCTAAAATTATTAATTAATTTTAACCTTAATTACTTTATTAATTAAAGTAAATTTAATTCTAAAACTTAATTAATTTTCAAAACAAAACAATTTAATTAATTACTAAAAATTATTACATAATTAAAACATTCCACTTTGTTTAAACTAATTACCTTTTTAAAAGTTAACTTAAATGAATATAAAATCATTTTTAAACTTAACTATCAAATTTTAAAATACTTTCAATTAAAATCTTAAACATTTAACAAAGTAGTTTAATTAAAATCTTAATGTTTAAAACTTAAAACAATTTTGAAAAAAACTTTTAAAACATTACAAGCCTCGAATTCGAACGACCAAGACTCACTCAAGCCCATCTTCTCCTTTCCCATCCTATTTCCTTAACCAAGCTTCAACTCGAATTACACCAACCTGGAAGGAAGAAAAAAGAATCAACAACAAACATATTCCCAGGCACGAACTACTGCAGCATAACCCGAGATAATCACAAGCCAGAATCCTTTCTGCTCGAACACTGCTTCGAGTCACACAACCCTACACTCACTGACACGATCTCATACACGAGAAACAACGACAATTCCCCTTGAACAAACACGAGCCACAAACCCAAACTGCTCGATTGTCGCTTCAAGTTACCACAACCCCCAACCTCACTGACACGGTCGATAACACGTGTACGTGCACGTCGTGCCGACGCCGTCGCCACCATCCACGACACCACGCGCAGACCCCACATCGACCATCGACACAACTTCGGCCCTCAATTATCACTCACGCGAGATAAATCAAAAAGGAATAGTTCGATCCCAAACCGGAACTGCATCACCAGAAAAAAAACCCATCAACCAACGATTGCCGACCACCGTTCGCCTCGAGGCTTCGGCCGCATCACCGCGATACCTTCCCACTACTAACCCCATGATCCTGTGCCACTCGATTCGCTACAAAATCCAAACAAACCATCGTTCAAACACGACCAACCCACCGAGCTTAAATTCTAATTTCCCAAATTCCAAACACTCTGATGAATGATTATCACTTCAATTATTTTTCTTGTGTTTATCAACCATCAATACAACTTAAATCCGAAGCTCGAACCCTAGAAATTTCCCAATCGCCATAATTTTGCCCAAAACCCAATTTCGGTCAGCACAGAATTTCTAACCCAAATTCACTTTAAAAATCCTGCTTTTTTTCTTAAAAATCATGGATTACGAAGTAGATTCAAGATGTGAATTTGATTCAACAAAATGTAATGCATGATTTTGTCATGATATTAAATTTTTTTACTGTATTATCCTGATTCAGCAGATTTTAAAACAGTTTCTTTTTGAATATCAACTTAATCCTTAATTCATGTTTGAATAAAACTACTGCATTGAAGATTCTAACTTAACAATGATTTGTTGAATATAATTTGAAGCTTTTGTTTAAATTTACTCTGAACTTGAAGATACAGGGAAGCATCAGTAATATTTTAAACATGCACAGTTAAATTATAACATGTAAACAAAGATTTCACAAGAATAGGTACATGCAAGCATCAAACAGATCTAACATTCACATGCAAAAATTTTATCTTACTTAAATTTTCTGATTTTAAAATTTACTCACCTAAATTGTTGCTAAGCAGAGTCAAAAAAATTGAATTCCTGGAAAAAGAAATGACTGCAGTTCTTTATCTTGATGGTGTTGCTTCAATCTTAAATCAATCAGCACTTAATGGAAGAACTTTGAATTTTCTTTCAGAAATTTGATTCTTCAGGAAACATTGATTTTGCAGTTTTCTATTGTATTTTGTATGTAGATTTTCTGTAATTTGTTTGCAGATTAAAGTTTTTGAAAAGTGGTTTGAATGTTTGATTAATTTTGGTTGAAGGTGTAAAGATTTTTAGGAGTTTCAGCTTTGTTAATGAGGAGTGTAATTTTTTCTTTGCTTTAGAAAAATTAGAATGATAAAATTAGAGAAAGAATAGGAGGTAACTTTTTATAGAATAAATTTTGTTTTATAAAAAAAAATAAAGAAAATAAATTAAACTATGACACTTGTCATTATCCCGTGCTAGTTTCTTAACACACTTTATAAGTGTGTTTTAAAATTTTAACAAGTGTGGTTTCCATGCAATAAGAATTTTTAAATGTTTTTATTAATTAGTTTTCAAAATTTAAAATACATTTTTAATTCATAAAATTCAATTCTTCTTAAAGAAATAAATATAAATCCAATTTTATATCCTAAATAAAATCATGAAAATACTCTTTTAAACCCAAAGTATAATTTATAATATAATTAACCTATTTTGAATATTTTAATTTAACAATTCAAATTCAAATTAAATTTTCAAATCCAATTCAAAAATCAAACTTGATATGAATATCATTTTAACAAATTCATTACCCTTATGTATATATTAATTTTAATCAATATACACTTACAACTTATTTATTATTATTATTTAAAATAACAAATTTATCAATTTAAATTAATTTATTAAAAAGATTATCATATTTAAATTGGGTTTGAAATTCCGGAATATCACATTCCTCCCCCCTTAAAAGAATTTCGTCCTCGAAATTTAAACAAAGGATAATCCAAAATTTCATTTCATTCAACACTTCAAGCATACATAACATCCATACATAAGAAATCAACAAACAAAACATCCAAAAACAATACATCTAATACAAAAACCACTAGCTATCTGGACACTCCGGATAAGCCTTCCAAAAACTATCTAGAGTCTCCCAGGTACAATCTCTGGGATCCTCACTCCACTGGACCTTAACGAGCTTCACTATCTTGCTTCCGAGTTGCCTCTTGTCTTGATCAACAATTCGAACAAGATGTTTGACAATAGATAAGTCCGGCTCAACCTCTAAGTCTTCCTGCACAACTGCCTCCACAATAAGAGATGGATCGTGCACATATTTTCGTAGATGAGATACATGGAAAACATTGTGAATTCCAGCCATCCGGACTGGCAATTCAATCATGTATACTATGGCACCAATCCTTTCGATACTCGAAACGGACCAATATATCTCGGAGCGGGTTTCCCTGTGTTCCCAAACCTTACTGCTCCTTTAATATGGGAAACTTTGACAAAGATTAAATCACCAATCTCGAAATCCAATTGTCTTCGTCTTTTATCTGCATATTTCTTTTGACGATCCTGAGCAGCTCTCATCCTTTTCTTGATAAGCTCGACTTTAGCAGATGCTTCACGAATCAAATCTGGTCCAAGCACAAGACAGACTTTCGACTCTATCCAACAGACTAGGGATCTACACGGCCTTCCATACAGTGCTTCATAAGGAGCCATCTTGATACTTTCTTGGTAATTGTTATTATAAGAGAATTCCACTAGATGTAGATGGTCTTTCCATGATCCAACAAAATCTAATACACAGGCTCTCAGCATATCCTGTAGAATTCGATTAAGCCTCTCCGTCTGTCCATCTGTTTGGGGATGATATGCTGTACTTAATCTCAAACTTGTTCCCATAGCTGATTGCAAAGCCTCCCAGAATTTGCTGGTGAAGATAGGATCTCGATCACTTACAATGCTGACTAGAACACCATGCAATCTCACTATCTCTCTCAAGAAAATTTCTACCAGAGAAGCTGCAGTACGGGTTGCCTTAACTGGAATAAAATGGACGCTCTTGGTTAGACGATCAACAATCACCCATATTCCTTCATTCCCCTTTTTAGTTCTAGGCAATCCGTCGATGAAGACCATCGAAATCATTTCCCACTTCCACATTGGGATCTCCAAAGGTTGTAACAAACCAGCTGGCTTCTGCTGATCTCCTTTAACTTGCTGGCATATAGCACAACTAATAACGAATCTATTTACATCTCTCTTCATTTTCGGCCACCAGAAAACTCTTTTCATATCCTTGTACATCTTCGAGATTCCTGGATGGATATTTAATCTGGAGTGATGACTTTCTGACAATACTTCCTATCGCAGATCCCTATCACACGGAACACTGATCCTTCCGTTAATTCTCAATGTTCCTTGGCCATCAATCTCAAAACTAGGACACTGACCCTTCCTAACTCTTCTGATAATTCTTCTCAACATTATATCAGATTCTTTCTTGCTTGAAATCTTTTCCAGAAGAGACGAAACCACTTCCAAAAGAGATAGAACTGCATTTCTGCTAAGTGCGTCTGCCACAAAGTTCGCCTTTCCCGGGGTATACAGAATATCCAAATCATAAGATGCCAAGAACTCGACCCATCGCTGTTGTCTTAGATTAAGATCTTTTTGAGAGAAAAGATATTTCAACGGTTTGTGACCCGTGAATAACTCAAACTTTTCTCCTAAAAGATAGTTCCTCCAGATCTTTAAAGCAAAAAAATGGCCAATAGCACTAGATCGTGCGTAGCGTATTTCCTCTCATGTGGCTTCAATTGCCGACTCGCGTACGCAATTACCCTACCATTTTTCATAAGCACAGCTCCCAATCCAACAATACAGGCATCAGTATACACTTCAAACTTGCTCTTTCCATCTAGAATAGCCAATAGAGGAGCACTTGTCAACCTTGCCTTCAGATTCTGAAAAGCTTCTTCACATTCAGGTGTCCACTTGAATTTAGCTCCCTTCCTTGTCAGCTTTGTTGGGTGAGAAGAGATCTTGGAATAATCCTTAATAAACTTCCTGTAGTAAGCGGACAATCCCAGAAAACTGCGAACTTCTGTTGGTGTCTGAGGCTGCTTCCACTCTAGAATAGTCTCAACTTTAGCTGGATCTACAGAGATTCCCTCACTAGAAATAATGTGTCCCAACAATTTTACTTCTGATTTCCAAAAATGGCACTTAGAAAACTTTGCCTTCAGAACGTGCCTTCTCAGAGTTTCCAAAACTATTCTCAAGTGCTGCTTGTGCTCTTCTTCCGACTTAGAGTAAACCAAGATATCATCGATGAACACCAAAACAAATTTATTCAAAACATCTCTAAAGACTCGGTTCATCAGGTCTACAAAGTAGGCAGGAGCGTTGGTTAACCCGGAAGGCATAACCAACCACTCATAGAAACAATTAGGTCCCTTAAATGCATTTAAGGGAATACTGTCCTCAGCTACCCTTAACTGATGGAAACCTAATGCTAAATCCAACTGAGAAAAGACTGAAGCTCTATGAAGCTGGTCGAAGAGATCATCAATACGAGGAAGAGGATACTTATTACGAATGGTCACTTTGTTCAATTCACGGTAGTCTACACAGAACCTTAGCGACCCATCCGACTTGGTGACAAATATAGCAGCCGAACCCCAGCAAGAAAAACTTGGTCTAATCAAACCCTTCTCCAACAGATCTAGAGTTTGCTTCACTAGTTCCTTCCTCTCCCTTGGAGCCATCCTCGTACTGGGTTAAATTATGGGTACTGCTCCAGGAACCAAATCTATGCGAAACTCCATTTCTCGGTGCGGAGGCAAACACTTAACTTCCTCGAATACGTCAGAGAAATCCCAGACTACTTCAATATCTTTAATCCCCTCTTGAGAAGTCTCAAATCCATGTAAAAGACTACTCAAGTGAATTCCAGAGTTATCACACATCACTCTGGCAATGCTACCCAGATCAGTTTCCTACGAAACTGTTCTCTCATCACAATTTAAGACAGCCTTATATTTGTCAAGCCAATCCATTCTTAAAATAAGCTCAAAACCTTTAAAATCCAATACATAAGGGTCACAGGAAAAACTATGGGATGGATAGGAGATTCTCAAATCCTTGCAGATCCTATCTAATTTAGTTACCCCTCCTATAGGATTAGATACATAGATGGGATTGTCTACGATACTAGGGGTAAGTAAGAAATTCTCTACAGATTCTAGGGAAATAAAACTTAAAGAAGCACGAAAATCAAACAAGACTTTAATATATTTTCCATTTAAAAGTAAGGTACCTTCCAAAATTCCTTTGCCCTTAGACGAGTTTGATGGTGCACCTTCTAAAGCAAATACTTTGTTCTGCTGGACCTTATGAAGAAGCGGGCAATCTTTAATCATATGTCTCGGTTGATGGCAGTTAAAGCAAAGAGACTTCTGAACTAAAGCTGATCGTGGTCCACTATAATGATGTCGCTGCTACTTTCTCTCTTGCGGACACTGATTTGCCAAATGTCCCACTTGATGACAATTATAGCATTTTCGGGATCCTATGTTGTTTCCAGACTTTTTCTTGTTTTTCTTCTTCCAATTAGGATTAAATTTTCTTTTATTAGGGTTGGAAGAATTTCCTCCAGATGCAGCTACTCGCGCCTTGGATCTTTTGTTCATCAAGTCTTCATATCTTAACGCCATATCAATAAGCTCCACAAAAGACCCTTTCAAATGTGATGTCATTCTTTCATGATACTCAGGCCTCAACCCTTAGACAAACACTCGTTCTTCTTAAGAGGGGTGTCTATAAGTCCTAGAACATTGCAAGATAACTCATTGAATTTGGTCTCGTATTCAGCTATAGACATGTTTCCTTGTTTCAGATTTAGAAAATCCTGATAAAGACGAGTTCTCCTTGCAGCAGGCATGAACTTCTTCTCAAACAGCTCCTTAAACTCTTCCCAAGACATATCATCTTCCGAGACATTAGCAGTCACTGAATTCCACCAAATAGCGGCTCCACCTTGTAATTGCCACGAAGCCATTATTCTCTTCTGCTCATCCGATAACCTCATGCTCTTAAAGATCTTCTCACACGAGCGAAGCCATGCTTGGACTTCTAATATAGTTTCTGACCCTTGAAACGGCTTTCCTCCAAGATTAACAAAGTCCTTGCATAATGCAGCAAAACCGACTGGAGACGGCATTGGATTAACAGTCTCATTATCAATCTGCTCTCTCCTATTACTGGTTGATGCACTTCCTACAACCCTTCCCCTTCTGCCTCTTGAACTCATACTGGCTACCTGAACAGGTGTAACAACCCGCATATTTGTCGATTTTATATTTAAATATTTTATTAAAATATTTTATCGGTACTCGAAATTTTGTACGAAAAGCTACTTTTTGTATACGGTCAAATTAGGACTCGAGACCACTCCCATTGAGTTTAAAATGCCTTTTGCGACCTTTTTAAGTATAAGCTTCGATATGTTTGGAGAAGGTTGATTTTTGGTACTTTTTCACTTAGGGTTTTGGTTTGGGCTGAGCCCACTTATGTATTCAGTCCCAACCCCTCTCCTCCTCATTTACTTCATTTCCAATTCCTAATACTCAAGCTAAGGCATCAATGGTGGGAGAGATTGGAAATTAAAACTCCAAAACCCTAGTTTTCTCTTGCAAATCAACTCTAGCTCCAAACTAATAGAAGAACCCATTGGTAAGCTTCTCTTCTTCTTCTCCAACTCAATCTCTAATCAAAATTCAGAAATTTCCTAAACCTAACTTAGGGAATGTTCTTCTTTTAAAGCTTAGAATCAAGCTTCTTGATTTGGATTTGAAGAGTGGTTGATTCTCCATTGATTTCAAGCATCTTCTTCAATCGTTTCGGTTCAAAGGTGAGATTTTTATCTCACATATATGTCTATGATTATCTTCGATTGTTAGGAATAAATTCCTAACACATATTCATGTGTATTTGATTTTGATTTGGATAGGTTTTGTGAACATTCCAAATTTTAGTGTTTTGAGTTCAAATCTTCAAAAATCAAATCTTTGTTGTTTGAACTTGTTTTTGGTGATGCATCGAAGAGCTTATAGGGCTGGGTAGTCGATTTGCATAAACCCCTAGTGACCATGCTCGCCCGATTGCATTTTGAAGAAGATAGCATCTTCATTTCATAGGCTGGAAAACAGCCTCGGTTCCAGTCAGTCGACTAGACCCTTGAGTCAGTCGACTGGCTGTAGCACATACGCATTCTGATGGCAATAACTAGAGGCTCGAGTCCTCTGTTTCCCTGCATTCAGTTGACTGAATTTTTAGGTCAGTCGACTGACTGTAGGAAATTATTTTCCCCTACTTCTGGTTCAGTCGACTGGACCTTTGAGTCAGTCGACTGACCGGCACCAATTTGCCTAACTATGCCTATTTGTTCATATTTTTGCTTGGTTTCCAAATTCCATCGACTCTTGTTATTTCCTACTTGTTGTTGCTACGACGTTAATGACTTCTATTTTTGGAATTTTTGGGAATATCCATTTTGATGGATACCGATCGATTTCTTTGGATCTTTATTCGCATCTTTGAATGTGAATTTTGGTGGTTGATTGTTCTACAATCATTTTTGTGTTTTGTCACTTTAAAAATATAAAGTTTCAATACTAGTAGTAAATATCAAAACTCTTTCCTCTAAACGATTTCAACTCTATTTTCAATACCAAATTCATTTATAATACCGTTTTCCAATCTATTAGTATATACAAGCCTTTACCTCACTCGTATGGGAAATCTAATTAAACGGCTTAGTAAAACAGGTGGTATGAAACGCTTGCGTTTACTTTGTCGGTTGATTCTTGGACTTGTTCGATTGAATCTCTTGTGACAATTTCCTAGTGGAGATCTACAATTTGTTCGTAAATATTTAAGTTAAGCTAGTGGTTATGGGACATGAAACTAAGCTCATATATTTACTGGCTTACTGTAATTGACACTTCTTGATGATCATGACGATCATTTTATGATTTAGACTAGCAATGTGCGATGTCTCTTTGTCTGCGAGGGAGACTAAACACCGTTTTGTGGAGTTTTGACTCAAATTGGTGGGGTAGCAACCCATGGTCTTCGGGCCGTTTGTGGAGCTTCGGCTCAATTTGTGATGGTTAGCAACCCTGGAATTAGCATTCCGTTTGTGATACACGTGTTGGTGAGCCTTGTGCTCCCGTTTGTGATAGGCCTCCCCTCCTTTGTGATTTCTGGATTTCTTGAGATGATTTCTAGAATTTTTGCTTCACCAATTTTCGTGATTTCCATTGATAAGCTTTATCGATATTTGTGCATTGGTGAATTTGTGCGTCATTGACTTTTGTGATTTCTGGATTTCGTGTGTTGAATTCTGGAATTTGTGTGCCATTGACTTTTGTGATTGACATTGATATTATCGTCAATATTTATGGTTTGGTGAACTAAATTAGGAGTATGACGTTTCTTTGATTCTTGTGTAGATTTTGTGACATTGAATAACCCCTTAATGATTTTCAACTGCTTATATATATCCCAGCTTGGCATTGTGATTATTATGTGTTTAGTCATATCTCTTATTCTATATCGTTTCATCTGATATTTATAATTAGACTGATCCGTTTATTATTTTCTTATTAAATAATACTTGGGTCAGACCGAGATGTTACAGGTGCTTCTGCTTGACTTCTCCCCAGGGATTCATTACTCTGACTTTTGGCAAACTCTGACTTTTGGCAAACTATTTAGATTAGTAGTTTATTTTGTTGTATGCACTTAAGAGATAGACTCATAGTTGTATTCTTTTGTATAGCACGTGTTGCTATTCTTTGTATTATTGTGGATCTTTTTGACCACTACTCTGATATACACTTCCATGTGTTAATTATATATTCATATCTTCTTCCGCCTTTGTGATATGAATTATCCGTGACTGATTTATGTTATGTTTATTTCTGCATTTGTTTCCGAAGATATTATAGCCATTGTGTAGTAGCTTTGAGTTTGTGTCGGTATGTTGGATTTCCTCTTGATAAAGTATTGCACGTTATACTATCTGACATATCGATGCTCGCACAAAGCAATTACACGGATGGTCGCTCCTCAACAGCCTTATTCTCCATGCTAGTTGACAACATTCACCGTAATGTTCTTGGCTAGCGTGGGTATAGAGGTGGGGCGTCACAGCTTGGTATCAGAGCCAAACTTCGAAACAATATGGAATATTATAACAAGGATCATCGTCCTAAGTCCATCTTAGGAGTCGTGCTTTAGGATTTAATTCGAGTCTTTGTACCGTTCTATCCTATTTTCTTTTATGATTCCTTGTTTTATTTATCAAGATTTCTTGATAGTTATTTGGTGAATAACCTTTTTCTTCTTCTTCTTTCTTTCTAAAGGAAGAGAAATGTCTAAACCAGGCCGTCCTAGAGCCGTACCGTCTAGTGTTCCACCCTAAGATGGAGTTTTTATGACTGCTCAACAGCTTCTTGATTTAGTGACAAATTCTCAAGCAGCTGGAGCTAACCCGGAACCTACTCACCCAAAGTCGGGGTTTGCACGCTTGTGCAACGATTACACTAATTTGGGTGGGGAGCCATTCAAAGGTTCCGAAACTATTATTGAAGTACAGGCTTGGCTAAGGTCATGCGATCGAATCTTTTCTCGCATGAATCTTGTTGCCCTTCACCGTGTTCAGGTGGCCTCTAGTATGCTCCGAGAATGAGCATTGGAATGGTACGAATTTCTTATTTCTTAGATTAATGAAGCGGATCTCACCTGGGAGCAATTCCGGGAACGCTTCGAGTTGAAATTTGTACCAGAAGCAGAGAAAGTGACATTGGCTCGACGATTTATAGACCTTGTTCAAGGTGAGTCCTCCGTGACTGATTATGTCGCCTCCTTTGAGTCGCTTTCCAAATATGGGGTTGAATATATCAACACACCTTTAAAGAAGAACCAGAGGTTCGTCTATGGCTTAAACCGAAATCTCAAGAAGCCATTACTTCTAAAGTTAGAAGTTTCTTTCGACCAACTCATTGATATCGCTCTTCGTCTTAAAGAAGCGGATAGGGAGACTGATGTTGAAGTGGTGGGTTCCAAACCAAGCTTCAACAACAACAAGAAAAGGACTAATAAATTCAAAGGTCCTTATCCCAATAAGAAAGGGAAACAAGCAACCTCTGTGGCAAGGACTTCTTCCTTTGGTCATGGGGAATGCTATAATTGTGGTTCGAAGGACCATTACGCGAACAAGTGCCCAAAGTCTCTCTCTTGTCGCTACTGCAAAGGTCCCGGTCATGTTATATCTTCATGCCCCAAGCTTCAGGGAAAGAAGGAGGGAAAGTTGAATGTTGCTCAAGCCCCTGGCAACACATCTCGAAATCAAGGTACTTCTCACTCTATCCTTGATGGAATTATTTTATTTCGTGATCATCCTATTCGAGTTTTTTCGATACGGGTGCGTCCCGTTCTTTTATATCAAAAGAACTTGTTGATACTTTTTCTTTGGATGTTTTGTGTTTAATGACTTCTTTGAGAATTGCGAATCCGGTTGATGGATCCGCGACAATCAGTTTATTGTGTAAAGATGTCGAGATTATTTTGTGTGATTTTTCTTTCCGAGCCGATTTGCATGTCATGCATTATTTAGGCTTTGGAATGATTTTGGGAATGGATTGGCTTAACCGTTATGAAGCTCGTATCCTATGTCCTGAGCGGATTATTCATCTTCGACATCCTCAATCTGTTAAGCAGATTTCTATTAATCTTAAAGATTCAGATTCTAGCTTGGTTGCATCTTTATATTCTTTAAATCCTCGTGATGACGATGATGATGATGAGGGTGATATTATTTCTCTTATTCACGTCGTTCGTGAATTTTTCGATATATTCAAGCCCGTTTTAGGATTACCACCTAAGCGAGCAATTGAGTTCAGAATTAATCTTATTCCTAGAGCTCAACCTATCACTCGTCCTCCTTATCGTTTGTCCAATAAAGAAAATGAGGAGATGCGCATACAATTATCCGATTTAGAAATGAAGCAATTTATTCGCTCAAGTTCCTCGCCTTGGGGAGCTTCAGCTATTTTTGTGAAGAAATCCGATGGTACACTTAGGCTTTGCGTTGACTACCGCAAGCTTAATGATCTTACTATCAAAAATAAATATCCTTTACCTCAGATTGATGATCTATTCGATCAACTTAGTGGTGCTAGAGTCTTTTCACAATTAGACTTAGCTACTGGATTTCATCAGCTTCGTATTGCAGAGGATAGCATTCCTTTGACATCGTTCTGAACTCGTTATGATCTTATGAATGGCTTGTTATGCCATTTTGTTTAACGAATGCTCCGGCTTATTTCGTTGACCTTATGAATAGAGTTTTCAAAAACTTCCTCGATCGATTTGTTCTCATCTTTATTGATGATATTCTTGTGTATTCAAAAACCGAGGAGGAACATGAGAAGCATCTTCAGATTGTGTTGGAAACTCTTAGGAGTAATCAATTGAAAGCAAAATTTTCTAAATGTCATTTTTGGCAATCTCGTGTGAAGTTTCTCGGTCATATTATTTCCGAATCCGGAATTTTCGTGGATCCTTCAAAGATTGATGCGATTCAAAGTTGGATGAAACCTGAGAGTGTGACTGAAGTCCGCAGCTTTCTCGGACTGGCGGGCTATTACCGTCGTTTTATTAAAGACTTTTCTAAGATTGTCGTGCCTCTCACTAGCTTAACGAAGAAAGGTATTAAATACATTTGGTCGGACAAATGTGAAACTTCTTTTCATAAACTAAAAGAACTCCTTTCAGATGCTCCTATTCTTGTTATTCCCGAGGGGAATCAAGATTTCGTTGTTTATACCGATGCTAGTCGCGTTGATTTGGGTGCCGTTCTTATGCAAAGAGAACGTGTTATTGCTTATGCTTCTAGGCAATTGAAGCCTGCTGAGACTAGATATGCCACTCATGATTTAGAGCTCGCGGCTATTGTTTTCGCCCTTCGTATTTGGCGTCATTATCTTTTAGGAGAGAAATTTGTTCTTTATACCGATCATAAGTCCTTGAAGTATTTATTCTCTCAAAAGGAACTTAATTTGCGTCAACAGCATTGGCTCGAATTTCTTGCACCATATGATCTTGATATTCTTTATACTCCCGGTAAGGGTAATCGTGTCGCTGATGCTCTTAGCCGTAAACAACAAGCTGTTGTTTCTATGATTATATCCGAATGGAACGATCTCGAGATTTTATCCACTTGTGAAATTTGAGACCGTATTTCCGATTTATGTTCATCTCTTGTTTTATTTAGCCTTGAGGCTCATCCTTCTCTTCTAGACCGCATTCTTGAAGCTCAAAGGCTAGATCCTGAATTGGCTCTTCTTGGCCAAAATATTAAGGATAAAATTGATACTGAGAGTTTGAAAGACTTTGATATCGATTCTCGTGGCGGCATTCGAAAATTTGGTAGACTTATCGTACCAAATATTGGTGATCTTCGTAAAGATATTTTAGAAGATTCCCATCGTTCTAAATTTACCATTCATCCCGGTAGTAGCAAAATGTACGCGGATATGAAGCGACTTTATTATTGGGAGGGAATGAAATTTGACATCGCTAACTTCGTTAAGCGTTGCATGACTGCCAACTCGTTAAGGCCGAGCATCAAAGGCCCGGTGGGTTATTACAACCTTTAAAAATTCCAATTTGGAAGTAGGACCAAATTTCCATGGATTTTATAGATGGCCTTCCCCGTTCTCGTTCGGGTCATGATAGCTTATGGGTGATTGTTGATAGACTTACTAAATCTGCCCATTTTATTCCCATTCGATCTAACCGAACCGTTCCTCTTTTGGCCAAGCTCTTTGTTAAAGAGATTGTTAAATTGCATGGAGTTCCTACTTCTATTGTTAGCGACCGTGATCCATTGTTTACTAGTGGATTTTGGAAGACTCTTCAAAAAGCTTTGGGAACGAAGCTTAATTTTAGCACCGCTTATCATCCTCAGTCCGATGGACAAACCGAGTGTGTGAATCAAACTCTTGAAGATCTTCTTCGTGTATGTGTTCTTGATTTTGGTGGAAGTTGGGAAGATCATATTTCTCTTGTTAAATTTTCCTATAATAATAGCTTCCAATCTAGTATTGGTATGGCACCTTTCGAGGCACTCTATGGAAGGCCATGGCGATCTCCTTCTTGTTGGCTTGAGGCCGGTGAGAAGATGGTTTTAGGTCCAGATTTTATTCGTGATTCCACAGAAAAGATTGACCATATTCATCATAGGATGAAAGAAGCCCAGAGTAGACAAAAATCCTATGCCGATAATCGGAGAAGGAAGTTAGAATTTTCTATGGGAGATCTTGTGTTCATTCGTGTGTCACCTATGAAAGGTGTGGTACGTTTCAGTCGATCGGGAAAGTTAGCGCCTCTATATATTGGGCCATTTCCTATCACTGAACGTAGTGGTTCCATGGCTTATCGCCTTTTATTACCAGCTCAATTTTCAGCTATCCATGTCGTGTTTCACGTTTCTCAACTTTGGAAGTGTCTTCGAGATTCCGATTCTATTCTTGAGCCCGGTGTTGTGGAAGAGATTGAAGTTTCACCGAATTTAACTTTTGAGCAGCATCCTGTCCGTATCATTGCTTCGGAAGTCAAACGTCTTCGAAATAAAGATGTTCCGCTTGTTAAAGTTCAATGGTCTTCAAATCCTAAGGATTGTTCTTGGGAATCTAGAGAGTTCATCGAGCGAACATATCCGGACTTACTTTCCCGTGCTCTTTAAGGTGAACTTCTTATTTCAAACTTCTTTTGTGTTGAATATGCTTTTATGGTTGTTACTATATATCTTCTTCTTAAATATTGCGAGGACGCAATTTCTTTAAGGAGGGGAGTCAGTAACAACCCACATATTTGTCGATTTTATATTAAAATATTTTATCGATACTCGGAATTTTGTACGAAAAGCTACTTTTTGCATACGGTCGAATTAGGACTCGGGACCACTCCCATTGAGTTTAAAATGTCGTTTGCGACATTTTTGAGTATAAGCTTCGATATGTTTGGAGAAGGTTGATTTTTGGTACTTTTTCACTTAGGGTTTTGGTTTGGGCTGAGCCCACTTATGTATCCAGTCCCAACCCCTCTCCTCCTCATTTACTTCATTTCCAATTCCTAATACTCAAGCTAAAGCATCAATGGTGGGAGAGATTGGAAATTAAAACTCCAAAACCCTAGTTTTCTCTTGCAAATCAACTCTAGCTCCAAACTAATAGAAGAACCCATTGGTAAGCTTCTCTTCTTCTTCTCCAACTCAATCTCTAATCAAAATTCAGAAATTTCCTAAACCTAACTTAGGGAATGTTCTTCTTTTAAAGCTTAGAATCAAGCTTCTTGAGTTGGATTTGAAGAGTGGTTGATTATCCATTGATTTCAAGCATCTTCTTCAATCGTTTGGGTTCAAAGGTGAGATTTTTATCTCACATCTATGTCTATGATTATCTTCGATTGTTAGGAATAAATTCCTAACACATATTCATGTGTATTTGATTTTGATTTGGATAGGTTTAGTGAACATTCCAAATTTTAGTGTTTTGAGTTCAAATCTTCAAAAATCATAGCTTTGTTGTTTGAACTTGTTTTTGGTGATGCATCGAAGAGCTTATAGGGCCGGGTAGTCGATTTGCATAAACCCCTAGTGACCGTGCTCACCCGATTGCATTTTGAAGAAGATAGCATCTTCATTTCATAGGCTGGAAAACAGCCTTGGTGCGAGTCAGTCGACTGGACCCTTGAGTCAGTCGACTGGCTGTAGCACATAGGCATTCCGAAGGTAATAACTAGAGGCTCGGGTCCTCTGTTTCCCTGCATTCAGTCGACTGAATTTTTAGGTCAGTCGACTGACTGCAGGAAATTATTTTTCCCTGCTTCTGGTTCAGTCAACTGGACCTTTGAATCAGTCGACTGACCTGCACCAATTTGCCTAATTATGCATATTTTTGCATATTTTTGCTTGGTTTCCAAATTCCATCGACTCGTGTTATTTCCCACTTGTTGTTGCTACGACGTTAATGACTTCTATTTTTGGAATTTTTAGGAATATCCATTTTGATGGATTCGGAACGATTTCTATGGATCTTTATTCGCGTCTTTGAATGTGAATTTGGTGGTTGATTGTTCTACAATCATTTTTGTGTTTTGTCACTTTAAAAATATAAAGGTTTCAATACTAGTAGTAAATATCAAAACTCTTTCCTCAAAACGATTTCAACTCTATTTTCAATACCAAATTCGTTTATAAAACCGTTTTCCAATCTATTAGTATATACAAACCTTTACCTCACTCGTATGAGAAATCTAATTAAACGACTTAGTAAAACAGGTGGGATGAAACGCTTGCGTTTACTTCGTCGGTTGATTCTTGGACTTGTTCGATTGAATCCCTTGTGACAATTTCCTAGTGGAGATCTACAATTTGTTCGTAATTATTTAAGTTAAGCTAGTGGTTATGGGACATGAAACTAAGCTCATATATTTATTGGCTTACTGTAATTGACACTTCTTGATGATCATGACGATCATTTTTATGATTTAGACTAGCAATGTGCGATGTCTCTTTGTCTGCGAGGGAGACTAAACCCCGTTTTGTGGAGTTTCGACTCAAATTGGTGGGGTAGCAACCCATGGTCTTCGGGCCGTTTGTGGAGCTTCGGCTCAATTTGTGATGGTTAGCGACCATGGAATTAGCATTCCGTTTGTGATACACGTGTTGGTGAGCCTTGTGCTCCCGTTTGTGATAGGCCTCCCCTCCTTTGTGATTTCTGGATTTCTTGAGATGATTTCTAGAATTTTTGCTTCACCAATTTTCATGATTTCCATTGATAAGCTTTACCGATATTTGTGCATTGGTGAATTTGTGCGTCATTGACTTTTGTGATTTCTGGATTTCGTGTGTTGAATTCTGGAATTTGTGTGCCATTGACTTTTGTGATTGACATTGATATTATCGTCAATATTTATGGTTTGGTGAACTAAATTAGGAATATGACGTTTCTTTGATTCTTGTGTAGATTTTGTGACATTGAATAATCCCTTGATGATTTTCAACTGCTTATATATATCCCAGCTTGGCATTGTGATTATTATGTGTTTAGTCATATCTCTTATTCTATATCGTTTCATTTGATATTTATAGTTAGACTGATCCGTTTATTATTTTCTTATTAAATAATACTCGGGTCAGACCGAGATGTTACAGGTGCTTCTGCTTGACTTCTCCCCAGGGATTCATTACTCTGACTTTTGGCAAACTACTTAGATTAGTAGTTTATTTTGTTGTATACACTTGAGAGATAGACTCATAGTTGTATTCTTTTGTATAACACGTGTTGCTATTCTTTGTATTATTGTGGATCTTTTTGACCACTACTCTGATATACACTTCCATGTGTTAATTATATATTCATATCTTGTTCCGCCTTTGTGATATGAAGTATCCGTGACTGATTTATTTTATGTTTATTTCTGCATTTGTTTCCGAAGATATTATAGCCACTGTGTAGTAGCTTTGAGTTTGTGTCGGTATGTCGGATTTCCTCTTGATAAAGTATTGCACGTTATACTATCTGACATATCGATGCTCGCACAAAGCAATTACACGGATGGTCGCTCCTCAACAGCCTTATCCTCCGTGCTAGTTGACAGCATTCACCGTAATGTTCTTGGCTATCGTGGGTATAGAGGTGATGCGTCACAACAGGTAACCCAACCAATTTTAGATAGGGATATAGTTATATAAGAAAATTGCAAATATGCACTCTCAAGATAGATACTATTCCAGAGCCTAGGTGTTTCTCAACCTCGCTCAGATACCAACTGTGACGACCAGTCTTTCAATACCCAGAAAGACGTATCATCAATAAGAAAAGAAAGAGATAGAAATAGAAAGAAAAGAACAACAATCATCAGTATCTCACAGTGGAAATGAACAAAATATAATATTACACATATCCATTACATAGTTTTACATATCAGAGTACACAAAATAATACGACTTCATTACATTGGACATTCATAAGAGTTTGCCAAACCACACTACCCAAAATACAACATCAAAAGTCACTACAGTGGATAGAGATAGATAAGTACGCCTGGACTCCAGCTTCAGCTTCCAAAACATTTGCTAATCCCAACCTAATCACTTGGCTACTCATAAAAATTTAAGTACCCAAGAGTTTATGAAAAAAAAATAAACTCCGGGTCAGACATGGGTCTGGTGTGAGTAAATAAGTTAAAGTTGTTTAACTTTAAAAATCATTTTGAAACAAAAGGTATCACGTTAGACTCCCCAATAATAAATATGGGTAAGTTTTTACCTAACGCTAACCAAAACATTTGATAGGAAATCCAGTGATATTATAATAGGGTTTAGGGTTTTCAAGTAAACTAAAAAATAGCCGAAATTGTTACATCTATTAAATTCCAGCTACTAGCCACGAAAGTGGGTAATACAATCAAAAACGTAGGGTCTCGTAGGGAAAATGGGTTTCCATCAATGGCAGGGCTACTGGGGTACCGCCCGTCACAGTACGGGACCTATATCACCGTACCGAGGAGCCACCCTAACTTCCCTGCAACACAAGGCCGGAACCATCCCTTACTGGACAGCTCCGAACAAGACAACCCCGCAGTTGTGGCCAACAACTGCCCACACCGCCGAAATAATAAGGGACTTCTAAACAGGGGAATATCTCGTCCTACTTGGGCATGACCCACTTAACCTTGCTGCACCTCCCTTATTTTAGCCATTCCCGGTTGATGAGGCTTGAGGCTATGATTACCTTTAGAGAACGCATCTCTTAAAATGCTCATGGTCCACCTGACGATGTTCTGAAAGCATTCAATCCATACAAGTTTGTTCTAGGTTCGAACGAAACCGAAGCCATTATTTCGTTACGCTCATTTTGGAATCACCCTCAGAGTTAATGACAATAACCCTTGCACTCTAAAACTCCATCTCGATCCTCACTTGAGATGTCATGACCTAACATTTAACTTGGATCGATGTGGTTTTCGAAAAATCAAATTTGATTCCCGATCCCGGTCTCATCGAAATCCAAACGTGTCTTAAAGGCCAAGTTGTTTAAATATTTAAACAATTCATTCAATTCAATTTTAAACATTTAATCCACACAGCATTATCCAAAAATAATAACCAATATATATTACAGATATACCATATCTCATCACAGAATATCTCAACTATCATCCAACAGATATCAACCATATTCAGATATTCAATTCAAACAATCATCCATAAGCAAGCACATCTTTAATTCATATTATAATTAATTTAATTAATTTAAATTAAATTAATTACTTAAGAATTAATCACTTAATCCTGCTTAACCAAGCATTAATTAATTAATCACAATCATTTAAGTAATTAATCACTTTTTAATTTTCCTCATCATTAATTAATTAATTTTTAATTAATTAATAATCCTTTACTTTAACTATTAATTAATTATTATAATTATTCATTAATTAAAACTTGATTTAAAATTTATCATTCCTTAATTGGTTATTAATTAACCCTTAATTTATAATTAATTTACCTTAATTAATTTATTAATTAATTGCAAATTTTAAATTAATTTATCTTAATTACTTAATTAACTATAAATTAATTAACCTTAATTATTTAAATAATTAAGCCTTAACCACTAATTAATTAACTATTGATTATAAATTAATTAATGTTTAATTACTTTGTTAATTAACTCTAATCAATAAATTAATTAATTCTTAATTACTAATTGATTAATTATTCATCACTTAATTAATTAGTTACTAATTACTTATTAATTAATCTTAAATTATTTAATTAATTATCAATTAGTCCATAATTAATTAATTAAACCTTAACCAATTAATTAATCTAAAATTATTAACTAATTTTAACCTTAATTACTTTATTAATTAAAGTAAATTTAATTCTATAACTTAATTAATTTCCAAAACAAAACAATTTGATTAATTACTAAAAATTATTTCATAATTAAAACATTCCACATTGTTTAAACTAATTACCTTTTTAAAAGTTAACTTAAATGAATATAAAAATCATTTTTAAACTTAACTATCAAATTTTAAAATACTTTCAATTAAAATGTTAAACATTTAACAAAGTAGTTTAATTAAAATCTTAAAGTTTAAAACTTAAAACAATTTTGAAAAACCTTTTAAAACATTACAAGCCTCGGATTCGAACGACCAAGACTCGAACACTCAAGCCCATCTTCTCCTTTCCCATCCTATTTCTTAACCAAGCTTCAACTCGAATTACACAAACCAGGAAGGAAGAAAAAAAATCAACAACAAACATATTTCCAGGCACGAACTACTGCAGCATAACCCGTGATAATCACAAGCCAGAATCCTTTCTCCTCGAACACTACTTCGAGTCACACGATACTACACTCACTGACACATCTCATACATGAGCAACAGCGACAATTCCCTTTGAACAAACACGAGCCACAAACCCAAACTGCGCGATTGCCGCTTCGAGTTACCACAACCCCCAACCTCACTGACATGGTCCATAACACGTGCACGTGTATGTCGCGCCGACACCGTGGCCACCATCCACGACACCCCGCGCAGACCCCACATCGACCATCGACACAACTTCCGCCCTCAATTATCACTTACGCGAGCTAAAATTTACTCACTTGAATTGTTTCTAAGCAGAGTCAAAAAAATTAAATTCCTGGAAAACGAAATGGCTGTAGTTCTTTATCTTGATAACGTTGCTTCAATCTTAAATCAATCAGCACTTAATGGAAGAACTTTGGATTTTCCTTCAGAAATTTGATTCTTCAAGAAACCTTGATTTTGCAGTTTTCTAATGTATTTTGTATGCAGATTTTCTGTAATTTGTTTGTAGATTAAAGTTTTTGAAAAGAGGTTTGAATTTTGATTAATTTTGGTTGAAGGTGTGAAGATTTTTAGGAGTTTCAGATTTGTTAACGAGGAGTGTAATTTTTTTCTTTGCTTTAGAAAAATTAGAATGAGAAAACTGGAGAAAGAATAGGAGGTAACTTTTTATAGATTAATTTTTGTTTTATAAAAAAAATTAAAGAAAATAAATTAAACTATGACACTTGTCATTATCCCTTGCTAATTTCTTAACACATGTTATAAGTGTGTTTTGAATTTTAACAAGTGTAGTTTCCATGCAATAAGAATTTTAAAATGTTTTTATTGATTAGTTTTCAAAATTTAAAATACATTTTTAATTCATAAAATTCAATTCTTCTTTAAGGGAATAAATATAAAGCCAATTTTATATCCTAAATGAAATCATGAAAGTACTCTTTTAAACCCAAAGTATAATTTAGAATATAATTAACCTATTTTGAATCTTTTAATTTAACAATTCAAATTCAAATTAAATTTTCAAATCCAATTCAAAAATCAAACTTGATATGAATATCATTTTAACAAATTCATTACCCTTTTGTATATATTACTTTTAATCAATATACACTTACAACTTATTTATTATTATTATTTAAAATAACAAATTTATCAATTTAAATTAATTTATTAAAAAGATTATCATATTTAAGTTGGTTTTGAAATTCCGAAATATCACATATAAGATGGAATTAAATAGATCAAGTAAATCCGACTATTTTGGATAAGTAACCGAGCTTAGAAATTGTTTTAAATAATGGATTAGTAACAAGTGTTGGTTATAACAAGATAAGAACTCGTAATGTTGGTCGAGTTACCTTGGTTTTCAAAGACATTTTTACAACTCTAGTATTTCAAATAAAGAGGTTTACTCACGCTGGTTTCCAGCCTGACTCAGGTGTTACTTATTGCAATGCTTTGGTTAAACTGAGTATTACAGATTTTCAGGTTAGGACATTTGGAGCTCAAAAAGCGAGCTGGGTGATGGAGGCGTATTGATTCCCGCTGTGTATTAGAGACTGTATAGATAATATTCAAGGACAAGTTATCACAACTGCCGAGATTCATTGTACTCTGGTATATTGTATGTATATTGACAGTTACAGCTTTTCTTTGTATAAATGCTGATATTTGTATATTATATTTGTTCCGCTGCGATTGTGAGATTCTGTGTTGTTTTCCATTTTCTTCTTCTACCTCTTCTTCTTTTTCACTTATGATCTGGTATTTCCGGCATCCGATTGCTCGACACTCTATACAGTGAATGTATTAGTGTCAACTTTTGAAGTTCGAAAAACCGGGTCATGACATTTTGGTATCAGGGCTGAAAGGTTAAGCGAGAACGTTGGATTTGGTGGGAATTACTCATTAGAGATAGGCTCGGTAGTACCCTAGAATGAGTTGAGTGTATTATATGAGAGCATACTTGTTATTTTCTTATATAATTATTTTTTAAAAACGATTTTAAAAATGATTTTTATATAATCTTAAATTTTGATATATAAAGAAGTGTTTTTTCTAATTATTATATATATTAAAGTAATTAATTGTCGTTATTAAAATTAAATAAGACCATAAAATCTAAGTGGTAAAGCACATATAACCAACTTTGGAAATAAGCTAAGTAAAAATAGATTCAAACCCTAAAATTAAATTTGTGAAAATTCAAAGGAATTTTCAAAGTGTTTCAAATAAATTACCTTAATTATATTTTTTAGTGAAGTATGATGGAATGTATGGCGTGTTTGATTTCTTGATATGGTAATAATCATAAATTGGTTGTCGGGTCTTAATAAATGGATGTTTATTTTAAAATAAATAATGATAAAGCAGAATGAAATGTTTAAAGGAAGTAACAATTTATATAAGTATAAATTATAGATTGAAATGGATTTAAATTTGGAAGTTTTAAAACCTAGGTCTAGAAAATTTTGGAATTGTCCTAGAGTGTTACAAGAAATAATAAATAATATTTCTGAATGTAGAAATCTTGCTTTAAAAAAAGAGTGGTTAGAAGATGAAATTGTTTTGAATTAAAAACAAGAATGGTTTAAAAGTGAGAGTATAACCCAAAGAGAAGTAAGTTTTTAACTTATGTAATGACCCATAAAATTTTGCTGATTAAACCGGTTAATTTAATAAGATTTATGTACTTAAATTAGAATGAAGTAAAAACTTTATAATTTATAATGAAGTGAATGTTAAAAATGAAATGTAGCAATGGTAATTAAAACTAATTATTGACAACTGACGTGAAATCCCAACAATGGAATAGTGTAAATTGTTGCGCTTGGTTATAAAATTGAATATAAGTAAATAAGGGTAAGTTTCGTATAAATAAATTAATTAGTTGAATATATAATAAACTTAAGTGTAAATTAAAGATTATGATATTAATCAGTATAAATTACCAATTTAATTTTTCAATGAAATTAGTTGGGAATCAGTTACATTTAAATGAAAGTAAATGTTCATTAATACGAGAGAGGACAGTAAATGTAAGGTGTGAATGTAATAAAATAAATGGAGATGTATATTTTGTTCATCGATAAATTAAAGGAATGAAACCAAATTGGATAAATTAATTGGGATATTAATTATAATAAATGTACATATTGACAAATTCAATATAATTGAAACTAATAAGGAAAATGAAAATTTGAATATATCGATGTAATAAAAGACAAACGAATATTAATCAGGTTTATAGAGTAATATAGACTTTATAAAAAGAATTGAATTGAATCAAGTCGGTCTATTTGAAAATTAATTAATTGGAATTCAATCTAAACAGATGAATTTACGAAAATTGAAATTTGATACTGTAGTTGATGAATAAATTAACTTTAATGGATATAGAAATTTGATATGAAAGATTTTTAAATTACTAAAGTAATCCAAGATGATAAAAATTAATAAATTATAGAATGAAATAGTGACCTAAACTAATTTAATATTTATTTATTTATTTAACTGAAATATAGCCATTTTAGGCACTGACTCGGATTTCGATGAAACTAGTTTCATCGGATCATAACAGTGAATTATTGTAGGATTTCAAGTTTCGTAATAATCGAACTTGTCATTTGATCGTACAGACTCGAAACGCCTAGAAATCAATCTAATTGAAATCAGTTGAAATCAACTTGAAAAAAATTGATTTTAGTATAACTTCTTCATACGATGGAATTAGGGCTTGAAACCTATTCCACCGAGTTTAAGTTATTTGAAAACATCTATTTTGATATATGGGCTGATCCATTCAAGTTCCGGAGGTTGAAACGGGGTTTTTGGGTCATTATCGTTCCAACCCAAATCAAACCCGATCCGTTATTTCTATTTTCTAACCTACCTATAAATATCTCATTATAAACCCAAGACATTACTTATTCTCATTTGTCTGTACGTACAATTCTTTTTGTTGCTCCTTTTTCTCAATGGCAGACAAATTCTCATTTCCAAATCCAATTGCATTTCAATATCAAATCAAAAAAATGTGAAGTCCTAAACTATATCAAATTATATATCGATTTAAAGCTTTCGATGAGCGCATCTCAGATCTATGATTCATTTTCCAATCTTAAACTTATCTGTCCAGAAATTTGAGAACAATTCGCGGCCATTCATTGAGTTGCGATCAACTTGGATTGATCGTGGATTCGAGGATGCAGTATTGTGGAGGAAGTCGAGGGGGTCACATCAATGTGGGTTTCGTGTTGAGTTGACAGTTGGATTTCACGTGAATATTCATTAGGGCTTTGTGTTGAAATAGCGACTTTTGCCTTTTTTCAGCGGGACCGGTGGAAAGAGGGGTTTGCGTGGTGGTCGGCAAGGCGAGGAGTGGCTCGCGTATCTAGGCGAGCGGCGACGAGTGCCTAGACAGTGGCGGTCAAGGCGAGTGGTGTGGCGGCTTCTTCTGGTTCGAACGAGATTAGGGTTTCACGAACGGCTTTGAGATGGAGCTAATGATACGCGTGAGTGACGTGTCTGTTAGGATCGTATTGAAATTCCAGACATCTTGGCGCTAGTTTGGACGAATTCGTAGACTTTTCAAATTTTAAGTTTAAATTGGATTTAAGTTCAATTTAAATTCAAAAGGTGAGTGTTTTAATGCACTCACAACTTCTAAATTTCTTATGTTTGTTAAGTTGATTTATGATGTGATTAGAAATTTATTTATGACTGTTTGGCATATTTTGAATCATCATCTCAGTTAATTTGAATTTACTTGGATTAAATAGTTATTTAATTTATTATTGAATATAAACTGCCAGTAAATACCTGTTATTTATTATCTGTTCTATATTGATGTTATTGATTGAATTGGATGATGATTGTGATAAATGCTTGATGATTGATATTGGATGAATGGATGTTGTATTTTATATTGTATAAACTGCAAGTTGTTATGGATTTTATTTCATTCGGGATTATGGTTTGAAATGATATATAACCGTATTTATATTTTAAATTATGGATTGAAATGATAAATACCCATATCATTTGACCATAGGATAGAAAATTACATACAGACACCATGGTCTATATATAAAAATAGTTTGAAATGATTTCTATAGTTTTTGTAAAGAAATATAGGTTTTAGATAAATATTAACATTAGATATTATATAAATGTTATACCATCCTTGATTTTATGCTATGTATAATTTGATTTAATATAGAATAAGCTTAATAATAAGTTTGATTTTATTGAAGATAATATGGTTAAGTATTTAAATTATATTTTAATATAGAGTTTATAATGATTTAAATAAAATTAAGGTTGGAAGATAAATTTGAGATTTATTTGAAATTTAATTTATTTAAGAATTAAACTCAATTAAGCTTGATGCGAAATTTATTAAATTTGAAATTTCAGAAGGTATGATTTTTATAACTTGATTTTGGTTTAAGGTGAATTAAATGAACATTTCAATTATAAATAAATTGAAGAAAATATTTAGTTATTTGTAATTTGAGTTTATTTAAATGACAGTGAATTTATTATGTAAAATATTTCGAAACTAAATGATAGAAAATTGAATTGTTGAATCGTAATTACCAAACTTTGTTTTGAAATTATTGAATACTTAAAGTTTGAAATACATTTAATTTAAAATGGGTTATTCTGTGGATCAAATCTGTTTTGAAATCGATATAATTTGGAATAGTTTGTTTGGAAACTGAATTGAATGGAAATTTATGATTTGGGATTTGGTTTAAATATAAAATGTAGAAATTCGAGTTTTTTTGGAATTGATTTGTGAAATTGAAGAAGCTATTTTATTATATAAAGTATTTTATATATAGGTAGAAGTTATGTTTCAAAGTTACGAGGTTCAAAGTATTATGATTTGTGTTATTTCTCAAGTGTTTTGATTTCAAAGTGTTATAACGTTGAAACTGCTATGATTTTGGAAAAGGATATATTTGAAATAAAAATGATATTATATTGATTTGGGTTTTAATAAAAATGATATCATATTGATTTGGTTTTTGAAATGGAAATGATATCATAGTTATATGGTTTTGAAATGGATATTATATTATGGTTTTGAAGTATAAATTATTTTGGAATGACCGTGGTGTTATAATAACGTTTGGTTGTTAATGAGATCGGGATCGGAAGTTGTCATACTCTCTGCCAACTCCGAAAACCACTTTAACAACATGTACGCGATGGAGATTCCAAAATGAAGTAGGATGGTGGCGGCGTTTCTTTAAGGTATATACGTGGACCCAACTCCCGTGAGTTAGCATAAGGTGGCTAAAATAGGAGCGATTGACAGGATAAGAAGGTAGCACCTTTTATCGGACACACTCCTCCGATACCATTCTATTACTTTGTGATCGATTGGGGCCCTTTTGGATTTTGGGGGTCTGGCTCGAGGTGGGCGGTAGTTGCTGCTACGCGTTACCACCGGTCCGGAAGCATAATTGGTATATTTACCCTGACATTGCCCAGTTGTGCCGTGTCACCTAACCTAGCGCACGTTGTACGAGTTTGATTTGTGTCGTACCTATGGAGTATCCTCTGGTAGCCTTCCGATCAAGAGGTATTACGATACTGTATAGACTATTGGCACTATTACGTGTTAAGGGCTATATGGGTAACCCCTTAATGCTATTTTAAAGTAAGTTTATTTTACTTTTAGACACTATTATAATAGCGTATATTATTATATAGTAGATAGTTTAATGGATCCTTAGGAGACGTGAATCTCGAGCATCTCTTAAGTTACTGCACTCACGTTTGACACTGGATAGGAGATGTCAAACCCCGTAAACGTCTCTGACGCCATTCCACTTATATTATTTACCGTTGATTTAACTTACATAAGATCTTTTAGTTTTGACTCGAGTGTTTTGTCTTTTTAATTCGCTCGGGTCAGCCTGAGCATTTCAGGATTTGAAGAACTTACTTATGGAGTACAAAGACGAAGATTGTATTAATATTATTTACTTTACCATTGCGCTGCATTATTTTTTTACTATTTGGCACGTGTAACTCTGATTCTGTGTTGTATAAGTATAATCAAATGTTTTTGTAAAACAGCTTCATTAACTGTTATTTGATTATTGTACTTGGTCATTCCGCTGTGAGATTCTAAATTTTTTTATTTCTTTCTCTGCTTTTCTTATTCACCCCAATAACAATCATCTTTTTTGTATGGTTTGAGTCTGACGTGTGTGGTTTGTCATCGATTTAAACGGTACAAAAAGGCGGGATGTTACATTTGGTATCAGAGCTTTGGTTTAGCGATAAACCTTAGCTTTGTGGGGTCTGAGTCTTTATTAATAGGGTAGTAGTGCCCTAGGATGAGTCACTGAGTGTATATATATGAGAGAGTGTATTTGTTAGTGTTATAAAAGGTTTTGATATTGTATAAATTTGTTCTGTTTTGTATTTATAAATTCTGGTTGGTGCATAGGACGCTATGATATCGATAGGGGTTTCTAAACACTTAATAGGACAGTCCGACACAATATTTGTTTTGAAATATAGGTAAATGAAATAAATTATCTTATTGTATATTTTTATGTATAAAATAATATATTTTATAAAGGATATATTTGGTTGTAATATATTGGTTTTTAGGTAGTGAAATTTATAAATGTTTGTTAAAAATGATATTTAAATAAAATAAATAAAAATCATAAATTGAGAACCTACATCTCGGGATTTTAAAAATTTCTTTCGAATGATTTTGGAATATAATAATAATATTATTAGAAGTATTTTCTGGTATAAATATTTCAATATAAGTTGAAAATAATGTTTTAAAGAAATTTGAAAAGAAATAAGTTCTGTACTCCCCTCTCTATCGCTGGAAAATAATTTCGGTGATGAGTGCACGTATCATCGACATTCATTTTCGAGTTTCAAAGTGGGAAGGCCACTATAGTAGTTTTACTGCAGATTTTTTTGATAAACAAATATAAATTTTAATTTTTTTTGAATATAATTGGATATATATAAATTGTAAGTGCATACATTTATCTATTATTTTAAAATGATTTGAAATTTAACCCGGTATTTAGTTCTTAAGTTTCCATAAATTAATAGTTTCAAATCATTGTAGTGAAATGGAATGTAACTAATTAATAATTGGAACCTCTAATTAAAATAAGAGATTAAATGCCAGGTTATAAATGAAATGATAAGGAAGTTGGAATTTATAATCTATAAAAAGCAAAGGATATGATTATTGAACATTAGATTAATTAAAAGAAATAAGATACACTTGTGTAATTTTCAATTACATTCTTAAAGGCACATACATATAACTTATCAAATATTAAACATTGTAATGTTAATAAGAAAATATAATAGGATATTATACATGTAAAATTTGAAATAATGAAAGTATTCAATAAAACTCTTTAATAAATTAATATTGATGTTATGGAGTTATAAATTTAAGTTACAATTGGAATGTTACTACAATACAATATGATAGAAGGCAAGTGTTGTAAGTAGATGATTTTGAACTTAAGTAAATGAAATTGATATGCCAAGTAACTGAATTGAACATGAATACTATGGATAAATGAATGAAAATAAATGAAACTAAGAAGTGAATAAATGAAATGCAATAAAAAGAAAATTTACATGATATGAATAAATAAAAATGAAAATTTTCAAGAAATAAATGTGAATTAAAAAGATAAATCATTGTATGAATGAAAAGGAAATCAAACAACAAATGTATGAAATGAAATTAATAAGCATGAACTTGATCTATTGTTTGAAATTGTTGTTTATTTGGTTTATGGTTGTTTGGGTAAGGATACTTTAAAATTGTTTGGAGGTATGAATAGTCTATTCAACTTTCTCTAAGACTGTTGAGTAAATGGTATGCTTAATAGTCTATGTGTCATTCTATGCAATTTAAAAGTGTCTAAGCCCGAGCTAATTATTTGTTTTGGTCGATATGGATGGATGGTTGATTAGTATTTGATTTCATATGATGACTGTATGTTGGTTGCAAATGATTGTTTTTTATGTTGACCTATTTGTTGGTGGTTGAAACAACTTTAAATATTTCATTTTATATAATTATTACCTCCTTTTGGATTATATAAGTGAAACACAAGCTATGGAAGCAATTACTACTGCCTTTGGTTTGCCCGACGAATTGGTACGTTCTCGGATTACGGTTTTCTGGCGATATTATATTATTTTTCCCATATTGGGATATATTATTTTGGAAATTATATGTTATGTATTATTATATTTGACATTATATTTTCTCCGAGCCTCTCCGTACAAAGGAGGCTCTGCCAAAATTTTCCATAGATTTTGGACGTAGAAAAATTTTGAAAAATGTTTTCCAAACTTTATTAATTTGAGTATAATAGATTCAATGGTTACGAATTAATATATTTTACTTAAATTAATTAATTTTGTAAATTTATTTTTTTATAAATTTAATATTTTTTAAATAAGATATTGATTACTTAATTCCTACTTTCCCTTCTTTTTCCTTTTCGGGGACGAAAAGTTTTAAGTGGGGGAGAGTGTAACGACCTGTAAAATTTCAATGATTAAATTGTTTAATTTAATAAGATTTTTGTAATTAAATTAGAAAGAAGTAAAAACTTTATAATAATGGAATGAATGTTAAAAGTGAAATGTAGCAATGATAGTTAAAACTAATTATTGACAACTGACGTGAAATCCTAATAATGGAATAGTGTAAATTGTTGCGCTTGGTTATAAAATTGAATATAAGTAAATAAGAGTAAGTGTTGTATAAATAAATTAGTTGAATATATAATAAACTTAAGTGTAAATTAAAGATTATGATAGCAATGAGTATAAATTACCTATTTAATTTGTCAATGAAATTAGTTGGGAATCAATTACATTTAAATGAAAGTAAATGTTCATTAATACGAGAGAGGACAGTAACTATAAGGTGTGAATGTAATAAAATAAATGGAGATGTATATTTTTTTCATAGATAAATTAAAGGAATGAAACTAAGTTGGATAAATTAATTAGGATATTAATTATAATAAACGTATATATTGACAAATCCAATATAATTGAAACTAATAAGGAATGATGGAAATTTGAATATATTGATGTAATGAAAGACAAACAAATATTAATCAGGTTTATAGAGCAATATAGACTTTATAAAAAGATTTAAATTGAATCAAATCAGTCTATTTGAAAATTAATTAATTGGAATTCAATCTATAACAGATGAATTTACGGAAATTGAAATTTGATACTATAGTTGGTGGATAAATCAACTTTAATGGATATAGAAATTTGTTATAAAAGATTTTTAAATTACTAAAGTAATCCAAGATGATAAAATTATAAATTAGAGAATTTCAATGAAACAGTGATTTAATCTAATTTAATATTTATTTATTTAATTAACTGAAATATAGCCTTTTTGGCCACTGACTTGGATTTTGATGCAGCTGGTTTCATCGGATCCGTAACAATGAATTATTGTAGGATTTCAAGTTTCGTAACAATCGGACTTGTCGTTTGAATATACGGACTCGATACGCCTAGAAATCAATCTAATTGAAATCAATTAAAATCAATCTGAAATAAATTGATTTAAGCATAAATTCTTCATACGATGGAATTAGGGCTTGAAACCTATTCCATTGAGTTTAAATTATTTGAAAACATCTATTTTGATATATGGGTTGATCCATTCTAGTTCCGAAGGCAAAACGGGCTTTTCGGGTCATTTATCGTCCCAACCCAAATCAAATCCAATCTGTTATTTATATTTTCTAACCTACCTATAAATATCTTGTTATAAACCGTAGCCATTACTTATTCTCATTTGTTTGTATGTATAATTCTTTCTGTTGCTCCTCTTTCTCAATGATAGACAAATTCTCAATTCCAAATCCAATTGCAATTCGAAATCAAATCAAAAAATTCAGACTCCTCAAACTATATCGATTTGTAGATCTCGACGAGCACATCTCAGATCTATGATTCATTTTCCAATCTGAACCACTATCTGTCTAGAAATTTGAGAACAATTCACGTCCATTCACTGAGTCGCGATCAACTTCGATTGATCGTGGATTCAAGGATGCAGTATTGTGGAGGAAGCCGAGGGGGTCGTATCCATGTGAGTTTCGGGTTGAGTTGACGGTTAGATTTCGCATGAATATTCATTATGACTTCTTGTTGAAATAGTAGTTGCTGCCTTTTTTCATCGCGACCGATGGAAGGAGGGGCTTGCATGGTGGTTGGCAAGGCGGAGGAGTGGCTCGCATATCTGGGCGAGTGGCGGCAAAGGCCTGGACAGCAGCAGTCAAGGCGAGTGGTATGGCGGCTTCTTCTGGTTCGAATGAGATTAGGGTTTCGTGGACGGCTTTGAGATGTGAGCTGATGATACACGTGAGTGACGTGTCCGTTAGGATGGTATTGAAATTTCGGACATCTTGGGCTAGTTTGGATGAATTCGAAGACTATTCAAATTTTATTTTAAATTGGATTTAAGTTCAATTGAATTCAAAAGGTGAGTGTTTTAAACCACTCGTAACTTCTAAAATTTCTTCTGTTTGTTAAATTGATTTATGATGTGATTAGAAATTTATTTATGTTTGTTTGGCATATTTTGAATTATCATCTTAGTTAATTTGAGTTTACTATAATCAAATGGTTATTTAATTTGTTATTTAATTTATTATTGAATATAAACTGCCAGTAAATACCTGTTATTTATTATCTGTTTTACATTGATGTTATTGATTGAATTGGATGATGATTGTGATAAATGCTTGATGATTGATATTGGATGAATGGATGTTGTATTTTATATTGTACAAACTGTAAGTTGTTGTGGATTTTATTTCATTCGGGATTGCGGTTTGAAATGATATATAGCCGTATTTATATTTTAAATTACGGATTGAAATGATAAGTACCCATATCACTTGAGCATAGGATAGAAAATTATATACAAACACCGTGGTCTATATATAAAAATATTTTGAAATGATTTCTATAGTTTTTGTAAAGATAGATAAATATTGATTTTAGATATTATATAAATGTTATATCATCCTTGGTTTTAAGCTATGTATAATTTTTTTTAATATAGAATAAGCTTAATAATAAGTTTGATTTTATTGAAGATAATATGGTTTAAGTATTTAAATTATATTTTAATATAGAGTTTATAACGGTTTAAATAAAATTAAGGGTGGAATATAAATTTGAGATTTATTTGAAATTGAATTTATTTAAGAATTAAACTCAAATAAGCTTGATGCGAAATTTATTAAATTTGAAATTTTAGAAGGTATGGTTTTTATAACTTGATTTTGGTTTAAGGTGAATTAATTGAATATTTCAAGTATAAATAAATTGAAAGAAATATTTAGTTATTTGTAATTTATGTTTTATTTAAATGATAATGGATATATTATGAAAAATATTTCAAAACAAAATAATAGAAAATTGAATGGTTGAATCGTAATTACCAAACTTAGTTTTGAAATTGTTGAATACTTAAATTTTGAAATATATTGAATTTAAAATGGGTTATTCCATGTATCAAATTTATTTTGAAATCGATATAATTTTGAATAGTTTATTTGAAAACTGAATTGAATGGAAATTTATGATTTGGGATTTGGTTTAAATATAAAATGTAGAAATTCGAGTTGTTTTGGAATTGATTTGTGAAATTGAAGAAGCTATTTTATTATATAAAGTATTTTTATATATAAACCATTTAAGCAGTGGAAGTTATGTTTCAAAGTTATAAGGTTCAGAGTATTATGATTTTAAGGTGTTATATTTCAAATGTTTTGATTTCGAAGTGTTATAAAGTTGATAGTGCTATGATTTTAGAAAAGGATATATTTGAAATAAAAATGATATTATATTGATTTGGGTTTTAATAAAATGATATCATATTGATTTGGTTTTTGAAATGGAAATGATATTGTAGTTATATGGTTTTTAAATGGATATTATATTCTGGTTTTAAAGTATAAATTATTTTGAAATGACCGTGGTGTTATAATAACATTTGGTTGTTAAAGAGACCGGGAACGGAAGTTGTCATACTCTCTGCCAACTTCGAAGACCACTTTAACAACCGTGTATGCAGTGGAGATTTCCGAATGAAGTAGGATGGTGGCGGCGTTCCTTTGAGGTATATACATGGACCCGACTCCCGTGAGTTGGCATAAGGTGGCTAAAACAGGAGCGATTGTCAGGCTAAGAAGGTAGCACCTTTTATCGGACACACTCATTTGATACCATTCTATTACTTTGTGATTGATTGAGCCACTTTTTGATTTTGGGGGTGTGGTTGGAGGTAGGAGTTAGTAGCTGCTAAGCGTTACCACCGGTTCGGAAGCGTAATTTGTATATCTACCTTGGCATTGCCTGATTGTGCCGTGTCACGTACCCTAGCGCGCCTTATACGAGTTTGATTTGTGTCGTACCTATGGAGTATCCTCTAGTAGCCTCCCGATCAGGAGGTATTACTGTAATATATAGACTATTAGCACTATTACGTGTTAAGGGCTATATGGGTAACCCCTTAACGCTATTTTAAAGCAAGTTTATTTTACTTTTAGACATTATTATAATATCATATATTATTACATAGTAGATAGTTTAACTGATCCTTAGGAGATGTTAATCCCAAGCATCTCTTAAGTTACTGCACTCAGTTTGACACTAGATAGGAGATGTCAAATCTCGTAAACATCTCTGACGTCGTTCCACTCATATTGTTTACCGTTGATTTAACTTACATAAGGTCTTTTAGTTCTGACTCGAGTGTTTTGTCTTTTCAATTCGCTCGGATCAGCCTGAGCAATTTAGGGTTCGAAGACCTTACTTATGGAGGACGAAGACGAAGATTGTACTACTATTATTTACTATACTGTTCCACTCATTCTTTATTATTTTCTTGCATGTGTAACTCTGATTCTGTGTTGTATAAGTATAATAAAATGTTTTTGTAAAAAAGCTTCATTAACTATTATTTGAGTATTATATTTTGGTCATTCCGCCATGAGATTTTGTTTTGTTTTGTTTTATTTCTTTTTCTGCTTTTCTTATTCACCCCAATAACAATCCACTCTTTTGTATGGTTTGAGTCTAACGTGTATGGTTTGTCGTTGATTTAAAGCGCACAAAAAGCAGGATGGTACAACTTAGAAGTGGGAAGTGATATTGATAAAAATTTAAATTTGAATGGAGAATTTAAATTGCGTAAAGTTGAATGGATTGAAATTTAACTTAGGGAAAGTTAAATAAGTTTGGACCTATAATCTGAAATTGGAAATTTCAAGATGAAATTGAGATTTAACTTAAGGAAGCTAAATGGGATAAATTCAAAAGGGATTTATGTGTAATCTCAAAATGAGTCCGAGTTCTGGAAATTGGTAATGAATGCCATTGATTGGTGCGTTAGATAATTTGGACATTTATTTACTTTGGCATATCCAGTTATCATCCTGTTGGTTAGTAACTGTATACATACATATATATATATATATATATATGTATGTATATATGTATGTATGTAGTTATATATATATATAACTGTAAATTTTATTGTTTTAAATGAATTAAGAAGTGGATTGAAATGATATATATCCATTGCTGAAATTAAGTGGAAATAAAACTTTATTTTGGAAACTATTTAAAAGATTTTGATCTTAAATAAAAAAATTGAACTTAGGGAATTGGAATCACTATAGACTTAAGATTTAAATATTAAAAATGAACTTGTCAATCAGAATTGGTTAAGGAAATGGGTTTAGAATTTTGAAAGTATGATTGGGAAATAAATTGAATTCCGAAAATTTAATTATTTAAATGGATTTGATCTCTCACTCGAACCTTGAAATAAATTAAGTAAAGATAATTTAAAATAAATATTTGGAATTTGGACTCAAAATTAATTTGTTTAAAGACTTGGGTTGTAAATAAAAAGTAGGGGTTAATTTGATTTAAGGGATTAAATCAACATTGTGGAAACCGAACCTAAATTTATATTAAGATGGTTGGAATTGCGTATGGAATTGGAATTAGTTCAAGCTGAAATTGAAACGAATTAATTGGAATTGAAATCGAAGTTGAATAACTTTAAATTCAATTGGGAATTGATTTGTATTAGAATGGAAATGGATGTTAATTCAAATTGAATTGAAATTCAATTAATTTAAATGGAAGTGGAGATTTAAATAAAAAATTAATTAAGATGGAGATTGGGAAATTGAACCAGTTTGACTCTGAAATTATTTTCACATAATTTTTTTTAATATAAACTATCTTGAATATATTTTTCCATGATATTTACTATACAACTTCCTTTTTAAAACTCAACTATCTTATAATAGCTATTTAACCATTTTACAACTATTTAGCTATTTTACCACAACTTAACTATTTTAACTATACAAACTACTTTCTAAACTTCAAACTGGTCAAAGTGGAACCAATTGATTTTGAAAGGCTTTGATTTTGGGAAAAATCAATTTTGAGAAGTGGGAAATCCAAGTTTGAGAATTATTGATTTTTAGATACCGATTTTGATGTCTGTATGTGAGACATATAAGAATATGTTTTGAAAGATACTATATGTGTACAGTATAAAATGTTTTGAGAATGCTGTGGGGAAAAAGGCGCTCCTATTTAGAGTTGAAACTTATAGTAGGAGATCCACCGGGTAGTTCTGCCTTGAGCCCTAAGGTGGGTTCTAAATTTTGATCCCAGAGAAGGTCCAGACTAAACTGCAGTTCCTATGGATTGTGATTGGGGTAGCGAAAGTCGAGAGCGCTGATGCCTACAGAGAGATTGGGATTATGCTATGACGGCGGTGTAACTCTGTGTAACTACGATCTACTGCATTTCCATAGCGTAAGTTGAGGGGCAGCGATTTCCTAAAGTCTACGTTTGATTTCGCTGGGAGAACGAAGTAACATCGGTAGATTGCAATCCATGTGGACATAGCGAAAGTCGTGTGGCAGTGAGTGCCTACAGGCCACACTGGGGCTCGAAAAATGTAGCATGCGATCTATATAGTGAAGTTTCATTTGGCAGTGAAAGTCGAGAGCGTTGATGCCTATAGTTACATGGTTTTTGTTGTGATGGCAATGTAACCCTAGGTGTAGCTGTGATCTGTGGCGGTTCCATGGTTAAATCGAGGGGTGATGATTTCTAGGGCATTCTCACAAAAGTTTTTTTCCAAGTATTTTCATCGGGTGTTGAAAACAGGTTTACGAGGTACTTATAGATTTTCAGTCATACGCCTGATCAACGTTTGGCTGAATTTCTACGAGAACACAGGTGGACTTGTTGAGACACCAAATTATAAAAGGTATTTTCATAAAGATAGTTTTGGGGATGAATAACAATGAAAGAATTCAAATAGAATTGGAAATTTGAGTTAAATGAAAATATATGTAAAAGCTTAAGTGGTAAAGTGAAAATAAATATAAGAAGTATATAAAATATTTATACTAGACTTACGAAATGGATGGCGAAATTCTTAAGTAATTTTGGAGTTGAGAAATATACTAAGTTAATATTTGAATGAGGGTTTAATAAAAGTGGTAGGAAGGGAAATTATGAACAAATGAATAGAAATCTAAATAAATGTGGAAAAAAATTTATGTAAATAAATTAAGAATTAATGCGTAGGATGTACGTATATTATTTTATCCGCATAGCGATTTGATCCAGATTCGGGCACATAATTTCGAGATATTTATGTCGATCTGAGTTGGGATTTTTCACTCAAATTTCGACGGCAAACCCTAGATATGGATTTTTGATTGATACTGGAAATTCTCTATCATGGTATATGGCTGTGCAAGGATTATGACGGTTTCTGATCAAGAAAACAGATCTGAGTCCACACCAGAAAGTGGGTGGACAATACTAGTTCGGAAGTGAAATTGTGCGATCGAGTGAGCGATCGGATTTGATATTACGTACAGATGATATCTATACATCGTACAGCGTAAGCAAAAAAATATTCAAATTTTGTAAAGAAATGAATAAAATGATTTTGAATTCTGTGATTGGATATTATTGCTAAGTAGGATATACAAGTATTATAAAAGCAAAAGGAAATTATGGCTTTTGATTTTAGAAGATAAATTGAATTACACGACAAAAGGTTACGTGTTTAAATTATCGTATGAAATTTGATGCTTTTTTGATCTAGCTAATTGGCTTTTGTTTTCTTTTGAAAATTTGGGCCCATGGAGGCATTTTATAGCTCTGTCGAGCTAGCCGCGCAAAGGAGACGCTGGCAAAAATTTTCAAAAATTTAGCGAGTTAGAAAAATTTTGAGAAAATTTTGATAAGTTTAAAATTTGGTTTAAATTATAATTTGAATGACTGAAGAAGTAATATTATTTGGGAACTATGGGAGAGTTTGTAAAGTTAGTAAGGGTGATAGTGTGTCTTTAATAAAAAGATTGATTTATGGAGTTGTTAAAAACTATTTGGTTTTGGGAAATAGTTAACGGGTGGGGACCATTCCTTCTGAACTAGCAATTTCGGGTACGAAATTCTTTTAAGGGGGTGGAATGTAATGATTCGGAATTTTGGACATTTGAAATTGGAATATTTGGTTGATTTAAATATTTAAAAGTTAATTTTTAACTTGAATTTCAAATATCATTGATTATGGGATAATTAAATTATTGAATTTAATTACTGAAAATTGGGTAAAATGTTAAATCGGGAGTTTTAAGCTAGTTAAAAATAATTTGAAGGTTTGTAAAATTTATATGAATAATATTTAAGGTTATAGAACTTTTAAAATTGAATTCAAAAGTGGTTTGTTCAGTTAGAAAATATATCTTTTAAATTGACGTTTAAAAATTGCCTTTCGAAGCCCGGTCTCGGATTTCGACGAAACTAGTTCCATTAGATCCGTAGTATTGTATTATTATCGTATTTCAAATTTCGTAACATTTGGAGTTTTCGTGTGACCGTGCAGGATTTAAACGCGCTGAAATTTCATATTGAAAATTCAATATAATATCTGGGTCCAAAAAGCTATCTTCTCCATACGATTGAATAAGGACCCGAAACCTTTTCCATTGTGTTCGAAATAGGGGTATAACATTATATATGCCTGACGGCACACCTGGATGGGGATTCACGATTTTAAGCTACGTAAATCGAGACAATTTAAATTTAAATTTAAATTTAATGTATATATATTTGACTGGTCAAATTCTTTTCACATTTCATATATGTTCACATCAAACCTTTTACTCTTCACCTCTGCCTCTTTTCTTTCTATCAGCCGACACCCTACTACCTTCAAGCTCTTCAGAAACATGTCTCCTACCATTTCTAATCACGCAACCCTTCCATCAAATCTAGTTCCCTCGTCCCCATTTTAAAAAGGCACATAAAGTTACAAGAAACAAGCAAGTTGAAAAAAAAATATTGATGGTTAACGAAAAGTTTCCCCTCTATTCGAAAAATGCAATAGTCCTCCCTCTTCTTTCCTGACTTTAAATTTTCCCCTCAATCGAAATCGTTAAAATCAAACTAAAAGCCACGTTTGATTCGGAATCCACCTACTCGATAATAGAATCTCGATTCAAAATTCAAACCGGCAGCCAAAGACGCAAGCTTCAAAATCGCTGAACACATCATCGACGCTAACTCCAGCGACTACAACCGCATTAGGGTTTCGCTCTTGGGAAAGTTCGCTGTCGCGGTTGGCAAGCTCTGGTAGGGTCGTGGCACGTGGTTGGGATAGCCGATTCGGCATGGTTTCGACGGCATTCGAGTTAGCAGTGTCGTGGTGTAGTCGAGGCAGTGGAGGGGAGTAGCGAACGCGCGTGTACGCATGGAAAGGCAGTCGTCGTCGTAGAGAGGTAGCGAGTGTGTCGGGCATTCAACGTGGATGCAACGATTTCGTTTGCCCGGTACGATTTGCATTTGAGGTAATTAACTATAATGATTTAATTAATACAGATAACTATATTATTGTAGTCAAACTTTTTAATTTAATGTATGAATATGGGTTGTTAATTAAAAAAAAGAAATGATGACAATAGTAAGGTATATAAAACCAGTTATTCTTTTTCAGTTTAAAGATTTATATGTATATATATATATATGTATATATATATATAGTTAAGGATAGTATGATGTAAATATATATATATATAGTTTAAAAACAGAAAAACTCTTTTCCTTTTAGTCAGAAAATATATATACAGAAAAATTTGTGAAAGTGTAGGAATTTTTAAATATTTCAGTCTATATAAAAATATTGATGTTCGAATCTATATAGATTATTATTATTATATATGTAGTTTCAAAAAAATAAATAAATTTACATATACATATATAAACCTACTAATTGACTTTAGAAAAAATGAATTATAGTGATTTACATGTTTTATTAACTTATTAAATTATTTTAGCTACTAAAGGATTTTAAAGGAAAATTAGTTTGAATTAAAATCATTAATTAACAAAATTTATCATAAAGTATAATTGACAATTCGATTATTTAAAATTTTAATAAATCGTATAATGTTTATCCAAGGTCTGGAATCGTTAAGAAAACAAGCTGGTTTTGGTCGGATTGGAGAACGAAGCAAATTTGCATAAATCTCAGTCAAACTGGATTACTGATTAATTTAATCAATTAAATTTAATTATTGGATTGATTGCTTGAATTGGTAATTTAATATCAGTCTGGATGTGATATTATATATAATAGTATATATTTATATTGGAGTAACTGATATTTTCGCATCATATAGCGGATGAGACCCTATGCTCCCGCATAATAGCGGATGACCATTTATACCATGATATCCCACATCGAAGTGAGATTGGTATTGTGCTAACATCTATGGATGCAGGGAAACAGGTTGGAGGGATCCAACTGGATTCGTCGAAAATGTTGAAATTTGTTTTCATAGTATGTGATTGTGATTTATTTGATAATCTGTGATAAATTATATTGAAAATTGAAGCTATTGAATGTTATTGAATGACTGAATATATTTTGGATGTTTTGGGATATCACAAGTAAAAGTATTGGATTTTTGAAAAGAAAGAAAATGGAAGGAAAAGGAAAAGAAAAATGGTTTCAAAGTAATTAGTATGGTTATATAAATTAAGTAATTTTAACCTCAAGTTAATTTAAACCTTAGAATTGGTAATGGCCAGGATAAATGAATAATTTGAATTTAAAATTAATTAAATTAAGGTAATTATATATATATATATATATGTTAATTATTAATTAGAGAGGTTTATTAAAGTAATAGTTATGATTTGTTAATAGCTAATGATTAAATAAAATGATCTAAACCTTTAATTTATTAAAGGTCTTAAGTTAATTATACTTATTAATTATCAGTGAATACTAGTTATTCAATTGAATAAAATAAAATGGGTTGTAATTATTTTAATGATAATTAAACATGATTTGAAAATAATTAATTAATTCTACTTTAAGTAAAATAATGAATTGTGTGACTAGTTAATCTAGTCTATGAATAATTTAAATTGGAATAACTTGAAATGGATGGTCAAATATAAAATGTGAGACGTTTTATTTGAATAAACATTGTGATGGGATTTTTAGGTGAAGTTTGACATTCCAAAAATGAATTGTTTTGTTAAAACAACTTGGCTTAAAAGATGGCGTTTGGATTCGAAGAAACCGAGATCGGATATCAATGATATCTGCAACCACTTATGTTTATTAACTACTTCAATCTTTATGGGTTTGATTTGGAGAATTAAATAGGCAGGAATTAAATAGATTAAGTAAATCTGACTATTTTGAATAAGTAACTGAGCTTAGATGTTGTTTTAAATAATGGATTAGTAACAAGTGTTGGTTATAACAAGATAAGAACTCGTAATGTTAGACGGGTTACGTTGGTTTTCAAAGACATTTTTACAACTCTAGTATTTCAAATTAAAGAGGTTTACTCAGCTGGTTTCCAGCCTGACTCGGGTGTTACATTATTGTAACGCTCGGATCAGACCGAGTATTGCCGATCTTCAAGTTAGGACGTTTGGAGCTCAAGAGGCAAGCTAGGTGGCAGAGGCGTATTGATTCCCGCTGTGTATTAGAGACTGTATAGATAGTATTCAAGGACAAGTTGTTACAACTGCCCAAATTCATTGTACTCTGGTATATTGTATGTATATTGACATTTGCAGCTTTTCTTTGTATAAACGCTGATATTTGTATATTATATTTGTTGCACTGCGATTGTGAGATTCTATGTTGTTTTCTATTTTTTTCTTCTACCTCTTCTTCTTTTTTCCTTACGGGCTGGTATATCCAGCATCCGATTTCTCGACACTCTTTATAGTGAATATATTAGTGTCAACTTTCGAAGGTCGAAATACCAGGTCATAACACTTAGGATTCCTAGCGTCTTTTGGTTTACTAAGGAGCCCATTAGACCAAATAAACCCAATAAGACTTAGCGAAAAATACAAATATACACTGAAAATTTATGTCAATTTTTCATAGTAATTTATATTTTTAGAGCAATAGGAATTCGATTTTGAAAAACCGAAAAATGGAGTGGAGATTAGAATCCTGTCTAGTATCTTATAAAAAGAATAAAATTTATCTTAATGGAAAGTTACGGATCATTGCCCTTTATCTTATTTAAAAGATGTAATACCAATTAATGCAATATTAATTTGTTTCCCCTTATCATATTTAAAAGGTTAATTGCCAATCAATTCAATGTATATATTTCAAATTAAATGGTGGTTGTAAATTTCCAATTTATTGCTACTAACATATTTGTAACTTCTATTATCATTAGCAGTTGTAACGTTCATTGCATTAACAAAAGACATTCATCACTTACCAATTAATTGCTTTACCTCATTACATTATTTGAAATCAACTTGGTATGTTACCAATTAAATTACGCATTTTATTTTCCTTAAATAAATAAGTATTTTATTGTCGCTTACAATTTCCTTTATTATCCAATTCATGCCATTAACCACGCATCCAATGCTCATCCAATTACATTCAAACCTATGTTATCATCCTTATTATTCAACCAACATTACCTTATGAATTATATTAACATAAGTTTATATTTTATTACATTCATTATTTTATCGTTAACATCTTTTACCATATTAACTGCAATAATTAATTACATAAATTTTCGTCGATTTCCAAATTAATTCCAAACATATTAGTTAATGAGATGATAAATGAACAATTGTTACTTTAAAGTAATTTTATCACATTGATAAATCTATTGTTTACAAACAAGGATTATAACTACATACCACATCACTGATTTCATATTCTATAGGATAATGATATGTTTTTGGTTATTAAATTCAAATTTTTTAAATTTATTTGTCTCAACGAAAATAAAAATAAAGTTTGATTACAAGTAACTATGGTTTAACTAGTATATAGAAAGATTCGTGAGTGATTGTAACACCCCTAATTTTAATAATAACGTTATTTAGGAGATTTAATTAGAATAAATTAAATAGAATAATGTAGATAAGGAGATTGAAGTTGATTAATAAAATTTAGTGGTCGTGCTTATTTAACAAAATGAACTTATAAATGGTTAAGTAACTAAACATAAGGGCAGTAGGGTAAATAGCAGCCCATATTTCATATCCTTATACATTCTCCTTAGTCATACACGTTCATTTTTATCTCATACAAAATTTATAAACATAAAAAGAAAGAAAGGTCGACCATTAGAAAGAAGAGTAGAGAAAAATCAAAATAAGAAATCAATCACAATCAAACTTCAATTTCCTTATCAGATCTAAGGTGAATATTAATTTCTATATCTCTATTTTGTTTTATAATCATATGGTTTCAGATTTAAGGACAAATCTATTTCTATGATATATGGAACAATGATATGCTTGATTTATGATATATATATATATATATATATATATATATATATATATTAACATGGGTATTTAAAGGAGATATATATGGTTTTGGGGTAAAAAAAAAGATTAAATGATTTTGAAATGCCATGGGAAAATTTTAATTTATGGAAAACATGATTATGGAGCTGGGTTTCAATTTTTATAATTTTTCAAGCCGTGGAGAACAAGTTATGAATTTTCAAAGGAAAATGTGGTCGTTTGGTTTTGTAGATTAATTTTGGAAAATATGTTAAGAATTTGAGTCTGGAATTTTGATATGTTAGATAACATGATTAAAGTGAATTTCCAGAATTTTTGGGCATTTTTACTAAATGATTTAGTATGGATTCTAAATTGTTTCGAAAAGATGATTAAGTCATTTAATTGTTTTGTTAATTATTGGTTAAAAGTTAACTTATTTTAGATCTGAGAAAACGGGGCAAAAATTATCCAAGTTGTTTAAAAGTTTTTGAAAGCCAATCAAATGTTTACAAGTAGGTATATTTGTTACAAAAAGTTTACTTTATTTAGTAAAAATCAGCTTTTGTTCAGAAGAAGGAGGTTCTGCCATCTTTGGCAAACCTTTTGACACAGACCTTTCGACCTTGCCTTTCGAATTCACTGAATCCAACAAGGTCGAAGCCAATGTACATGATATCATTCCGTTGGTATGTAGTGAATTGGACAAATGTGGAAGGTAGGTTGTCGAAGGGGTTCTTTCGAAAGGGTTGGTTCCTTAGTTTACTTTTGATTTGAAAAGAAAATCGCTTGCCTATTTTTAAGTGCTTTCGACAAGGACGAAAGCTATGCTTTCAAGAAGGTTGAAAGCTATGGTTTCGAAAGGGTGGTTTTTAAAGACTTTCGACAAGGTCGAAAACTATGGTTTCGAAAGATTGTTTTTAGAACTTTCGACATAAAAGAAAGCTAAGCTTTCAACATGCTCGAAAGATATGTTTTTGAAAGGATAGTTTATAAAGGGCTTTCGAAATAGTCGAAAGCTATGTTTTTGAAAGGGTACTTCAAAGTGTTTGTTGAAGGAGAGTTGCCACCTTTGTTTTAAAGAAGTAGCTTCAGAAGGAGTTACTTAATTTTTTGTTTAAGGCTTTCGAGGGGGTAGTTGTCGACCAGCTCGAAACCATTTCTAGAATTAGTGACCTTCAGATGGCATCGAAGGCATCAATGTTGACAAAAGGTTCAATTGTTTTAAATAAATATAAGCCACTTTCCAAAGCTTTCGAAAGGGTCGAAAGTAGAAGCTTTCGACGTTGTCGAAAGGTTTGATTGTTGTCCAAATATTTTAATGCTTTCGAAGGATGGTTTTAACACCTTCAAACTTCCTCAAAAATTTATAAAATAAAGAGTGTTTTCAATAGAGACGCTTTCACCAATTTTCATTTTGACCAAAATCAATGTTTAAGTATAAACCCAATGTTTTTGAAAGAGTAGATTTTCAATGGTTTCGAAGGGTAACCTTCAATGCTTTCAAAAGAGATACTTTCAAGTGGTTTCGAAAATATGCTTCTACTCTTACATAATAGTACTTTAACATGGTCGAAAGGTTTCAAAAGAAGTGTTTTAAAGTCTTAAAAAGGCTGGAGCCTATTGTTTTAAAGGAGAAAATTTAAGCATTTGAAGGGGCCGAAAGCCGAAGCTTCCGATGTTGTCTAAAGGTTTTAAAACCCAAACTCATTTTTTTTAAGGAAACGCCATAGCTTATATATAGGAGTTTTGTAATGACTTTTAGTAAGTAACTTTGTAGAAGTGTTGTCTTGGTAAAAATATAAGTCAAAGGTGTTAACTATGTTTTATATGAAACATATTTTAAAAGACCTTAATACCCTCAGGAGTGGTATTGTTAAAGTGCTATTTTGCTTCTTCAAATATAAATATATTCACATGATAACCCATAACTTTATTTTGGAAAAAAAGGGTAGAAGAACCAGCTAATTTAACTCAGCAGTGAAAATAAATTACTTAAACTCCTGAATGAGTAGAAATGCATCCAACGAGTCAGGGTGACCAAAAATATAAGATGTCTAGATTATGTAGTTATTGGAGATGATCCAAAAGGTTCATAGTAAACCTATGAAAACTATGACTATGTTGTTATTGGAGGTAACCAACAGGCTCATAGTAAACCCATGAAAACTATTTATTAAAGACATTAGCAGGGGCTGATTGGTTTATAATGAGCCCATGAAAACTATATTTCGAATTTAGAATTGACATCAGTCAATAGGTTCCTAGTTAACCCATGAAAACTATGATAAGAAAGTGGCTAATGGAAGTAACAGTAGGTTCATACTCAACCCATGAAAACTGGGATTGAAGTGAGTTACTGGATAAATCCATAGATTCCTAGTCAAACCATGAAAATTAGGATAAGTTGATTAGTTATTTGAAGGACTGATAGGTTCATGAGGACCCATGAATTAATTAAGTTAACTGGAAAGAGCCTATAGGTTATTAGTAAACCTAAGAAAACAAAAAGTTTAATAGTGTCCCTAGAAACTATAATTATGACAGGGTGTCAGATTAAACTGGGGATGGGAAATCCTAACTATTTTAAGTATGCATGTCATCATAATATTCTAAAAATGTATGTTTTAACCATTGTGAATGTAGGAGCACAAATATGGTTTTAAAAAGGTTTTAGGATACTAGTGAGGGGAAAATCCATTCCGCTAAGCAGCGTGGTCTCACTAGATATCTAAAAGGATTGAGATGTTAGATTGTTATTCATACCATGCTTTATGTCTAACTCGAAGTTTTTGTTTTCCCCTTAAACTCTTGGTTACTAAATAGATTTTGAGTAGTTTGAGATTTAAGGTTTTCATGTTCTCTTCCCAGATGAATAAAGCTTCCGAAGGAATGAAGGAGGCAAATAGTTATTTAGAGATATCTTTTCCGCTGTGTATTTGTGTGTAAAGACGGATCTATTAGCCATACTATATACTCTTATCAATCATGGGGTACCTTAATATGTCGCTCTTGGCGTATTTGTAATAATTATATTTTGCTAAACGTGGTTACATTTTTGGGATTATGTAATGAACGTCAAATGTTTTGATTTGAATATGGATATATATTTTTGAATTGTTAATTTTTTTCCATATAACTATGATTTGTTTATCAATGTATCTAGCACCGCCGTATTTGGTAGTTGAGAATTAATAAATATGGATGACTGCATCATCCGTAGCCGTTAGTTTTGGGCCTTCAAGTAGGAGGATGTTACAGTGATAATTATAAAGTATATCCTAATTGAAATCTTTGTTTAAAAGAGTGATTGATTTAAAGTAAAGGCGATAACATTTTTGATCTTCTAAGTTAAGTGGTACCAAGATGATTTTGCAAAACTCTCTCTTTGATATATATATATATATATATATATATATATATAACAAAAAAATGGTTTTTATAAAAATAAGAAATACCTAGAGTCAGGTGTTCACACGCAAGTGTGTACGCTCACCATGCTCTGTATCCTTCTCACGTAAGACCGAAAGGCAATGCAGGATCGGTATATCTGGTCTCAGTTTATTCAAATTAAGTGCATATGAATAGATATAATAAAAATAACCACCTAGATTCATGTGTTCGTGCGCAAGTGTGTACCCTCTCCATGCTCTGTACTCTTCTCACATAAGCCCGAAAGGCAGTGCATGGTCTGTATGTCTGGCCTCGGTTTATCCGAGTTCGGCGCATATGTAAATAATAATAATGTTAATATTTTTCAAATAGAGAGGCAAGCATTTGAAATCCAAGCACTATTTTCACTTATTTGATGCGATTTTTTATTCAAAAGAAATAAAAATACGACTTCGCAAAACTTAGATAATCAACTAAAGGATCCATTTCATAGTTGCACTATATAATCAACAGAAACAACTAGCCAAACTAGAGTCTAATTATGATGTTAACTTAATTTTTGTTGGATGTTTTGATGAGTACAATGACTAAAATTTCATGATGATGGCCGAAACTTATATTTAACTTATTCATGGCAATTTTAAAGTAAATTTGTCATTTATAAATATTTTCGAAACTTGCAATCATATCTTTGTAAATAAATCTTGCATTTAGGAATTGTTCATGTTGCATTTGGCTTTTGTGAGTAACATCCGCTGAAAACCCTCACGCGACAACACTCTTCCTGCCAGGGACACCTAGAGGTTTAACGGCTTGTTGCATATGCTCAATGAAATCGTGCTCCCTATGAAAGTGGATTTATCTTAGTTTTTCTTTATCCGAGGACGAATAAAAAGATAAGTGTGGGGGTATTTGATGTGCACGTAAAAGTGTATATTTCTACTCACATATTTAATTTTGTTTTAATTAAATAATGATCGTATTAATTATGGAATTTTTTACATATTTTTACCAAAATCCAAATGTCATCAAATCATTATTCCTTTATCTTCATTTAGGGGCAAACTGATAATTTTGTGCACGTATTAATTTTAAGAATATTTATTTGCATATTTTAGTTTTATTTGTAGGAAGTTGGATGGAAAATGGAAGAGGCTTCATGTATGTATGCATGCACAAAAGTTGGAAGACAAATGAAGATGGAAATAAATGAATTCATGTAATCATGGAGGAGCCCACCTACCCACTAACCCATGGACCCCAACTAAAAGCTAATGGAGATTAAAAGCACATGCACATGTTCATGAAGGTTTAAAGGCATGTTAGTGGGGATTAATTACATGCTAATGATAATTTGGTGACCACACTTCCTAAGGGATATTTTTGATAGTCCCACAAAATATGGATTAGGGTTTTAGGCATGTTTAAATACCGTCTTATGTTTCATTTAGAAGATCTTACCACCTTCTCTTTAGTTTAGTTGTAGCCATAAATGTAAACATAAACTTTGTTTTATATGGCTTCTTAGCCTTTTTCTGTAACGACCCGAAATTTTCGACTCCAAAAATTCCATATTGTTAGAAAAAATCAGAAAGAGATGGAAGAAGAAACAGAAAACAAAGCAATGCATCTCACAGTCGCAGTGGATTAACTATGATAGCAAATAATAGAATTTACAAAGAAGACTGTAATTGTTACTTTACATCATTACATCAGAGTTACAACCATATATACATAGCTGGACAGCTATAACAACTTGTCCAGATTACAATCAATAAGACTCTCAAATACACAGCGGTAAACTCCATACGTTCCTGCTATCCAGCTCGTCTGCTGGGCTCCAGAACGTCTTAACCTAAAAATCTATAATACTCGGTCTGACCCGAGCATTACATCAAAGTAACACCCGGGTTAGGCTGGAAACCAGCATGGGTAAACCCATCTAACATGAAATACTAGTACATAAACTTATTTAAAGAATCAGGGTAACTCGTACTTCAATACCAGCTCATAACTTGATGTAGTCAATATTTATTTCACAAATCAATTCACAATTACCCTTACTTAGTTTCAATGGTCCAGTTTCTTAAATCATTCCATTCTAGCCTATTGATCTCACATATGAATCTATAAAGAATCATGGTAGGTTACAATTCGAAGTGGTTTCGGGTATATATTGATATCCGACCCCGGTCTCTTCGAATTCAATACCACCTTAACCAAAGTTATTCAAGTGAATACAATTTAATTTTAAATACATGATGTCACTTTTACACAGCAATTTCATCATAGATAACCACATTATCACTGTTCAACCCATCATATCGTATGAAGCAAATCCAATTCCGGTCTCATCGAAATCCAAACGTATCTTAAAGGCCAAGTTGTTTTAAAGTTAAACAATTTAATTCAATACTTTGAATTCACACATCATTTATCACAGATAAATATTACACATTTATCACTGATATAACCAAAATCACATCACAGAATATCATAGATTATCATTTAATAGATATCAATCAATCCAGACATTCTACTTAAACAATCATCCATAAACAGGAATTATTAATCCTTATTATAATTAATTTAAAAAATCTTAAATTAAATTAATTACTTAAGAATTAATCACTTAACCCTGCTTAATCAATCATTAATTAATTACAAACCATTTAATCAACTAATCATTCCTTAATTACCTTATAAATCAATTAATTAATCTTTAATTAACTAATTAATTTTCCCTTAATTATTAATTAATAAACTTAATTACAAATTAATTATTTCTTAATTACTAGTTAATCAACCCTTAATTACCAATTGATTAATCTCTAATTACTTAATTAATTAATCTCTAATCATTAATTGATAATCTCTAATTATTTAATTAACAATCCTTAATCATTAATTAATTAAATTAATTAATTACTCTTTAATTATTAAATAAATAAATCCATAATTAATCTTTAATCATTTATTAATTAATCTTTGATTATCAACCAATTAATTAACTAAAATGATAAATTATTTATCTTAATTAATCTTCTTAATTATCATTTAAAATCTTAATTAATAACCTTGAAATCAAATTATCATTAACTATTGATTAACTTAAATTTTTTAAATTAAATTAATAATTAAACACTTTATCTTAATTAATTAACCCTAATTACATGATTAACTGAGTTTGAAAAACAATTAAAGAATTAACTTAATTAATAAAAACTTAAAATGCTTTTCTCAACTTAATCGAACATTAATTGATCACTTATTACTTAAAATAGTTTTAAAGATAATTAGTTTAAACTTAACTTTTGTTATAACTTAAAAGCTTGTTAACCTTTGATTAATAACCCGAGACAAACCCATAGTTTACTCGAGCAGATACCCGAGTTATCATCTCCAAATTCCGAGTTTCAGTTTTCTTTTTAAAACTTGTTTAAAAATTAAAAACTGTTATACTATATACACTCTCTCGCGTACATGAAACAAACCCATGCTCAACCTTCCTTTTTCCCAAGTAAATCCTCAAACCCACTCGAGACTAGCTCGAGAAAACACCCTCTTCTCCTATGCCCAGATCAACACAGCCATCAATGTGCAAGTGTGTGCGTGCACGCCGTACCCACGCCCTCCGATCAACTCATCGGCCATCCTCCAAGTCGACGACGACCTCGACAAATAATACAACCACCTAGAATAACAAAAACGACAGACAAACAAAATCAAGCTCGATGATCCAAAGTCTAGAACAAACCATCACCCAGAAAAGGCCTCGACTTCTACGATTCCGACCATCGGAGTCCTCGCCACCCTGCCCACAGTCTTGCTGACGATCCATGCTCAATTACACTCACGACTGGTCTCCTTCGATGCCTTATTGACGGTGCGACAACCCAAAATCCAACTTTAACCAAACACCTAGCTAAAACCCTACTTCGACGAACAGCCACCACCACGGTGATAAATAACACCTCCCACCATTTTTTCCAAGTCCGTCTACCTCTTCACCAACTCCGGTAGTGGTCACGACACCCAAAGCCACACCGATCACTAGAAATCACTCAAAACCCAAATCCCATTCAACATACATTATCTCACGATTTAAAAGCCTAAAAATCTTAATTTTTTCTAAAAATCAGAGTTTGTGAAGATAAATCGAATTATAAACATGGATCCACAAATTGAACAAGTCAAAATTTTGATATTATTAAGTTTTGCTGCAGTATGTACATCCTAGTTAAAACTGTCATTAATTCCACCTTAAAATAATTTTACAACTTAACTCCTGTCATTTCTAACAATATTTGTTTAAGCATCATAACACATAACATACCAGAGAAAGAGCCGTTGATTTTTAAACCCTTTTTTTAGAACCTGACAAAAATGAATAGAGCAAACTTTTTGTTCCAAACATGCACAACAACATTCACATACATATACACATGCATTCCTGTTTAAACAATCATGCAAACACAGATCATATTTCACTTTAAGTAAATACTGCATACATCTAAGTTTTTAACAGATTTAAATCTTTAAATTAAACTGTTTACTCACCTAGAAACTAGTTGAACAGAGGATAGGGTTTGTTTTTTTGGAACTTTGATGTTTTGATTGAAATGATCAGAAGCTTATTTGATAATTTGAATCTGAACTGATCTTAGAATTGAATCTTCTGCTTAAGCTCATGTTTTTTTTGTAAGAAGTTGTTGCTGATTCAGCTTTTGATTTGTCTTTCTTTTGATTTAATTTATCAGTTTGAATTTTTGAAATTGTAAAGCTTTTCTTTGATTTCATTCTATCTGGTTTCTTTTTTTTTGAATGTTAACAAGCTTATGTTTTTGAAGGAAGATAGGAAAAGAAAGGGAAGAGCAAAGACAAATGTATATGTAGACTAACTTGAGATTTATAAAAATATAAAATAAAATAAAATAAAAAGTGACACTTGTTAGATTATTTAACATTTGTCATTTACCTATTTTAATCACATTACACTTGTTAAATTTTATTTATTAAACTTACATGTGTAATTATGCATGTTTTATTTATTTGTTTTCAAATGGTTTATAAGATTTTATAATCGAATTTCTTATTTAATAAATACTTTTCTAAATTTATATAAATAAAATTCTTTAAAGAAAATGAAATAAAACAAATCATATATTAATAAAATCTTATACATATATTCATAAAATCTTATACATATATTTTTAAATCCAAAATATTTTAGGATAATTACCTTTTAGATTTCAAATTTAAATCCATTTTAAAATTCATATTCAATTTAAAATCCAATTTAAAATTAACACAAATATATATGTATTTAAATATTTATTATCAGATCTATTTGTTAAATCCATAAATAAGTATTTCTATTAATTAACCACTTAATTTTCAATTAACAGATATTCCAAAATCCAGGTTATCACATTCCTCCCCCCTTTGAATCTTTTCGTCCTCGAAATGGAACGAAACCAGAAATTTATTGAAATAGTTATTATCAGTTAAATTTCTCTTTGACCATTTCAGCTACAAACTCTTTTATTAAGAATTTTTAAAACACTTCAAAATATATATAATATAACCAAAATAGTTTTATAAAAATACTTTTTATAAATCGATGTTTCCACAAGTCCATCTTTGTTCTCACAGAAATTCGGTCATACATTGATTAGGCGTAGGACTGAAAATCTATACATACTTAGCAGACCGTTTTCAACACCCAGTGAATATACTTGGGAAAACATTTTGTTGAAAATATAGAAAACATTTTTGAAATAGAGGAAACATCTTTGGTGAGAATGCTCTAGAAATCATCACCCCCTCCATGGTCGCAGTAACCCGATGGTTACGTTACCATCCCAGCAAAATACATAGATAATTGTAGACACTCCGTGTAAGGACCCGATTCTTCGACTTCCGAAAACCGACATCAATACATTCACTGTATCAACTGCCGAGCACTCGAATGCCGAAAAACCGAACACTTAGGGTTTTAAGAAAAAGAAAGAGGCAGAAGAAGAGAGAAAAGATAGAACAGAACAGAAAGAAAAAAGCAGAACAATATCAGAATCTCACAATCGCAGCGGAACAACATATAATAGATAAATGAATAATCTTTAAACAAAGAACTATATCAGTTATTACATTTCATTTCATTACATCATCAGAGTGTACAACTATCAAACAACAACAAACAGCGGAAAAGAAATACTATATACTAGTAATACGCCATGCCATCCATCTTGCCTCCAGCAACTCCTGAATTCCAGAATATCCTGATAAACCTGACTCTTGACAGCCCGTGTGGAAATTGGTGGGCACCCAGAATTTAGAAAGGAAAACAATAAACTCCGAGCTAGTCATGTGACTGGTGTGAGAACTCAAAATAGTTTATCTTTAAAACAAAGTACAGGATAATTTTAAAATAGATTCGCAATGCTTTTAAAAAATGAAACTACCATAAGGCCTCCCGGCACACACACAATGCAAACGCAGACATGGGGGAGATTTGCCCTTATGTTAGTCAAAGATGCTTACTACGCAAAATCAAATCATTTTTGATATTATTATTAGTGCATAGTGTAGAAAAAATCATTTCGAAAGTAAAGATATAAATCTTAGCCAGCATAGGTACCATTATATTATGCCTACTATACCTACCATATTAAATGGCAGGTTCTACAACCAAAACCGTACAAGATCGTATTGTTTCTTTGGATTTCCAACAAATGGTCAGGCCAAGGAACTTCCCATCGCCACATGGAAACGCCTCTGGAATGATGTCCCGAGAACCAAACCGGATCTCTGCCAACACAAGGTCGGGTTACCCCTAACTGGGTAACTACTGACACGAATATGCCATCCCCCGATCGTAACCGATCTACATCCGAGGATCTTCTATTTCCAATAACCACAAAGTAATAAGTTTGCAGCAATAACATAGGTTAAGTATCTGGGCTCCATACTGTAACGACCCTGGATTTCGGCCCCGGTTATTTTTAATAAATGTTTAATCTAATTAAATATAAAATGTGAATTGATCATATTTAAATGAATATGATTTTGAAAGTATTGCCATCTATTTATATAAACTGTATTTTTAAAAAAGGAAATTGATTTGAAAATTGAAATAAGTATTTCAATAATATTCCCGATAAAAATCTATTTTTATATCATTACTTAAAATACTTTACATTGTTTTTATTTAGTATAAAATAATACGTATTGATGATAATGTTGAAATTCTAAAATAAGTTTCTTAACAATATTCTTAATAAAATTGAACTCATATAATTAAAATAGAATGCTTTCTCTTATTTTAAATTAATAAAGATATTTGGATGATAATGTTTAAATAAAAATCTAATTCTACAAATTTAAAATATAAATTTTAAATATAAGCTAAACACATGAATATAATCTAATACTTGAAGGTTAAAAATACAAATAGAAATAAGTTAAATTAGATGTAAGTAAATCATATTGAACATAATTTACTATGGATAGTCAAAGTATAAAATGAAAACAAAAACCATAAAAAATAAAATAAATAAATAAACCTGACAATATGTTTATAAATTAGTAGGCTAGAATAATACCAGATAAAAACAAACATATTTATACAAAAGCTAAACTTATAAAACAACACAATGTATATAATTATTTCAAGCTAAGAAAAAAAAAGGAATAATAATTACAACCATGTGTATATAAACCAGGTAAGCTAAAAGAGGACAAATGTTTTACACCAAGCTTCTCACACAAGCTTTTGGCCTGCATATATGTCTGCATACAATATTATGTACAGCTAAAACATCATAAGAATGAAGACAAATTGAAAACTTGCAAATTTTATATGTATGAGTAAGCCAAGAATTCACAGCATATAAACATAACGGTACAAACAAAAACTGCAAATATCTTTATGTATATTGTATGTGTCAGCAAGCATTGGTTATGTTAGCATAAGTAGAAACATAAGCAATTAATTAGCCCACTTTTCTGTCTAAAGAACATTTTCCAGCCGCAATTGTTGAAGCATCTCAGGTCTTAGTACAATTACAAATAAAGAAAAAAAATTATATTAAGTTGAAGCTTGTGTAAGAAGACTTATGTTCAAAGTTATATATACATGTATTCATCTGTTCTTACCTTTTAGTTCTGTGATAACTTCAAAAGCCTGATTAAGCAAAGAAGAAGAAAAAAAAAATTAAAACTTTATATTCTCAAGCTTAATCAAATTCTAGCAGAAGAAAGTTGCAGGAACTCAAACTTCAAACTGCAGTATCCAAGCTACAAGTTTCTGGCATCATTCAACTACTCTCTGTTTCAAGTTTCAACAGTGTTGTGTGAGCAAACCTTCTTTCAAACTAGCCTTCTTTACTTCTTCCACCTGTGAGTAAACATACTTTCTTAAATTATAAACATGATAATTAGTTTATGATATGTGTGATTGCTATATATATATATATATATTGAATATAGATGATCCTGTACTTATCTTATACACTGGAAGCTTCTGTGCATGTTCTGTTCTAGCTTCTGAACTTCTGAATAGAAGAAGTAAAAGATATTAATACTCTCCCACTTGAATTAAGTTTTAACCTAAAAGATGTAAGTAATTCCAATTGTTTAATATAAAACAAAGTTTGAGATTATGTTTGAACCATAACAGTAAGAAGTAACACTGTTTTCTTCAAATCTCAGGTAAAAGAAACCAAAGGCCAAATTTTGAATATTTGAATTTGTAAATTGAATAACATATTTAGAGTTCATATACATAACTATGATTTTTAACATAAAAATCTTGATTTTTAGGCAAAGATCAAAGGTGCAGTTTTAAAATGAAACTAAGTGGGGTTTGTGTCAATTCTGGAAGTTTGAGTCAATTTTAACTTCTGTAAATTTACAGGAAGCAAGATTTTAATCCATATGATCCAAGAAAAATGTCAAAAAAATTCTCGAATGTAGGGATTTTGGAATTGGATCAAGAGTAGGGTTTTAGTGTAAATGTTTTGTATGCTCTGTAAAAACTTGATTTCGGCATCATGAGTAAACCGAGTGGAATGCGAGTTTAAGTGATGTTAGGTAGGGGTGTGAGTGACGTTTTGGTGGAGATTCATCACCTCCGGTGATGGAGGGTGGCCGCGCGAGGGGATTTACGGTGAGGCGTTCTTGGCACGTGTTCAGGTAGCAGGTCATTTTCTGATCTAGAAATCTTTGAAGGGTTTTGGGTTTCGTTTTCGTATCTATGTTCCTTATGCAACTTGTCGGAGTGGTCGTGCATCGCCAGGACGTTGGCGAACCACCGTGCATGTGCACGGTGGTGTACAATGGAGCAGTTTTGGATTGGGACCATTTTGGGTGAATGCTCGAGTGAAACTCGAGTTTATCATAGGGTAGCTTCGGGTTTTTTTAGCTGGGTCGAAGTTTTCGAATAGAGGCGAGTATTCAGTAAGTTAAAATGTTAAGTTCTTTAAAAAAAAAGAGAAGAAGAAGAAATGTTACAGCAGGAAGAAAAGAACAGGAGGGAGTGAGAGGGAGAGACGCGGGAAAAGGGAGACGATGGCTCAAGATTTACTCGAGTAAAATGGGGGGTTTTCTTCGGTTCCTGTGTTCGTAGGCGAGAGAGTTAGTGACTGCAGTTTCTTCTATAACCTTAAAAAAAAAAAGATTAAGGAATTTTGAGTTTTATCAGGATTTCAACATTTTTAAAATTTAATAAATGTTTGACAATTTAAGTTAAACTTTTACAAATTAAATTGTTTAGTTAATGAATAACAAACATTTAAAATTCTTAACTAATGTTTAATTAAGTGATTAATTTAAGTTAATATAAATTTAATTATCATTTGAGGATTATAGTTAATAATAAGTTAGTTTCCAAATTTAAAGCAGAGTTTTGAGTGTTTCATTAAGTTGAGCAGTTAATATTAATTATTATTTCAGAAAGAAATTCAGAATATTTACAGTTAGTGATTCGTTAATAAATTTTGGGATTCACGAAATCGCAATTAACCACTTAAGCTAATTAATGGAAGGTAATAGTTAATTGATTAAGTAATTTAAGTCAGAATTAATAAATGGTTAATTGGCTAATTAGCAGTTAACAAATAAAGGAATTAAGTTCCACTAATTAATGATTAAGGTTATTTACTAATGTATGAGGAATATTTAATTAAGTAATTAAGACTTAATAATTGATTTGGTTAAGATTCATTAAATTGAATAATTTGAAAAGAAATAAGTAATTGATTGTTAATTAATGATTAATTAAATTAAGTAAGTAACTCTCAGGTAAATTAATTCTAAATTGAATTAATTACAAATAAACCTTCAAAGTGATTGCTTATGATTTGTCGTGTTGAATATCTGATTGTGATGTTTATGTAATGATATTCTGTGATGTTCTGTGATATATTATGTTATATCTAAGATGCTTGAATATGTTTTATCTATGATAAATGCTATGTTCGTTCAACTGTTAGATTTAAATTATTTAAAACTGTTAAGTTAATTAGACAACTTGGCCTTAAAATGGCGGTTGGATTCGATGAGACCGGGATCGGAAGAATCAATTTTGATTCTCCGAAAACCACATCAATCCAATTTAAACGTTAGGTCGTAAATCCTGAAATGATGATCGAGATGGTGTATTTAGAATGCAAGGGTTATCGTCGTTGACTCTGAGGGTGATTCCAAAATGAGTGTGACGAGATAATGCCTTCGGTTTCGTTCGAACCCGGAATGAACTTGTATGGATTGAATGCTTTCAACACATCGTCAGGCGGACGATGAGCATTCTAAGTGATATGTTCTTTAAAGGTAATCGTAGCCTCAAGCCTCATCAACCGGGAATGGCTAAAACAGGGGATGTGCAGCAAGGTTAGGTGGGTCATGCCCAAGCAGGACAAGATATTTCCCCTGTCTAGATGTCCCTTTTTATATTTCGGCTTAGTGGGCGGTTGCTAGCTACAACTGCGGGGTTTATCTTGTTCGGGACTGTTCAGTAAGGAATGGTTCCGGCCTTGTGTTGCAGGGGATGAAGGGAGTAATCCTCGGTACGGTGATCTAGGCCCCGTACTGTGACGGGCGGTACCCCGGTAGCCCTGCCATTGTATGGGATCCAATTTCCAATAAGCGCCGTACGATTTGATTGTGCCCAACTATGTTGAAATGTGAGATGTAAGCATTTCAACTATTTCTGTATTTTACTTGAAAACCCTAGACACTATTATAATATCACTGGATTTCCTATGAAATGTTTTGGTTAGCGTAAGGTAAAAACTTACCCGTATTTATTTGTGGGGAGTCTTACGTGATACCTTTATTTTCAAATGTTTTTCAAAAGTTAAACAACTTTAAACCGTTTACTCATACCAGACCCATGTCTGACCCGGAGTTTATTTTTTTTTTTCATAAACTCTCGGGTACCCAAAATTTTTACGGGTAGCCAAGGGATTCAGGTTAGCTTTGACGAACTCTGGAGGAGCAATGGAGCAGGAGGCTTCAGCGTTGTAGATATATATAGTTCCGCTGTGTGGGTATCTCTAAGTTGTATTGTATTGAGTTGTATTAACTAGATGGGTGTTTATAACTGTCTAGTATGTGATGAATGTAAGATTGTCACATGTATTGATATTGTATAACTCTGATATATGTACAAACTATGTATTATTTAAGTGATATATTATATTTTGTTCCGTTCCGCTGTGAGATTCTGATGTTGTTGTTCTTTCTTCTCTATCTTTTCTATTTTCTCATCCCTTTCTTTCTTAATGATGATACGTCTTTCTGGTAATAGAAGGGCGGGTCGTCATAGTTGGTATCAGAGCATAGGTTGGTGATAACCTTGGCTCTGGTAGTGATTACTCATATAATAGAGTCAGTAGAACTCTAAAATGAGTTTGAGTGTATTAATAGATATGAGCGCGTATTTGTTAGTGAATATAAAGTTGTTTTATATTGCGTTGATTGATTTATTGAGTGGTATATGAACCTTCGTTGGCACAGTCTCGAAAACTGTATCGAAGGGGTTTCTAAACACTTGAGCAGAGCAATTCGACACAATATTGATTTTTAAAGGTAGGGTAAATGAAATAATTTTACCCACAATTATATTTTAATATAAAGAAATATTTTTCTGAAATAACTATATATATACTTGGATGTTTGATTGTAATAGTACAATCGAACAAAAATTTAAATGTGAGTGGTTTATAACCAAATAAAATTATTTAGGAATGATTTTAAATAAAAAGGAATATAACTAAAATTTGATTAAACCAGAATTGAAGTCCCGAAAATTTGAAAGTGTTTAAATGAATTTAAGCAAAGGATTTGGAAATTTAAAAATCTTGGAAATGTTTGAAAAGTTTATCCAAAGATTTGAAGGGAATAATGGAATCTTGTTTTGGAAAATATTGTTGGTTATGATATTGTTTGAGGTTGTTGGGTATGCAAGTTGTTTCAAAATTTTCAAAAGGAGGAAATTTGTTTTGGTGAAAATAAGTGTTTGAAAGTTGAAAATTTGAGTTGATATACCAAGTAGGTATGTGTAGTTATCATTTCAAATTGGTTTGGAAATGGAAACCGGGCAATTGAATTTTAAGAAAAATTCTATTCAGATAATGTGGAAGGTTTAAATGGATCAACTATTGAATTTATAAATTAAAGTTGATATTAATATGATAAAAGTGGGAATTTTAATCCGGGAATTAAAATTTAATTTAAGTAAATGACAATAGGGAACATATTGGAGCTTAACCCGAGATAAAGTTAAATGAAATTGAAGTTCAAAATGAACTTAATTGGCTATAAAATTTGAAGGTAAAATGATTGTGATTGTAAGGTGGAAATTTATACCTTAAGATGCTAAGTATTATATATATATATATATATATATATATATATATATATCTGAAATTGTGGTTATAAAATGAAATGACCCAAATGAGTGATATAAACTTTTAAGAAAACAAATAAGTTTTGAGCTCATATATTGAGAAATAAATTTAAGGAATGGTAAGTAACTAAATTTAACTGAAGATGAGTTAAAATAAAAATTGAATTTAAATGAACTCAGTCGAGTTATAAATAATATTGAATAGAATAAAAACCCTTAGGTAAATAAGTAAATGTAAATCAAAGTAAGTAGTGAATTGGATTTAAATAGAAACGGTGTGAGTTGTAAACAAATCTAATTCAAGCATAAATTGAATGACTTTATTTTAAATTCAAAAATGAATTGTTAATGTAAATTAAAATTTTAAGGATGGATAAAAGAATAAACTAATCAGTAAGTAGTTGGGATTTGATTAAAAGAAAATCAAATCAAAGATTTAAAATGGAAGTTGGTAGAATAGAATGAACTTAAGTTATTAAGTGAAACAGTTAATGACTTAAATAAATTGTGAGATGATTAATTTAAAATATGGGTTGTCAAATTTAATATAATGGTTTGGAATCAAACTTTTGAAATGAAAGAAAATGTAATAGAAGGATTGTGAATAATTTAATTGGGATGGAATCAAGTGTAAATTGAATTGAAATCAATTTAAGATTTGTTATAAAGCTTAAGTGAATGTTTATTCACAATAATATTGTTAAATTGCCTAAGGAAATGGGTTGTTTGAAGCAAATGAGAATTAGATAAATTCTATGAATTATTGGAAGAAAAATAAGATGATTTTGAATATGAGTTTGTTTTGCAAGTAAGTTGTAAATTCCTTTTAATTAAAAGGAAATGGTTTGAGAATTGATTGAAATTAATTGTGTTGAGGATCGGAACCTTACATATGTGCTTATAAAAATATGTAATGGAGACTCTGCCATAATTTTTCAAAATTTAAAAAAAAAAGGAATTTTAATTTAAAATTTTTAGCAACAAAACAATTTCAAATTGAAAATTTAAAGTAAACTAATGAATGAAACTAAAAAAATAATAATAATAATAATAGGAATCAGTTATAAATGGAGATGATCAATAAAGGTTCAATATTCAGAGATTAAGAAAGTTGAATTTATATGGAATTGGTAATTCATATTTTCTTAAGAAGATATAAAGGCTAAAGTGGCATAGTAATAATATAAAAGTATATATAATGCTTATATTAAGCTTAAGAAATGAATGGTGGAATTCTTAAGTAAAATTTGATATTGAAAAAAACAAAAAAATTATTTATTCCAAGTGGATAGAATCAGGATAATGTGCATAAAAGAAAATTGATATGGTTGATAATCAATGGATATAAATACGTAGGATGTACGTATATTATTTTATTCGCATAACGAACTGATCCAGATTCGAGCACAGAATTTCGAGATAGTTATATCGATCCGCGTTAGGATTTTTCACTCGATTTTCGACGACGAACCATGGATTTGGATTTTGATTGATGTTGGAAATTCTCTATCATAGTAGTGACTATGCATGGAGAATGACAGTTTCTGATCAACAAACCAGTTCTGAGTCCGCACTAGGAAGTCGGGTGGACGATACTAGTTCGGAAATGAAATTGTGTGATCGAGCGATCGGATTTGATATTGCGTACGAATGGTATATGTACATCGTACGGGCTAGATATAGAAATTCTGTAAAAGAGTCAATTAAATTTGGAAAGAGTTAGTACTGTTGCTTTTAAAATTGAAATGCTAAAATGGATGTCTGGAAATAATTGTGTATTCCATATATCTCAGGAAATATGTTCATGATTCATCATTAATTGTTAAACTGGTAATTCAGGAATTTGGAGGTTGAATCAAATTTAACTGTGGTCAGGAATCCACTTCGGATTGTTGATCATCGAGAGACAACTCTCGATAATTTTAGGGAAGCTTATCTGGAATTGTGTTCGGATAACTAGGGTTGTTTGTTAGAATAGACTGTTTATTTGTTTGTTATTGAATGATATGTATGTTTGGATGGTTAATATAAAAGCTTAAATTTACTATTGTTTAAATTTCGGGGACGAAATTCTTTTAAGGGGGAAGGAATGTAACGACCCTGGATTTCGGCCCCGGTTATTTTTAATAAATGTTTAATCTAATTAAATATAAAATGTGAATTGATCATATTTAAATGAATATGATTTTGAAAGTATTGCCATCTATTTATATAAACTGTATTTTTAAAAAAGGAAATTGATTTGAAAATTGAAATAAGTATTTCAGTAATATTCCCGATAAAAATCTATTTTTATATCATTACTTAAAATACTTTACATTGTTTTTATTTAGTATAAAATAATACGTATTGATGATAATGTTGAAATTCTAAAATAAGTTTCTTAACAGTATTCTTAATAAAATTGAACTCATATAATTAAAATAGAATGCTTTCTCTTATTTTAAATTAATAAAGATATTTGGATGATAATGTTTAAATAAAAATCTAATTCTACAAATTTAAAATATAAATTTTAAATATAAGCTAAACACATGAATATAATCTAATACTTGAAGGTTAAAAATACAAATAGAAATAAGTTAAATTAGATGTAAGTAAATCATATTGAACATAATTTACTATGGATAGTCAAAGTATAAAATGAAAACAAAAACCATAAAAAATAAAATAAATAAATAAACCTGACAATATGTTTATAAATTAGTAGGCTAGAATAATACCAGATAAAAACAAACATATTTATACAAAAGCTAAACTTATAAAACAACACAATGTATATAATTATTTCAAGCTAAGAAAAAAAAAGGAATAATAATTACAACCATGTGTATATAAACCAGGTAAGCTAAAAGAGGACAAATGTTTTACACCAAGCTTCTCACACAAGCTTTTGGCCTGCATATATGTCTGCATACAATATTATGTACAGCTAAAACATCATAAGTATGAAGACAAATTGAAAACTTGCAAATTTTATATGTATGAGTAAGCCAAGAATTCACAGCATATAAACATAACGGTACAAACAAAAACTGCAAATATCTTTATGTATATTGTATGTGTCAGCAAGCATTGGTTATGTTAGCATAAGTAGAAACATAAGCAATTAATTAGCCCACTTTTCTGTCTAAAGAACATTTTCCAGCCGCAATTGTTGAAGCATCTTAGGTCTTAGTACAATTACAAATAAAGAAAAAAAAATTATATTAAGTTAAAGCTTGTGTAAGAAGACTTATGTTCAAAGTTATATATACATGTATTCATCTGTTCTTACCTTTTAGTTCTGTGATAACTTCAAAAGCCTGATTAAGCAAAGAAGAAAAAAAAAATCAAAACTTTATATTCTCAAGCTTAATCAAATTCTAGCAGAAGAAAGTTGCAGGAACTCAAACTTCAAACTGCAGTATCCAAGCTACAAGTTTCTCGCATCATTCAACTACTCTCTGTTTCAAGTTTCAACAGTGTTGTGTGAGCAAACCTTCTTTCAAACTAGCCTTCTTTACTTCTTCCACCTGTGAGTAAACATACTTTCTTAAATTATAAACATGATAATTAGTTTATGATATGTGTGATTGCTATATATATATATATATTGAATATAGATGAACCTGTACTTATCTTATACACTGGAAGCTTCTGTGCATGTTCTGTTCTAGCTTCTGAACTTCTGAATAGAAGAAGTAAAAGATATTAATACTCTCCCACTTGAATTAAGTTTTAACCTAAAAGATGTAAGTAATTCCAATTGTTTAATATAAAACAAAGTTTGAGATTATGTTTGAACCATAACAGTAAGATGTAACACTGTTTTCTTCAAATCTCAGGTAAAAGAAACCAAAGGCCAAATTTTGAATATTTGAATTTGTAAATTGAATAACATATTTAGTGTTCATATACATAACTATGATTTTTAACATAAAAATCTTGATTTTTAGGCAAAGATCAAAGGTGTAGTTTTAAAATAAAACTAAGTGGGGTTTGTGTCAATTCTGGAAGTTTGAGTCAATTTTAACTTCTGTAAATTTACAAGAAGCAAGATTTTAATCCATATGATCCAAGAAAAATGTCAAAAAAATTCTCGAATGTAGGGATTTTGGAATTGGATCAAGAGTAGGGTTTTAGTGTAAATGTTTTGTATGCTCTGTAAAAACTTGATTTCGGCATCATGAGTAAACCGAGTGGAACGCGAGTTTAAGTGATGTTAGGTAGGGGTGTGAGTGACGTTTTGGTGGAGATTCATCACCTCCGGTGATGGAGGGTGGCCGCGCGAGGGGATTTACGGTGAGGGGTTCTTGGCTCGTGTTCAGGTAGCAGGTCATTTTCTGATCTAGAAATCTTTGAAGGGTTTTGGGTTTCGTTTTCGTATCTATGTTCCTTATGCAACTTGTCGGAGTGGTCGTGCATCGCCAGGACGTTGGCGAACCATCGTGCATGTGCACGGTGGTGTACAGTGGAGCAGTTTTGGATTGGGACCATTTTGGGTGAATGCTCGAGTGAAACTCGAGTTTATCATAGGGTAGCTTCGGGTTTTTTTTTAGCTGGGTCGAAGTTTTCGAATAGAGGCGAGTATTCAGTAAGTTAAAATGTTAAGTTCTTTAAAAAAAAAAAGAGAAGAAGAAGAAATGTTACAGCAGGAAGAAAAGAACAGGAGGGAGTGAGAGGGAGAGACGCGGGAAAAGGGAGACGATGGCTCAAGATTTACTCGAGTAAAATGGGGGGTTTTCTTCGGTTCCTGTGTTCGTGGGCGAGAGAGTTAGTGACTGCAGTTTCTTCTATAACCTTAAAAAAAAAAAGATTAAGGAATTTTGAGTTTTATCAGGATTTCAACATTTTTAAAATTTAATAAATGTTTGACAATTTAAGTTAAACTTTTACAAATTAAATTGTTTAGTTAATGAATAACAAACATTTAAAATTCTTAACTAATGTTTAATTAAGTGATTAATTTAAGTTAATATAAATTTAATTATCATTTGAGGATTATAGTTAATAATAAGTTAGTTTCCAAATTTAAAGCAAAGTTTTGAGTGTTTCATTAAGTTGAGCAGTTAATATTAATTATTATTTCAAAAAGAAATTCAGAATATTTACAGTTAGTGATTCATTAATAAATTTTGGGATTCACGAAATCGCAATTAACCACTTAAGCTAATTAATGGAAGGTAATAGTTAATTGAATAAGTAATTTAAGTCAGAATTAATAAATGTTTAATTGGCTAATTAGCAGTTAACAAATAAAGGAATTAAGTTCCACTAATTAATGATTAAGGTTATTTACTAATGTATGAGGAATATTTAATTAAGTAATTAAGACTTAATAATTGATTTGGTTAAGATTCATTAAATTGAATAATTTGAAAAGAAATAAGTAATTGATTGTTAATTAATGATTAATTAAATTAAGTAAGTAACTCTCAGGTAAATTAATTCTAAATTGAATTAATTACAAATAAACCTTCAAAGTGATTGCTTATGATTTGTCGTGTTGAATATCTGATTGTGATGTTTATGTAATGATATTCTGTGATGTTCTGTGATACATTATGTTATATCTAAGATGCTTGAATATGTTTTATCTATGATAAATGCTATGTTTGTTCAACTGTTAGATTTAAATTATTTAAAACTGTTAAGTTAATTAGACAACTTGGCCCTTAAAATGGCGGTTGGATTCGATGAGACCGGGATCGGAAGAATCAATTTTGATTCTCCGAAAACCACATCAATCCAATTTAAACGTTAGGTCGTAAATCCTGAAATGATGATCGAGATGGTGTATTCAGAATGCAAGGGTTATCGTCGTTGACTCTGAGGGTGATTCCAAAATGAGTGTGACGAGATAATGCCTTCGGTTTCGTTCGAACCCGGAACGAACTTGTATGGATTGAATGCTTTCAACACATCGTCAGGCGGACGATGAGCATTCTAAGTGATATGTTCTTTAAAGGTAATCGTAGCCTCAAGCCTCATCAACCGGGAATGGCTAAAACAGGGGATGTGCAGCAAGGTTAGGTGGGTCATGCCCAAGCAGGACAAGATATTTCCCCTGTCTAGATGTCCCTTTTTATATTTCGGCTTAGTGGGCGGTTGCTAGCTACAACCGCGGGGTTTATCTTGTTCGGGACTGTTCAGTAAGGAATGGTTCCGACCTTGTGTTGCAGGGGATGAAGGGAGTAATCCTCGGTACGGTGAACTAGGCCCCGTACTGTGACGGGCGGTACCCCGGTAGCCCTGCCATTGTATGGGATCCAATTTCCAATAAGCGCCGTACGATTTGATTGTGCCCAACTATGTTGAAATGTGAGATGTAAGCATTTCAGCTATTTCTGTATTTTACTTGAAAACCCTAGACACTATTATAATATCACTGGATTTCCTATGAAATGTTTTGGTTAGCGTAAGGTAAAAACTTACCCGTATTTATTTGTGGGGAGTCTTACGTGATACCTTTATTTTCAAATGTTTTTCAAAAGTTAAACAACTTTAAACCGTTTACTCATACCAGACCCATGTCTGACCCGGAGTTTATTTTTGTTTTTCATAAACTCTCGGGTACCCAAAATTTTTACGGGTAGCCAAGGGATTCAGGTTAGCTTTGACGAACTCTGGAGGAGCAATGGAGCAGGAGGCTTCAGCGTTGTAGATATATATAGTTCCGCTGTGTGGGTATCTCTAAGTTGTATTGTATTGAGTTGTATTAACTAGATAGGTGTTTATAACTGTCTAGTATGTGATGAATGTAAGATTGTCACATGTATTGATATTGTATAACTCTGATATATGTACAAACTATGTATTATTTAAGTGATATATTATATTTTGTTCTGTTCCGCTGTGAGATTCTGATGTTGTTGTTCTTTCTTCTCTATCTTTTCTATTTTCTCATCCCTTTCTTTCTTAATGATGATACGTCTTCCTGGTAATAGAAGGGCGGGTCGTCACACATATCATGATACCACCTCTATGCAGAAGGAATGACATACACTAAAGGGCGCTACCCCTAATAACCTTGCTGCATCCTTCCTGTTTTGACCATTTCCAGGGTGTGAGGTCTAACGAAGCCTCGTCCACAAAGCCACGCTTTGGTACAAAGCCATGCTCTAGGTCAACAAATGATCAAAGTAATGATCACAAAGATAAATGATCAAACAAATGATCACATCACAAATGATCAAACAATGATCATTTCACAGCAACACTCAGCATGTCACATTACCAAATTGGGAATATATCGCTGATAACCATCAACTACATGACCGATGAGCTCGTACGTCTCAGAGAAGGGTGTTAAGCTAAGAGGATAAATTCTCCGCCACCAACAGAAATATATTTGAAAGAAATCATCTTTATATCTCAATTTGTAATGTCAGACACACAATCAATACAAGTCTGTTCCGGGATCGAACAGAACCGAAGGCACTTACAAAGAAGTCCTTGCAATTCGGATATTCACTAATCACGTCCGGACTTCTCATCACATATGGAGTCTCTATACCGGGGACCAGTCGATGCAAAGACATTCTACGAGTTGTCCATTCGCTTTTGAAAATATCCGGTCTTCAATACCGGTCTTCAATACCGGTCTTCAAATGCAATTCATAACGACGTATCACATATTCGGAATGGGTTATACGACCCCAAGGTCCTTTCCCGGCTAACCCGAATAGTGAGCGCTTATTTTAAAAAAATAAGTGTGGCATTCAAATTCAAACAAATCACAACAAATACCCATTCAAAGGTAAATATTGATAGTCGGTTATTGAACTATCAATGGATATGCACAACATCACCAGATTCCAAATTATTTTCCAAATTATTTATTTTTCAAAAATATCTTTACAAGATATATAATTTTCACACTTCAACCATTTGAAAACAATTTTTAAATCACTTTTCATCTTTACCACTTTTGAAAACAAATTTCAATCATTTTCCTTACGTGGAAATACTTTCATTTCAACATGGTTCATTTAAACCCATTAAATAAATCCTTAACGATTTACTTTATATTTACGTTCCAAATCCGTAAATTAATTCCCCTTTTCATTTATAAATTCCATAGTGAATTTACAATTCCAAAATATTTGTGAATGTACGATTTCAATTATTCATTTTCAATTTATCTTCAAAAAGATAAATTCTCAAAACGTTTCATTTTGCCTTAGAAAAACATTTCCATACTTACTTATTAATAAGTAATTCATAAATCTATTTATTTTCAACATTTGAGAAATATTCAATATACTTAAAACGAAATTAAGTATATATTTCATTCTTTAAGGAAATCATTCTCTTAAACATATTTATTAGGGCCAAAACGAATGTTACGTAAACCATCGTTACGACAACCCAAAATCACTAGTATAGGGATTCGAAATTAAGATAGATATATAAATCCCAATACTAAATAAAACATTTCCTTTCGGAAATCATTTACTATAACAACAGTGTTATAGTCCACCATTTCCTTTTATTTCTCGAAAACGTCTATTTCAACAATGAATGTTGAAATCTATGGTTTCGAATCTTAACACATTTTAAAAACATCGTTAGATCGTTTTAATTCTATTTAAAACATCACATCCAAAACATTTTCTTTAACATATTATTCACTATTCAAAAACGTGAATATACTTTGTTAACCAATTTCATCATTTCTATACATTTTATTTTAAAGGATTATTCACTGTCTAAAACGTGAATATAACTCCATTAATAAGCTATAACAATTTACTTATCAAAATAAGCCGTTTGCGGATTTATAAACAATGTTTATAAATTCCATTTCTATTTATTTTATAACAACTTCCTTTTATAAATCTCCTTTTGTGACAACCCGGAATTTTCTAGCAATATCGATTTAATAATCTGCATTAAAAATTAAATTGATTTGATATATTTTTGTTAATTAAATCTGAATTGATACTTTTCTTTTAATAAATATCTAATTGGTAAATTTTATCTGTTAAAATAAAACCATTGTTTTCTATTTATAAATATATATATATATATATGTATGTATATATATATTTGTATACATTGTAAATAGATGAGATTTGTTTTAAAGTTTAACTAATAAGTTATGTTTCAAATGCCAATATATATTTTAGTGAATTGGAAATTATGATTTATTTAATATAAACTTTTCTAAGCTAAATAAATAAATAAATATAGGGTTTTAAATACATAAGATAATGCTTAAATAGTTTGTAACTTATTTTAACTTAAGTTTAAATTTAAATTTATTAACAAAAAAAAGATATGTTTTCTTTTCAGTATAACTTGATTAAAATATGGATTTCAAAGTATATATGAGTTTTTAATATAATTTTGTCAAACGATACTTTAATATATATTATAAAATAAGCAATTTATAATAAAAAGATAATTTAATTTATTTACCATTTCAAATTGATAAATGAGTTACTTTTAAATAATATTAACAAATAAAAATACAAGACTACAAGATAAATTGGAAAAAAAAATATAGAGTAAGTACATTGGTTAAATTATAATAACATATCAACTATAAAGTTTATTTAGTTTTCAAACAACAAAACAAAAATGATAACATTCACATACCTTTCAAAATAATAATAAGACAACAATGAAACTAGAAACAAATAATTTTCAAATTTGTAAACTATCATAAGAATGAACTGCAGCATATATATATATATATATATATATATATGTTTTAAAGCATCAAGACAAATATCTATTGTACAAACAATATTTGTTTAAATGAGTAGGCTGATTTGAAGCAAATGACAGTAACAAAGAATCTTCAAGTTTGTAACTGGCTAAAGACATCTAGAAACAATCAAATGTGTGCAGGCCGAAGTAGATAAAACAAATAAAGACAGTAACAAAAACAAATGTATACATGAAAGCTTGCTAAGGAAGACTGTGTAATGCATTCTTAAGCAAACAAACAAAAGTCATTAATGTAAAATCTTTCTAGTACTCAATGTATTTCATATCAGCCTCCATCTAAAATATCTTTGTTTTAAAATCTGTACAAACAAAAGATTTGTATGCTATATTGTACAAATATTGTTACAGTTTTATGAAACATAATTATATATCCCTGTCTCTTTTCTTTTCTATAAATCTTCATTTCAGTTCGAGCTGGGTAAAGACTAAAATAAACTTCATTAAAAACCTATTTCAAACTCAAACAAAGCTTCTACTTGAACATCAACCAAGATTCTATACCATTGAGAATCAAAGAAGAGTGTTAGCCTGTAAATTTCAAGCCTGTTTCACATTTCAGTTCAAAAGTGGCTCTGTTCTTTTACTTTTCAAGCGAGTAACTTTTTAAATCAAAACTAAATAAATAGATTTCTGTTGGTTGTAAAGTTCTATGATGGATGATACTTGTTTATGCATATATAGTGATAACTTAGTGTTAAAAATATCTGTAAACATGCATGTTTGGATTGTATATTTGGGCATTGACAGCCTCTGTTCTTTCACAAATGCAAGAAAGTAACTTCATATTTAATAACTTAAACTTCAATCTAGTTGATGATTAAAATACGAGACTTTGCTTTGGGTGAAATAAATACATATATTGGTGAATAAGCCCGTGCATGTATATAGAATCATCAGGGTATAAAGTGAAACTGGAAGTGTTTGTATATGCTTGCTCTTTGTTACTCTGTAAACAAAATCTTGCCATCAAAAATAATTTACTCCTTTTCTGATTTATGAATGAACTTAAGATTTGAACAAAAGATGTTTGTATCATTATAAACTAAGTTTAAAAATTTAGTTAAGATAAAAACAACTTAAAACTTTTCTCTGGAACCCAAATCTCTGAGCAAACTCAAGATTGACCAAATTTCGACTTTCACCGATCGTTGATTCAGGTAGCTTACTAAAATTTATACCGAAAATGATGAATTTTAAGGTAGGTTTGGGAATTTTTAAGGGGGTATTATGAGAGCAGTTTGTGTTTTAGTGTTTTGGGCATTTCGAGTCGCCGTAGGCGATCACATTGATCTGGGGGGTCGAGCCTCTGACTGGGGGTAGAGGAGGCTACCGGGGATCAAGGAAAAATAGTGGGTGGCGGCGCAATGGGTTGTGGGAGCGTCGGCGTGGGTTTAAAGTTTCTAAACCTAAATTTTACTGTGCTTTGAAGTTTGGATCACCGCTGTCAGTGCTTGCGTTCGAGTGTCGCGTGGTTTTGAAGGGAGGTAGCGGGGAGATGAACGATGTCAGGGCCAGAGTTTGGTGGCCTCTGGTGGTCGGAGCACCGCGCGCGTGGTGTTGACAGGTTGGGGAAGAAAGTAAGGTTGTGTTTTATGGGTTTTGTGTTTTTTTTCTTCTTCAAATTCATTTTCGTACGCGCCTGGGGAAGACTCGAAGCAATGCTGTTGTTTTCTCAGGAATTTCGTGGGTTTACTCGAAGTAAACCAGAGGGGGTCGGGTTATTGGTGTTTCAGGTTTTATAACCTGTAACTGTTTTTTTACAGTTTTGAAATCTGGGTTTAAAATTTAATCAAAGTCAAGCCTTGTTTTATATCAAGTTTAAAAAGTGAATTTAAGTTAGTTTTTGAAACGTAGTTGGAAACAATTAAGTTTTCAAAATTTAAATTATTTTAATAACTTAAAAGTGTTTAATAATTAAAGTATTTTTTAGTAGAGTTGAATTCAAATGAAAATATAAACTGTTAAGGAAAGATTGACACAAGTTAACTCAAAAATTGAAATTAAGACCTAGATATGAAATTCTAGATTTCGAACTAAAATAAAGTTTTATGATTTAAATTGATTGAAATAAGTGATAATGTTAAGTAAGTTTTAAAAGGGTTTAGAAAAAAAAATCAGTTTTAAAACTTTATTAAGGATAAATTGGTTTTTAGTTAGAAAGTAAATTGAAATAAATGTTTTAAACATATTGGAATTGAAAACATAATCAATAATAAGAATGGTTTACTTTAATTCATGAAGTTTTAGAATTTTATATGCATTTACCTTTAAGTTAATTAGGTAAGAATAATTAATGATGGATATTAATTAATTTAGTAATTATAAGTTTAAAAGTAGTAATTAAAGTTAAATAATAAATTAATTAACTAATATGTGATTAAGAACCATAGATTAGATTTTGATTTAAATTAATAAATTTTAATGGTTAATCAAACTTATAATTAAGAATGATAAATAGAAGGAATAATTAAATAAGTGTTAATGAAGATCATTAACTAGATTACTTTATAATTAATTAATGTAATTGATTTTTAATAAATTAATTGGATTAATTAATTCAATAATAATCATTGTAATAGTTTAATTGTAATTAATTATTTGAAAGGTAATTAAGAAATTAATTACTTATTGATTGTGTAAATTGATTTAATTTGAGTTAATTAATTTAGTTTGATTAACCGATATTTTGGTAGTAAATTACTTAGTGAAGTAATTGATGAAATCATTGGATGATGAGAAATGGAAGTAATTGGAGTATAATTACTTGAAATTAATCAAGGGATTAATTAAGAGTGTTGTTGAGGAATAATTAATTAAGGACGGTTAATCACTGTATGTATTAATCAAGAGGGTTAATATTTGTGATTTGAAGATTTGTATTTTTAATAAAATAACAAATGGAAATGTAATTAGAAATCATTCATTAACATAATTAATTATGGGATTGGAAATTGATTTATTCGGGAATAATAAATCAACAAGATAATTAAACGGTAATAAATCTAAATAAATGTAATTAATTAATGGATTTATTCAAGTTTAATGTCTGTACATAAATTGAGGAAACTACTGGAATGCAGTAAAAGATATTTAAATCAAAGATGATTAATTTGAATATATATAAGTAATTGATAATAAGATTTAAATTAAGTTAATTAATTTTAATTAATTTTAAGAAATCATTTGATGATTTGGTAAGTGTAATTACTTAGTGTAATTAATGGAGTATAATTACTTAGAAAAGTAATTAGATGATAATTACTTGATGAAATTAGTATAAGATGATTTGTACATGAAGAAATTTGGGTAATTTCTTTTGTAATTAATCAAAGGATTAATTTATGGAAATAATTAATTATGGGAGGATTAATAACTAATTAAGGATAGTTAATTACTGTTTTGTTATTAATCAAGGGTGATTAATAATCGTGTTTAAATAGAGATTTAACCACTTGATATAATTAAATTAAAGAAAGCAATTTAACATAAATGGAAGATCATTAATTAATATAATTAATGATGTAATTAAAAATTGTTTAATTAAGGAATAACAAATAGGAAGTAAACAAATGTTAATCTACTATGAATGATTTAGAATAATTCATTTGAGAAATAAATTAAAGACTAAATTACTTCTTATAATTAGAGAATGATTAATTAATTCTATTAATGATTGTGAGAGCAGGATTTATGGAATGAGTAATTAATTTAATTTATTTTAAATTAATTAAAGATGGAAGTAGTTAATTTAATTCATTTTAAATTAATTATAGCTTGTGATTCATAAATCATTACTTATGGATGATATTGATATTTCATTGATTGATTGTGATCTTAGAAATGAGATGGATAATATCTATGTGATATGGATGTATAGTTTAAGTATGATAATATTTAATTATCTGTTTGGATGATATTAGTTATCTGTTTATGATAATGTGATTATCTATTATGAGATGTGAATTATCTATCTGTGCATATTGATAATATTGAATTGACTGTTAAGACTAAATAGACAACTTGGCCTTAAAAGACACGTTTTGGATTTCGATGAGACCGGGATCGGGTTTCCTTATTTGGAACATCCGAAAACCACATCGACTCCAAATTAACGATAGGTCGTGAATCTGAAGTGAAGATGAAGACTCAGAATGCAAGGATTATCGTCGTTAACTCCGAGGGTGATTCCAAAATGAGTGTAACGAGATGATGCCTTCGGTTTCGTTCGAACTCGGAACGAACTTGTATGGATTGAATGCTTTCAACACATCATCAGGCGGACGATGAGCATTCTAAGAGATATGTTCTATAAAGGTAATCGTAACCTCAAGCCTCATCAACCGGGAATGGCTAAAACAGGGGAGGTGCAGCAAGGTTCGGTGGGTCATGCCCAAGCAGGACAAGGATATTCCCCTGTCTAGATGTCCCTTTTTATTCGGTTGTGTGGGCAGTTGGTCTGCAGCCAACTGCGGGGTTTATCTTGCTCGGGACTGTTCAGTAAGGAATGGTTTCGGCCTTGTGTTGCAGGGGGTCGGGAGTGATCCTCGGTACGTTGATGTAGGCCACGTACTGTGACGGACGGTACCCTAGTAGCCCTGCCATTGTATGGAATCCACAATCCAATAAGTGCCAACGGTTTTGATTGTATTACCCACTTTTGTGGCTAGTAGCTGGAATTTAATAGATGTAACAATTTAGGTTATTTTCTATTTACTTGAAAACCCTAGACCTATTATAATATCACGGGATTTCCTATCAAATGTTTTGGTTAGCGTAAGGTAAAAACTTTTCCATGTTTATGTGTGGGAAGTCTTACGTGATACCTTTTGTTTTCAAAGGATTTTCGAAATTAAGCAACTTTAACCTGTTACTCACACCAGACCCATGTCTGAACCGATGTTTATTTTCTGTTTTTCATAAACTCTCGGGTATCCAAATTTTTACGGGTAGCTAAGGGATTCAGGTTTAGCTTTGATGAATTCTGGAGGAGCAATGAAGCAGGAGGCTTCAACATTGTAGATATATATATAGTTCCGCTGTGTTGGTATCTCTGAGTCTTATTGTTTGAGCTGTATTGTATTGTGTTGTGTTGTATTAACTAGACAGGTGTTTATAACTGTCTAGTATGTGATGTACTATATGTATCACTCTGATTGATGTTATATATTATGTAAATACTTATGTGATTAATATAATTTATTCGTTCCGCTGTGAGACTCTGTTGTTGTTGTTTTTTCTTCTCTATCTTTTCTATTTTCTCACCCTTTTCTTTCTTTAAAAACAATACGTCTTCCTGGGCGTAGGAAGTCGGGTCGTTACAGTGGCACCAGAGCGCTAGGTTGAGTGAATACCTAGGCTCTTGAGTGATTTCTTTCCTGAGAGAGTGTATTTGTAACTTTGTGTGTATATATATATACATTTTCATTTCTATCTATTTGTTGGGTTACCTGTTTGGGTTTTCCAATATAAGTATAAGGATAGATTGGGTAGTGGTGTGTGTAACACGACTACCTGTGGTTGGAAGTATGTCTGATGAGACTGTAGACCAAATACCGTCTCAAGTAAATTTGTTATATAAGGATTTCACAAAATCTCTGGAGGAAAACTGTTAAGATTTGGAGTCCATTTTTGTGGTACAAGATTGGATGAGTAGAATTTGGATTTTTGTCAGTTGAGCAAAAGTTAGAAATATTATCTTGGTAAATCAAGAAGTAGTGGTTGTGTGTTGAGATGCAGTAGCGATGGATTGTTTCCGAAGAAGTTCCCAAGGATTTTTGGATAAGGAAGCGTGTCTGCATTAGTATTGAGGCTGAGTCCAGCTGAATGTTGTGTTTGGCTTTGAGGCCCGAGTCTTTCGAGGAATTTGGGTTAAGGAATTTTTGGCATCAGTAGCAGTGTTGCAGCCTAGATTGTTCTGCCGACACGCGAGGAAGTCATTTGTCAGCAGTTATTTAGAGGTGAAGTTCAGAGGCAGTTTTGTGGATCCATTTCCTCAATGGATTGTCTAGATAAGCTTAAGCTGTTCAGATTGGTAAGAAGAAAACAGTTTTCTTTGGATATTAGCCGGGGTTGATCGCAAAAGAGACTTGCGATAGTTCAGTACTCTCTGGGATGGCAGAATTTTCCCGAATATCTTTGAAGAGGTCGGTGGGTTGCCTTAGCATCTGAGGAGTTGAGTTTGGTATCGACTGGATTCCAGAAGTAGTGTCGATGGTTCAGGCTAGTAGTAGAATGGTTTCGAGAGAGAATTTGGTAAAGCGGTTCAGGTTTTGGAGGAATTTCTGAATTTATTTTGGATCTGTTGAACCATATTTTTTTTGTAATGTGTTGTCCAGTTTGTGCTTATGTGTATCATCAGCATTTTCATCTACCCTAGATCAGAGTTGAACAGCGGAAGCAGTTGGGAGTGCATCTGTTTTTCTTTTCTGGAAAAAGAGAAGTTGTTTTCTACTGAGGGTAGTAAAGGTTGTGTTCTTGGTTTTGGTTGGTTTTGAGAAGATCATTCTACTGTATTGTTTTCAGATTCAGATTGTTTTAGGAGTTATCAGCAAAAGATGAGCTGATCAGTTAAGATGAAGACAGCTCTGGATCATCAAAGGAAGTTGGTAAATAAGAGACGAAGGAATTTGGATTTCAGAGTCGTAAATTTGATTAGGGTGAATTTTCTCTGATTCAAAGGAGCTCTATAGATTAGTAGTATATACTGTTTAGATTCTATAGATCGAGTATTCCGGTATTATACTGGGAAACTCTAGGGAGCTCTATCCAGAATTTTGTATGGATAGTTAGCTTTGTTGATTGAGTTGATTGGTTGTGATGATTGTTATCATGTGATTGATATATGCTTATGGTTTAAAATTAATTAAAATCTTAAATATATTATTAAATCACTTTTGCTTTTAAATTTCAGGGACGAAATTCTTTAAGGGGGGAGGAATGTGACAACCCGGAATTTTCTAGCAATATCGATTTAATAATCTGCATTAAAAATTAAATTAAATTGATATATTTTTGTTAATTCAATCTTAATTGATACTTTTCTTTTAATAAATATCTAATTGGTAAATTTTATCTGTTAAAATAAAACCATTGTTTTCTATTTATAAATATATATATATATATATATATATATATATATTTGTATACATTGTAAATAGATGAGATTTGTTTTAAAGTTTAACTAATAAGTTATGTTTCAGATGCTAATATATAATTTAGTGAATTGGAAATTATGATTTATTCAATATAAACTTTTCTAAGCTAAATAAATAAATAAATATAGGGTTTTAAATACATAAGATAATGCTTAAATACTTTGTAACTTATTTTAACTTAAGTTTAAATTTACATTTATTAACAAAAAAAAGATTTGTTTTCTTTTTAGTATAGCTTGATTAAAATATGGATTTCAAAGCATATATGAGTTTTAATATAATTTTGTCAAATGATACTTTAATATATATTATAAAATAAGCAATTTATAATAAAAAGATAATTTAATTTATTTACCATTTCAAATTGATAAATGAGTTACTTTTAAATAATATAAACAAATAAAAATACAAGACTATAAGATAAATTGGAAGAAAAAAAATATAGAGTAAGTACATTGGTTAAATTATAATAACATATCAACTATAAAGTTTATTTAGTTTTCAAACAACAAAACAAAAATGATAACATTCACATACCTTTCAAAATAATAATAAGACAACAATGAAACTAGGAACAAATAATTTTCAAATTTGTAAACTATCATAAGAATGAACTGCAGCATATATATATATATGTTTTAAAGCATCAAGACAAATATCTATTGTACAAACAATATTTGTTTAAATGAGTAGGCTGATTTGAAGCAAATGACAGTAACAAAGAATCTTCAAGTTTGTAACTGGCTAAAGACATCTAAAAACAATCAAATGTGTGCAGGCCGAAGTAGATAAAACAAATAAAGACAGTAACAAAAACAAATGTAGACATAAAAGCTTGCTAAGGAAGACTGTGTAATGCATTCTTAAGCAAACAAACAAAAGTCATTAATGTAAAATCTTTCTAGTACTCAATGTATTTCATATCAGCCTCCATCTAAAATATCTTTGTTTTAAAATATGTACAAACAAAAGATTTGTATGCTATATTGTACAAATATTGTTACAGTTTTATGAAACATAATTATATATCCCTGTCTCTTTTCTTTTCTATAAATCTTCATTTCAGTTCGAGCTAGGTAAAGACTAAAATAAAATTCATTAAAAACCTATTTCAAACTCAAACAAAGCTTCTACTTGAACATCAACCAAGATTCTATACCACTGAGAATCAAAGAAAAGTGTTAGCCTGTAAATTTCAAGCCTGTTTCACATTTCAGTTCAAAAGTGGCTCTGTTCTTTTACTTTTCAGGTGAGTAACTTTTTTAATCAAAACTAAATAAATAGATTTCTGTTGCTTGTAAAGTTCTGTGATGGATAATACTTGTTTATGCATATATAGTGATAACTCAGTGTTAAAAATATCTGTAAACATGCATGTTTGGATTGTATATTTGGGCATTGACAGCCTCTGTTCTTTCACAAATGCAAGAGAGTAACTTCATATTTAATAACTTAAACTTCAATCTAGTTGATGATTAAAATCTGAGACTTTTCTTTGGGTGAAATAAATACATATATTGGTGAATAAGCCTGTGCATGTATACAGAATCATCAGGGTATAAAGTGAAACTGGAAGTGTTTGTATATGCTTGCTCTCTGTTACTCTGTAAACAAAATCTTGCCATCAAAAATAATTTACTCCTTTTCTGATTTATGAATGAACTTAAGATTTGAACAAAAGATGTTTGTATCATTATAAACTAAGTTTAAAAATTTAGTTAAGATAAAAACAACTTAAAACTTTTCTCTGGAACCCAAATCTCTGAGCAAACTCAAGATTGACCAAATTTTGACTTTCACCGATCATTGATTCAGGTAGCTTACTAAAATATATACCGAAAATGATGAATTTTAAGGTAGGTTTGGGAATTTTTAAGGGGGTATTATGAGAGCAGTTTGTGTTTTAGTGTTTTGGGCATTTCGAGTCGCCGTAGGCGATCACGTTGATCTGGAGGGTCGAGCCTCTGACTGGGGGTGGAGGAGGCTACCATGGATCAAGGAAAAATAGTGGGTGGCGGCGCAATGGGTTGTGGGAGCGTCGGCGTGGGTTTAAAGTTTCTAAACCTAAATTTTACTGTGCTTTGAAGTTTGGATCACCGCTGTCAGTGCTTGCGTTCGAGTGTCGCGTGGTTTTGAAGGGAGGTAGCGGGGAGATGAACGATGTCAGTTCCAGAGTTTGGTGGCCTCTGGTGGTCGGAGCACCGCGCACGTGGTGTTGACAGGTTGGGGATGAAAGTAAGGTTATGTTTTCCGGGTTTTGTGTTTTTTTTCTTCAAATTCATTTTCGTACTCGCCTGGGGAAAACTCGAAGCAATGCTCTTGTTTTCTCGGGGATTTCGTGGGTTTGCTCGAAGTAAACCAGAGGGGGTCGGGTTATTGGTGTTTCAGGTTTTATAACCTGTAACTGTTTTTTTACAGTTTTGAAATCTGGGTTTAAAATTTAATCAAAGTCAAGCCTTGTTTTATATCAAGTTTAAAAAGTGAATTTAAGTTAGTTTTTGAAATGTAGTTGGAAATAATTAAGTTTTCAAAATTTAAATTATTTTAATAACTTAAAAGTGTTTAATAATTAAAGTATTTTTTACTAGAGTTGAATTCAAATGAAAATATAAACTGTTAAGGAAAGATTGACACAAGTTAACTCAAAAATAGAAATTAAGATCTAGATATGAAATTCTAGATTTCGAACTAAAATAAAGTTTTATGATTTAAATTGATTCAAATAAGTTATAATGTTAAGTAAGTTTTAAAAGGGTTTAGCAAAAAAAAATCAGTTTTAAAACTTTATTAAGGATAAATTGGTTTTTAGTTAGAAAGTAAATTGAAATAAATGTTTTAAACATATTGGAATTGAAAACATAATCAATAATAAGAATGGTTTACTTTAATTCATGAAGTTTTAGAATTTTATATGCATTAACCTTTAAGTTAATTAGGTAAGAATAACTAATGATGGATATTAATTAATTTAGCAATTATAAGTTTAAAAGTAGTAATTAAAGTTAATTAATAAATTAATTAACTAATATGTGATTAAGAACCATAGATTAGATTTTGATTTAAATTAATAAATTTTAATGGTTAATCAAACTTATAATTAACAATGATAAATAGAAGGGAATAATTAAACAAGTGTTAATGAAGATCATTAACTATATTATTTTATAATTAATTAATGTAATTGACTTTTAATAAATTAATTGGATTAATTAATTCAATAATAATCATTGTAATAATTTAATTATAATTATTTATTTTAAAGGTAATTAAGAAATTAATTACTTATTGATTGTGTAAATTGATTTAATTTGAGTTAATTAATTTAGTTTAATTAACCGATATTTTGGTAGTAAATTACTTAGTGAAGTAATTGATGAAATCATTGGATGATGAGAAATGGAAGTAATTAGAGTATAATTACTTGAAATGAATCAAGGGATTAATTAAGAGTGTTATTAAGGAGTAATTAATTAAGGACGGTTAATCACTGTATGTATTAATCAAGAGGGTTAATATTTGTGATTTGAAGATTTGTATTCTTAATAAAATAACAAATGGAAATGTAATTAGAAATCATTCATTAATATAATTAATGATAGGATTAGAAATTGATTTATTCGGGAATAATAAATCAACAAGATAATTAAACGGTAATAAATCTAAATAAATGTAATTAATTAATGGATTTATTCAAGTTTAATGTCTGTAAATAAATTGAGGAAACTACTGGAATGCAGCAAAAGATATTTAAATCAAAGATGATTAATTTGAATATATATAAGTAATTGATAATAAGATTTAAATTAAGTTAATTAATTTTAATTAATTTTAAGAAATCATTTGATGATTTGGTAAGCGTAATTACTTAGTGTAATTAATGGAGTATAATTACTTAGAAAAGTAATTAGATGATAATTACTTGATGAAATTAGTATAAGATGATTTGTACATGAAGAAATTTGGGTAATTTCTTTTGTAATTAATCAAAGGATTAATTTATGGAAATAATTAATCATGGGAGGATTAACAACTAATTAAGGATAGTTAATTACTGTTTTGTTATTAATCAAGGGTGATTAATAATCGTGTTTAAATAGAGATTTAACCACTTGATATAATTAAATTAAAGAAAGCAATTTAACATAAATGGAAGATCATTAATTAGTATAATTAATGATGTAATTAAAAATTGTTTAATTAAGGAATAACAAATAGGAAGTAATCAAATGTTAATCTACTATGAATGATTTAGAATAATTCATCTGAGAAATAAATTAAAGACTAAATTACTTCTTGTAATTAGAGAATGATTAATTAATTTGATAAATGATTGTGAGTGCAGGATTTATGGAATGAGTAATTAATTTAATTTATTTTAAATTAATTAAAGATGGAAGTAGTTAATTTAATTCATTTTAAATTAATTATAGCTTGTGATTCATAAATCATTGCTTATGGATGATATTGATATTTCATTGTTTGATTGTGATCTCAGAAATGAGATGGATAATATCTATGTGATATGGATGTATAGTTTAAGTATGATAATATTTAATTATCTGTTTGGATGATGATATTAGTTATCTGTTTATGATAATGTGATTATCTATTATGAGATGTGAATTATCTATCTGTGCATATTGATAATATTGAATTGACTGTTAAGACTAAATAGACAACTTGGCCTTAAAAGACACGTTTTGGATTTCGATGAGACCAGGATCGGGTTTACTTATTTGGAACATCCGAACACCACATCGATTCCAAATTAACGATAGGTCGTGAATCTGAAGTGAAGATGAAGATTCAGAATGCAAGGATTATCGTCGTTAACTCTGAGGGTGATTCCAAAATGAGTGTAACGAGATGATGCCTTCGGTTTCGTTCGAACGCGGAACGAACTTGTATGGATTGAATGCTTTCAACACATCGTCAGGCGGACGATGAGCATTCTAAGAGATATGTTCTATAAAGGTAATCGTAACCTCAAGCCTCATTAACCGGGAATGGCTAAAACAGGGGAGGTGCAGCAAGGTTAGGTGGGTCATGCCCAAGCAGGACAAGGATATTCCCCTGTCTAGATGTCCCTTTTTATTCGGCTGTGTGGGCTGTTGGTCTGTAGCCAACTGCGGGGTTTATCTTGTTCGAGACTGTTCAGTAAGTAATGATTCCGGCCTTGTGTTACAGGGGGTCGGGAGTAATCCTCGGTACGTTGATCTAGGCCACGTACTGTGACCGGCGGTACCCCAGTAGCCCTGCCATTGTATGGAATCCACAATCCAATAAGTGCCAACGGTTTTGATTGTATTACCCACTTTTGTGGCTAGTAGCTGGAATTTAATAGATGTAACAATTTCGGCTATTTTCTATTTATTTGAAAACCCTAGACCTATTATAATGTCACGGGATTTCCTATCAAATGTTTTGGTTTGCGTAAGGTAAAAACTTTTCCATGTTTATGTGTGGGAAGTCTTACGTGATACCTTTTGTTTTCAAAGGATTTTCGAAATTAAGCAACTTTAACCTGTTACTCACACCAGACCCCTGTCTGACCCGGAGTTTATTTTCTGTTTTTCATAAACTCTCGGGTAACCAAATTTTTACGGGTAGCCAAGGGATTCAGGTTTAGCTTTGACGAATTCTGGAGGAGCAATGGAGCAGGTGGCTTCAGCGTTGTAGATATATATATAGTTCCGCTGTGTTGGTATCTCTGAGTCTTATTGTTTGAGCTGTATTGTATTGTGTTGTGTTGTATTAACTAGACAGGTGTTTGTAATTGTCTAGTATGTGATGTACTATATGTATCACTCTAATTGATGTTATATATTATGTAAATACTTATGTGATTAATATAATTTATTCAATCCGCTGTGAGACACTGATGTTGTTGTTCTTTCTTCTCTATCTTTTCTATTTTCTCACCCTTTTCTTTCTTTAAAAATGATACGTCTTCCTGGGCATAGGAAGTCGGGTCGTTACACCTTTAGTAAGCTATTTCAACTTATAACTCAATGATATACTAAAAGTTCATATTATAAGTTAAATGCTTATAATTTATTTGTTTACAAAATCGTTCTTTTAAACTTCCCAATTTATAAATCTTACAACTTATAGGATTCATTTATTTACCCAAATCTATTCTTTTAATAACTTTACAATTTTATAAACTTACTGCTTATAAAATTCCATTTATAACTTCACCGTTTATAATTCTATGAATTTCATTCATTTATGAAGTTCATTTACAATTCATTCTAACACTTATAAAAACTCGTTTTATAATTCAAATATTTTTAATTTATAAATATCAATTTATAAATCCTTTATATAAATCAATTTATACTATTATTTTAAAACGTCTTTAAACTCCTTTATAATTTCCCCAATTTCTTTGATTTATAAAATAATCAAATTTCATAAATCCTATATTTAAACTTTTTACAATAAATTCAAAAATCCCAATTTAAACTATTTCATAAAATCATTAGCCTCATATTTTCAAAAATCAACTTTTAACTATATTTCTCAAAAATCATAGTTTTTATTACATTAACATTATAACATTTATTTATTTAAAATGAATCAATTTCAAAAATATTTTATAAAATGTATACTTTCAAAAATCATTTTAATATCCTTTTAAAATTCCAAAATTGGCCCAATGATGCTACACACCAAATAGTCAATCACGGCAAAACGACATCATATATCGATATGATAATCAATCAAATATCAAAATATCTGAAATCAAGTACATACTGTTGAGGAATCCAGTTGGATCCCTCCAACCTGTTTTCCTGCATCCAAAAACATTAGCACAATACCAATTCCGTTCCAGTATGGAATTGTCGCGGTATATGGGATTTAAAATATTATCCGCTTAATAGGCGGCGCAATAGGGTCTCATCCGCTATATAATGCGGGAAATCAACTCCAAGTACATAAATAATACCAATTTCACTGTTTATGAAATATTCACGGTATATGTTTTTAATAAATAACCTCTGCTTACTAACGGCGTATATTGTCTATTCTAACAATCAATAGATAACAATCATCATTCAAACATACATTCAAGAATTTTAAATCTAATTATTTAAAATTAAAATCGAAACCGATTCGATTGAGTGAGAAGTTCTCACCTTGATTTCAATTTCGTTTTCAGCTTTTATTTCAAATAAAATTAAACGGACGTTTAATTTTACCCGAAATTTTTGCTAGCTTCGAACGACTCCATTCCAATTCCATAGCGTAGTATTCGTCCATACGAATCCAACTCAACTTGTTTCGTGCGTTTTCGACCTCGTATGAAAACGATACGTTGATTTAAAGTTTACACGAATTTATAATTATAAATTTACAACATTTCCTTTTTATTTTCTTAACCTAATACCATCATGGCCGTGAGATCTTGCTTCATTGAATCCAGGCCGCTATCTCCTTTCTTCCTTCTTCACGTTTGCGTTCTACAAATATTCACGTTGAAACCCAAACCTTGCCTCCAAACCCTAATAGCCGTGATTCCTACGAGCCACCTGAAGTCGATCAGAAGCCTCCAAATCGAAGCCCATTGACAATGCTACTCTCGGCCAGAACACGTCAGAGCTCGACCCCCCCTAGTGTCTCGAAATACGTGCACAACTCGTCCCCTTTGCAGCCAATTTCCCGATGATTTACTCCACTATAAACGATCATAACCGTTGAACTTCAAGAACTCAAAGTGCTCTACAACTTTCATTTAGAAAGTTTCTTGGATTGCTTCACGGATTTGAAGAAAAGAGAGGGAGGAGATAGGAAAATTTCAGGCATTGGACCTTTCTACTGGCAGCTAGGTTATGAATTAGGGTTAGGTTTTTATTTTCTTGCAAAATGAATTATGGAGGTGCTTATATAGAAAAATCGTAAAAACACTATTCATCCCGGATTTTCCGAACTCCAAACGAAGCGTGCCGTTGGCGTTCCTAAGGTTTACCCCGCGTTCTGAACACAATGGAATGTATTTCAGGAGCTAATTCGATCATCTGTGCGAGTTATGGCAATAAACGTTCGATTTTAAAATTAAATCGATTTAAACTAATTTCTAGGCATTTTGGCTTGCACCGGACAAACGGTAAATCCGATTAACACGAAATTTGAAACCATACAATAATATCACATTACGGATCCGATGAAACTGGTTTCGTCGAAATCCGAGACTGTTTGAAAAATGGCTATTTTAACTCGCCAAATAAATATTAAAATAATTTCGATGTGTTTCGAGCTGCCACAGTCAAACGAAAACTCCGATTGCTACGAAAATTGAAATCCGATAATAACAAACTATTAAGGATCCAATGGAACTAGTTTCGTCCAATTCTAAGACTGTTCGTAAAATGGCTAATTTCACTAGTCGATTTAAATATTAAAATATTCAATTTTCACAAATTAACTTTTAATTCAATTTTAAAAGTTCTAAAATATCGTTCTAACTCCAATATGATAAAATAAAATTTTACAAATCATTTTCAATCATATTTAACCCAATTTTCAATTATTTCTGTACTTTAACATATTAAATTATCGATTTAATTATTCAATTAAATCTAATTATTCGAAAAAAAATTATTCGACTTATAAATTTCACTTATTAATATATAAAATCAATTAAATATAAAAAATTTAATTAACAAAAATTCTGGGTCGTTACACTCCGCTCCCCTCGATTTCGCCATGGAATCCGCTACAGATCACAGTTACATCCCGGGTTACGTTGCCATCACGGCAAAAGTCCATGTAATTGTAGGCATCAGCGCCCTTGATTTTCGCTGCCAATTGAAACTTAACCACTCCCACATAGGTCGCAGACTACATCAGTCAAGTCCTAATGTAGCCTCAGTCTCTCACAGCGTCTCAAATTCCGCTATGTCTTCATAGGTCGTAGTCTACCGATGTTACGTTGCCATCACGGAAAAATCAAACATAGACCATTGGCTCTCAACAGCACACACAACTTCTGCTATGGTCCGCAGTAGATCGTAGTGACATCAAGTTACACTGTCGTCACAGCATAACCCAAATGTCTCTGTCGGCATCAACGCCATCGACTTTCGCTACCCACTAAACATAATCCTCAGGACTTCAGTTTGTCCGAACTTCCTCATAGTATCAACTTTAGAACCCCCTTTAGGATTCAAGGCATTACCACCCCGTGGCACTCCTAATGAAGTTCATTCCAATGGGAGCACCTTTTTTCCCAGAGCCAATCTCAAAACACTTTATACTAATATTATCTTTCAAATCATACACTTTATGATTTACATCAAAATCTTCTTTACACAAAATCAATATCTCAAATCGATAGTTCCAAACTTGGCTTTCCAAATTTCCAAAATTTGATTTCCCCAAAAATCAAAAGCCTTTCCAAATCCATAGGTTCCAAAACCTTTTTCAAAATCATCCTCATAAAATCCTCTATATATATAGATATATAAAATCTTGGAATGACTTATATAGATTCCCATTTTACACTTCAAATCTTTTAAAAATCTATTCTTCTGGCAATAGATTCAACAAGGGGAGTTTATCACATATAACAAATATATATAACTTTGTTTATTCCAAATCAAATATTCAAATTTGATTACTCTTTTATAAAGTTATTAACCATATTACTTTTCTATAAAATGAGTTCTAACTATAGAAATATCCAACTCTCATTTTATTTCATCATTCATTTTTCTAAATATACCTTTCCATTTCAAAAATCATTTTACAGTTCTTACCCACAAATTTCCAATATCAATTTCATTCAAACCCGTACGATGTACATATACCATTCGTATGCAATATCAAATCTAATCGCTCACTCGATCACACAATTTCACTTCCGAACTAGTATCGTCCGCCCGACTTAGTATGGACTCAGATTTGGTTTCTTGATCAGAAACCGTCAATCTCCTTGCATAGTCATAACTATGATAGAAAATTCCCAAAATCAACCAAAAATCCATATTCAGGGTTCGCTGTCGAAAATCAAGTAAAAAATCCCTACTCGGACTATCTCGAAAATTATGTGCTCGAATCTAGATCAAATCATTATACGAATAGAATAATATACGTAATTCCTACGTATTTACCTTTATTTATTATTGTTTAAATCAATTCTCTTTTCTATTCACCTTCATTTAAATTCTAATCACTTATCCATAGTTGCTTCATTCTACAAGATTAATCACTTTAATTATAAACAGCTTGCACTCTGACCTCTTGATTTAGAAAATAGCTTGAATTTTTTTAAAATAGATAAATAGTTGAAAAATAGTTATTAGTTGCAAATAGTAGTAAAAATAGTTAAGTAATTTTAAAATAGTTGTAAAATAGTCAAATAGTTGTAAAATAGTTAGATAGTTGAAAAATAGTTATAAAATAATAATTGGTTTACAAAATAGTTGTAAAATTGCTGTAAAATAGTCCGAAAAGTAGTTCTAAAATAAGTACAAGATAGTTTTGGATTTAAAAAGAAAAGTTGCATAGTAAATAGGTAGGAAAAATAGATTTAAGAAAGTTTATATTGAAACAATTTATTTTGAAAATGGCCCAGAGCCAAACTGTTTAATTTCCTGATCTCTCATTTCAATCAATTCAATTTAAATTTCCACTTCTATTCAAGTTGATTCAATCTCAATTTAAATTAAGTTAACTTCTATCCCCATCCCAAATTCAAATCAACTTCCTATTTGAATTTGAACTCATTCAACTTCAATCTCATTTCAAATTAGTTCAATTTCAAATTTTCCATTTGAATTTTAAATTTATCCATCTTTAATCACAATTCAAATTAATTTAAATCAAATTTGATTTGAAATAATTCAATTCAAATCTCAACTTTAAACCATCTCAAATTATATAAATTTGAGTTAAATGTTAAATGTTGATTTAATTCTTTAAATCAAATTAACCTTTACTTTTAAATTAACAACTTAAATCTTTAAACAATTTAATTTTCAGAATCCAATTTACTACCCAATTTTAACTTCGAAATCAATTCTTATCAAATTTTTCTACAAACTCATTTCTAACATTTAAATCTTTAAGTTCAAAGTAATTTCCCTTTTCATAAGTTCAATCTTATTTCTACTTTATTTCATTAATGGATGTATATTACCTCAATCCATTTCAAAATTTTAACTTCATATTAATAATCTTCCCACTTATAAATTCATAAACTTATCACTTTGGGTTTCACATCACATTCCAAAGAAAAATTTAAAACTCAACACTTAGAGTTTATCTCAAATCATTTTTGATATTATGTATATCCCTCATATATACATATTTATTTCCTTTGCACACCAAGTTATATTTTAATTTTAAACCACCTTTGTTTCAATCCAAAACAAATTTCTTTAAATTTTTCAAACAACCCTTGTTTGAAACAAGACCCTTTCATTCAAATAATACTATTTATTATTTCTTTTATCACTTGAAACAATTTCCAAATTTTCTAGACTTAAATTTAAAACTTCACAATTTAAATTATCTGTAATTCCAATTTATATGTCATATTCACCTAAATGTTTACCTCCTTAAACATTTCATTTTGCTTAATCATTCACACATATTTCATTATTGAACACAAAAGCCATTTATGATAATAACTAAGATTATCATATCTGAATACCAATTCATTATTATCTTATTCTGAAAACACTTCTACAAATTCAGGATTTTAATTTCATTTTGGATCCATTTATCTAATTTATATAGTTTATATTATCCAATTTCTATTTGGTTGTATTTCTGTTACCACTTAATTCTCATTATTTTATTTGATTCCAATGATTTAACAACCGATTACCTTAGTAATTAGAAAGAAATGTTGCTTTATATATCAGAATATATTCTTATATAAAATCATTTTATAAGAATATAACAAATACGCCCTCATATATACTAAATTCAACTCATTCTAGGGTATTACTTACCCTATTCTTAATGAGTAAACCCATCAGAGCCAAGGTTCTCGCTTAACCTAGCTTTGATACCAAGTGCAACGACCCGAAATTTTTGACTCCGAAAATTCCAGATTGTTAGAGAAAAGAAGAAAGAGATAAAAGAAGACAGGAAACAAAACAACACATCTCACATTCGCAGCGGATTATTTATAATAGCAAATAATAGCACTTATAAAGAAGGCTGTAATTGTTACTTTACATCATTACACCAGAGTTACAGCTATATACGCATAACTGGATGGTTATAACAACTTGTCCTGACTACCATCAATAAGACTCTCAAACACACAACGGTAAACTCCATACGTTCCTGCCATCTAGCTCACCTCCTGAGCTCCAGAACGTCCTAACCTGAAAATCTGTAATACTCGGTCTGATCCGAGCATTACATCAAAGTAACACCCGGGTCAGACTGGAAACCAGTGTGAGTAAACACATATAACATGAAATACTAATACATAAAACTTATTTAAAAACCTGGGGTAGCTCGTACTTCAATACCAATTCATAACTTAATATAGTCCATATTTATTTCACAAATCAATTCACAAGTACCCTTAGTTAATTTCAATGGTCCAGTTTCTTAAATTATTCCATTCCAACCTATTGATCTCACATATCAATCTATAAAGAATCATGGTAGGTTACAAATCGAAGTGGTTTCGGGTATTTACTGATACCCGACCCTGGTCTCTTCAAATTTAATATAATCTTAACCAAAGTTATTCAAGTGAATACAATTCAATTTTAAATACACGATGTCACTTTTACACAGCAATTTCATCATAGATAACCACATTATCACTGTTCAACCCAACATATCATATGAAGCAAATCCAATCCCGGTCTCATCGAAATCCAAATGTATCTTAAAGGCCATGTTGTTTTAAAGTTAAACAATTTAATTCAATACTTTGAATTCACAAAGCATTTATCACAGATAAATATCACATATTTATCACTGATATAACCAATATCACATCAAAGAATATCACATATTATCATTCAATAGATATCAATCAATCCAAACATTCTACCTAAACAATCATCCACAAACAGGAATTATTAATCCTTATTATAATTAATTTAAATAATCTTAAATTAAATTAATTACTTAAGAATTAATCACTTAACCCTGATTAATCGATCATTATTAAGTACAAACCATTTAATTAATTAATCATTCCTTAATTACCTTATAAGTCAAATTAATCTTTAATTGCCTAATTAATTTTCCCTTAATTATTAATTAATAAACCTTAATTATTAATTAATAATATTAATTACAAATTAATTAATTCTTAATTACTAGTTAAACAATCCTTAATTACCAATTGATTAATCTCTAATTAATTAATTAATTAATGCTTAATTATAACTTAATTACTTAATTAATTAATCTCTAATCATTAATTGGTAATCTCTAATTATTTAATTAACAATCCTTGATCATTAATTAATTAAATTAATTAATTACTCTTTAATTATTAAATAAATAAATCCATAATTAAGCTTTAATAATTTATTAATTAATCTTTAATTATCAAACAATTAATTAAAATGATAAATTATTTATCTTAAATAGTCTTCTTAATTTTCATTTAAAACCTTACTTAATTACCTTGAAATCAAATTATCATTAACTATTGATTAACTTAAAATTATTAAATTAAATTAATAATTAAACACTTTATCTTAATTAATTAACCCTAATTACATGATTAATTGAGTTTAAAAAACAACTTAAGAATTAACATAATTAATAAAAACTCAAAATAATTTTCTCAACTTAATCAAACATTAATTAATCACTTATTACTTAAAATAGTTTTAAAGATAATTAGTTTAAACTTAACTTTTGTTATAACTTAAAACTTGTTAACCTTTGATTAGGAGACAAACCCATAGTTTACTTGAACAGATACCCGAGTTATCATCTCCAAATCCAGAGCTTTAGTTTTCTTCTTAAAACTTGTTTAAAATTTAAAAACTGTAATACTATATACACTATCTCGCGTACAAGAGACAAACCCAAGCTCAACCTTCCTTTTCCCCGAGTAAATCCTCAAACCCACTCGAGACAAACCGAGAAAACACCCTCTTCTCCTATATCCAAATCAACACAGCTATCAATGTGCATGTGCATACGTGCACGCCATACCCATGCCCTCCGATCAACTCATCTGCCATCGTCCAAGTCGACGACGACCTCGATAAATAATACGACCACCCAGAACAAATGACAGCCAAACAAAATTGAGCTCGATGATCCAAAGTTTGGAATGAACCATCATCCAGAAAAGGCCTTGACTTCGACGATTCCGACCATCGGAGTCCTCGCTACCATACCCACAGTCTTGCCGACGACCCATACTCCGTTATCCCCATGATGGTCTCCTCCGATGCCTTGTCGTCGATGCGGCAACCCAAAATCCAACTTCAACCAAACACCCAGCTAAAACCCTACTTCGACGAACAGCCACTGCCAGAGTGATAAATAACACCCCCCACCATTTTTGCCAAGGCCATCTACCTCTTCGCCACCTCCGGCAGTGGTCCCGACCCTCAAAGCTACACCGATCACCAGAAATCACTCAAAACCCAAATCCCGTTCAACATACATTATCTCACGATTTAAAAGCCTAAAAATCTTGATTCTTTTTCTAAAAATCATAGTCCGTGAAGACAAATCGAATTATAATCATGGATCCACAAATTGTTCAAGTCAAATTTTTGATATTTTTAAGTTTTACATAATATTTACGTCCTAGTTAAAACTGTCATTAATACCTACTTAAAGTATTTTTACAACTTAAATCCTATCGTTTCTAACAATATTTGTTTAAACATCATAACACATAACAGATCAGAGAAAGAGCAGTTGATTTTTAAACCCTTTTTTTAGAACCTAAGAATAGGGAACAGAGAAAACTTTTTGTTCCAGACATGCACAACAACATTCACATACATATACACATGCATTCCTGTTTAAACAATCACGCAAACACATATTATATTTCACTTTAAGTAAATACTGCATGCACCTAGTTTTTAAAAGATTTAAATCTTTAAATAAAATTGTTTACTCACCTGGAAACGAGTTTAACAGAGGACAGGCTTTGTTTCCTTTTCCAGGAACTTTGATGTTTTGATTGAAATGATCTGAAGCTTGTTTGATAATTTAAATCTGCACTGATCTTAGAATTGAATCTTCTGCTTAAGCTCCAGTTTTGTTGTGAAAGAAGTTGTTGTTGATTCAGCTTTTGATTTTTCTTTCTTTTGATTTAATTTTTCATTCTGAATTTTTGAAATCGTAAAACTTCTCTTTGATTTCATTCAGGCTGGTTTCTTTTTGTTTTGAATGTTAACAAGCTTATGTTTTTGAACGAAGATAGGAAAAGAAAGGGAAGAGCAAAGATAGATGTATATATAGACTAGCTTGAGATTTATAAAAATATAAAATAAAATAAAATAAAAAGTGACACTTGTTAGATTACTTAACATTTGTCATTTACCTATTTTAATCACATTACACTTGTTAAATTTTATTTATTAAACTTACATGTGTAATTATGCATGTTTTATTTGTTTTTTCAAATGGTTTATAAGCTTTTATAATTATATTTCTTAATTAATAAATACTTTTCTAAATTTATATAAATAAAATTCTTTAAAGAAAATGAAATAAAACAAATCATATATTAATAAAAATCATATACATATATTTTTAAATCCAAAATATTTTAAGATAATTACCTTTTAGATTTCAAATTTAAATCCAATTTAAAATTAACACAAGTATATATATTTAAATATTTATTATCAGATCTATTTTTTAAATCTATAAATCATTATTTCTATTAATTAACCCAATTAATTATCAATTAACAGATATTCCAAAATCCGGGTTATCACATTTTCTCTCAAGTAATTTTATATATGCAATTTGATTTCATGCTCTTTTAATTATTGTTCTTTACTTTATGCAATTAGTGCAGTTTTATTTCATGCAAGTGGATTAGATTTATTTACATGCAATTTAGTTAGCTCTCTTTTTTCCTCTTGTTTATATTTATGTTCCAATCTACATATGTTGAAATGATAACAAATATATGAAGCTAAACCCCATCAATTTAGGGGTAATGAAGCTCTCTTAATCATGTAGATTCAAGATATTTGCTAATTTATGATCTCATTTTGTGCGTAATGGAAATTTTTGATGTTGTAAATTTTTTGTTGTTTAACTTTGAATTTGATAGCCTATGTTATTTACACTAAATAGGCTATGCTTAAACAGACATAAACACAAATTACCTCTTCATTTACATATAATTTTGGTATTGAAGTAGATTTTACAATCAAAATTTGGTGGTCTATATTACTAACCAATAGTAAATAGATCGTGCTTAGAATAGATTCTATTTGTAGCTTCATTATCATTTTCATGAGAGTTGACAAATGATTTGGATGGTATGTTAAAGTTTGATGGTTTATGACGGCTAATTAATAGTACAAATAGACCATACTTAGGACAAACCATCAACAAAATTCATAAATGACCAAAAAGAGAGATCATAGTTTCACTGTATTTATTTGTGTGATTATGTGAAGGGATTTGCCTTTAAATTGCCTTCTACTCTCATATTTCTATTCACTTTCTTTTCGTTAGTTTTTAGCAATTTTAATTAAAACACCTTTAAACACTTGGGTTAATTTGATCGAATTGAATTTTAAAATCAATACAATTCCCTACGGATAGACTCATACTCGCCATGTGTGAAAATTGTATGCCGTGCGCTTGAAGTTATTTTTATTATGAATTTTATCAACGGTTTTCTAATTCGATAGAAAATTATTCCGTCGAACAATTATATTTATCCAACTTTTTTATGTAGACATGTTAGACTATATTCGTTTTAAGACATGTTGTATAGGAGGCTTTGTGATTTACCATTTGAAAAATGTGTTTTGATACTGAATCTAATGTCTCTTTAATACGAAATGCACTTAATCTATTACATGTTTGTGCTAAGATTATATATATTCCTTCCACCGTTAGAATTAGTGTGTGTATGATAGATGTGCTTCATGTTGTTTTAAATACTGCCCATAACGAATCGTCATCCATGATGCCTTTGTAATACGAGTGCTTTTACGAACGGATTCTGGGTATTGCAAATGGTGGGTAGTGCAACGACTCGTCGTAACTATTTAAATTATTAAATTTAATATAATTTTTGAACAAAAATGGTTAGAAATAAAAACTTAATGATTTATTAATGTAATTTATTGGATAATTGAATTTTATAAATTTAATACTGAAAGTTATTTAAATAATTAAATCCTGAATTTCATATGAGTGAAAATGATGTCGAAAATTGATTTAAATTTTATTTAAACAACAATGAAGATTTTTAACTTTTAAAATTGAATTTAAAGTGAATAAATTTATTTTTGAAAATAGCTTGTTTTAATTAACGTGTAAAAATAGTCTTTTTTGGCACTGTCTCGGATTTCGAAAAACCAATTTCATTGGATCTGTAATAGTGAATTATCATTAGATTTCAAGTTTCATAGCGATCAGACTTATAATTTGTTCATGCGAGCTAGAAACGCGTAGAAATTATCTTTAGAACTTTAGTTAAAATAATTTGATTTGAAAAGATATCTTCTAAATATGATGGAATTGGCTCTCGATTCATGTTCCATTACGTTCAAAATAGAAGTGTAACATATAGAACGCCAGGCGGCATGCTTCTTTTGGAGTTCGAAAAAAATTAAGCATGAATAATGCCATCAAAATTTTTCTATATAAGGCCATCCTTTTTCATCATTTGCAAACTAAACCCTCAACGATATAACCTAGCCATCGCCAGTCCAATAGCTGTGGTCGCATGTGATGATAGGGGAAAAATTAGAGGAAACATTCAACTGCAGAGTGGTTTGGCTAGGGGAGGCGAGTTGATCGGCGGTGGAGGTTTGAATCACGGCGACTTGTGGAGGCTGAAATCTATGGATGAAGTTGTAGCAGCTTCTGTCGATTTTAGGGTCGTTGGCGAGGTTTCGGGAGGCGAGGTAGGCGGTGATGGGTTACGGGTGCTCGAGACTGTCTTCAGCCAGAGAGCGGCGACGGTTGGTGCCCTAAGGCAGCGGCAGGGAGGCTTGGAACATAGGTGAACGAATGTGAACTCGGGTCTGGGAATGAGCGGGATTAGAGAAGATAAGCAGTAATTAACGTATTAAATTTAATTGTTTAATTAATTAATTGAAGTTATAAATCTCAAATGTTCATTAATCGATAAATTTTTCTTATACAAGGTCGGATTCGAGTGAAATAACTCGCGTTGCGATCGTATTGATGAAGGCTACGACATGGTGTTGGATTGAAATTTATTTGAAGCTGAAAAATTTTCAGTTCAAAAAAAGATGAGTGAGTAAACCCACTCACAAGTACTAAAATATTCTTATGTTAGTTAAATTGAAATCATAAACTGATTTATTTTTATTGACTGTCGTTTGGTAATTTAACTGGCATTTAAATTAACATATGAATTGAACTGTTAGGAATTTGTAATCGATGGTTAAAATATACATTGAAATTGAATTACTAGTTAAACAACCGATATTAATAACTACTTAACTGTTGTGATATATTGACCGTTTTGGATATTGATTGTGATGGATGGCTATTGGTTTACATATTGGATGATTGGATGTTTATTTATTTTATATGTATCCTGTTATCACCCAGTAAATTATATGACAGCAAAGGAACCGTTAATTGAATTATATTCGAATAAATTAAGAAATATATTGAAATGATATATACCTATGATACTTTGATTTGGATTGAAATGATATATATCCATCACTGAAATTAAAATCGAAATGATTGACCACTTGGCCATAGGATAAAAAATTATATACGGACACGGGATTGGTTAAATTAAATCGTTTAAAATTATTGAACTTGAATTTATTTAAATGATATCGTTTTAAAGAATTATTTTGACTTTGTGGGAATTGAGTTATTTTCAAATTCTAGTTTTGAAATTTGAATTTAAAATTTGTAAAAGGAATTGTTTATTAAATTAATCAGCACTGGGTGGCTTCATGGATTCTTTTGGGTACTTCTAACACTTCAATGTTGGATGGTGGCCTTGCTGGAGCTCGATATTGAGGTGTAATGAGAGGTCGCCTTGCCGAAGCTCATTCTAGAAGTACCTGAGTTCTTTTTCTCTGGTAATTGTATTATGATTTTTTATCTTCCAGGCATGTTGGCAGCTTCATTGTTTCATTGATACACACATACACACACATGTGCTCTTCTCTACTTTTGAGGGTCACACATTTCTCTCAATTTTTTTTGAAATTTGAAGTTATAAATGAAATTTGATTTGAATTGTGGAAATTTTTTTGTTTTAAAAGATTTGAACTTTTATTCAAACTTTGAAATATACCCAATTAAAGGTAATTTAAAGAGATATTTTCAATATGGGCTCGAAATTGAATTATTTTGAAGAATTGAACCTTAAATTGAATATTGAAGTTCAAATATGATTTAAGTGATTTAATTTAATAAATTGAAATCGAACTTAAAATTTATATAAATTGAAACGGTTTAAAAGTAAGAATTGAATTGAAATTTACACCATCGAATCGAATTGTTTAACCAAATTTGAAGTTAGAATGATCGTTCGACGTTGAAGTTGATTTGAATTGAAATTGGTCGATTTAAATTGATTTGAGATTAAGGATGATTTGAATTAGAAGATTTGGAATTGAATTAGTTTAATTGAAATTTGGACCTAAGTCCCAATTTATGGGAAACGGAAAGGAGCATTTTGATTTGAAACTATTTTCAAAATAAATTACTTTAATATAAACTGTTTAAAGATCTATCTTTTTTAATATTCAAACTATTGTGGTTTTCCAATCTATTTTACTATATAACCATTTTCAATACTCAAACCATTTTATATCAAACTAATCTCTAAACTATTTTAACTATTCAAACTATTTTAACTACTCAAACTATTTTCTAAAAATTCAAACTATGCAAAGTTGGAATGTTTATATTTAAATCGTTGATTTAAATGCGAATGTGGCTAAAATGAAGTATTAATTAAGTTGAAATTCGAGATGATTATTGAAGTGAATATAATATATTTTAAGTAAATATAATTTTTGAAGTGAATATAACGATTTTGAAATAAATGATATTTTGCAATGAACATGATATTTTGATATTAAGTATTAATCGCTTTGAAAATGTAAAAGAAACAACTGATTTGTAAAACGATGCTTGGTTATTAAAGGGACCGGTGCTGATTATTTGGCATACTCTCTTTCAATATTGGAACCACTTTAACAACTGTGTACACGGAGGAGACTCTAGAATGAAGTGGTTGGATTTGATGTACGTTTTCTGGATTTGAAAAAAGAGAACGATGACTGATAGCCCCGTCACTTGTGTCAATTTGAAATGACTAAAACAGTACGGCTTGAATCAGGCCAAGTAGGCTAGCTACCGCTAGCGGACACCTATTCTTCGTTTTCTTGCGGACTTGGTCCATACTATTACCTTTGTTTTTGGTTTCGATTGGTGCACCTTGATTAGAATAACCTCCCTTTGACCCGATATGGGATTGATGGACGCGGTGGACGGTGGTTGCGGCGATGCTATACCACTAGCCTGGCGACTCAAAACTAGTAGCATACTACCTTGGCATTGCCTCATATGCCTTGTCATACCTTTATCCTCATACGAGACAACTACAAGTTTGGTTTAGTGCTATCATATCATGGCGCATCCCTATCTACTGGTTGTGTTATACAAAAACTGTACGACAATGCTTATAAACGCGCTAAGGAGGATTAATGTAAAGCCTTAACGCTAGAAAAAATATTTATTTTATTGACTAGACATTAAATAAATATCGTATTCTACAATAAATAGATATTTTGATGGATCCTTAAGAGATGGAAAATTGCGTAACATCTCTTGAGTTATTGCATGCACGTTATACACTGGATCGGAGATGTAAAACCCCGTAAACATCTCTGACGTTATTACACTCATGTTATATGTGATATTGATTTGATTCACGTAAGAATATTTTAGTTCCGACTCGAGTGTATTGTTTTACTTTATGCTTGGGTCAGCCCTGAGTTTTCAGCGCACTGAAGATTATATTATTCTAGAGGACGAAGACGAAGATTTGGTATATTATTACCAATATTATTCCCCTGTTTCATGTTGTTCTACTGCATTATTCCATTGTTCCGTTGTATATATAACTCTAACAAATGTTTTAAATTTTGATCAAGTGCGTAGTATAAACAGCTTCATGAACTGTTTATTTGACTATTATATTTTGTAATTCCACTGCGAGATTCTATATTTTTTTTCTTCTTTTCTTATTCTTCTTAATAAAAACCATGTTGATCATATGTGTTTCAAACTGTTTTGAGTGAGACATGTGTGGTTTATTATCGACATTAACCTTTCGAAATATGGGTCGTCACAGGTTGTTACACTTAGTCAGTGGCTCAAAAGCAGGCCAATAGGTCTATACCAAAGTCGCAAATGATTCATCCCAACAACTGACCACCTGCCACATAATTATGCTAGGACCACCACTTTACAACCCCATAATCCAACCAAACTTAATCCCAACTAGGCCATTTTATCTCAATCTTAATGCATGAAAATATACCCTATGTCTAATCTGCAGCACATGTGGATTTGGAAACAAACTTAGCCTACACACCCTAAACTGTTGAACCATATCCCATATTTCAAGTTCAGCCTACTAACTAACCTACTAACTCCAATATTCTAAATTCAATTCCCATTGCCCGACATTGCATTTCCCAACCCTCTTTTCTGGATAATTGAATCACCTTAACTTAAACTCCAACTATTTCCACATCCAATAGATTTGGTGCTATAGCTACCACGAACAAGGAACACACAGGGGATGTGATAAATATGAAAGGTGGATAAGGAAGAGGAAATATAAAAAGTGAAATAAGCTATAATTAAAAATGTACTCCTTAATTCCCTTAAATTAAACTAAAGTGGAGAAGGATCAACTTGTTCACTATGAAGATTTTGATTCATCCGATGACTCAAAGACAAACATAGGGCTAGTGGGGAATACACCATTCAAAGAAAGTCAATGAGCAATTTATAGGAAGATGACAGCATTAGAGAATTTGTAATAAGGATTCGTAGTGGCTGTGAACCCTTCATAGGAATGGATGTCAATAAAAATTCATTTAGTATTTCAAGAAATCCTTTTTTCAGGGAAAATTTTGACAAAACAAATTTGACAGTTATTGATACATCCTAAAATTTATCCATTAACTCAAATACATTACAATCACAAAAAATTAGCACAATTCTAAAAATATTGTCAATAATAAGCCAACTAAATGATGCACTAATGGAAACACAAATAAAAGAGATCTAGATTCAACATCCCTTGCCTTTGTAGCAATACCACTGGAAATACAAACTACTGCCGACTCTAATTCTATTGCAATTTTAGCACTCATTGATGCCCTATAAGGTTCATGTTCTACCTCGCATTCAATCATGACCCTATTATCGACAAGCATTTAAAGGTGGTCCTTTCCGAGGTTCCTAAAAAAATTCTCTTTCCTCCCCAATGCCCAATAGAAATAAGCAAAGCAAAAAAATTCACCTCAAGTTGAAAGAGACCCTCCTCCTAAATTCGAAAAGGCAATCCAATATTAGTATAAGAAGCAACCCATCAATGGCATAAAAACTACCGTAATCGCCAAATCCAGACTGCATAAATCTTGATATTTTTTGGTTTTGTTATATAAGATTAAACAATATTTATTTTTCTACACAGAAGACGTGAGAATGATAATAAATTACCTTAAATATTTGATTTATATCTAATGAAGCTTTTTTGACATCATTTATTTTTTGTAATATTTTTTACTTATCCCCACTATAAAGTTTTGCACCTCTATTGCTAGACAACGTCTAAGAACTTTAGATGTACACATATCTCCTAAATTACCAAGACTTTTCTAGTGGAATTTTTAATGTCAATGGAAAGATTTGGATGCTTTGGAATTATAAATAGAATGTTTGCCCCGTGTTTGACTCTGAACTAATCTTAACCCTCATTATCCATTTAGATAATGCTTCCCAAATTCATACTTTCTCATGTGCTTATGCCACATGCTTGTACGTTGAACAACATGACCTATGGAGCGATATTGCACTGGCATCCACTTTACCTACTTGTTTTGGATTATTGGAGAAGATTTCAATGTCAACACCAATCAAGATGAGCATAGGGGAGGCTATTTTATCAATGGACATGCGAAGTTAATACCATGATTATCAATGTGATCTACATGAAATTCCAGAATCTGGTTTAGAATACACATATGCAATTTATAAATGGGTAGCAGAAGAATTTTTTCCTATCTTTACAGGATGGTCCTTTTAATTATCATGTTGAACGCCATTCTAGAAAATTTTCTAATGACAAACACCTCCTTTAGCATTACAGTCTTACTTTGATTTTACCCTTAAGTTATTCCACTTTATGATTATTTGGACACATCATCCTTACTATCTTCGCTTTATCCATAACCTATGGAGCATGCATTAATGACGCAGCGGATATTCGGAAAACAAATAAAATGGATGAAAGTAGCAAGCGGTGAATTGATAATCCTGTAATGCCCGAATTCGTTGATCCGAAGATACTGAATTCTAGCTATCTCTATCACGTTGATCGCGCACGATTCCGCGAAAAGAGATCTACGATTCTTCAACGTTGATCTTGCGCACAAGATACCGTGAATCGGCTTCAACAAACGATAATTCGAGCGCACTCGAATTACGTAAGTGGAGATAGGAGTTAACACTCGACTACCAATTTAATGGAGGCACAAAGCTTCACAAGCAAAATTTTATTCAATTTTCAACAACCCCTTACAATGACATTACATTCCTATTTATAGGGTTTACAACACAACACAAATGGCTTGAGAAAAATTACAACACAAAATAGTACACGACTTGACAAACAGCACACGACATAAGAAATACGACCTATACAATAAACTTCGCGACTTAAAATCTTCATCAGAACTTCAGCGACTTACTTCTGGCGACTTAAAGAAATCACACGCGACTGAAGATAAGTCGTTTGCGACCTAAAACTTGGTGCGATTCAAAGCTTGGCGACCTAAAGAAATCACACGCGACTGAAGATAAGTCGTTCGCGACTTAGGATTAACTCGCGACTCATGAATATGTCGCTCGAACTCTGGGTAGCTCGCGCGCGGTATATGGAGGAGGCGGGGGAGGGTAAGTCGTTCGCGACTTATGGCGGTGTCGCGACCTAGGGTTTTGAAATCGATGTAGGGTTTCGCGAGTGACGAAGCCGCGTGAGGGAATTTGGGAATGAGTCGTGAGTCGTGGTGATGGAATGAGTCGTGAGTCGGTGATGGAATGAGTCGTGAGTCGGTGATGGAATGAGTCGGTGATGGGTGGATGAGTCGTGGGTCGTGGGAGGGAATTGGGGATGAGTCGTAGGTCGCGGTGGCGGATGAGTCGTGGGTCGTAGCTGAAGTAACGATAGGTCGGCTGCGGTTTAAAGTATGTATTTCATCATCCTCCCCTTATTGGAAGGAATTCGTCCTCGAATTCACACTCTCGTCATCTTCATCTAGTTCCTCCCCATAATACGGAACTAAGTGTTTGATATTGAAAACGTCAGAAGTATGAATATTTTCCGACAATCTTAATCGATATGCATTATCATTGATCCTCTTCAAGATTTCTACTGGACCAATTTTTCGTGCTTTCAACTTGTTGTAAGTTCCAACTGGAAAACGATCTTTCGTCAAAACGGATTAAACAAGATCACCCTCTTCGAAGACAACGCTTCTTCGTTTCTTATCCGCCATTTGTTTATACTTCTCATTTGTCTTTCCCAATCGTTCATGAATGATTCTATGGCATTCCATCAACCCACCAACAAAATCAGCTGCCCGCTTAACTGTCCCCTTCGGTTGTGGTACTATTGTCAAATCCAACGGCCCCTTCGGTAAGCTTGAATATACAATCTGAAATGGACTGAAACCCATACTACGATTTACTGCATGATTATGAGCAAACTTTGCCTGGCATAACTTCATGTCCCAACTCTTCAGATTGTCCTTCACAAGACATCGCAATAAATTCCCCAGCGATCTGTTAACAACTTCGGTCTGTCCATCTGTCTGTGGATGATAAGCACTGCTAAAGTTCAACTTCATTCCCACCATCTTCCACAAACTTAGCCAAAAATGACTCAAAAATCTGGTATCCCTGTCTGAAACAATAGACTCCGGCAACCCATGTAAACGATAGATTTCTTTAAAGAACAACTGAGAAACACGAACAACATCCGCCGTCTTCTTACAAGCAATAAAATGTGCCATTTTTGAAAATCTGTCAACCACCACATATATAGAATCATTGTCACGCTGCGTTCTCGGCAATCCCAACACAAAGTCCATACTCACATCAACCCATGGTTTAGCTGGTATAGGCAACGGCATATATAACCCAGCATTGGTCGCAGTTCCTTTCGAAACCTGGCAGGTATGACATCTCTCCACAAATCTCTCTACCTCTTTCCTCATTGATGGCCAAAAATAAGACTGAGAAATTAACTGCAATGTACGATCTCTGCCTGCATGGCCTTCTTCATGTAACTCTTTGATAATCTTCATTCTCAAACTGCAATCCGGTACGCATAAACGATTCCCTTTAAACAGAAAACCATCCACCAACACAAACTCATTAGTACTCCCATCCTTAAATTTCTTAACAAACTTTGCAAAGTAAGGATCCCCCTCAAACAATTCTGGCAATAATTCGAATCCTGACACTTCAACCTTCAGCGTTGTCAACAAGTGATTCCTCCTGCTCAAAGCATCCGCTACACGATTTGTCACCCATGATATGTGTTTCACAACGAAAGTAAACTGCTGCAAATAGGCAATCCATGATGCATGTCTCGCTGAAATCTTGTCTTGTCATTGTAAATGTTTCAACGCTTCATGATCAGTATATAGAACAAATTCTTTCTGAAATAGATAGTGTTCCAATGCTTAACGGCTTGTACAACAGCATAGAATTCCACATCATATGTACTATATCTCATCTTTGCCCCTGATAACTTTTCACTGAAATACGCAATAGGACGTCCCCTCTGACTCAACACTCCCCCAATTCCAACCTTTGATGTATCAGTATGTAGCTCAAACAATAACTGAAAATCTGGTAAAACTAGAATTGGTGCAGACGTCAACAATTCCTTGATCCTTCCAAAAGCATACCCGGCTTCCTCTGACCACGAAAATTGTTTACCCTTCATGCAATCGGTAATAGGCGCCATCACGCTACTGAAGTGTGGAATAAATCTTCGGTAGAATGAAGCCAGCCCATGAAAACTCCGAACTTCTGTTATTGCCTTGGGCTGTGGCCAATTTCTGACTGGCTCAACTTTACTCTGATCAACTTGAATACCTTCTCCTGAAACAACATAACCCAGAAATAAAATACTGTGCGTCATGAACACGCATTTCTTCGTAGCAGCATAAAATTGTTCCTCACGAAGAATAATCAACACTTCCCTCAAATGTTGAATATGCTCCTCCGTACTCCTGCTGTATATCAGAATATCATCAAAATGCACCACCACGAATTTCCTAAAGATTTGATTCATCACCCGCATAAACGTACTAGGCGCGTTTGATAAACCAAATGGCATAACCAACCATTCGTATAAACCCTCCCTGGTTTTAAAAGCAGTCTTCCACTCATCACCTGGTCTAATACGAATTTGATGATATCCGCTCTTCAAATCAATCTTCGAAAAAATAGTCGCCCCACTCAACTGATCTAGCAAGTCATCCAACCTCGACATTGGAAATCAATATCTCACAGTAATCTTATTCAATGCTCGACTGTCAGTGCACATCCTCCACGTCCCGTCCTTCTTCGGTACCAACAAAGCTGGCACAGCACATGGACTCAAACTTTCCTGCACACGTCCCTGCTCAAGTAACTCTTCCACCCGCCTCCTCAACTCTTCATGTTCCTTCGGACTCATTCGATAATGTGGTCTATGCGGTAGTACTGCTCCCGGAACAAGATCGATTTGATGTTGAATGTCTCTCAGTGGCGGTAACTCCTTGGGCAACTCTTCTGGAAATACATCCTCAAATTCTTTCAAAACTGGCTTCGCTTCTTCTGGGATTTCAACCTCTTCACTACAATCTCGTCCAATTAACACAAAGACTTCAGGCTCCTCTTCAACTTCCTTAACAAACTCCTTCAAAGTTAACAAAGTTTTCAGCTCTTCAATCTCCTCAGATTTACTCTCTCCCTGCTGTCTCTTCTTTGGAACTAAAATAATCTTAACGCCTTCAAACATAAAACTATAGCTATTGGTTCGACCGTCATGTTGCACTGCTCGATCATACTGCCACGGTCTTCCCAAAAGCAAATGACGAACATCCATCTCAACTTCATCACACCAGATTTCGTCTTTATATTTCCTCACAATAGAAAATGGAACTCAAACTCGCTTATCCACCTTCACTTCTCCTCCTTTTCTCAGCCACGCTAACTTATAAGGATTTGAATGTTTTTTCGTTTTCAACTTCAATTTTCTCACCGCTTCTGTAGAAATAATATTGTCACAACTTCCTGCATCAATCACAAATTTACAAACTTTCCCCAATATAGTGCATGTCGACTGAAAGATGTTACTCCTCAACCAACTAACTTCATCCTCTTGCTTCGGTGTTAAACAAGATCTCCTCATCATTAGATTACAGCCTTCGTCCCCCGATGCGATATCCTGTTCATCTTCCTCCACTGGACTAGAATCACCTTCACAAACATCCTCACTTTCAACTTCAGCTATCATAGCTCGTTTCTTCGGTTTTGGAAACTCATTGCTTTTATGACCCATCTCCTGGCAATTGTAGCATTTGAAACCATTGTTAACCTTCGCCTTCTCACCCTCCTTTATCACGGGTTTACTGACAGGTTTAGAAACATTAGAACTTCCACTAATACCCTTCACTTGATTGTTGGAATTAGTAAACACACCACCTCCACGCCTTCCCTGCTTCTCCCAAGCCAATGCCTTTTGGTGTGCTTCCGCCACAGATTTCGGATCAAACATATTAACCATATCCTGGATCTGCATTCGTAACCCTCCAACAAATCTAGCAGTCAGTTGTTCTTCCGTCTCCATTATATCATTCCTGGCAATGAGTTGGTAAAATTCATCGGCGTAATCATTGACTGATTTCGTTCCTTGCCTCAAGTTTTGCAACTTCTGATACATGAGTGATTGATAGTTGTAAGGTAAAAATGTAGCCTTCATCAATTTCTTCATTTTCTCCCATTCAACAATCTTCGACTTTCCCATCCGTTCTCGTGTAAGTTTGGTTTGCTGCCACCACGCCATAGCTCTTCCTCTCAACCTAGTAGCAACTAACTTCACTTGACGGTCTTTCGGAACCTCCTTGAATTCAAAGATCTCTTCAACATTAGACAACCAATCTAAAAATTCTTCAGCAACCATTCCACCCTTGAACTCTGGAATTTCCATCTTCATTCCCGATTCCCATCGACGATCATCCACTACATCTCGATACTGACGTCGTGTTGGTTCTCTATCTCGGTAATGAACACTTCCCCTATCACCATCCAACTCCTCATCAAAATCTGAAGTATATCGATCACGACCTCCGACATCTCTACTACCACTCCTTCGATCAACATTTCTATCACGATTGTCAACACTTCTATGATTTTGATCTTCTCTTCTCTCTCGATCTGAATGTATCGAAGCTCTACTTCCCCCATGGTTCGATTCAGGTGAAACTCTTCTTCTACTTTGATTCATTTCAATCATCATTCTCTCTAATCGACCAATTCCTTCATTCAACTTTTCAATGAAACTCTCGTTGATTCGTTGCTCCATTTCATCGGCCTCTTCTCTTCCATACAAAGCATTAATATTTCGGTGGCGTTGAGCTCGTCTCGGAGGCATGATTGAACTTCAAACAAACTTCAAAAAATAATTTTCCAACACTTTCCGAACTTTGATCCAAAGTGAGATGGATCGAAACTCCCAACTTGTTGCAACTTCACGATGAACACGATGAACACTAAACTTCTCAACAATTGCAAATACGATCTCCAAACTTCAAATTCTCGAAACTCAAGTCTCCAAATGATGCAACTTCTTGCGATCTAGCTCCGATACCAAACCGACGAAGCGGATATTCGGAAAACAAATGAAATGGATGAAAGTAGCAAGCGGTGAATTGATAATCCTGTAATGCCCGAATTCGTTGATCCGAAGATACCGAATTCTAGCTATCTCTATCACGTTGATCGCGCACGATTCCGCGAAAAGAGATCTACGATTCTTCAAGGTTGATCTTGCGCACAAGATACCGTAAATCGGCTTCAACAAACGATAATTCGAGCGCACTCGAATTACGTAAGTGGAGATAGGAGTTAACACTCGACTACCAATTTAATGGAGGCACAAAGCTTCACAAGCAAAATTTTATTCAATTTTCAACAACCCCTTACAATGACATTACATTCCTATTTATAGGGTTTACAACACAACACAAATGACTTGAGAAAAATTACAACACAAAATAGTACACGACTTGACAAACAGCACACGACATAAGAAATACGACCTATACAATAAACTTCGCGACTTAAAATCTTCATCAGAACTTCGGCGACTTACTTCTGGCGACTTAAAGAAATCACACGCAACTGAAGATAAGTCGTTTGCGACCTAAAACTTGGCGCGATTCAAAGCTTGGCGACCTAAAGAAATCACACGCGACTGAAGATAAGTCGTTCGCGACTGAAGATTAACTCGCGAGTCATGAATAGGTCGCTCGAACTCTGGGTAGCTCGCGCGCGGTATATGGAGGAGGCCGGGGAGGGTAAGTCGTTCGCGACTTATGGCGGTGTCGCGACCTAGGGTTTTGGAATCGATGTAGGGTTTCGCGAGTGACGAAGCCGCGTGAGGGAATTTGGGAATGAGTCGTGAGTCGTGGTGATGGAATGAGTCGTGAGTCGGTGGTGGAATGAGTCGTGAGTCGGTGGAATGAGTCGTGAGTCGGTGATGGGTGGATGAGTCGTGGGAGGGAATTGGGGATGAGTCGTAGGTCGCGGTGGGGGATGAGTCGTGGGTCGTAGATGAAGTGGCGATAGGTCGGCTGCGGTTTAAGGTTTGTACTTCATCAATTAATCTGATTCTCCAGTGATTTGCCGAGAAACTTTGCAATGTTAAAATAGCCTTAAAATACCTAATATTTTAGTACATTTAAAAACATTTTTAGTTGTGTTGGGAATATAGAAGATCAAGTCAACTTAATTATAAAGGAAAAAAAAATCTACATGATGACTCCTCTCCTTCCAGTCATGCTGAATGAATACATACGCAAAATATTTTTAACAAATAACTGAAATATGAGGAAATATTTTGGAGGGAAAAAGAAAAAAATAAGTGGGAAAAAGAAGGAAATACCAACATAATGTTTTTTCACTCTTATAGGAAAAATAAAAATAAACTCACGATATCAAAGATTAAGGATAATTCTACAGTATGGGTAGATTCTACTGATGGCATTGGAAATATAATGAAGCAAAACTTCCAACCTTGCTACGAAACTACTCCTCCAATACCATTGATCCTAACACAATGAATTTCATTCCTAATCTCATTATGGCAATGATAATGCCTCATTTTCCAAATCTTCTAGCTTAGATGAAAATAAAATTGTTGTCTTTGGCCAAAGCAAAGATAGTTCAGTGGGTCCAAATGGCTTTAATGGCCACTTCTTTCAGCTCGTTTGGTGCATAATCTACTGAGACCTTATTTGTGCCATCAAACCCTTTTTATGGGAATGGAAATACCTAAAAGATGGAAAAATACAAACGTTGTCCTCATTCTTAAGTTTATTAACCCACGAGTTGCTCAAACTGTCATCCTATCGGCTTTTGCAATTTTACCAGTAAAATCTTCTCCAAAATAATTGTGGCATATTAACATCTTGTTAGGGAAAATCATTTCTCAATCCCAAGTTAGTTTTGTCTAAAATAGCTCACCAAGGATAATATCCTATTGTCCCAATAACTAGCTTCTAATATCAACAAAAAGACATATGGATCTAGCATCATCACTAAATCTACAATGGTAAGACTTATGATTGAATTTCATGGTTTTTTATTCAAAATACTCTAAGAACTTTTGGTTTTTTTGAAACTTCTGTAGATGTGAGTTGGAGAATCCTCTCCAATTACTAGTACTCAATCCTTATCATTGGTAAGCCTTATGGTTTCTTTAAATCAAGGAGAGTTGTAATGCAAATGGATTCCTTATCACCAACACTTTTATCGTTGTCATGGAAATCCTCATACATGTACTTCAAATCTTAGTCACTTATGACCAGATTGGAAAATGTTGCATTACTAGTGGTTGTCTACTTATTTCATACCTCTTCTTTGTGGATAACATTCTCATATTTACCATTAGCTCTATTCACTCCAATAGCAACCTTATGAAATTTATCTGCAAATATAAAACTTCCGAGTCAAAAAGTTAACAAAGGTAAAAGTTGCTACCCGATTTTAAAACTAGCCAACAATTTACAAAAAATCCAATAGCTAGAAAAATGTGCCACCAAAAAAAAAAAAATCTCTTCCCGTAACCTATTTTAGGTTTCAAATATATAGATGAAGGAATAAAAATGGACTTTTCTATTTCTTAGTAAGGAATGCCACCAATTTGATCAGCAAACGGAGCTCCTCCCTTGTGTCTCAAGTTGCCTTGTCAACTCTATGCATTATTCCCAAGGATATCACATTTTCACTGCCATCACACCCATCAATTCTTTATTTCACTATTTTTCAAAACTTTGTGCCATATTTTCTACGGAATAGATGATATAATGGAAAATACTATTGGGTTTCAAAGATAAAATTCATCGACCAAAACAAGAAGGGGAACTAAACATTTGCCTACTTGCTATCATATGCTAAGATTACTACCTTGAATTATAGATTAGGTTTTTGTTTATCCATAAATTCTTGTATTGTTGATTGATGGTTTTTTCATAGTAATCATTTGTACATTTAAAAAAATTGAGAATCAATAATTAGAGTAAATAAGATTATTTATAATTTAAGGTTATATTTGTAAATAACAGAATTTATAGTTTTTTCTGCAATTAATGTACAAATTTTAATAAGGCTATTATTTATGTATTTCTAGGGAAATTCATAAATAATTATGAAAAATTTACCTTAATGTCAATTTGAAGAATAAATTATTGTTTATAAAGTAAATTAGAATTTCATAAATAATATTATGATTCTTGGAAAGGCTGTATTATTTTTTATTAAATAATAATACGATTGCTTTTATGGAGTTTATGGATAAATATTTTGGTGGTCATTTGCAAGGGGGGAAATGCCACCACACTTCCTATTTGGAATCATTCCATGTTTCATATGTTGGCATATTTGGTGTGCTAGAAATAGACTTGTTTACGATAGCTCATCCATATCTAGTCAAGATATAGTCTACAGGATTCATTAAGAAATAATCCTCACTTTCAATGCACACCCAGGGCATGACCCAAGCAATAGCTATATTAGATCCATTAAACATGATTTCTCTATTATCAATACATAATTTGAGAATTGTAAAATGGCAGCGTATGTTATTTCCATTTTAGGTGTTCATTCGCAACAAATTGAAAAACCAAATGACTCAATAGAAGAACAATTCATGTCCTAAAGGATTATTCGGAAAGGCCTCAAAAAAGAAAAAACTTACAAGGATCAAGATGTTGGATTGTTCATTGCAACTATGTCTCATATGTTCAAGGATTATTGCAGAAGAGCTTCAAAGAAGACAAAGGTTTAACATGATGAGTGTCTTGGAAATTTTTTGCAAAAATGACTACAATTCAAGGATTAACTAAGATTGTGTAATCTTATTATAATATATATGATCGCGTAATGTGTTATTATAACTTGATGTATAAATTTCATTTAGTAAAAATAAAGTGTGGATACTACCTTGGATTTTTCAAAATATGATCGTATATTGATGCATTTCCCCTAAGATAGTCCATTTTTCATGATTGAAAAAAACAAGCATGGAGATATAATACCATTTTCTAAGAAACCATGGAAACCCCATTCAACCAAGAAACCATAGCTAAAGCTTCTTTATCTTTATGTCCTAAAACCAAATCTTATCCATATGCAACCAAATGAAAAGTGTTTGTAGCTCTTTCCTTGAAATTAACTATAGTAAATTTATATGGATTTATGGGATTTATAAGAGAGTGTGAAGGTGGATTAGAGAGAATACCTTTAGGTTTCACGGTAAATAAAACCCTCATGAATGTAGGGTAAGGTTTTGAAAAGGAAGGGAGGAGTGTCTGACCTCTTATAGACATGGGGGTTGACAAGTCAACATTCCACTTTTTTTTTTCAAAAACTTGGTTCATTCATAACTCAGCTTCTCTAACTCCATACGTAAAAGTGTTATATGTTTTCCTTTCTGGAAAAGGAATTCCCGATGCAATGGAAAATTTCTCAAATCCTGATTCTCTCATATGCAAAACCTAGTTTTTTAGATCATTTATTAATTAACTTCTAATATCCAACTCGTATCTACAATCTCGAAAATGCTTATACTCAAAAAGCTCGAAAACAAAATTCCTAATGATGGAAGTAGTCTCAAACCCTAATACTATCATATGCAAAGGTTGAATTTTTGAGTTATTAGTTAAATTAAGTTTTTAATATTCAATCAACTATTTAAGTACCTTTAGGGAAAATAGGAGTTGTTCCATGGAATTTTTTAGGAGTAATGACTCTAAAGGAATTCTAAGTTAGGTTCTAAATCCAAATTTAATAAATTGACGTATATATAATAAGACAAAGTAGATAAGGTAAAATAACAAAAAATAAACTTAAAGGATTGTAACATCCCCAATTTTTATAACACTATTCAAGAAATTTATTTAGATAAATTAAATAAATAATAATGATAAGGGGATTGAGGTTTGAATAAATTATATAATGGGTCATGCTTAATAAAATAAATTAATTGGGCTTTAAATTGGTTTATAAGATAATTGTTTTACACATGAGCATAATGGTAATTAGGCATTCTATTATACACGGCTTTACACATTTTATTCTTGCCCATTCACATTCCATTTTTCATTATTCACAAACGTAAATCAAAAATAAATAGAGCCGACCATTATAAAGGAGGAACAAGAAGGAATATCAATCTAAAGCTAAGGATTAAAGTTAGGGAAGATTAATCAACACCAAATATCAAATTCCTTATCAAATCTAAGGTGAATATTAATGTCATACCATCTCTATTTTTATTCTATGATTATATGGCTTCGGATTTATGATTAACCATTTTTGTGATAATATGGATGATGATATGCTTGAGCTATATTTTTTTGATTTATTTTAATTCATACACATATGAATTTGCATGTTTTGAGGTAAAACTGAGAATCTATGATTTCAGGTTGCCATAAAAAAAATTTATGTCATGTAAAACATGATTTTGGAGATGGATTTTAATTTTCAGAATTTTCCAAGTTATGGAAATTTTATTATGAATTTTTGATGATAAATACGATATGATTGGGTTTAAAATTTATTTTGAATATTTTAGGGAGAAATTGCATCTAAAGTTTTAATATGTTTGATTACATGATGAAATTGAATTTCGATGATTTTTGGGGATTTTTTTCTATTTGATTTACTAAGGAAAGTAAATTATTTTAAAAGAAGTACTTTTATGAAATAATTGATTTTGATAAATGGAAGGGCTTAAATGTTACATTTTTATGGTTTAAATCAAATATAAATGCGGTAGTTTTAAATGTGAAGTATTTGAAAAGTTTTGTGACTATCAGTCAATGGTTTACAAATAGGCAAGAAGTTATAAAGTTATTATTAAAAAAGGCAACATTTCAGCCTTTAATTCAAAAAAAAAAGAATTCCACCTCAATTAGTAGCCGTTTTCGACCCCATTGATTCCATCCCATCCTAGCCGAAACCTACCTAGTCGAAACTCACATAGTTGAAAATAATACACAAGGTATCACTTAGATGGTACGTAGTAGATTAGAAGGAAGGTGGAAGCCTTGGTGTCAAAAGGTAAGCTTCTGATGGGGTCAAAACCCTGCCTTGATTTCAAAAGTTAAAGTCTTGCCTTGTTTTACTTAAATCCATCGACATAGTCGAAAAATATGCTTTCGAAAGGGTTTTATAAACGGCTTTCGAAAAATATTGTCACATTATGTTAAAGTATTAGCTTTCAAAGGGGTACCTTTTCTTTAAATAAGAGCATTCTAAAGGGTTGGTTCTAACCTCGAAACACAGCCACTCTTTTCCTTCTGAGGTATTGAAGTCATTAATAGCCTTCAAAGGGTTATTGTTGCTTTTATCTAAGTTAAGACGCTTTCTAATTGCTTTCGAAAATGGGGTGAGGGTTTTGAAGGTGATGGAGTCGAAAGGGGGTTTCAACCTTGCCCTTTGAAGCTTTAATTTTTAAAGGACATTGCTTTTGACTAGATGGTTCCGACACCATCAACTTTTCCCTAAATAAATTTTAGTTGGTTTCGAAAGAGATACTTTCCTATATAACCACTTTGACCCAAATGATGTTTTTAAAGAGTAAACCTAATGCTTTCGAAAGGGAACTTTATTTGTTTTGAAGCTATGTTTTAAAGGACGTTTTCTTGATACCATTGAAAGGTATCATTGGTTTTAAAGGTATGTACATAGAGTTTGGAAAGGAGGTTTTCAATGCTTTCGATGAAGGTCATCCAGTGGTTTTGAAAATATTGTTTTTAATGTTTCAAAAGAAATAGCCCATTCTCAATTTCAAAGGAAAAACCATGGCATAAATAAAGATTTTCGAAATACTATTCACATTGTTATTAACCCATAAATATATGTTGGGGAAGGGAAGAATAACCATATAGGTTGACCAAGTAGTGAACATAAATTAAGGAATGTTAAAACCTTAGAACTAAAGGTATTGGCAGGGGCCAATAGGTTTATAGTAAGCCCGTGAAAACTATATATAACTAATGATATTATCAGGGGCCAATAGCTTCATAGTTAGCCTACAAAAACTATGATTTGATGCTAGCAGGGGCCAATAGGTTTGTAGTTATCCCATGAAAACTATATTTGGATTAAGATATTGACAGTTAGTCAATAGGTTCCCAGTTAGCCCTTGAAACAGGATAAGAGAAAAGATATTAGAGTTACCAATAGGTTCTTAGTGATCCCATGAAAACTATAATATTGGACAGATAGTCCATAACCATTAACAGGTTAATAGTAATCCTAGAAACTATAATTGAGACTGATAGTCAGAATGAATGGGGATGGGTAATCTAGAATTGATTTTACTTGTTTTGCATATCATCATAAAGTTTTTGAAATACTATATTTTACCCATTGTGGTGTAGGAGCAGAGTATATGGTTTATAAGTGTTTTAGGATACTAGTGAGGGGAAAGCCCGTTCCGCTAAGCGGCGTGGTCTCACTAGAAATCTAAATGGTTTGAGATGGTAAATTATAATTCATACCAGTCTTTATGTTTGACTCGAAGTTTTTATTTTCTTCTCAAATTCTTGGGTACTCAATTGATTTTGAGTAGGTTGAGAGTTAAGGTTTCCAGGTGTTCTTTTCGACGAATAAAGCTTCTGAAGCCGTGCTGGAGGCAAGCTTGTTACTAGAGTTCTTTTATTTCCATAGTGTGTTTTGATTGTAAAGGAAAATAGTATTAATGCCTTGTTATATACTCTAATCATCCAAGGTGGCATCTTCATATGTCGCTCTTGGCGTATTTTGTAATAATTATATGTTATCTGAATGTGATCTACGAACTGGGATTATTTAATCAGTTTGGAATATTTTGAAATGGAATGCGGAATTTGTTGGTTGTTTAACATTTTTCCATATTCTTGTGTTTCTGTGTATCAATGGATCTAATATCACCGTATTTGGTCCCCAAGGATTAATAACTATGGATGACTACAACATCTGTAGCTTTTAGTTTTAGATCTCCAAGTAGGGGGATGTTACAAGTTGGTATTAGAGCATAGATTTATGAAACTTTAAGAGAAACTTAAACCTAAAATATTTTCCAAACATAATCCAATAAATCAAATAATAAGATCTGTGTCTGGGTTACGCTATAGTAACGTAAATATATTTGATATATGTAATAATATATAAGTGTGTATCCCCCCTTTTAGATCGTTCTTCTGTATCTTACTAAGGATCATATGTATATTTAGAAGAAAGGAGATATGGAAGTAGGAAATAAAAGAGGAAATTTCGGGGAGGAAGCACCACAACAAATGGAAATGCTCGACCCACTACCAGGAAAAAATCGGGTCGACAGGCTAATGCTAGTAATCAAAATGCTGATGCCAATGTGGGTGTTGGAAATCCGCTACTAGATTTGGGGGCGCTATATCAGTTCTTTGTTTTTTTGATGCAAGTAGGAGTTGCTGCTGCTGTTGCTGGTAACTTAAGAGGAGCTAATCCTATATCTCTAGTTGTGAATATTTATGCTTTGCTGAGTAGAGTTTACATCAGTTTACTTGGAAAGCCGTTCTTGTGAACAGAGAGGCTATAGAGGTTCAGAATTGGTTGTTGCATTATAAGCGTATAGTTACTGGTTTAGGTTTGAACGATGGGAAAAGGAGAAGTTTAGCATCTAGACAGTTGAGGGGTCAGCATCACATTGGTGTAATATTATCACTGTTGGAATTCTAGAAGAGCAGTTGACTTGGGCTGTTTTTAAAATAAGATTTTAGCAGAAGTTTGTATCTGAGTTTGCTAAGTCAGAATTGATGAGGAATTTTATGGATCTAAAGTAGGGAGAGATGTTGTGATATGCCACTAAGTTTGAGGAGCTGTCCCAGTATGGAAAAAATATTATAGACACTGACATCAGATGAAATGAGAGGTTCATTCGGGGATTGAGGCTCGAGCTCGCTAGATTGACCATGAAACATGTCCATGATCCTCGTCATGTGGTGTGGAGATGGCCATTCTCCATGAGGAAATGCCTACTAATTGTGCTAAAGAGAAGAAAGAGGATACTCAAGGTTCTCAAGGGAAGAAGATGAAGTTCTTTAAAATGAAGGGAGCCTAGAAGGGAGATACTACTAAGAAGTTAAAGGCCGAGGTAGTTTGCTGTAAGTGTGACATGAAGGGTCACTTTGCTAATGAGTGTCGGTAAGAAAATAGGAAGAAAGCCGCAAATAAGAAGAATGTGAAGTGCTTCAACTATGATCAAGTTTGGTATTACAAGAATTAGTGTCCAAAGCAAGTTATGGAGGAAAAAGGAAAAGTTTTTGCTATTGGACCAGCTAGGCCTACTACAGCCGATAAAGGTAAGACTATGATGGAATGTACGTTTTTAATTCAGAGTATACCAATTAGGGTGCTTTATGATACCGGTGTATCACATTCATTTATATCTCAGTTTTTGGTTGATAGATTATGCTTAGAACCCACCTATCTTGTTACTTCCTTAAGGGTCGTGAATCCAGTAGAAGCGTATGCAACTCTAGGGTTGAGATGTGACCAGATAGAACTTGATTTGTTAGATCATAAGTTTTCATGCAGTTTGTATGTTATTGATTTCGTAGATTTCGGGATCATTTTGATTATGGATTGGTTGGGCAGATATGAGGCTAGAATATTTTGCCAAGATAGGGAAATATCACTGAGATACCTGATAGTCATAACCGAGTTATAATCTCAGTGGAAAATTATGACCGGAGTGTTAGTGATTTACTTAATGCTATGGAGGTTGGAAATGAGCTAAGTCAGGTTCGGGCAGTAAGAGAGTTTACAAATATCTTTGAGCCAGTCACTAGACTACCACCGAAAGAGCTGTTGAGTTTCGAATAGATTTTGTGCTACGAGCTAAACCTGTGAGTAGACCACCTAGCAAGATGAAACCAACTGAGTTGAAGGAACTGAAGGTGCGGCTAGTGGATCTTGAAGGAAGGAAATTTATTAGAATAAGCAGTTCACTTTAGGGAGCGGCTGCAGAGTTTGTAAAGAAACCGAATGGCTCGTTAAGGATGTGTATCGACTATCGTAAGTTGAACGAAAGGACGATTAATAATAAGTATCCTTTTCCCGGAATAGATGATCTGTTTGATTAGTTGATGGAGCCAGAGTGTTTCCAAGTTAGATTTGGCAATAAGTTTCCATCAGTTGAGAGTGGTGGAGGATAGTATTCTTTTGACAGCATTTCGAACTAGGTACGGTTCATATGAGTGGTTGTTGATACCATTTAGATTAACGAATGCACCTGCTTTCTTCGTGGATTTGATGAACTTAGTTTTCCAACGGTATCTGGATAGGTTTTTGCTGGTGTATATAGATGAAATTCTAGTATACTCTAAGGATGAGAGAGAGCATGAAGTTCATCTTAAAGTGGTACTTGAGACGTTGAGACAGAATCACCTAAGGCAAAGTTCACCAAGTGTCATTTCTGGAAAAAAGAGGTAAAATTTCTTGGTCACATCGTTTCAGAGAAAGGATTGTTGGTCGACCTAGATAAGATCGAAGCCATGAATAATTGGAAGAGACCAGAGACGGTGACTGAGATCATGATTTTTCTTGGACCTGCTGGCTACTACCGAAGATTCATTAAGGACTTCTCGCGGATAGCAATACCTTTAACAAAGCTAACCAGGAAGGAAATGAGATTTTTTTGGTCTGACAAATGTGAGGAGGCATTCCTTAAGTTAAAGCATTTGTTGACCAATGCGCCTGTGTTAGTTGTTTCAGATGGAAACCAAGGATTGGTGGTATATACTGATGCATGTGGAACATGATTAGGAGCGGAGTTGATGTAGAATGGTAAAGTCATCGCCTACGCATCTAGGCAGCTTTGACCATATGAAGTTATATATCCTACTCATGATTTGGAGTTGGGAGCTGTGATCTTCGCATTGAAGATTTGGAGACATTGTCTCTTAGGGTAGAGATTTGAGTTATATACCGATCATAAGTCTTTATGATATTTATTCACTCAGAAGTAGCTGAATATGAGACAGCAGAGATGGCTGGAGGTTTTGGCTGTTATGATTTTAGGGTAGAGTATACACCAGAAAAAGGTAATAAAGTGGTGGATGCTCCTAGCATAAGACATCAAAATATGGTGTTAGCTTTGTTGGCGAAGTGGAAGGATTTAGAAGCTTTGGCCAGTTGTGGTGTGTAGTTAAGGTTGACTGCTAGTTCTAGCCGAAACACCGCCATGTTGTCCTATTTGGAAGTTCGACCAGTGTTGATCAAGAGGATTGTTTTTAAGTAGAAGGAGGATTGATTGTTAGTTAAGAGGATAAAAAAGATTGAGGCTTGAACTGAGGTCGATGATCTAAAGGATTTCAGCCTTGACGAGAGAGGATGGTTGAGAAAGAAGGGACGATTTTGTGACCTGAATATGGAGGACTTGAGGAAGGAAGTTCTTGGAGAATGTCATCGATCCAAGTTTACAATTCATCCTGTAGGAACCAAGATATATCAGGATATGAAGAGGAGCTTTTATTAGGAAGGCATGAACAGGGATGTTGGCTTGTGGGTTAGGCAGTGTGGAAAATGTCGACAAGTGAAAGCCAAACATCAGAAGCCAAGTGGGTTGCTTCAACCTTTAGAGATTCCAGTTTGGAATTGAGATTCGATATTTATGAATTTTATAGATGAGTTGCCAAGGTCAAATAAAGGTAATGAAAGTATATGGGCTATAGTGGATAGATTGACCAAGAGTGCCCATTTCATTCCAATTAATTCAACCAAGAAGACACTTATTTTAGCTAAGTTGTTCATGAAGAACATAGTTAGACTACACGGAGTTCCTAGTAGTATAGTCAGTGACAGAGATGCTTTGTTCACTAATGAATTCTGGAAGAGTCTACAGGAAGTGATGGGTACTAAGCTTAATATGAGTACTGCATATCACCCTTAGATAGATGGGTAGATAGAGAGAGTCAATAAGGTACTCAAAGGTTTATTGAGAGCTTGTGTATTAGACATTGCTGGATCTTAGGATGATCACCTACATTTGGTTGAGTTTTCCTATAATAATAGTTATCAGACTAGTATAGGAATGGCGTCTTTTGAAGCTTTGTATGGAAGGCAATGCAAATCACCTGCATGTTGGTTGGAAACTGGAGACAGATTAGTCTTGGGTCCAGATTTGGTTAGAGAGGCATCATAGAACATTGAGTTGATCCAAGAAAGCGTGAAGGAAGCATAGTCCTGACAAAAGAGTTACGCAAATAAGAGGCATAAGAACTTAGAATTCTTAGTTAGAGATAAGGTTTTCATTAAGGTTTCACCAATAAAGGGTGTGATACAATTTGAAAAGTAAGGTAAGTTAGCCCCAAGATATGTAGATCCATTCCAGATTATATAGAGGATTGGAAAGCTCGCATATAGAGTAAAGTTGCCGAGCAGTATGGCAGGTGTCCATAATGTATTTCATGTGTCTCATCTTCCTAGATATGTGCATGATCCAGAGACAACCATTCCTCCAACAGGGTTGGAAGACATAGTAGTAGAGCCTAATTTGACTTTTGTTAGACAACTAGTTCGAGTTATAGCTAGAGATGAGAAAAGATTAAGGAATAAGACAGTCAGGTTGGTAAAAATTCAATGGAGCGACAATGAGAAAGAATGTACTTGGAAGATCAATGACATGATTAGATATACCTATCCTGATCTGCTTGGAGGATATGCCTATATTAGATTTAAATAAATAGTTGCCAGTCAGTTAGACTAGTATGATAGTTAGAATTATTACAGATGATTGTCATGTTTAGTATTTAGTCCTTACTGAATTTCGAGAAAGAAATTCTTTAAGTGGGGGAGCCTGTAAGATCCCTATTTTTTTGTAACATTATTTAAGAAATTTAATTAGATAAATTAAATAGAATAATGATGATAAAGGGATTTAGATTCGAATAAATTATATAATGGGTCATGCTTTATAACAAAAATTTAATGGGCTTTAAATTAGTATATAAGATAATTAATTTACGCGTGGGCATAGTGGTAATTAGCCATTCTATTACACATGGCTATACACATCATATTCTTGCCTATCACATTCCTTTTTTCATAATTCACAAACGCAAATCAAATCTAAATAAAGCCTGCCATTAACAAGGAGGAAAAACGAGAAATTTTAATCTAAGGCTAAGGATCAAAGCTAGGAAGGATTAATCGATAACAAATCTCAAATTACTTATCAAGTCTAAGGTGAACAATAATCTCATCTCTATTTTATTCTATAATTATATGGCTTCAGATTTATGATTAAATTCTTTTTTATGATAATATGGTTGATGATATGCTTGAGCTTATTATGTTGATTTATTTTAATTCATATACAAATGAATTTGCATGGTCTTGATGTAAAACCGAGAATCTATGATTTTAGATTGCCATAGAAAAAAAATTTGTTAAATAAAACATAATTTTGGAGATGGGTTTTAATTTTTAGAATTTTCCAAGTTATGAAAATTTTATTATGAATTTTTGATGATAAATACGATGTGATTGGGTTTAAAATTTATTTTGATATTTCAGAAGGAAAATGGGTCCACATTTTTAAAATGTTTGGTTACATGATGAAATCGAATTTTTATGATTTTTCCCAAATTATTTGCTAAGAAAAGTTAATTATTGTAAAAGAATTACTTTTCTGGAATAATTGGTTTTGGTAAATGGTAGGGCTTAAACATTTCATTTTTATGGTTTAAATCTAATATAAGTGTGGCAGTTTTAAATGTAAAGTATTTGAAAAGTTTTAAGGCAACCAATCAATGATTTACAAATAGGGAAGAAGTTATAAATTTATTTTTAAAAGAGGCAATATTTCAGCCTTTAATTCAGAAAAAAAAGTGTTCCGCCTCAATTAGTGTCCCTTTTCGACTCCGATGATTCCATCCCATCCTAGTCGAAACCTACCTAGTCGAAACCCACATAGTTGAAACCAATACACAAGGCATCACCTAGATGGTACGTAGTGGATTGGAAGGAAGGCGGAAGACTTGGTTTGAAAGGTAAGCTTACGATGGGGATGAAACCTTGCCTTGATTTCAAAAAATAAAGTCTTGCCTTGTTTTACTTAAAGCCTTCGGCATAGTTGATATATAAGCTTTCGAAAGGGTTTTATAAATAGCTTTCAAAAAAGATTGTCACATTATATTTGCTTTCAAAGGGGTACCTTTTCTTTAAATAAGAGCTTTCGAAAGGGTCGGTTCCGACCTAGTCGAAACATAGCCGCTATTTTCCTTCTTAGGTATTGAAGTCATCAATAGCCTTTGAAAGGTCATTTTTTCTTTTATCTAAGTTAAGGCGCTTCCTAATGCTATCGAAAGGGGGGTGAAGGTTTCGAAGGTGATGGAGTCGAAAGGGGATTATGAATCTATCCTTCGAAACTTTAATTTTTAAAGGACTTTGCTTTCGACTAGATGGTTCCGACACTATCAACTTTTCCCCAAATAAATTTTTGTGGGTTTCGAAAGAGATACTTTCATATATAACCATTTTGACACAAATGATGTTTTTAATGAGTAAACCCAATGCTTTCGAAAGGGTACTTTATTTGTTTGGAAGCTACGTTTTAAAGGATGTTTTCTTGATACCATCGAAAGGTATCATTGGTTTTGAAAGGTATACACTTAGAGTTTTGAAAGGAGGTTTTCTATTTTCGAAAGAGGTCATCCAATGGTTTCAAAAGTGATGTTTTAAAGTTTCAAAACTAATAGCCCATTCTCATTTTCAAAGGGAAAACTATGGCATGAATAAAGTTTTTGGAAATACTATTCACATTGTCATTAACCCATAAATGTATGTTGGGGAAGGGCAGAATAACTAGATAAGTTGACCCAGTAGTGAACATGAATTAAGGGATGTTAAAACCTTAAAACTAAAGACATTGGCAAGGGCCAATGGGTTTACAGTAAGCCTATGAAAACTATATACAACTGATGATATTGGCAGGGGCCAATAAGTTCATAATCATCATATGAAAACTATGATTTGATACTGTCAGAGGCTAGTAGGTTTGTAGTTAGCCCATGAAAACAATATCCGGATTAAGATATCGATAAGCAGTCAATAGTTTCCTAGTTAGCCAATGAAAACTAGGATAAGAGAAAAGATATTGGAGTTACAAATAGATTCTTAGTGATCGTATGAAAACTATGATATTGGACTGATAGTCCATAAACATTTAACAGGTTAATAGTAATCCTAAAAACTATAATTGAGACAGATAGTCAGAATGAATGGGGATAGGTAATCCAGATTTGATTTTACTTGTTTTGCATATCATTATAAAGTTTTTGAAATACTATGTTTTAACCATTGTGGATGCAGAAGCACAATATATGGTTTTATAAATGTTGTAGGATTATAGTGAGGGGAAAATTCGTTCCGCTGAGCGGCGTGGTCTCACTAGATATCTAAACGGTTTGAGATGGTAAATTTTTATTCTTACTAGGCTTTATGTCCGACCTGAAGTTTTTGTTTTTCCCTTAAAATCTCAGGTACATAACTGATTTTGAGTAGGTTAAGAGTTAAGGTTTTTAGGTGTTCTTTTAGACGAATAAAGCTTCCGAGGATGTGAAGGAGGCAAGCTTGTTACTAGATTTCTTTTATTTTCGTTATCTGTTTTGATTGTTAAGGCTAATAGTTTTAGTGCCTTGTTATATACTCTGATCATCCAGGGGGCATCTTCATATGTCGCTTTGGCGTATATTAAAATAATTATATGTTATCTGAACATGGTCTGCGAACTAGGATTATGTAATCAATTTGAAATATTTTGAAATGGAATGTGGAATTTGTTCGCTGTTTAACATTTTTCTATATTCTTGTGTTTCTGTATCATTGGATCTAATATCTCCGTATTTGGTCGCCAAGGATTAATAACTATAGACGACTATAGCATCCATAGCCATTAGTTTTGGACGTCATAGTAGCGGGATGTTACAAGGATCTATTCAAAAAGTTCGATAAAGACTAGTGTATGGTATGCAAGAATGCTCATTAAACTAGCTCAATGGAACTTTGATAGAATAAAAACTAAGTGATTTAAGCTAAAATATTCAAAGTACTCCTTGCGACCGTAGAAGTGTGAGAAATCTCGTGTATTGCTTGTTCTAATATGTTGAGCCTCAGGTGTGACTTGCGTATGAAATATTACTTTCTTATATATATACATGACATTAATAAAATACCACACACTACGATGTCTATTCTGACCCATCATTATCTGGTTATTGAACTCCATATATGTGCTTATTACGATTACTATGACTTTTATATTCAATAATTGTGGTAAATTTCATAATATCTCTACTTTCTATCTTCTTGTAGAATCTTTATGTGTTAATTATATGGACTAGATAATTGGGTAATGATGTAAATGAGGGAATAATAAATTATGAAAAATGTTGATTATCTACATCAAATCCATCATGATTCATGAAATCCAACAAATAATATAGGGAAAGTTACAAATCGGCAAAAATAAAAACATTCGTCAATAGTATATGAAAATCCATCATGATTCATGAAATCCAACAAATAATGCAGGGAAAGCTAAAAATACGTAGTATATGTAAATGATAAATACTTCGTAAAACTATATGGAAGCAGTCTCAAACTCTAAAACTATTGTTTGCAAAAGTTGATTTTTTGATTCATCGATTAAATTATTTTTTTAGTATTGCAATAAACTATTTAAGTAAATATGCGCTAAGATATGAGTTGTCATATTGAGTATTTCAGGGGTAATGACTCCAAGTAGTTATTGGTTAGGTTCTAAATCAATATTTAATAAATTGACTTATACACACACAGAGACATTAAGACAGAGTAGATAATGTAAAAGAACAAAAATAACTTTAAAGGATTTAATGAAAATTTTAATAGACCAGTGTGTGGCAAGCAAGAGTTCTCACTGAACTAACTTAAGAAATATTTGGTAAAATAAAAAATGATTGGCTTAAGTTGAAATATTTAAATTACTCCTTGTAATTGTAAAAGAGTGAGTGATCTCATGTGTTGCTCGTTCTAATATGTAGAGGCTCAAGTATGACTTGTGTATGGTTTATTGTTTCTTATTTTTACATATGTAGTATTGTCTGCATGCTTATTTCACCACATGCTTGAGTTCCTTAATTAACCATTACCTATTATGAAAAACTATTACCAAATAAGTCGAGCGTATAATGGCTCTATACATTCTTAGGAAGTTAGGTTTACAAAGCACAATTCACATCAAAACAACAACAAGTAGAATAACTTATTCTAGAAAATTACCAAAACTTTTACTAAACCATACAATAATCCAGATAACAATAACACCAAAATTCAACATTAACATTATATAAGCTAAAAAGCACTTGCCCGGTATTACATCTATTTAGCTTCATTTACCAATTTTAGCAACTCTAGTTTTTAGTTACTTATATTGGATCAGATGTCTCTGCTAGAGAAGCAAGTGGTCTGACTCATATCAAAAGATAAAGTGCCTTTAGTTCATTTGTTAAGGATATTTCATCTTCGAATCTGATGACTTCCCAAAGTGCTTTTATTTTTTCCTATATTGTATCCTCATTGTAAATCACCTGCAAAAAATAACAACACATTTCCGAGCATCCATCCTCGATCTCTGCTATCTCCAAGCAATGGCAAAGATAAGATGTGTAAGGGTGAACTACCTGGTCACTCCATATCTGCTTATACTCCAACTGTCTGATCATGGATCAAAGGAATCCATTAGCACCTACCCTCATGTACCTAAACATCCAACTTTAAAAACATAGAATTTCTGATCGTGCAACTACACTTAGAGCACAAATTTAGACTTTAATAATATAGTTCCATTTCCAAAAGCTAATTTGTTTAAAAATGAATGACAATTATCATCTTATTACATCATATTCTTATGAATAAAATTCCTGGTTACAAAAGAAATCCAATCTGGAGTCTCATGTTGGTCATTTCATGTAGTCCTTTGGGTAGACTTTATTCAATTCAGAATACTCCGAGCATGTCCAATACCTTCCAATGTCTACCGAACCAACATGAACCTAATTATTCATCTGGTCGCAATTGCTTTTCCCCTTGAGATTTGATGCTAGAGAGTCGTACATGCGTTCTTCCCTCTTTCATCACATCGTGTCTCTTACAACTCTCTAATGTAGCAATATCGACCTATGCTTTGGCCTCCTTGGATTTCCCCTACTCCATTAATCAGGGAAAATTTAATCATCAAACACCATAGAGTGAGTGCAATCGTAAAATTAGCAAGGGCTGTTCGGCCTAATGATATGTTGTAGGCAAAGAATCCATTCGCTACAGTAAAGTTCTGTAACCGCACATCCTTAGGATCACTATCTCCAAGCAGAATATACAATTCAATGCAACCAATTGGATCCTTAGCCTCTTTGGTAAATACTTTAATGCACGATTTACATGGCTACAGATCCTTGTCGTTGTGATGCATCTTATCGTTAGTCTACTAGAAAAGGACTCTCATTGGGCTTCCATTTCCTATCAGCATCGACAAACAATATCTGGCTATCACATCCGTTATCACCATTGGACCAAGTGTCAGTGTATAAACAACCCACGTCTATAATGATACTATCCAAGAGTATTACTTGGTAACACAATCTAATAATATGGAAAATGAGGTGATATGGGGTACACATATGAATATTCCCTTGGGTTAACACTGGTACGTATTAAAACATCGAATAAATAACTTACCTCTACATACACTATATCAGCAAAAAGCAATAAATATGTGTGCTTCTAAGATAGAACAATACACAATATATAAAATATAACAGAGAAGACAAAGTTAGAATCGTAGTGAAAAAATATAATATACAATATACAATGCATGTCCAAAATACAATTTAAGAAAATACATACATGAAGTACGTCGTAAATAATAACATGCAACTAAACTGTATAACTAGCTCCCACTATGCCCAGTAAACATAAGTTGGTCTCACCATCCTTGTATCTAAAAAAGTCTCGAACTGACCTGAGTATTATGTGAATAACAAATGGGTCATACTATGTCTAGATCAAGGGTTAATAAATATAGATGATAAAGTATATAATAATATGATAATACTAGGATAGTAACACAAGCCAATGATCATAGTGTCAATATGTGTGTGTGTATAGTAATGTAGGCATGGTATATAATTGTAATATCATACATAATCATTGAAACATCGTATAACACAAATATCACTATATCATGTATAAAGATGTCATCCACCATAAGGAAACACATCAAATCACAAATCACAAATCAACATCAATCCGTTGAATCACCTATATCTAGATATCATCATCAAAACTAGAAATCATCAAATATGAGATAAGTATCATTAGGCTAGCATATAGCATTGCTTAAGTATAGCTCTCAATCTCAAAAATAGAATATCAACATCAATTTAAATATAGAAATATAGGTCGCCTATCAAAGAAATCATATATAATAAAAGATATGAGAATCCGTTATGCTTTTGACAATGTCACAGGTATAATCCCATCTCCTTATATGGAATAATACAGAATGTATCATGATGGGTAATTGACTGTATGTAAGACACAAAGTCCTAAGTAGAGTTATTTCTTATAAGAATATGTATAAAATATGCCTAGTTACCACACGCTGGAAGCAGACTGGAGACTGGTGTGAGAAATGCGAAATACGGATCTTAAGGCTAGAATTAACACTAGAGGGGGGTGAATAGTGTTTAAAGGAATTGCTAAATCTTTTTGAGTTTTTGTTAATTTGAACACAAATGTATGCAATATTCAGACAAAGATATGATCACTGAAACAAACACTGATGCAGAAATAAAGTAAAAGCAACAAAGAAAAGAACACACCGGATTTTATACTGGTTTGGAGTTACCCTACATCCAGTCCCGCACACAAGTACGGATTTCCTTTCAAAATAAATTGTACAATTACACCCTCGATTTCATGGCCACGAGGTACACCACTCCAGATTCACAACCCTTTGGGTAGAGATACTTGATTTCACGGGCAACATGTTTAGCCAATTGATTTCCAAGGCTACAATCACACCTTTTCTCGCTTGACTTATTTCACAGCTACAATCATACCTTTTCTCGCTTAGTATATTACAAAGAAGCCTATAACTCTGCATAGCATTGAGATCTTATCGAGATAGTGATAGAGAATCAAACCAAAGATGATCTAGTTAGATTCAATGTTGATTTCGACAAAGTAATGGTAAAAATGTGTATAAAGAAATTTGGAAGAAGAAGAGGAGTGAAATTATAGAAGTATAAATACAAATTCATTCAAAACTACCCCTATTTATATTAGAACAACAACCATGTCAATTCGTGAAAGGATATGATGAATAGACACTTCCTTTGAAATTCAATTTTTTGAAATAAACTGCTACCATGTCGACAAGGGGTGCTTGAGGATGTCGACATGCCTAAGGTATTTTTGGCAATTTTCTTTTCTTTGAAAATAACTTCTATCTTGTATTAAAACTATTTTAACTTTATAAATATACAACTATAGTTAAAATACATAAGTAAATATAGAGAATAATATTTCGGTGTATATATATAAAATTTTACTATAATTTTATATTTAAATCTAAGTATAAATATTAAAAGTTAAATATATTATTATTAAAAGATAGTTTAAAACTAAGGATAATTTGATTTTGAAAACAAAGATTATTTTGAGGCTAAAAGTATTTAAAACCAGGATAGATGTTTTTGATTCTTTAAAAAGAAGGTTTTGAAATCATTTTGAAAACAAGATATAATTTTGTAAAAACATTTGAACAAAAGGTTAGCGGATACAAAACAATGTTCCGCTAGATTTTTCGTACGTTCCATCCTACTTAGGGTTTCATCCCTTTAACAGGCTCGAATTGGATTCCATTCCACGAATAAATTGGATTTTAAGATGCTAGTGCTTTTCTAGGAGTTTTAACAAAATTCCTAATTAGATTACTTATTATTAAAATCTTGAGCTCTTGATAATCTTGATACTCGTGAGTCTTCAATCTTGATATCTTGAATCTCTATACTATACAGTCTTCATTCTTGGTACCTGCATGGTTAAATCCTGCATATACATATATATCTAAACTATAATGTTAGTATTTATATTTTATAATCTTATTCTAAGGTTGTTGTCATCAAAATCACCATCTCAAGGACTAACAATCTCCCCCTTTTTGATGATGACAACCTTTGTTTATAAAATATTACTTCTATCCTAATAACTCCCCCCCTAAAACTAATAACTCCCCATTAATATATGCCTAACTATCCTATTTTATACTTCTCCCCTTTGTCATCAACAAAAACTAACTCCAAACTATAGAACTCCCCCTTATTCTTGTACTAAAATACCTGCATTAATATTATATTCAATGGAGTATATAATAGATAGATTAAGAGAAAATTATACTGATAACTAATCAAAGATCATATAAATATCGATGTGTTTTTACACATGTTTTGCACACCAAACATCAATCCACACCAAATATCAATCCATACAAACCAAATCAAAACAAAACATATCAAATCAATCTAAGCAATCAGTTAAAATCAAACAAAGGAATCAAATAAAATCAAACATTACGAGGAACTTCCACCCATTCTTCTTCTCCATATAGTGGGTCTGCTTTAATGGCATCCCTATTTTCATTATCATTAGTGAGAGAGACAGGAGGATGTGCTTCATTATCATCTTTGTGCAGGGAGGAAATCATCCATCGTATCGCATCGAAATGCTTTTCTTACTCCTTGATCATCTGCATTTGATTCAACTCTAAGTGTCGCTGGTTACGAAGAATGAAAGAGAGAATATTCTTGAAAGAATTAAGGGTTTCTTCAAGATTCTCAGTTAAATTATGAATTGGATTGGCCATTTTTGAGTTTGTGAGAAGAAATGTAGATAAAGTAGATAAGAAATGATTTTGAATGATGAATTATGGAAGAAATAGGTATTTATAGGTGTAGAAATTCGTTTGAAATGAATAGACATAAGGTAGTCATTCAAATTTCAAATTTAAAATGAAAAGTCATTTCTGACCAGTACATGTCGACATGGTCAGAGGGGATGTCGACATGGTTCAATGAATTTTGATGACTTATTTTGGTTTTGTGAATAATTGTGTGTGTGTGTTTATTTATATAATACACTAACATTTATTCTGAAGATAAGATAAGCTAGATAATAGGAAAGTAGTTCAATTTCATTTCATAATAGAACGATACAATGATTAAACATTAAGAACTACATGAACATTCAAATCAAAATAAACTAAAACAAATACAACAAGATATGAAAAGGTAGAACTAGTTAGAGGATGACGAAGATGAAGATAATCCAAGCTTCTTGCTGACTTTGGAGAAAAACTTGTTCATCTTGGATGACATTTTATTCAATTTCTTACTAATGGACCATTTAAGAATCCGTTAATTCTCGACAATAGTCTTTTGATTTTTGAGGAAGGTTTTGTTGATTGGATTAGGGGATAGTCAATGCTTTCCAAAGAGGTTTCACCTTCTTCTTCTTCTTTTATTTCCATTTCATCCCCTTCTTCTTCCTCTTCCTCCTCTTCTATCTCCGCATCAGCCAAAAGCTCTTCCTTTTCGGCAAGAGTCTCATAAGGATGAAAAACAGATGGAATTTTCATAAGAGAAATGTTTGAGTGATTAAAACCCTTCCTTGAAACAAATTCTTTTCCTTTGAAATCTACTCCAAAATAGTTAAAAATCCGAGTGAGATAGATTCCATGATACGAAGTGTTTTCACCCATTTCAAGATTTTTGGGACAAAATTCATCCAAAATAACTTGCGCCCAATTAATATCATAATTTCCAAAAATAGCAAAAAGTGCTTTGCAAACTTATGAAGTTAGATTTTTAAAATTCCCCGATCTTGGGGTCAAAGTATGTTGTAAAAGAAGATTAACAATTCTAGCTTTTGGTCGAAAGTTTCGATTTTTGAATTCAAAATTATCATTTCCTTCGAAAATGTGATGAAATGTCTCATGATCATTTTCATCGATATTAAAACTAGAAAGATCCATTCCCGTGCTTTTGCAATTGAGAATGGTACCCAAAAGATCACAATTTAAAATGATTCTAGTGCATTTGACACTACTCCAAATTTCATCATCATTTCCATTATAAAATCCGCGTTAAGATTTGCATAGAAATTTTTAACAAGACTTGGATAACAAACAAAATCGTTTTGAGAAGCATCTACAAGACTAAGAACTTGGTTACTTGCAAAAATAGAATCGATTTCATAAGTAGAGAAATCTTGAAATAATGCAAACTTCCCGGGTTGGACTTTTCCATAGTTAGCATAGTTGGTATATGCTTTTATAGCCTCCGGATCATTGTAGAGATGCTCTTTTATCTTTTTGAAAATTCTCATTGTGGAAGGGTTGCTTGAAGAAACCATTAGAGTAGACAGTAGAGAGCTTGAAGTTTTGAGATAAGAGTTTGAATTTGAAAATGTGAGTGAAAAGTTGTGATAAGAGGTAGCGAATAAATAGATTCTCAAAGGACATATTCTCTAGTCAAAAGGTGGCTTTTTAGAGAATTGAATGAAGTGAAAAGATGGAGGGAAATTCAATATTTGAATTCAAATTTTGAATTTCAAATTTCTGTGCCCATATCGACATCATGGTGAGGACCATGTCGATAAGTGTCTTTGAATTTCCATGATTGTTTTTCTTAAGTATTCTAATATATATATATATATATATATATTTATTTATTATTTTTGATGTCTATATATATATCTAGAATATTACTAGAATTATAGTATATTCCATACAATATTATGATACTATTAAAAAAAAAAATAATAATAGTAAGAAAATAAAAAATTTAAAATTCAAACAACACACCAATTCAAAATCATTCAATCAAGCATCCAATTCTAAGCATGCAATTTCAATCAATTGTATTGTAAATGTGTACCTTTTTTTGAGTCTGTTTCTCTGAATTCGTCGGAGTCGTGAACCGCCATGAAACACATATTTGAATTATCTGACTTCTGATCATTATCGCTTGAGGACGAGTCTGAGTCATCTAGTGTAGCAGTAAATGCACGTTTTCATTTCTTTATGGAATCATTGTTTATAGGAAGATTTTGCCTATCTGGATACAGACAAACTCTTTTGATATGGCCTGGTTCATCATTGTTGAAACATTTGATATTGTTTGGCACTGCATTCTGATTTCCAGAGTTCTTATAGTTATTTCTCTTGAGATTGTTCATCTTTCTGTATTTTAGAAATTTCTGAAAATTCTTGGTCATAAGGGCTATCTCTTCATCATTATCGATGTTTGAGTCTGATCCATCGGTCAATGCATTGAACGCCATTGATTTATTTTCAGATCCTTTGCTTTCTCTTCCCTCAATCATTTGGACTTCAAACGACATTAGATTTCCAATTAATTCTTCTATCTTTAAGGTACTGATGTCATTTGCCTCTTCGATCGCAAGTGTCTTTTGATCTCATTCTATAGTAAGAGAATTTAAGATTTTTCTGACTTGATCTTCTTTCGAAAATTCCTTTCCCAACAATATTAGAGAATGCACGATGTTCTGAAATCTACTATACATATCTAAAATAGACTCATTAGAATTTATTTTAAATAATTGAAACTGGTTTGTGAGCATGAAAATTTTGGTCTGTTTAACTTTGCTTGTTCCTTCATGAGTAACTTGCAAAGTTTTTCAGATTTCATATGTAGACTTACAAACTGACACTCTATTAAATTCATTTCTATCAAGTGAACAAAACAGAATATTCATAGCTTTAGAGTTATTTTGTGCAACTGTCTTTTGCTTAGCAGTCCACTGTGCAAAATCAGTTGTGGGTTTAGAATATTCAGTCTGTGTGACATTCCAAGTGTTTAATCCTATAGATTGTAAATATATTTTCATCATACATGCCCAATATGCATTGTTACTACCATTAAAAAGTGGTGGTCTGATAATAGACCGACCTTCTACAAATGAACTAGTGACAGGGATAATAGAACCAGTGTTGGTAGTGTTAACAGTTCCAGTGTTTGTAGCCATTTTGAAAAATTTTCAAAATTCAGATTATGAAAACTTTGAAAACCTTGCTTTGATACCAAATATGAGAAATGCGGAATACGGATCTTAAGGATAGAATTAACACTAGAGAGGGGGTGAATAGTGTTTAAAGGAATTGCTAAATATTTTTGAGTTTTTGTTAATTTGAACACAAATATATGCAATATTCAGACACAGGTATGATCATAGAAACAAACATAGACGCAGAGATAAAGTAAAAGCAATAAAGGAAAGAATACACCGGATTTTATACTTGTTCGGAGTTACCATACATCCATTCCCGCACACAAGTACAGATTTCCTTTCAAAAGCAATTGTACAACTACACCCTCGATTTCAAGGCCACGAGGTACACCACTCCAGATTCACAATCCTCTAGGTAGAGATAATTGATTTCACAGGCAACAAGTTCACCCAATTGATTTCCAAGGCTACAATCACACATTTTCTCGCTTGATTGATTTCACAGGCTACGATCACACGTTTTCTTGCTTAGTTTATTACAAAGAAGCCTATAACTCTGAATATCACTGAGATCTTGTTAAGATAGTGATATTGAATCAAACTAGAGATGATCTAGTTAGATTCAATGTTGATTTCAGCAGAGTAATGGTAAAATGTGTATAAAGAAATGTGGAAGAAGAAGAGTAGTAAAATCAGAGAAAATATGAATACAAATTCGTTCAAAACTACCCCTATTTATAGTAGAACAACAGCCATGTCCATTCATGAAAGGATACGACGAATAGCTAATAGACACTTCCTTTGAAATCCAAATTTTTGAAATAAACTGCTACCATTTCGACAAGGGGTACTTGAGGATGTCGACATGCCTAAGGTATTTTTGGTAATTTGCTTTTCTTTGAAAGTAAATTCTATCTTGTATTAAAACTACTTTAAACTTTATAAATATACTTAACTATAATTAGAATACATAAGTAAATATAGAGAATAATATTTTGGTATATATATAAAATTTTACTATAATTTTATATTTAAATCTAAGTATAAATACTAAAAGTTAAATATATTATTATTAAAAGACAATTTAAAACTAAGGATAACTTGATTTGAAAATAAAGATTTTTTGAGGCTAAAAGTATTTGAAAACAGGATAGATGTTTTCGATTCCTTTAAAAGGAATGTTTTGAAATCATTTTGAAAACAAGATATAATTTTTAAAAACATTTGAATAAAAGGTTAGCGGATACAAAACACTGTTCCACTAGATTTTTCGTAGGTTCCATCCTATTTAGGGTTCCATCCATTTAACAGGCTCGAAGTGGATTCCATTCCACGAATAAATTGGATTTTAAGATGCTAGTGCTTTTGTACGAGTTTTAACAAAATTCCTTATTAGATTACTTATTATTGAAATCTTGAGCACTTGATAATCTTGATACTCATGAGTCTTCAATCTTAATATCTTGAATCTCTATACAGTACGGTCTTCATTCTTGGTACCTGCATGGTTAAATCCTGCATATACATATATATCTAAACTATAACGTTAGTAGTTATATTTTATAATCTTGTTCTAAGGTTGTTGTCATCAAAATCAGCATCTCAAGGACTAACAACTGGCAATACATATGCTTGCTCTAGGACCTCACATATGTCTCTCTGACACTGCTCTTATAGTCATTGTTTACCTTCCCCCTCGGCATCGTGACAAGATCCACCTTTGTGTTCGTCTGCGCGAGGGCTCTATATGTGTAACATATCGGTTTTGTCGGGATCAGAAGGTCAGCATTCTTACGTCCACTATATCAAATGCCGCATAATCGAATGCCGGAAAACCGAATTGTTAGGGTTAAAAAGAAAAGGTAGAAGAAAAAGATAGAAGAAGTAAGAAAACAGAACAGAAACAATATTAGAATCTCACATATCGCAGCGGAACAACATATAATAGATAAATAAATAATCTTTAAATCAAAGAGCAATATCAGTTATTACATTACATTACATCAGAGTATACAACAGCAATATACAACACAACAAAACAATAGATAGTTACACAAACGTGTCCCTACAAGTGAATTTACAGCGGAAAGATAATATCATATACAAGTAATACGCCTCACCATCCAGCTCGCCTTCTGAGCTCCATAGCACTTCTGAATTCAGAATGACCTGAAAACCTGACTCTAGACTGCCCGTGTGGAAAATTATGGGCACCCAGAGTTTAGGAAGAGAACAATAAACTCTAGGTCAGTCATGGGACTGGTGTGAGAACTTAAACCAATTATTTACTTTTAAAACAACAACAACAAGGGAAGAGAAAAATATCCGCAATGCTTTTGGAAAATGAAACTACCATAAGGCCTCCCCGCACACACACAATGCAAACGCAGAATTGGAGGAGATTTCTCCTTATGATAGTCAAAGATGCTTACTACGCAAAAAAAATCATTATTATTATTATTATTAGTGCATAGTGATGAATGCATTTCGAAAATAGAATATAAATCTTAGCCAGCATAGACATTCCATACTATGCCTACTATAGCTACCATCCAAACAGTGAGGCGCCACCATAAGTGAATGGCAGGTAATACAACTAAAACAGTACAAGGCTCGTATTGTTTCTTTGGATTTTCCAACAAATGGTCAGGCTAAGGAACTTCCTGCTGCCACATGGGATCGCCTCTGGCAGGACGTCCCGAGAACCTAACCGGATCTCTGCCAACACAAGGCCGGGTTACCTTTGTAACTAGGTAACTACTACACGAATATGCCACCCCCCGGTCCTTTGGGACCTTTATCCGAGGGCCCTCTATCACCAAGCAACAACCACACAGAAAATGAGATTGGAGCAACCACATAGGTTAAGCACCAGGTCTCCATACCTAACACCACCCTTTTCCAGAAGGAAATGACATACCCTAAAGGGCACGACCCTCATAACCTTGCCGCATATTCCTGTTTCGACCATTTCCGGGGTGTGAGGTCTGACGAAGTCTCGTCCACAAAGCTACGCTTTTTCACAAAGCCATGCTTTGATCAATAAATGATCAATAAATAATCATCACACAGCAACACTCAGCATGCCACATTACCAAATTGGGAATATATCGCTGATAACCTTCAACTACAAAACCTCTGAGCTCGTACATCTCAGAGAAGGGTGTTAAGCTAAGAGAATAAATTCTCCGCCACCGACTGAAATGTATTTGAAAGAAATCTTCTTTATATCTCAAAATGTAATGTCAGACACGTAACCATACAAGTCTGTTCCGGGCTCGAACAGAACCAAAGGCAGTTCCAAAGAAGCCCTTGCAATCCGGGTATTCACAATCCCGATCGAATTTCCCATCACAAAGGAAATCTCCATACCGTAGCTAATGGTGCAGAGACAATCGATAGGTCATCCTATCGTTTTCACAAATACCCTATCTTCACCACCGGTCTTCAATGCTATCCACTACGTCGTATCACTATTCGGAATGGGTAGTCCGAACAACGAGCGCAATAATTTAAAAATAAATGTAGCATTCAATTTCAACCAATTTACAACAAATAGCCATTTAAGGGTCAATATTGATAGTCGGTTATTTAACTATCAATCAATATTCACAACATAATCCGATTTCAAATAATTTCCCAAATTATTTATTTTCAAAAATATCTTTACAAGATATAATTTCCACACTTCAACCATTTGAAAACAAATTTCAAATCAAATTTCACCTTTACAACTTTCATTTCAAAATGGTTCATTTAGACCAATCAAATAAATCCTTACCGATTTATTAAATTTACGTTCCAAATCCGTAAATTTATTTCCACACTTTTAAAAAATAAATCAATGTTTATTCTTAAAACAAATTTCCCTTATAAATTTCCATTGTGAATTTACATTTCCAAATATTCACCTTTTATACGATTTTTCAAATCGATTTCAATTATTCACCTTCAATTTATCTTTAAAAGATATAAATTCAAAACATTCACTTCATATTTGAAAACATTTCCATACTTATTTAATAATAAGTAATTCACCAATCTATTTATTTTCAATATTTGGAAAATATTCGATATACTTAAATCATAATTTAAGTATATATTTTATTCTTTAAGGAAAACATTCTCTTAAACACATTTATTTGGGTCAAAACGAATGTTGCGTAAAACATCGTTACGACAACCCAAAATCACTAGTATAAGGGTTCGAAATTAAGATAGATATATAAACCCCAATACTATACAAAACTTTTCCTTTCGGAAATCATTTACTATAACAGCAGTGTTATAGTCCACCATTTCCTTCTATTTCTCGAAAACGTCTATTTCAACAATGAATGTTGAAATCTATGGTTTCGATACTTAATACATTTTAAAACATTTTTGAATCATTTTAAATTTTTATTTAAAATATCACTTTCCCAAAATATTTCTTTAATATATTATTCACCGTCCAAAATCGTGAATATACTTCATTTACCAAATTCAATTTCTACATATTTTATTTAAAGGATTATCCACTGTCCCAAAATCGTGAATATATCTCCTTTAATAAGCTATAATAATTAAACTTATTAAAATAAGTCGATTTCGGATTTATAAAACAACGTTTATAAATTCCATTTATATTTTATAACAACTTCACTTATAAAATACTTTATTAACAAATTCTATCCATATTCCATTTACACGCCCAAAAATCCAATTTATAAGCTAATTGCTTATAAATCTCTTATTTTCCAAAAATCCATTCATTTCATAACTTCACAATTTATCAATCTATAGATTTCATCCACTTATGAAACCCATTTATATTTCATTTTAACACTTATAAAACGCGTTTTATAATTCCAATATTTTAATTTATAAATATCAATTTATAAATCTTTTATATAAATCATTTATAATTGTTCAAAAATCCCAATTTAAACCACTTTGTAAATTAATCAACTATTTGTTTAAAAAATCACATTTTGGTTATATTTCACAAAAACCATAATTTTTATAACATAAAAATTTCAACGTTTATTCATTTAAAATGAATCAATTCCAAAATTTAATTTTATTATGAATTCTCAACTTAAATTTTCAAAAATCCAATTTTATTTATTTTCGACATCAAACGATACCAAAAATATGTTCGGCTAAAATTTAGCCTTTAACCATTTCAATCACTAAGATAATCACGCAGATTATAAATAGATCAACACACAACATTGAAACCAATTCAATCATTTGAGGAATCCAGTTCGATCCCTCCAACCTGTTTCCCTGCATCCAAAGATATTAGCACAATACCAATTCCGCTTCGAGACGGAATATCGCAGTATATGGGATTTATAAAATACTATCCGCAATTATGCGGCGTAATAGGGTCTCATGCACTATATAATGCGGGAAAATCAACTCCAAGTACATATATAATACCAATTCCATACAAGTTGGAATTATCGCGGTATATGTTTTTAATAAATAACCTCCGCTTAATATATGGCGTATAGGGTCTATTTCAATACAATAGATAATAACTATCATCCAATCACACGATCAATCAATTTTAAATCTAACTATTTAAAATTTAAATCGAAACATTTCGATTGAGTGAGAAGTTCTCACCTTCAGTTTCTGATAACAGTTGTAGCGTTTGTTCCGAATAAAATTAAACACGCGTTTAATTTTACCCGAAATTATCACTAGCTCCAAACAACTCCAAACAAGCTCCATTGCGTAGTGGTCGACAAAATAAATCCAACGCAATTCGTTTCATCAAATTCCGACCTCGTATGAAAGAGTTATTGCAATTTAAAGCTTGAACGATTTAAAATAAATTAAATTAACAATTTTCTTATTATTTCTAAACCTAAATAAATCAGAGCCGTGCATTTCCCACTCAAAATCGTGGTCGCTCGTCTTTGTCTTCCTCATCTCCAGGTAACCACGTTAAAACCGAACCCATGCCTCTCAACACTCCCCAATTATTGCGACCACCACACGACGCTTGAAGGCGATCAGAGACCTTCACGTCGTAGCTCATCACGAACGGCACCACTGCCCTTCACCATGCTCGACTTGCTCATCTCTTAACATCAGAAAACGCGCGCGACAAACCCATGAACGCGACCAATTTTTGGCCTCCACGATGCTCTGATGATCATCATCACCTTATGGATCTGAAGACGGCACGAAGCTCTACACTTTTACTTTAGAACACGAAGGCTAATTCTTTGCGGATTGAGAGATTTTGATGGGGAAAGATATGATGATTTCGGCCATAGAAATCTTTACTGGCGGCTAGGCTAATTTAGGGTTAGAGTTTTTAGTTTAGTTTGCAAATTGAAGATGTGAAGGCCTTTCATAGAAAATTTCCAAATTATTATTCACTCGAAATTTTCCGGACTCCAAATCTCGCGCGAGGACCGGCGTTTCTAGGTTTAACCCGTGTTTCGGACACAATGGAATAGGTTTCGGGAGCCAATTCTATCATCTGTGCGAGTTACGGCAATAAATGATCAAATTTAAATTAAACCGATTAAACTAATTTCTATACGTTTTGGCTTGCCCCGAACAAACGGTAAATCTGATTGACACGAAATTCGAAACCATACAATAATTTGACGTTACAGATCCGATGAAACCAGTTTCGTCGAAATCCGAGACTATTTGAAAAATGACTATTTTAACTCGTCAATTAAATATTAAAATATTCAATTTTCACAAATTAACTTTTAATTCAATTTTAAAAATTCAAAAACATTGTTCTAACTTCAATAGGATTTATTATAACTTTATAAATCATTTTTAATCACATTAAACCCAATTTCCAAATTTTTACGCAATTTCAAATATTAAATTATCGATTTAATTATCCAATTAAATCCAAATATTCAAAAAATAAATTATTCGACTTATAAATTTTACTTGTTAATATTTAAAATCAATTAAATATCTGAATTTCAAATGACAGAAATTCTGGGTCGTTACAATATGGTCATGATCCAGCACATGCCTTAATAGGTAACTAACTACTGGTTTTGGTGATACATGGGCAAACACACATATGCCATCCCATGGCAATAGGCCGACATATAGCCACACGCATATATATAATGGTGTCAAAGATCCGATGTGCGACCACCGCGATCAGGCCACTAAAGTGGATACTGGCCAATCTGGTTCACTTCCGAAACATAAAGAAGCTGGACAAGATAGATATACATATGGTATATATATTCAATAGCTAACACATAGATCTTCATAAATGATGGCATATGGCTCTATACATTATCAGCATACGGCTTGATATAATTCACCCACAAACGGCTTGAAACAATCGCCGACACATGGTTCGATACAACCGTCGATACATGGCTCGAGACAATCGCTGACATACGGCTATATACATGACTCACTACAGCGAGCCTCTCCACAAATCCCTGTCATGTGAGTGTCACCAATTTATAACGGATAATCGAATAAATATCACAACAACATCCAATACTACTGCATGATACTCAACATTTTTTCACTGCTCGTAAACTACACCTAACCACCACGATATTCTACATAATGAGTCCAAAGAATAACCAGAGAAATATTACTGAATGCTCCGTCCCAAATAGTATATTGACTCCGCTTATTTAGTTTCCTCGCTGCGTAGAATTAAAATGAACATAAACAAATATAATAAATAGATAAATCCATACATAAGGATGTCAACACCGTATCATATCAAAACACTAATCAAATCAATATCAATGGTGAATCGTTCATAGGATCCAATTCAGTATTAAAGGAGAAATTAGAAAAGTAATATAAAATAGATTAATTATATATATAGAAAAATTAAACCAATATTTAGTAAATCATTCATAACATTTAATCTGGATATAACAAAAATGAGAATTTTAGAAATGGATAATAAATATTCAAGAATTAAATTGAATTATTAATTAATCTTTAAATTAATAAATATATTTTCTTATTATATATTTATAAATGTAATATATTTTTAATTAAATTTATTAATTAAAAAATTAACTTCATAATAATCAAATCATTATTCATAAAATATTTCTCATTTTCCAAGATTTGCATTAATATTTAAATAATCATTTTAAAAACAAAATTGGATTTTCTTTCAATAAATTAATAATTTTTAATATATCTAAATGTTAAAAATTTTATATAAACTTCTCTCATAAATATATATTACTTTATATAATTATTCGCATTTGTTTTCAATGCAAATATAATTTATTTACTATTAAAATATACACTATAAAAAATAGGACAATGTAGGACTCAAACTTAGGTGGGATGGACGAAATGCATAAGCCTTACCACTAAGCTATAGTTGTTTTTGGTTTAAGCGATAGCACCACCGATCAACATGTAGCTATCAACCAGTTGGAGCTTTAGGGATGGACCACTTAATATAGATCGATGCACAAGACACACACACACACACACACACACACAGATATATATATATATATATCTGTGTATATGTGTATGTGTGTGTATGTGTGTTTATTCATTTTTACTTATATTTTTTTAATTTTATTTATATAAATATGTAAATTTTTAACTAGAATAGGTCATCGATCGTCCAACTGGTCGATCATTGGCAGTCGATCGATTGACCTACCTGTCGTTTGTTTATTTGCTTGAATGTCACTGATTCAGGCGATCTCTTCCTAAGCCATTTCACCATGAATTCAGTGCACAATTAAAGTATTCGATCAATCTGTGATTCAAACATAATAAGTACAAGAAATATAGCAGTAGACATGGAATTTGTGAGTGCGTTCACCCACTTAAAGCTCTTGTTCTTCTTCTTCCTTATTCGCACGCTCTAGAAACCCAATGCCTAAATGATTACTAAATTCCTTCCATGTGCAAGGGCATACCTATGTCAAGATATGCATATTTATAGAATCTATAATATTTATTAGAATTTTATTTATATTATAAAGTGATAGAGTATGGGTGGGACATATGATTTTCTAGGGTAAGAAAATGGATGTAAAGGGTTTTATTTATAGAGAGGGTGAACTATCTAGAGAATGGAATGTCCAAAAATGAATATAGGAATGTTAGTTTGGGCTTAGGCCTTTGGTTAGGAAAAGACGTATATGTGTGTGTGTGTCTATATATATATATTATTTTTATTTTTCATTTCTTTTATAAACTATTTTCCATTTAAAATAAATTAGAATAAAATTCCAAATAAAATTTATGTTTACAGTACTGGATTATTTACCTAATATTATAATATTTCTATTATTTATTTCCAAATTAATTCATTCCACAATTCTTAAATCAACAATCATTCTCAAAACTATTTAATGCCATCACTAATTACCACACTATTAAATTCCAATATTCCAAAATAAATTCAAATTATTCATCTTGATTAAAAAACCATTTTAATTTATTAAATAATCATTATTAATTACCCTTAAAAACCTGGTTGTTACACGTTGACTCGACCCCGTCTACATCCATGTTTCAAAAGACGATGTTGTCATCAATTTTTTGATGTTGCTTCATGGGAGTACCATCCTTGATTGCATAACACATTTCCTATGCCTCATGCTTTAAGGAACTCCTCTAGCATTCCATCTCATTCCAGCTCTTTCCCACGGGATGTAGACCTCTAGTTATAATATTGTTGACCAAGTTTTGATGCGGTGGTCGTGGACCCATTGAATTATAAGTTTTGGTTCATGACAAAGAGCTTAAACAAATTAGTGAATGAGACTATACGGACAAGCGACAAAAAGAGAAAGAAATATGCTGTTAAAACTAAAAAGGAGACAAGAATACAAAACTGAGTATAGTATGTTTATTTGTCAAAGTTTTTAGTCTTAGAATTGTTAAAATATATCCTCAAATAGTCCATACAAATCAAAGTTGTTTTAAGCTTCAAATTCTTTAAAATTTATGAGAACTGTGCACTGACAGTCAGGTCAGTCGACTGACCATATATGACCAGTCAACTGAACCTGCTCAGTTGCACAGAAACACTCTGTTTTGCACCAACTTTGAATTTTCAGTTTACTTGTCGTTTTTGGTCAATCGACTGAACTTTTCCAACAGCTATTTTTCTGAACAGACACTTCCATTTGCTAAGAGATACGATCTAAATTGAAGAGTTATGGATGCTTCTTTTGGTCGGAACTCTTCATGAATGGTTGTAGCTGTTTATCTACTATAGTAACACATAAGATTCACTTCACAAATCACTAAATTTCATTTTATTTTCTGATCATACTCTCTACTATCTTTGCATTCTGAAAAGGAGCCACAACTTACATATGCTGCTTGAATCTCGGAATAAATTAACTTATTCTTTGATTCAAAGCAATATTCTCCTTTCTAAATCTTTACATATACATTTATACTTGAGGAAACGATTATAGGAAGGTTGTACTATCAAAGAAAAATCAGCCTTAACAAGAACATGAAGTGTCAAGGCAATTTTATTGAAACTATTGGAGTCCTGTTCGGTTGTTCAGGCGGGTAAAGTCCTCTTTGGGTTGTTAGAGGCGGAAGAATCCTGATCGGTTGCTCAGTTGTTGTATACCTATTCCTCCGGGTTGAGAGGTTATTATGAAAAATTCCATATGGAAGTCTGGGATTGGACGTAGAACGGGAAGTTCGAACTAGTATAAAAACTCTGGTGTGTTTATTCTTATTCACTTTACTATTATTATATGTTTCCACTTTTAGATTATAATACATTCCATATTATATGATCCTAAGTGATAACTAGCCACACAGTAGTCACTCTTCATTTGATATCAGAGCAAGGACATCCTATAACCGTAACACAGTTATTTGATAATCTTTTTGCTAATATGGAAAATAACACCAGCACAAGCATTGTCATTAACACTAGTTTTATTGAAGGTCAATCTATTGCACGACCTCTACTATTCAATGGCATGAATTATAATTACTGGTCAACTAGAATGAGAATATATATGCAATCTAATGGTTTTGAAAGTTGGAACATTACTCAAAATGAATATACCGTTCCAACAGAAGATTTTTCAACTTGGACTACTGGACAGAAAGCTGATGCTACTTCAAATGCTAAAGCTATGAACATGTTATTTTGTGCATTAGATAGAAATGAATTTAATAGAGTCAGTATGTTTGCAACTGCTTATGAGATATGGGGAACTCTAAAAGTAACTCATGAAGGAAATAATAAAGTTAAGCAAAGCAAAATTTCTATGTTGAAAAATCAGTTTCAAAATTTCAAAATGAAATCAAACGAAAATATAAATGACATGTACTCTAGATTTCAAGATATATATCACCTCTATTGGCACTAGGAATTTTTTTCCTAAATTTGATATAGTATAAAAAATCCTAAACTCTTTAACGAATGAATGGGAAAGAAAGGTCCTAGCTATTGAAAAAGCAAACGATCTTTCTACTATGAAATCAAAAGAGTTAATAGGAAATCTAATGTCATATGAAGTGAATTTGCAAGCAAAGAAAGTTCAAGCACAAGATAAGAAGAATCTAGCATTTCAAGCAGAACAAGATGACTCTGACTCAGATGAAGAGGATATGGCATTTATTGCTAAAATTTCAAAAAGTATGAAATTCCAAAAGAATAACAAGTTCAAGAGTTACAAAATAACTCTAGTAACAATAATAGCAATAAACCATCATCTTCTGTTATGGAATGTTATGGATGTCATATAAAAGGTCATATAAAGAAAGATTGTCCAATGAAACAGAAAAATAAATTTTAGAAGAACAAATTCAAGAAGAAATCATTTTCAGTAACATGGGATGATTCAGATTCTTCTTCATCGGAAAGAAACAGTGACATTAACACAAAGGAAGCAAATGTATGCTTTATGGCTACAAACGATGATTTAAGTGAACTAAGTTTTATAGATTTGGTTGAACTTAATTCAGAACTAGTGGATTTTATAAAACAATCTAAAAACAAAATAAGGAGTTACAAGGAAAACTAAGTAGATCTGAATTAGAAATTAGTATGCTTAGAGATGAAAAGAAAATTCTCGAAGAAGAACTTGAAAATTCTCAAGAATCTAGTTCTAATTTAACATCTCAACTTTCTATGATAACTCAGGAATTAGAAATTCAGAAAAATAAAAATGATGATTTATCAGTTGAAATTAATGATTTTGAAATCTAATACTAAAGTATTGGAGTTAGAAAAATCCAGTCTTAAAACTAAATTAGAAGATATTAATAAAAATATTTCTAGTTTTAATAAAGGACGAGAAAATCTTTCTAAAATAATAGAAAATTCTCAGTCTACTTCAAATTAAATGGGACTAGGATATAAGAAAATTGAAAATCCAAAGAAATTTGGAAAGTTCAAAAATAAATTTAAAAATAAAATTAAGAAAGATATTAAGAAAACAGTTTCTAAAGATTTTAAAACTATTAAAATATGGATTCCTAAAATAAATAATAATTTAATTAGGAATAAGCATATCAAAACATTTATGGAAACTGTTCAAAAAAATGAGAATTAAATTTATAAAGGGAATTTTGAACCCTCTTGGGTTTGGTTTGCTAAGACCTAACTCTGAGGACCCTAAAAAGAAAAGTGGGTACCATCTTAATCTTTATTTTTTGTAGGTACCACTTAAAAAGAGAGGAAAATGGATTTTAGACAGCGGTTGCTCAAAACACATGACTGGTAATAAAGATATGTTGACAAACATAGTCTATTCAAATAGAGGATCGATCACCTTTGGAGATAATTCAAAAGGATGTGTCATCGGCAAAGGCGATGTGAGCAATAACAGTATCTCTAACTCACCTCTCATTACTGATGTTTTATTATTTAAAAACTTAAAACACAATTTATTAAGCATAAGTCAATTATGTGATAAAGGTTTTAATATATCTTTTTCAGAAAATAAATGTACTATTTCTGATAAAAATCCAAATTTAATTTTTGAAGGTATAAGAGATAGAAATATTTATATTATAAATATGAATATAAATTATAACACAAACATATGTTTAGTAGCAACAAAGGATGATTCTTGGCTATGGCATAAAAGATTTTGTCATATAAATATTAATACTATTAATAAAATAGCTAAAAATAAACTTGTTAAAGGACAACCTGATATGAAATTCAAAATTGATAATATTTATGCATGTCAGTTAGGAAAATTAACAAAATCTTCTTTTAAATCTAAGAAAATTATATCTACAACACAACCACTTGAACTGCAACATATGGACCTTTTCAGACCAAGTTCAACCTATTAATCATAATAGATATGTGTTTTTTTTACTGTAGATGATTTTTCAAGATTTACATGGACTATTTTTATGAAACATAAAAGTGGTACTTTTGAGAATTTTAAATTTTTTATAAAAAGAATTTAAAATATAAAGAATTTAAAAGTTAAAAATATTAGAAGTGATCATGGAGGTAAATTTGAAAATGAAGCTTTCGAACATTTTTGTAACAAGAAAGGAACAAATCATAATTTCTCCTTTCCTAGGGCACCACAACAAAATGGAGTTGTAGAAAGGAAAAACAGAACATTACAAGAATGTGCACGAACTTTATTAAATGGAAGCACTTTACCTAAGCATTTCTGTGTAGACGCTGTTGCAGCTGCTTGTTATGTTTTGAATCATGTTTCTATTCGATCTTTAACAAAACATACTCCACATGAACTTTTAAATGGTAGAAAAACAAATATATCATATTTCAAAGTTTTTGGTTCAAAATGTTTTATACTTAACACTAAAGATCAGCTTGGCAAATTTGATCCAAAATTCGATGAAGGAATCTTCATAGGATTTCGGAAAGAAGCAAAGCTTATCGAGTTTTCAATACCAGAACTAAAGGAATCGAAGAAACACTTCATGTTTCATTCAATGTAAATGTCAAAATTTCTTCTAAAATTACAAACTTGAAAAATAATTCAAATCAAATTCTAACAAATAATTCAGAAGATGATGATATTATTTTTCAAAATAATAATGCTAGTAATACTAGAGAAAATGAAAACTTTATTCAAAATGAAAATATAGTAAGATCTCCTCCCAGAATTCTTAGAGATCACCCCGTTCAAAATATAATTGAAGAAGTAAATTCAAGTGTAAGAACAAGACAACAATTAAATCAAATGGGCCATATAGCTTTTCTCTCTAATATAGAACCTAAAAATATTAAGGAAGTCTCAACTGATGACTATTGGATTATAGCTATGCAAGAAGTGCTAAATCATTGAAAGAAACGAAGTTTGGGAATTAGTTCTTAGACCGAGTGATCAATCAGTCATTCGTACAAAATGGGTTTTCAAAAACAAAGCTGATGAACAAGGTAACATTACTAGAAATAAAGTAGATTAGTAATACAAGGTTATAATCAAGAAGAGGGAGTAGACTATGAAGAAACGTTTGCTCCAGTCACAAGATTAGAAGCTATACGTATTCTATTGGCTTTTGCATGTTTTCATAACTTTAAATTATATCAAATAGATGTTAAAAGTGATTTTCTAAATGGATATATAAAAGAAAATGTTTATGTTGAACAACCTCCTCTTTTTACTCATGAAAAATTTCCAGATCATGTTTATAAACTTAAGAAAGCTTTATATGGTTTAAAACAGGTTCCTCGTGCTTGGTATGATCGACTTAAAAGTTATCTACTAGAATTTGGTTTTGAGATTGGAAAAGTTCATCAAACTTTATTTATTAAGAAAACTAAACAAGAAATTTTAATTATACAAATATACATTGATGATATTATATTTGATTCAACAAATGAAAAATTATGTCAGGAATTTTCGACTATCATGAAAAATGAATTTGAAATGTCACATATGGAAGAACTATCATATTTTCTTAGACTTCAAATCAAGAAATTACAAAACGGCATTTTTATTAATCAAGAAAAGTATTGTAATAATCTAATTAAACAATTTGGTATGGAAAACATTTCTGCCAAACCAACTCCTATGAGTACAACTATACATCTTGATAAAGATGAAAATGGTAAGAGTGTCGACCAAAAACTATATCGTAGTATGGTTGGATCATTACTTTATTTAACTGCTAGACAACCTGACATTATGATGAGTGTTTGTTTATGTGCTCGATTTCATGCAAATCCTAAAGAATCATATATGCGAGCAGTAAAACGTATAATTCGTTACCTTAGCAAAATCGATGACTTAGGATTATTTTATCTAGAAGAATGTCCTTTTGAATTAGTATCTTATAGTGATGCTGATCTTGGAGGAAGTCGGACAGATAGAAAAAGTACAAGTGGAACTTGTCATTTCATTGGACAATCCTTAGTATCTTGGTTTAGCAAGAAACAAAATTGCGTTTCACTATCGACGTGTGAAGCAGAATATATATCTGCAGCTTTACATGTACTCAAGTAATCTACATGCAACAAACATTACAAGATTTTGATATAAAATTAAATAAATCTATAATATATTGTGGTAATACCAGTGCAATAAATTTATCTAAAAATCCTGTCAATCACTCATGAACTAAACATATTGACATTCGTCATCATTTTCTTCGTGATAATTTTGAAAAGGATATAATAAATTTAGAATTTGTACATTCTGAAAATCAGTTAGCTGATATTTTCACTAAACCACTCAATGAATTTTTTTTTTATAAAACTAAGAAGAGAATTAGGTATAATTTCTTTAAAAGAATTATAAATTTTTTAAAGTAATTTAAGTATAAAAAAAGGTTCTTCTGGTACTCGAACTCAACACCTTGAGTTTGGTAAGCCTATGTCTCTACCATCTGACCATTTACTATTTCACAACTACTTCTACTATAATTTTTTCCTTATCTATTTTTATTATGAACAATTCTCAGCCACAAAACTTATGTTTTGTTTTAATCCTCTAATTTTTTTCAATTTTTACGTAAATCCACCAACTTCTAACTGTTTATCTCTTATATATATCTCAGAGTTCTGCCCTTCATCCTTCCATAAAATTTGGTTTCAAACATATTTTATCTTCTCTCTACCACAATGTCTTCACAATAAAATTCATCAAATGGTTCCGCTTATTCTTCTGTCGATTTTTCTACACCTTCATCTGGTTCGTCAAGCTTACCTACACCTACACCTAATCATGAACCGGCTAAACCGTCAAACTATCATACAGGCCATACTCCCGAGAAAAAGAAGGCGCATCATTTTCTGTTCTTTGGTTCTCCTCAAACAAAACAAAAAATTGATGATTTATATCATTACCAGAGGGAGTCTATAGTGATTCAACGCGAGATGTACTATGAACAAAAAATGAATTCAAGATGCCATAGTTTTCTGGAGCAGATTGGATGGAAATTTTGCGGGTCATCTTCATCTGCGGTTCATCAACCTACACCCTCTACCTCTCGGAATCCATGGGATCAATCGCCACAACCTTCACCTGTGTCTCCGAACTCATGGGAGCGTGGAAACCGCTAGTCACCATTGAAAACATATGAAGAAAAGACGAAAGATGAACCAAACAACTCGAAGTCTCCATCCACTCCTTCATCCAAATAATTTATTTTCTTTCTATATTTTTTTAATTAATTTCATTCCTTCTTTATATGCATTATTCAAAATATATTGAATATATTCTTTTTATGCAAAAAATACTGAAATGCTGTAAAAAGAGAATTCAATCGACTGAAAATATTCGACCAGTCGACTGAATCTTAAAACAGAAAGCTTCCAGACTATATTAAGTCGACTGAACGAATATAGCCAGTCGACTGAATCATAAAACAGAAAGCATTCAAATTACATTCAGTTGACTGAAATAATATGGCCAGTTGACTGAATGGCAATCCGAGCCTTTTTTTTACACCTTTTCACCTACCTTTTAACCCTCTAACCCACTATCTCCTCTTTCACTTTTCACTTTTACCTTCTCACTTCAGTTTTTCAAAAGCCCTAGCTCCCAAAGAAATTCAAAATCCTTTACTCCATTATTATTTCCAATCGCTCCACATCAACCTAAGAGATCTAGACATGCCTCTACCTTATCCTCTGAGCCAATTGACACACAAATTTCTCAATGGCTCTATGATGCTACAGCTCTTCAAAGTTGGAATAAAATGAAAGAAGCATGCTTTTTTGAAGGTTCTTTTGTTGTGTTTCCCGATTTTTCTCCGTATTGAATTTAAGAGCTAGCAAGGAGAAGCCGTCTAGAGTCTCTCCTAGACCACAATCAGAATAATATCAAGATAAATCACACTTTGTTAAAACTTTTTTATGAAAAGTTGAATTTAGGCCATCATAACCCACGTAATTGTGATAATTGCTTTTGGAGTTTAGTTTGTGGCCGACAAGTATTTCTGTCATTTGATCGAATTGGTCATATTCTCCATACTCCAAATGATGGTATTCCATCGGAAGAATTAAATGTACCTATAGGCGAGCGTGACGAAGTAAGTCATCGGTTCTTAGAAGATGACATGACTGAACTAAAGTCTATCGCCTTACGCCCTACAGCCTGTATTGTGCATCGAGCATTAATGCACATGATTCTACCTCGTACTGGCTCTTATGAGCTTGTATACCCAAACAATTTTAGGGCATTATATGATATTTGAGGAGATGTCCAAATATATTGGCCTAAACTTATTTTAGATGAGTTCTTGTCGTTAAACATAGGTCGTATGGACATCATTTATTATGGAGAATATATTATGCAGCAACTTATGAACCTCCAGGTTCCTATTCTGAAATCTGATACTTCCATTCCCAAATCTTTAAATAGCTGCATAATAAGTCTTATGAAATTGCCACCTAGACCTCTAACTATCATGTCTTTTTAAGATTGGCAATCACGATCTCGTCAACAAATTTCTACTCCACAGCAACAACAACCCAAAGATGATATTCGCACACCAACTCCATCCTAATGTACTCAGGAATCCATTGATCTAATTGTGCGAAATCAATTTATTTTGGATTCTCATATAAAAAATCTCGACAAGAAAATTGACAAGAAATTTGACAAGATTACAAGTTTCTTCAGGATTTTATGGGATGCGATATCTTGTTCCTCTTCCATAACTATGGAAACTTTACATCGTGATCCGGGTAAACGTCCAGCTCCTCGCTTTACTTAGTCTACATCAGAAGAACACACATGTTCTGACACAAGCGGAAATGGAGGTGGCAGATATTTTGTTGAAAGTTCTTTCAGAAGCAAAACTCCAATGCAAGTGGAAGAAGAAGAAACAGAGTGACTCAGATTGATATTGTTGTTTCTTGGTGGTAGTAAGTTATCTATTTATTCCAAACATTTTATTTCTATGAGCTTGTATATGTAGCTCAAAACAATTTGATATATTTTTTTCTTCTGTGATTGCAAATTTTTGTTAGTTCAATGATGGATTTGTTATTCTTTCCTTTTTGTCAATGACAAAGGGGGAAAAAATATGTATGACTAACTATTTCTTGTAGGATTAAATATGTCGCCAGATATTCAGGGGGTGATATATATAACTCCCGTTATATATTTTATATTTCTCAAAATATAGACTATCTGTAACAGGTTGTCATCAATCAAAAATGAGGAGAATGTTGAATCATAAGTTTTGATTCATGACAAAGAGCTTAAACAAATCAGTGAATGAGACTATATGGACAAGCGACAAAAAGAGAAAGAAATATGCTGTTAAAACCACAAAGGAGGCAAGACTACAAAACTGAGTATCGTATGTTTATTGGTCGAAGTTTTTAGTCTTAGAATTGTTAAAATCTATCCTCAAGTAGTCCACATAAATCAAAGTTGTTTTAAGTTTCAAATTCTTTAAAATTTATGTGAATTGTGCATTAACAGTTAGGTCAGTCGACTGACCATATATGACCAGTCGACTGAACCTGCTCAGTTGCACAGAAACACTCTGTTTTTCTTCAACTTTGAATTTTCAGTTGACTGGTCTTTTTGGGTCAGTCGACTGAAATTTTCTAGCAGCTATTTTTTTGAACAGACACTTCCATTTGCCAAGAGATATGATCAAAATTGAAGAGTTACAGATGCTTCTTTTGGTCAGAACTTTTCATGAATGGTTGCAGCTGTTTATCTACTATATAAACACATAAGATTCACTTCACAAATCATCGAATTTCATTTTGTTTTCTGATCGTACTCTCTACTATCTGTGCATTCTGAAAAGCAATCACAACTTCAATATATTGCTTGAATATCTGAATCAATTAACTTCTTATTTGATTCAAAGCAATATTCTCCTTTCTAAATCTTTACACACGCATTTATACTTGAGGAAAAGATTATAGGAAGGTTGTACTATCAAAAGCAAATTAGTGTTAACATGAACACAAAGTGTCAAAGCAATTTTATTGAAACTGTTGAAGTCCTGTTTGGTTGTTCAGGTAGGTAAAGTCCTCTTTCGGTTGTTAGAGGCGGAAAAATCCTGATCGGTTGCTCAGGTGTTGTATACCTATTCCTCCGGGTTAAGTGAGGGGTTATTGTGAGAAATTTCAGAGGGAATTCTAGGACTGGACGTAGAACGGAAAGTTCGAACCAGTATAAAAACTCCTGGTCTGCTTATTCTTATTTACTTTACTATTATTATCTGTTTCCGCTTTTAGATTATAATACATTCCATATTACATGATCCTAAGAGATAACTAGTCACACAATATTCATTTTTCAGGGCCGTCTCAGTTGGCCCATTCTCCAATATCATAGGGTGGTTATCTTGGTGGTAGGTCATTCCCATATCTACTATCCCGTGGATTCATCTCGTACTACTAGGGTTGTTTCTTCCTAATCAGATTCCCAATCATGCAGCTCCGATGTTGGAACATGTTGGCATTGTGTCTGTGGGTCTCTTGGAACTGAAAATACTTTCCAAAGCACTTCTCTTCATCCATTGCCTCTTTCGAAGCAGGCTTCCTATAATTAACTATGCCTTGAGTTGTAAGATATATGGTTTCCATTGAGTCATTCAGCTATGTGTATTCTCCTCCTCAGAAGAACTGCAAACATTTATTACTGTCTTGCCTCTTGGCCCCAGCATTGTTTCCCTTTTGTTTGTTTCCATCTCCAAGATTGTTGTTGCTATTTTTTCCACCATCCCACTTGATGACCACATTACTCTATGTGTCACTATTTAGTCAAGCTTGTTTTGCAGCGCTTATTCCTATCACCAACCTGCCTCTTCCAAGCGTAGGAATAAGTTTGCTTTACATTAGAAATCTTTCAAAAAAGTCAGCTTTTTCATCATAATCCACTTCCCTAAATCGGTTTGGCTATGGATTCCTCCCACAAAAGCCATTGAAACAATCTCTCTTTGAGGGTTCATAAATTTAGTTAGTTGATGTTGATGTAAAAATATATATTTTTACTCTTAAATTTTTATCTTCTTTTATTAGAATAAGTGAGCATATTAGGGTATTTTACATATTTAAACCAAAATCCAAATTTTTTTCAAGTCATCATTCGTTCATCTTCATTTGGGGGAAAAATAGTAATTTTGTGTATGAATTAATTTTAGGAAAATTTATTTGCACGTTTTTATTTTTATTTGTGGGAAATTGAGTGCAAATTGGATGAAGCTTCATGGATATATGCATACACAAGTATTCAAGGCCAATTAATGTAGAAAAGAAAAGAAATAATGCAACATAGACAAGCCCACTACTTAATGGACCATAAGTAAAAGCACATACACATGTTAATTGAGATTAATTAATTCCCTAATGATTACTTGGAGGCTACACAATCTCAAAGGCATTTTAGTTAGTCCTCTAAAAATGGAATTAAGGTTTTAGGCATATATAAATACCCCTTATATTTCAAGTAATATCTCTTTTATGCACATTGTACCACAAAATTAATGACAAATAAAATGTCGTTTTTAATGGTTTTTTAGCCTTCTTCTTATTTGCTTCTGTTTACATGCTTTTTTCTCTTATGCTATTCTATTTCATGTTGTTTTATGTTAGTTTACATCTCTTTTATTTCATGTTAATAGCATAGATTTAATTCTTGCAATTAGTTTAGATTTATTTTATGCAAGTAGTTTGTTCTCTTTTCTTTTGATTAGCTTTTATTTTCCTTGTTTTTCACGCTAAAACCATTTTGTGTTGAGATGAATTCAATTATGACAAGTTAAAACTCTATAATTTATGGGTAATGAGCTCTCATGAATCATACTAAATCAACAAAATATGATTGCATTTATATTCTCTTGTTCTATGCTTAATGGAAATTATGAATGATGGTAGTTTATATTTCTTTTCTAGTGAATTTGATAGTCTATGTTGACATCTAAAATAGGATATGCTTAATCTAATATAAACATAAACTATTGATCATTTGTCTAAGTGATATTGATGATGAAAGTCAAACTAGATTTAAAATTTGATGATCTATGTTACTAGTTCATAGTAAATAGATCATGATTAAAATAGATTTTATTTTTAATTTCATGTCATTTTCATGAGAATTGACAAGTGGGTTTGATTGATGTGTTGAGTTTGATGGTATAAGTCGTACTAATTAATAACAGAAATAGACCATACTTACAATGTAATAACCCGCATATTTTATGATTATATATTTAAATGTTTTGTTTAAATATAGCATCGTTATTCGAATTTTTGGGTCCGAAATATTACTTTTTGCAAACTGTAGAATTGGGACTCGAAACCACCTCCATTGAGTCCAAAATGGTGTTTGCGATGTTTTTAAGTATAAACTTCGATATGATTGGAGTTAGTAGAATTTTGCTACTTTTTCTATTTGGACTTTGGGTTGGGTTCAGCCACTATCCTAACTTAATACCCTAACTCATTAACTCTTCTTCCATTCACTCAGTTTCATTTCCTATGCTCTAGCTTAAATGAAAATGGGGGAAAAGAATGGGAAATAGAAACTCCAAGCCCTAGTTTCCTTTGCAAACTCAAATTCTTGCTCCTTAATTCATGAGAAGCTATTGGTAAGCATCCTCTTCTTCTTCTCCAACTCTTTCTCTCTTCAATTTCATAAATTCCTAAACCTAAATTTAGGAATTTTTTATTTTGATCTTAGATTGGAGCTTTTAGAGTTAAAGTGAAGAGTGGTTGGTCTTCTCTTTGCATTTGAGCCTCTCAATCATTGTTTTTGAGTTAAAAAGGTGAGTTTTGAACTCACATCTACTTCTCTTGATATCATTGATGTTAGGTATGACTCCCAACACTCATTTATGTTCATTTTCTTTTGGTTTGAATTGGTTTGGTGAACATTTCATTTTTTGGTGTTTTGAAGTCAAAAACTCTAAAAATCATAGCTTTGATGTTTTGCTCATGTTTATGGAGGTGTATAAAAGATCCAATAGGGCTGGGGTGTCGATTGGCCTAAACCCCTAGTGCCATTGCTCATTCGGTTGCAATTTGGAAGAGTTTTATCTTCATTGGATTGGCCGAAAAATAGCCCCAGTGCCAGTCAATCGACTGACCTGCTACAGCTAATCGACTAGCTGTAGCAAATAAATGCTCCGGGGTTGTCTGCAGAGGCTAGAAGTCTTTGTTTCCTGCAATCAGTCGACTGGCCTCTGTAATCAGTCGACTGACTACAGGAAATGAAGCTTCCAGGCTCTTGGATCAGTCGACTGGCCTCTGCAGTTAGCCGACTGACCTGCTTGTTTTTGTCTATTTTTGCCTATTTTGCTTGGTTTCCAAATTTAATCGATTTGTGTTGATTCCAATTAGTTATTATCACATTTTTGGACTTTGATGATCTCCTTTTGATTTCATAGACCGGTTTTTATAAAATGATCTTTTCAAATTGTATTAAAAGCTCATTTCTCCAATTTATAATTTCTATTTAAAGCGCACACACACAATTTTGTACTCCGAGCGAAGAGGGAGGAGAATTAAATGATTAGATAAAACACGTGCTATGAACAGTGCGTTCATCTTTTCAGTTAATTCCTAATATATTCGTTTGAACGTTTTGACCTTTGGGTTTCGTTTATCAATGAGATGAGGTAAACTTTGTACTGCTTTGAGTGTGAAATTGACTAACGGATAGTAAACTGTTTAGTGCGAGCGTGTGGTATGGGACTCAAGTTAACATTTTTTGGGTTCCTTCCGAGGAGTTTGTGACACATATTGCCAGTTAGTGGTGTCCAGTACTGGGCCTCCGGACCTTCACCACTACGGTTTGTTGCCTTCGGGTTTGTTGCCTTCAGGTATGTTGCCTTCGGGTTTGTGCCTTCGGGTTTGTTGCCTTCGGGTATGTTGCCTTCGGGTTTGTGCCTTCGGGTTTGTTGCCTTCGGGTTTGCGCCTTTGGGCTTATGGATCCTTGTTCATACAGTACTGAGCATGTGCAATTTCTTTTGTTTCATTGATATTTATATTCCCTAGCATATCGCCTTTCGGTATTGATCTTTTTGTACCATACGATATATAGCGGTTACCTTGTGGAACTTGTGTTACCTTCATTGGTAATTGGTATTTGCCTTTTTGGCTTGATTTGGGATATTCATATCCATTGTTTATTTGAGCTGCCGATGATATGAGGCTTGTTATGATTCATCTATTGTTAGATGATTGAGATATCTCTTCTAGAGATATTTGTTGTTCTTTATGACCTTGCAGGTTCGTTATTTCTCAGTTTTTCAAACTGATTTGTTTAGCTAGACTGACCCATGTGTTTTCATACTCGGGTCAGACCGAGATGTTTCAGGTTAGGTACTTGTGAACTTAGCCTTTTTTGCTTCCGCATGGACTGTTCCGCTAGCAACATTTTGTTATAGCTTTTTGTGTAGTTCTTTTTTTGCTGTAACTCTGATATGTATTCTTTTGACTCGCTTGAATATTGTGGTCTGCTATACCACTTGACATGTATCATTTCGTATACTCTGTTATGTATCTGTATATGTGTATGTGATGATCTACTATTCTGTGATGTGTATTACATTTGAGTTGTTATATTCTGTTCTGATAGATCCTCCAGCCACCTATGGTTTTGCACTAAGTATTTATTGGATATGTAGATGTATTCAATAGATAGTTAAGGCAAGGCTATAGATGGTCGCTCCTATCCAGATTTATTCCCCGTATTAGCAGATGGTATTATCTATTAATACTCTTTGCTAATGTGGGTCGCGGAGTGGGGCGTCATAGCTTGGTATCAGAGCAGAGTTCAGAACAAAATATGATAAACACATAATAGGAACACATATTGCGGTACGTCCAAGTGTAATAAGTGTTACAAATCTTTGGATCATCGTACCTCTATTCCTTCTACCCCAAAGGCTAGATAGGATTTGGGAATACGTCTAGGAATGCATTTTTATTCCGTAGTATTCCACATTTGAATTAATGATATCTACCTTGTGAATAATCTTTATCCTATCTTAACTTTCAGCTTATGGCTGGAAAAGGCAGAGGACGACGCTAGGGTGCTGGGCAATCCAACGGCTCACATCCGGACGGTATTCATATGTCTGTTGATCAGTTTTTGGAGTTGTTTAGGAGCACTCAGCCTCCAGCTCCTACTCGAGCATCTCCTCCTCGCAAGTCTGCCTTTGCACGCCTATGCAGTGACTTTTCTCATCTTGGGGGAAAGCCGTTTAAAGGCTCCGAGTCTGTTCTTGAAGTCCAAGCTTGGGTTCGCACGTGCGAATGTATTTTCTCTCGCATGGATCTTTCTGATCATGATAGAGTTCTAGTAACTTCTAGCTTATTGCAAGAGCGTGCCCTTGATTGGTACGAACTTCTTATAGCCGAAATTGATGAGTCTGCTCTTTCTTGGACTCAGCTTCGGGAGCGATTCGAACTCAAGTTCGTTCTTGAATCTGAGAAAGTTTTATTGGCCCGTCGCTTTCTTGAATTGAAGCAAGGGTAGTCTTCCATTTCTGAGTATGTTGCATCATTCGAGGCTTTATCTAAGTATGGTCTTGATATCATTAGCACCTCTTATAAGAAGAATCTGAAGTTTGTCTCTGGTCTTAAGAAATATCTTAAGAAGTCTTTAATGCTCCAGCTTAAGCTTTCTTTTGAGAAGTTGGTTGATTCGGCACTTCATCTCGAAGCTATCGAGAAGGAGTGTGATAGTGGTGGTGATGTTGAGGTTCGCAAGAACCCCAACAAAAAGTAGTTTCCATTTCATAAGTCCATGTCTTTTCCTTCCAAGAAGAAGAAGACTGGTGGTTCTAACTCTCAATCTCAGTAATCTACTGGAACACCTTCCATTCGGAAGTGTTTCAATTGTGGTTCTCCTGAGCATATGATTCGAGCTTGTCCTAAGCCTCTCTTCTACCGCTATTGCAAGAAGGAAGGTCATCATGTTTCCACCTACCTTACTGTTCCTATTAGTGCCAAGTCTGGCAAGTTTAATGCTGCTAAGGCTTCTGAAGGTTCTTCTCAGCCCAAAGGTATATCTCCATCTATTTTGGAAGGTTCTTATTTATTTCATGACCATAGTATTCGAGTTCTTTTCGATACGAGTGCTTCACATTCTTTCGTATCGAAGAACCTCGTCGATGATTTATCTTTGGATGTTTCTTGTATGGTTACTTCATTGAGGATTGCGAATCCTATTAGGGGATCCACGACCATTAGCATGCTTTGTGATGATGTTGAGATTGTTTTATGTGGCTTTTCTTTCCGTGCGAATCTGCACGATATTTCTTATCGGGGATTCGATATGATTTTGGGTATGGACTGGCTAGTGAGATACGATGCCAGGATTATTTGTTCTGAAAGAATTTTATATCTTCGATTTCTACATTCGTTTACTTGGCTATCACTTGTTCTTTGGGATGTGGATAATTTCAAAATGGCTTTATATTCCCTTGACTCTCGAGATGATGATGATATATCTCGTATTCCTATTGCTAGTGACTTTTCTGATGTTTTTGAGCCTGTTTTGGGTTTTGCCACCCAAGCAGGCAATTGAGTTCCGCATTGATCTCATTCCAAGAGCGCAGCCAGTTAGTCGTCCTCCCACGAGGATGTCTACAAAGGAGAATGAGGAACTCAAGAAGCAGCTTTTTGAGCTTTATTCCAAACAGTTCATTCAGTCCAGTTTTTCACCATGGGGAGCCACGGTTGTCTTTGTGAAGAGGTCCGATGGAACTCTTAGGCTTTGCATTGACTACCGCAAGCTTAACGAGTTAACCATCACGAACAGGTTACCATTGCCTAGGATTGATGATATGTTCGATCTATTGAGTGGTGCTAAGGTCATTTCTCAGCTTGACATTGCCACGGGTTTTCATCAATTACGAGTCGCGGAGGATAGCATACCTCTTACAGCTTTCTGCACTCGATATGGTTCTTTTGAGTGGCTTGTTATGTCGTTCAATTTGACGAACGCCCCTGCTTTCTTTGTCGATCTCATGATTCAAGCATTTCGAGAATATCTCGATAAGTTCGTCCTTGTGTTTATCGACGACATTCTTGTTTATTTTAAGTCTAAAGCCGAGCATGCTAATTACTTGAGAATTGTCTTGAGTACTCTCCGTCACCATCAGCTTAGAGCCAAATTCTCCAAGTGCCATTTTTGGGAGAATAAGGTTAAGTTCTTAGGCCATGTTGTATCTTCCAACGGCATTTCAGTCGATCCCTCAAAGATAGAAGCCATCCAGAATTGGAAGAGGCCTGAGAATGTCCATGAGATTCGTAGTTTCCTTGGAATGGCGGGTTATTACCATCGGATCATTAAGGATTTTTTCCATGTTGTGCTTCCTCTCACCGGCCTTACTCGGAAAGGCATTCGTTGTATCTGGTCCGACAGGTGTGAAGCTTCCTTTCAGACATTAATGGAACTTCTCACTAATGCTCCTATTCTTGTTGTTCTCGAGGGGAATCATAATCTCGTTGTCTACACCGATGCTTGTGGTAGTGGTCTCGGTGTTGTTCTTATGCAGAAGGATCTGGTAGTTGCTTATGCTTCTAGGCAACTGCGTTCGAATGAAGTTCACTATGCCACTCATGATCTTGAGTTAGCCGCCATTGTCTTCGCCTTGAAGATTTGGCGACAATATTTATCAGGCGAGCAATTCAGTCTTTATACTGATCATAAATCCTTGAAGTATTTGTTCACTCAGAAGGAACTCAATATGAGACAACAGCGTTGGCTCGAGTTTCTTGCTTCCTATGACTTTGATATCCAATATACCCCTGGTAAGAGTAATCGTGTTGCTGATGCGCTTAGTCGCAAACATTCGGCTGTAGTTTCAATGATGCTTGCCGAGTGGGATATTCTTGAGACTCTATCTTTGTGCGAAATTTGTGATCAGGGTTCATCTTCTCCTATTCTATTATTTAGTTTGGGAGCTCGACCCATTTTATTAGATCGTATTGCCGATGCTCAGCGGTGTGATCCTGATTTGATGCATCTTATTCAGCTTTGTGAGACTGAATCCCGTCATGAGGCATTGCGAGATTTCAGCATTGATTTTCATGGGTGTCTTCGGATGAAGAATCGTCTTATTGTGCCTTCCGAATTTTTCACTTAGGCATGACATTCTTGATGACTGTCATCGTTCTAAGTATACCATTCATCCTAGAAGTAGTAAGATGTATGCTGATATGCACCGCCTTTATTATTGGGAAGGCATGAAGCGCGATGTGGCGAGTTATGTAAGTAATCGCATAACTTGTCAACGTATTAAAGCCGAGCATCAGCGCCCTTCTGGTCTTCTTCAGCCTCTAGAGATTCCACTGTGGAAGTGGGATCAGATTTCGATGGATTTCATTGACTACCTACCTCGTTCAAGATCGGACCATTCTAGCATTTGGGTTATTGTTGATCGCCTCACTAAGTCTGCTCATTTTGTTCCTATTAAGTCTAGTAGGGCTGCTTCTCATTTGGCTAAGTTATATGTCAAGGAAATCATGAGACTTCATGGTGTTCCTAGTTCTATTGTGAGTACTGTGATCCTTTATTCACGAGTCATTTCTGGCAGAGTCTTCAGCAAGCTTTGGGAACAAAGCTTAATTTTAGCACAGCTTATCATCCGCAGTCTGATGGACAGACTGAACGGGTAAATCGTATCTTGAAAGATCTCTGTATTTGTATTCTTGATCTCGGTGGTAGTTAGGAGGATCACTTACCTCTGGTAGACTTCTCCTACAATAATAGTTTTCAGTCTAGTATCGGTATGGCTCCTTTCGAAGCCTCATACGGAAGGCCATGTCGATCACCTTCTTGTTAGTTGGAATCTGGTGAGAAGCTTTTTTTTGGCCCAGATTCCGTTCGTGATTCTTCTGAGAAGATTGGTCTTATTCGCTGGAGGATGAAAGAGGCACAGAGCCGCCATAAATCCTACATAGACAATCGTAGGAAGCCTCTCGAGTTCTCAGTTGGTGATCTCGTCTTTATTCGTGTTTCTCCTGTGAAAGGGGTTACGCGCTTCAGTACGACTGGGAAATTGGCTCCTCGCTTTATAGGACCCTTTTCTATTACTGAACGTATTGGCCCTGTGGCTTATAGAAATTCACTTCCTGGTCATCTATCTGGCATTCATGACGTGTTTCACGTCTCTCAAATTCGGAAATGTCTTCGAGAATCGGATTCTGTTATCGTTTCTCCTGATTTGCAAGAGCTTGAGGTCTCACCAGACTTATCCATTGGCCAACAGCCTATTCGCGTACTTGCCTCGAAGGTGCGACACCTTCGAAACAAGGACGTGCCGCTCATTAAAGTTCAATGGTCCGCTAATCCCAATGACTGTACTTGGGAAACCAAATAGTTTTTTGAGCGATCCTATCCGGGTTTTCTATCTTTGCTTAGCGATGGTGAGAATATCTTTGCATCTCAAGCTTATTTCCTTTTCTTTATGGGTGATGTGATTATGTAGTTGTTACAAATATCGTCTCTAGGAATTGCGTGGACGCAATTTTGTTAAGGAGGGGAGATCTGTAACAACCCGCATATTTTAGGATTATATATTTAAATGTTTTTTTTAAATATAGCGTCGTTATTCGGAATTTTTTGGGTCCGAAATGTTACTTTTTGCTAACTTTCGAATTGGGACTCGAAACCACCCCCATTGACTCCAAAATGGCGTTTGCGATGTTTTTGAGTATAAACTTCGACATGTATGGAGTTAGTAGAATTTTGCTACCTCTTCTATTTGGACTTCGGGTTGGGTTCAGCCCACTATCCTAACTTAATACCCTAACTCATTAACTCTTCTTCCATTTACTCATTTTCATTTTCTATGCTCTAGCTCAACTGAAAATGGGGGAAAATAATGGGAAATAGAAACTTCAAGCCCTAGTTTCCTTTGCAAACTCAAATTCTTGCTCCTTAATTCAAGAGAAGCTATTGGTAAGCATCCTCTTCTTCTTCTCCAACTCTTTCTCTCTTCAACTTCAGAAATTCCTAAACATAAATTTAGGAATTATTTGTTTCGGTCTTAGATTGGAGCTTTTAGAGTTGAAGTGAAGAGTGGTTGGTTTCTCTTTGCATTTGATCCTCTCAATCATTGTTTTTGAGTTAAAAAGGTGAGTTTTGAACTCACATCTACTTCTCTTGATATCATTGATGTTAGTTATGACTCCTAGCACTCATTTATGTTCATTTGCTTTTGGTTTGAATTGATTCGGTGAACATTTCATTTTTTTGTGTTTTGAAGTCAAAAACTCTAAAAATCATAGCTTTGATGTTTTGCTCATGTTTATGGAGGTGTATAGAAGAGCCAATAGGGCTGGGGTGTCGATTGGCATAAACCCCTAGCGCCATTGCTCGTTCGGTTGCAATTTGGAAGAGTTTGCTCTTCATTAGATTGGCTGAAAAATAGCACCAGTGCCAGTCAGTCGAGTGGCTACCAGGGCTGTTTGTAGAGGCGAGAAGTCTCTGTTTTCTGCAATCAGTCGACTGGCCTTTGTAATCAGTCGATTGATTGCAGGAAATGAAGCTTCCATGTTTCTGGATCAGTCGACTGGCCTCTGCGGTCAGTCGACTGACCTGCTTGTTTTTTTTCTATTTTTGCCTATTTTGCTTGGTTTTCAAATTTAGTCGATTCGTGTTGATTCAATTAGTTGTTATCACATTTTTGGACTTTGATGATTCCTTTTTGATTTCATACACGAGTTTTTATAAAATGATATTTTCAAATTGTATTAAAAGCTCATTTCTCCAATTTATAATTTCTACGTAAAACGCACACACACAATTTTGCACTCCGAGCGAAGAGGGAGGAGAATTAAATGATTAGATAAAACGCATGCTATGAACACATGCGTTCATCATTTCAGTTAATTCCTAATCTATTCGTTTGAACGTTTTGACCTTTGGGTTTCGTTTATCGATGAGATGAGGTAAACTTTGTACTGCTTTGAGTGTGAAATTGACTAACGGATAGTAAACTGTTTAGTGCGAGCGTGTGGTATGGGACTCAAGTTAACATTTTTTGGGTTCCTTCCGAGGAGTTTGTGACACATATTGCCAGTTAGTGGTGTCCAGTACTGGGCCTCCGGACCTTCACCACTACGGTTTGTTGCCTTCGGGTTTGTTGCCTTCGGGTATGTTGCCTTCGGGTTTGTGCCTTCGGGTTTGTTGCCTTCGGGTATGTTGCCTTCGGGTTTGTGCCTTCGGGTTTGTTGCCTTCGGGTTTGCGCCTTTGGGCTTATGGATCCTTGTTCATACAGTACTGAGCATGTGCAATTTCTTTTGTTTCATTGATATTTATATTCCCTAGCATATCGCCTTTCGGTATTGATCTTTTTGTACCATACGATATATAGCGGTTACCTTGTGGAACTTGTGTTACCTTCATTGGTAATTGGTATTTGCCTTTTTGGCTTGATTTGGGATATTCATATCCATTGTTTATTTGAGCTGCCGATGATATGAGGCTTGTTATGATTCATCTATTGTTAGATGATTGAGATATCTCTTCTAGAGATATTTGTTGTTCTTTATGACCTTGCAGGTTCGTTATTTCTCAGTTTTTCAAACTGATTTGTTTAGCTAGACTGACCCATGTGTTTTCATACTCGGGTCAGACCGAGATGTTTCAGGTTAGGTACTTGTGGACTTAGCCTTTTTTGCTTCCGCATGGACTGTTCCGCTAGCAACATTTTGTTATAGCTTTTTGTGTAGTTCTTTTTTTGCTGTAACTCTGATATGTATTCTTTTGACTCGCTTGAATATTGTGGTCTGCTATACCACTTGACATGTATCATTTCGTATACTCTGTTATGTATCTGTATATGTGTATGTGATGATCTACTATTCTGTGATGTGTATTACATTTGAGTTGTTATATTCAGTTCTGATAGATCCTCCAGCCACCTATGGTTTTGCACTAAGTATTTATTGGATATGTAAATGTATTCAACGGATAGTTAAGGCAAGGCTATAGATGGTCGCTCCTATCCAGCTCTATTCTCCGTATTAGCAGACGGTATTATCTAGTAATACTCTTTGCTAATGTGGGTCTCGGAGTGGGACGTCACGTACAATAAACACATCAATCATTTCTACTTAAAGTTTCAATGGGAGATTAAAGATGAATTTTATTTTGATTTATATGAATGATTGGAAGTATATTTGCCTCTAAATTGCTCCTTTAGCTCATAGTTTTATTTTCATTTACATTCTACTTTTAGTTCATTTTTCTATAATTTTAGCTAAATCTCCTCTTAATTTTTGGTTTAATTTGATTGAGTAATTTTAAAATTTAATTTTCTCCATGGGGATCGACCTGTACTTGCATAGATATTACGACTGTACACCATGTGTTTGCGGTTTTATAACGATAAATTTTCAATGGTTTTCTAATCAATAGAAAATCTATCGTTCAGCATGTTTTTGGCGTCGTTGCCGAGGAATGCAATTTAATTTTAATTTTACTCTTTGGATTGTTTTACATTTCTTTTATTTTATTTCGTGTTAAAAAATTTTGTTTTATGCAATTGTTTTGTGCTCGCTCGCTCACTTCACTTGGGTTAATTTTTGCGTTCCATTTTGTTCATCTTAAAAAATAGTTTAAAGTTTTTCATTTTTTTGTGATAGTTTTCATCCAAAAAAAATTCTCACATTTCTTTGTTCGCTTTTCTATAGGAATTTGCCGTTGTTCTATTCACTAGTTTGCGTTTTATTTCTATTCTGGTACAAACATTTTTTCATTCGCTAATTCTTTGTTCACTTTTCTATAGACATTTCTTTGTTCACTGGTTTGCATTACAACTCTATTTTTTTGTTTTTATTAAAGTTTTTCTGTTCATTTCGTACAGTGTTACAATCCCCATCACTCCAGCTTGCTCTTCAAAACATTACTGCTTGCTACCATGCCACCTGAAACATCACTTCAAAACTACTAGAAAACTCCCTCTCCTGAATAAGCACTTCCACCTCCATGATCAATCCTCCTCCCCACTGCCATTTCCTTCCACCAGCAACTTCATTTACTCAAACTTGCCCATACTTCAACTAGTTGCAATTTCTTTAAAATTTTAACACTTCAGATCATCATCCCCACCTCATCAGAACTGCTCCTCCTCCATATACAGAACGACCTTCAACAACACCTCCACCTGAACCTCTTACTTCCTGTCTTCAACATCCACACTGTCAAAATTGCCACCTCATAACCATTCCATAAACAACCCTACCTCATCTCCTCACAATTCACCAAGCAGCAACCCAATATTGTAACCATCGACCTCTGCCTTCACCCAGACAACAACCCACAGCCAATAAACAGACCTACAACTAAACAACCACCACTCGCACAACCTCCTTCACAAACGTTCAAAGCTGCAACCTTAACAATCACCATTGCAATCGACCACCAATACTTCTTCCTACGCAGTTGCTCCTTCAATCTTCCTTCCTATTCAACATCACCCCTCATCTAAATAACCACTTCCTTTACCTCACAAACCTCACCACCAAATTCAAATAGAAAATCATAATCTCCACAAGTCTATAACCACTTTCCATAAATTAAATTTCCTCACCACTTCAACATCAACATCCTCCCTACGTTCGAACACCCTTAAACCATCTCCAAGTAAACATACATCAACCATTAAAAAATATAATTCCATCACTTCCAAATCCACTTCATAATCAACCTGCAATTGCACTGCCTGAAGCCAAGCACCCGAACCTTAGCCACCTATGACTGGCAGCCCTAAACTCCAAAAATATCACAAAAATCACAACTCTTTGGCATATCACATAGTATAGTTATACATATAGGATTATCCATATGTTATAAATAATATAGTATAGTAAATACATACCTAATACTAATGCTTTGGAGCACACCTATATACACACATACACACACCATTATTATATTGCTAGCTAGGTGAGATTTTTATATGTATCATCAACGTTGTCATATATTAGATTGGTTATATATATGTTTTAATTTATTTACAAAATACATTTTTATACAAAGATATGAAGTGCACAGCTAAATAAATTTTATTTTATTTATTTTTATTTTATTTATTAATAATTACTAAATTTTAATTATATGACTTGTATTTAGTTATATCATCATATCTTGTTAATTGTTGAACTTATATTTTATAAATGAATATCTGTACAGATTATATATTTCGTTGGTTGCAAATTAATTTTTAATATTTATTCACTATTATTTTAAATTATTATTTAAAAAATATTATAATTAAATAAATCATATAAAATGAAAAATATATTTTGAAAATTAAACTTAAAATTTTATAAATTTTTCCATCATCATATAAACTATGACCAAAAAATCATAATTTAAATCTGTTTTTATAATTTTAAAAAACTAATATAATAAATGGTCGAAATCAATCAACTAATTAAAAGTATTATTTTGATCGGAAAATTATAGAAAATTCTTGTAATTTTGAAATATCATGCTTGATTTTCTAAAAATTTAAAATTCAAATAATATATCATGGTATTATTTATTATTATTATTATTTTAGTGTATTTCAAATAATTAATATATATATATATATATTAATGCAATAAAGTATAAATAATTTTTTTTGTACTATGCATTCAATTTGGAAAGGTTTAAACATACATACATATATGTGTATGTGTGTATGTATTTTTTAAATACCTAGTTAATATACTATATATGCATATACATACATATTTAGATATTATAAATAAACTTATATATATTTATATATTTATATATAATAATAATAATTTTATTACTATAACTCATACATATATATGTGTGTGCGTGTAAAATGATTTAAAAAAATTTATATTATGTATATACATACACGCATGTATTTATTTACTTAATATTTAATGCAATGGTATATAGAAATAAATCATTAATATTTTTACATATAAGTCATATGTGTGTGTGTGTGTGTTTGCATAGTTTTTAATATTTATATAATTAACAAGTTTACATACATTCATATATTTGCACAATCTTTAATACATATAGGATGAGCTAATATGTCCACTGTGATGTAAATCTCAACTTTTATATACATGCATATTGTACCTTGCATGGATTACTATGTTGCACGTACACACATATACATTTATGTACATGATACTTATATGTACTATTGTATTTAATTGAATATAACTTTAGAAAAACTATATATAATTTATAAATTTATATAAAATAAGGGATTTCATTTAAATAAAAATAAAAATAATTCTAAATAATTAGACTTCATAGACCCAACATAAATCCAATAGGTTAAAATTTTCAAAATTCGTCCATAACTTTCGCTGTTGGCTGGCCCAATTCTAACAATAGTATCAAAGCCCAATAGCATATGCGGTCTAAATTAGTCATGTTTGGGTTAAATATTAAGCTCACATCCTAAAAGTTGTTCCCAATATAAAATCCACATTTAAATTGCACCTTTGGCAAATTTTCAAAATTGCTTTAAAATTAGAAATAAAAGTTCTAAATTTAAAAGTGAAATTTAAACTAAGAAGAATATTATAAATGTTAAAATATTAATTTTCAAAATCGTTTGAAAATTAAAATATAAGATTTTAAATTTAAAAGTTAAATGTAAAATAAGACGTATAAATATTATAAAAGTTATAATATAATAAAAAATTCAAAATGTTTGAAACCAAATATTAATTTCAAAATTTTAACACTTATTAACAAGATTAATAAATTAAATTTATTAAATAAGTTAATAAATTAATAATTGTATACATGTATTACATATTATGATATATATTACGTTGTTTTAAAATGTTTAAAATAACATAAGTATACATGTATGTATATGAATTTAAAATTTGAAATTAATACATTTTGATTAAATTATTTAATTAAATAAAAAAATTGGTTAATTAATTAAATAAATAAAAGGTTAATTAATTAAATAAATATACACATATATAAGATACATGTGCAATATTATAAAGGTTATAATATGTAATAAATATTTAATATAAATGTTAGACTAAAATAATAAAAAATTAATTAAAATGTTAATAAATCAAAAATTAATGAAATAAGATTAAATTAATATGATATTATACATAAAGACGATTATATAAGCAATATGAAGTATAAAAGTTATATAATAATAAAAACTTGTATAATATAAATGTATAATGAAAGATAGAACAGTAAGACAGCCAAAATAGACTTAAGGGATAAATACATACGTACCGTATGTATGCTATGATTTCAGATGTGTTTGACACTTGAATCATGAGGGTATTTCATAAGAAATAAAATATTCTATAAGTCGATATCATTTAATATAATATATTGAAGATTATGAATCTATAATATAATGTTGTCCTCTACTATATATATTGATAAATTACTTGCATACACCTTAATTGTTGAACAGACTCAAGTTGGGATATTATGTGTATTACTATTAATATATTAAATAGATGATGTAAGATAACTATACGCATTTGTTGAGCAGACTCAACTTACATGTACTATACTTAAGCCATCATGATATGGTAGGTACAAGAGGATAATTTTGTTTCAATTTGTTGAGAAGGCTCAAGTTCGAAGCGGAATTAGGACAAAGTACCAAAGGGTTAGGAGTTGTATATGATACAACCACTAAGGAGTTATCCATTGTCTATGGAACTTTGACTTGTTGAGCAGACTTAAGGTCAAAATCCAAGACAGATGAGTCCTAACACCTACTAGTGATGTCGAAAGACTCCTATAGGGTTTGATGAAACATAAAAGAATAGTACGAGCCGTATTAGAAAAATGAAATGATAATATTTAACCTTTCTAATATTGTAAGAACTTATTCTATATAATGTTATAGTAATATACATCGATAAATTTGTGCTTACGGTTGATAAAATGTTATCAATTAAGATATACAAATGAAGTAAAAATTAACAAAAGAAATATAATATATATACTTACTATTAAATACTTTATATACATTAATGTTTTCTATACCCATATAAGTACCAAATTTTACAACTACTTAATATATTTGTAATTTGGTTGGTTATAAGTTTATTTGGTAAAGACCACGTATTGCATTCAATGAGTTCCGAACTCAAAAGCAATAGAAGACCATTGATATTTGATCCATATACTATCACATACAAGTGTTATATAGGGAACCATCATAGTTTGTAATGTACGATACTTCGATGAAGTTAGATCATTCGAAATAAGCAAATAAATAGTACTACGAGATCTTGAATTCAAATTGATTGGTTACAAAAGGATTATTTTGTGTTAAACAAGAAAGATCTAAGAATTCTTTCACTGAAATGTCAATTTGTTCCGTTTACATAAGATGCATCATATTTTATGTCCCTAAACGTTAAGGACGATCAAATGCATCTTTTTAATGAGTTCATTATATTCTTATAATAAGGATTTTCTTTTGAATGGGTCAACCATTTGAAAAGAAAAAAAGGTGCAAGAGTGGATGTAATTCAAGGAACAGTTGAGATGAAGAGAGTGAATAGTCACTTTTACTTCATAAAGAAACATCGAAAATGAGAATTGTAACAATAATTGATACTTAACATTGGAATAAGAAATATAATTTCTATTTTGAGATGTATTTTCATACAGAAAATTGTTTTCTATGAGATTATTTCTTTGAGTTTAAGATATTTGATCAAAGGACTCTTCACTGTAAACAAATTGCAGTATATGAAAATAAATAATCTATATTTAGTGAATGATGGACCTCCGAATTTAGCATGCTATTATAGCTATAGTGGAAATAGTGGGAGCATGCCATATAACACTTATTGATGGAATCAAGTTATGAAAAATGTTTTTAAAATACATACCGAACATTTCCTATGAAATAATGACCATTTTTCGGAATCGACTGAAAAATAGACATAGCTATATTTCAATATGAGTATTATGTTCATAATGAAATAAAACTATAATATGGTATTAGCTTTCATAACAAAAGTGATGCATTAGAAAATATAGAAGTATCTAAAATTATTTTACAATTATTTTACTATTATAAACTAAGCCGTATAATTTATCATATGATTATGAATCTTGTGGTATTGGTTAATTAAATCTCAATGATTAAGGGCTATTGACGCAGCGGATAATTAACAAAACGATATAGATCGATGAAAGTAGCAAACGGTGAATTGAAGATACTGAAATGCCCAAATTCGTTGATCACAGAGATACCAAATTCTAGCTATCCTCGTCACGTTGATCGCGCACGATACCGTGAAAGAAGATCTTCAATTCTTCAAGCGTTGATCAAGTGCACTTGATTCCGCGAATCGGCTTCAACAATCGTTGATTCGAGCGCACTCGAATAACCGAAAGTGGAGATAGGAGATTACACTCTACTATCAATTTAGGATGAAAGCACACAGCAATCAAACAAGAATTTTATTCAAAAATCAACAACCCCAAAAGTTACAACACACTCCCTATTTATAGAGTTTTTAACCCACACCCTTAAGTCGTTGCCGACCTAGTTTTCCCCGACCCACGACTCATCCTTAGGTCGTACGCGACCTAACACATCACATACGTACACGAATCAAAGCAATTACATCACAACAGCCTTCGGCCGACTCAACACTTGAACGACTTACGGCATAACTCTTCACACGACTTAACTAGGTCGTTACCGACTTAACTGACACCACACATCTCAAAATAGTAAGCTACCTAAACAACATGACTCAAGACACAACGACTCACTCTCATATGTACAATACAGCGACTCAACACTTAAGTTTAAGAAAATACAACAGTATAACAAGCACACGACTTACGAATCAACTATATGACGTACACATAGCGACTCATCATAGGTCGTGTACGACCTACTGAAGATAACCCGGTAACGACTTAGCCTTCATGCGCTTCATCTTCCTTCAGTCACATTCCTTTAGGTCGTTGCCGACCTAAGTCTTCTTTCTTAGTTCGTTGCCGACCTAAAACCTCTGAACGACCTAAAACCGAAGCTCCCGCCTTCGGCTTAAGACCTTCCTCCCCTGATTGACCCGTGAACGACTTAAGACTTAAAACCGAAGCTTCCTTAACTCGTGAACGGCCTTCCTTAACTCGTGAACGACTTAAGCCTTCCTCCTTAAGTCGTGTATGACTTATCCCCTGAGCTGCATCATCCTTAAGTCGTGTACGACTTATCCCCTGAGCTGCATCATCCTCCCCAGGTTGAGAAAAATTCGTCCTCGAATTTGTAAATTCTCCAACATCAGATTGTTCATCTCCATAATATGGCAAAAGATGCTTAACATTGAACACGTCAGAAGTGTATACATCCTCCGACAGCTTCAACTTATAAGCATTTTCATTAATCCGTTTCACAACTTCTACGGGACCAATTTTTCTGGCTTTCAACTTGTTATAAGCGCCCACTAGAAAACGATCCTTGGTTAACACAGCATAAACCAAATCACCTTCGTTAAATTCAACACTTCGTCGCTTCAGTTCGCTTATACTTCTCATTTGCTTTCTCCAATCGCTCCTGAACGATTTTATGACATTCACTCAACTCATCAACAAAGTCTATAGCTCTTTTAACTGTCCCCTTCGGTTGTGGTACTATCGTTAGGTCCAACGGTCCCCTTGGTAAATTAGAATATACGATCTGAAATGGACTGAATCTTGTACTACGATTCATTGCATGATTATGAGCAAACTCCGCTTGGCATAACTTCATATCCCAACTCTTCAGACTGTCCTTTACAAGACATCACAACAAATTTCCCAGCGATCTATTAACGACCTCTGTTTGCCAATTGGTTTGCGGATGGTAAGCGCTACTAAATTTCAGCTTCGTTCCAACCATCTTCCACAAACTTAACCAAAAGTGACTCAGAAAACGAGTATCCCTATCCGACACAATAGATTCTGGCAATCCATGAAGTCGATAGATCTCCTTGAAAAACAACTGAGCGACATGAACAGCATCCGCCGTCTTCTTACATGCAATAAAATGTACCATCTTCGAGAAACGATCCACCACAACATATATCGAGTCATTTCCCCTTTGCGTTCTTGGCAAACCCAATACGAAATCCATACTAACGTCCACCCAAGGTTTTGTAGGTACGGGTAAAGGCATATACAAACCCGCATTTGTAGCTGTCCCTTTCGAAACTTGACAAACATGACATCTCTGAACAAACCTTTCAACTTCCTTCCTCATCGATGGCCAATAGTAGGATTGAGAGATTAACTGCAATGTTCGGTCTCTAACCACATGTCCTTCCTCATGAAGCTCCTTTACTATCTTCATTCGCAAGCTACAATCCGGTACACACAATTGATTCCCCTTAAATAAGAAACCATCAATCAACACAAATTCATCAGCACTTCCCTCCTTGACTTTCTCAACAAGTTCCATAAAGTAAGGATCTTCTTCAAGCAACTCTGGCAATAGTTCAAAACCTGTCACCTCAACTTTCATTGTTGTCAATAAATGACTCCTCCTACTCAAAGCATCAGCTACATGATTCGTTACCCCAGATTTGTGCTTCACAACAAAAGTAAACTGCTGCAAATAGGCAATCCACGATGCATGTCTCGATGAAATCTTATCTTGCCCTTGCAAATGCTTCAAAGCCTCATGATCAGTGTAAAGAACAAACTCTTTCTGAAATAGATAATGTCTCCAGTGCTTCACAGCTTGCACAATTGCATAGAATTCAACATCATAAGTGCTATATCTCAACTTAGCTCCAGATAACTTCTCACTGAAATAAGCAACTGGTCTTCCTTTCTGACTCAAAACTCCACCAACCCCAACCTTCGACGCATCAGTATGTAACTCAAACAACAACTGAAAATCCGGTAAAACTAGAATTGGTGCTGTCGTCAATAGTGTCTTGATTTTCTCAAAAGCAACCCCTGCTTCCTCTGACCACTCAAACTTCTTTCCTTTCATGCAATCGGTTACAGGTGCCATCACACTACTAAAATGTGGAATGAATCTTCGATAGAAAGATACCAATCCATGAAAACTCCTCACTTCAGTAATTGTATTTGGCTGTGGCCAACTCCTGACGGCTTCTACTTTACTTTCATCCACTTGAATTCCTTCCTTCGATAGAACATATCCCAGAAACAAAACACTGTCCGTCATAAACACGCACTTCTTTGTTGCAGCATAAAATTTCTCCTGTCGTAGAATCAACAGTACTTCACGCAAATGCTGGACATGCTTTTCCATACTCCCACTGTAGATCAAAATATCATCAAAGTAAACTACCACGAATTTCCCAATGAATGGTCTGAAAATCCGGTTCATCACTCTCATAAAAGTACTCGGTGCATTCGATAAACCAAACGGCATAACCAACCATTCGTATAAACCTTCCCTGGTTTTGAAAGCAGTCTTCCATTCATCACCCGGTCTAATACGAATTTGATGGTATCTACTCTTCAAGTCAATCTTTGAAAACACAACAGCTCCACTCAACTGGTCAATCAAATCATCAAACCTCGGCATAGGAAACCTGTATCTCACAGTGATCTTGTTTAGAGCTCGACTATCCGTACACATTCTCCATGAACCATCCTTCTTTGGCACCAATAAAGCTGGCACTGCACAAGGACTCAAGCTCTCCTGAACACGCCCTTGTTCCAACAACTCCTCCGCCTGCCTTCTCAGTTCCTCATGCTCCTTAGGACTCATCCTATAATGTGGCCTGTGTGGTAATACTGCCCCTGGCACAAGATCAATCTGATGTTGAATATCCCGCAATGGTGGTAACTCCGTTGGTAATTCTTCAGGAAACACATCTCTGAATTCTTCCAATACCGGTTTTACTTCCTCTGGAACTTCTACAGATTCAGTGGCTTCATGTCCAATCAACAAAAATACCTCTGGACTCTCTTCTACTTCTTCAATAAATTCCTTCAAAGTCAATAAAGTCTTCAGCTCCTCAATCTCTTCAGATTTACTCTCTTCCTGTTGTCTCTTCTTTGGAACTAAAATAATCTTAACACCTTCAAACATAAAGCTGTAGCTATTGGTCCGACCGTCATGCTGCATTGCTCGATCATACTGCCATGGTCTTTCCAAAAGCAAGTGACAAATATCCATCTCAACCACATCACACCAGATCTCGTCTTTATATTTCTTCCCAATAGAAAATGGAACTCGAACTCGCCTGTCCACCTTCACTTCTCCTCCTTTTCTCAACCACGCTAACTTGTAAGGATTAGGATGTTTCTCCGTCTTCAACTTCAGCTTTCTCACAGCTTCAGTAGAAATAATATTGTCACAACTTCCAATGTCAATCACAAATTTACAGACCTTTCCCAAGATAGTGCACGTTGACTGAAAGATGTAACTCCTCAACCAACTAGCTTCTTCTTCTTGCTTCGGTATTAAACAAGACCTCCTCATCATTAGATTACATCCTTCATCTCCCGACGCAACATCCTGTTCTTCCTCCTCAACTGGACTAGAATAACTTTCACCATCATCCTCACCTTCAACTTCAGCAATCATAGTTCGTTTCTTCAGCTTCGGACATTCATTACTCTTGTGACCCACTTCCTGGCAATTGTAACATTTGAAACTGCTATTAACCTTTGATTTCTCAGTCTCCTTCACCACTGGTTTACTGATAGGTTTAGAAACATTAGAACTTCCACTGGCACCCTTCACTGGATTATTGGAATTGGTAAACCCACCTCCTCCACGCCTTCCCTGCTTCTCCCAAGTCAATGCTTTCTGATGTGCCTCCGCCACAGTTCTTGGATCGAACATATTCACCATATCCTGGATCTGTATCTTCAACCCTCCAACAAATCTAGCAGTCGGCTGTTCTTCCGTCTCCATAATATCATTTCGAGCAATCAGTTGATAAAATTCATCAGCATAATCATTAACAGTCTTCGTCCCCTGCCTTAGATTCTGCATTCTCTGATACATAAGTGATTGATAATTGTAAGGCAAGAATGTAGCCTTCATCAACTTCTTCATCTTCTCCCATGATTCAATCTTCGATTTTCCCATTCTCTCCCGTGTAAGTTTAGTTTGCTGCCACCATGCCATAGCTCTACCTCTCAAACGAGTAGCAACCAACTTAACTCTTCGATTCTCCGGAACTTCTTTGAAATCAAAGATCTCTTCAACATTAAACAACCAATCCAAGAATTCCTCTGCAACCATTCCACCCTTGAATTCCGGAATTTCCATCTTCAACCCCGATTCTCATCGACGATCCTCTTCAACATCTCGATATGAATTTCGAACCTAGTCTCGATCTCGATAATGAATGCTAGCTCTATCACCCTCTTCATTAAAATCAAATGTATGTCTATATCGATCTCGACCATCAACCTCCCTTCGATCACGCATGTCTCTTCTAATATGTCTCTCTTCATCTCCATAGTCATGGTGATCTCTCCTCGATGAAATTGATGTTTCTCTTCTCTCTCTAAAAGATTGCGGTGATACCCTTCTCGCTTCCGTAACCGATGGCGAAACTCGGTTTCCTCCATGGTTCGAGATTGGTGATCTCCTCCTTTGATTTTGATTCAAATCATTCATCAATTTCTCTAACTTCCCAATACCTTCATCAAATTTCTCATTAATGCGTTGTTCCATTTGCTCGGCCTCTTCTCTTCTATACAACGCTTCAACATTTTGATGACGATTAGCTCTCCTTGGTGGCATGATTGAACTTTACAACACTTCAACAAATACTTCAACCCAAACTTGAACAACAAGTCACGGCCTCCCACTAACTCGGCAATAGGTAATGACCTAAGGCTTAGGTCGGCTCGGCTTCAACAAGCACGGCTTCAAACACTTTACTTTCAAACTTTGGCACGCAAAAACTCACGGTCAAATTCAAACAACTTCCACACTTTGATCCAAAAGAATATGGATCGAAAACTCCCAACTTGTTGCAACTTCAAGATGAACACGATGAACACCAAACTTCAAACTCCTTGGCTCCAAGACTCGTCTTAGCTATGATTGGCTAAGTCAAGCTCTAATACCAAAACTGACGCAGCGGATAATTAACAAAACGATATAGATCGATGAAAGTAGAAAACCGTGGATTGAAGATACTGAAATGCCCAAATTCGTTGATCACAGAGATACTGAATTCTAGCTATCCTCGTCACGTTGATCGCGCACGATACCGTGAAAGAAGATCTTCAATTCTTCAAGCGTTGATCAAGCGCACTTGATTCCGCGAATCGGCTTCAACAATCGTTGATTCGAGCGCACTCGAATAACCGAAAGTGGAGATAGGAGATTACACTCAACTACCAATTTAGGATGAAAGCACACAGCAATCAAACAAGAATTTTATTCAAAAATCAATAACCCCAAAAGTTACAACACACTCCCTATTTATAGAGTTTTTGACCCACGCCCTTAAGTCGTTGCCGACCTAGTTTTCCCCGACTCACGACTCATCCTTAGGTCGTACGCGACCTAACACATCACATACGTACACGACTCAAAGCAATTACATCACAACAGCCTTCGGCCGACTCAACACTTGAACGACTTACGGCATAACTCTTCACACGACTTAACTAGGTCGTTACCGACTTAACTGACACCACACATCTCAAAACAGTAAGCGACCTAAACAACACGACTCAAGACACAACGAATCACTCTCATATGTACAATACAGCGACTCAACACTTAAGTTTAAGAAAATACAACAGTATAACAAGCACACGACATACGACTCAACTATATGACGTACACATAGTGACTCATCATAGGTCGTGTACGACCTACTGAAGATAACCCGGTAACGACTTAGCCTTCATGCCTTCATCTTCCTTCAGTCACATTCCTTTAGGTCGTTGCCGACCTAAGTCTTCTTTCTTAGGTCGTTGCCGACCTAAAACCTCTGAACGACCTAAAACCGAAGCTCCCGCCTTCGTCTTAAGACCTTCCTCCCCTGATTGACCCGTGAACGACTTAAGACTTAAAACCGAAGCTTCCTTAACTCGTGAACGGCCTTCCTTAACTCGTGAACGACTTAAGCCTTCCTCCTTAAGTCGTGTATGACTTATCCCCTGAGCTGCATCATCCTTAAGTCGTGTACGACTTATCCCCTGAGCTGCATCAGCTATGCACCCATTTAGTAGGAGAATTATAAGAGTTGGTGAACTCTTCGAATTGATACGAATAGATATTTGCAAGCGTAATTCAATTAATATAAAAACGGTTCCACATACTTTGCTACATTCGCCGATGAGTTATCAAAGACATGGACATGTGTATTTGATACGCATGTATAAGTCGAGGGAAAACCATAAAATATACAATGGAAGAAAATAATTTAATGTGCGACAGAAATGATTCGATTTGATCAAATAGGTGAGTATATTGGAAAGACTGTCGAACGTACCTAAAAATGAATGAAGGTTCAAGCTTAAAAGTCACCTTCCCTATTATACATAATGATGTATCAATAAGGAGTAATCGAACTTTTTGAACAAAGTACGAGTAATTATGAGTGTAGTTGAGTTAAATACTTTCATGATCATGCATTTATGTAACACCCCAAACTTTAGATAATATAATTTAGGAGATTTAATTAGATAAATTAAATAGAATAATCTAGAGACTAGAGTGATTAGGGAATTGAGATTAGAAAACTAAATACGGACGTGCCTTAACTAAATGGGTTTATAAATGGTTTTATAAGTTAAGTACCAAAGGTATTAAGGCAAGGGTAATATGGGAAATAGCCATATATCATAATCCCATAATCCTTACCTCATTCTCATTTACATTTTAATAAAACAAAAACGTAAACAAATGGAGATCAAGGCCGGCCACAACTCTAGAGAAAAGGAGTTCAAAATCAAGTAGAAGTTAAGATTCAAGCTAGGAAGATTTAAGCAAAAAAAATCTCTAGTTCCTTATCCAAACAAGGTGAACAATAATCTATACCATCTCGTATATGTTTTATTAAAAAATTTTAATTTTAGATTTAAGAATTAAAACCATTTGGATGGATTTAATTATGATATGCTTTGATTATATGCCATGTTTGATTTAAACAAATATTTTGTTTAAAGGTTTAAATCGATTTTAAGGTTAAAATCATATAAAATGGGTTTCGAATGCCATAAGGACTGAATATGTTGTGCAGAACATTATTTAAGAGATGGGTTTAAATTTTCATAACATTCCAAGCTATGTATAATTTATTACGAATTTTTGAATAGAAGAAATAGATGATTTGGATTTGAAATTAATTATCGCAACTATACAAAGGACTTTGGGTCTAAAAAAAATTTATGTTAGGAAAGTGAGTTATGATGATTTTTGAGGATTTTTCCTAAGTGTTTTAATATGGTTATTAAATTATTTAAGTTAAAGGATTAAATGTTTAGATGTTTTATGGAAGGGAATGGCTTATTTACTAAAATAATTCAAATATAAATTAATGAATTCGGCGGCCTTTTTAGAAAAAGATTTTGATAAAGAAATAGCGACCAATTACATTGTGACAAATAAGACAACCAGGTGAAAAAAATCTTTTAAAGGCTAAAAACCGGTTTTTGCTTGGATTTACTAGTTCGCCACTTCCATCTATTAGCCTACGACCCCGTACTTTTGCTAATAAACCCATTCGAAACCAATACACATGTATCAAGCCATTGATACATAGTGGAGAAAGGCAGAGGGGACTGTGTCAAAGGCAAACTTTCGAATCGGTTGAAGCCCTTCTTATAAGCTTTATATACCTTACCTACGTTTGTTTTGGAAAAATGCTGGTAGATGTTACTTACTTCTGTTTATAAATTATTATTTTTATGGGATTGAAACCATACACACACACGCACACGCACACATATATATATATATATATTAGCTTTCGAATCAACTTATATTTGTTTTTGAAAAGAACCTTCGAAAGGGTTGCTGCCTTTTTGTTTGAAGAAAAGCTTACGAATGAGTTTCTGCTTGTTTGTTTAAAAAGAAGCTTTCGAAAGGGTAGCTGTATTTTGAACCTATTCGATGCTTTCAAAGTGGGAGCTTTCGCTCTTGTAAAATCTAAAGCCGCCTTCCCAATGCTTTCGAAAGGGTTCTTGTAGCTGCTTTTATCAATGCTTTTGAAAATTTAGTTTCAAAGCTATCATTTCCCCAAATTCTTTTATTTGAAGGTCAATGCTTTCGAAAGGGTTACTTTTCGCTTTTGTTTACTTTGACCTAGAAATTATAATTAATGTTAAGCATAATGGTTTTGAAAGGAACATTTTTAAATGGTTTCTATGATGTTTACAAAAGGGTTTGCCTTAAGCCTTTTGAAGAGGTATATTGTAAGAATTTCAAAAGGTAAGCGTTAAGTATTTCAAAAGGTAAGCTTTAATGGTTTCGAAAGGAATATCCTTAAGTGTTTCGAAAGGAAGATTTCAATGCTTTCAAAATGAACGAGTTGAGTATTTCAAAATGTATAACCTTAAGAGTTTGAAAGGAAAATTTGAATACTTTCGAAAGGTATGTTTTAATGGTTTCAAATGAAAAGGAATAAGGTTCGAAAGCCTTATTTTTAAAATAAGAAACCAATCTCATTTTTAAAGGAATACCCATGGCAATGTGAAAGAGCTATGAACTGGCATTTGACTTTGATTTTTTGAAGAAGCATTCTTTGTTAAGGATAAAGGTTAAAGATATTAACCATATTTCATCTGAAAAATGATTACAAGGAAATTGAACAGATGTTTATGTTATTATGGTATGATCATTTGTTATGTGTGCTTCTTCTATAAATATATTCACTCTATACTTAACATATAACTGCATTTTGGAGGTGTTAAGGGTAGAATAACCACCTAGGTTGACGAAAGAGTGAATATATATATATATTCAGTAAACTCCTATGTGAGTAGAATTGCATTCAAGAGGTCAGATAGACCAAAACGTAGGATGTCCAAAGACTGATCAAAGAGTTGTTAGTTTAGACATCATAGTAAGCTCATGAAACTATGTATGGAAATTGTTATTGGTAGGGGGCCAATAGGTTCTTAGTAATCCCATGAAACCTATATCAAGATTAAGTTATTGACAATGATCAATAGGTTCATAGTCAGCACATGAAAACTACTATATGAGAGAAGTTATTGGAGAACCTTATAGGTTCATAGTGAGCCCATGAAAACTATAATTGGATAAAGTTATTAGTAGATATCAGTAAGTTCTTGGTGAACCTATGAAAACTATGAAACCGGGCAGATAGTCCGTAAGCTTAAAACATGTTATTAGTAATCCCATGAAAACTTATAGGTTAATAGTGACCCGTTTTGGATGTATGTATGCATATCATCATGATATATTTTATTATGTTATGTTTTAACCATTTTGGATGCAGGTGCATAGTATATGATTATTATAAATTGAGTTAGGATACTAATGAGGAAAAAACCCGTTCTCAATTGATTTTGAGTAGTTTGAGAGTTAGGGTTCTTAGGTTCTCCTTTAGACGAATAAGCTTCTGGAGACGTGAAGGAGGCAAGCTAGCTAGTAGGAGTTCCTTTGTTTGATTCCGCTGTGTTTTGGATGTAAGGGCAAAGTTGTTTAGTTGCCTGTATTTAAACTATGATCAACCAAGAGGGCATCTTCATATGTCGCTCTTGGCATATTTTGTAATAATTATAATTCTCTGGACATGGTTTATGATATGGGATTATGTAATGAATCCAATATGGAATTTGAAATGGAATGAGAAATTTGTTTTAAAGAGTTTAAAATTTTGCATATCTATGTATTTATGGTATATCAATGTATCTAATATTACTGCATTTGGTCACCGAAAATTAATAACAATAGATGACTGCAGCATCTCAGCGGTTAATTTTGGGCCTCCAGATGGGGGATGTTATAATTTAGTACATAAGATTAATATTATTTCATCTAGATGACAGTTTGCAAAGTCATATAAGATAAGGGTTTGTAAGAAACCTCAACATAATATAGCCCAGCGAGTTAGCAGGTTGTGCGAGTCGAAAGTCTGCATATAATAATTGTTCATGGGTCTTGTATGAATCTCTCCAAAAGTAGTTTGGAAAAGTCGATCATTGGATGACATATTTATGTTTTAAACATAAGTTTTGCAAGCTAAAACTAAATCAGTTTTATTAATAAGGAAATTCATAAAAAAATTATGAATGCCTATTCCTTTGCATTTAGAAACAATTGTTGTTTCAAGAAGTACCAACTTTATAGTGAAGAAATTTCTTTGAAAAATTATTGGTAGTAAAATTGAATTAGATAGATCTAAAGATAAAACTGATTACATGAGATGAAATGAAATTAGCTTACTTAAACAAACACATCACGTTAGAGTGTCTAATAAGTATTCTTGCATATTAAAGAGAAACTATGTATTTCTTATCAATTTCAATAATATACAATCCTCAAGTGTTTACTTAAACTATTAAGAGTGTTTACTTTATGATATGGTATGATGCACTGATCCTAGATTCCAAGTAATTATGAAAATACGATTATGGTATATATACTCGAAAGGGATATGATCCATCGGCCGCGAATGTATCTTCAAAATCAAGACTAATGCAGTTGGAATATAGGGAGCAACATTGATAAGAATAACATTTCGAATTTCAATTGTTAAGATTAGCGTAATAGATTCAATATTCCACATGCTCAAGTTAATTTGAATCTACTCACAAAATTATCGCTTGGTATGACCTTTTGTTTTGGTACATATTTATTGAAATAATTTCAATTGTCGTGATTAGCGTAATAGATTCAATATTCAACGTGCTCAAGTTAATTTGAATTTACTCACAAAATTATCGCTTGGCATGACTTTATATTTTGGTACATATGTATTGAAATAGAAAATTCTAAATAATGATTTAGAGTAATTTGTTTACACATTGTTAACAAGAAAACTTGTCAATACCTTAAAGTGGAGTTTGACGTATAAGTGACTCCTTCGAAACCCCCTTTCGAATAGTTGAAAGTAGCTTACACTCTTCGAGTAAGTAAAGATAGTTAAAAATACCTTTTTTTATACCTTTCGAACCATTTGAAAAGCTAACCCCTCTTTAGAAATTCATTCTGAATAAATTCATTTATGAATCTATCGAAACCACCACTCAAAGCAGTCAAGTGGCTTAAGGTTGGGACTTAACGGTTTAGGGAGAATGGTTGAACTCAGTGGGTTTCAATTTCGTCAAAAGGGTGAGCTCTTGTTATCTTGTGGTTTTGACTTCAAATGATATGTGTATGATAGGGGTATCGACTCATTCGAAGGGAAACCTTTCGACTAGATTGACATCAGATGATCATGATTCTATGCAATTAGAATCCAAAATAGCAGCATAATCAAAATCATCATAATCTTTCTTTTTATTGAACTAAAGATATACAGATTGACTAAATCCCCAATTTGATTATGAAATTAGGGTTTACAAGCTTTATTAAGTACAAGTAAGAAGTGTATGAAATCTGATCGCCTAAAGCATACCCCTAGGGTCTTATTTATAGGTGCATGTTAGCACCTTTTGACCCATTACTTTTGACACGGTCTGAAGGTCTGCTTTCCTACTCTCATGCACATCTTCTGAATCATAGCTTCTAATCTAATCGAAAGGATTACATGGCCGACCTTCTTCCACCGCAAATGACTGATCTTCCTTCTATCTTGCTTTACAGATTTTGACTTCATCAAAAGGTATATTTCTTGATTGCTTTCGACTTTATTGAAAGATATATAGACGCGCTCTTCACTTAGTTGTTAATATACCAAGCAAGTTGGCATGGGAATTGGCTTTCAATGCTGTCGAAACATATAAGCTTTGGGTTTTGAATGAGTCGAAATACCATTGAAATCTTTGCTGTAAAATATTCCACTCAAAAAAAATTTCTCTAGCTGGTGCAGAATCTCATCCTTTGGCGTTAGTTGGCGTTATATTGAATTCATATGGCTTTTCCTCCATAGTTGAGGATGGCTTTAACCAAATCAAAAGGCTAATATATGCTTTTGAAAAGATTGATTTTGCTAAATGTTCTTCTGATGAAAGTAGATGATGATGAAACCAATTGTTTCGAATGATTTGGTGCATATGCAGAAAGCATGTTATTCATAGCCTTTGAAAGGTACCTTTCGACGTCTTCGAAAGCTGAAAACTTGTTACCTATTGCCTTCTAAAGGTACCTTTCGACCTATTCGGAAGCTCTTTATTTACCTAAACACTGATGAAGCATCCTTTTGGCCTCTTCGAAAGGTTTTGCTGACTCTTTCATCTTCTTGTTGAAAGCCTTATTTAATGTTTACAGAGACCGCTCTAATGCCTTTTGATCCTCATCAATGCGCTTTTACCTTCTTTTATACTTTTATTCTTGAGAACATTTTATGGATAACATTTAGTCCCCCCCCCCTTATGAAAGAAGCTTTTGTTCTTTAGGACAAAATTCCAAAAGTTTATTTCGATCTACTCAAACTCCAACGAAACCCTTTTCTTTGTTTTCCTGCAAAACATATAACAACTTTATTAGGATCATAACTTTGTTGTGAGACCATTATTGGTAACTTTATAATTCAATAAACTATTTGATAATATTATTGGGCAGAGCATTCAAATAAATATATGACTAGATCCTTTAAATATTAATAATAGAAATATGAAACAATATCGCCTAGTCAACATCGTTGATTTAAGTAAATAAACCTTCCTAGAAGACCATCACACACTCCAGATCCTGTGTTCTCGACTTATGTATTCTTCAGCCGTTGGGGATTAATTCCTCGCTTTTGGTGGTTTTACCTTGTTTCCGTGTTATGATTTTATTTTCATCCCTACGCTACATATTAATGATTTTCATTCATTCAGTTACAAATTGGCAGACAGTTGGGCATTGATGTTAGTCGATAATATGAAAATTAGAGGGCTCTTATTTTATTTTACCATCATCTACTAACAAAAAGAATTAAAAAATCTGTTTGATATCAAGAAATTCTTATCTGGAATTCGTATCTAATATTACTATGTACAAATTAAATTTTCAAAAAAACCGTAATTCTAATGTAAAATCTCAAAATTCATCCAAAAAATTCGCAAAGCCAAAACTTCAATGGAAGTCCATAACTAAACATGAAAATTCAGTAAAAAAAATCAAGAATCCATAAAAAAAAATAGGAGTTCAATAAGAAATCGTTATGAAAATCCAATGGGGAAACCAAGTGCATGAAATCCACAAATCATCATAAAAGTCAATGAGGAAATTTAGAATTCATGAAACCAGAAATTCAACAAAAAATCATCATGAAAGTTTAATAAGTAATTGAGAATGCAAAATCCCCTAACTTCATAAGAATCAATATTAGAATTCACAAGATCAGAAATTCAATAAGAGGTCATTGCAAAAATTGAACTAGGAAATAAAAAATATTAAATTCACTAATCGTCATAAAAATCAATAAGGAGATTTAGAATTCGGTAAATCTACATGAAATCATTATTGTAACATCCCGTATCTGGAGGCTAAAAGCTAAGCGCTACAGATGCTGCAGTCATCTATAGTATTAACTTATGGTTACAAAATATGATAATGCTAATGGTATGCATAATATTAGAAGCACGTGAATAGGAACAAAATCACAGATTTCAAAAAAACATTTTTCTGATTACATTTCAAAAAAATAATTCATGTCCACGTTACATAATCCCTTAATGTTTCCTAGGCAATGATCAAATATATCTATTACAAAATACACCAAGAGCAACATATGACAATGCCCCCTTGGTTGATCAGAGTCAATTAGTCATTTCTGACTTATATGCACAACAGAATCAAAGAAAAATGAACTATAACTCCTAATTAGCTACCAGTCAGCCACCTGCTTGTCTTTGGAAGCTTTATTCGCCAAAATTTCTAAAACCTTGAAACCTCAACCCTCAGCCTATCTCAAATTAATTTTGAGCACCCGAGAGTTTAAGGGCAAACAAAAACTTCGAGTTAGACATAAAGCCTAGTGTGAATAATACTGTTACATCTCGGTCTATTGATATTAAGTGAGACTACGCCGCTTAGAGGAATGGGTTTCCGCCACTAATATCCTTTTCAAAATATATATTTGCAAATCCTTTCTTGCAACTAAACAGATTATACTAATAATAATACTTGCAATATCTATTATGCTATACACAGGTAACAAATGGACTATCTATCCGAAAAATGGGCTAATTGTGTGCAAACTAGACTAACTGTTCCTTTGGTGGACTCGGGCCTACCGGACAATATAAATAATTTATCTAACATCTATTAGACATTCTTTCTTCTGGATGATCTATCCCTAACTATCTGTTAAATACTTCTCTTCTAGATAGTCTGTCCATAACTTATCTTCTCCAAGGTCACTTGATCCTAATGGCTTTGCGGGCTTACCAATAACCTAATTATTCCTTTTTGAGTGTAACCATCATTTTAGTCTTACCTATGACTAAAACCTACACACAGGAATTATGGACTAAATTAGCTAAGGGCTAATAGCTAATGAGTATAGGGCGCGACCCTACACAAGTCCTGTTTGGTCTTCTAATCTGAGTCATTTTCTAATGGTTAACTACCCTTCATCTCTTTCCTTGAAAAACCTTTTCAAAATGATTTGACCTTTTAAATCATACGTATAAAAGGAAAATATATTCTTAGTTTTACTCTAAGCTATTTTTCCATGTTATATACACTTTACTCAAAATAATGTTGTTGAACATTAATGGGGATTATCTATCCTCGCAAAACAAGTTAAAACCATTTTTAACTTGAAAACACTTAGGATATATTGCCAAGTTAACACATTCGAAACCTTTGTTTAAAACCCTTAAACACCCCTTTTGAAACCGTTGAAAGCACTCCTTTCGAAACTACGTAAAACCCTTTATTTAACCTAGGCTGGAAGGCCAAATACTTCCTTTCAAAACCATTCAAAGTTTTCCTTTCGAAAGCATTGAAAAACCTTCCTTTCGAAAGCTTTAAAATATTAAACATCCTTCTTTACAACTTTTTAAAAAAATGCCTTTCGAAAACGTTGGAGAAAACCTTCCTTTTAGACCTTTCGAAACCATTGGAAACCTTTCTTCAAACCTTTCGAAATCATTGGGGAACCACCCCTTCGATACTATTCATTAAAATATTTCGAAAACATCGAAACTCTACTCTTTCGAACGCACTTGGGTTCAAATTAAAACATGTGGAAACACCTTTCAAAACCATTAAAGCTGTCTCTTTTGAAACCATTTCGGTTATACTTCAATTCAGAAAGAAAGGTCTTTAAATAATTTAAGTCGAAAGCATATCCTAAGTAAAGAAGTGATGGTGTCAAAACCATCCCTTCGAAAGAGTTAGAGAAGTGGCCAAGTTTTAAAAAGAAAAACAACCATTTCGAAACCAATCTGGGCTAAAAGGTAAAACGCGGCAGTAAGGGTTTCAACTTAGTCGAAAGTAGTTATTTAAAACAATAGCGCAACCCACTCAAAACTATTCTTTTAAAACCAATTAACCTAATCAAAAGCCAACCTAGTCGAAAGCTATTCAGTTGAAAGCAAGTAGGTGCATTTTCATTTAAAAGTAAATTATTGTTTCAACCCCTTCAGAACCCCTAATTTCGACCCTATATCTTCCACCTATATCCAATTCACTACGTACCAGTTACCTGATACATGTGCATTGGTTTTGATGGAGTCGAAGCGAAGGTCAGGAGACGGAACCTGGTGCCGAAAGCATCAAAACAGTATAAACCATGTAGATTTGTCCTTTTGAAACAATTCCTTTGTACCTAACCGGCCTTGTTTGTCAAATTATGATTGGTTGCAAATTCCTCTTTTCCAAAAGTACTATCAAATTTCTAGAATTCACAATTTGAATTTATTTGCAAAAAGCCCCTTCTCCTTTCATAATTATATAAAACATTTAAATTCCATACCTTAAATAATTTTATATACCCATTAAAATACTTAGGAAAATTCTACAAAAATTCCAGAAAATCACTTTTTATATGTTTTCTGACATATATAAAATTTAGACCCAAACCATTCATTATTTTATAAATAATTTTTAACCCAAGATAACATTTTCTTCACTAGAAAATTCATATAAAATCCATATAAATTCTGAAAATTCTGAAAATTGAAGCACATCTCTAACATATTATTTTTAGTCTGTATAAAAATTCACAAGGCATTTGGATGTCATTTAATATGGTTTTCATCTTAAAACATGTCAAAAAGTCTGTATGAACAAACATAAATCATTAACAAGTATATACAATCCATCCATCATTCAAAAACATGGCAAATCATTGCAAATAAATTCGGATTCATCTTAAAACCTTAAACAATAAGTAATATGGATGTAGTCATTATTCACCTTAGCTTTAGAGATTAGGAGTTTGAGATTTGAATGGATTTGATTTGATTAAGATTCTTCCTTAGCTTGTCTTTATCTTTTCCCCTTGCTCTTGTTAATGGTGGCTGGCATCAAGTTTTAAAATTTTATCAAACGAAATGAACGTGTATGTGAATACATGACCAAGGTTTAAGTATATAGGAATGGCCTCTTTTCTATTTTACCCCTTCCTTATTTCATGTTAACTCTTCTTTTAATTCATTGTTTAAATGGCACGACACCCCTTAAATAAAATCGAATCTCAATTTCCTAATCAAAATATTATTTTATTTTATTTAGCTAATTGAATATCCTAAATAATGTTATAAAAAATTATGGGTATTACATTTATGGAACTAAAAATAATAATTGAAAGCTCATAAAGTCAAGAATTCAGTCAATAATCTACCAGGATCTCATCTTGCAAATAGATTACTTAAGATTCTATCTATTACTAGTACTAAATTAGAAATTCCATGTGAAGTCTTCTGATCATCATGGTAATTCAGCAAAGAAATCAAGAATTTAAGAACTCGTAAGAATAGAAAAATCAATCAAGAAATCATTATGAAAAGAAACAAGGAAATTAAATATTCATCAAATAAGGAATACAATAAAAATCTTTTCACGATCTCATCTGACGAATAGACTACTCAAAATTTCATTCAATATAAGTACAAAATCAAAGAACTATCTAGTAATGGTAGATTGTAGGTTTAAGCAAAAGATCCCTATGCCTATCTGGCCTTAATTCTAAAGTTATTCCTAAAACACAATGCTAGAGATTTATTTAAAACTTATGCCTTGAATAGAGATGAGGGTTGTCATTTTTCAAAGGATAGTATCCTATTAATAGATATGTAATTCCTAAAGTGCCTACAAGTTAGTAGTATTATTGTTATATTAGAGCCGAGTAGTTATGTAGTGCCATGCAATCATCTGGAATAGTAGTTCCATATTACTAGTCAGCCATTCGATGTAGTAGTTTCGTAGGACCAGTCAACCATTCAGCAGATACTTTCTTTTGGCTATTCAACTTTTCAGCCGTTTAATCGTTCAGTGGGTAGTTCCGTTCAGTTGATTGGTCGTTCAGCATTGGAGTCTCCATTTAACTAGTCGGTTGTTCAGAAGTGCAAGTTCTGTACTATTACTTGGCCATCCAGCAGTGCAATGGTACAAATAACTTATTAATATATAGACTCTTCTATCCTAAAGGGTCACCATACTTCTAAGGATTAAAGAGTGGTTTGCTTAATATATTATTCGAATGAAATCACTTTTATCTTTGTAGTAAAAATTTGTTCCCCATTTCATTCCTTTGGCTTTTGTATAGTTCTTTACTTTCCATCTCATGTTACAAATCTCTTTATCCCTTTTTTGTCCCGTTTCTCCTTTTAGGATGAAAGTTTCTTAATTCTTTGGCGTGGAAGCTGCTTTTCAAGCATTGGACATATCGAAATTTGCTAGCTCATGCTCTATCCTTTCTAATTATGATCCTGTATTCCTTGTCAGTTCCTGATTATAGCATTGGACATCTTCATCCCTTTGCCATTGTTTGTACCCCTTTCTCGAGTCTCATCTTTGTTTTAGATGGTGATTAACTTTATTCTTTTGACCATCCATTCTTTTGGACCCAGAATTTGTTTTGTGTTGCAAACATCTTTGTCCTTCTTTGTTTACTTGGTGCAACCTCTGGGCATCCACTGATTCTAAGGGTTATAGTGTATGTTAGGTTGACCTTCTTCTAAATGGTTGCTGGCAGGTGCTTGACCAGACCCTCCCTCTAAGAGGAGAACAGGATGTTAGAGGTTTTGACCCTCCCTATAAGAAGTGCTACGGATTGGCCGTAGGCTTTTGTTCCTCCATCTTAGGAGGTGCTACGAATTGGTCGTAGGCATTTCGGTGGATGCAGGACCCCCTCCTTTTAGGAGGCACTATGGATTGGCCATAGGCCAAAACTTGTATGTGAAAATCATTTTTGGCCAATTAAAATGTTTATGAACATCCTTTGGAATAACAAGAATTCTTGTAAATGAACCCTTCTAGTATAATGAATGATTATTTTTTTGAGAAAGAGTTTGGTCATAAAAGAATCTTTTCGTAGTGCTGCCTTTTGCAAGGGTCTTTAAATGACTCTCATGGTAGAGACATGGATCTCAAATAGGAGATTGGGAGGTCATGATTCATGAACCAATAGTCTTTTAGTCAAGAATATGATTCTCTAATTTAAGTGTTTGCTAATGAGCTTCTGATAGTTTTTAAAATTTTCTCTTAAAAAGTATGAATAGGTTTCTCCTCGCCAATATTTTTTTAAAAACTTTGAAAGATTGGAATTGCTTAGTTGGGAGTTCTTGTGTGCATTTACTAATGCTAAATGATATTCTTTAAAGATTGTACAAGTTTATCTTTAAAATAAACAAATACTTAATCTCCTTTGTTTATAGGGTAATTTGAGGGAATCCTTTTTGACTTTTAAAATCAACTTTCTCGAAAACATATTTAGGAAAATTCCCCCAAATGGTAGAATAACCAATTGAAAATGGGATCAATATGTATAGTATATAGTTATGCTTTCTCAGTTTTTGCTTAGCAAAAGAGATGTCTTGTTCGTGAGTCTGGAAAAAGCCATGATACATGGACTAATAGACTTTTATGAATAAGGGCATGATTTTCCCAAGAATCCCCTCTTATGGGAGAGTTTTTATATTTACCCTTCTTGAGTCTACAGTTGAAGCTTGACTATAATCCGGGGTTCCATGAGAGTAGTTCTTTACACCACATTGATTCAAACTTAGGAATGAGGATGAGTTGTCTCATTCTCAGCATTTGAGTAGTCTTTCTTAAGTGGCTAAAAGTTTGTTATACTTCAAGAGTATGTTGAATGCCATGGACTAGTTTTTTTTACTTATAATGACACCCGATTTTTGTATTAGTATATGATCAATTCAAACTATAATTCAAATTAAAGAATATATAAGCAAAGAAAATTATAATAGATAGATGTTGCAAGGCTTCATAGCCCGATCAGAGTTTAAAGATGAAGTTGAAAAACTGATTCTCTATTAGGGCTTTACGTGATTGAGTTGCTCCTTTCAAGGTAGAAAATCTTCTAATCCTTTTTGGCAAATTCTTTTAAGAATCTAGACTTAATTAGGTTTCGAACTATTTTTTCCAAAACACTGCAATTGTCAGTTTCATGTCCATTCACTTTAAGATAAGCACAGTAATTCCTTTCTTTTTTAGGTCCAGCTAAAGTTCTTGTCTTATATGAAATGGAGAAATTCTTGTCATCCTTTGTCATCGAAGAGATATAGGAAAGTGGTTTGTTTAATTCTACCGGTCTGTATTTAGATGGTATCATCTGACTTTATTTTTTGTTTTCCTTCCATCTTGACTTTTACTGGGATGGTTGAAGTCAAACTTTTCTACCTTTTGTGCTTATAGAGATCTCTTCATGGCATGATGCATTTTTTCCATTTGAATAAACTTTTTGGCTTGAAGATTGTAACGTTGTAGATCCTTACATCCAAGAATATGGAGTTCTAGCCAAAAAGGAGTTTGTTTGATTAAACCAGAGCAAACTGCCATCAGCTTTTCTTCATCGGCCATGTTTTCGGCCTTTAATGCTTCCATGTTGAATCTTTTAATGCATTCGCTAGGTAATTCATCTGGCCTCTGTTTGATGTTATCTAACATGTAAGAATCCATTCCTTGATCTTTATAGATGTGAAATTGCGCTATGAATTCATAGGAAAATTATTTCCATGAATGGATAGTTCCCTTTTGGTTGTGCCTATACCATTTGACAGCTGCTTCGTGGAAAGCGACAATGAAGGGTTTACAATGAACTGGACCAAGAGCATTATATAAGTTCATCCAGTTTTCAAAAGCTATAAGGTGATCATATGGATCAGTAGTTCCATCGTACTTTAGTGGGGGATTTTTTTGTGAGGAGGGAGATTAACTGCCATTATTTCTTCTAAAAAAGGAGTCTTTTGCAGGACAACATATTTATCCAATTCAAGAAGTACATCTTTTACCGTATCCTTTATGGCTTGGTTAAGAATGTTTTTGTGGTGATCTTCATTGTCTTCCAGGGTTAAACTATTTGATTGCTCAAGAAAATTTTCTACTTTACTTTCTTGGCTTAGCTTTTCATCTTTTACCTCATTTGGAGATTGCGCTTCATCTTCTCCTTCCACAATTCTTAATGATTCTTAAGACGGAGCCCCTTCAAGAAATTCTTGCACTTCTATCATTTGTTGTTGTAGATTTTGGACTTTAATCACATTGTTTTTCAATCTTATTAGGGTTGAAGGATGCCCAATTTCCATATTCTCTAAGTTAAAGTTCGGGATTATATTGTTTTCCAAAGTGAATAATGACACGGCTTCTTCATTTGGGAAGTTGTTGTTATTCCTTGCTCTTACCATTTTCTCCTCTTGAATGAAGAACTCTATGCGATTAATCTGTGCTGAAAGTTATTGGAAACTAGAGGTTAGAGCCCTCCTTCTAGCATCAAAAATGTTAACAAGAAAACTTGTCAACACCTCAAAGTGGAGTTTAAAGTATAAGTGACCCCTTTGAAACCTCCTTTCGAAAAGCTGAAGGTAGCTTACACTCTTTGAGTAGGTAAAGATAGTTGAAAATACCTTTTTTAACACCTTCTAACTCAACTGAAAAGCTAACCCCTGTTAAGAAATTCCATCCGAATAAATTGGTTTACGACTCTATCGAAACCACCTTTTAAAGTAGTCTAAGCGGCTTAAGGTTGGGACTTAATGGTTTAGGGAGATTGATTGAATTAAGTGGGTTTTGAGTCCATCGAAAGGGCGAGCTCTTGCTATCTTGTCGTTTTGAGCAAAGACTCAAAAAATTACGTATATGCTAGGGGTTTCGACTCATTCGAAGGGTAACCTTTCGCCTAGGTCAACAACAGATGATCGTGATTGTATGCACCATCATAATCTTCCATTTTATTGAACAAAGATATACAGATTGACTAAATCCCTAATTTCATTTTGAAACTAGGGTTTACAAGATTTAGAAAGTACAAGTAAGAATTAAATGAAATTCGATCCCCTAAATCAGTCACCTAGGGTTTTATTTATAAATGCAGGTTAGCACCTTCCGACCCATCGCTTTCGACATGGTCGGAAGGTCTGCTTTTCTTCTTTTAGGCGCATCTTTCGAATCATAGCTTCTGACCCGGTCGAAAGGATTACATGACCGACCTTCCACTGCCGCTGAAGACCGGGATTCCTTCTATCTTGCATTACTACTTTCGACTTCGTCGAAAGGTATATTACTTGATTGCTTTCGACTTCATCAAAAGGTATATAGATGCGCTCTTCACTTAGCTGTTAATGGGTCGTGCAAGTTAGAATGGGCGTTGGCCTTCAATGCCGTTGAAACGTATACCCTTTGCATTTTAAATGAGTCGAAATAGCATAGAAAGCTTTGTTGCAAAAGATTCCACTTGAAAGCTTCTTCTCTAGCTGGTGCAGAATCTCATCCTTTAGCGTAAGTGGGCGTTATGTTGAATTCATATGGTTTTTTCTTCATAGGTGAGGATGGATTTAACCAATTTGAAAGGCTAATATATGCTTTCGAAAAGGTTGCTTTTCCCAAATGTTCTTCTGATGAAAGTAGATGAAGACGAAACCAATCGTTTCGAATGGTTTGGCGCATATGCAGAAAGCATGCTATTCATTGCTTTCAAAGGGTACCTTTTAACCTCTTCGAAAGCAGAAAAACTATTATCAATTGCCTTCGAAAGGTACCTTTCGACCTCTTCGAAAGCTCTTTGCTTATCCAGAACACTACTGAAGCATCCTTTTGTCCTCTTTGAAAGGTTTTGCTGACTCTTCCATCTTCTTGTCGAAAGCCTTATTTAGTATTTACAAAGACCACTCTAATGCCTTCTGATCCACATCAATGCTCTTTTTCCTTCATTCATACTTTCATTCTTGAGAATACATTATGGATAACACACGTAATAACAAAAAAAATGTCTCAAAGTTAGTGAAAGTGATATTGAGTTTGTGAGTCCATGGATATGATCCAAGAAATGTTAGAAAGTATCATTTTATAAGCATTGGAATTGAATAAATATTTTGACAGAAATATCAAATAGTTTGATTATCAAGAAAAATGTAGAGGAAGCATGCATTCATAAGAAAGAACATTAAAAGGTACATTGATATCTCTAAAACTGTATGTCAACAACGCATTTTTGATTTTTAACAATGTACTTGCATTAAAATCAGCCTTTATTGTTTTAATACTCAACATCGGATTTGTAAATGATGTCTTTTATAGTAAGTATGAAAGATTTGGGAATGTCCTAACACGATATGCAAGAAATCCTTATTAAAATGTTTAATACAAAATAGTAAAATGGATTCCTTATACATTGGCAATAGGAATTATCATACATATTATGTTGTCTACAATATCATGATTTGTTTATGTATTTGATATATAAAGCAAATGTCAACTCTAAATTAATATCAAAGAATGGTATTTGGATTGTTCTCAAATATCAACGAAATACTGTTGAATATGCGCTTATATGTTTTTGTTTGATGATATATGTTTTTGTTTGATGATAATAAACATATATATTCATTTAAATGTATTTGGTAATGTACTATTTTGTTTTTTTCATAGATTAAATAAATATTTGTTGAATGAAATAAATTACACAGAATTTGAATTTGAATTCAAACAGTATAAGTTACACAGATTTTGAATTCAAACAGAAATTTTATTTAAACAAATATTTATTACAATCTTGAATAGTACAAATTCATGCTCTCACTATACATATACATTTTTGATTACATCACAAATATTTTTACATTGATAACCTCACTACATATCACTCACACTCGTATTTTGTCTTCAACTGCATTCCGGTTTGAATCCAGCATCTGAGTAATCTGCAAAAATATTCACTAACGCAGTAAAATTGAAAAAGAATATTTTTGCAATATAAAATGAAATACGATTTTTTAAAAAATGTTTTGCCTCAGTTATTTGGGTTGTTCGTCATCATTCACACTTGATTTCATCACAAAGTCGTGCATATAGATATTACAGGGACATGTAACCATAAGTGGCTGCAATACACACGTGTACATTCATACACGTGTGCACTGCCTTGCCAACTCGTGTGCGCAGCCAAAAATAGCAAGCGTGCAAGCACAACATGAAAGGAATCGAGTCAGTAAGGCAATGCGCAAAATCAAGACAGCATCAAACAGCAACAGTGAAGACTGCATAAGTGCTACAAGCCAAATCATCACAATGAACACCACTGACCAGTGAATACAACGTCAAGTTCAGATCAAACAACAGTGTCAAGTTGCTAACAGTTCAAAGCTTCGACAATGCACTATGCAATGTACAACAAGACTGACCAGAATACAAATGAACAGCCATCATGAGTGCAGTTGCAACATGAATGAAAAGACCTCAAGTGACACAGTGAAAGTAGCACAAAGTACAGTGCAACTTAAACCAATATAGCAGCAACTCCAAAAACCAAAGTGAAATAGAATGCAGTGGCAACAAGAATGGTGAAGCAGTGAAAATGAGAAAGTGCAACAGTGAATCGAAACATGCACTTGCAAATGAGCAACTACAAGGTGAACAACAACCAAGTATACAACTACAGTAGCAAGCTACAATGGATGCAGCAATACCAAGTTCACACAACATCAAAGTGAAACAAATGTTGAACTGACAAATGTATCAACTCAACTACAGCCAGTGCCGACATGAACAGAAGTTCTGAATCAACAATGCAGACACAAGTCAGTTGCAACATGAAACAAGACATGAAGACAGTTCGAAGAAGATTACAATATCAAGTACATGAAGACCAACGTCACAGTAAACATGCAGGTGAACAGAAGGTAGTCAGCATGTACTGTTGTATAAAATGCAAAGTTCAGATCTACAGAATGGGGATGAACTCGACCGAGTACAGTATGCAGCAGAGATGATCGAAGTAAAATACAAGCCGAAGTCAGAGTTCAATGAATATAAAATTCGTATCATTATTTTTTGAAATGGTCAGAGATGTCAAAAAGAGGAAAGTTTCTGTTTTTATACAAGAAGAAAATCGAACGCTCTCAATTCAAAACCGTGATTATCAAGTTAAAACATATCAGGAAAGCCGTGAGTATCACGTGTAACAAAATCAGGAAAGACGTGCGCATCAGGCAATTAAGAATTTAGGAAAGTATCAAGTTAATTCGAACGAATTCAAGTGTCTCAAATTCATATAAATACAATCCCAATTCATCATCATCGGCCATCGAGTTCAATCAAGTGCAATCAAGTTAAAGCAAGCAATTGAACCAGTAACGAAAGTAATACATACCGCAATTTAGTGAACTCGATCAAGAGAAGCAGCTGCAAACAATTTGCAATCTCGAAGAATCAATTATCAGAGAACAAGCGACGCAAGTCTTCGGTCATCAGAGAACGAACATGAGAAAGATCATCAGAGAACGAGCTAGCAACAGTAATCAATCATCAGAACGAAGCACTAATTCGAGAAAGAAGATGAAGCCCTAATTCGACAATAAGAGGCTGACATTTTTTTTCACAAGCAAAAGAAAAGGGGACGGTGAAATTCAAGTGGGCCGGCCTTTATTATTAAAGGGGAATCAGTTATTATTTAGGGTTTAATTTTTAGAGGGTTTTTTCTTATTTTTAATTGAGCAAAAATTACGCATTCAAGTCCGTATTTTAATTTTTGCTCCTGTTTTAATTTTTTTGAAGTTGTTTTTTCTTTTCGAGTCGAAGAATCTGTAAATCACCACCTAGGGATTAGGTAGTGTCAGATTGTCTATTTAGAATTAGTTCAGTGAGCAGGGAGTGCGAGTTTGCAAAGCTCTATAGGCGGGAGCAGTGTTTGCGAGTGAGCGAAACTCTATAGGCGGGAGCAGGGTGTGCGAGTCTAGTAGAGTGTTTGTGAGCGGGAGCAAAAGGGTCTGCGAGTCTATTAGAGTGTTTGTAAGCGTGATACTGTTTAATTCTAATAGAAATCTGTGAATGCAGCAGTAGGCAGGGGTTGCCGAAGCTGGGTAAATTTTGTGTGTGATTTACTTTTCAGCATATTTATTTCTGCTATTATATTTCTGTGTTTAATTCGAGAAAATTTGCTATAACCCTATTCACCCCCCCCCCCTCTAGGGTTAATCTAGATCCTACAAGTGGTATCAGAGCCCGGTATATATTTTTTTATTTAACTCTAGAATCATGAATCCATCAAATAATGCTTTTTCTGAGGGGCAATCTATCGTTAGCCACCCATGTTTAACGGGAACGATTATGCTTATTGGAAAGTTAGGATGAGTATTTATCTTAGTTCCGTTGATTATGATGTTTGGGATATTATTGAAACTGGCTATAAACTTCCCACTATAATCGTTGGTGATACTGAGATTCCTAAACCTAAGGATAGGTGGGATGCCAACGATAAGAGATTGAAAACGACAAATGCTAAAGCCATGAATGCTTTGATATGTGCTCTTGATAAAAATGAATTTAATAGAATTTCTCATTGTACAACAGCACAGGAAATATGGCACACTTTGGAGGTGACACACGAAGGAACTTCTCAAGTCAAAGAGTCTCGTCTAGCCCTATTCAGCAATGAATACGAGAACTTTGTGATGAACAAAGGCGAGAGCATAAAGGACATGTTTGGACGCTTTTCAACTTTGGTGTACAATGCTAGAGCACTTGGGAAGGTATTCACTGAGGTAGAGCTTGTGCGGAAGATACTACGAGTCTTACCGATGAACTTTGAAGCAAAAGTCACGGCAATCCAAGAATCGAAAGATTTGAGTAAATTAAGCATGGAGGAGTTGATTGGTAACTTGATGACATACGAGCTTGAGCTAAAAGCAAAGGAAGAGCGCAACAACTCCGAACCAAAGAAGAAGACGATTGCCTTAAAGAGCAAAGAAGAAAGCGATGAAGAAGGAGAAGATCCAATTGAAGAGCTTGCAATGGCTGTCAATAATCTTAGAAAATGGTCGAAATTCAAGCCACGCAAGAAGAAAACAAATTGTAATAGGCCAAAAGATTCTGACAATTCCGATAATGAACCGACGTGCTTCAACTGCAAGAAGCCCGGACACTTCATACAAAAATGCCCACTTCTCAAAAACAACAAAGGAAAGAAAAAGATGAAGAAGGTATTTGCAGCGACTTGGGATGATGAAGAAGGAGAAGAAGCTTCGGATAGCAGCTCAGAGGAGGCTAACCTGTGTCTTATGGCGAAATCAAATTCAGATTCAAGCTCAGAGGAATCTAGTGAGGAAGGTGAGTATTCCTATAGAGATCTTGTTTTTATGTGTTCTGATCTTACTAAAGTAGTTGATGCTCTTGAATCTAAAATTGAAAAACTGAAAACTGATAGGAGAGAACTTGCTCGTAAAAATTTTAGGTTAGAAACTGAACTTGAAAATATTCAAAACCTAGAATGTAAAAGACGTAAAGTTTTAGATTCAGAATTGACAAGACTTAAGAATAACTCTGAGAATCTTGAAAAAGAAAACTTGAATCTTAAGGAAACCATCGACACTAGGAAAAAGGATTTTATAAATCGATGCACCTCACTTGTCACTGAAAATACAACACTAAAAACCAAAGTCCAAAATCTTGAGAAATCTTTGAATAACTTTTCAAGAGGCGAAAAATCTTTCAACATGCTATTGGGAAATCAAATTTTTGCTAACAACAGAAAAGGACTTGGTTTTGGGAAAACACAAGCTGAGGATAATGCAAAAGGGAAAAGTGTCTTTGATATATGTGAAATAATTGGACATCATTCTGAAAATTGTAGTCATAGGAACAAGAACACAAAATTTATACAAGTTTGGGTTCCTAAGAATTCTACAAACAAATTTCATGTCTATTGGAACAAGAATAAAAGGACTAAACAAGTTTGGGTTCCAAAGGGTTTGTTTATTCATAATGTTTCTGCCACTAACAATCATGGACCTAGAAATAGGTCACAAAAATCTTTCATCGTGTAGGTGTGGTGGCAGGCTAAGGAACGACAACGGTGTTATCTGGATTTTGGCTGTTCCAGAAACACAACAGGCAACAAAGCAAAGTTCCTTAGCCTACTATAAAGGTGACAGAATCACAATGGGCAATCACGAGAAATTATCGTAAAGGTAAAACAGGTGAAGGTATATTAAATGTGATAATCTGCACCATATTCTGAATTAAATCAGCCAAAATTGCGATAATGATGTGATGTCTTTAATTCTGACTTATTGATATGATTTTTCTTTTGACCTGTTCTTACCTTTGATTTGTGCTTAAAAGTAGACCAACCATCCTTTCATCATTGAACTTAATATGTATGGTCAAATGATGGTATTTTATTGATCCTTGATTACTCATGCTACACTTAAATATATTTTGACATTTTGGTCACTGCTTGTAAATTTGCACGATTTCAAATTCATGTGAAAAAGGATTTTAAGAAATTGTTGAAACTTCAAGAAATTGTTTTTGAAATAATTATGATGTTGATTGACTATTGATTACTCATGAATATAATTGTTCATCCTATGGTTTTCTGAAATTAACACCATGATATTTGTTTGAGTGTGAACATGGCTTCAATTCAAAATCCAAAGAATGTCATTTAAATTGTTGCTAAAAATTGGGTTTGAAATTTTTTATGCACACTTCATGTCTGGTTTACCAAATCCAGTTAGTGATATTTTGGATTGAAAAAGAAATTCAGATGCAATTCATACTAGTAATCTAGTTGATAGAAAACTTACAAGTTGAACGTGATTTATTCATTTGCTGCATCGTTTTTTCAAAGAAAATATCTGCATATTTTTCACTTGAAATAATTTTTCATTTAGCAGAATTTTTTTTCTCATATAACCCCTTCGAGAAAATAATTGTTTGACCATTTTTTTCAGATTAGTTAATTTTATTTGATTTTAAATGACAAATTTTGACTGATCCGACTCCCTACTAATTATCAAAGAGATAAATAGTGATTGAAAAAGTGATGAGTGTTGATATTTAACATACATTACTCAAGAGAGTATATTTGGAAAATTTCTTTAGGAATTAAAACAAGAATTATAAAACTTTTTGTTGGGTAAAGATTCCATGACCATTTCTATATCTATCATTATTTCTATCGACCATGTTTTATCAAATATTCAATATAGTTTGTCGATATGTGGTACTATAATCAGGAATCATTTGTTTTTCATGTCATATTTTTAAATAAATAAATAAATATCCAAAGTATTCACTCTCATTTAAAAGTCCTCACGGTTATGCATGGGTGAATTACTTGAATTTTTTTTTATGTGCTTCCATGCTCATTTAAAAGTCCTCATGGTTATGCATGTATGGAACGCATATCAAAATTAATTGCTTAAATAGACAAGTTGATTCTAATCCCATTTAAAAGTCCTCACGGTTATGCGTGGTTAGAAGATACTTGATTTCATTTTTAAAATTAAATTCGAATACTACTAATCTCATTTAAAAGTCCTAACGGTTATGCATGATTAGTAGATATTCAAATTCCTGATATAAATACCACAAGAAGATTCAACTGTATGATATTATATGAACATCAATTTCCATCATTTCTAAAAGTGGAATATGCGCCTAACAAGGGTAGTTATGGTTTTTGTTTGATTCTTATTGAAGTTTAATATTTATATTCAATTTGAGATTAATGTTGGATTAATATCGATCACTTTATCTCTATTTTTCTCTCACACTATTATTCTTTTGCTGATAACAAAAGGGGGAGAGAAAAGTTAAGATTTTGTCAAATAGAATCAAGCAAAGGTCAAATAATTTTCCTATATGCATCTAGGCTTATTTGAATATATTTCTATTTGTATGCATATATGTAGGGGGAGCATCATGTAGAGAGGAAGCATTTAAATAGGGGGAGCAATTAGAGTATATAATTGGTCAAATACATTTAACACGGTCAAAATCTTAAACATATGTTTGTTATCATCAAAAGGGGGAGATTGTTGAATATGCGCTTATTTGTTTTTGTTTGATGATATATGTTTTTGTTTGATGATAATAAACATATATATTCATTTAAATGTATTTGGTAATGTACTATTTTGTTTTTTTCATAGATTAAATAAATATTTGTTGAATGAAATAAATTACACAGAATTTGAATTTGAATTCAAACAGTATAAGTTACACAGATTTTGAATTCAAACAGAAATTTTATGCAAACAAATATTTATTACAATCTTGAATAGTACAAATTCATGCTCTCACTATACATATACATTTTTGATTACATCACGATTACATCACAAATATTTTTACATTGATAACCTCACTACATATCACTCACACTCGTATTTTGTCTTCAACTGCATTCCGGTTTGAATCCAGCATCTGAGTAATCTGCAAAAATATTCACTAACGCAGTAAAATTGAAAAAGAATATTTTTGCAATATAAAATGAAATACGATTTTTGAAAAAATGTTTTGCCTCGGTTATTTGGGTTGTTCGTCATCATTCACACTTGATTTCATCACAAAGTCGTGCATATAGATATTACAGGGACATGTAACCATAAGTGGCTGCAATACACACGTGTACATTCATACACGTGTGCACTGCCTCGCCAACTCGTGTGCGCAGCCAAAAATAGTAAGCGTGCAAGCACAACATGAAAGGAATCGAGTCAGTAAGGCAATGTGCAAAATCAAGACAGCATCAAACAGCAACAGTGAAGACTGCATAAGTGCTACAAGCCAAATCATCACAATGAACACCACTGACCAGTGAATACAACGTCAAGTTCAGATCAAACAACAGTGCCAAGTTGCTAACAGTTCAAAGCTTTGACAATGCACTATGCAATGTACAACAAGACTGACCAGAATACAAATGAACAGCCATCATGAGTGCAGTTGCAACATGAATGAAAAGACCTCAAGTGACACAGTGAAAGTAGCACAAAGTACAGTGCAACTTAAACCAATATAGCAGCAACTCCAAAAACCAAAGTGAAATAGAATGCAGTGGCAACAAGAATGGTGAAGCAGTGAAAATGAGAAAGTGCAACAGTGAATCGAAACATGCACTTGCAAATGAGCAACTACAAGGTGAACAACAACCAAGTATACAACTACAGTAGCAAGCTACAATGGATGCAGCAATACCAAGTTCACACAACATCAAAGTGAAACAAATGTAGAACTGACAAATGTATCAACTCAACTACAGCCAGTGCCGACATGAACAGAAGTTCTGAATCAACAATGCAGACACAAGTCAGTTGCAACATGAAACAAGACATGAAGACAGTTCGAAGAAGATTACAATATCAAGTACATGAAGACCAACGTCACAGTAAACATGCAGGTGAACAGAAGGTAGTCAGCATGTACTGTTGTATAAAATGCAAAGTTCAGATCTACAGAATGGGGATGAACTCGACCGAGTACAGTATGCAGCAGAGATGATCGAAGTAAAATACAAGCCGAAGTCAGAGTTCAATGAATATAAAATTCGTATCATTATTTTTTGAAATGGTCAGAGATGTCAAAAAGAGGAAAGTTTCTGTTTTTATACAAGAAGAAAATCGAACGCTCTCAATTCAAAACCGTGATTATCAAGTTAAAACATATCAGGAAAGCCGTGAGTATCACGTGTAACAAAATCAGGAAAGACGTGCACATCAGGCAATTAAGAATTTAGGAAAGTATCAAGTTAATTCGAACGAATTCAAGTGTCTCAAATTCATATAAATACAATCCCAATTCATCATCATCGGCCATCGAGTTCAATCAAGTGCAATCAAGTTAAAGCAAGCAATTGAACCAGTAACGAAAGTAATACATACCGCAATTTAGTGAACTCGATCAAGAGAAGCAGCTGCAAACAATTTGCAATCTCGAAGAATCAATTATCAGAGAACAAGCGACGCAAGTCTTCGGTCATCAGAGAACGAACATGAGAAAGATCATCAGAGAACGAGCTAGCAACAGTAATCAATCATCAGAACGAAGCCCTAATTCGTGAAAGAAGCTGAAGCCCTAATTCGACAATAAGAGGCCGACATTTTTTTTCACAAGCAAAAGAAAAGGGGACGGTGAAATTCAAGTGGGCCGGCCTTTATTATTAAAGGGGAATTAGTTATTATTTAGGGTTTAATTTTTAGAGGGTTTTTTCTTATTTTTAATTGAGCAAAAATTACGCATTCAAGTCCGTATTTTAATTTTTGCTCCTGTTTTAATTTTTTTGAAGTTGTTTTTTCTTTTCGAGTCGAAGAATCTGTAAATCACCACCTAAGGATTAGGTAGTGTCAGATTGTCTATTTAGAATTAGTTCAGTGAGCAGGGAGTGCGAGTTTGCAAAGCTCTATAGGCGGGAGCAGTGTTTGCGAGTGAGCGAAACTCTATAGGCGGGAGCAGGGTGTGCGAGTCTAGTAGAGTGTTTGTGAGCGGGAGCAAAAGGGTCTGCGAGTCTAGTAGAGTGTTTGTAAGCGTGATACTGTTTAATTCTAATAGAAATCTGTGAATGCAGCAGTAGGCAGGGGTTGCCGAAGCTGGGTAAATTTTGTGTGTGATTTACTTTTCAGCATATTTATTTCTGCTATTATATTTATGTGTTTAATTCGAGAAAATTTGCTATAACCCTATTCACCCCCCCCCCTCTAGGGTTAATCTAGATCCTACAAATACTAGGGAATTGATTATAGAAACAACAAACTATTTATAAAGGAGTGTTCAGACTCAAACTTCATAAATGATATTGAGTATCATATGTCAATAATAAAATTCAATATAAGAATCTTTAAGTTGAAAATTTTCCAAATAGATGAGATATTGGCTTATTCAAAGAAAATGAAAAGCACATTGACTTGAATAGCGTCATAATAAAAGCAATTTATATATAATAAATGCATAAATTTATAACTGAGCCAACAGTGATTCCAAATGTTGAGAATCCCATAAAATTGTTATATGATAACAATGTCGCGATAACATAACTTTGAGCTCATTGGAAGTTGAAAGACACACTCCGAATTGTTTCATATGATAAAGGTAGTTTATCAACGTCGGAGAGAGTTGATTGATAGAGTAGATAATTTAAACACAATAACATACTTATTCAATGAGGGATTGATTAAATTAGTTTTGAAAAAACCGATTGGAGAATTTGGAATGTGATTCCATAATTGACTCCAAGTTCAAGTGGGAGATTGATAGAGTTAGGGGTATATCCTAAATGCAGTTATGTAATTTGTTGTATATATGTAACTCGTTGTCCAATTTTGTTTGAAATGAAGATGTTTTCTTTTTATTATATAATTTATTTAATGTGTTATATTAATTAATTTAATTAATATTATATTTAATAGAAAATCAATAAATGATAATAGTAGTTGCAAAGTATTGTAACCATGAGTAATTATCACAATAAAAACATAGCATTTTAAATGTTCCTAATCAAGATGCATCAAACTGGATATTGATGTATCCATTGGGACTAAAATACGTAACGTTCTCCAAATGTTTGGCAATATATCACTCATGACTACCGGGGGCACCTAGGGTTTAGTATTGATAGTTATTGGATAACTGTGAAACGAGTCACTCGATAGTTTTCTGTTGGTTAATATAACTAAGGTCGAATAGAAAATAGGATGTGACTAATTTCACAATTCTTTCGATTTGAGAATACTATGGATCTTCAATATAAAGTTCTTCTTTAATTATAGCCAAATCATGGCACGACGCCCATCGAATGATTGTAGTTGGGTCGAGCGAAATTATTGAAAGTGAAGCACTATTCAAGAGAGGATTCGTCCTAGTTATATGGGGTTAGTATCACAATCAATTCAAGTCAACTTAAATTCAAAGTCTCTGGCAAGAGCAGTTCAGATAATTATTATTATTATTATTGAACCTAGGACTTTGTGTTTGGAACATAAAATTTAACATGGACGATATTGGAATTTTGACCATTGCCAAATTCTGTAAGTCCAATATGATATAGTTTTGATGAATATAATTGGTGTGAATAAATGTCACAACTGTTTAATGCTTAGTAATATAAATTTGGATTTTATGCAAACTAAGTAAACAATGAATTTGGCCAAAATGTCCCACCACCAGCTAAGTGATATGCAAACATTAACTTTCAAATAGTTCGATGCTATATGCTGGTCGAATTTACATTTGACGAGTCACACAATCAGAATAATGAAATTCTCTTTAGACCAAATGATTTAATTAGTCTATAATTTTTATAAATTATTAGGTCAACTAATACTTATGAAATATTAATTATAAAATTTTGAATATGATTTGAGGAGTAAATAATATTGTATATATTTATAATAGTTATGAATATATCGATCGATATGCGATATCGACAAGCAATTAAATTAGATTTAATAAATAATATTTATTTAAGTTTAAATCATCTGTTAGCCCATGATGTTAAGATATTATTCGACAGCAATAGGGCTTGTAGGAGGGGGTTAAAAGGCTAGAGGGCTTTGGAGATGGATGGTTGAGATTTGATGAAAAAGGGTATGAGATGTGATCCATATTTGCCTCTATTTCTTCCACTATGAAAGGACCCCTAACCCTAATGCAAAAGGAATTTTTTCGCTGCCATTTCCCCATCACTACAGGTCAACCTCATCAACAAGGAGCTCCAAGAAATTCATCTCAAATCAAATCAAAAGATGACATCTATTGGAGAGCTAAAGGTCTACGGTTCAAGGATTAACAATTGGCCAAACTGACAAGATTTCTAAGAAGGGAGAATTCATCATTACAAGGTATGCACTAAGGCATTAGTAATTAGGTATGTATTTACTATACTATATGACTTATAATTTCTGGATAATATTATATTATTCATATATATATATATATATATATATATATATCATTATTATATTGCTAGTTATGTGAGAATCTTATATGTATCATCAATATTGTCACATATTAGATTGGTTTATGTATGTTTTAATTTATTAAAAAACACATTTTTATATATAGATCTAGAGTGCATTTCCAAATAAATTTTAGTTTAATTATTATCATTTAATTAATATATATATGTATGTATGTATGTATGTATGTATGTATGTATGTATGTATATGTATATGTATATATATGTATGTATTAATATACTACCTACATTTAATTATATGACGTATTTCATTATATCATCATATCATGCTAATAGTGGAACTTATATTAAGCATATCCATATAGATTATATTTTTGGTGGCTGTAAATTAATTTTTAATATTTATTTACTATTATTTAAATCATTATACTAATCAATTAGATCATTTAAAATTAAATATATTTTAAAATTAAATTTTAATTAGTATATATTTTTTTTAGTATCGTACAAACTCTCAGCTAAAAAATCAGGATTTAAAAATCAATTTTACATGTTAAAAAAAAATCAATTTTACATGTTAAAAAAAATCAATTTAATAAATGGTCAAAATTAATTAATTAATTAATTAAACTATTTTGATCGAGAAAATTTTGGAAAAATTCTTATAAATTTAAATATCATGCTTGATTTTCTAAAAATTTAAAATTCAAATAATATAATATAGAAATATTTTTTATTATTATTTTATTGTATTTTGAATAATATATATATATAGATATATATATATATATATATTAATGCTTATTATTTTATTGTATTTTGAATAATATATATATATATAGATATATATATATATATTAATGCAATAAAATATAAATAATTTTTTATGATGTGCATTTGATCTAAAAAGTTTAAAAATATATTCACATTTTAGATACATAACTAATATATTATGTATGTATTTAGATATTATAAATACACTTATTTATATATATATTTAAATATAATAATAATAATTTTGTTACTGTAATTCATACATATACGTATATGTGTAAAACAATTTAATTTTTTATATTATGTACACACAGATATATATATATATATATATATGTATATATATGTATGTATGTATGTATGTATGTATATAATGGTTAATGCAATAGTATATAGATATAAATCATTAATATTTGTACATATAAGTAATACACACACTCACACAGAGTTTTTAATATTTATATAAATAACGAGTTTATATACATACATATATTTGGACAACATTTAATACATACAGGTTGAGCTAACATGTCTGCTGCAATGTAAATCCCAACATTTATATATGAATATGTTTGCACTGATTATTATGTTACACATGCACACGCATATATTTGTGCATATGATACATATACATACTTTTATATTCAATTGAATTTAAATTAAATAAAACTGCATATAATTTATAAATTTAAATAAAATAAGAGATTTATTTTATATAGAATTTAGAAATATTCTAAATAAATTAGATTACATAGGCTCAATATAGATCCAATACAGTAAAAAATTTGAAATTCACCTATAACTTCGCTACGGGCTGGCTCGGTTCCAACTTATACACACACACAGATATAAGCAAGACGAGAAGAAACATGTACAAAAATAGCGGCAAGAGTATGACCTCTAAACAATAGAAGTTTAAGACGATAAAGGACAACAACTCTAAACATGAGTTAATTATCTAATAGCAATAGGGAGTTAGAATAATATTATGCGTTATCATCTATCAAGAAGACGCTTATGGTATTATTATTTCTGTTATTAACGACAATTCTTTCATGTAAGGCCTCAATACGGGATTTTACCCTTTTTTTCAGGAACTTCTTAAAGTCGTCGATGTTAGATAATTTATAAGTAATGTTCAAAATTCAATTAAAAAAAAATTAAGCGGTTATATATGTCAAGTTATCTCTAGTTGAAGTGTTATTATTATTGAAAAATATTTCAGTACTGTTAAACCAAACATACCAATAGTAGTGAAAATAACATCTAGTAAGAATCACTGATCAGGAGTAAAGTAAAATCTCAACCAAGATCAACAAGAGTCACAGTCAAGGACGGTAAAAAGATATTATACTAGAAAATTCTAGGAATATGTAGAAGTGTAAACTTAGTAAACCGGCAATCATAGTAAAGACGCGCAGTTGTTTCTAAGTTCATATTGTAGAAATACATTTTTTTCATTGATATGCGCATTCTTTTTTTTAGAAGTTCAACAGTATTAAGTTTCTCATGTAATATTAACCACATATGTAACTTAGGTTTATGAGACAGGTTTTCTTTCCTTGTAGATTTAAATATTTTAAATTTAACTCCTAAGAAATTTATAAAATGAATTGGATATAAAGTTGTTAGACTTATCCCAACACTAAATTGTAATATCGTTGTGATAATAATCTATTTTGCACGATTCTAATCTAGCGCCTGGAAGGGCAAACTAGTAGAAAGTAGTTTCTTCTATTGATCGATCCAAGCTGAACTTCCAACGAAAATTGAAGTTGGGACCATAGACATGAAATTAATGCGTTTCTAAAATTGCAAATACCGTAGAGATCACTGAGTTATACTTTAAGAGGAATAACAAAGATTCAGCAATAGTGCCCCCAACTCTTCCTCCTCTAGGTTTCTAAACTGAATCTCAATTAACTAGACATTTTAAACTACCATCGGAGTTAACCCAGCCCATAAAAGATCTCTTAGGGTTTTATCTATTTTATCGATTATTCAATTTGAAAAGGGATAGAACGACATTCAATAAATGGCTAATGCTGACAACACCGAGTTGATTAGAACAACCCTACTGGGCCTATCCATCCTCTATAAAAAAAATCAAAAAAAAATTCAAATTTTAGTATTCATAAGTAGATATAATTATTATTTAAGTATGTTTATATCAAATAACATCTGTTTGTTTGCTATTATAAAGTTTTACAGAATTTTGTTTACTATTATGAAGTTTTATAGAATTTTGGAATCTTTTCCATGAAACGCAAGACGATTTGTGTATTTTTTTTCAGAAAATTGAAAGTTAGCTTGCTGCTTCTATTTGAGATTTGATTTATGAAATTTTAACAAGATGCTTCTATTTGAGATTTGATTTATGAAATTTTAACAAGATTAGAAATATGGACCCGTAGCCTATTTCTTGTTTATGAAATCCAACGGACGAAATAGGAAAAGCTACAAACCGGAGAAAAAAATAAAAACATAGTCAATAGTATATGCAAAAGGCTAAAATACTTGGTGAAACTGTAGTATTCTCATTAAACATAGTCAATACTTAGCATATATGCAGATGTTAAGTAGTTAGTGAAACTACAATATGTTCCTTCAAGAAGATTTGAATAGTAAGCAACATTCACACTAATTAATTTGCCTTTTAAATGCACTGAGCGCATACTTGTAATTCATTACAACACAGTCCGTAGAATTTATTCAAGGAATTGCAAATTCTAGAAAGCACATTTCACATCAAAATAACAACAATGTAGAATAAACTGCTCTTAAGAAATTACCAAAACTGTCACCAAACCATACAATTCTAATAACACCAAAGTTTAGCATTAACATTTTACAGACTGAAAAACACTTGCCCAGCATTATATTTATTTCACTCCAATTACAGATTTTAGAAACTCTAGTTTTTCAGTTACTTCTATTAGATCAGATGTCTCCTCTAGAGAAGCAGGTGGTTCAACTCCTATCAAAAGATAAAGACCCTTCAGTTCATCTGCCAAGGATGAATTCATTTCAGTTTTGCATCCTATGATCGTCCGAAGTGCTTGTATTTGCTCCCATATTTCGTCCTCACCGTATATCACCTGCAAAAAATAACATATCCTTAAACCTGGCAAATTCCCAAAGTTGTTTGAATTGGCTCGCTAAAGTACAGGAAGGAAGAGAGAATTTGTTCTCACACGCCCCCCCCCCCCCCCCCCCCACCACAACATATGCGTGTGTGTACGTGTATATATGTAGATATGTCCATACGCATACATAGATGTGTATATATGCATGTGCACATACATGTGTGTGCATTTCTATGTACGTCATGTGTTTGTATGCGTGTATGTGTACACGTATATGTGTAGTATGCCATACACATACATACATGTGTGTATATGCGTGTATGTGTATGTATATGTAGACATGTATATGCGTATGTGTAGAGATGTATATGTGTGTACCGTACATGGACTGATTCATAAATTTATAATGCTTGATATAGGTAAAGATAACTGACCTCATCATGAAAATGAACTACTTCTGAACCCTCAACAATTGTAATTTCTACTCGACTCTCAGCACTGGTTATGTCTGAAGAGCGATTCTCAATATCAAATGCACAATCCAAGCTAATGCTCGACTCCACATTTTCATTCTCATATTCCATTCGTACCTCCTTAGTTTCTACAGTTGCTTCATCTTTTGTTTTATCTCCTAACACATCAAGTTCACCATCACTAGAGTCTTCTACCTTTTCATCTGTTCTATTCAAATTAGTCGTTGATGTTTGATTCAAACTCGAACAAGGAACTTCGAAATTTATTTCCTGCTCCTCAGGAACAGTTGGAAGATCCCCAACCGATTCATCGCCTTTTACAATTGAATTTCCATCTATGTTCAATGCAGCAAGCAAATCAGTCTTAGGCTGGTTCTCCATAGTCTTTTCAGAACTCGAATCATCAAATTCAAAACTTATTTCCCTCTCTTCAGGAACAGTAGGGAGTTCTTCAAGAGGTTTATCATCTTTTGCCATGAAACTTCCATCTCCATTCAATTCTTGTTGTCTCACATCCACTGTTCCTTTCTCATTCTTATGATCAACAATCTCACTTTCAACTTCTTTAGGCATTACAGCAGCATACAAATAAGAAGTCTTAGTATGATCCTCATTAGTCTCTTCCTGAACTTTCACTTTGTTGTCCATGTCTTCAAGAATAAGATTGTCATCCTTTGCATTAGTGAGATCAAACAAATTATCCGGATTCTCAAATTTTTGCTTGATGTTAACATCTGTTTCCTCATTATCCTCCAAAACTTTCATTTCATCTTCTGTTTTTATACTAGCTAGCAGTGGTGTTTCCTCTTCCTCTTTACTAGTATCCCAATTTATATCATCCTTTAACTTGATATAAACAGTTTCAGTTTCTCCGGGATGTTCATCACTCATTTTTATATTACTTACCCTGACATCATCATCATCTTCTTCTTCTTCTCCTGTTTCCATTAATATATCACTCTTAAGCTCAATATTGTTGGTTTGTCTTGCATCATCATTTCCAGGTTTCATGGGACAACCCTGGCCAATTTCATCATTTTCTACATCAATTTCTTCCTCGTTGGGATTTGGTATCGTAGTATCATACTCCATGTCCATTTTAGCAGAAGTATCATCTCTCCCATGCTCTACTCCACTAGTTCCCTACAAAATTATTGAGTAAAGGGTTGTCATGCAATGCAAAACAATTTACATTTTCAATTAAGAAACAGGCATCAAGGAACATACCTTTTTATCAAACTGAACTGGAATATATAATTGTTCATCCCTAATTTGGTCGTTTTGTTTATATAATGATGTTGTCCCAGTGTTGCCATCTAGAGGTTGATCGGTGATAAGCAGAAAGGCATAACTGTCAAATAATTTCTCATTTTCTTCAATAACCTTCTCATCATTTTCACGTGTTTGCTTATCTAGCATTGGTGTCTCAGTCTCAAACTTATTTAGTTCATTAATAGTGCTCTGATTTATTTCACGATGTGAATTATCCTCACTGAAGACATGCGCAGAACCATGCTCCAATTCAGCCTCTCCACCCAAAACTGTGGTCTCAATGACTTTGCCGTCAACCTAATCATTAGATCCAGTGTTTTATAATCAGATTGATTGTGGCTCTATTACAACAATGTATTGCACAACATTAAAATATCAGCAACTATAAATAGCAATCTAAGAATAAATCTAAATTTGATGAACACATGCTGATTTTGCAATCATATGTAAAGCAGAAAGATATAACTTGAAAAGGCAAAATAGAATTTAGGATATGGACTTGCCTCATCTTTTAATTTACCATCATTTCCAAGGGAACATTCTTCTATTTCAGGGTCGTTCTTCAAGTCCATGGAATCAAGTTCCTGGACATCAAGCTTCATATCATTATTGGTGGATTCATCGTTGTTGCTGATGTATTTTTCTTCCTTTTCTACAGCTGACTCAAGAACAATAAAGGGTGGATTATTACATTCATTTGTTCTATCTTTTTCTGAAACAGCTCTGTCTTCCATCTTATGCAACGCTTCATCTTCAAGTGCACATTCTTCTTTACCAAGGTCATCCATCAAAGCCATGGAATCAAGATCTTGGTCATCCAACTTTATATCTTCAATCATGGATTCGTCATCATTGCTTATATCTCTTTCTTCATTTTCTACTACTGGCTCTTGAATAATAAAGGGAAAATTGTCACATTCGTTTGTTACATCTTCTTCAGCAATAACTCTGACTTCCATTTCATGCAATGCTTCGTTCAATCCCAACTCTTCCATCCTCAAATCACATCCATGTTGCAATGTAGATAAGTTCTTCTCTTCATTGTATGTCTCAGCATTAGAATCTTGTTCATTAGAATCCTCCTCGTTGATGGATTCATTGCCTTTTATGGTAACACTGTCCATCTCAGCTGTAGGTTCAATAACATTAAAGGAATGACCGACGTCTTCTCTTGTATCATCTTCATCGCCAATACTTCTTTCTTCCAAATTGTGCAATGCTTCATCCAATCCTAGAGCCTCAATTCCCAAACCACATCCATGCTGTTGCAAATCAGATAATTTTTTCTTCTCTTCATCGAATACATCAACATTATAATTTCGTCTACTGAAATCCATACCCTCATTCATGGATTCATCGTCCTTTCTGGTAACCGCTTCCTTCTTTTCAGCTATAGGTTCAATAATATCAAAAGAATGGACGCCGTCTTCAATTATGTCTCCTTCTTCATCGATACTTCTTTCTTCCAACTTATGCAATGCTTCATTCAAACCTAACGCCTCAATTCCAGAACCACATCCATTTTGTTGCAATTCTGACAGTTTTTCCTGCTCTTCGTAGTATATCTCAACTTCTGAATTTTGATCATTGGCATTTTCTGAGGCATGTTGAGTCTCAAGATTTGTACAGCCAGCTTCTGAGGCATGTTGAGTCTCAAGATTTGTACAGCCAGCTTCTGAGGCATGTTGAGTCTGATTTGTACAGCCAGCTTCATCGAGAGCCTATGCATGGATTTCAAATTTGTTATCATTACATCAACAAGCTATACTTTAGCAATTTTCAGAAATGGGCTACCAGCAGTCCTTGGATTATTTTCTTATTCACTTATATGGTATCCAAATATTCATATTTGATCACCCTAACCTCTATGCCAAAACTTTATAACCAAATGTTAGATGTGACTGAAAGATAAGCATAAAAGTTAAAAGTTTCAGCCAGAATAGCAACAACCAATTTAAACTCTTTATGAATCTAAATAGAACCTAAAAAAGAAAACAATGATAGTTTAGATAGCTACCTCCTCCTCAAGATTTACTGGAAAGATCATATTCCCACATTCAGCATTGTTGGAACTTAAGGTTAGTACAGAGTCACATTTGTCATCTCGACTTGACTGCATAAAAATACAAATATCATCGCCATTTCTTTCATCAGAATCTGATGTCAAATTGTTTTCATTCTCTTGGACAGTATGTAGCACAATATTTGTATTTTCATAGGTTCCACCATCATAATATTTCTCATTTATATCATCCTCAGAAGTATGTTTGACGTCATCCTCTTCTAGATTGGCATTCAAATAATATAGAGAAGTGGGTGAAGTATCCTTATCCTGAACAACAATTTGCAGAGCTTGATTCTCAACCTATTAAAGTTATAAATATAATAAATTTATGAAGCAATCTCATGAGAGTAGCTCAGTACTATTATTATGAATCATTGTATTTATAGTCCATCCCATTATACATTGATAAAACACAAATATTTAACAGGATAGATCAACGTTTCTACACTACCCGAAGCTATTAATTCATTAGTAAATGATACGATATACGCGTCATATCACTCAAAGTTCAGAGTAGACACATACTTGAACACTCGTATTTTTTATTACGGTGGTGCAAAGGTACAATTTTATATTTTTTCTGCTGAAATCAAGATGCAGTACCAAATCAACAATACAATTAAAATTAGGAGCTAAGAATCACTTACGATTTCAAACTGGCAATTGCTCAAAAACAATGCTCGCATGACATTTTCAGTGTAAACCAATCCAGCAAAATAAACACCAAACGGTACAGAAAATGCAAAACAAACAACTGCCGGAGGAATCACTACCGGAGCGGTGACAATGGCTGCTCCGGCAACCACCACCGTTCTGCCAAAACGTACAGCTCGATTCCATAGAGACGGAAGAGTTTGCTTTTTTTCTAAGTACCCTGCATCTGCAGGCTCATCGTTGCTTTCTTCTTCTTCCTCCATCTTCGCGATTTTTCACTTTGGGGGAGAAATGATTTTATAAGAACATAGAAAACGAGAATGCGACGCGTGTTCAGAATGTAATTGATACGTGGCAGAAGGAGGAGGATAAAGGCACGCCAGCTAAATATGTTTCGCTTGTGCACTGAATACGAGCTTTTTGCTGTCTCCAGTGTTTGCAAGGAGAGTGATTTTGTTCCCTTTTTTAAAGCTTTAGCAAAACACCGGTCTCCTATTGGAGGAATTTAGAGGGTTTCATATGTGATCTTCCAAATTCCTCAAATAGGAGGAAAGTGTTTTGTTCACACTTCAAAAACAGTGTAAACAAAATTGTATTCGTTTGCATAGTGTCATCCGTGGCAACACATGCTTCAAACAAAAAAAAAAAGATTTTGGCTTCATAGATATATACTTATTTTGAATTTTATTTGAGCAAAAACAATATAATACACAAATTTAAAAAAAGCTATTCATAATGAACTTCGTACCCCCGTGTCACATACACCAAACTCCCGGTGTTACAGAAGGCGCGTACTCCCAAGCGTCGTGTGTATTCTATCACAGTCAAAAGTTAAGTGACAGAGAAAAGAAAACGACATTGCAGATATTTTTCGAAGCAATATCGTACTATCTTCTGATATATATTAAAGTCACCGATTAAAATGAGAGATTTTCTCAACCTTTATTATAGTGCAGAGGCAAAAAGTGCTACTGAGCTAGTTATTATTTCATCGATCTATCGCACCATACTTTTTTTTTAATTAATTAAAATTCTATAAATGAACCGTTGAAGTTTAGTTAGCACATCGGAACATCGAAAAATGAGACCAAAGTAATTGTGCCTAATGGTTTGATACCACAACTTGAATTTTGAAGTTTCTTACATTAGGTGTCACCATAATAGATTGGATGTAAAGTCTTCTATGTATTATCATCTCTTACCCGGTCTCTCTTTCCATCCAAAGTTTCTTCCCATCATTCAATATTTAAAAAAATAAAATCTAAACACACTTTCGGTTTCCTTTTTAGTGAAAAAAGTATTTATTTGATTTGGTAATCTTAGACGATTCAATTGATAATGGACTATATGCCAGTCCATACGTACTAGTACATAAATGCTCTCGATGCTTTTTTTGAATAATGATGAATGAATCAGTGCAAAGAACTCGTACTCCACATAATACTTCTTTGTACACATGTCAGATGTGGGTGGACGATGTTAATGGACATGAAAGCAGAAGTCGATATGTAATTATATACAAAGCGGACGAGAAGAGTTTGAAAAAACACCATGAAATGATCATATGTTGAAAATACTCCAGTAGTATCCAAATTTTACTAAAATAATAGAAGGGAGAAAACATGTCTTTCTTTGATGACTTACGGGACAAAAGAAATGTTAAACTGAATGCTCTCATAAACGCGAGCCTACAAAATATGTAAGGCATATAAAATCCTAATTCTCTAATAGACAAGTTCAGTAAGAAATCCATAAAATGTGCCCTCATGGGATCCTTCACTCATAAGCATGATCATAAAGAAAGCATATGGAATATACCATCCTAAATCCCAAATATCAAAGTCTCAACAAGATATCCATATAAATGTGTCATTATCAAAGCTTAGAAACTAACTTAAAAAACAATTCTAGTAACATGGAAAACTGGGATAACGATGCAAAATTAAACGGATGCTCGACATGAACATGGGAAATGGGGTGTCAGTGATAATGGCGGGGGAAGAATTTCATAGTCAAATGTGAGTGATAGGGAAACCAATGATGAAAGAGTCAAGAAACCCCTTCTAGGCTTGAAATAAGGTTTAGCCTTAAAAGAAAGATCAATGTCTTCATGTATAAAAATAATGATATTATTAGTCTTAATCTACTTACTGTCAAAGATTAACTGGTTTCTGGCACACTAGATGCACAACTAAGTATATAAAGGGATTAAACGACAATGAAGACCCCTACAAAGAGAAGACAGTGTGAAGGCTGGAAGAGTTAAAACATGTAACATCCCGTATCTAGAGGCCAAAAAGCGCTACAGATGCTGTAGTCATCATAGTATTAACTTCTGGTGACAAAATACGGTAATGCTAATGGTATCCACAATATCAGAAGCACTTGAATATGAACAAAATCGCAGATTTCCCAAAACAACATTTTACTGATTACATTTCAAAATAAATTCATATCCAAGTTACATAATCCCATAACGTTTCTCAGGTAAAGATCAATTATAATAATTACAAAAATACGCCATGTTGAAATGTAATCAGTAAAATAATGTTTTTGAAAATCTATGATTTTGTTCATATTCAAGTGCTTCTAATATTATGGATACCATTAGCATTACCATATTTTGTCACCAAAAATTAATACTATGGATGGCTACAACATCTATAATGCTTAGCTTTTGGCCTCTAAATACGGGATGTTACAATTTGGTATCAGAGCAAAGTTTATGAAACACTTTAAACTAAAAATTATTTTTAAAACATAATCCTTAGGAATTAGAGTTGGATTGGGGTATGGGATAACGTTATAGTAACGTACTTGTATTTGCTATATATAAGTATACGTTTGATCTCTAGTCTTCTATTTTTGTTAGGTTATTTTTCTATATTTCATGAAGTTTGAATACAAATATAGATAGTAGAAGAGGAAGAGTTAACCTAGGAGGGGAGGGCGCCTAGGTGAATGCCAGACCTTGTGTGAGGAGGACCCAAGGTCAGGCACAAGCAGAGAATGTAGGTGCTGGAGTTCCAAAAATGGACATGCGAATTATGTATCAGTTTTTTGTGAATATGATGCAATCTGGGATTGTAGCTGTAGTGGTAGGAGGAGACGACGTAGGAGCAGGAGTTTCGAAAGTTTCAGTAGTTAACGGTTATGCTAAGTTTAGCGGAGATTATACTAAGCTTGGAGGGAAGCCATTTATCGAAACCGAGAATGCTATAAAGGTGGAGAATTGGTTGTTGCACTGTGAGAGAATCTTTGCAGACTTAGGGCTCAATGATGATCAAAAGTGGAGGTTGGCATCAAGACAGCTTCAGAGAGCTGATTTATTTTAGTCAAATAGTGTAACTGTGGTAGTGGATGAGGAGACCATGACATGGGCAGTATTTAAAAGGAGGTTCCAGGATAGGTTCGTGTTAGTGATGGCGCAATCTATTTTGATTCGGAAGTTTGCTGAGCTAGAACAGAGAGAGATGACCGTTCTGGAGTTAACTAGTAGGTTTGAAGAGTTAGCCAGATATGGTCATGCTACTGTGGACATACTGATGAAGAGGAATGAGAAGTTTATCAAGTGATTGAAGCCTGAATTGGCCACGGCTACCTTATCGCACATCAGGGATCCTTGTAATGTAGTTATGGAGATTGATTTAAGACATGAAGAGATGTTTGCTTGTCAGGAGAATAATAAGTTGAAAGAAGTCCAAGTCGGGCAAGATCAGAAGAGGAAGTTCTTTCACAAGAATGGTGCTCAGAAGGGTGGAGCAGCCAAGAAGGGGAAGTCCGAGGTGGTCTGTTTCAAGTGCGACAAGAAGAGTCATTTCGCCAATGAATGTCGTATTGGAAAGGCAAAGGAAATGGCAAGGAAGAAGAATGTTTGGAGCTTTAATTGCGACCAGATTGGCCACTATAAGAATCAATGCAAGGAGCCCGCTAAGGACGGAAATGGCAAGGTGTATGCATTGGAGCCTGCTACTTCGAAGCCAACAACTCAAGAGAAAGGAAAGGCAGTTTTCGGAGATATGCTTCAGATTCATGGTATGTCTCTTAGCATTCTATCTGATACAGGTGCATCGCATTCTTTTATATCTAGATGTTTAATTGATCGGCTTAACCTAGAACCCACATATTTAGTTACTTCCTCACGGGTTGCGAATCCAATTGGAGGTTATGCAACTCTAGGGTTGAGTTGTGTCGAGTAGGAGTTTGACTTATTAGGTCATACTTTTGTTTTCAGTTTGCATGTATTTGATTTTTTGGGGTTCAGGATTATACTTGGGATGGATTGGTTAAGAGAATACGATAGTAGTATATTTTTCCAGGATAGAAAAATATCACTTAGACACCCAGATTGTAGCGATAGGATTGTTTATATCATAGAAGGTTCCAGCGGTTCAGTGTATGCTTTATTGGGTGTTATGGAGATGGATGATGAGCTGAGTCGAGTTTTCATGGTTAGAGAATTCACAGATGTTTTTGAGCATGTATTAAGATTGCCATCGAAACGGGCCATTGAGTTTCGGATAGATTTGGTTCCAGGAGCAGAACCAGTGAGTAGGCCACCAAGAATAATGACCCATACGGAGATGAGGGAGTTGAAGGTGCAGTTAATGGATCTGGGGGGCAAGAGTTTTATCAAACCGAGTAGTTCACCTTAGGGGTAGCCATAGTGTTTGCTAAGAAACCGGACAGATTGTTGAGGCTATGTATTAATTATCGTAAGTTGAATGAGAGAATGATAAAGAATCGATATTCGTTGCCCAGAGTTGACGATTTGTTTGACCAATTGAGTGGAGCCAAGATATTTTCTCGGTTAGATTTGGAAACTGGGTTCCATCAGCTCAGAGTAGCAGAGGATAGTATACCTTTGATGACGTTTAGGAACAGATATTGATCGTACGAATGGTTAGTTATGCCGCTTGGACTAACTAATGGACCGGCATTCTTTGTGGATTTGATGAACTGAGTTTTCCAATAGCACTTGGATAGGTTTTTATTATTTATATAAATGATATCTTCATATATCTAAGGATGAATGTGAGCATGAAGTTAATCTTAGACTAGTTCTTGAGACGCTGAGACAACATTAGCTAAAGGTGAAGTTTTCGAAATATCATTTCTGGAGGAAGAAAGAGAATTTTCTAGGTCATGTAGTCTCAGAGAAAGGGTTGTCAGTAGATCCGACTAAGATTGTAGCGGTGAATAATTGGCAGAGACCCGAGACAGTAAAGGAGATAAAGAGTTTCCTTGGGTTGGTTGGTTATTACCAGAGGTTCATCAAGGTTTTTTCACGAATAGCGGTGCCGATGATCAAGCTAACAAGAAAGGATGTGAAGTTTGTGTGGACCGATAAGTGTGAGGAAGCATTCCAGAGTTTGAAACACTTATTGACCCATGCACCAGTTTTGGTTGTACCGAAAGGGAATATGGATTTGGTGGTTTATACGGATGCATGTGGTTCAAGGTTAGGAGCTGTGCTGATGCAGAGATGTAAAGTGATTGCCTATGCTTCTAGACCGCTTACTCCGCATGAGGTCAGATATCCGACGCATTTGGAATTGGCCGTAGTGATTTTCACGTTGAAGGTGTGGAGACATTACCTTTTAGGAGTGAGGTTTGAGTTATATACAGATTATTAGTCGTTGAAGGATTTGTTCTCTCAGAAGGAGCAGAACATGAGACAATAAAGGCGGTTAGAATTTATTGATGCTTATGATTATGGGATTGAGTACACAGCGGGGAAAGGCAAAAAAGTTGCAGATACACTTAGTAGAAATCATCATAATGCAGTATTGGCAATGATTGCTGAGTGGAAAGATATGAAAGCATTAGCATATTGCAGAGTGCAGTGGTGATCTGAGGCTGGGTCTAGTGGAGAAACCATAACGTTATCTTGTTTGGAAGTTCGATCGTTGATGATCAAAAAGATTTCTTCTAAATAGGAAGAAGATCTAGTATTAGCTAATTGATTAGGAAGTTAAGAGATGGAATTGAGAGTGATGAATTGAAAGATTTCAATCTTGACCAGAATGGATGATTGAGAAAGAAAGGAAGATTATGTGTTTCGAGTGTAGGAAACGTAAGGAAAGAAGTCTTGGAGGAATGCCATCATTCAAAGTTCTCTATTCATCGAGGATGAATTAAGATGTATCAGGATACGAAGAGGGGTCTCTTCTAGGATGGTATGAAGCAGGATATTGACTTATGTGTAAAGCAATGCCTGAATTGCTAGCAAGAAAAAGCTGAACACCAGAAGCCAAGTAGATTGCTTCAGCCATTGGATATTCTAGTATGGAAGTGGTATTCTATTTTCGTGGATATTATTGACGGGTTGCTAAGGTTGAATAGAGGAAATAAAAGTATATGGGTTACAGTGGACGGACGGACAAAGAGTGCCCATTTCATTCTAGTTAAGTCAACTAGAACGACATCTGTTTTAGGGAAGTTGTTTATGAAAGATGTAGTTAGACTGCATAGAATTCCTAGTAGTATAGTTAGTGATAGAGATTCCCTATTTACTAGCTAGTTCTTGAAGAGTCAACAGGAAGTTTTGGGAACCAAGCTCAAGATAAGCACCGCTTACCATCCGCAAACATATGGGAAAACTAGAAGAGTTAAAAAAATATTGGAGGATTTTTTAAGAGCTTGTGTACTAGATTTTGGAGGATCATGGGAAGACCATCTGTATTTAGTCGAGTTTTCGTATAACAACAATTATCAGACTAGTATTGTGATGACACCATTTGAAGCTTTGTATGGATGACCATGCAAATTTGTCGTATGTTGGTTATAGGCCGAGGATAGATTGGTTCTTGGTCCAGATTTGGTCAAAGAAGCTGCAGAAAAGATTAAGGTCATTCAAGCTAGAATGAAGGAGGCTCAGTCTAGGCAGAAGAGTTATGCATATAGAAGACGAAAAGATTTAGAATTCTTAGTTAGAGATTAGATTTTTGTTTAAGGGTCACCGATGAAGGTTGCGATCAGATTTGGAAGATCAGGAAAGTTGGCACCGAGATTCGTTGGACCTTTTCGCATTGCTGAGAGTATCGGGAAACTCACATATAGAGTCGAGTTACGAGCGATTTGGCAGGAGTCCATAATGTTTTCCATATTTATCATCTCAAAAACCGTGTTAGAGATCCAGAGACTACTATTGCACCGATTGTGCTAGATTACTTGGTGGTAGAACCAGACTTGACTATAGTCAGAAAGCCGATTCGTATTGTTGTGAGAGATGAAAAGAGGTTTAGAAACAAGATAGTCAGATTAGTGAAAGTCTAGTGGAGTAACGATGAGAGAGACTGTACTTAGGAGACTGAAAGCAGGATTAGAGATACTTATCCTGACTTTATTAATGGTATGTTTTACCTCTTTGATTGATGTGTTGTCTACCTTATCATAATTTCAAGGATGAAATTCTTTAAGGAGGAGAGTTTGTAACACCCTATATTTTTGATAACATTATTTAGGATATTTAATTAGTTAAGTAAAATAATACGTTGATTAGTGGATTGAGATTTGATTTTATTAAAGGGTAGCCGCCACCTAACCAATGAATTAAAAAAAGGGTGAAAATGAAATAGAGAGGAGTAAAATAGGAAAAAGGCCATTCTTATACCCTAAACCCTTGGCCGTGTATCTCCATACACATTCATTTCTCATTTGTTAAAAAATTTCAAACTTAAGGCCGACCACCATTAACAAGAACAAGAGGAAAAAGATTAAGACAAGCTAAGGAAGAGGCTTAATCAAATCGAATCCATTCACATCCCAATTTCCTTAATCTCTAAAGCTAAGGTGAATAATGTTTACATCTCATATTTCTATTGTTTTCAGTTTTAAAATGAATTCGAATTTATTTCCAATGTTTTGCCATGTTTTTGAATGATGGAATGATTATATACTTGTTAATGATTTATGCATATTCATATTGATTTTATGATATGTTTTAATGTGAAAATCCTATTAAATGACATCCAAATGCCTTATGAATTTTTATGTAGACCTGAAATAATTTTTGAAGATGGTTTTCAATTTTCTGAATTTTTGTGAAATTTATAAGAATTTTCTAGTAAAGAAAATGTTATTTGGGTTATAAATTATTTACAGTTAAATAATAAAAGGTTTGGGTCTGAAATTTTTATATGTAGGAAAACATACTAAAAGTGATTTTCTATAGTTTTTATATAATTTTCCAAAGTGTTTTATTGGGCATATAAAATTATTTAAGGAATAGGACTTAAATGTTTTTTATATTCATAAAAGGAGAAAGAGCTTTTTGTAAAAAAATTCGAATTGTTAATTCTAGAAAGTCGGTAGTACTTTTAGAAAAGAGAAACTTGCAACCAATCACAGTTTGACAAAAAAGGCTGGTTAGGTACAAAGAAAAAGTTTAAAAAGGACTAATCTACATGTCTTTCACTGTTTCGGTTCTTTCGACACCAGGTTCCGCCTCCTTATCTTCGCTTCCGACACTGTCGAAACCAATGCACATGGTATTAGGGAACTAATACGTAGTGAATTGGATGTAGGCAGAAGGTATAGAGCGAAACATGAGGTTCCGAAGGGATTGAAGCTTTACTTTGTTTTTAAAAGAAAATGCGCCTGGTTGCTTTCGACTAAGTAGCTTTCGACTTGGTCAGCCTTCGACTAGGTCAAATGGATTTAAAGAAATGGTTTAGATTAGGTTGCGCCTTTGTTTTAAATAAATGCTATCAATTGGGTCGAAACCTTTTAACTGCCGCCTTCTACCTTTCGACTCGGATGAGTTTCGAAAGATTTGTTTTGCTTTTTAAATTTGACCACTTCTCCAATGCCTTTGAAGGGATGGTTTCGACACCATCACTTCATTACTTAGGAATGATTATGAAAGGAAAGATTTTAACTTTAATGGGTTTCCGATCCTTTTTCTCTACTTGAACATAATCCAAATGATTTGGACCGAGATGTTTTCAAAGATTTCGAAGGAGTAAATTTTTGTATGGTTTCGAAAGTTTTCCACATGTTTTAAATTGAACCCAAAGGCTTTTGAAAGATTTAGTGTTTTAATGCTTTCGAAAGGGTTTTAAATGAAGGTTCCGAAGGGGTGGTTCCCCATTGATTTTGAAAGATTTTGAAGAATGACTTTCCAATGGTTTCGAAGGAGTCGAAAGGGAAGGTTTTTTCTCGTTATTTCGAAAGGATAAAAAGGAAAGGTTTTCCTATGGTTTCGGAAGGCAATGTTCAAATGTTTTAAGAAAGATGTCTAAGGTTCTTAAAGCTTTCGAAAGGAAGGTTTTCCAATGGTTTCGAAAGAGTTTTGAAAATGGTTTCGAAATGAAGATTTTGGCCTTTCGACCTAGATTAAACAAAGGGTTTCACTTGATTTAGAAAGAGGAACTTTCAATGGTTTTGAAATGGACACTTTTAATAGACTCGAATGGGGGACTTTCAAAGGTTTAAATGTTTTCATCAATTAAGATTTGAGTAATATATATATATATATATATATATATATATATATATGTAGTATATATATATATATCATGGAAAGGTGATTTTGAGTAAAGCATAGAATATACATAGATTTTCCTTGTTTGAGTTTGATTTAAAGGTTTTAAATCATTTTAAAAAGTTCTCAAGGAAAATTATGGGAAGGGATCCCTAAATAAAATGACTCAGATGTTAGAATACCAGATGGGACTGGAATATGGTCACATCCTATACATAAACTATTAGATAATTTTGTCCAAAATTCCAAAGTGTAGAACTTTGTCACAATTAAGGCTAAAATTAATATTGCACATGGAATGAAATATATGTTTGTATACATATAGGTTATTGGTGGGCCCGCAAAACTAATAGAATCAGCTGACCTTGGGAGATGTTAAGTTTGGGACAAATCATTCAGAAGAAAAATTTAACAGATAGTTAAGGACATACCATCCTGAAGAGGAGTGTCTAACAACTGTTAGATAAATTTTGATATATTATCCGGTTGGCCCGAGTCAGCCAAAGGTTAATTGTTAGCTAAAAAAAACTATAATGATGGAATAGATAGTTCATTTATTACCTGATATGTATGTTTACATAATGATGCTTTACGGATTTTAACCAGTTTTGGTTGCAGGTAAAGATTTGCAAAAGATATGTTTTAAAAGATGTTAAGGAGGGGAAAACTGTTCCACTAAGTGGCTTGGTCTCACTTAACATAATATAACCGAGATGTATGGTATTATTCACACCAGGATTTATGTCTGACTCGAAGTTTTTGTTTCCTCTTAAGCTCTCGGGTGCTCAAAAATGATTTGAGTAGACTGAGGGTTTAGGTTTTTAGGTCTTGAAATTTTGGCGAATAAAGCTTCCAAAGATGAATAGGTGGCTGATGAATAGCTAATTAGGAGTTATAGTTCATTTTACTTTGATTCCGCTATGTATATTAAGTCAGATATGACTATAATGACTATGATCAACCAAGAGGACACCGTCATATGTCGTTCTTGTCGTATTTTTGTAATGATTATAATTGATCTTTACCTAGGAAACGTTATGGGATTATGTAAATTGGATATGAATTTATTTTGAAATGTAATCGATAAAATGTTATTTTTGGAAATCTATGATTTTGTTCATGTTCAAGTGCTTCTGATATTGTTGTTACCATTAGAATTACCGTATTTTGTCACTAGAAGTTAATACTATAGATGCCAGCAGCATCTGTAGCACTTAGCTTTTGGCCTCTGGATATGGGATGCTTCAAAACACAAGTCGATAAGGCCTTTAAAGTTCTTTCATATCTTCTTAGTGATTTCATTGGAGTTGAAAAAGTAGGTCATGAATTCAGTGTAACTACTAGTACCATTTCTGCATTTTGCAACATTGGGAATGCAAATTTTAATGAGATTAAAAACAAGGACACTGTTGTGCAAAAGTTTTACATAAGGTAGGAAACTTTTGGTTGAATACCAACACGCTAGATCTCAGTAAGCGAGAGACTAGTCATGCAATGGCTATGAGGAGACCTCCCATGCTGTTTGAAGAAGGATTGTAAAAATCACTAGGCGGACGCTAGGGGGTTAGTATAGACTAAAGATTAATTGTTCAGGCAGTGATTAATCGTGGATTGGGTCAGAGCTAGGAATTTTTAATAACTCGTGTACTTTGGATAAAGTTTTAGTGTTTTGTGTAGTGTGTATTGATATAAATAGGAATTTTGGGATTTTGAATGTGCTTAGAAGTGGCCAAGGAAGCAAGATCACCTAAAACTAGCACATTGATGTTTATATGCAGTGTTGAACCTTATATAATACCTAACCAGTGTCTAAATATATGTTTTAATTATTACATGAGGTGGTAAACCTTATCCAGGCCGTCTTAGACAAATCGCTAAATGGTAAGCCTCACCTAGCGCCTAGGTGGGGCCTAGGTTGAGGCCTAGAAGGATTTTTACAACGCTAGTCTTAAGGCAAAACTATATATCAAGCCACCTAGTGGTATGATAATTGTCACTAATGTCAAATGAGCCATTGTGCTTTTGCATACGTTTTCATGTCTAAATCAAATTAGTAAGAATGCCTATAATGTTGCAATTGGTTAGCTTGCACTTATGGTTTATGAATTGAGCCCAAAAAGAATTGTTTTTGAAGATGCAGACCTAGAGTTTGTACATTAAGATGGTACAAATATATATGAGGTTACAAATATTGAAACAGCCTTCTGCTTAGAATGGCAAATTCATTTATACGAAACTAATGATATTCCTCATAAATATCTATTGAACTCCTTATGTAGTTAGAGCACAACATTGAAAGCATGAAAGACTTGATGGAAGTAGTAGGCTGAAGGTGTGATATCCTAGGAGTTAAGAATACAGTCAGTGCAGAAAATCTTGCCAAACTAAGAGATAAAGGACAAACTTCAATTATTAGTAAGCTTCTTGGCTTTTCTGATGAGATTGTGAAAGTATAAGTTGAATGCCTAGGTAGGTGAGAGGTAGGGAAGTGATGGAGAAACTTGTAGCTTATCTAGCAAGGCCATTTTACGTAGAAAGGTGGAGAAGAAGCAATAATGGAGCTTTATCTAGCTGATTATTTTCCTATATGCATGCTTATATATAATAATAATGAAAATGGATGAGGTTGTTAGTGAAGCATCATTAACAAAATTATGAAAATGAGGATGTCTTCAATGAAGAAGAGTGTAACATCCCCCATTTTGAGGCTCAAAACTAAGTGCTACAGTTGCTGCAGTCATCCATAATATTAATTTTCGATGGCAAAATAGAACTATGTTAATCATATCAATAATATCAGAAGTACATGAATATGAAACTTTTCAAACACAATTTAGTAATAAAATTTCATATTTCACTTCACCAATAAGTTTTCATATTCATTACATAATCATATTCGATTCCACGTTCAAAGAAAATATAATAATAAAATACTCCAAGAGCGACATATGAAGAAATCCTCTTGATCGATCGGAGTCTAATACTTAACAATTACAACTTCTATCATTACATCCATACCAACAAAGTAATCGATTTAGCTGAAAATAAAAACTCCTAATAATAGCTAGCTTGACTCCTGCACGTCTCCAGAAGCTTATTCGTCTAACTGGAAAACCTACTCCCAGCCTACTCAAATGAGCACCCAAGATTTTAAGGGGAAAACATAACTTCCAGTTAAGCAAACAGTCTGGTGTGAATAATAATCTACCATCTCAAACCACAATAGATATATAGTGAGACCATGCCACTGAGCGGAATGAATTTTCCCCTCGCTAGTATCTTAACCAAAACATATCAACCATATATTGTGCTCCTACATTCACAATGGTTAGAACTGAATAAATAAATGTTTGCAATCATGATACATACAATTGACTACCATCCCAATTTTTTTGGCTACCCGTCTTAATTTTATCTGACTATTTGTCTTAACTTCAAATGACTATCTGTCTTACATTTATGTGGACTACCCATCTCATATGTAAACAATATATGGATTATCTATCCCCTACCATACGGACTACCCATCACATATATTTTAACTATCTAAAATTTTGTGGACTATCCATCACACATGTTTCATTCATTTTAAACTATGTGGGCTATCCATCGCACATATCATAGTTTTTCTAGGATGACTATGAACCCTTCTTTAACCAAATAAAGACTATCCATCTCAGGCATTATGTGGACTATCCATCATACATTTAATAGTTTTCCTAGGATTACTATGAACCCATCACTTTTCAATTTAATTCATAATTAATTTTATTCATCCAAGCGCACAACCTATGTCTATTGGTATCTCCAGTTAGGTTGAAAACCCCTTAAACTTATAGCATCTCATAATAATACACATTGGTATACCCAGTCTGTGTGATGTCGGAATCAAAAAATAAATGCCAAGGAGAATATAATTTACATTGGTGTCCCCAGTGAATAATGTCAAACTCATAAACTTATGGCATATAGAAATATAAAACGTTGGTATCACCAATGAATAATGTAGAAATCGTGAAGCATATGGCTTACCGCCATTAATATAGAAAAATAGAATACTTACGTTATTCATGCCACAATAATGATGTCAAACCTCTATAAAATGCAAGAAAAAAACTTAAATTAACTTAAGTATATGAAATTTTTATATCAAAATATAAGGTTGTCAACCTACTTAAGATATAGGCTATCCTGCCCTTAAACATAGTTTTAGTTAAAATTGAAACATGACAATCTCATCGGCAACGCCATATTTTTGACATAAAAGATATACGACATTAATGCCACACGACACTGTTGCCAAAAACAATAAAATACAGTATGCTGACATTGATTAACCCCGACTTCAAAACCTTATTTCAAAAACAATACTTGCCTCATCATTATAAGTATATCAAAAATGTTATATTTTGGCTACAATAAGTTGGTCAGTACTCTGACTAGATGCGCTTGAAAGTACGCTACTAGTTTCCGTGCCATCATTACCAAACAGTGAACTAACTTTTCTATGAATGGATACCAAACATCAAAATCTTTCAATCTTCTGTTTACATAATAAATGGGAATTTGAGTTCCATTATCCTCTCTAATCAGCATTGAACTAACTGCATGTTCTGAAACCGCTATATACAAATATAGGTTTTCTCCGTCCACATGGCTGGATAATATAGGGGGACTTTCTAAATCATTTTTTAATTCGTGAAAGGCTTTCTTACAATCCTCTCCCCATTCAAAATTCTTTTTTTAATCACATTGAAGAAGGGGACGCATTTATCAATAACGTTGGAGATAAATCTGCTTAGGGCTGCAACTCTACCATTCAAGCTCATTACATCTTTGCTGGTTTTAGGTTCTGCCATGTCTTTGATAGCCTGAATCTGGTCAGGACTGACTTCGATTCCTTGTTTGCTAACGCCGTAGACTAAGAATTTTCCAGAATGAACTCTAAAAAACATTTTTGAGGATTCAGTCTCATTTGTACCTTCGTAACACTTTGAATATTTCCTCAAGATCCTTAAGGAGATTTCCAATTTCATGAGATTTTACCAGCATGTCATCTACATAAACTTCCATATTTCATCCAATCTGCCTCTTGAACATTCTGTTGACTAATCTCTGATAAGTAGCTCCCACATTCTTTAGCCCGAAAGGCATTGCTTATTAATAGAAATTTCCTTAATTGGTAATGAAGCTTGTATGCTCTTCGTCTGGTTTGAACATGGGTATTTGATTATATCCTTAATATGCATCCACAAGGGACAATAGCTTATGACCACTAGTTGCAACAACTAACCGATCTATTTTGGGTAACGGATAACAGTCTTTTGTGCATGCTTTGTTCAGATCCGTATAATCAACAAATGTTCTCCTTTTGCCTTTTTCCTTTTTGACCAACACTGGATTTGCTAATCATTTCGGATAAAATACTTCTCAAATGAATCCATTCTCATGCAACCTTTTAACTTCCTCTTTCAAAGCATCAAATCAAACTTATCAAATTCTCTCTTCTTTTGTCGAATGGGGATCATGCTTGGATTAATATTTAATGCACGGCATATAACTAACGGATCAATTCCAATCATATCCGAGTGAGTCCACACAAATACATCTTTTTTTGCTTTGAGGAATAGATTTAACTCTGCCTTCAAATTGTCCTTCAATTCTTTTCCTACTATAACAATCTTTGTCGGATCGGCTAGATCAATACATATTTCATTGAGATCCTCTGTAGGTTTTATCCTTTCCGTTTTTCCTCGATAATTTAATTCTGTAACGATCTTACTTTCCTCTATTAAGTTGGCTTTATTCCTTTTCCTTTTTATTATTTTGCTAGATTTCATTATTTTTTCAAATGCTGGATATAAAAATCTATCATTTAAAGATTGAAAAACAGTAGAAGATTAATACTAAGAAGAATACTCCCTCTTATATTGATCAAGCGTTGTAAAGTACATCTCATGGGAGCTGAATTTTTCTCCATGGATAATGTCCCAACCCTTTTTTGTTAAGAATTTTACCATTAGATGTTTTGGCGAAACAAAAGCATTCACCTCATCAAGTGCAGGTTGGCCAAAGAAAGCATTATAGTATGACATTCAATTGATGATTATGAAGAGAGTTTCAAAGGTCCTACAGCATGGCGGTACTCCCATCTGCACTAGTAACTTCATTTGTCCTATTGGAGTTGATACGCTGTCATTGAACCCAAAGATAGGCTCAATGCTTGGCTCTAACTTGTCTTTAGGAACTCCCATTTAGTCAAAGGCATGTTTTAAAATAATGTTGAGAGCGCTCTCAGTGTCTTCAAGAATCTTGTACATTATAAAAAGTCCAATTTTGATCGTAATCATGAGGGGGTCATTATGGGGATGATGAATCCCTTTCTTCAGCTCTTGGGTAATAACAACAAAATAGGGCATTGGTACATCGAGTCGTGGAGTTTAAGCGGGGGCTCTTCCTGAATGAAGAACACTCCTTCTCCTGCTTCTTTAATGTATCTATTTCTGGTTCCCCTGCTAGTAACTACTGGGTGTGGCCCCTCATGGATTGCATCAATCCAATTCAATTGTAGGACTCAAGTTTAATGGTTCTTCTTCTTCTAAGATGTTGACAACATTATTAGGAAATTTTCATGGACCATCACTATTCCAAGGTGCCTTTTACTTGTCTTAGATGAATTCCTTTCATGGATTTGTCTCTGAATGATTCTCACCAACACCCACATTCATCAGTTTTATGGCCATTCACTTTGTGATAAGCGCAATAGTCGTCTCACTTTATCTGTTCAGGATAATTTCTAGCCTTGAACGAAGTCGGGAAGTTAACCTTCTCTTTGTTCGTAGCATATATATAGGACAATGGCTTGTTTAAAGCGATTAAACTAGTATTGGGCTCCTCCCACCTTGTTCTTTTGTGTCCTCAATTCGATCCTTATCTTCCACCCTCCATCCTAGAATTAACTTTCTTTTTTTCATAATATAATTCATTCATTCGAATGAATTTATTGACTTGGAAGTTTTGTGAATCCTTACACCTATGCAAGAAGAGTTCCTTCCAAAATGGTGTATTCTCTAATAGCCCAGAATGCACTGCTATGAGCTTATCCCTGTCATTTATATCTTTGGATTTTAGTTCTTCTGTATTGAATCTTATAAAGTAATCACCTAGTGATTCCCCTGCCTTTTCTTAATGTTTGCTAGAACGGTGTAACCGATGTTCAAATCCTTGCATATATAGAATTGGGCGAAGAATTCATAAGAAAAATATTTCCACGAGTAGATAGTCTTATCACGATATTGAAGGTACCATTTTGCGGCTGCCCCTTGAAGTGTTACCAGGAATAGTCTGCATCGAACTTCCCTAGAGGCATCATATAAATTCATTTGGCTCTCAAAAGCCATCAAGTGATCATCAGGATCGGTTGTACCATGATATTTCATGGTTGGGATCTTGACATAAGATTAGATGACCGCTGACATGACGTCATCTATGAATGGAGCTACTCATTTATTGTCTTTTTCTTGTTCATTTAAAGTTCTTTTCCCCTTTGCATTTAGTATATTCTTGACTACCTTTTCTATAAATCTTTCAAATAAGCTTTAGTCTCATAATAGCTTTTTCGGTTTGGGCTGTATTCTTTTGAGGTCAAGCTTCCATATTGCTCTAAAGATTTATCCAGTATCCTTCCTTGATGATCAACTTTAATTGGATTACAGTCTTTTTTCTTTGACGATGTCAGATCTATCTTGCTCTTGCGCTCATAGGTATAAGCTTTTAAGTTTCTTTTTGGGGAGACGACCTCATCTCCAGCTGTTGGTTTTGTAGTTTTGGAAGACTATTGAGATGGAGTTACTTTGAGAAGCCCTTGCATTTCTAACAATTGTTGCTCCAGATGCCTTATCTTGATTGCATTGTCGTCTGGTTGTGCTAGGGTTGATGGCTGTCCTTGCACAACTCCCTCCAAGTTGAAAGTTGGAGTAACAATTTCCTCTAAAGTTGTGGTATGTAATTCTTCTTCATCCATTCGACTAAAGCTTTTAAATTTCATTTTCCTACATCAAGTTAAACAGTCCACAATTAGTCTGTAAGGTAACCACAAGGGCGGAGGATCTGGCCCTCCTTCTATCGCCAAAAATGTTAATAAGAAATCTTGTCAACATCCCAGTGCTAAGTTGTTAACAAGAAATTTTGCTAACACCTCAAAGCAAAGTTTCAGAAGTGAACAATACCTTCGAAACTCCTTTCGAATGAGTTGATAGGGACAGAATGCCTTCATAAGGTGGCCTAATGAAAATATTAATTGCCGATAAGAGGACCAATCAATACTTTAAAATAAAAATTAGGAAGAGAACAACTCATTCATAACCTTTTTCGAGTGGGTCATTATAGCTATTCACATCCCCTTTAGAGTGTGCCGAAAGGATCATTCATATCCCCTTCGGAATTAGTCGAAAGGGCCATTCTGTTTTTAAGCAGGGAATCCACTTTCAAAATTGTAGTTATGGTTGCCGTGGTAGGGACATCTTCGAGAGGGATTATATGTTTTGGAATATCCATGCTCCTTTCGAAGATATCCAACCAGCAAACATTACTTAATATTCATATAGTAAGCTCCTTTTGAAATCCCTTTCAATCAAGTCGAACGAGTCCTTGTTCTTTCAAAAGGCATTAATACACAATATATAAAATTGAAATTCAATATGTAATGGAATCGTTTCTTGGATAGATGTATAAGTTCAATGAACTTATTAATATCAAATTATCATCATCACGTCAATTTGATATTTGATATTACAAAACAAGATGATTATATGATTTGAAATCACAATGTCTAAGTTGATTTTATAGCATTGCATAAGTAAAATAGGGGTTAAGAAAATAAGTGAGCATCATGTGCAATTGGTCATTAGTCAAGCTAATGGCGGAAATTTTCTTCCTCTTATTCAAAATCGATATTTGATCCTTTCTCCCCTCGTTTTCATTTATCTAAATTGGATTACAAGTAAGAGAATTTACCCCAAATTGATTTAGGATTACAAAAGTTTGATTTTGCTATGAAGTAAGAAGGTGAATTCAAATTCGATCCCCAAACTTGGACCCGTAGGATCGTATTTATAAATGTAGGTTGACCCCCTTCTACATATATCCTTTTGAAGCGGTCAAAAGGCCTTTCGCATTTATCCTTTCGCCTTCATCCTTTCGCTCCCATTGCTTTGAAGGCAGCTCCTAAGGTATCTTAGTAGGCTTCCTTTCGCCTTCATCAATAGTGTACTAGCAATGGATGTGGTTCTAAAATTCCCAATATTGCTTTCGTGTTCCTCTGAAACTTTTCGACTCCTTCGAAAGGTATGTAGGAAAGGGTCAGGGTTTCCTATCACATTATTTTGATGTAAGCAAAAGCACACTAAAATTCATCTTCTCCTTTGAAACCTCCCTTGGCTAGCTTGGTTTGTTGTTAACCATGAAGAGTGATTATTTGAGTGGATAAGGAGCTTTTTGTATAGTTTTGATAGGATTAGTAGACAATGACTGGATCATTGAGAAAGGTCATTTGACTTCATATGGAATTTTATTTATGATTATGGAAAGTTCCAATCATTTCAAAAGGCTTATTCTGGCTTTCGAAAGGTGCACATTGGTAAAATATTTTTAAATGGAAGATTGACAACAGTGAAACCAACTATTTCGAAGAGTTTGGTTCTTATGTGTTAGCCTGTTGTCCAATACCTTTGAAAGGTGTTTTGAACCCATATTAGGCTCTCTCATATATGTGGATTCAACTGCATAGAAAGATCTTGCTAAGGCGGAAGGGTAGCTTTGCTTTCCCTTCTAATTCTTCGAAAGCTCTTGTTTCACTTGACACTTGTAAATGATCAGGTGCTTGCAACTCCATTCTAGCCTCTTCGAAAGCTATCTTAATGCATTCAAGACATTATTTTTGAATTATGGTAGAACCATTGTCTTTAATTCATGTGGGGCTTAACACCTTTTATGAGCCTTCTTTCATGCCTTTATTCTTAAGAGAATTTTATGGTTAACATTTTGCCTCCCTTTTTACGAAAGAAGCATTTGTTCTTTAGGACAAAATTTTAATAGCTTTCCTTTTGCACTTTTCCATCCTTAATGACTTCAGTTCCCTACAAAGTTCAAAGTAAATAATGTTCTCAATCGTTTATTCAAAAATTTATATATAAAAATATGCTCAGCAATTTGTTTGTAATATAATTGAAGATAATAATTGAACTTCTGAATTCTAAGCCTGGAAACAATGAAACTTAGTTGACCATTATTTGAAATTAATAAGTGATAAGAAATCCACAACCGTATATGATTGGAGAACAGAAAATCCTGTCTGGTAATAATAGAAGTCTCACCATCCAAATTTGGTAATATTAAATGAAGTTTATAAACTAAACCCTCGTTATATTGATAAAAGACTATGCATATAGTCTAAATCTAACTTTTAATAATTGAACTCCAGGAGTTTTCTTTTATAATAACAAGTGGCTAGTAATAAAAAGCCATAAACTATCATCTAGAAATAAGTCATTGAAAACCATTAATCCTTATTTGGGGGTAAATAATGGGTATTTAGAAACCCTATTGGAAACAATAATAATAATCCTGAAACCGAGATTCAGATGTTGATAAGTGTTATTCGAAAGTTAGTAGTAGTAAACTAGTGATCCTGATTCAGGTATTAGTAAGAGAAACTCGGAGTTTTAACCGAAGACCAGAAATCCATCGAGATCTCAATATTAACTGCACTGAAACCCATATCCGGGCATTAACAAATGAAATCCAAAAATTAGTAACAATGTACCTGAAACCCAAATTCGGGTATTAAAAATTGTTGTCCAGAATCCCATGATAAAGGTCTTAATAATGGAGGTCCCAAATCCCATATTCGAGAATTAAAAAGTGGGATCCATAAATTAATAATAAGAGATCCAAAACACTAACCCGTGTATTGATAATTGAAGTCCATAAGTCAATAATAAGAGCCCGAAACCTAGATTCGGGTATTAATAACTAAAGTCTGGAAATCAATAATAAGTGACCCGAAACCCAGATTTAGGTATTAATAAGTAAAGTCCAGAAATCCTCTTTTGGAAGTCATTCAAATGTTGTAGACTCTTATTTGAACCTCCTGTTCTACATCGCCCTTTGGGTTTTCATTCCTTTGTCATGTGCCACCCTTCAGGCTTCGTGTCGTTGTTTGATAGGCTGCTTCTTTGGCTTGGATGTCTTAGTTTGTTGTCGTTGTCATTTGATATGCTGCTTCTTGAGCTCGGACGTCTTAGTCCGTTTTTGTCTGGTGCACCTGGTTAGCTTATCCACAAGCAGGACCCATGGACTTACCCAACCTCCCTCTAGGCTGCGCACCAGCTAGGCCTTATAAGAGGGACTGAAGGCTTTTTCGGTGCCTTGGTAAGGCAATAGGGTGGTAGGACCAAGGGCTTACTTCGTCCTCCCTCGAGGAGGTGCCTTGACCTGGCCATAGCATGGCACGATTAAGGGCTTGTTGATGCTTTAACCTAGCCATAGCGTGGCACGGATAAAGGCTCACTCTTACCTCCCTCCAAGTTGCAAACATCTGTGGATGCAAGGATATAGGTTGGAGGGATCCAACTGGAATCCTCAAAATATTTAACTTGTTTTTATATCCTGTGATATGATTATTTGATAATCTGTGATAAATTATATTGGTAGTTGAAAATATTGGATGCTATGGTTTGATTGAATATCCTGAGTTATCAAAGATATATAGATGAGATTTTTGAAGGAAAATAAAAGAGAAATTTTTAAGTAAAATAATTATAGAGAATTTGGATAAATTAAAGAATGAATTGGAAAAGGATAAAAGTTGATTTTTAAATTCTTATAAATAAATTTCCAAGTATGGTAAAGGAGATTTTTTAAATAAATGGGAATAAATGAATTTTTAAACTTAAATTATATTATTTAATGGAATAAAAAGATTTATTTTAAATTCAAAATTCAAATGGTTTAGGAAGAAGTAAAAGAAGAATTTTGAAATAAAGTACGAGATTTGTATTTTCAGTTTAAATAAGATTTTAAATCATAATAAAGGAGTGGAATCTGGAAATTAATGGATTTTAAAATAAATTTGGGCAAGTAAAGGAATTTATCTTAAAATTGGAGTTAGATTTGAAAATTGAATTGGAAACTGATTAAGTGTTGAAACGATGATTTAAAAGGAGGATAAGACTATGGACTTTATAAAAAGGGTTTAATAAGTGAAATGAGATATCAATGGATATTTGAAAGTATAAATTCTTGAAATTTATAAACGAATGGGTAATTTGTATTAAAAATAAACAGTGGTTTACTTTTAAAGGTATGAAAAAAAGTGTATTTCCCTGAAAAGCCAAGAATGTTTTCAAAGCAAATTTTTAAATATAAGTTAAAAGTTTTAAAGTTGTTTTAAAAGAATGTTTTTGACAAATTATTATTTAATTTGTTTAAAATTTTAAAGGTAAATATTTATTAAATTAGTTATAGTATTGATAAATTTTAAAGGGTTAATTGGTATTATGATTTAAAAAGATAATTATTAATATTTATATTTTATAAACTAGTTTTATTTTAAAGATAACTAGGCTAAAGTTTTTATTTGAAAACTTGTATATAATTTCATAATTTTTATTTTTATTATTTGTTTTGGCTTATGTTTTACTTGAGAATTTGTAGAAATTTTCATAGTTAGTATTTTAAATAAAGTGTTTTAAATAGTTTTTATTTTAAGTATTTTAAAGTATATATTTTTGGATAAAGTAATTTAAATTATTTTAAAATCTAAACTATTTAAACTTGGAGATTTTCAGTGGGAATAAACAATATTTGGAAATTTATTCCGCGAGAGAAAAGTGGTTTGAAAACTTTTTCAAAGTGTTGAAGTGTAGAAAAATATCCTGCGAAGATATTTTGAAATCAATAATTTGGAAATCATTAAGGCCTGATGATTGTTTGTGAATGTTATTTGATAGTTAAATAATCGACTATCAATATTGGCTAATGCACTGATCATTTTGAAGAGACTAGGATCAGGATTAATTTCCTGAAAACCACTTCAAACCAGTTTGAACGTTTCCATGTGGAAGACAGGAGCTTGGAGTCGAAATGGAGCAGTGAAGTGCAAGGGTTAGCCGCTACTAATCTTGAGGGTGATTCCAAAATGGATGTAGTAGGAGTAGTACTTTGGGTTCCGTTCGGACCCGGAACGGACTTGTATGGACGAATGCTTTTAGAACATCGTCAGGAGGGCGATGAGCATTCTAAGTGAATATGTGCTAAAAAGATAACGCATAGCCTCGAGCCTCATCAATTGGGAATGGAAAAAACAAGGGAGCTGCATGCAAGGATAAGTGGCTAACAACCAATTAGGGTAAGGTCATTCCTGTCTAGAGGTCCCTTTTATTCGGCTGTATGGGCGGTTGTTAATCCCAACTGTGGGGTGATCTTATTGGGACTATCCAGTAAGGTGTAGTTCCGGTCTTGTGATTCAGGGGATCAGGGTGGATCCTAGGTATGGTGATCTAGGCCACGTACTTTGACGGGTGGTACCCCAGTAGCCCTGCCATTGATGGAAATCCATTCTCCCTACGTGCCTTTACGGTTTTGTTTGTAGAACCCACTTTGTGGCTAGTATTGCTGGAATTTAATAAATGTAACAATTTCCTCTATTTGAATACGTATTTGTATATAGATACTATTATAATATCGGAGGATTTGATAAGAATGTTTTGGTTATCATAAGGTAAAAACCCGACATGTTTATTTGTGGCGTGGTCGTACGAGATACCATTGATTTCAAAGGATTTTGAAAACTTTAATAATCCAATTGGGTGTGTTTTCTTACGTTGGTTTTCCAGACTGACTCGGGTATTATTTAACTATAATGGTTGGATTAGACCGAGTATTATGGATATAGGAAAGGATGCTATGGAGCTTAGGAGATGAGCTGGATGGCGAGACGTATCGCACGTATTTGATGAACCCTCTACTGTGTTTGATTAACTGCAATAGTCAGTTTTGTGAGGACAGGATATGATAACTTTCCAGTTGTGTGCTATGAATTTTATTGTACTCTGATGATGTAATTCAAAAATAGATATAATTCTTTTTGTTTTAAATATTTGTCATTTATCTATTATATATAGTTCCGCTGTGATTGTGAGATTCTGATATTGTTTTTCTATTTCTTCTTCTACCTCCTTCTTCTTTGACCCTAATGGTTTGTATTTCCGTTCACTTTGAATTGATATATTAGAGAATAGTGTTGACTCAAGGGGTACGGGTTTGCGGACTGTTACACCAACTTTGCTAATGAATATGCCTGAGAGTTTTCTCCCTTTGGGACTTGGTTTATAAAAATATATTCAAATAGGCGAGCATTTTCAACACTTTCTTTACATACAAGGATAGTTTGGCATCCTCGGTCTAATATACTTGCTTTATTTAATTTACCATTAGTTGATAATCACTAAAGACTTGAATTCATGGGATCTTTAGCTCCAAGGCTAGAGTCAATCCTGCTACTATTGATTCATATACGTTATTTGTTGTAGGGAACCTAAACTTCGTTGCGTAGTGTAGACGGTGCCCGTTTGGTGTTATTATAACATATCCAGCCCTGGCTTCCTGCTTATTTGATGTGCCATCCACAAATAACTGCCGTACGGGTTTTTGATCATTTTCTTTCTCTGATTGTTCTTTAACAAAGCTTGTACATTCATTGATAAAGTCTGCTAAAGCTTTCCCTTTACTTGCCGCTCGTGGCTAATTCAATGTCATATTGACTAAGTCCAGTCTTCCACTTTACTAGCCTCCCTGAAGTCTCAATTTTACTGAAAACATGTTTGAGTGGAAAGTTAGTCAGTACTTTGATTGGATGCGCTTAAAAGTACGCTCTAAGTTTTCGTGTCGTCGATATCAAACAGTAAACTAACTTTTCTTTGACTAGATATCGAACCTCAGCATCTTTCAATCGTCTGCTTAAATAATAAATGGAAAGTTGAGTTCCATTCTCCTCTCAAATCAGCACTAAACAAACTACATGTTCTGAAACCGCCATTTACAAATATAGGCTTTCTCTATCCATGGGGATGGATAATATATGAGGACTTTCTAAATGAGTTTTTAATTCGTGGAAGGCTTTCTTACAATCCTCTCCCCATTCAAAATCCTTTCTTTTCTTAATCACATCGAAGAAGGGGATGCATTTATCAATCATCTTGGAGATAAAGCTTCTCAGGGCAGCAACTCTACCATTAAAGCTCATTACATCTTTGCGGGTTTTAGGTTCTGCCATGTCTTTGATAGCCTGAATCTGGTTCGGACTGGCTTTGATTTCTTGTGCGCTTAAGATATAGCCTAAGATTTTCCAGAATGAACTCCAAAAGAATATTTCTGAGGATTCAATCTCATTCGATACCTTCATAATACTTTGAACATTTCCTCATGAACCTTAACGTGATTCACAGCATCATGAAATTTTTCTGGAATGCCACCACATAAACTTCCATATTTCGTCCAATCTGCTCCTTGAACATTATGTTGACTAATCTTTGATAAGTTGCTCCTGCATTCTTCATCCTGAAAGGCATTGCTTTGTAATAGAAAATTCCCCAATCGGTAATGAAGCTTGTATGCTCTTCGTCTAGTTTGAACATGCATATTTGGTTATATCCTGAATACGCATCCATGAGGGACAATAGCTTATGACCACTAGTTGCATCAACTAACCGATCTATTCTAGGTAACGGATAACATTCTTTTGGGCATTTTTTGTTCAGATCCGTATAGTCGACATATGTTCTCCATTTGCCATTTTCCTTTTTCACCAACAAGGATCTGCTAACCATTTTGGACAAAAGACTTCTCGAATGAATCCATTCTCAAGCAACCTTTTAACTTCCTCTTTCAGAGCATCAGATCCAACAGTATCAAATTGTCTCTTTTTTTGACAAATGGGGGTCACGTTTGGATTGATATTTAATGCACGACACATAACCGACGAATCAATTTCGATCATATCCGAACGAGTCCGCACAAATACATCTTAGTTTGCTTTGAGGAATTGATTTAAATCTTCCTTCAAGTTGTCCTTCAATTCTTTTCCCACTCTAACCATCTTGGTTGAATCAACTTGATCTATACATATTTCCTCGAGATCCTCTTTAGGTTTTATCCTTTCTGTTTCTTCTCGACAATCTAATTCTATAACGATCTCACTTTCCTCTGTTGAGTTGGCTTCGGTCCTCTTCCTTTTTCCCCTAGATTAGAAGTACCTTCCAAACACACGTTTATTTATTTTATTAGATTTCATTTTTATTTCACATGCTGGATGTAAAATCCATCATTTAAAGGCTGAAAAACAGTAGAAGAATACTCCCTCTTATATTGATCAAGCGTTGAAAAGTACATCTCACGGAAGCTGAATTGTTCTCCGTAGATAGCGCCCTAACCCTTTTTAGTTAAGAATTTTACCATTAGACATATTGGCGAAATAAAAGCTTCCATCTCTTCAAGTGTGGGTTGGCCAAAGATAGCATTATAGTGTGACGGTTGATTGATGATTACGAAGAAAATTTCAAAGGTCTTGCAGCATGGCAAAACTCCCATCTACATTAGCAACTTCACTTGCCTATTGGAGTTGATCCCTTGCTACTAAACCCAAAGATAAGCAAAAGGCTTGGCTCTAGCTTGTATTTAGGGGAACCCATTTGATCAAAGGCTTGTTTGAAAATAATGTTGACTGTGCTCCTAGTGTCTATGAGAATCTTGGACACTGTAGAAAGTCTAATTTGGGCCATAATCATGAGAGGGTCGTTAATGGAATGAAGCAAATAAAGATAGAATGGAATCTTACATAAATGGAAAATGATATATTATTTCAACATATAATCCTTACAGTGGAAAATTTTAAAACACATTTATTAGAGATTATCTCAATATTAACATGGACATTTGTAAATATATGTCCTTACAAATGCGGAATACGAGTGTGGTGGAAATGGATAACAATCTTCAAAAAAATCTTCTAACTCCATGCTCTAAGCTCTTCCAAAATGCTCTAAACAAAAATTGACTACTAAGCTGTGTGGAAAAATAAGGCCCCTAGAGTTTAAGGGAAAAGAAAAATAAACTCTGGATCAATCATGTGACTGGTGTGAGAAACTCAAAATATGAGTATTTGGAAGCAAAGATTATTTCATAAGATCACGCTACACATAAACACAGAACATGTTTTTACTTTATGATAATCAAATCATTCTACGTAAAATCTAGTTATATTATTTTTTAATGACATTCCTTGAAAACCTTCCAAATAAAGATATTCAAATAGCCGAAATTGGTACATTGGTTAAATTTGACGGCATAATAGATTTGTAGTTGTTATCATTAGAAATCACTTCAACTTTGTCGAAACCATATATAAAGAAGGATTCACAAAGAATGATAACAATAAAAAAACCTTTCAAAAGAGTCAAAGGTATGCCTAAGCAAAGTGTTGGATAAGCAATGGACTTTGGAAGAAGTCGAAAGGTGATGAGGCCGTCTTCCGAGTCAGTTAATTCCTTTCGAAACAGATGACTTCGCATGCATAAAGGGGGGGTTTCATATGAGTTAAGAAGCGCCTTTCGAAGGTATCAGATAACAAGATTCCATATATGTGTCAAACCTTTTGAAGAAGTGATTTTCGCCATTATTTGCCTTCCGCATAAGAATATTTGGCCAAAAATACTCTTTTGAAAGTGTAGATCGGCTTTTCGAATTAGTTGAAACCATCCATAATTACAAAGGAAAGCTTACTTGAGTCCAATAAGTATTTCTTGAACATCCTTTCCTACTTGCAACAGCACGACAACAATGAAGTGGAGGGGGCATCCATACCTTTAGATGGAGTTGAAAGCACTCAAGTTCCATTTAGAAGCAAAGATAGAAGGGCGCCCTGAATTTAGCAGCAATGAAAGGACATTAATGTAGCTTTTAACTAAGTCGAAAGGACCGATTCAAAAATGTCCAACCTATGCCTATAAATAAGTCACTAGGGGTATTATTTGAGGTCCAATTTCATTCACTCAATACTTGTTCTTTCTTTAGTTTGTAAGCCTTCAGTCTAAAATCAAGTTAGAAATTTTACTTCTTTGTATTACTTAAGCTTCTTGTATTCAAGAAAATTACTATTAAAGCAAATATATGGCGTTTTCGAATATATTGATTGATATGTTGCTTCTATATGGTTCTGGTTATGGATTACTTGTATCAATTCAATTGAAAGGTTACCTTTCGAAGGAGTAGAAACCTATCTATTCAATTAAACCCTTAGATCCGTTAAGACCCAACCTTTAGTTACTTCAATCACTTCGACAGGAGATTTTGAAAGGATCTTAAGCTAATTCAACTAATTCGAAAGGTAATTTCAAAGGAGTTCCAATTGGCTCGACCATTTCAAATGGCTGTCTAGAAGGAGTTGCAATTGCCTCGAACTTTTCGAAACGTGGTTTCAAAGGAGATCTAAATAACCTTGATTGATTGGAAAAGGATTCAATAGAGTTTAAAATACCTTTGTCGGTTCGATTGGTGGTTTTGAAAGGTTCACTTACACTTCAAACTTTGCTTTGGGTTACTAACAAGATTTCTTGTTAATGTTTTTGATGCTTGAAAGAGGGCTCGAACCTCTGCCCTTGTTGAATTCCAACTTTATTTTCCTCTTACCTTATTTTATTCCAAGCTTACCTACCATAGACTTTACACCACCATGCATTGCAAAATTAGAAAGTCTGAGCAAGGATCATCATAGCCACACTCTATTGGATTCTCTTATTGAACTATTGAATATTCTAAACTATATCTTGAGCAAATGTTAAGATTGGAAGCTTTAAGGATCATAAAGAAAAAGAGAGCTGAATCTTATGACCTAGACAAGTGGAGCTCAAACCACTTTCGCACTGGATCTACACCCATCTTTGCTTTATGGGGAACAAAACATAAGAGTGATAATTTTTTTGATCAAATGTAGAAAACAATTCAATTCTATATCAAAGGCGCTATCTTTGAAAAACGGATGATTGTTGATTACTACACCTTTGCACAAAAATGGCACCAAGCAACAAGCGGAACATTACATACATATGAGCTTTAAAGGGTTTTGGAAAGGTAATTGGTCGTTTAGGGTGAAGCTCCTGAATCAAGCAATAAAAAATCCATAAATCATCTTCGAAAGACAAGTTTCAAATCGAGACTCCCTAAGGATTACAACTTGACTACGTCAATTGAAAACATCTATGTATTAACAAGGGAAGAACTTAACTATTGGCCATCCAAAAAGAAAAAGCCCAAGTATGAAAGGAATCGGGAAGGATCCTACTACCACTATCACATGATGAATGGACATGAAACAAATCAATGAAGACAAGTGGAAGGAATGGTTATCAACTTTTTCAAACAAGGGAATAGATTTATAAAGAAACACTAGAAAAATTAAATAAAGAACTTTTTAAAGAGAATCAACATGGTCTGGAGTAAAATTCTCCTTAATCTTGGAAATTACGTTAAACGATTATAAGCCTTTGTCTGTGCCGAGTTGGTCAGGTCAAAGCGCCTCCTGGAGGGAGATTATAATAAACCTTTATCCATGCCATGCTATGGCAAGGTTAAAGTATCTACAATCCCTTGTTCGCATCACGCTATATCCAGATCAAGGCGCCTCTTGGAGGAGGGATGGAGTAAGCCCTTGGTCTCGCCATGCTATAGCCTGGCTAAGGCACCGACCAACCTTCAGTCCCACCTATAAGGCCTGACTGAAGCACCTCTTAGAGGGAAGATGGAGTAAGCCCTTGGGCCTACCATGCTATGGCATGGAGAAGGCACCGAACAAGCCTTCAGCCCCCTTATATGGCTTGGTTGGAGCACCTCCTGGATGGAGGTTGGGTAAATCCTTGGGTCCTGCTCGTGGATAAGCTAACCAAGCGAAGCAGACAACAACGGACTAAGACATCCAAACCCGAGAGGTGGTACACCACACAATAACAACATACAAAGTCAAAAGGATGACATGTCAAAAGAATCAAAACCCAAAGGGTGGTGCAAAACAAAAGGATAGCTTAAGAATCTATAGCCTTTGACTGATTTGCAAAAGAGAATTTCTGGACTTCATTAATACTCGAATTTGGATTTTGGGTCTCTTATTATTGATTTCAAATCTTTACTTATATATGAATCTAGGTTTCGGGTCTCTTACCATTGACTTATGGACTTCACTCATTAATGCATAGATCTAGGCTTCACTCATTAATGCCTAAATCTGGGCTTTGGTACCTCTATTATTGAGACCTCTGTTATGAATTTCTGGTCTTCTAGTTATTATTGTATCTATCTTACTTATACCCAAATTGGGGTTTAGGGTCTTATATTACTAACTTTTGGATGGTTCTTATCAATACCCGAATCCGAGTTTCAGATCTTCTATTATTTCCAGATAAGGTTTTCTGGACTCATATTAGTTGTTCAAATGAAAGTTCCTAGTCTTCTATGATTTATTTCTAGATTATGATCTCTGGACTTTTTTATTAAACGATTATTCTTGGTCTTCTATCAATTTATTTTAAGAAGAGGAATTTTAAACTTCTATTAATGCCAGACTTAGATTTTTGGCCCTCTATTATTAATTCCATAGTTATATTTCTGGAGTCAGATTTCTACTCTTTTGTTACCATTATCATAGTTAGATCTTAGGAGTCCTATTCGTTTCTAACTGTGGAATTTTTCTTCGCTTATTATTTCACATGATAATCCGTTAACTACCATTACTTAGATTTTTTTTTTGGAATTTATATCAAGATTCCTCATAATATTATCAATAATATGAAGAACCACCAAATATATTGTTGCGTAAATTTCAAATTAATGACAAGAAATGTTGTCTACTTTGTACTTTTTTGGAAAACAAGATCAATAAGGAAGACTGAAGGAGTTAACAAATACAAAAACCATATTCAAAATTATTAGGAAGCGAATTCAGAAACAACATTATAGTAAAAGAAAAGGCTACAAACTAGGTGATATTTACATAATTTATAAAATTATATACAAGTATATAGCATAAGTGTATGTTTCATAGATCCTGGACAAACTTATCTAGATTCTCGGCAAATAAAGGATCGATAATATGATGAATCGTTATACATAGAATTTTTTTAATCTTCTTTACATCCGCATCATCAATGGACTCAATGTGGTCTTTAGAGAACGGTTGAATGCTTTGTTGGCATCTTCAAGGGTCTTGTTTTGCTTATCTAAATCGGCGACGTGCTTTTGGAGAAGATATGTTTCATGTTCAAGTTTTTGAATTCTAGCTGCATACTCATTAATGCGTTGTTAATATATCACTTTCTATTGGTCGTCGAAATATCTCATCATTTCAAAGTTGACTTTCCTATACCATTCACCTATTGCCTTCTTGTCTAAACCTAAGGGTGGATTAGTCGTAGCTGGAATTTTTTGAATTGCTAGAGATGAAGACCTTGTCGATTTCACAACAGATGAGGTGACTTGAGAAGTTGGTAAATTAATATTTCAAATGTCACCTCCCATGATAAATTCTAAGGAATTGCACTGAGCTTAACTATCTTTTAATTTGATCTCCAAATCGATCACCTGTTGAAAAAGCTTAGACATCTCATGATCAAAGTCGATTGACGAGCTTAATTTAACTTGGCATTTCAATTGGGAAACTGTTTCATCTTTATTCTTGATGTCCGCTTGAAGACTAGAAATCCGATCACTAAGTTCTCCAATAATCGCCTTTTGAACTGAAAAATTTCTTATGCCTTTCCAACGCCTCAGTATTACCTTGAAGTCGGGTGGACAGAGGATCATTAAATAGGTTTTTCTTCTCAAGATCTGCTACCAACTTATATCCAATACTAATAAAGTGAGATAACGGATCTGGTGGCAGAGGCGTGATAGCTAATTGTAATTTCTATTCAAATAAACAAAAATCAAATTAATACCCAAAGAACAAATTTCTTTATTACAACAGTAAAAATTATAACTCAAAAAGAAATAAAGCAAAGGGTACAATATAGATGTTATAATCAAATACATGTTTGCCATATCACACTTAGAGTTTATAAACAGCATTTTTAGCTTTATTCAAAGAGTTAGCCGAAAGAGCAATGGACAAGTCAAAAGTGGTATTAAATCCCTCTAGGGTAATAACTAGGGGGCACTTGCTATAATCCCATTCTCAACTAAAGGACTATCATGACCACAAATCAATTTTGTATGATATATACGAATTTCCTTAAGGAGCTCTTTTTTTCTATGTCTAGAAAATCAAAACGAAGGCGGGGATATTGCATATAAACCAGTTGAAGATCTCTAAGAAAGAAATATCTAGCCAATCTTAAGGATTTCAAGAGCGAAGCCTTTTCTAAGTAATCTCTTCTTAATTTGACATATTTTCCTAAGTAATCTCTAGAAACAAGGCTGCTTATGAGACATTTATTCTGTAATAACGTAATAACAAACGACCAAATATAAACAAAAATAATATAGAAAATTCACAAATCAATATTATTACATGATTACAAATATTCTTCTGGTTCGTACAAAACTGGTTTTTTGAATAACTCGAAAATGAATTTATCCTTATAATATTTGAGTTTTTCCGAAGGCAATTCACGAGGGAAAGAATTGACCCGCGGTAAATTCCAGGAAGCCCCTGGATGAAGATCAAATCCAAATTCATCTAAGTATCTCCTATGTAGATATCTAAGTAGACCTCCACTTACATCACCAAATATGAAAATCACCAATTGAATGTCGACAATAAGCTTTATATAAGAAGTCTACCAGGATATCTCTATCCTCAATCAACATCCAAAAGAGTGTTATCAATTTCCTGTTCTCCTCTAGGAGCTCACCATAACGAAGGCGTGCCCTTTTCAGTCGAGGGGCCACTTCTTGATCTTTAAAAAATGCTAACACTACAGTGCTTTTCTTAAGCTTACAATACTTGTCAAAGAGTGAATTATGTTCTTTTAGTTGTTTATCTAATACCCTATACAGGCTATTTATTTCCGCCTGTTTTCTTTCAAGCTTGGTTTTATAAAGTTGAATGGATTTCTTCTTTATCTAAAATAGAAAGATATCAGCTACTGTTATTTTGAAAGTGAAAGCTATTTGGACAGAAAATACCATACCTGAGAAACGGGAATTGAAGATTGTGGGGTCTACTTTTTGCCCTCTTAATCTCTGACATCAATATTGGCTTCTTTTTCATGCAGATTAGAAGGCTCAAGAAGTTCCATCTGACTTGCTTCATGGGCTCTGTGATCAGGGATGACTTACTTTGAAGCCCTGGGAATATCATTACCATCCCCTCCATGAGAACCATCATGATCACCTCCGCCGCTGCCAGAACCCTAACCTTTATCTTCATTATCACGATTATTATCGTTATTGTCATCGTCGTTTCCACCTTCCTCAATGACGACTTCATCATCCTCATCATCGTCCTCCTTGTCAGAGTCAGAACCTCCATCAAGGGATTTCAAATGATAAGAGTTTTGCAGCATCAATTTCTTCTCTCTCAGGAACCTCGATCCCTTGCTCTATTTCTTTGATTTTATCCATGAATCTTTTGACCAACACGGGATCGAGTGAGGAGAAGCTTAAGTCTAGATACTTCTCTATATTGTTAGAGTAAGCCAGCATGAAAGCGTCCTCATAAGAATTCATGATGATGTCATTAAGAGAAGTGCTCAAAAATTGTGACACCTTTTGTTTGGCCTCAGAAATTGTTTTGATGGCCATAGTTAAAGAATTTTTCTTCTTCTCCAACTTCTTCTTGGAATAAGTGCATTTCTTTTTTAGAGAAGATTGTTTAGTAATTATCCGGCCTTTTCTTCCTCTGACTCTTTTAGAGTCATTTTTAAAGCCAAAACCTCGTCGAACAATATTTGTTTATCCTTCCTCTCCTCAGTAAGTGTATATTCCGCTTGAACAAGTGAAGTGCTCAATCTTTCATGTTCCCTCACTGCACTATCCTTAACAGTAGTAAGGGAATTAATATGGTTACTTAGAGTTAGACTTCTTCTTTAAGCTTAGATGTCTCGACAGAAGATTTTGAAATGTTCTCTTGGATGGAGTACCAGCTTTAAGAAATCTAAATGGAAAAGTACAACATGAGTCAAAATTTAGTGTGAAATAGTATAAGAAGTTCAAGAAGTACAAAACATACCAAAAGTTGTTTCTCAATGAGGGATCGACAGTGACTTGTAGAATCGAGTACAGAGAAAGGCGATTGAATAGAGGTGAATGAGGGAGAGTTCATAATTGATTGAACAATCTTCTCAAAGTCGTTAGAAGAAACCGGTGTTGGGGGTCTAGAGGGGTTCAACTCCTAAGAGGGAGTCGAAGTGCCTAAATCCTTTTGCATCTACTCAATGATGTTGGGAGAATCGGATGCAACAATGTGGGACATGAAGTCTTCCTTTGAAAGAGTTATTCTGGGTTAGTCAGCAGTAGCATCAAGAGTAGGACTCTCTAGAGTTTTGCCTACATTACCATATTTACCCACTTTTGGAGGAAGAGAAGATTGGACATTAGTAGTTTTAATTTTCTTGAGAGAAGGACTTGCTGTAGTCATTCCGTTTAATTTTCTTTTAGCGATCATCCTCGACCTAGGAATGGCTTAGGTCAGAGCTGAAGCGCTAGATTCAGAAGTTGGAGGGAGTGGATCTTTTGTGGTTAACTCGGCGGGAGGAGAAGCTGATAGAATCCGAAAAGCATAGATTAGAAAAGTAGTCTAAAGAATAAAACGACGACAAGTTATAAACGATATATAAAAGTTTGCAAGGCCGGTCATGACAAATCGAAGACAATGGTTAAAAATTTATGGGGCCCCCCAAAGGTAGGAAGCGCTTTCCCTTGGAAGTGTGTTGGACAAGAGGAGATTATCCTAGAATCCTCTAGCTTACTAGAAGGAGAGAATGTTTTTGAAGATTGTTTGGGGTCAATAATGTAAGTCCATTGCCAGTGCTACCAGAAGCAGCAGTTAGAAACTTCACAATTTCTTCTCTTCGTCGTCAAGATCTTTGCATGGCCTGATAAGAAAATGTAATTCAGCAAAAATGAGTAATTTAATGACAAATTAAAATACTTATCAACTTAGGAGGAGATGAGAAAGCTCCACTAATATTTGGAAAACATTTGACATAAAAGAATTGCGTCTCCCAATCATTAAACTTGTTTACTCCCTCAGAAATTAACTTTTTGTGTGGACTAGCTCTAAAGATTTGGCTATTTAAGTTGTTGAGCTTGACAAGACGCACCAAATAATTAAGAACTTCAGCACTTAGTAATGGAATGCCTTACTCTAAAGCCATAAGCTCTAAGGAGACAAGATACGTATATACATTTGGCGTTAATTGAATAGGGGCTACACCCATGTAACTTAAGAATCTTGACAAGAAATCAGGGAATGGGATAAAACCGCCATGCCAGATGTGGATGATATAAGGGAATGTCTTGAAATAGCTTCCACTCCTATAATTCTGAAGTTGCTAAGAATTGCGTCAACTTCTTCCTGAGAAGATACAATTGAATGTCTTGAAATGGCTTCAGTCTTTTTTGGCGAAGATTCTGGTTCTGAAGCTATATCCATTTCTGATGTCTTAGAAACTCTTTTTAAACCCCTAATCCTGCCAGGTGAAATCATTTTATTAAAGTTATAATTTTATTCATTATTAACACCTTTCGAAGATGTCGAAAGCCTATTGCAATGATTCAAATATCTACTAAGTCATATAGTTCTATACCTTCGAAAGGGTGTAAAAATTAATGAGAATCATGAGATTCATCAAGCTTTCGACAATGAAAAAATGGAAGATGGAATACAGGCACATAAACACACCCTTGAACAATGTCGAAAGCCCAGAATTTTATTTACTATTAATAGGTGCAACTATCCCTGTAATACTAATTTGAATATATACATTATTGAAACTATTAACAACTTTCCCCAATCAAGTCAAATAAACCTTTCGACAATGTCAAACCCCACAGATTTTACTTTACCTAAAAAAATATAAATATTAAAGAAACGCTATACTCTCATTAAGTTGAAATACTTGGAGAAAAGTGATTTTAATACCAAAGAAAAGGCCTTAGGACGTTTCGACAATCTTTATATTGAGAAAATGATAATTATATTCCTATTGACTATAATGGGTCTCAAACAAGTCAAAAGGGCAAGGTGGAGTTTTTAAAGCATGCAAATGAATAGGTTTGTCTCAATTGTGGGGGTTTTAATCAAATCGAAAAGCTAGATAAGATTTTCGACTGTAACAAGAAAGTGTTGTTCTCGATCCAGTTGATGGTAGGAGATATGAATTTCTAACTTTTAAAATTTTCTATAGTAAATTAAAATAGGCATTGTTTACCCAAAATAAAGTTCAATAGCAGATCAAATCCACTTTTTATACAATTTGAGTTCTGAATCCTTTCGAAGAGATACACTGTCTAGCTATTAAGTTGAACCTTTCAAAATGACTTCTTCGAATGGTGTCAAAATACATTGGAAAATACTTTAGCTTTCGAAGAAGTCCATCTCATGATAGCAACATTAACCCATTCGAAAAGATCCATTTAAAGTGGATACTTGGCTGCTATTAGCCATAAAATCCATTCAAAAGCAGAAGTGTGAAAGAAAGTTAATGGAAGTATTAGGTTTTAATGAAGTTACAGACATTGATTTCGACAAAGGTCATAAGAATGTATTTCGAAGGCATTAAGAAGGTTTCGATGGAGTCGGAAGCACCTGCTACCCTTATAGTGTGAAAGCTTTCGATTCATATGGAAGCAGGACTACCTTTCTCTCACTTCCAACCTTTCGACACAGATAAATAACCAAAGACAACATTGGAACCCCTTTCGAGGACAATGGACGATAGTCTCCTACTTATATGCCAAACCTTTCAGAACCAAAGGTTTTGCTGACATAAAAACCCTTTCGAAAGCATATCTAAGCCTTTTAAACTGGTTGAGACCAATGACATCAGGAGAGGGTTCCGTGATGATTAATGGACGAGCATTTGGAAGCTTTCGACGGTGACGAAACCATTAGTGTTTCAATGAAAAGCCTTCGACAATGTCAAAAGGCTCTCATCATTATTTTCTCTGACAACAAGGCAACCTAAAGAGAAAGGTATATTTAAAGACCTTCCGACAACGTCGAAACCAAATCTGGAGAAAGCAGAGAAAAGGAATACTAAAGGATTAACAATGGAAAAAGGTTGATAGAAGACCCTTTCAACTTAGTTGAAATGTTTGGAAAAAAAATGAAGAAAGTGCATGGTGGAGTCAAAGGATATGAAGGAGATACCTTTCGATGGTGTCAAAGGGGGACAGAGCCTTTTCGACAAAGTCGAAAGGCATGGAGCAGCATATAAATAGAGGCCTCTTGACCAAACCCGAGGCATGAGCATGAAATGGGGGCCGACCAACATCTGTAAATAAGACCCTAGGGGTCCAGTTTGGGGAACCGAATTATGGAATCCCGAATTCATTTCCTCTACTCCACTTTCTCTTAATTGCAAATAAGTCCTCTAAAAACCCTAAATCAAATTGGGGATAAAGCTCTATTAATTGTAACTCATTTTGGATTATCAATAAAGGAGAGTTGGCTTATTCAATAAGGATTTTAATGAAAAGGAAGATCATTTAGATCATTAGCTAGTCTAATGATCAATTGCACATGATTATAACCTATTCTCCTAGTTTCCTTTTGTCTATGCAATGCATATGATCGACTTGGGTATTTATAGTCTAAACATGTCATCATCGAAACCAACAATGAAAATAAGAATGATGATGGGTTTCGACAATGATGATTTTTTAAAGTTGGAGGGTATCGAGGTCGATCTTATACATGAAAATGAAGTGAAGTTTAGACAGTTACAAGTTGGACTCGATTCGAAAGAATGGGGCCCCTCTTAACCCAATCAAAAAGGGTGTTTTGATAGGATCCCAATTCGTAATTGACTAACAATGAATCAAAGATGAATCCATTTGAAATGGGTTTGTCCCCAACTTCACCAGAAACCCTGCCGAAGAGGTTTCTCGATAGTAGAACCGAAACCATGGGGTAGAGAGTGGCTATGTTATATTATTAAAACAGGAGTAACTTTCGACATGATCGAAAGGGGTCAGAATCATACCTTTCGACATGGTCGAAAGGAATGAAAAGCTTAACAATTAGTCACTACTGACTCACTCAAAGGGAAGGTTTCAGGCATGATGCTATTTCCTTAGCTTGCATTCCAAAACTAATATTCTAACCCCTTTCGATTAAGCCATCCTAGTCGAAAGGTAGGGCTATCATCAAAAACCTTTTCGACTAAGTCAATCTAGTCGAAAGGTATGTTTCAAAGGAAAGGATCTTTCCAACAACTTGGTTTCGTTTGAGTTTAATTACCTTTCACATAGCATTGGGGATGTTGACAAGTTTTCTTGTTAATATTTTTGGTGCTAGATGGAGGGATTGAACCTCCGACCTTGTCGTTGTATTATAGGCTAATTATGGCTCATCTCTCTTGCGTAGGAAAAATTAGATCAAAACGATTAAGTGGAATTGAGGAAGGAGTGATCCACACCACCACACTAGAGGAGAATATAGCTCAATCTTTTAATCTGGATAGGACTCTGTTCTTGGACAGACTTCATCGCCAGCACAACAAGGCGAGAATATAGCTAAAATTAAATACTTGGAACCGCAGCTGTAGGAGATGCAGGAGCGACTCAAAATGGCCCTATTTTAGAAATCTTCAAAGACTCTTAAGCCAACTCACAAGGAAGAGGTGGTGTCCCTCAGGAGGAATCTAAAAGCTAATTCTAATGATTATAAAAGCAAAGTGGATTTGACGTCCTCAAAGAAGAAAGAACGACCCCGATCGAAAGCTAACCACCAGGGAAGAGTTCTTGACAAATCGCTGGAACAATTTGGAAGTTCAATGTCGAAGGAGTATTGTCCAAACCAGAAAAATTATGGCAATGCCAAGGCTTATCTAAAAGATGCCGTTGAAAAGGCATTAAAAGATGCTTTGAATTCAAAAGGGAAGAGAATAGTGGATGAGAAAGTTAATGACAATGAGAGAGTGCCACCCTTCACCGACGAGATCATGGCTACTGTCATCCCACCATATTTCAATATTCCATCAAAGAAATATCATAGGGTCACAGACTCGGACGATCATCCGATGGCTTTTGATAGCCAAATGGACTCGTACAATGCATCTGAAGCTATCAGATGCAGATTGTTCCCAGTCACACACCAGGGACCTGCAGCAAAATGGTACAGGTAGCACCAGGAGAAAACCATATACTCGTGGAAGCAGTTCTCTTATGAATTTTCTATCCCATTCTGCATTTGCAAAGATCCCACGATCGACTACACAGTTTTGTCCAATATAAAAGACAAGGAGAGTCCTTGAGAGATTACCGAAGAAGATACAATGCTGAAGCTTTTAAAGCCAAAGACATGAACGATTAAGATAAGCTTATAGCGGTTCATTCTAGCTTGATTGAAAACACCCCCTTCTGAAAGAAGCTCTTTGTTAAGGTTGCAAAGACTTACAAGATTTCCATTTCCAAGCTGACAAGTTCATCCGGATGATGAGCTTTACTATGCCAATATAAAGAAGGGGGAGATTTAGCCAAGACCGTGGCCATAAAAGAACGAGATGGGAAGAACCAATCGCTAACAGATTCCCTTTAAACAAGCCGATATCTTATGTATATGTCGTAGCCAAGGAAAGAGTTAATTTTCCTAACTCCTTTAAAGCCAGGAACAACCCTGAACAGAAAAAGGGAGGAGACTATTGCGTTTATCACAAAGCCAACGACCACAAAACCGATAAATGCAGGGTTCCGCTGGAATTATCCAGCAGCTGATCCGGGAGGGTCATTTGAAGGAGTTTGTTCAGGATCAGCAGAAAACTTAGCGAATAGAGAATGATCCATAGAAACGCCTAGGCAATGTTGTGCACCTCTAAGCTTGAGCTAGCCAATCAATAAGATTGACGTGATCCATGGTGGGCCGCATCCATAGGAAATAACAAGGGGGTCCAAAGCAGGTACATTAAAGGAGAAAAAGAAGATATCTACTTAGTCCAAGAAGAACCCCCAATGAAGGACCCACGTCTCAAAGTTTAGATGCCCAACCGGGTTATCACTCCACTGGAGCTAAGAAAAGGGGTTCACCATCCTCATAAAATCTTCAAGCTCATCTTCAATCAGATAAACATTCCTGAAGACAAGATGGAGCCAAGCATGGAGCCCATATTTGGATTCAACAACAAAGGATCAACCCCAATGGGATAGATAAACCTGCTTGTACAAATTAGGGTCCCACCAACTTATAGAACCTTTGAAACCATTTTAGTGATAATCACTCAACCCTCATAATACAACGCCTTCTTTGGCAAACTAGCTCTTGATGAGATTGATACTTTCGTCTCCTCGAAATATCTCATGGTAAAATTCCTGACAAAGCAAGGCTGGGGAACCATCCAAAGGGAGCAGTTTAGCACTTAGGAAATGTATTTTTCTACTCTTGACAAGTATACAAGGGAGTATTCTACTTACTTTGATTCTTCTACAATTTTATAGCCTTCGGATTTTGGATTCTCACATCCAACATTTGAAGCAAAGGTTAAAACTAATAAATCCAACAAATGCACGTATCAAAGGTATATTCCTTCTGGAGGCAAGAGAATGTGAATTGTTGCAAACTCAGCGGAAGAAAGCCTAATAGTCATAGAATTTGATTGCCCGGGGGAAACGGCAAGGATAAAACTCATAGAGGATCTTGAGGAAGCATACATAGATTTAGATGATGCTACCAAGATGGTTAAGGTGGGAAAAGATCCTAATGGTGACTTAAAGAAGGATTTGATACAATTTCTCAAAGATAAAAAAGACGTATTTGCCTGGTCACATTTTGATATGGTGGGAACTGATCCAATGGTTTTGTGTCGTTCCCTCAACATTAATCCAGGAGCAACTCCCGTAAGGTAGAGAAAGAGACAAATGGACAAGGTACGGTCAGAATCTTTGAAAGAAGAGGTTAACTGACTCCTTGAGAATGGATTTATTCGGGAAGTATACTACCCAAGGTGGTTAGCCAATCCAGTATTGGTAAAGAAATCAAATGGAAAATTAAGGACTTGCATTGACTACATGGATATGAACAAAGCATGTCCAAAAGATTGTCTTCCATTACCACGAATAGACCAACTAGAAGACGCCATAAGCGAACACAAGTTGTTATCTCTCATGGGTGCTTATTCAGGATACAACCAAATACCAATGTTCAAACCAGATGAAGAGCACACTAGATTCATAACCGAGTGGGGGATTTATTGTTACAAAGTAATGCCTTTTGGATTGAAAAATGCAGGTTCAACATATGAAAGGTTGGTCAACCGAATGTTTAAGGAGCAAATCGGCCGGAACATGGAAGTTTATGTGGATGATATGCTGGTAAAGTCCAATGAACTCGAAAATCATCTTAAGGACTAGAGATGTTCAAGGTATTACGGAAATATCAAATGAAACTAAACCCACAAAAATGTTCTTTTGGAGTCCATTCTGGAAAGTTTTTAGGATACCTTGTAAGTGTTAAGGGATCGAAGCCAATCTAGATCAAATTCAAGCCATTAAGGACATGGCTGAACCTTAAACTAGCAAGGAAGTGATGAGTTTGAATGGAAGGGTGGCCGCCCTAAGCAGATTTATCTCTAAAGCAACCGATAAGTGTATACCTTTCTTTGATGTAATTAAAAAGAAAAAGAGTTTTTAATGGGGGAGGATTGTAGAAAAGCCTTTCAGGAACTTAAAATCCACCTCGAAAAGCCACCAATACTTTCAAGTCCCGAGAATGGGTAAGTCTTATACCTTTATATAGCAACTTTAGAGCACACAGTTAGTTCAGTGTTGATTAGAGAAGGGAATGGGGCACAACTTCAGGTATACTATGTGAGCAGACAGTTGAAGGATGTAGAAGTCCGATATCAAATGATTGAAAAGTTAGCATATTGCTTGATTCTAACACCTCAAAATCTTAGAGCATATTTCCAAGAAAATTCGATCAGGATATTAACCAATTTTCCCCTTAAACAAGTCTTAAGTAAACCATAAACTTTAGGAAGGTTGGTAAAATGGGGAATTGAGCTCAGCCAATATGACATAGAATTCCAACCATGAGCTGCAATCAAGGGACAAGCATTAGCAGACTTCATTATTGAGTGCACTTACTTTATTAAGGAGCAATCGAAAAAGGAAAAAACCCAAAAGCCTATATGGTAATTATTCGTTGATGGTGCATCAAACAAACAAGGAGCTGGTGCAGGATACATAATCATCACACTGGATGGACATTGTTTACATTATGTTGTCAAATGGGGATTTCCCGCAACTAATAATGTTGTAGAATATGAATCTATGGTAGCAGGATTAACCTTGGCATTAGAACTCAAAATTCCATGGATATAGATCTTTAGTGATTCTCAGCTAATGGTGAACAAAGTGAAATAGGAGTATCAAATAAAGAACCCCAAGCTATTCTTATATGTGAAAAAGATACTAAGAATGCTTGGTTTATTTGAAGACATTTCAATACCCAAGTCCCAAGAGTAGAAAATTCACAAGCAGACTCCATAGCAAAACTAGCAAGCTCAATGTGAGCCCCAGAGACACGTATTGTTCCTATGGGATATTAGGAAATTCCAAATAATGAAGAGAAGGCATCCGAATATGGGAAAGAATAGTTAGTTCTGACAAGGTCTCAAGCAAAATCACCAGAGGAAGAGAGAAGATAAAGTAGTAAAGAAATATCAAATAAAAGAATCGACCAACCTAGTCTAAATAACGAATATGATGACACATGGATGTCACCCATTGTAGAATACCATGATAAAGAACACTCCCATCTGACAAAGGTGAAGAAAGGAAAATCAAGAGACATGCTCCAACCTTCGTACTAATGGATGGAATGCTCTATAAAAAAGGATATTCTCTTCCCTATCTAAGATGTGTGAGAATGAATGATGGAGTAAAAGTAATGGTTGAAGCACACGTGGGGATTTGTTGGGATCATTCAAATGGAGCAAAGTTGGCTAAGAAAATAATGAGGCAAGGATTTTATTGGCCATGTATGGTAAGTCAGGCCATCAAATATGTAAGAGGATGTGAAAAATGTAAGAAATACTAAAAGATTCCTAGATTGCCCCCAAGTTAGTTGACTCCAATTACAAGTCCATGGCCCTTTGATGTGTGGGGAATAGACTTATTCGGCCCATTGCCAATTTCAAAAGGGGGAGTAAGTACGCCATAGTCACCATAGACTATTTCACCAAATTGGTCGAAGCAGAGCCGCTTCTAAAGATTAATTCTGAGAAGGTATTCATATTCGTCATCAATAATATCATAACCAAGTTTGAAATTCCCCAGAAGATAATTTTTGACCATGGAACATAATTCGAGAGTGAAGAACTCTCTCGCTTTTGTCACAAAAATGGAATCATTAAAAGTTTTTCATCTGTTGCATATCTAAAAGAGAATGGGGCAGTTGAAGCTGCAAACAAAACCATAAAGACGATTTTGAAAAAGCGACTAAACAAGGCAAAAGGAAATTGGGTAAAAGAACAACCGCTTTTGTTATGGGCCTATCGAACATCCACCAAAACGACGACGGGACTTACTCCCTACTCTTTGGCATATGGGTGTGAGTCGATTTTGCCAATTGAGAATGAGATACTCTCACACCGAAGAATTGCCTACACATTTAATAAGAATTAAGAGCTGAAAAACGAATCCTTAAATTTAATATATGAATTGAGAGATGAAGCAGCGATAAGAACCGTTGAGTATCAAAGAAGAATCTCAAAATACTACAACTCAAAAGTGAGAAATTGGTCATTTCACGAAGGAGATTTGTTATTTCAAAGAGTGATGACAAATACCAAAAACCCCGTAGATGGACCTTTAATCATTTGTAAAGTATTCCCTTGGGAGCTTACAAATTATGCCGACCAGACGACAACATGGTTTCGAGAACAATGAATGCCTAACATTTAAGGCCATATTTTCCAAAGATGAATGAATAAAGCATCTCTTTCTTCAAAAAGAAAATCTACATGGTTAGGAATGAAATGCTCCTTATATTTGGATACTACCTAAGATGGTAGTCTACCTAAGATGGTAGAAAAGCCTCTGTCCATGCCGAAATGGCCAGGGCAGTGCACCTCCCAAAAGGGATGGTGGGTAAGCCTTTAGCCACGTCATGAGATGGCCAAGTTAAAGCACTAGACAAGCCCTTGGTTGCGCCTCTAGTTAGGACGGAGACGGCCAGGGCATGGCTTTTCCTAGTGGGAGGTCAGGTTAGTCCTTGGTTCCAGCCTCTAAGATAGGCTAACCAAGAGCATCGGCCAACAATTGACTAAGACGTCTAGGCTCATGAAGAGGCCCATCCAACAATTGACTAAGATGTCCAAGCCCAAAAGGAGGCCAATCAAACAATGGACTAAGATGTCCAATCCCAACAGGATGCTCATTCAGTAATGGACTGAGATGTCCAAGCCCAAGAGGAGGCTCATTCAATAATGGATTGATATGTCCAAGCCTGAGGAGAGGCTCATCAAATCATGAACTAAGATGTTCAAACTCAAGGTAAGACATTTTCAATTGTGGCTAAGATGTCCAAGCTGAAGAGGCAACTAATTAAATTACTTCTATACAAGACCTGAAGTGTTCACACATCAAAGGAGTAGAACAGAGTTCCACTTATTAATACCTAAGTCCGGGATTCTGGATTTTTCTTTCCAAACATCATCTATTAGTACTGAATCTAGGTTTTGGGCCTCTCATATCTGAATATCATCTATTAATACGCAAATCTGGGTTTCGGGTCTCTCATATCTGAATAGCATCTATTAATACCCGAGTCTGGGTTTCAGGTCTCTCATATTTAAATATCATCTATTAATACCCGAACCTGGGTATCAGGTCTCTCATATCTGAAATTCATCAATTAATACTCGAATCTGGGTTTTAGGGCATTCTTTTCAGAACTTCATATATTAATAGCTGAATCTGGGTTCCAGAATTATTGCTTGATTACGCCTTAATACCCTAATATGGGCATCTGGTCTCTATTATGGAGAGAAATACCATGAATTTTTTATTGTCCAACATATGCCCTAATCTGGGAAGTGGATTTCTATTTTGACAATGATTACTGCAGATGTCTACTTACCCAACATACAACCTAATCTGGGCCAAGGATTCTTTTGACAAAGGTGATTGCTAATAATCTTTATTAGTTGGACATATGCCCTGATCTAGGCTTGGATCTTGATAAATGACAATTATTACAGGTTTCTGATTAATTTACCATAAATACCCAAATCTAGGACTAGAAATGCAAATCAGAAGACTATTTTTTGATATTGCTATCTAGATTTTGGATATCTTATTATTAACTTCTAAACTTCGCAAATTAATACCCTAATTTGAGTTAAAATTCATTGCTTCCTAATATTAATCTAGCCCTAAAACCGAGGTATAAAGTAATAAACTTGAGATTACTAAAAACAACCAGAAATTTCAAGCCGGTCAATTTAATACCTAAATTAGATTTAGTTTATAATAATTCTAAAATGATGCCCATCAACTGCAAATGGTAGCTTTAGGGACATTCAAATTTTTAGAAAATCTTCAAGTACAAATTAAAGTGGATGAGCTACAAATTCTTATTTCCTGATAGTAACTTAAAGCCCAATTTACAGCTATTGGCTATTGGCTAATTCCTACAAGGAGTTCATAGTTTTTGTTTATTATTTGCATTAATGACCTTTGAGTACTGGCCTCATATCTTTGAATCAAGACTAATCTCAACTAACTGTTTAGATGAAGAGGCATTAATATGCTAACATATGCATAAATTTGATAATGATATAACAATAAAAAATATTCCATTTTCTTTGAATTTTGCAGGAAAATGAAATAAGAAAGAGCGGGAAAGAATGGAAATTTTTGTCCTAAAGAACAAAAGCTTATTTCACACAAGGGGTGGGGGAATGTTAGCCATAAAATCCATTCAAAAGCATAAATATGAAAGAAAGTTAATGGAAGAATTGGGTTTCGATGAAGTTACAGACATGGGTTTCGACAAAGGCCATAAGAAGGTGTTTCGAAGGCATTAAGAAGGTTTCAAAGGAGTCGGAGGCACTGGCTGCCCTTACAGTGTGAAAGCTTTCGATTTAGATGGAAATAGGACCACCCTTCCCTCACTTCCAACCTTTTGACATAGATAAATAACCAAAGACAGCATCGGAGACTCTTTCGAGGACAATGGATGGTAGTCTCCTACTTATGCGCCATACCTTTCAGAACCAAAGGTTTCACCGACATAACAACCCTTTTGAAAGCATATCTAAGCCTTTTGAACTGGTCGAGACCAATGACATCTGGAGAAGGTTTCGTGGTGATCAATGGATGAGCATTTGGAAGCTTCTAATAGTGACGGAACCATTAGAGCTTCAATGAAAAGCCTTTGACAATGTCGAAAGGCTCTCATCATTATTTTCTATGACAATAAGGCAACCTGAAGAGAAAGGCGTATTTAAAGACCTTCCGACAACGTTGAAAACAAATCTGGGGAAAGCAGAGAAAAGGAGGCTTAACAAAGGCGAAAGGTTGATAGAAGACCCTTCAACTCAGTCGAAAGGTCTGGGAAAAATAAAGAAAGCGCATGGTGGAATCAAAGGATATGAAGGAGATACCTTTCGATGGTGTCAAAGCGGACAGAGCCTTTTGACTTAGTCGAAAGGCATGGAGCAGCATATAAATAGAGGCCTTTCAACCAAGTTGGAGGCATGAGCACAAAAGGGGGGCCGACCGGCATCTATAAATAAGACCCTAGTGGTCCAGTTTGGGGGACCCAATTTTGGAATCCTGAATTCATTTCTTCTACTCCACTTTCTCTTAATTGCAATTAAGTCCTCTAGAAACCCTAAATCAAATTAGGGATAAAGCGCTATTACTTGTAACTCATTTTGGATTATCAATAAAGGAGAGATGGCTTATTCAATAAGGATTTTGATGATGAGGAAGATCATTTAGATCATTAGCTAATCTAATTATCAGATGCACATGATTCTAGCCTATTCCCTTATTTTCTTTTTATCTATGCAATGCATAGGATCGACTTGGGTATATATAGTCGAAACACATCATCATCGGAACCAATAATGAAAATAAGAATGATTCTAGGTTTCGACAATGATGAGCTTATGAAGTTGGAGGGATATCCAGGTCGATCTTATACATAAAAATGAAGTGAAGTTTAGAAAATTACAAGTTAGGCTCGATTCGAAAGAATGGGGACCCTCTCGACCAAATTGAAAAGGGTGTTTCGATAGGATCCCAATTCGTAATTAACTAATAATGAATTAGAGAAGAACCCATTCGAAAGGGGTTTATCCCAAACTTCACCTGAAACCCTTTCGAACGGGTTCCCCGATAGCATAAGCGAAATCATGGAGTCGAGAGTAGTTGCGTTATATTATTAAAACAAGAATACCTTTCGACATGATCGAATAGGGGCCGGAATCATACTTTCGACATGGTCGAAAGGAATGAAAAGCTTAACAATTAGTCACTCCTGACTTACTCAAAGGGAAGGTTTCAGGTAGGATGCTATTTCCTTAGCTTGCATTCCTAAACTAATTTTCTAATCCCTTTCGATTAAGCCATTCTGGTCGAAAGGTAGGGCTATCATCTAAAACCCTTTGACTAAGTTAATCTAGTCAAAAGGTACGTTTCGAAGAACGGGATCTTTTCAACAACTTGGTTTCATTTGAGTTTAATTACCTTTCACATAACATTGGCAAGTTCCTTGTTAATAATTGCCTATCGACCCCTTCGAAAGGGGTGGGAAATGAAGTGGAGTTAGTCGCATTAACTCGTTTCGAAAGGATTGGAAAATTAAGTTATAATACGTTTCATTGATTTACACAACGCAACTTTCTCTATGAAGTTACTAGAAAGGAATTCCTTAACTGATTCACTTTCAACCCAATGCTTCTTAGATGTTGACAACAATACTGATTCGAGCTTGAATTCACATCTAACAACAATGAAAACCCTAACTTCAGCAAATTCAAGCTCGGACCATAATTGGCTACATAGATTAGTTAAAATAAAAAAAGTCCTCTTCAACTAATTAAAATTGAGCATAACAGAATTCGAGCCTGAATTTGCATACAACAATGGCAAATAACCCTAATTTGACAAATTCAAGTTCAAACATAAAATTGGTTTCATAGACTAATCGAAATTAGCATAAAAAATGAATCTAAGTATCACTTTTCATGAACAATAAACTTAAATCATTCTAAAAAATTAAAACAGCAACACAAATTCGAAACCTAGGAATTTGAAATTGGAATTAAATGTGATAAATCGATCTGTAATATAAAACAATGGATGCATACTCAAATCTGAACTTACATCTACTGAAATTAGGAATTTAATAAGAAATTAAAATTTTCGATTCTTGCTTTGAGTTTTTAATTACTGGTAAATGAAAAAGGGGGAGTAGGAAGCGTGATTTATAAGAAAAGACAATGCAAAGGACAAACCATTCTATCATATTTAAATGAACGGCTGAGATCCATGTGAATATATAAAAAGATGGGAAATTTTATGTTTAAATAAAGAAGGGAATCGAAACAGTTGACTTGAAAAGTAAAGAGCATCCCTTCGCTGGAGGGCGGGAGCCAAGTGTTGTCATCAGAATCACATCAACTTTGTCGAAACCAAAAACAATATATAAGAAGGATTCATAAAGAATGATAGCAATAACAAAACCTTTCGAAAAAGTCGAAGTGATGCTTCAGCAAAATGTTGGATGAGAAATGGACTTTCAAAGAAGTCAAAAGGTAATGAGGCCGCCCTTTTGATTCAGTTAATTCCATTCAAAACAGATGATTTTGCATGCATATAGGAGGTGGGTTTCATATGAGTTAAGAAGTACCTTTCGAAGGTATCATATAACATGCTTCCATATATGTGCCCAATCTTTCGAAATAGTCAGTTTCGCTATTATTTGCCTTCCACAAAAGAACGTTTGGCAAAGACTACCCTTTGAAAGTGTAGATTAGCCTTTCGAATCGGTTGAAACCGTCTACAATTACAAAGGAAAGCATACGTGAGTCCAATAAGTCATCCTCAAAAACAGAAGATTGAGTTCCACATTAATCAAAGGGGATGCTTTCGAAAGCTACCTTTCGTAGCTAAACCTTCCACTATGCATCAACTTATTCGAAGCCCCAAAGATACACCTTTTGATAGTGTTGAAAGCCCACGTCCTTCCTTACTTGCAACAGCATATCGACAACGTAATGGACGACACATCCATACCTTTCGATGGAGTCGAAAGCACTCAAGTTTCATTCAAAAGCGAAGGTAGAAGGGCGCCATGAATTTAGCAGCAACGAGAGGAATTCAAGGCACCCTTTCGACTAAGTCGAATGGACAGATTCGAAAGAGTCCAACCTATGCTTATAAATAAGACCCTAGAGGTATTACTTCAGGGGGTCAATTTCATTCACTCAATACTTGTTCTTTCTTGAATTTGTAAACCCTAATTTTAAAATCAAGTTAGAGATTTTACTTCTTTGTAATACTTAATATTCTTTTATTGAAGAAAATTATTATTAAAGCAAGTATATGGAATTTTCGAATATATTGATTGATTTTTTGCTTCTATATGGTTCTAGTTATGGATTACTTATATTAATGTCAATCGAAAGGTTGCCTTTAAAAGGTGTAGAAACCCGTTAACAAGAAGACTTGTCAGCACCTCAAAATATGGTTTGGTGTATGAGTGATATTTTCGAAACCTCCTTTCGAATGAACGAAAGTAGATAACACTTCTTGGATAGATGAAGGTGGCCGAAAACACGTCTTCAAGACCTTTCAATGCAGTTAAAAGGCTAGTTCTTCTTTCAGAAAGTTCATTTGAACCGGATGATATGGAACCCTGTCAGAATCACCTTTCGATATAGACATGATAGACAAAGTTGTAAACTTAATGGTTTCTGGAAACAATTGATCTGGAAGGGTTTCGACCTCGTCAGAAGGGCAGAAACTTGTTATTTAGTGGATTAAGCTAAAAACTTAAAGAATGTGTGAATACTAAGGGCTTCGATTTAGTAGAAAGGAATCTTTCATGCAGGTCGACGCAAGTGCGTATAATCGCGTGTAAATGAGACCCTAAAACAACCATACAATCAAAATATTATCCTCTCTCTATATTGATCAAAGATGAACAAACCGGACAACTCCTCAATTCAATTTACAAATTAGGGTTACAAGCTTTTAGAAAATACAATGAGAAGTGAAGGAAATCAGATCCCCTCATACTTACCCCTAGGTTCTATTTATAGGTGTGGGTTGGCACCTTTTTATCCCATGCTTTCGACACGATCGGAAGGATGTTTTCTTCCTTTCGCATGCCCCTTTTGATTCGTAGTTGTTGACACAGTTGAGAGGTTTGTTTGACTGCCCTTCTTCTACTACCGAAGATTGAGCTTCTTTCTGTATTGCTCTGTTCCTTTCGACTTCGTCAAAAGGTACGTTGCTTGATTGCTCTTAACTTTTCAAAGGTTTCACTTGATGCCTTATGACTTCATCGGAAAGTAGATCAGTTGATTAATTTCGACTCCATCGAAAGATGTATAGATATGATGATCACTTTCGACTCCATCGAAAGGTGTATAGATATGCTCTTCACTCAGATGCTAGTGCGCCATGTAAGTTGGAATGGTGTTGGTCTTTGATGCTGTCAAAACATATTCTCTTAGGGTTACGAATGAGTCGAAACATCTTAAAGGCTTTGCTGTGAAAGGTTCTCTTCGAAAGCATCCTCCTTGGATGGCGTGGAACCATATTCTTTGGTGTTAGAAAATGTATAATCTTTCTTTATAGGTGAGGGTGGCTCTAGCCAATTTGAAAGGCTAATATATGCTTTCGAAAGGGCTGATTTTGCCGAATATTCTTCTGATGAATGTAAATGGAGACGAAACCAATCGTTTCAAATGCTTTGGCGCATGTGCAGAAGGTATGTTATCTACTGCCTTCGAAAGGTAGCTCTCGACCTTATCGAAAGCTCTTTGCTTATCCAAAACTCTGTTGAAACATCCTTCTGATCTCTTCGAAGGGTTCTGCTAGCGCTATTGTCTTCTCGTCAAAACTTTTATCTTATGTTTAGATAGACTACCCTAATGCCTTCTAATCTTCATCAATGCTTTTGCTTCTTCTTTCATAATTTCATTCTTGAGAATATTTTATGGACAACATTTAGCCTCCCTAGTATGAAAGAAGCTTTTGTTCTTTAGGAAAAAAACTCCAGAGAATTTCTTTCTTTGTTTCCTTCAAAATAGATAATAACTTTTATCAAGATCATAACCTTATCATGAGGCCTTATTAGCTAACTGTAAACTTATGAAATTAACATTCAAAATATTATTTGATGATATTTTTTTAACAAATCATTTAAATAATACATAATCAAAGCCCCTTTTGGTTTACTAATATTAGGATCTGGAACCATGTCATTTGGTTAGCAGGTATCGGCTTAAGTAGATGAACCTTTCAAGAGAACTATTATTCACTCTAAACCTCCCTTTCTTGAATTAAGTTTTCTCTAACCATTATGTATTTGTTTCTCGCTTTAGGTGTTTTTTTACCTTATGTCTTCACTATAACCCGTTTTCATCCCCTTACCTTTAACAGAATCCCATCTGTTGTTGAGAAAATCTTGTATTGAATTCCAATTTAGAAATTTAACGGAAAATTCACAAATTATTATAAAAATTCAATAAAGGATAAAAAATTCATAAACTAGAAGTTCAATAAGAAACCATTATGAAAATCCCATAAGGAAATCAGGAGTATGAAATCCATAAATTACCATACAAATCAATCAGAAAATTTAAAATCCACAAAATCAGAAATTCAGTAGGAAATCATCATGAAAATTCAATACCGAATCTAAGAATATGAAATTCACAAATCATCATGAAAATCGACAAGGGAAATTAGAATTCACGAAATTAGAAGTTCAATAAGAGGTCATCCAAAAATTTCATAAGGAAATCAAAAATATGAAATCCATAAATCAACATAAAACCAATAAGGAAATCTAGAATTCACAAAACCAGAAATTTAGCAAGAAATCGCTAAAAAATCCAACATGGAAACTAAGAATATGAAGCCACTAAATCATCATAAAAGTCAATGTGGAAATTCTGCATTCACAAAAATCCAACATGAAATCTTCATGAAAAATAAGGAATTTGAAAGTACACGAAATCAATAATCCAGCCAAAATCTTGTTAGGATCCCATCTAACGGATAGACTATTTAAAAATTCATCCAATATAAGCACAAATTAGAAATCTGTCTAGCAATAGTAAATTTAGTAGGTTTAAGAAAAAATTTTCTAGACCTATAAGTTAGTAGTATTATTGTTATATTAGAGTAGAGTAATTCTGTAAAGCCATGCAACCATTCGAAATAGTGGTTCAATATTGTTTCTTGGTTGTTTAGTAGTGCAATGGACCAAATAACTTATAGTTACATACATATAACATATGGACTCCTCTATCCCGTGGGGTCACCTTATTTCTGAGGATTTAAGAGTGGTTTGCTCAATTTATTCTTCGAATGGAATCACTTTTATCTTTGTAGTAAAAACTTGTTATCTATTCCATCCTCTTAGCTTTTGTATAGATATTTGCTTGCCATATCATGCTAAGGATTTCTTTATCCATTTTCTTGTCTTCAGTTTCCTTTCTGGATGCAAATTTCTTAATTTCTTGATGTGAGAATTATTTTTCATGTTTTTGGACGTAACGAAATTTGTAATCTCATATTCGGTCCTTTATAATTCTGATTCCAATTTTGAATTCTTTATTTATTTCCAATTATGGCGTTGGACATCTTCATCCTTTTTCCTTTGTCTGTACCCCTCTCTTGGGTCTCGTCTTTGACTTAGATGGTGGATAGATGTCTTTCTTCAATCCTTTGTTCTTTTAGGTTTTGACTTTTGTTTTAAGTCGTAGACATCTTTGTCTTTTTCGTCTATTTGATTCCTCTTCTTGGCTTCCTTTGATTCTAAGAGATGCAGTGTATGTTTAGTTGACCTTCCTCCAAAAGGTTGTTGATGGGTACTCATCTTGATCCCCCTGTAAGAAGTGATATGGACGTTAGGGGTTTCTTGATTTTGTGGGCACTTATCCTGACCCTTCCCCTAAGAGGTGATATGGATGTTAGCAGTTTTATTCCTCCCCATAGGAGGTGCTCTGGAGTGGATGTCGGAGGCTCATTCTCAAAAACATTTTTTCTCCGGATTGGACGTCGGAGGCTCATTTTAAAAAATATTTTTTTATGAAAGTAATTTTAACACTTCCATTAGAAGGCATGAAAATAATTTTGGAAACTTTATTCGAGACAATAGTTCTCTAAAAACTTGTGTAGACCCCTTTTGGTCTTTGAAAACTTCTGAGACAAGATTTTCTTTGATAAATCTTGAGATCATTCTTGAAATTGACTTTACTTTAAAAAGATTACGTGTGTCAAAATTTTGATCATAAAGCTTTAAATGGGAGATTGAAAGGTCATGACTCATGAACTAATAGTCTTTTAGTTGAGAATAGGATTCTCTAACCTGAGTTTTTGTCAATAAAATTCTGATGGCTTTAAAACTTTTCTTGAAAAAGTATGAATAGGCTTTTCTTCACCCATGGTTTTAGGAAACTTTGAAATATTAAGACTGTTTTAGTTAGAAATCCCTTGTCTGCATTCATTAATGCTATATAATATCTTAAAAAGATTGCACAAATCGACTTTTGAAATAGATAGACATTTGTCTTCCCCAGGTTGTAGGGTAATTGAAAATAGTTTTCCTGTGAAGATACATTTGAGAAATTTCTTTTAAAACAATTTTCCAAGAATGTAGTTGGCATATATAGTCTTTCTCATAAATTGATGAAGGATTGGTAGCGATCTGATATCTCATGAATGCAAGCCTCTTTATTGCACTGATTGAAATAGTCACCTTGCATCTGGCATTTGAGTGATCTTTTTTAGGTAGCTAGAATTTTGTCATGCATCAAGAGTATGTTGTATGCTATGGGCTGGTTTTTATTTTACCTGCAATGATACTCGAATTTTGAATCAGTACATAGCTAATTTCAATACAAATCAAAGTGCAAATCAAGTTTATAAGATATGAAAGAAGTGAGTTCATAGTTGAATTTATGCTGTAAGGCTTCATGATTTGACAGGGGTCCGCATTTTGAAATTGCTAAGCTGCTTTCTTCTTAGCTCGAATAAGATATCTTCTCAAGTTTCCTTAATGAACTCTTTTAGGATTCCTGACATGACTGTGCTTTCGATCAACCATGATAGACCTTGACATTCATCAGTTTTATGCCCATTCGCTTTGTGGTAGTTGCAATAATCCTCCTCTTTACTTGGTTTGGGAAGACTTGATATTTTATGAGTAATTGAAAAAATTTCAGAGTCTCCTACTATGGCTGGAATATGAGAATGGGGTTTGTTCAAATTCACATAGGTGGATTCAGAAATCTCTTTGTAAATTTTTCTTATGCCTTGTTGACCTCCTTTTGTCTTTGCTTTTGTTGGTATTTCTTTGCAACAGGACACAACTTCTCTATCTGAATAAATTTATTAGCTTGAAAATAGAAGAATCATAGATATCTATATCCATGAATATGAAGCTCTTCCCTAAATGGGTTTGTTCGATTAGCCCCGACTGAATTTTTATCAACTTGTCTCTATCGATCTCATTTTCTACTTTTAATGCTTCTATATTGAACCTCTTTAGGTACTCGTCTAGTGGTTCTCTCGGTATATGTTTGATAGTAGCTAACAAGCTAAAGTCCATAGTTGGGTCTTTGAATATATAAAATTGTGTCACGAAGTCATGAGAAAATTGTTCCCAAGAATGGATGGTTTTCACTCAGTAATTCCAGTACCATTTGGTAACTGCTCCTTAGATAGTAGTAGCAAAAAGTCTGGAGCAAATTGGTCCTAAAGCATCATATATGTTCATCCAATTTTCAAAAGTTATAAGATGATCATCCAGATTTGTAGTTCCATCATAGTTTAGTGGAGGAATTTGAATGTGAGGAGTGGATGCTAACTGCCATAGTTTCTTCTAAAAAAGGAGCCTTTTGCAGGATAACATATTTCTCTAGTTCATGGAGTACATTCTTCACAGTATTCTTTGAGATTTTGCTAAGAATGTCATCGTAGTTACCTTCACCATCTTCCAAGATTAAACTATTGGATTGCTCATGGAACTTTTCAACTTTACTTTCTTGGTTTAACTCTTCGTCTTTAGCCTCATTTGGAAATTGTGCTACATCTTCTCCTTTTATGATCCTTAACAACTCTTGAGATTGAGCCTGTTCAAAAAGTTCTTGCATAGCTACCATTTGTTGCTGTAGATTCTAGACTCTGATCACCTTATTTTCCAATCCTATTAGGGTTGAAGGTTGCCCCATTTCTATATTCTCTAATTTAAAATTTAGGACTATATTATTTTTCAAAATTGATTGTGTCATAACTTCTTCATTTGGATTGCCATTATTGTTCCTTGCTCTTATCATTTTCCTCTTTTGAACAAAGAATTCTATGCAATTAATTTGAGACGATGGTGATTGGGGATTGGTGGTTCAAGCCCTCCTTCTAGCACCAAAAATGTTAACAAGAAAACTAGTCAACACCTCAAAGTTGGGTTTGATGTATGAGTGATATTGTCGAAACCTCCTTTCGAACGAATGAAAGTAGCCAACACTTCTTGGATAGGTGAAGGTGGCCAAAAACACCTCTCTTAGTACCTTTCGATGCAGTCGAACGCTAGTTCCTCTTTCAGAAAACTTTTTCGAACTGGATGGTATGGAACCCTGTCGGAACCACCTTTCGATACAGACAAAATGGACAAAGTCGTAAACTTATTGGACTTTGGAACCATATGACCTTGAAGGGTTTTGACCTCCTCGGAAGGGTAGGCACTTGTTATTTAGTGGATTTGAGCTAAAAACTCAAAGAATGTGTGAATACTAAGGGCTTCGACTTAGTTGAAAGGAACCTTTCGTCCAGGTTGACTTAAGATGCTTATAATCGCATGTAAATGAGATCCTAAAATAACAATACAATCATAATTATTATCCTCCATCTTTATAGACATCAAAGATGAACAAAACGAACAACTCCCTAATTCAATTTACAAATTAGGGTTACAAGCTTTTAGAAAATACAAGTGAGAAGTAAAAGAAAATGGATCCCCTCAAGCTGACCCCTAGAATCTTATTTATAGGTGCAAGTTGGCACCTTTCGAACCCATGCTTTTGACATGATCTAAGGTTTGTATTCTTCTTTTCACATGCCCCTCTTGATTCGTAGCTTTCAACATAGTCGAAAGGGTTATTTGACAGCCCTTCTGCTGCTGTCGAAGATTGAGCCTCTTTCTGTCTTGCTTTGTTCCTTTCGACTTCGTCGAAAGATATGCTGCTTGATTGATCTTAACTTTGTCGAAAGGTTTTACTTGATGCCTTTTGATTTTGTCGGAAGGTAGATCGGTTGATCACTTTCGACTCCATCGAAAGGTGATAGATGTGTTGATCACTTTCGACTCCATCGAAATGTGTATAGATGTTCTCTTTACTTAGAAGTGAGTGTGCAATGCAAGTTGGAATGGTTTTGGCCTTCGATGTTGTCGAAATGTATTCTCTTAGGGTTTTGAATGAGTCAAAACACCTTAAAGGCTTTGCTATAAAAGATTCCTTTCGAAAGCATCCTTCTTGGCTGGTGTGGTACCATATTCTTTATTGTTAGAGAATGTACTATCTTTCTTTTATAGGTGATGATGTCTCTAACCAATTCGAAAGGCTAATACATTCTTTCAAAGGTATGCTTTTGTAGAATATTCTTATGATGAATGTAAATGGATATGAAACCAATCGTTTTTAATGGTTTGGCGCATGTTCAAAAAGTATGTTATCTATTGCCTTCAAAAGGTAGCTCTCGACCTTGTCCAAAGCTCTTTGCTTATCCAAAACTCTGTTGAAACATCCTTTCGACCTCTTCGAAGGGTGCTGCCGATGCCATTGTCTTCTCGTTAAAAGCTTTATCTTATGTTTAGATAGACCACCCTATCAATTCAATTAAAACCCTTAGATCCATTAAGAACCATCCATTAGTCACCTCAACCACTTGGAAAGGAGGTTTTGAAAGTATCTTAAGCCAATTCAACGAATTTGAAAGGTAATTTTGAAGGAGTTCCAATTGTCTCGACTTTTACAAAAGGTTGTTTAGAAGGGGTTCTAGTTTCCTTGACCTTTTTGAAAAGGTGGTTTCAAAGGATATCTAAATTACCTAGAATGATTTGAAAGAGGGATTCGAAAGGGTTTAAGCTACCTTAATCGGCTCGATAGGTGGTTTTGAAAGGTTCACTTACACTTTGAACTTTGCTTTAGGGTGTTGACAAGATTTCTTGTTAACAACAGCCAAGTCCGAAGGGCTTACTGGAGAATGGATTTCCAATGAATAACAAGGTAAGGGACTACCTCCCATATAGTTCATCTTTAGAGGGATGCACTGAGGATCGACATCCTTTAAACCTCTGCGAATTAAGACCGGCCTAGCCACAGACCCATTTGGTGGCAGATAGAACCGAATATGATATCACCTTGGTCGTTTCTGACCCTTCCAAGTGCTCTTACACCGTATATTTTTTACTCGACGTCATAGAAGGCGTAAAATAAATCTAGAAAGGTGATATCGAACCCTAAGGGTGGTGATCCATTTAGCCTTAAGCAACCCCTTTTTCACAATTCTCCGAGTGTGATGCTAGAGGTAACATTTACCTTTCTTAAAACATTTTCACTTAAAATTCCACATTGCCATCTTCAACAACACATTATTAATTTCCATAAAAGTAGAATCGCTGAGCTTGTACGCCTTAGAGCTTGGTGTTAAGTATAAGAGGGGTTACCTCTTACACCACTACACAGATGTACATTTGTAGAGATCAATGCAATGTGATCTTAGAAATGCAATGTCATACATTCATCCATACAAGTTGTCTAGGAACAGGATAAATCAAAGATACTCTTCTACCACATTCTGTCGAGAATTACTCCTTGGATTAGCAACGAGTAGTCTTTGCATACGAAGATCTTAGAATGAAGTAAGCACTAATATTTATTTATCTCGAGAGCTAATTCGAAATTATCAACAATTAGTACCTCCGTTATGAAGATCACCACCTTCAACTTCATTGTCTTCAAAATATCTTCACTTTGAACTCGTAAATTAGTTCGAAGTGGTTTTCGGATAGGAATTGCCCAAATTCAACTGCGGTTTCTCCAAACCAGTTATCGGTAAAAGATGTTAGGTGGGTAGGTGATTGATATTCCATTAATTAGTGTATTTTTATCAAAATATCTTCTTGGAGATATATATCTTTTTAAAACCATTTCTTTTGAGTATATACATGATTATTAAACCTCTCTTATTAAACCCTTTGGTTACTTAAAACCTTTTTAAATCTTGAAATAATTCCAAATCATTTCATCCTTTACTTAGGAAAATATTTTCAAATCATTTATTTAAATCTTTCAAAGATTTCCAATATCCAAATCATAACATTTAAATGGGTAAAAAATAATTTATTTAAGACATTATTTACTATAAACCCAAAATAATTTATTTTAAGTAAAAGGACCCATAGGAATTAAAATAATTCCAAGTCATTTATTTAAATCTTGACAAAAGATTTCTTGTTTCCAACACATATCCTTTTTATAGGTTGAAACCATGTCATCTAAGATGGTAAATCAAAACTATTTAGTATTCGAGTAAAACAGATCCATGAAAATTATATTAATTTTACTTAACCTTAGTTTTTGTATTCAACCTTTACTATCCATCGAATAGTAGTGAAATCACCTTTTAAATACACATGGATAGTACAGGTTCCCTCGTTATAATCTAATACCAAGTATAAGAAGTTTATTTCCATACAATCCAAGTTGTATTAAATTTGAAAAAATTTAATCATTTCCTCGCCCAGGAAAGAGACCAAGTGAGCCAGGGTACTGGTTGCTCATGAACATCTCCTTAGTTTAAGCACCTCCCATTCGGATCCTATGAATAGAAAAATTCAGTCTACTCATCGACTTTTAGAGCCAAGATTAAATCACTTAATTCTAATAGCTTTTCTTTAAACCATTTATTTGAACTTTTGAAAATAAGTTATAAATCCTTCAAATCATCTTTAAAATAATTAACTATTTATTTAAAAAATTTATAAAAAATTTGAGAAAGAATACTTAAGTTTAAGTCATATTTCAAAAGTTATTAAAAGTGCTGAAAAAAGTGCCGCGAACAGTGTTTTTAAGGCTTATTTGATCAAAATAACTTTTCTACCATTTAGAAATTCATTTTTATAACTCAAATTTGTTTTAAAACATTAGAAAAGATTTATCGAATTTATTTCATATTTTTAAAGAATTAAAAATACCATTTATAAAGAATTTATTGCTTTGGTTTCCGAACTGCGAAACCGCCACTATTTTGAAAACTTATTTTGCTCATATTTCAAAATCTACTAAACGAAATTTCGATTTTTTTCCTTTTATAAAAACTATGATTATAAGAGTATGGAAAATTCTTATTACAAAGAATTCCGACTATAAATCCATCGTATAGATGGATTTAACTTTCTACGCCACGAAATCGCGAACTTCCTTATGCGACATTCCTATTTTTGACTCAATTTTCATAATTTATCGAAACTTCACTAAATTAGATTTTAGTTTTTGTAAAACATTTATAAACAACTTTAATCATTTCAAAGGGGTTTAATGATTCCATATCACTTTTATAACTTAATTCAGAAAGTGATTTCCTTGTGTAATATCGAAGTGCATTTAACGTGACTTGTTTACACAATTGAATAACTCTATTATAACAACTAAACTTGATGATAAAGCAGAGTAAAAATTCATACCAATCATATCACATCATATATATATATATATATATATATAGATTTTCTCACCTTCATTGGTTTCTAACTTCTCGGAAATACGCTATAGCTTCGCTACGATCGAATCAAAGCCTCGCAATCGAGCCTTAGACCTACGAATGGGCTCGGCCTAGCTTGGAAAGAGGTGGAGTGCTCGGCCTTGGTGTTGGAGGGTGGTGGCCTTGGGTTATGATGTAGGAAAGGAAGTGATTGCACTTGGTTTTGAAGTGGATTGACATGGTATATAAATATGTACATATTTTGCTTCATATTGGAATATTTTGCCATGGCTTTGCCACATTTTTTTAAAGGCATTGAAGCGTTTAAAGAAGTGCTCTTATAGCTTTAAGAAGGAGGAAGAATAAGTGAATTATGTTAATGAATGTGTGAATGTAGGTGGGTATTTATAAGAAAATTTTGCACCAAAAATATCATGATATTTTCTCCTTACCTAAGCAAGCTGTCACGACCCGAAATCCAATGTTCGAAAATTGACATCAAATACCTCACTTGTATTCGACTACCGAAGATTCAAACATCGAACTCCAGTCGGATGGAGCTTATAACAACATTAGATGAATATAAAACAGCGGAAACAAAATGAATATCATGCATTACATCACAGATACAACATTATCATAATATCCATCACAACATCAGAGTATCATAATACATATATCACAACTCCAAATAGAACATCATAATAGAACAACAAGTGATCATATGCCAAAAAGTCTTCAAAGGAATGAAGCGATAGTGAACTTCCAAAAACTAAGCATCTTGAGATCCAAAAGCTTCCAAAATATCTCCAAGGAAAAAGCCTCCAAAAACCGATAGACTCCAAACCAAAAGACTCCAAAATACAGCTAACACCAAAACACGGAAAACCTACTACTAGGCTGCTCGTGTGGAAATGATGGCACCCAGAGTTTAGAAAGGAAACAATAAACTCCGGGTCAGACATGGGACTGGTATAGTAAATAAAAATAGTTGCTTTAAATAAAATAGATTTTAAAATAAAACTGTTTATGCTTTTGGAAAATGAAACTACCATAAGGCCTCCCGGCACACACACAATGCAATCACACACTTGGGGGAGATTTCCCCTTATGATAGTCAAATGTGCTGAATACGAGAAAAATTCTTTGATATTATTTCTTGTGCATAGTGTGAAAACATTTCGAAAATATAATATTAATCTTATCCAGCATATGTACCATTATACTATGCCTACTATAGCTGCCATGTTAAATGGCAGGTTCTACAACTAAAACCATACTGGGTTCGTATTGGGAATTGGATTTCCAACAAATGGTCAGGCTAAGGAACTTCCTATGCCACATGGGTACGCCTCTGGAAGGACGTCCCGAGAACTTAACCAGTTCTCTGACAACACAAGGCCGGGTTACCTCTGTAACTAGGTAACTACTGCACGACTATGCCATTCCTCGGTCGTTTGCGACCTTTATCCGAGGGCCCTCAACCACACAGTAAATGAGATTGCATCAACTGCATAGGTAAAGTATCCGGGCTCTACACCATGATACCACCTTTTTCTAGAAGGAAATGACATATCCTAAAGGGTGCGACCCTCATAACCTTGCTGCATCTTTCATGTTTCGACCATTTCCGTGGTGTGAGGTCCGATGAGGTCTCGTCCACAAAGCTACGCTTTACTCAAAAGCCATGCTTTGATCATAAATGATCAACAAATGATCATCCACACACAGCATCACTTAGCATGCCACACTACCAAATTGGAAGTATATCGCTGATAACCTACAACTACATAACCTCTGAGCACGTACGTCTCAGAGAAGGGTGTTAAGCTAAGAGAATAAATTCTCCGCCACCAACAGATATGTATTTGAAAGTAATCTGCTTTATATCTCAAAGTGTAGTGTCAAACACACAACCACACAAGTCTGTTTCGGGTTCGAACAGAACCAAAGGCACTTCGTCCAATAAAGGAAGAAGCCCTTGCAAATCGGGGTATCCACAATTCCGATCGGACTTCCCACCACATGTGGAGATCTCTATACCAGAGAAAATCAGTGTAGAGACATTCGATAGGTTAACCTGTCGTTTTCGAAGACACTCGGTCTTCACCACCGTCTTCAAATGCTATTAATTCCATCGAATCACTATTCGGAATGGGTTATATGACACAAAGGTCCTCTCCCGGCTAATCCGAATAGTGAACGCTTAATTTTAAAACACATGGGTGTATCAATTACAAGGATTCACATTCAGGGTTCGATGTGGGCTTCGGATGACTAACTGAAATCCAGCTCCCTATCGCATCAAAGTTTAAAAGCCGTTTTACTGGCAAAAGGGTTTTCACATACATATAGAAACAAATCACAAATCACAGTTCAGCACAAAGCAATCACAGTATCACAACAGAAATATCAATCCAGTACACAACATTTGATGATAGTCAATCATCTACAATTAAGGTTAATGTGATTTAAATGAATTAATCACATACTTATTTTTATTAATTATTTTAAATCAATGATTTAATTTTACTTAACTATGAATTAATTAAATCTTAATTGGCTTTATTAATTAATTATTCTTTAATTAATTGTCTTATTTATTGATTCTTAATCGTTAATTAATTAAATCTTAATTGCTTTTATTAATTAACTATTCTTTAATTAATTAATTATTACTGGTAAAGTAATTATAAACCATTAATTATTTAATCATTATAAATAAATTTGGTTTTAAGTTAATACTTGAATATTTGATTTACTTCTCAATTTTTATTAAGTTAAATGTAAAACAATTTTTATTTAAAAATATAAATTTGAAATATCTTTGAATTTCATTAATTTCAAAAGTCATTTCAATACTATTTGCTTCACAAACTATCATTATTTTATAAAGAATGCTTTAGAAATTTAATTAACTTAGATCGTTAAAGTTTAAACCAGAAAATCATGTTACTCGACATACGCTTTGGGTTTGACCCGAGAAAACTTCCCATTTGCTTCGGGTTTTCTTAAAAACTTACCCGTATGCTCAAATTTTTCAAAAACTTGAATTTTTTCTAAGTAAATTTTCTTTTACCCTACGACCCAACATTCTACTCGAGTTAAAACTCGAGCTACCACACGATTTCCCCCGATGTTCGCTTCGAGTCACCCCCTTTCTTCTTAAACCATCATCATTGATACAAACGACCACCACGTGCACGTGCACCGATGAAGCCGCCACCTTCGGCCTCCAAGATCACTACCGGCAGACCATCGTCTATCCCCTTTTGCTACCCAAACACGAAGAAACTCTGATTAAACATGAAAACGAAATCGAGTTATCTCGATCCAAATTAACAAAGCGGCCATCACCAGAAAATGGTCTCGCCCCACCACTTCTGGCCATCAGAGGTCACCAGAACTTGACCGAGGTTTCGCAACGCTAGACGCCGCGATTGGCACCAGTGATAGGAAGTCCGATCATCCAACAACGACGCAGCACCATCATTTCAATAGCGAGCAGAAATGGGTTTTTAATCCTAATTCGATCTCGAATCAACAATTTAAAGATTTATAAATTCAACTTGTATTTTCAAGTGATCGCAAACACTCAAGCTAACTGTGACGACGAACTCGGGGCCCACAAACGCTTAGATCATCAGAATTTGACAAAAGTTCAATTTTCTGATCAACCCCAATATCTCAGTGAATATGTTCTTAAAAAAAAAAAATCTGATTTTGCTTTCAAAAATCATCAATTGTAAAAACGTTTCGATTGATATAATTGAAATCAAAGATTATGATGATCAATTTTCCATCAAGTTTTGACTTTTGCCTGTAATTTCGATTTTTCAGGAAATTCTTCGTTTTGATTTGCTTAAAACTATTTTTAAGCGTTGAATCATGTGAAAACTAACAACTTCCCTTCAGATACTATAGCCTGAAGTGAATCAGAGAAGTGGAGATTGATTTTTAGACAGGGTTTCTTTTTTTTTCATGAAACCTGGAAATAAATAGAGACATCTCTGTTTGCACATCAAACATGCATCCACATTACAACAATATTCACATGCATGTATATACTTTGCATTTTAATCTCTAGCCTAAGTCAAACAACACAAAGAATCCAAATTCGCAAAGTTTACTCACCTTGCAAAGTGTAAACAGAAGCCCCTGACAGTTTCTAAAATAAGGATGAAGCCTGGATTTCCTACTTTAATCTTGAAGTTTAAATCTGCATCTTATAAATAATTATTTTTGCTTATTCTTTATTGTATTTGTTCACTTAATTCATCAATAACAAACAATCTTTAATTTACTTACAGTTTGAACTTTTTAATACAATAGAGAAAGCTTTTTTTCCCTGCTACTTGAAGTCCAGAAATAGGTTTAGTCTTTGAACTTGATCCCTTCCTGCAACTAATTAATACAATTGTTTAAAATCTTTGCTTTATTACCGATTAACAACTTCAAATTCAAATTTTACAAAAAATAATTCCACTTGCCTTAAATTATTCCAGAGAATCACTGCACTGTCTCTGGCAAAAAATGAAGCTCTGGTTTTATGAATCTGCAGTTTGAATTTGTGTTAAAACTTGATTTTAAAATTACAAATTTACTAAACTATAAAGTATAAAGATTACTTGAGTGATGGAATGTAAAACTACAGCTTGATGTTTAAGAAGATCTTCATATTTTTTTTTAACTTTTGAATTGAAGGAAAAGTTGGCAGTTTCTTTTTTTTCTTTTTTACTGTTGCCTTTGATATTGAGATTTGTGATGCTCAATCTTTTTACTGTTCTTTTAGATTTGCTGAGAGGCTAAATAATTGAATATGGGAAGCTGTAAAATTTTTGTGATTCTTAAATTTTATTATTTTGTTCAATCAATTATATTGAATGCCATTTGTTAAAAATAATCATGAGATCTAAACACTTGTTAATTTTACTCCATCTCCCTTATGCGTGTTTGACACTTGTAATTTTTCAAAGACAAAAGAATTTCTTTAAATAAATTTTATATCATATTCACTTTATAAATCATTATGCCCCTTATTCATTTGTGTGTGTGTGTATATATATATATATATATATATACACACACACACAATGTTAAAAGAAGAATTGTTTTAACCAATCTCTACATTATATAAATTACACCATAATGATTTCAAAAGCCAATTATTCTCCTAAAACATTTATTTTAAATTAAATTCAAATTCCAATTCAACTTGAATTATAACCATTTATGTCCATTTATATATTCATACTTATATTTGTACAATTTAAATTCAATTTCAATATATACTCAAATCTACTCATATATGCAATATATATATATATATATATATAATATTTTAAATTCAAATGAATTTTTAAACATTCATTATTTCAAAATTTTAAACTCAAAAGAAATTGGAATTTTATTCATATAAAATTTATCACTCATTTTATTTGCTTGAGACTTTTCTCAATTTATTTTCAAACTAAATTCCAAAGGTTTAAATTTATCACTAAATTAAATTGATAAATTTTTGGGATGTTACAGATATCCCCCCTTAAGAAAATTTCGTCCTCGAAATTTAAAAGAGAGAGAAAAACAAATAAAGAATATATGAATTCAGAAAGAATAAGGAAATGGCTTACCAGCTTAAGCCGAGATATCCACTCTGCAATTGGGATATGATTTCTGCATATTATCTTCAGTTTTCCAAGTGCAGTCCTTTGGATCGCCACTCCATTGAACTTTAACTAGTTTCACAACTTTGTTTCCCAATTGCCTTTCATGTCGATCTATAATCTTTATTGGTTCTCTTTTGACTGTAAAATTGGGAGTGATTTCGAGATCCTATTGAGCAGCTTCTTCAATAATGCTATCCAGATCATGCACATACTTCCGAAGGTTAGAAATGTGGAACACATCATGCATGGCAGATAACCAGCAAGGCTACAGCACTCGATAGGCTAAAGAACCAATCCTCTCCAGCATAGGAAAAGGACCAATATATCGTGGTGCCAGCTTACCAGTCTTCCCAAACCTTAATATACCTCGCATAGGAGATACTTTAAGAAAGACAGAGTCTCTAATTTGGAATTCCAAATCCCTTCTTCTGTGATCATAATAACTCTTTTGACGACCTTGAGCCGTCCTCAATTTCTTCCGTATAAAATCAACTTTCTCTGTGGCTTCTTTAATCATATCCGGTTCAAGAACAAGTCTATCACCTGCCTCAATCCAGCATGTCGGTGGCCGACACGGACGACCATATAAAGCCTCAAAAGGAGCCATCTCTATACTGGCCTGATAGCTGTTGTTATATGAGAACTCGACCAGATGCAAATGGTCCTCCTAAGAACCACCAAAATCAAGTATACAAGCTCGCAATTGGTCCTCTAAGATTCGGTTGATCCTCTCAGTCTACCCATCAGACTGTGGGTGATAAGCAGTGTTAAAATTCAGTTTTGTTCCCAATGCGTCTTGAAATGCCTCCCAAAATCTACTAGTGAAGATCGGATCACGATCACTCACTATGCTGCTAGGAATGCCGAGGAGACGGACAATTTCTTTCACACATAACTTGGCTAAACTTGCTGCCATGCGGGTAGATTTCACTGGCAAGAAGTGAGCTGTCTTAGTCAAACGGTCCACAATGACCCAGATTACATCATTGCCTTTCCGAGTACGAGGCAACCCATCGATGAAATCCATCGATACTTGGTCCCATTTCCACTTGGTTACCTCTAAAGGCTGAAGTAAACCCATCATTTTCTTTTTATCGCTTTTGATTTGTTGGCAAGTGGCACATCGACTCGCATATATATATATATATATATATATATATATATATATATCCCTTTTCATTGTCTTCCACCAGAAAGTTCTTTTGATGTCATGATACATTTTATTGACTCTTGGATGGATGCAAAGTTTAGACTCATGGCATTCGTCCAAAACTTCACGTTTCAGATCAAGGATGTCCGGGACACTAATCCTACTTTTCAATCTTATAATCTCATTATCATCAATTACAAAACTAGAATCTTCACCTCGAAGAATTCTCCCATATATTTCCTGAAGAAACTTGTCCTCTTTTTGTTTATTGGCGATTTTCTAAAGAAGAGTAGGAGCAATGACACGGTGAGCAAGAATAGCATGCTTTCTACTCAAGGCATCGGCAACTACATTGGCCTTTCCGGGCGTATATAGAATGTCTAGGTCATAAGATACCAGAAATTCCAACCAACATTGTTGCCGTAGATTCAAATCTTTCTGGGTGTAGAGATATTTCAAAGATTTATGGTCGATGAATAATTCGAATTTTTCACCTAAAATAAAGAGAGTTCAATAAGTATATTTGTTAAGTTAAGTTAAATTCGTAAATTTTTAATAAAGCTGAAAAGATTCTTACCCAGAAGATAATGTCGCCATATTTTCAAAGCGAAGATAAAAGCTAAAAGCTTCAAATCATGGGTTGGGTAGTTTCTTTCATGAAGGCGTAATTGTCTACTCGTGGAGGCAATTACCTTCCTGATCTGCATTAATACTGCACCCAAACCTTCACCACAAGCATCGTTATAAACAGATAAACCCTGGTTCCCGTTGATAATAGCGAGAACAGGAGCGGTGGTTAATCTCTTCTTCAACTCCTGAAAAGCTTCGTCATATTTTGTAGTCCAATTGAATTTTGCATTCTTCATCTTTAGCTTAGTCAACGGACTAGCTATCTTAGAAAAGTCGTGAACAAACTTCCGGTAATAACCTACTAAACCCAAAAAGCTTCGAACTTCTTTTGGTGTAGTAGGTTTTCTCCAATCAAGAATAGCAGAAACTTTGCTAGGATCAACAGAAATCCCTTCTTCATTAACAATATGGCCGAGAAATTTAACTTCTTTGACCCAAAAATGGCATTTGAAAAATTTTAAGAATATAATATTTCTCCTCAATATCTCCAAAACGATTCTAAGATGCTCGGCATGCTCCTCTTCGGTCTTGGAATAGACCAAAATATCATCAATAAACACGAGCACAAATTTATTCAATACCTCCCAAAACACATGAGTCATAAGATCTACGAAGTATGCTGGAGCATTAGTTAGCCCGAAAGGCATGACTAACCATTCGTAGAACATATTAGGACCCATGAAAGCGGTCAAATGAACACAATCTTCGACAATTTGTAGTTGATGGAACCCCTGGGCTAGATCCATCTTCGAAAAGAAACAAGCGCCGTGCAATTGATCAAATAGATCATCAATTCTTGGTAGAGGGAATTTATTCTTGAGAGTCGGCTTATTGAGATCACGTTAATCCACATACAATCTCAAAGATCCGTCCGATTTAGAAACAAACATGATGGTTGAACCCCATTCAGAAACGCTAGGTCGAATTAACCCTTTTTCTAGTAAATCATTGGTTTGCTGAACTAATTCAACCCTTTTCCTGGGTGACATCCCGTGACTTGCGTGAACGACAGGACGAGCATTGGGTACTAGGTCGATTCTGAATTCTATTTCTCAGTGTGGAGGTAGAGATTTTACTTCTTCAAACACATCTGGAAAATCTCTAACAATGGTTATGGACTCCAGACTGGGCTCGGGATAACCCAAATTATACATCAACCGTTCTCTTTTAGGACTAGGGTCCTTACAAGAAATCTCAATGAGATCTCTAAATTTGGTTTTGATTGAAATCAATCGATTATTGCAATCCAATTTGGCTTCATATTTTGCTAGCCAATCCGTTCCGAGTAAGACTTCAAACTCGTTAAAATAAAGGACAAAGAGACTGATAGGAAATTGGTAGCAAGAATATGAGATAGGAACGTCTCTACATCGAAGATAGAGGTTCGCGGGACCGCCAACTGGATTCTTTATGCATATAGGCTCATCAACAAAATCAGGTTCAAGATTCATTCATTTATAGCTAATTGAGAGATGAAACTGTGTGTAGCGCCCATGTCAAACAGAACTCTAACAATGCTATCATAAATAGTGAGATTACCCTCCAGGACTCCTTTCCCCTTTTCTGCTTTGGAAGATGCGGGTTCGTCTTTGACTGTGTACACCTTGGCTGTCTGAGCTTTCTTCATGACTGGGCAGTCTTTAACTTCGTGTCCCAATTTCTGACAATAATAACATTTCCTAGGCTTTGCTTGAACAAATTGATTGACTTGTCTCTTAGGCTTCGTACATCTGCTCGAATAACGGCCCTTTTCTAAGCAATTAAAGCAAGTGACATTTTTTACTATGCTTCCCTGATTGCTCTTCTTTTTCTCCTTACCCTGCCATGGTTTCTTGCCTCCAAATTTCCTCTTCTTCCAATTTTGATTGCTCGAATTTCCTTTCTCCATCGGGGCTTCTTGCATATCAAGTGTAGCATATTTTTACCCCATATCAACCAAATCTGAAAAGGATTCTTTGACGTGGCCAGTCATCCTTTCGTGGAACTTCTTATTCATCCCACGAATGAACCTTTCGTTCTTCTTTAAAGGTGTGTTCACCAATTCTGGACCGAAACGAGACAATTCATTGAATTTGTTTAGATACTCCTCGAATGACAAACTCCCCTGCTTTAAGTCCATGAATTCCTGGTACATTTGAGAAATCCCAGCTGATGGCGTATAGCACTTCTCAAATACTTCTTTGAATCTCTCCCAAGTAAACTCATCTTCTGGCTTGTCTACGGTGACTGTCTCCCACCATGCTAAGGCTTCTTCTTGAAGTTGCCAAGAAGCTATGAGACGCATCCGAGCATCTTGCAGCTTTAGCCCTTTAAAGATTCTTTCACATGATCTGATCTATGCCTGGGCCTCAACAATCGACTCCTTGCCGGTGAACGGCCTACCACCAAGCCTTAAGAAACTCTTATATAAATCAGCCAGATTTGGCTTATGCTGAGTAGATAAAGATGCTTCTGCTGTTGGGGAAACTTGGCTAGGTGATGTGGCATTTCCTCGCCCCCCAGCTCTTCCTCTTCGTCCGCTCATCCTTACTATCTGTAATCAGTAAGAAAATTGATTTAGATATTTGGACGAGATATCCTAAGGAATATCAGCAGTTAAATGAAATAGACTAAGAAAATTTAGGGTTTCGGTCTCGGTTATACTCATTCTAGAGTATACTTCACCCTATCTCTAATGAGCCATCTAATGTGTTATACTCCATAGCTAAAGTTCTTACTCAACCTTTAGCTCTGATACCACATGTCACGACCCAAAATCCAATGTTCGAAAATTGACACCAAATACCTCACTTGTATTCGAATGCCGAATATTCAAACATCGAACTCCAGTTGGATGGAGCTTATAACAACATTAGATGAATATAAAATAGCGGAAACAAAATGAATATCATGCATTACATCACAGATACAACATCATCATAATATCCATTACAACATCAGAGTATCATAATACATATATCACAAATCCAAATAGAACATCATAATAGAACAACAAGCGATCATATGCCAAAAAGTCTTCAAAGGAATGAAGCGATGGTGAACTTCCAAAAACTAAGCACCTTGAGATCCAAAAGCTTCCAAAATATCTCCAAGGCAAAAGCCTCCAAAAACCGATAGCCTACAAACCAAAAGACCCCAAAATACATCTAACACCAAAACACGGAAAACCTGCTACTAGGCTGCCCGTGTGGAAATGATGGGCAACCAGAGTTTAGAAAGGAAACAATAAACTCCGAGTGCCTATCATTTCCACACGGGCAGCCTAGTAGCAGGTTTTCCGTGTTTTGGTGTTAGCTGTATTTTGGAGTCTTTTGGTTTGGAGGCTATCGGTTTTTGGAGGCTTTTGCTTTGGAGATATTTTGGAAGCTTTTGAATCTCAAGGTGCTTAGTTTTGGAAGTTCACCATTGCTTCATTCCTTTGAAGACTTTTTGGCATATGATCACTTGTTGTTCTATTACGATATTCTATTTGGAGTTGTGATATATGTATTATGATACTCTGATGTTGTAATGGATATTATGATGATGTTGTATCTGTTATGTAATGCATGATATTCATTTTGTTTTCACTGCTTTATATTCATCTAATGTTGTTATAAGCACTGTCCGACTGGAGTTCGATATGTAAATCTTCGGCAGTCGAATACAAGTGAGGTATTTGATGTCATTTTCGAACATTGGATTTTGGGTCGTGACACAAGCCTGCATCACCATTCCACCTCATCTCTAGCCGTGAATTCCAGCCCCACATTCATCATCCCACCGCCCCCTCCGTGTGCCCCCATATGTGTGTAATGTGAGGTGATGTTTGCCTTTGAATTTGGTAAAATATCTTAGATATTTTGTAAATAATATCATGATTACTATTCTTATATGTATTCATGTTTGTACATATGTGTATTTGCACGTATATGTGTGCATGTGGCAAGTATGTGCATGTATATGTATGTGCATAAGAGAACAAACAACATTGCAACGACTTTGAACAATTTTCATTCGTTAAACCATTGAAAATCGGAAAGCTGATTCCCTGTCACATTTTTGCTTATAAACTAATTTACATATAAATATAAACAAAATTTGAAAACTAATTTCCATCATTTTTAACTAATTAAATTGATCACATTTGATTTATAAAACCATATAAACTAATACTAAACAATTGTTTACAAAAAGTACTGTTATATCGATAAAGAGATACAAATTTTCTTGTATTTTCAAATCAGGTATATATCTTTATAAACTATTATAAATGATTTATTATAACTATATAACTAATTAAAATGAATTATTATTATTTTAAAAACAATTATTTGAATAATTATAAAATTTATTAAATCATTAAATCTCAATTTAAATTCATAAATCAATTATTAAATATGATGTCATTATTGATGATGTCATAAATACATTTAATTTTCAAAAATAAAATAAATAACTTTATTTCAATTTTTGGTTAAACGGATAAATAAATGTATGTATCTAGCTCCATGTGCGACTTCTGACAACATAAAACGGTTTTTGGTCATTTTATCGATATTTTTCCAAATAATTATTCAAAATAAGATTACCATCATTATTTATTATTTAAGACAACATAATCTATATTAAAAAGCTTATATTTAAATATTTTAGAAATAAATATAATTTATCAGTGTGATAAATTTGCAGGTCGTTACATTAATACAATATATACATGATGTGCATTTCCAACTTAGAGCTCCTTTATACTCCATAAATCTTCCATCGTCATATCTGGGCTTGGTTCAGATGTGTTATGCAAGCTTTCTCAAAGTATCAACCTCTATTGTAAAATTCCTTCTAGGCCCCCTTAGGCGCTAGACGAACCGTACCGCCAAACCATTCGCCTCTATCCACCTAGACAATGCTTATCGCCATATCTAAGAGTATAAATTGGCATTTGGGTACTAGTTATGCATTATTTAAATTTCGATGCCACATATAAACAATTATATGCTAGTTTTTGATGTACTTACCTCCTTCATTGCTCCTAAACCTATCCAAGATCCTAAATTTTCAATTTCTATCAATTAATACCAAACCAAATTTGAAAATTTGTTAAACATTCATGAGTTACCAAACATTCCTTGCTTTGGTTAATAGGAACATTTGGTATGCATTCTTAAAAGGTTTGAAAATATATAAAACATTCCTCCATTTTAATTATATGTTTCCCATCCTTATTTTTAAACGCGACAAAAGATTTTCCTATATACCCTTACGTCTTCTCCAACAAAACCCAGAACCCTTTAAATTCTTTTCATCGATTAACATCTTAAAAAAAGAAAACTCTGATCGCCTGAATTATAAATCGAAATTAGTTGCTACTTCAAAAATCGATGTCCGAATCGAGTCCGGAACCGAGGAAAGTTGAGATTTGGAAGATGAAAACAACACAAATCAGAAAATCGAAGGTTATCTATTAAGAAATTTCTATATGCAATTTTATTGAAAAGTTGCAGACATATATGTAATTATTATAAATAGTTTCATACATTTTTGTAATTACTATTAACAGTTGCACTTTTAAATGCATTTCACTTATGAAGTTATGAATTGCATCATTTTTAAATGCATGTCTGATACGCGTCTTAAAATTACAGCTGTTATATGCAAACTTTAACTGCATATGAAATATGCAGTTAAAACATACAATTAAATGATGCAAATTTTAAGTGCATTTCACTTACACAATTAAAAAGTCATAAGATTTTTACTACTATAGTTGTAGACATATATAAGTCATTATGAATAATTGCACATACGTTTGTAATTATTTATGAACAACTATACTTCACTTATGCGTTATAAATTGCACTATTTTTAACTGCATGTCTATTATGCAGTTAAAAATAGCACATGTTAAATGCAATTTTTAACTACACATAACATGTGCAGTTAAAACATACACTTGAATCATGCAAATTGTGAGGTGCATTTCACTTATGAAGTTAAAAATTCATAAGATTCTTGCATACATATCTAATATAAAGTTATGAATTGAATTATTTTTAATTGCATACATCGTATGCGGTTAAAAATTACAACTGTTAAATGTGTTTTTTAACTGCATACTTAATATGTAGTTAATAAATACAGCTGTTAAATGCAAATTTTAACTGCATTTTACATTTAAAAATCTTGATACTGAACTACTGCATTTTAAGACTACATATGTATTACGTAGTTAAAAATTAATGAAAAATATAGTTAAAATCTATACTAAAATATAGTTTTTAATTACAACAGTATTAGTTTCAAATAATTGCATATTTGTATGCATATACTTAAGTTTTTTCAACTTTGTATGCAATTATTTAAAAACAATAATACAAAGTCAATTGAAAATTAAATCAAACGTTTACTTACAAGATGATGAAGCCATAATGAATCGTAAAAAAATATCAAACAATAGATCGAACTAAATCTGATTTCCTACAAAGATTTCAAATCTTGATTGCCAATACAATCACATATGAATAGTCGACATAAAATAAAAGAGGATAATTAGGGATACAAAATATGTAAAAAAAATCAAGCGGATTTACAAGTTTAAAACGGAAGGAGTTTTGGGCTACTAAATTTGATTTTAGGGATGTAGGCCTAATTTTCACTTGATTAATCCTCATCTAAACGATTAATTCCTAGTCCACATTTACCGCATAACATCTGCTTCGCAATTTTTACAACCTTAATATCAATCTTTAAATCCATCTATTGATTTTGGTTTGACCCGGCGTCATTTCATCCTATTTTAGAGTAAATGAGAAAAAAATTGAATGGAGAAACCAAGGTAACTCGAAATTATGGAAAATATTATTATGATGGGAATTGAATCTTCCAACCTCCAAGCAAGGAAATTTGCACACTTCCACTACACTAGCACTGCTTTCAACTAATTGTAAGGTAATATTTATTGAATACTAAACTGTTTAGACCTCCTGTTTCTCCTTCTCGTTGCCCCATCCGAGGGGTTGTCCTAGACGGTCGTCTGGCAGGCCTAGCCTTAAAACTGGGCCTGTAGGGACATACTGAGTCGAATCTGTTCGTTCAGCCACTAATAGGGGTTTTTAGACACAAGGAAGAAGTTGCAAAAAATTTAGTCTTAGGGACAACAAGTTTGTTTTTTAGTTTGAAGGACACTCTGTAGTGTAAATCACAGAATGATAGATGTAGCTATCATTTTCTGTTTACACTATAACGTGTCATTCGGACCAAAAAACAGACTTAGTGTGCCTGATATTAAATTTTTTTTATAACTATTTTCTTAAGCCTATTTTTTTCATGCCCTTTAATATTTAAGTGGCTTCAGCCATTGTACATGCTCTTCTTGGAATTACAATGCATTATAATAAAAAAATGGAAAGGAAAAAAAAAGTTTGTGTGTGGACTTTAATTGACATAGTAAACAATGGAGCCTGCTACTTTATGTCTCTGTCCACACAAAATGAATTTCAAGATATCCGCAACTTTTTCTCAGGACTTATCAATAGTTAAGAATTAATAGCAACCTTTTCTTAGGACTTATCAACGGTTGAAAATTAATATCTATTGTAAATCGTAATGAGTATATACTTAATTTCTTTAATATAATATACCTTGGGCGACTTAAACAGTTTACAGGTCATAGTGTTGGTATTCAGATTTTACTCACATATCAATATGCTGGAAATAGGGTACCTTTGGTTAAGGTTCTTTCCCCTTATCCTTTAGAATCATGCATTTATCAATTTAAGGCCCTTCTTTAATTAACAAAAAATAATAGCTTAACTAGATAACGACCTTAGATTCAGAATTTAATTATCTAAAGACGAGTTAGGCAAAAGAACTTTAATTGATAGATTTGACTTTGTATCTTGTATTAATAGTTAGTTTTATAACCTTATACAATATGTAATTATACAAGCACAACCGTCCAACGGTGTAAACCGACCGTTCAATCACAAAATTTTAAGAAAAAATAATATTTAATATAGTTTTTTGTTAATTTTAATTAAACATCAAACAATAATATGTTGGAGAAAATTTAATATTAAAGAGGCTTGGTAAATTTTTTTTCTTTTCAAAATCATGCATTCATCATCGTCGAGTTATCATAATCCTGATTGTATTCAATAAATAATAATAGTTAACCTAATTAACGACCTTGATAATCACCTATTTAAAACTTACTTATATTAAAGATCTACTAAATTATAAGTGCGTTATCCTAGTTATTTGGTAGAACAAACAGAAAATATGACTTGATAAATTAAGATGAATTAATGTATCTCTTTTATTTTACACTAAGCATTCAATGTACGAAGTATGAACGTATTTCCTAGAAGAACCTATTAAATTGTTAAAGAAATAATAAACTAATTTAATACTTGTACATGAACGTAAAGCGTATATTAAATCAGTAAGATCTTTTAGTGCCTATATATACTGGTCAAGTGAACGTTATTTTTAATCACAAATGATCCTTATCAGCTGAGAAAGAAAACATAGCGTAGAACTTTTAGTCAAAAAAAGTGTATTCTTTTTCAGTTGTGTAGGAAATAAAATGAAAATTAATATCTTCAAATTCATCTGGCTTTATTCGTTTCTTAATTTCAATCAAATATTTGTTAATGGAAATCCTTCGGCTGTTTTCAGTGTAGCTGCAAAATCAGGAAGAAAAATGCCAGATAACTTATTTGGTGTCTTTTTTGAGGTATTTTTTGTTTGACACCATAGCAAATGGTTACTTATAAAATTACTTATACTAGTTGCGAAATTAAACAGAATAACAAAGTAGCACAAATTATGTTAATCGTGGAATTTTTTTATTGAATTGCAGGAAATCAACAATGCAGGAGCTGGTGGATTATGGGCTGAGCTTGTTAGCAACAGAGGTTAAAATCAATGAATTTAGAGAAAGTTGGCATTTCTTTGATTATATTTTTGCGAATTTATTTTAACCTGCATTATACATATATAGGCTTTGAAGCAGGAAGGCAAAACAAATCTGATTTTGCTCCATGGACAATGATTGGAAATGAAACATCAATAAATTTGACAACAGACCTATCTTCTTGTTTCCAAAGAAATAAGGTGGCTCTTCGAATGGAAGTTCTTTGTGACAATACTTTACCAAATAAATGTCCTACAGGCGGTGTCGGAGTATACAATCCTGGTTATTGGGGAATGGTAATTCTCACACACACAAATACATATTATGTCGGTATATGTATATGCATACATGTGTGTATACATCTATGTATGTATGTCTGTACATATGTATGTTTGTATGTCCAACAGACTTCTTTGTTGTATTTACTAGACAATTTAACATGTGTTTGCTCATTAATAATGTTTTTTATTGTTACAGAATATTGTGCAAGGAAAAACATATAAAGTGATTCTTTATCTTAAGTCAAGTGATTCTGTAAGCCTTTCTGTTTCACTTGCAAGTATGGATGGATTGCAAATACTGGCAACTAAGAATATTATGTAAGTATTTAGGAATAAACATCACTATCTCTACATAGTTTAACTTCAAAATTCATTCTTTTATTCAAATTTATTGTTCAGAGCTCCAGCCACCCAAGTGGGAAATTGGACTAAAAAGGAGTTCGTATTAGAAGCAAAAGCCAGTAATAATCGGGCAAGGCTTCAGTTGACAACAGATAAAAAAGGTGTTATTTGGTTTGATCAAATATCAGTGATGCCAACGGACACTTACAAGGTATATTAATATAGTTCCGGTTAAGATCATAATAAATTAAACATTATGTTAAAAACCTTTGAAAATCTTAAATTTAACTTGCTAAAAAAATCACTTTTTTTTTTCTATTGTCAATATCATAGATTGAAATATTAGAGAGCTCTAAAACCAATTATAGGTGCGAAAATATATCTCACAATCAAAACATCAAATATTAAGGAATTTTAATTAGTTCACAAATTATAATTAACTAATACATATCAGTACTAATAGTTCTAACTAATCAACTTTGCAGTAAATGCTTCATTATAACTTTCTTGAACCTAAATTTGAATTTATGAGACATAAAATTTACTATAGTATATTGTATTTCTTTAAATCATATTATCATATAATTAAAGGTAGCTATTTTATTCATGTTTACTAATATCATCTTCAGGGACATGGATTCAGGAAAGACCTATATACAATGATTGCAAATCTAAATCCTACTTTTGTAAGATTTCCAGGTATAAAATAAATATTCAAAACTTAATTCATTTGTTTCTTCTAAATTGTTGTTTACTAACTGATATATTATAAAAAAAAATTTTTAAAGGTGGATGTTACATAGAAGGAATTAAACTTGTAAACGGATTTAAATGGAAGGAATCAATTGGTCCCTGGGAAGAAAGGCCAGGTCATTACAATGATAAATGGGGATACTGGACAGATGATGGATTAGGATATTATGAACTTCTCACTGTATGTATTTCATACATTTTATATAGTATATCTGTTTATTTTATGTTTTATTTTGATTCAACTTAGCTATGATTTCATTCAGTGGTCATTTTGTAGTTCTTATATTATTATTTTTCTTGCAGCTTATTGAAGATCTTGGTGCTTCTCCCATTTGGGTATTCAATATTGGTTAGTGAATTTAACTTTTAAAATAAATTACTATCTAAAAATGATGGTACTTCAGCTAATAGGTCGATTGTGCGTTTCAGGTATGAGTACTGATGAAAACATTGTCAATCCAGACAATGTCTCATCTTTTGTGCAGGTATGAAACAATATCTTAATAATATCCAGTAAAGAAAAGATTGAATTCAATTAATGTAAATTGTTAATGTCGATCATGCACACTAAACTTAATTGTGTGTACTTAGAGTTTATAAGAAAACAAGATGTACAAGACATTTCGATACCTGATGAAAAATGAGAGAAGGAACTAAAAATTTAACTAAAAATACTGCTTACTAAATATGAGCCAAATTACTTCAGCATGTATAGTTCACCTCTTAAAAGAATGGTGAGAATACATTTAATCCAATGGTTCATAACTATTTCTATAACTTTATACAAAATTCATATAGAATACATTCTTTACATATTATATACATAGCCTTACATAAAATATCCTTTGAGAACTTTTAATAACTCTAGATAAGAGTTTCTACTGTGTTAATATATTCATGATATTTTTTACTAAAATAGAAGGCTTTTCCTGCTTCAAAGTGATTGAAATAGTCCACAATTTACAAAGGATAAACTTAAGTATATACACAGTGCAACACAAAATCAACTTTAATTTTCAACGTTTATTTCCTAAAATAATTTATCCAGTAATAAGCTTCCAGAGGCAATTACACAGTGGAACTCAAATTCCCCTACATATAATGTAGCTAAATCTAAATCTGTTATTTTGCATAGCATGTCAAATATTTTATGTATTGATTCTATGATCCTTGTTTTATTTTTAGGACGCTCTTGATGGCATTGATTTTGCTATAGGATCACCAAACACAACATGGGGATCCTTTAGAGCAAAAATGGGACATCCCGATCCATTTAAAGTGAAAATTGTTGCTGTTGGAAATGAAAATTGTTTTCCCAACAATCAAAAGAATTATGGTTTGTATATTTATTTGTTTATTTATGATATTTCTTTATAATTTAGAATTTCTAAATAAAAGCAATAATAGCCATGGTCTTGGTGGATAGTGCATGCAACTATTGCTGCAATTAAGACAAATAATGAATCTGCACTATCCACTAATTAATGAATTGGAAAGCACAACTATATTCATCGTACAAAACAACGTGGCTAGCATTGAACATTAAACATTATATGTCCAAATGATATGTGCGTGATTAAGGTGTTAACCCTGATTTTTATTTGTATTTGTCTAGTAACTAGCTTATGTTATATTTTTAGTTTCTTTTTCTTTTTTCTCCTTTTAAAGGAAGTGAATAATGCTTGCTAATTAAATTGTTGAACTAAACTATACTACATTTTATGTGCAAACATGGTAGCACTAAATATTTTGAAGTGAGATTTATTTTCTGGCATATGACTAAAGACGGAATTGAAATTGAATTTGTTTCAAGACTGTCAATTTTACGACTTTAAATGTCTTTTTGTTCAATATTTACAGAAATTATATATCCATATTTCTACAAGGCGATTAGAAATGCGTATCCAAATCTCAAAATCATTTCAAACTGTGATGGATCTCGTATACCATTAAACCATCCAGCCGACTTCTATGATTACCATGTAAGTACGACTACTTATATTTTGATAAAACTTTATAAGTGACATCTTGCATTTGACCATTTAACTTATTTGTTTATTTAATATTTTCCTTTATAGACATATAAGCAGCCTTTAGAGATATTCAACGATAATCATTATTTTGATATTGCACCTCGAAATGGTCCTAAGGTATAGATTTTGGTAAATTTAATCCATATTTTTGAATATATTTTTCGGCAATTTTTTTTCCATTTGTATGTTCTAAACTGTAATGATTAATTTATTCTTAGGCTTTTGTGAGTGAATATGCTGCATTTGGAGCATTGGCTGGTAAGGGAAATTTAGTAGATGCACTAAGTGAAGCTGCATTTCTTATTGGTTTGGAAAGAAACAGGTACGTTTACCATCATTTTCTTATGAAACATAATATAAGAAAGAAAATAGTTCTTGTGAACTAGCTTGTACATTCATTAACAAAAAACAATGTGAAGTATTTAGAGCTCCCTATTTTTAGAGCATTCCTACACTAAAATTTACAACATGTCATGAATGTGTAACAACATAAAGTTTGTAGACTGCCAGTGCAAGCAATGACCATCTGAAAATTAAAAAAACCATCTCTATTTCAATTTTTTTGCAATAACAAAGACCATCATCCATGTTTGAACATGCTAGCTTTGAATTGTTTTCCAATCTGTAAATGAAGACCTAAAGCATAAATCTAAAAAAAGAAGAACGGTCCCCTTACATTATAGAACCAAATAAAGTTACCAGTGCTCTTTAAATTGAAATATTTCACTTATCTTTAGATGATTTAAAATGCTTAATTTTGAAAAATGATTATCGTTTTTACTTTTGCAGTGATATAGTTGACATGGCATGTTATGCTCCACTTTTTTCAAATATAAATAACCCAGGGTAAATTTCATACTCATATTTTCTTTAAATTTTTATATATGGTAACGACGCTTGTCTTAATATGAATAATCAAATATTTAGGTGGATACCAGATTCAATTTGGTTCGATTCATCGCAACATTATGGAACTCCAAGCTATTGGGTGCAGTATTTATTCAAAGAATCCAGTGGTGCAACATTTTTGAATTCTTCGCTTCAAACAAACTCTTCTATTCAAGTAGTTACATCTGCAGTAATTACACATATATCAAATGATGATATACTGAAACTAAAGGTTGTAGATCCAAAAGTACATTTTTGAACATTATTCTTGATTATATTTTTTTTATCCTTTGACTAACTGAAAAATAAAACATTTCCAATAGGTTGTGAATTTTGGAAATGACACGGTGAATCTGGCTTTATCAGTATCAGGCTTAAATAGAACTATAAATTCACTGAGATCAAACATGATCGTACTATCATCTCCTAATCAAATGGATGAGAATACCTTTCAAGAACCAAATAAGGTAACTTTAATGCAAGTTAACTCTATTAACTAATAAATATTTTACTTTGTTACAAAGTTATGGTTTAATTTGCAAAACAATAATCAAATTACCATGAATTATCATATTATTATTTGAACTTCAACGACACATACATACATACATATATGTTTGTATGTCTGTATGTGTATGTATATACACGTACATACATACGTGTGTGTATGCATGCATCTATGTATATATATACACACATGCGTGAACACACACTTATACATATAAATTTGTATAAAAATAACTGATATACCAACTCTTTTTTTGTTTAAATCTTTCAGGTAGTTCCGAAGCAGAATAATCTCACAAAGGCAAACTCAATAATGGATGTAGTGATTTCCCCATATTCATTTACACTTTTTAACTTATTCCTGAATTAGAATATCCTGTGCTCTTTGAAAAATTGTTGTATGTTTACTTTGATTCAAAATTAAAGATAAGAAGTATGAATTTTTTTATTCTTTATTGGTACTATTATGGTACTCTTTGAAAAATTGTTGTATGTTTACTTTGATTCAAAATTAAAGATAAGAAGTATGGATTTTTTTGTTCTTTATTGGTACTATTATGTATAAACCAATAATTATTGTTATACACCAAACTTAATACTAGTTAAACTTTATGATATAATTCTTGGTTTAATCCAATTATGGATGAAATGTTTATTATTAGTTGCAAATTTGAGAATTAAACCTTCAACCGTATTTTTAATATAATTTGTAAATGACATATATGTACCTTTACTTGTTCCATAAATGATTAGTATTTTAAAACTAGCCACTAAGTAGTTCTAAACTAATTCAAGATTAAACATATTGTATTTAGTTGATATCCAAGACATTTAAGTTGTTTAATTTCTTCCTTAGAAATTTTGGATTAAAAATAAATGGCATTATATAAAAATCCCAATTATACCTAAGATATTGTCCTTTTTTGGTATTTCAAAATGTCTCGAATTCAACTATTTTTTGTAAATATGATCATTTTCTATAGGAAAAAAATATCAGTTCCAAAGATCAAACTCCATTTTTAACTACATATTAATATAAACATCTAAATATTTAGACGCTTCATTCAAAACATCAGCTTGAAATGGTTAACGGTTTTAAGGTAATCTGAAATTCTGATCATTATTATAAATTTATAACTACATAAGGATTATAGATCAAAATTTACAATCTTTAATAAAGCAATGAAGTGTCTAAGTAGACATTCTAAGATCCATTAGAGATCTAAATTTCAGATTTTTGATTCTTTAGTTGCAAAAATATTTGGGATCAAAAATATTTCGAACTTAAAGATAAAAAATCACTCCAATTGAAGACATTTAACCTCAAAGGATAAACTTTATTGCACTGTTAATAGCATTAGGAAGAAAAGTATGTATTGACTTGTAATAGCACATATGAAATAATTCATACATGCACACAAATTATCCTATATGCTATTATATTATAATATTCTTATTGGCACTATCATATCTTTTCTTATGACATCAATTGTAGTAATACCATCGTCTAATATGATAGCAACTGCATCAATGTTATTATACATTACTATATGATAGCATTTTTGCAAACACTGCAATAGAGCTTTCAAAGCATTTCAGAAACACTATCAATGATTTGTAATAACATTTAGAGAAATGTCATGGTACGACTGTTATAACAGGGCAATGCATGTTATCTCTTTCACCAGATATTACACATCAAAAGGACTATAATAATATTACTAAAAACACTAATTATAAAAATGTTTTTCTTCTATGAAATTAATGACACACACTTTAATAATGTCCTTATCTAATTAAAAAATTGATCTTCAAATTCACTTGGTTCAGCTTGATAATATTTATAGATTAACTGTACTACTTTGACTTGAGATTTATAATTTCATGTAAAATACCAATTACAGTGACACTAAACTTCTATAGCAAAGGAGATAAACCCTTTCTTGAGTAATGTTTTGCTTAGTGAGTTTTGACACATACCCAACTATAGTCATAACGTGAACCAATATCACATATTGGACCATAACAAAGTAAGGTCTCTAATCATGAATCCATCGTACTCTCAAGTTAAAAGAGTACTGCACATCGTCACTTACCAACTTCTATTTTACTGAGATATATTAACATATAGAGGGCTCTTAGTGGATCATCCTCCAAATGACTAGTAGTACGTAACCTATTGATACCTTCATTAGTCATGGGTAAATCATGGTGCATCATATGGATAGCACTACGTATACTAATCCTGAATAATTGATGTCTCATTCTTGATGTACCAAATGAATAGGAATATTCAAGGATAAGTGTTTGTTATTACAATCCAATACTCATATTTTTGTACCATTTCATAAATGTGATCGTATATAGCAGTTTGTCCAAGGATTTTAAGTTTTATAATGTACTTTTAACATTATGTATATTTGCGTATAAAAAAATAGAACCAACATTTATTAAAAACATTATTTTTTTTAATCAAAGTTACAGGAACCACTAGCTAAAGTGAGAAGTGTTATGATACTCCACACAGAAGTTTTAGTGGTCATGGATTTAAACTCCTTGAGACATCAAAATCAATGCTCTTCTTGAATTTGGTTTCACTCTTGTTATAAAAATATATTTTATATAGTAGTAATCAAATTACCTGGCCATTATTTACCCCTAGGGCATACCCACAACTATATTAATCTCCAACCAGCACTTCGGGCCAATTATGATGTCCTATGCCTTATTTTTAATCAATCAACTTAGAGTAAACTAAGAAAAGGACTCAATGATTGGATTTACAGTATTGTTCTTCGTATCTACTAGTTCGATATCTTCTTCTAGTTCATTGAAAAACTTTTTATCATGTGATACTTTTAAACAATATTTTTTATCTCTTATGAATGCTTCTTTCCTTTGCAATCTATATTACATCATTATTATTATGATACATGTGCATTGGACTCTCAATGCTAGGAATTACTTCCATCTCATTACAAAATTTATGTTTACATGGTTCCTGCATACAATTATTCAAGGCGGTGTACTCAGCCATTATATTTTTATATGATAAAACTTGTTGTTGTAATATTTCGAATTTATTGATGCTTCATGAGATCGGAACACGAACCTTGTAATTGGCTTGTTATCATCAATGTCATATTTGACATTGAACTCTGAATACCACTTAGTAAGGAGTTCGTTATTTCCACATGAAAACAAATCTCTAGTAAACTCATAAATATATTCTAATGATATTTGGTTGGATTTGGCTGAAATCTACTTATTATACCAAGTGCTTAAGTAACATTAGATCTAGTACACAAAATACTACGTGACGGGTCCAATTGCCTCTTCATAAGGAATCCATCATATAAACTCTCATTTCTCATATATATCTGTGTGTATGTGTGTTTGTATGTGTAGGGACTTGTAACGACCCGGAATTTTGGTCATTAGATTTTGAACATTTAATTCATTTTAAATGTTGAGTGTAGGATATAATGATTTTAAATAATAAGGTTTTGGTTAAATCAATGAGATTATTTGTAACTTCAAATATGGCAATTCAATTGGATTTGGATAATAATAATTTAATATTTGAAATTGGATAATTTGTGAATCTGGGTATATATAGATTTGGGAGTGGTTTCTTAAATTTGTTTAATGTCTAGTTGGATTTGAATTTTAATATTGGACTTTGGATGGAATCAAAAGTCGATAAGTTAAAATTGGAATTTTAATATTAATTTAATAATGGGATTTAATATATGGTGATAACGCAAATAATCAGATTTTGATTTAAAACGAATTAGAATGATTTCTAATGTGAATATAAATTCTTTATGAATTATAATTAAGTTGGTAAAGTTTTAAAAGAAATTTTTCAAATGATTTCGACGATTTTGAAAATCGCTCAAATAAATCGACGAGTTAAAATAGCCTTCCGGGGCACAGTCTCGGAATTCAATGAAACCAGTTCCATTGGATCTGTTATAGTATATTATTATCGGGTATCAATTTTCGTAGCGTTTAGAGCTACCGTTTGTTCATACGGGTGAGAAACGCGTTGAAATTAAAATTGAAAATTTAATATTTTAAATCGATTCAAAATGCTATCTTCCACATATGATTGAATTGGACACCGAAACACGTTCCATTGTGTTCGAAACGCGGGTAAAATATTGTAAACGCCTGACGGCACGTTTCAATTGGAATTCGTTTAAAAAGTTAAGTAATTTGTGAAAATATATTAAAATAATATATTATAAAATCGTATATATAAACCTACAGTAGCAAAACCCTAATCCTCTTTGCTAGCCACCATTCAATGGAATCAATGGTCGAAACTTTGTATACTTTTCCTTCAATTTTTGATCGATCCATCAACTATCTCCAGAAGTTTTCAACTACTTGAATGTAGAGCACACCGAGGTCTATCCATCCAACGGCCATGATTGTATTTAGCGAAGTGGATTGGCGGCGATTTGGGGTTGAAGGAACATTGTTCGAACACAAAATGCACGGCCATAGGGGCGCCGAGTTTTGCTTGGCTGCGGCCGTTGGGAAAGCTCGCGTAGGCGCACCCGGTGAAAGGTCCCGATCGACCTTTGGTGGCTTAAAATGGTCACAGCGATGAGGTTAATGAAGGCGACGTTGGGTTCGATTTCCTGCCTGGTAACGTGAGGTGAGAAGAAGCTTTTGTGCGGTCTTAATTTTTGGATGTAGATCTAATGGCCAATGGTAACTTGTTTTTATAGTAACATAAAATAGAAATATATTATATTTCAAAATCGAACAATCTTTAATACTGCATATCTTTTGCATGCATGGTCGGATTCCAACGAAATAAGAAGCAATTGAATCGCAACGACACGATCTACGTGCTGAAACATATCCGGAGGCGATCGAAGCTCGTGAAAATTTTAGATTAAATCGAAGGCGATCGATTTAATTTAAAATTGAAACGCTCGACGAAACTCAAGGTGAGTTAATCTCACTCATCTGGTTTATTATTTAAATTTAAATAGTTAAATTGAAATATTTGGTTGAATGATTGAATTGATTGAATGCGGTATATTATATATAGTAGTATATATATTGGAGTGATTGATTTCCCGCATCATATAGCGGATGAGATCCTATGCGCCGCATAATAGCAGATGAGATAATATGACCCCATATACCATGATATTCCACCTCGAAGTGGAATTGGTATTTTTATATTGTGCTAACGTCTGTGGATGTAGAGAAACAGGTTGGAGGGATCCAATAAGATTCCTCAAAAATGTTGGAATTTATTTTCTTAAACTATGATATGTTAGTTGATAATCCATGATAGACTATATTAGAATTGATGTTATTGATTGCTATGTTTGACTAAATATATATTTGGGTATTTTAAGATATTAAATATACGAAGGTGGGATTTTTTAAGGAAAATTTAAATGGGAGTTTTGAAATAAAGAATGAAATTATATTTCAGATTTAAATAAGGATTTTAAATCATGATGAAGGGTGAATTTGGTGTTAATGGATTTTGATTTTTGGATAAATCAAGAGATAAATTTTAAAGGGAATTTAAAACGGGGTATTGGATTGAAATTGATTAAGTGTTTTGAAAACTATGATTTAAAGGAAAATGAGGAATGGAAATTTGCTAAACTGGGTTATAAATGAAATGGAATATTTATCAGTAGATAAATTTGGAAGTATAGATTCCAGTGGGAATTTATAAGAAAAGTTGCAATTTACTTTCAAATATAAAAGGTGATTTTATTTTAAAAAGTTGGAAAGTATATTTTCCTGGAAAACTAAGTATATTTTTAAAGAAATGATTTCAAAGTATATACTAGAAGTTTTAAAATGTTTTTAAGAATGTTTTCGGGAAATTTATCTATTTTATTTATTTTTAAGTGAAATGAAAATATGTATTTAAGTTAATTATGGTGGTTAATTATTTTAAAGTAAATTTGTATTATGATTTTTAAAAGAAAATTTAACATAATGTTTGATATAATAACTTTATTTTAACAGGAATTTCGGTTTAAGTTTACTTGGAAACTCTTATAGAATTTCTTAAGTATTATTTTTATTTAAGTAATTTAAGTAGCTTGATTTTAAATAATTTAAGTATATATTTTTGAAAGTGATTATGAGGAGATGGAAATGGATTTTAAAAATAAAAGTGATTTTATTTTTAAAGTGTTGAAAGAATTTACGGGATTGAGACATAAATTAAATGGGGATAAATATAGCAGTCCAACTTGAATTTTTTCTAAGTAAAATTTTCTTTTTCACCCAACGCACCAACATTCTACTCGAGTTAAAACTCGAGCTACCACGCGAGCCTCCCGATGTTCGCTTCGAGTTGCCCCCTTTCTTCCTCAAACCCATCAACACTGATACAAAGGCAGCCACGTGCACGTGCACGGTCAGAATCATCACCGTTGGTCGAAGCTACATCCACCATCTAGTCGATGACCATCCACTAGAACCCCACAAACGCCCAGAACTTGAATTAATTTCGAGAACGAGAATCGAGTCGTCTCGACCCAAACAACCCAGCATAACATCTTTAGAAAACAGTCTCGCCCCACCTACTCTGACCGTCAATGGTCACCAGAACTTGACCGATGCTTCATCAACGTTCGACGCCACCATTGGCATCGGAGGCATGAAGTCCGATAACCCTATGATGGCGCAACACCATCATTTTAAACGTGAATAGAAATGGGTTATTAAACCCTAATTTGATCTCGACTTTACAATCCAAAGATTTATAAATTCTTGTATTTTTCTAGTGATCTCGAACATTCAATCTAGCCGTGACGACGAACTCAAGACCCACAACCGTTTAGATCATCAGATTTTGAAAAAAAATTCAATTTTGTGATCAACTACAACATCTTGGTCAAAACTTAATGAAAAATTTGCACTTTGCTTTCTAAAATCATTATTTTTAAGGGGGATTCAAATCACATTACTAAAATTAAAATTCCTGAGGTTCGAATTTCTGCCTTATTTTGATTGTGACTGTTTTTCACAGTTTCCAAAAAAACTACATAACTTTTGCTTTGATTTGTTACTGAAATATAGTGCAGGGTTAACAATACTTTAACTTGTTTTACAATCCATTTTTTTAGAAGAAACGAGGGAGAGAGAGATTTGGATTGGCCATGGTTTACTCTGTAAACCAGAGAGTTAGAGGAACAGAAGAAATAACATTCCCAGGCATGTATTCTTGATTTTGGTTTATACAATTATTTTTAAAATTCAATTTAAGTGAATCTGAACACTTTTAATTTTAACACTTTAATTTAAACAAAGCTAGAACCAAAGAATTTAAGGTTTTGACAGGTTTTAATATCCTGAAGCTAAAACAGGGATTTACAACCCTGTACAACAACATGCACAGGCAAAACTCGCCCATATATTAACAAATTATTGCATTCAAACCAAATTTTAAACTTTCCTACATTATTCAGGCATTCACACAACAACAAATGATTGAAAAGATCAAGGGTTTACTCACCTTTTTCCCTGAAGACAAAAGCTCCTGATAGGTTTTCAAGAAAGGGATGAAGCCTGGAAACTTTTTCTTTCTTTTCCTACTTTAATTTTTTTAAGTTTAGATCTGCAAGTTGTAAATAAAAATCTTGGCTTATTCTTGGTTGTATTTGTTCACTTAATTAATCAATAACAACAATTTTAAATTACTTACAGTTTGAATTTTTTTATACAACGGAGAAGCTTTTCTACAGTTGAAACCAGAAATAGATTTAATCTTTGATCTTGATTTCTCCTGCAATTGATTAATATCATGGTTTAAATTCTTTCTTCATCACATATTACAACTTCAAATTCAAATTTTAAAAAGGAACTTACTTGCCTTGAATTATTTCAGAAATCTACTGCACTATTTTCTTTGGCCAAAGACTGAAGCACTTGTTCAATTAATCTGCAGTTTTGATTTAGTGTTAAAACTTGATTTTAAAATCATAATTTCATTAACTATAAATTTTTAAAACTTACCTAAGAGATGGAATCATAAACTACAGCTTCAAGTTTTAGAAAGATCTTCAGATTCTTTTTTTTCTTTTCAATTGAAGAAACAAGGTTGGCAGTTTTTTTTCTTTTTCGGATTTTTACTGTTGCCCTTGAATATTGAGATTTGTGATGCTCAATCTTTTGGTTATCGTACTTTCATAGATTTGGAGGCTGAATAATTTGAAATTGGAAGCTGAAAAGTTTTCTATAATTATTAATTATATTATTTTATTCTAGCAATGATATGGAATGCCATTTGTAAAAAATAATCATACCATCTCCTTTGTATATGTTTAGCATTTGTGATTTTACAAGACAAAAGAATTTTTAATAGATTTTTTTATATCGCATCCACTTTATAAATGAATGTTCCCCTTTATCCATTTGTATGTATATATACAATGTTAAAAGAATTGCTCTAACCAATATTTACATTATATACATTACACCTTAATGATTTTAAATGCCACTTATTTTTAAAAACATTTATTTTAAATTTAAATTCAAATTCCAATTCAACTTGAATTATAAAAATCCATTTATGTCTATTTATATATTCACACATATCTTGATCAATTTAAATTCAATTTCAATATATATTCAATTCTACTCATATATGCAATGTACATATATGTATATAATTTTAAATTCAAGTGGCTTTTTTAAATCATTCATTATTTCAAAATTTTGAACTCAAAATAAATTGGAATTTTATTCATATATAATTTTCACTTACTTTATTTGTTTAAGATTTAATCCAATTTATTTTCAAATTAAATTCCAAGGGTTTAAAATATATTATTCATTTTAAGTGATAAATTTTTGAGATGTTACAGGTTAACACTGGAGAAAGCTTGCATAATACATCTGGACCAAGCCTAGATATGATGACGGAAGATTTACGGAGTATATATGAGCTCTAAGTTGGAAACGCACATCATGTATGTATTGTATTAATGTAACGACCTACAAATTTATCACATTAATAAATTATATTTATTTCTAAAACATTTAAATATAATCTTTTTAACATAAATTATGTTGTCTTAAATAATAAATAATGACGGCAATCTTATTTTGAATAATTATTTGGAAAAATATCGATAAAATGACCAAAAACCATTCTATGTTGTCAGAAGTTGCACACGGAGCTAGATACATATATTTATTTATCCGTTTAACCAAGAACATGAAATAAAATTATTTGTTTTATTTTTGAAAATAAAATGTATTTATGACATCATCAATAATGACGTCATATTTAATAATTGATTTATGAATTTAAATTGAGATTTAATAATTTATTAAATTTTATAATTATTCAAATAATTGTTTTTAAAATAATAATAATTCATATTAATAAGTTATATAGTAATAAGAAATCATTTATAATAGTTTATAAAGATATATACCTGATTTGAAAATATAAGAAAATTTGTATCTTTTTGTCGATATAACAATACTTTTTGCAACAAATTGTTTAGTATTAGTTTATATGGTTTTATAAATCAAATGTGATTAATTTAATTAGTTAAAAATGATAGAAATTAGTTTTAAAATTTTGTTTATATTTATACGTAAATTAATTTATAAGCAAAAATGTGATAAGGAATCGGCTTTCCGATTTTCAATGGTTTAACGAATGAAAGTTGTTCAAAGTCGTTGCAACGTTGTTTGTTCTCTTATGCACATACATATACATGCACATACTTGCCACATGCATACATATACATGCAAATACACATATGTACAAACATGAATACATATGAGAATAGTATCATGATATTATTTACAAAATATCTAAGATATTTTTCCAAATTCAAAGGCAAACATCACCTCATATTATACACACATGGGGGCACATGGAGGAGGTGGTGGGGTGATGAATGCAGGGCTGGAATTCACGGTTAGAGATGAGGTGAAATGGCGATGCAGGCTTTCTTAGGTAAGGAGAAAATATCATGATATTCTTTGTGCAAAATTTTCTTATAAATACCCACCTACATTCACACATTGATTAACATAATTCACTTATTCTTCCTTCTTCTTAAATCTATAAGAGCACTTCTTTAAAGGCTTCAATGCCTTTAAAAAAATGTGGCAAAGCCATGGCAAAATATTCGAATATAAAGCAAAATATATACACATACATATACCATGTCAATCCACTACAAAACCAAGTGCAATCACTTCCTTTCTTACCTCATAACCCAAGGCCGAGCACTCTACCTCTTTCCAAGCTAGGTGGAGCCCATTCTTAGGTCTAAGACTAGATTGCGTAGGCTCTGATTCGATTGTAGCGAAGCTATAGCGTATTTTCGTGAAGTTAGAAACCAATGAAGGTGAGAAACTATATATATATATATATATATATATATATATATATATATATATATATATATATATATATATATATTTGTGTGTGTGCATGTCTATATTTATATGATGTGATATGATTTCTATGAATGTTTACTATGCTTTATCATCCAGTTTGGTTGTCTTAATGTAGTTGTTTAATTGTGTAAACAAGTCACTTAAATACACTTCGATATTACACAAGGAAACCACTTTTTGAATTAAGTTATAAAAGTGATATGAAATCATTAAACCCCTTTGAAATGATTTAAAATTGTCTACAAATGTTTTACAAACACTAAAATCTAATTTAGTGAAGTTCTGATAAGTTATGAAAATTGAGTCAAAATAGGCATGTCACATAAGGTAGTTCGCGATTTCGTGCCGTAGAAAGTTAAATCCATCTATACGATGGATTTGGAGTCAAAATTCTTTGTAATAATAATTTTACAAACTCTTATAATCATAGTTTTTTAAAAAAGAAAACGATTGAAATTTCTTTTAGTAGATTTCGAAATATTAGCAAAACAAGTTTTCAAATTAATGGCGGTTTTGGCAGTTCGGAAACGAAAGCAATAAATTCTTTATAAATGATATTTTAAATTCTTTAAAAATGTGAAATAAATTCAATAAATCTTTTCAAATGTTTTAAAATAAATTCGAGTTATAAAAATTGATTTCCAAACGATTGAAAAGTCTTTTCAATCAAATAAGCCTTAGAAACACTATTCGCGACACTTTTTGCAGCACTTTTAACAACTTTTGAAATATGACATTAAACTTAAGTATTCTTTCCCAGATATTTTATAATTTTTTAAGTAAATAGCTAATTATTTTAAGATGATTTGAAGGATTTATAACTTATTTTCGAAAGTTTAAATAAATGGTTTAAAGAAAAGCTATTATAATTAAGTGATTTAATCTTGACTCTAAAAGTCGATGAGTAGACTGAATTTTTCTATTCATGAGATTTAAATGAGAGGTGCATAAACTAAGGAGATACTCAAGAGCAACCAGTGCCTTGGCTCACCTGGTCTCTTTCCTGGGCGAAGAAATGATTAAAAATTTTCAAATTTAATACAACTTGGGTTGCATAGAAATAAACTTCTTATACTTGATATTAGATTATAAGGAAACCTGCACTATCCATGTGAATTTAAAAGGTGATTTCACTACTATTCGATGGTTAGTAAAGGTTGAATACCAAAACTAAGGTCGAGTAAAATTAGTATAATTTATATGGATCCATTTTAGTCGAATACTAAATAATTTTAATTTACCACTTTAGATGACATGGTTTCAACCTATAAAAAGGATATATGCTGGAAACAAGAAATTTTTTGTCAAAATTTAAATAAATGACTTGGAATTATTTTAATTCCTATGTATCCTTTTACTTAAATAAATTATTTTGGATTTATAGTAAATGATGCCTTAAATAAATTATTTTGACTCATTTAAATATTATGATTTGGATAATGGAAATCTTTAAAAGATTTAAATAAATGATTTCGAAATATTTTCCTAAGTAAAGGATGAAATGATTTGGAATTATTTCAAGATTTAGAAAGGTTTTAAGTAACCAAAGGATTTGATATGAGAGGTTTAGTGATCCTGTATATACTCAAAAGAAATGGTTTTAAAAAGATATATATCTCTAAGAGGATATTTTAATAAAAAGATACTAATTAATGTAATATCAATCATCTACCCACCTAACATCTTTTTACCGATAATTGATTTGGAGAAACCGCGGTCGAATTTGGGTAATTCCTGTCCGAAAAACACTTCGAACCAATTTACGGGTTCAAAAGTGAAGATATTTTGAAGATAATGAAATTGAAGGAGGTGATCTTCATAATGGAAGGACTAATTGTTGATAATTTCGAATTACCTCTAGAGATAAATAAATACCAGTGCTCACTTCATTATGGGATCGTCGTATGCAAAGACTACTTGCTACTAATCCTAGGAGTAATTCCGGACAGGTTGTGGTAGAAGAGTATCTTCGATTTATCTTGTTCCTAGACAACTTGTACAGATGAATGTATGACATTGCATTTCTAAGATCATATTGCATTGATCTCTACAAATGTACATCTGTGTGGTGGTGTAGGAGGTAAGCCCTCTTATACTTAACACCAATCTCTAAGGCGTACAAGCTCAGGGATTGTACTTTTATGGAAATTAATACCGTGTTATTGAAAATGGAAACGTGGCATTTTAAGTGAAAATGTTTCAAGAAAGGTAAATGTTACCTCTAGCATCACACACGACGAATTATGAAAAAGGGGTTGCTTAAGGCTAAATTGATCGCAACCAGTAGGGTCCGATATCACCTTTCTAGATTTATTTTATGCCTGCTATGAGGTCGAGTAAAAAAAATATGGTGTGAGATCTCTCGGATAGGTCAGAAATGGCCGAGGTGATATCATATTTGGTTCTAACTACCACCAAATGGGTCTACGGGTAGGTCTGTCTTACTTCGTAGAGGTTTCGAAGATGTCGATCCTAAGTGCATCCCTCTAAAGATGCACTATACGGGAGGTAGTCCCTTACCTCGCTATTCATTGGAAATCCATTCTTCAATAAGCGCCTACGGAATTAGCTGTTATTAAGAAGAAATCTTGTCAACACCCTAAAGCAAAGTTCAAAGTGTAAGTGACAAAACCATCTATCGAACCGATTAAGGTAGTTTAAACCCTTTCAAATATCTTTTTCAAATAATACAAGGTAATTTAGATATCCTTTGAAACCACCTTTCAAAAAGGTCGAGGCAACTAGAACTCCTTTTAAACAGCCTTTTGAAACAGTTGAGACAATTTGAAATCCTTCAAAATTACCTTTCAAATTAGTTGAATTGGCTTAAGATCCTTACAAAACCTCCTTTCTAAGTGGTTGAGGTGACCAATGGTTCATTCTTAATGGATCTAAGGTTTTAATTGAATTGATAGGTTTTGTTATCCATAAAATATTCTCAAGAATGTAGTGATGAAAGAAGGAGCAAAAGCATTGATGAAGATCGGAAGGCATTAGGGTGGCCTATCTAAACATAAGATAAAGCTTTTAACGAGAAGATAATGGCATCGACAACACCCTTCAAAGAGGATGGAAGATTGTTTCGATAGAGTTTCGATAAGAAAATAGCTTTCAACAAGGTCGAGAGCTAGCTTTCGAAGACAATAGATAGCATACTTTATGCACATATGCCAAACCATTTGAAACGATTGGTTTCATCTCCATTTACATTCATCAGAAGAATATTCAACAAAAGCATACCTTTGAAAGCATATATTAGCCTTTCGAATATGTTAGAGCCATCCTTACCTATGAAGGAAAGATAATACATTCGCTAACAACAAAGAATATGGTTCCACAACAGCCAAGAAGGATGCTTTTGAAGGAATCTTTTATAGCAAAGCCTTTAAGTTGTTTCTACTCATTTGAAGCCCTAAGATAATATGTTTCGACAACATCGAAGGCCAACACCATTCCAACTTACATGGCACACTCACATCTGAGTGAAGAGCACATCTATACACCTTTTGATGGAGTCGAATGTGATTAACACATCTATCACCTTTCGATGGAGTCGAAAGTGATCAACCGTTCTACCTTCCGATGAAATCAAAACGCATCGAGTAAACCTTTCGACAAAGTTAAGAGTAATCAAGCAACATACCTTTTGATCAAGTCGAAAGGAAAAAAGCAAGATAGAAAGATGCTCAATCTTCGGCAGTAACAGAAGGGCAGTCAAACAACCCTTTCAACTATGTTGAAAGCTATGAATCAAGCGGGGCATGCGAAAAGAAGAAAACAAACCTTACGATTGTGTCAAAAGCATGGGGTCGAAAGGTCCCAACTTACACCTATAAATAAGATCCTAGGCGTCAGTTTGAGGGGATCTCATTTATTTCACTTCTCACTTGTATTTTCTAAATACTTGTAACCCTAATTTGCAAATTGAATTGGGGAGATATCCAATTTGTTCATCTTTGATCAATATAAAGATAAAGGATAATAATTTTGATTGTATTGCTATTTTAGGGTCTCATTTACATGTAATTATGAGCATCTAAAGTCGAACTATACGAAAGGCTGCTTTGGACTAAGTCGAAGCCCTTAGTATTCACACATTCTTTGAGTTTTTAGCCCAAATCCACTAAATAACAAGTGCCTAACCTTCCATGGAGGTCGAAACCCTTCAAGATCATATGGTTCCAAAAGCCAATAAGTTTACAACTTTGTCCATTTTGTCTGTATCGAAAGGTGGTTCCGATAGGGTTCTATACCATCCAGTTCAAAAGAATTTTCTGAAAGAGGAACTAGCCTTTCGACTGCGTCGAAAGGTATGAAAAGAAATTTCGGCCACCTTTGCCTATCCGAGAAGTGTAGGCTACTTTAATTTATTCAAAAGGAGGCTTCAACAATATCACTCATACATCAAACCCTACTTTGAGGTGTTGACAAGTTTTCTGGTTAACATTTTTTATGCTAGAAGGAGGGCTTGAACCTCCAATCCCCAATCACCATCATCTCAAATTACTTGCGTAGAATTTTTTGTTCAAAAGAAGAAAAAGATAAGACCAAGGAATAATAATGGCAATCCAAATGAAGAAGCTATGACATAATATTCTTCAAAAAAATAATATAGTCCTAAATTTTAATTTAGAGAATATAGAAATGAGGCAACCTTCAACCTTAATAAGATTGGAAAATAAGGGGATCAGAGTCCAGAATCTACAGCAGCAAATGGTAGCTATGCAAGAACTTTTTTAAGAGGCTCAATCTAGAGTCGTTAAGGATCATAAAAGGAGAAAATGTAGCACAATCTCCAAATGAGGATAAAGATGAAGAGTTAAACCAAGAAAGTAAAGTAGAAAAGTTCCATGTGCAATCCAATAGTTCAACCTTAGAAGATGGTGAAGGTAACCACAATGATATTCTCAGCCAAATCACAAAGAATACCGGTGAAGAATGTACTCATGAACTAGAGAAATATGTTATCCTTCAAAAGGCTCCTTTTTCAGAAGAAATTATGGCACTTAGCATCCCTCCGCACATTCATATTCCTCCACTAAAGTATGATGGAACTACAAATCCAGATGATCATCTTACAGCTTTTGAAAATTGGATGAACATATATGATGCTTTAAGAACAATTCGTTGTAGACTTTTTGCTACTACTTTTCAAGGAGCAGTTATCAAATGGTATTGGAATTACCGAGTGAAAACCATCCATTCTTGGGAACAATTTTCTCATGACTTCATGACACAATTTTATATATTCATAGACCCAACTATGGACTTTAGCTTGTTAGCTACTATCAAACAAAGACCAGGAGAGCCACTAGACAAGTATCTAAAGAGGTTCGATACAGAAGCATTAAAAGCATATAATGCGACCGATAGAGACAAATTGATAGCAATTTGGTCGGGGCTAATCGAACAAACCCCATTTAGGGAAGAGCTTCATATTCATGGATATAGAGATCTATGATTCTTCTATTTTCAAGCTAAGAAATTTATTCGGATGGATAAGTGGTGTCCTGCTGCAAAGAAATACCAACAAAAGCAAAGAGAAAAATAGGTCAACTCTGAGTTCTCTAGTAAAAGATCAAAAGGAAAGAAAAGCATAAGAAAAATTCAGAAAGAGATTTCTGAATCCAGCTATGTGAATTTGAACAAACCCCTTTCTCATATTCTCGCCATAGCAATAGACTTTGAAAATTTTTCAATTACTCATAAAATATCAAGCCATCCCAAACCGAGTAAAGAGGATGTTTATTACAACTACCACAAAGTGAATGGGCATAAAACTGACGAATGTCATAGTCTATCATGGTTAATCCAAAGCACAGTCATGTCAGGATTCCTAAAAGATTCATTAAGGAAACTTGAGAAGATATCTTATTCGAGCTAAGAAGAAAGCAGCTTAGCAACTTCAAAATGCGAACCCTTATCAAATCGTGAATTCTTACAGCATAAGTTTAACTATGAACTCACTTCTTTCATATCTTATAAAACTAATTTGCACTTTGACTTGTACTTTGATTTGTATAGAAAATTAGCTATGTACTGATTCAAAATTCGAGTGTCATTACAGGTAAACAAAACCAGTCCATAGCATTCAACATACTCTTGATGCACAACAAAATTCTAGCTACCTAAAAACGACCGCTCGAATGCCAGATGCAAGGTGACTATTTCAATCAATGCAATACAGAGGCTTGCATTCATGAGATATCTGATCGCTACCAATCCTTTATCAATTTATGAGAAAGACTATGCATGCCAACTCAATTTTTGGCAAAAAAATTTAAAAGAAATTTCTCAAATGTATCTTCTCAGGAAAACAATTTTCAGTTACCCTACAACCTGGGGAAGACAAATGTCTATCTATTTCAAAAGTCGAATTGTGCAATCTTTTTTAAGATATTATATAGCATTAATGAATGCACATAAGGGATTTCTAACTAAAACAATCTTAATATTTCAAAGTTTCCTAAAACTGTGGGCGAAGAAAAGCCTATTCATACTTTTTCAAGAAACGTTTTAAAACCATCTGAAGTTTATTGACAAAAACGCATATTGGAGAATCCTATTTTGAACTAACAAACTATTGGTTCATGAGTCATGACCTTTCAATCTCCCATTTAAGACTCTATGATAAAAAAAATTGACACTCTAAATATTTTAAAGGAAAGTCAATTTCAGGAATGATTTCAAGATTTATCAAAGAAAATCCTGTTTTAGAAATTTTCAAAGACTAAAAGGGGTCTACACAAGTTTTTAGAGAACTATTGTCTCGAATAAAGTTTCCAAAATTATTTTCATGCCTTCTAATGTAAGGGTTAAAATTACTTTCATAAAAAAAATATTTATTAGAATGAGCCTCCGACGTCCAATCTGGGGCAAAAATGTTTTTGAGAATGAGCCTTCGACATCCACTCTAGAGAACCTCCTACGGGGAGGAATAAAACCCCTAACATCCATATCACCTCTTAGGGGAAGGGTCAGAATAAGCGCCCACAAAAGCAAGAAACCCCTAACGTCCATATCACTTCTTATAGGGGTATCAAGATGAGCACCATCATCAATTTTCTAGAGGAAGGTCAACTAAACATACATTACATCTCTTAGAATCAAAGGAAGCCCAGAAGAGGCATTAAATAGACGAAAAAGACAAACATGTTTACGACTCAAAACAAAAGTCAAAACCTAAAAGAACAAAGGATTGAAGAAAGACATCTATCCACTATCTAAGACAAAGATGAGACCCAAGAGAGGGGTACAAACAAAGGCAAAAAGATGAAGATGTCCAACGCCATAATTGGACACAAACAAAGAATTCAAAATCAGAATCAGAAAGGACTGAATATGAGATAACAAATTTCGGTGCATTCAAAAACTTGAAAGGTAATTCTCACAGCAAGAAATTAAGAAACTTGCATCCAGAAAGGAAACAAAAGACAAGAAAATGGATAAAGAAATCCTTAGCATGAGATGGAATGCAGATATCTATACAAAAGCTAAGAGGATGGAATAGATAACAAGTTTTTACTACAAAGATAAAAGTGATTCCATTCGAAGAATAAATTGAGTAAACCATTCTTAAATCCTTAGAAATAAGGTGACCCCATAGGATAGAGGATTCCATATATTATATGTATGTAACTATAAGTTATTTGGGCCATTGCACTACTAAACAACCAAGCAACAATATTGAACCATTATTTTGAATGGTTACATGGCTTTACAGAACTACTCGGCTCCAATATAACAATAATAACTTATAGGTCTAGAAACATTTTGCTTAGACCTACTAAATTTACTATTGCTAGACATATTTCTGATTTGTGCATATATTGGATGAATTTTAAATAGTCTATCCGTTAGATGGGATCCTAACAAGATTTTGGCTGGATTATTGATTTCGTGAACTTTCAAGTTCCTTATTTTTCATGAAGATTTCATGTTGGGTTTTTGTGAATCCAAAATTTCCACATTGACTTTTATGATGATTTACTGGCTTCATATTCTTAGTTTCCATGTTGGATTTTTTTAGTGATTTCTTGCTGAATTTTTGGTTTCTTGATTGAGATTTCCTTATTGGTTTTACGATGATTTATGGATTTCATATTTTTTATTTCCATATTAAATTTTTGGATGATCTCTTATTGGACCTCTAATTTCGTGAATTCTAAATTCTCTTGTCGATTTTCATGATGATTTGTGAATTTCATATTTTTAGATTCAGTGTTGAATTTTCATGATGATTTCCTACTGAATTTCTAATTTTGTGGATTTTAAATTTCCTGATTGATTTGTATGGTAATTTATGGATTTCATACTCCTGATTCCTTTATGGGATTTTCATATTGGTTTCTTATTGAACTTCTACTTTATGAATTGTTGATCCCTTTATTGAATTTCTATAATAATTTGTGAATTTTCCATTAAATTTCTAAATTAGAATTCAATACAAGATTTTCTCAATATTAGATGGGCTTCTGTTAAAGGTCAGGGGATGAAAACGGTTATAGTGAATGCACAATGTAAAAACCACCTAAAGTGAGAAGCAAATACATGATTGTTAAAGAAAACTTAATTCATGAAAGGGAGATTTAGAGTGAATAATAGTTCTCTTGAAATGTTCATCTACTTAAGCCGATACCTACTAACCAAGTGATGTGGTTCCACATCCCTAATATTAGTAAACCAAAAAGGGCTTTGATCATGTATTATTTAGAATGCTTTGTTTAAAAAATATCATCAAATAATATTTTGAACGTTAGCTTAATAAGTTTAAAGTTACCGATTAAGGTCTCATGATAAGGTTACGATCTTGATGAAACTTATTATCTGTTTTGAAGGAAACAAAGAAAGAAATTCTTTGGTGTTTATGTCCTGAAGAAAAAAAACTTCTTTCATACCAGGGAGGCTAAATGTTATCCATAAAATATTCCCAAGAATGAAAGTATGAAAGAAGGAGCAAAAGCATTGATGATGATTCGAAGGAATTAGGGTGGTCTATCTAAACATAAGTTAAAGCTTTTAACAAGAAGACAATAGCGCCAGCAGAACCCTTTGAAGAGACCAGAAGGATGTTTCAACAGTGTTTTGGATAAGCAAAGAGCTTTCGACAAGGTCGAGAGCAACCTTTCGAAAGCAATAGATAACATGCTTTCTGCACAAGTGCCAAATCATTTGAGACGATTGGTTTCGTCTCCATTTACATTCATCAGAAGAATATTCGGAAAAATCAGCCCTTTCAAAAGCATTTATTAGCCTTTCAAATTGGTTAGAGCCATTATCATCTATAAAGGAAAGGTTATACATTTTCTAACAACAAAGAATATGGTTCTGCGCCAGACAAGGAGGATGCTTTCGAGGAGAACCTTTTACAACAAAGCCTTTATGGTGTTTAGACTAATTCATAGCCCTAAGAGAGCATGTTTTGATAGCAGGCCAACACCATTCCAACTTACGTGGCCCACTAGCATCTGAGTGAAGAGCATATCTATACGCCTTTCGATGGAGACGAAAGTGACCATCACATCTATATACCTTTCGATGGAGTCGAAAGTGATCAACCGACTACCTTATGATGAAGTCCTAAGGCATCAAGTGAAACCTTTCGACAAAGTTAAGGGCAATCAAGCAACATACCTTCCGACGAAGTCGAAAGGAACAAAGCAAGGTAGAAAGGAGCTCAATCTTCGGCAGTAGTAGAAGGGCAGTCAAACAACCCTTTCAACTGTATCGAAAGCTATGAATCAAAAGGGGCATGCGAAAGGAATAAAACAAACCTTCCAATCGTGTCAGAAGCATGGGGTAGAAAGGTGCCAACCCGCACCTTTAAATTAGACCCTAGGGGTCAGTTTGAGGGGATCCATTTTCTTTCACTTCTCACTTGTATTTTCTAAAAGCTTGTAACCCTAATTTGTAAATTGAATTGGGGAGTTTTTCAGTTTGTTCATCTTTGTTCAATATAAAGAGAGAGGATAACATTCTGATTGTATGGTTGTTTTAGGGTCTCATTTACACGCGATTATACGCACCTGCATCGACCTGGATGGAAGGTTCCTTTCAACTAAGTCAAAGACCTTAGTATTCACACATTCTTTGATTTTTTTAGCTCAATCCACTAAATAACAAGTGTCTGCCCTTCCGACGAGGTCAAAACCCTTCCAAATCAATTGTTTCCAAAAACCATTAAGTTTACAACTTTGTCCATCATGTCTGTATTGAAAGGCGGTTCTGACAGGGTTCCATATCGTCCAGGTCGAATGAATTTTCTGAAAGAGGAACTAGCCTTTCGACTGCGTCAAAAGGTCTTGAAGACGTGTTTTCGGCCAACTTCAACTATCGGAGAAGTGTTGGCTAATTTCATTCATTCGAAAGGAGGTTTCAAAAATATCGCTCATACATCAAACCATATTTCAAGATGTTGAAATTTTTTCTTGTAAACGGATTTCTACTCCTTTTAAAGGCAACCTTTCGATTGACATTGATATAAGTAATCCATAACTAGAATCATATAGAAGCAAAAAATCAATCGATATATTCGAAAATGCCATATATTTGATTTAATTATAATTTTCTTGAATACAAGAATCTTAAGTATTAAAAAGAAGTAAAGTCCCTAACTTGATTTTAAAATTAGGGTTTACAAATTCAAGAAAGAACAAGTATTGGGTGAATGAAATCAACCCCCTCAAGTAATAACCCTAGGGTCTTTTTTATAGGCGTAGGTTAGACTCTTTCGAATCATTCCATTCGACTTAGTCGAAAGGGCGCCTTGAATTCCTTTCGTTTTGCTAAATTCAGGGCTTCTTTCTACCTTCGCTTCGGAATGAAACTTGAGTTCTTTCGAGTCCAATGAAAGTTATGGATGCACCCTTTATTATGTTGTTGAAATGCTTTTGAAACTAAGGAAGGATGTGGGCTTTTGATACTATCAAAAGGCGTATCTTTGGGGCTTCGAATAAGTTGATGCATAGTAGAAGGTTTAGCTACGAAAGGCAGCTTTTGAAAGCATCCCATTTGATCAATAAGGAACCCGATCTTCCAATGTTTGAGGAAGACTCATTGGACTCATGTAAACTTTATTTGTAATTGTGGATGGTTTCAACCGATTCAAAAGGCTGATCTACACTTTCGAAGGTTAGTCTTTGCCAAACGTTCTTTTTTGGAAGGCAAATAATAGTGAAACTCACTATTTCAGTGCATATATGGAAGCATGTTATATGACACCTTCGAAAGGTGCTTCTTAAATCATATGAAACCCCCTTTTATGCATGCAGAATCATCGGTTTTGAAAGGAATTAACTGAATCGGAAGGGCGGTCTCATTACTTTTCGACTTCTTCGAAAGACCATTGCTCATCCAACATTTTGCTGAAGCATCACTTCAACTCTTTCGAAAGGTTTTGTTATTGCTATCATTCTTTATGAATCCTTCTTTTATATTCTCTTTGGTTTTGACAAAGTTGATGTGATTTCTGATGATAATACTTGGCCCCTGCCCTCCAGCAAAGGGATGCTCTTTATTTTCAAGTCAACTGTTTCGACACCCTTTTTGATTTGAACATAAAATTTCCCGCCATTTTATAAATTCATATGGATCTTGGCCGTTCATTTAAATGTGATCGAATGGTTTGTCCTTTGCATTGTCTTTTCTTATAAATCATGCTTCCTTCTCCCCCTTTTTCATTTACTAGTAATTAAAAACTCAAAGCTAGAATCGAAAATTTCAATTTCTTATTAAATTCCTAATTTCATAGATGCAAGTTCAGATTTGAGGTATGCATCCACTTGTTTTATATTACAAACCGATTTATCACGTTTAATTCCAATTTCAAATTCCGAGTGTTCGAATTTGTGTTACTATTTCAATTTTTTAGAATGATTTAAGTTTCTTATTCATAAAAGTGATCTTTAGATTCATTTTTATGCTACTTTCGATTAATCTATGAAATCAATTTTTGGTTTGAACTTGAATCTGACAAATTAGGGTTATTTGCCATTGTTATATGCAAATTCAGGCTCGAATTCTATTATGCTCAATTTTAATTAGTTAAAGAGGACTTTTTTCAATTTTGATTAATCTATGTAGCCAATTATAGTCCGAGCTTGAATTTGCTGAAGTTAGGGTTTACGATGTTGATGTGAATTCAAGCTCGAATCGGTATTGTTGTCAACATCTAAGAAGCATTGGGTTGAAAGTGAATCGGTTAATGAATTGTTTTCTAGTAACTTCTTAGAGAAAGTTGTGTTGTGTAAATCAATAAAAAATATTATAACTTAATTTTCCAACCCTTTCGAAAGGGGTTAGTGCGACTAACCCCACTTCATTTTCTAACCCCTTTCGAAGGGGTCAATAGGCAATTGTTAACAAGGAATTTGTCAACATCCCTAATGCTATGTGAAAGGTAATTAAATTAAAGTGAAACCAAGTTGTTGGAAAGATCCCTTCCTTCGAAACATACCTTTTGACTAGATTAACTTAGCCAAAATGGTTTTGGATGATAGCCCTACCTTTCGACCAGGATGGCTTAATCGAAAGAGGTTAGAAAATTAGTTCAGGAATGCAAGCTAAGGAAATAGCATCCTTCCTGAAACCTTCCCTTTGAGTAAGTCAGGAGTGACAGATTGTTAACCTTTTCATTCTTTTCGAGAATGTCGAAAGGTATGATTCCGGCCCTCATTCGATTATGTCGAAAAGTATTCTTGTTTTAATAATATAACACGGCTGTTCTCGACTCCATGATTTCGCTTCTGCTATCGGGGAATCACTTCGAAAGGGTTTCAGGTGAAGTTTGCGATAAACCCCTTTCAAATGGATTCCTCTCTGATTCATTGTTAGTCAATTACGAATTGGGATCCCGTCGAAACACCCCTTTCAATTAGGTCGAGAGGGGCCCCATTCTTTCGAATCGAGTCCAACTTGTAACTGCCTAAATTTCACTTCATTTTAATGTATAAGATCGACCTAGATATCCCTCCAACCTCATAAACTCATCATTGTCGAAACCCATCATAATTTTTATTTTCATTGTTGGTTTCGATGATGATGTGTTTCGACTATATATATACCCAAGCCGATCCTATGCATTGCATAGACAAAAAGAAAATAAGAGAATAGGTCAGAATATGTGCATCTAATCATTAGATTAGCTAATGATCTAAATGATCTTCCTCATCATAAAAATCCTTATTGAATAAGCCATCTATCCATTATTGATAATCCAAAATGAGTTACAAGTAATAGAGCATTATCCCTAATTTGATTTAGGGTTTCTAGAGGACTTAATTGCAACTAAGAGAAAGTGGATAGAAGAAATGAATTCAGGATTCCGGAATTCGGTCCCCCAAACTGTACCACTAGGGTCTTATTTATAGATGCTGGTCGGCCCCCTTTTGTGCTCATACCTCTGACTTGGTTGAAAGGCCTCTACTTATATGCTGCTCCACACCTTTCGACTTAGTCAAAAGGCTCTGTCCCCCTTCGACACTGTCGAAAGGTACCTCCTACATATGCTTTAACTCCACCATGCGCTTTCTTTATTTTTCCCAGACCTTTCGACTGAGTTGAAAGGGTCTTCTATCAACCTTTCGCCTTTGTTTAGCCTTTAGTATTCCTTTTCTCTGCTTTCTCCAGATTTGTTTTCGACATTGTCGGAAGGTCTTTAAATACGCCTTTCTCTTTAGGTTGCCTTGTTGTCATAGAAAATAATGATGAGAGCCTTTTGACATTGTCAAAGGCTTTACAATGAAGTTCTAATGGTTCCGCCACTGTTGGAAGCTTCCAAATGCTCATCCATTGATCACGGCGGAACCTTCTCCTGATTTCATTGGTCTCGACCAGTTCAAAAGGCTTAGATATGCTTTCGAAAGGGTTGTTTTGTCGGCCAAACCTTTGGTTCGGAAAGGTTTGGCACATAAGTAGGAAACTACCATCCATTGTCCTCAAAAGGGGTTCCGATGCTGTCCTTGGTTATTTATCTATGTCGAAAGGTTGGAAGTGAGGGAAGGGTAGTCCTGCTTCCATCTGAATCAAAAGCTTTTACACTGTAAGGGTAGCTGGTTCTAAACCCAATTCTTCCATTAACTTTCTTTCATACTTCTGCTTTTGAACAGATTTTATGGCTAATATTCCCCCACCTCTTGTGTGAAAGAAGCTTATGGTCTTTAGGACAAAAAATTTCCATTCTTTCTCATACTTTCTAACTTCATTTTCCTGGAAAATTCAAAGCAAATGGAATATTTTTTATTGTTATACCATTATCAGATTTATGCATATGTTAGCATACTTCATCTAAACAGTTAGTTGGCCTTAGTCTTGATTCAAAAAGACGAGGCTGTGCTCAATGGTCATTAATGTAAATAATAAATAAAAACTACGAACTCCTTGTAGGAAATAGCCAATAGCTATAAATTGGGCTATAAATTACTATTAGGAAATAAGCATTTGTAGCTTATCCACTTTAATTTGTACTTAAAGATTTCTAAAAATTTGAATGACCCTGAAGCTCCCATTCGCATGTTGGTGAGCATCATTTTAGAATTATGATATACTAACTCTAATTTAGGTATTAAATTGACCAGCTTGAAATTTCTGGTCGTTTGTAGTAATCTCAACTCTATTACTTTATACCCCAGGTTTAGGGCGTGATAAGGACTAGGAAGCAATGAATTTTAACCCAGATTAGAGTATTTGTTTTCGAAGTTTAGAAGTTAATAATAAGATATCCAGAACCTAGATAGCAACATCTAAAAATAGTCTTCTGAATGGCATTTCTCATCCTAGATTCGGGTATTTATGGTAAATTAATCATAAATCTTTAATGTTTGTCTTTATATCAATATCCAAGTCCAAATCATCGCATATGTCGAATAATTAAAGATTATTAGCAATCACCTTTGTCAAAAGAATCCTTGTCCCAAATTAGCATGCATGCTGGGTAAGCAGACATCCACAGTAATCATTGCCAAAATAGAAATCCTTTGCCCAGATTGGGGCATATGTTGGACCATCAGAAGTTCGTGGTATTTCTATCCGTAATAGAAACCATAGCCGATATTAGGGCATTAAGGCATAATCAAGCAATAATCCTGGAATCCAGATTCGGGTAGTAATATATTAAGTTCTAAAATGAATACCCCGAAACCAAGATTCGGGTATTAATTGATGAAATTCAGACATGAGAGACCTGATATCCAGATTCGGGTATTAATAGATGATATTTAGATTTGAGAGACCCGAAACCCAGAATTGGGTATTAATAAATGCTATTCGGATATGAGAGACCCGAAACCTAGATTTGGATATTAATAGATGATATTCAGATAAGAGAGATACAAAACCTAGATTCGGTACTAATAGATGATGTTTAGAAAGAAAAATCCCGAAACCCAGATTTGTGTACTAATAAGTGGAACTCTGTTCTACTCCTTTTATGTGTGAACCCTTTAGGTCTTGTATAGAAGTAATTTAATTAGTTGCCTCTTGAGCTTGGATATCTTAGCCCACAGTTGGAAATGCCATACCTCAAATTTGAACATCTTAGTTCATGATTTGATGAGCCTCTCCTCGGGTTTGGACATCTCAATCCATAATTGATTGAACCTCCTCTTGGGCTTGGACATCTCATTTCATTACTGAATGAGCATCCTATTTGGCTTGGACATCTTAGTCCATTGTTTGGTTGGCCTCTTCTTGGGATTGGACATCTAAATCAATTATTGGATGGGCCTCTTCATAGGCCTAGACGTCTTAGTAAATTGTTGTCTGGCGCTCTTGCTAGCTCATCTTAGAGTCCGGAACCAAGGACTTACCCGATCTCTATCTAGAAGGAGCCATGCCCTGGCCGTTGTACGATGCAGACAAAGGCTTATTCGGTGCTTTAACCTAGCCATCTTATGGCGTGGATAAAGGCTTACTCCATCCTCCCTCCAGGAGATGCCTTATCCTGGCCATAGCTTGGTGCAGATAAGGGCTTATTCCGTGCTTTTCCCTGGCCATCTTGTGGCATGGATAAAGGCTTACTCCGTCCTCCCTCTGGAAGAGCCTTGACCTGACCAGAGGCATGACCAAGGGTTTGTCCAGTGCTTCAACCTGACCATCTCATGACGCAGCTAAAGGCTTACCCACTATCCCTCTAGGAGGTGCACTGCCCTGGCCATTTCAGCGCGGTCAGAGGTTTTTCTACCATCTTAGGTAGACTACCATCTTAGATAGCATCCAAATATAAGGAGCATTTCACTCCCAACCGTGTGGATTTTCTTTTTGAAGAAAGAGATGCTTTATTCATTCATCTTTGAAAAATGTGGCCTTAAATGTTAGGCATTCCATGTTCTCGAAACTATATTACCGCCTGGTCGACATAATTTGTAAGCTCCCGAGGAAATTCTTTATAAAAGATTAATGGTCCTTCCTAATTCGTCTCTAGGGGTCCATTTGCGGGGGTTTTTGGTATTTTCCATCACTCTTTGAAATACCAAATCTCCTTTGTGAAATGACCAATTTCTCACTTTTGAGTTGTACTATTTTGAGATTCTTCTTTGATACTCAACGGTTCTTACCGTTGCTTCATCTCTCAATTCATGTATCAAATCTAAGGATTCTTTTTTCAACTCTTAATTCTTATTAAATGCTTAGGCGATTCTTCGGTGTGAGGATATCTCAATTGGAAAAATCGACTCACACCCATATGTCAAAAAGTAGGAAGTAAGTCCTGTCATTGTTTTGGTGGATGTTCAGTAGTTCTTTTACCCAATTTCCTTTTTCCTTGTTTAGCCGCTTTTTTCGAACCGTCTTTAAGGTTTTGTTTGCAGCTTCAGTTGCCCCATTCGCTTTTGGATATGCGACAGATGAATTTTTTTTAATGATTCCATTTTTGTGACAAAAGCGAGAGAATTCTTCACTCTTGAATTGTATTCCATTTTTAGAAATTATTTTCTGGAGAATTTCAAACTTGGTTATGATATTATTGATAACGAATTTGAATCCCTTCTTAGAAGTAATATATGGAAGCGGCTCTGCTTCAACCCATTTGGTGAAATAGTCTATGGTGACTATGGCAAACTTTGTTCCCCCTTTTGATTGGCAATGGGTCGAACAAGTCTATTCCCCACACGTCAAATGGCCATGGAATTGTAATTGGAGTCAACTAACTTGGGGGCAATCTGGGAATCTTTTAGTATTTCTTATAATTTTCACAACCTCTTACATATTTGATGTCCTGACTTACCATACATGGCCAATAAAATCCTTTCCTCATTATTTTCTTTGCCAATTTTGTTCCATTTGAATGATCCCAACAAATCCCCACATGTGCTTCAACCATTAATTGTATCCATCATTCATGCTCACACATCTTAGATAGGGAAGAGCATATCCCTTTTTATAAAGGATTCCATCCATTAGTACGAAGGTTGGAGCTTGTCTCTTGATTTTCCTTGCTTCACCTTTGCCAAATGAGAGTATTCCTTTATCAAGATACTCTACAGTTGGGTGACATCCATGTGTGTCATATATGTTATTCGGACTAGGTTGGTCGACCCTTTTATCTGATATTATTTTACTACTTTCCCTTTTTTCCTCCCCTTGTGATTATGCTTGAGACCTTGTCAGAACTAACTATTATTTCCCATATTCATATGTCTCCTCTTCAATACTTGGAATTTCCTGATATCCCATTGGAACAATACATGTCTCCAGGGCTCCCATTGAGCTTGCTAGTTTGCTAGGGAGTCTGCTTGTGAATTATCTGCTCTTGGGACTTATGTATTGAAAAGTTTTAAAACAAACCAAGCATTCTTAGTATCTTTTTTACATATAAGAATAGCTTGGGGTTCTTTGTTTGATATTATTCTTTCACTTAGTTCATTAGTAGCGAAGGATCACTAAAGATCTATATCCGTGGAATTTTGAGTTCTAATGCCAAGGTTAATCCCGCTACCATAGATTCATATTCTACCACATTGTTAGTTGCGAGAAATCCCAATTTTATGGCATAATGTAAATGATGTCCATCCGGTGTGATGATTATGTATCCTGCACCGGCCCCTTGTTCATTTGATGCACCATCAACGAATAATTGCAATATAGGCTTCTGGTTTTTTTACTTTTTGGATTGCTCCTTAATAAAGTTAGTGCACTTATTAATGAAGTCTGCTAATGCTTGCCCTTTGATTGCAATTCATGGATATAATTCTACGTCATATTGGCTGAGCTCGATTCCCTATTTTACCAACCTTCCTGAAGTTTGTTGTTTACTAAGGACTTGTTTAAGGGGAAAATTGGTCAATATCCTGAGCAAATTTGATTGGAAATATGCTCTAAGCTTTCGAGGTGTTAGAATCAAGCAATATGCTAACTTTTCAATCATTGGATATCGGACTTCTGCATCCTTCAACTGTCTTCTCATGTAATATACCATAATTTGTGCCCCATTCCCTTCTCTAATCAACACTGAACTAACTTTGTGCTCTAAAACTACTACATATAGGTATAAGACTTACCCATTCTCGGGACTCGAAAGTATTGGTGGCTTTTCGAGGTGGCTTTTTAGTTCTTGAAAGGCTTTTCTACAATCCTCCTACCATTCAAAATTCTTTTTCTTCTTAATTACATCAAAGAAAGGTATACACTTATCGATTGCTTTAGAGATAAATCTGCTTAGGGTAGCCACCCTTCCATTCAAATTCATCGCTTCCTTGCTGGTTTTAGGTTCAACCATATCCTTAATGGCTTGAATTTGATCTGGACTGGCTTCGATCCCTTAGGCACTTACAAGGTAGCCTAAAAACTTTCCAGAATGGAATCCAAAAGAACACTTTTGTGGGTTTAGCTTCATTTGATACTTCTACAATACCTTTAACATCTCTAGTCCTTAAGATGATTTTCGGATTCATCGGACTTTACCAGCATATCGTTCACATAAACTTCCATGTTCCGACCAATTTGCTCCTTAAACATTCGGTTGACCAACCACTGATATGTTGCACCTTCATTTTTCAATCCAAAGGTCATTACTTTATAACAATAAGTTCCCCACTTGGTTATGAAGCTAGTGTGCTCTTCATCTGGTTTGAACATTGGTATTTGGTTATATCCTGAATAAGCATCCATGAGAGATAACAACTTGTGTTCACTTGTGACGTCTGCTAATTGGTTTACTTGTGGCAATGGAAAATAACTTTTGGACATGCTTTGTTCAAATGCGTGTAGTCAATGCAAGTCCTCCATTTTCCATTTGATTTCTTTACCAATACAGGATCGGCTAACCACTTTGTGTGGTATACTTCCTGAATAAATCCATTCTCAAGGAGTCTGTTAACCTCTTCTTTCAAAGCTTCTAACCGTACCTTGTCCATTTGTCTCTTTCTCTGCCTTACGGGAGTTGCCCCTAGATTAATGTTGAGGGCTTGACACAAAACCATTGGATCAATTCCCACCATATCAGAATGTGACCAGGCAAATACGTCTTTGTTATCCTTGAGAAATTGTAACAAATCCTTCTTTAAGTCACAATTAGGATCTTTTCCCACCATAAGAATCTTGGTAGCATCATCTAAATCTATGTATGCTTTCTTAAGATCATCTAATATTTCATGATGGTATATACCAGCGTACGCGACTTGAAACCAGAGAAGAGCCCTGAGGCGCGTAGCGAGATTTGTGATACTGGGAGTGGTAAAAGATTATATAAAAGACTAGCATATCAAAATCTCTTAAACAATTTTTAATTTTAAGTAGCATCTCATGATTCTGTTGGGTATTAAATTAGATTAGATATAGGTTAATAATATTTGTAAACCGATCGTTCCTATTTGGAGAAGAATCAATAGAATAGCTAATAACATAAAAATGGATCCAAGTGAAGTATATAGGAAAAATTGATATGCTGCCTTGATCTTTCTTTGTCTCGAACCCCATACTTCTATAATAATGGTAGCTGCTGAGTTTGCATCAATTCACTTCCTCTTGCCTCTAGAAGGAATATACCTTTGTTACATACGTTTGTTAGATTTATTAGTTTTAACCTTTGCTTCAAATGCTGTATGTGAGAATCCATCATCTAAAGGCTATAAAATTGTAGAAGAATCAAAGTATGCAGAATACTCCCTTTTATACTAGTCAAGAGTAGCAAAATTCATTTCCCGAGAGCTAAACTACTCTCCTTGGATGGTTCCCCAGCCTCGCTTTACCAGGAATTTTACCGTGAGATATTTCAGGGAGACAAAATCATCAATCTCATCAAGTGCCGTTCTACCAGAGAAGGCGTTGTATTATGAGGGATGATTGATTATCACTAAAATGGTTTCAAAGGTTCTACAGGTTGGTGGCACCCCTATTTGTACAAGCAGCTTTATCTATCCCATTGGGGTTGATCCTTTGTTGTTGAATCCAAATATGGGCTCCATGCTTGGCTCCAGCTTGTCTTCAGGAATGTTTATCTGATTGATTCCATGCTTGAGGATTTTATGAGGATAGTGAACCCCCTTTATTAGCTCCTGTGGAGTAATAAACCGGTTAGGCATCTAAATTTTAAGACGTCGGTTCTTCATTGAGGGTCATCTTGGACTAAGTAGATACCTTCTTTTGCTTCTTTAATATACCTGCTTTGGACCCACTTGTTATTTCCTATGGATACAACCCACCATGGATCGTGTCAATCCTATTGATTGGCGGGCTCAAGCTTAGGGGGTCCTCATCTTCCGTCGCATTCATAACATTTCCTTGGCTTTTCAGTCGATCATTCTCTGTTCACTGAGTTTTCTGCTGATCCTGAACAAACTCCTTCAAATGACCTTCCGGATCAGCTTCTGGATAATTCCATCCAGAACCTTGCATCTATCGGTTTTATGATCGTTGGCTTTGTGATAAATGCGATAGTCTCCTCCCTATTTCTATTCAGGGTTGTTCCTGGGTTTGAAAGAGGTAGGAAAGCTAACTCTTTCCATGGCTACGACATATACATAAGACATCGGCTTGTTTAAAGCAACTACGTTAGCGATTGGTTCTTCCCATCTCGTTCTTTTATGGCCACGGTCCTGGCCAAATCTCCCCCTTCTTTCTTGAGGATAGTTTTCTTCTTCATAGTAAAGCTCATCATCCAGATGAACTTGGAAGCATGGAAAAGGAAGTCTTGTAAGTCTTTGTAGCCGTTAGCAAAGAGCTGCTTTCAGAAGGGGGTGTTTAAAATCAAGCTAGAATGAACTGCTATAAGCTTATCACGATCATTCATGTCTTTGGGTTTTAAAGCTTCAACAATTGTATCTTCTCCGGTAATCTCTCAAGGACTCTCCTTGTCTTTTTTTTATATTGGCCAAAACTATGTAGTCGATCGTAGGACTTTTGCAAATGCAGAATTGGGCAGAAAATTCATAAGAGAACTGCTTCCATGAGTATATGGTTTTCTCCCGGTAATGCCTGTGCCATTTTGCTGTAGCTTCCTGGAGTGTGACCAGAAACAATCGGCATCTGATAGCTTTAGATGCATTGTACGCATCCATTTGGTTATCAAAAGCCATCGGATGATCGTCCAGGTTTGTGACCCCATGTTATTTCATTGATGGGATATTGACATATGGTGGGATGACTGTAGCCATAACCTCGTCAGTGAAGGGTGGAACTCTCTCCTTGTCATTAACATTCTCATCCATTGTTCTATTCCCTTTCGAGTTCATAGCATCTTCTATCGCTTTTCAGTGGCACCTTTTAGATAAGCCTCGACATTGCCATAATTTTTCTGGTTTGGACAATACTCCTTCGACGTTGAACTTCCATATGTTTCCAGTGACTTGTCACGAACTCTTCCCTGATGGTCAACTTTTGATCGGTGTTGTTCCTTCTTCTTCAAGGACGTCAAATCCACTTTGCTTTTATATTCATTGGAATTTGCTTTTAGATTCCTCCTGGGCGAGACCACCTCTTCCCCGTGAGTTGGCTTAAGAGTCTTTAAAGATTTCTAAGATATGGCCATTTTGAGCAGCTCCTGCATCTCCTGCAGCTGTGGTTCAAAGTATATAATTTTAGCTATATTCTCGTCTTGTTGTGTTGGCGATGAAGTATGTCCAGGAACAGAGCCCTATCCATAGTAAAAGATGGAGCTATATTCTCCTCTCGTGTGGTGGTGTGGATAACTCCTCCCTCATTTCCACTTAATCGTTTTGATCTCATTTTTCCAATGCAAGAGAGATGAGCCACAATTAGTCTATAATACAATAAAAAGGTCGGAGGTTCAAGCCCTCTATCTAGCGTCAAAAATGTTAACAAGAAAACTAGTCAACATCCCAGTGCTATGTTAAAGGTAATTAAGCTCAGATGAAACCAATTTGTTGGAAAGATCCTTTCCTTTGAAACATAACTTTTGACTAGATTGACTTAGTCGAAAAGGTTTTTGATGATAGCCCTACCTTTCGATTAGGATGGCTTAATCGAAAGGGATTAGATATTTAGTTCAGGAATGCAAGCTAAGGAAATAACATCCTGCCTGAAACCTTCCCTTTGAGTGAGTCAGGATTGACTAATTGTTAAGCTTTTCATTCCTTTCAACCATGTCGAAAGGTATGGTACCGATCCCCTTTTGATCATGTCAAAAGTTATTCTTGTTTTAATAATATAACACTGCCACTCTCCACTCCATGGTTTCGCTTCTACTATCGAGAAACCCTTCGATGGGGTTTCAGGTGAAGTTGGGCCAAAACCGTTTCAAATGGATTCCTCTCTGATTCATTATTAGTCAATTGCGAATTAGGATTCCATATAAACACCCCTTTCAATTGGGTTGAGAGGGGCCCTATTCTTTCGAATCGAGTCCAACTTGTAACTATCTAGACTTCACTTCATTTTCATGTATAAGATCAACCTGGATATCCCTCCAACTTCATAAAATCATCATTGCAGAAATCCATCATCATTCGAATTTCCATTGTTGGTTACGGTGATGATGTGTTTTGAATATAAATACCCAAGTCGATCCTATGCATTGCATAGACAAAAAGAAACTAGGAGAATATGTTAGAATCATATGCAATTGATCGTTAGACTAGTTAATGATCTAGATGGTCTTCCTTGTCATTAAAATCCTTATTGAATATGCCATCTCTCCTTTATTGATAATCCAAAATGATTTACAATTAATAGAGATTTATCCCCAATTTGATTTAGATTTTCTAGAGGACTTTTTGCAATTAAGAGAAAGTGGAGTACAAGAAATGAATTCGGGATTTTAGAATTCAGTTCCCCAAACAGGACCCCAAGGGTCTTATTTATAGATGTTGGTCAGCCCTAATTTTGCGCTCATGACTCTAATTTGGCCGAGAGGCCTCTATTTATATGCTCTGTCCCCCTTCGACACCATTGAAAGGTATCTCCTTCATATCCTTTGACTCCACCATGCACTTTCTTCATTTTTTCCAAAACTTTCGACTAAGTTGAATGGGCCCTCTATCAACCTTTTGCCTTTGTTAATCCTTTAGTATTTCTTTTCTCTGCTTTCTCCAGATTTGCTTTCGACGTCATCAGAAAGTCTTTAAATATGCCTTTCTCTTCATGCTGCCTTGTTGTCATTGGAAAACAATGATGAGAACCTATTGACATTGTCGAAGGCTTTTCACTGAAGCTCTAATGGTTCCGTCACTGTTGGAAGCTTCCAAATGCTCATCCATTGATCACCGCGGGACCTTCTTCTGATGTCATTGGTCTCAACCAGTTCAAAAGGCTTAGGTATGCTTTCGAAAGGGTTGTTATGTCGACGAAACCGTTGGTTCTGAAAGGTTTGGCCATAAGTAGGAGATTACTATCCATTATCCTCGAAAGGGGTTCCGATGATGTCTTTGGTTATTTATCTGTGTCGAAAGGTTGGAAGTGAGGGATGGGTGCTCCTATTTTCGTATGAATTAAAAGCTTTCACACTATAAGGGTAGCTATTACTTCCGAATCCATTGAAACCTTCTTAATGCCTTCGAAACACCTTCTTACGACCTTTGTCGAAGTCTATGTCTCTAACTTCATCGAAACCCAATACTTCCATTAACTTTCTTACATACTTCTACTTTTGAATGGATATTATGGCTAAAAGTAGCCAAGTATCCACTTTAAATGGATCCTTTCGAATGGGTTAATGTTGCTGTCATTAGATGGACTTCTTTGAAAGCTAAAGTATGTTCCAATGTATTTTGACACCTTTTGAAGAAGTCATCTTGAAGGGTTCAATTTAATAGCTACACAATATATCTCTTTGAACGCCTAATTCTCTTCGAAAGGATTCAGAACTCAAATTGTATAAAAAGTGGATTTGATCTGCTATTGAAATTCATTTTTAGTAAATAATTCCCATTTTTAATTTACTTTGGAAAATTTTAGAAGTTAGAAATTTATATCTTCTACCATCAACTGGATCGAGAATAATACATTTTTGTTAAAGTCGAAAACCTTATCTAGCTTTTCGATTTGATTAAAATCCAAAAATTGAGACAAGCCTATTCATTTGCATGCTTTCGAAACTCCATCATGCCCTTTCGACTTGTTCGAGACCCCTTATAGTCAATAGGAATATAACTATCATTTTCTCCTTTTCTTTTGTATTAAAATCACATTGCTCCAAGTCTTTTAACTTAATGAGAGTATAGTGTTTCGGTAATATTTATATTTTTTTAAGTAAAATAAAATCTGTGGTGTCCACGTTGTCGAAAGGTTTATTTGACTTAATTGCGGAAATTTTTTAATAGTTTCAATAATGTATATATTCAAATTAGTATTGCAAGGATAGTTGCACCTATTAATAGTAAATAAAATTCCGGGCTTTCGACATTGTCGAAGGGTGTGTTTAGGTGTCTGTATTCCATCTTCCTTTTTTTCATTATCGAAAGCTTGATGAATCTCATGATTCTCATTAATTTTAACACCCTTTCGAAGGTATAGAACTATATGTCTTAATAGATACTTGAATCATTGCAATAGGCTTTCGACATCTTCGAAAGGTGTTAATAATGAAGCAAATTATAACTTTAATAAAACGATTTCACCTGGGAGGATTATGGGTTTAAAAAGAGCTACTAAGAAATCAGAAATGGATATAGCTTCAGAAGCAGAATCTTCGCCAAAAAAGACTAAAGCCATTTCAAGACATTCCCTTATATCTTTTCAAGAAGAAGTTTACGCAATTCTTAACTTCAGAATTACAGAAGTGGAAGCTATTTCAAGACACTCCCTTATATCATCCACATCATGCATGGCGGTTTTATTCCATTCCCCGATTTCTTGTCAAGATTCTTAAGTTACATGGACATAGCCCCAATTAAAGCCAAATGTGTATACATATCTTGTCTCCTTAGAGCTTATGGCTTTAGAGTAAGGCATGCCATTACTAAGTGCTGAAGTTCTCAATTATTTGGTGCATCTTGTCAAGCTCAACAACTTAAATAGCCAGTTCTTCAGGGCTAATCCACATAAAAAGTTAATTTATGAGGGAGTAAACAAGTTTAAAAATGGGAGACGCAATTCTTTTACGTCAAATGTTTTCCAATTACTAGTAGAGCTTTCTCATCTCCTCGTAAGTATTTTAATTTTTCATTAAATTGCTCTTTTTGCTTATTTACATTTTCTTATTAGGTCATGCTCCTAAAGATCTCAATGACGAAGGGAAGAGAATCGTGAAGTTGTTAACTACTGCTTCTGGTAGCATTGGCAATGGACTTACATTGTTTACCCCAAACAATCTTCAAAAATATTCTTTTCTTTTAGTAAGCCGGAGGATTCTAAGACAACCTCCTCTTTTCCAACGCATTTCCAGGGGCAAGTGCTTCCTACCTTTGGGGGGCCCCATAAATTTTTAACCGTTGTCTTTGATTTTTCATGACCGGCCTGGTAAACTTTTATATATCGTTTATAACTTGTCATCGTTTTATTCTTTAGATTGCTTTACCAATATATGATTTTTGGATTCTAGTAGCTCCTCCTCCTGCTGAATTAGCCACAAAAGATCCACTACCTCCAACTTATGAATCTAGCGCTTCAGGTCTGACCTAGGCCATTCCTACGCCGAGGATGATTACTAAAAAAAATTAAACGAAATGACTGTAGCAAGTCCTTTTCTCAAGAAAATTAAAACTACCATTGTCCAATCTTCTATTCCTCCAAAAGTGGGTAAATCTGTTAATGCAGGAAAAAATCTAGAGAGTCCTACTCTTGATGCTACTGTTGACCAACCCAGAATAACTCTTTCAAAGGACGACTTCACATCCCGCATTGTTGTATCCGATTCTCCCAACATCATTGAGTAGATGCACAAGGATTTAGGCACTTCAACTCCCTCTTAGGAGTTGAACCCCTCTAGACCCCCATCACCGGTTTCTCCTAACGACTTTGAGAAGATTGTTCAATCAATTATGAACTCTCCCTCATTCATTTCTATTCAATCGCCTTCCTTTGTACCCGATCCAACAAGTCGCTGTTGATCTCTCATCGAGAAATAACTTTTGGTATGTTTCATACTTCTTGACCTAATTATACTATTTCATATTGAATTTTGACTCATACTGCACTTTTCCATTTAGATTTCTAGAAGCTGGTACTCCCTCCAAGAGAACATTTCAAAATCTTCTGTCGAGACATCTAAGCTTAAAGAAGAAGTCTCAACTCTAAGTAACCATATTATTTCCCTTAATACTGCTAAGGATAGTGTAGTGAAGGAACATGAAAGATTGAGCACTTCACTTGTTCAAGCGGATTATAAACTTACCGAGGAGAGGAAGGCTAAACAACTTTTAGCCGGTGAGGTTTTGACTTAAAAAATGACTCTAAAAGAATCGGAGAAGAAAAGGCCCGGATGATTGCTATGCAATCTTCTCTCAAAAAGAAATGCACTCTTTTCAAGAAGAATTTGGAGAAGAAGAAAAATTCTTTAACTATGGCCATCAAAACCATTTCTGAGGCTAAACAAAAGGTGTCACAATTTTTGAGCACTTCTCTTAATGACATCATCGTGAATTCTTATGAGGACACTCTCATGCTGGCTTACTCTGACAATATAGGGAAGTGTCCAGACTTAAGCTTCCCCTCGCTCGATCATGTGTTGGTCAAAAGATTCATGGATAAAATCAAAGAAATAGAGCAAGGGATCGAGGTTCCTGAGAGAGAAGAAATTGATGCTGCAAAACTCTTATCTTTCAATGCCCCTTCCGTTGAAGGAGATTCTGACTCAGACAAGGAGGAAGATGATGTGGATGACGAATTCATCATTGAGGAAGGTGGAAAAGATGATGACAATAATGATAATAACCCTGATAATGAAAGTACAGGTCAAGGTTCTGGCAGAAGCGGAGGTGATCATGATGATTCTCACGGAGGGGATGGCAATGATATTCCTGGGGCTTTAGAGTAAGTCGTCCCTGATCATAGAGCCCATGAAGCAAGTCAAACGGAAGTTCCTATGCCTTCTAATCTCCATGAAAAAGAAGCCAATATTGATGTCGGAGATTAAGAGGGGAAAAAGCAGACAACGCAAGCTTCAATTCCTGTGTCTCAGGTATGGGAATTTTTGTCTAAATGCCTTTCACTTCCAATATAACAGTAGCTGATATCTTTCTATTTTAGATAAAGAAGAAATCCATTAAACTTTATAAAACAAAGCTTGAAAGAAAACAGGCGGATATAAATAGCCTGTATAAGGTGTTAGATAAACAACTAAAAGAACATAATGCACTCTCTAACAAGTATTGTAAGATTAATAAAAGCACTACAGTATTAGCATTTTTTAAAGACTAGGAAGTGGCCCCTCGACTGAAAAGGGCACGCCTTCGTTATGACGAGCTCCTAGAAGAGAATAGGGAATTAATAACACTCTTTTGGATGTTGATTGAGGATTGAGATATCCTGGTAGACTTCTTATATAAAGCTTATTGTCGACATCCAATTATTGATTTTCATACTTGGGTTGCAACGACCCAGAATTTCAGTAATTTGAAATCCGTATATTTAATTAATTTTAAATGTTCACGAGGTAATTTTATAAGCTGAATAACTTATATTCGAAATATAAGAATTTAATTGGATAATTAAATTGTTAATTTAATATTTGTAATTGCTGAAATAATTAAAATTTGAATTTAATAATAATTAAAATGATTTATAAAGTTGAATTAAATTCTATTTGAATTAGAATGATGTTAGGGAACTTTTAAAATTGAATTAGAAGTTAAATTGCAGAAATTGGATATTTTAATATTTAATTGACGAGTGAAAATGATCGGTTTTCATACAGTCTCAGATTTCGACGAAAATAATTTCATTGGATTCGTAATGTAATATTATTATAAGATTTCAAATTTCGTACCAATCGAATTTACGGTTTGTCTGGGGCTAGCTAAAACGCGTAGAAATTTGTTTAAGTGGATTTTAAATTTAAATAAGTCGATTCGAAAACTTGTCTTCCAAATATGATCGAATTGGCTCCCGATATATATTCCATTGTGGTCGGAATAGTGGTAAAACATTATAAACATTAGGTGTTATGCTTCGTTTCGATTTTGAAAAAATTTCGGGTGAATAGTGTCGCAAAATTTTCTATAAAAGAACCTCAATTTCTTCATTTTGCCAAAACCTTAGCTAGGGCATACAGCCGCCGCTTACAAACTAATGACCATAAACATTCAAATTTCCACCTCGATCGTCTCACCATCCATCTATCTTTACGAAAAAGTTTCCACTGGGAAATTGAAGAGCATCATGAGATTTTATTAATCCATACGGTGATGATCATCATTAGAATATCATGGAGGCCAAATTTCTACTGCAAATACGTACGTATTCGGTGCATTTTTCTCGATATCGGTGATGCCAAGATGATCGACATTCATGCCGAAGGAGGAGCTCGCTGAGGTCTTTCGATTGGTGGTCTTGGATCGTCGCCTAGGTGGACGATAAGGGAACGGCGGCTGAGTTTCAAACGGCGGTTTTGAGTTTTCTTCACGATTGAAACGAACGGGGGGGGGGGGGGGGGGAGAAGAAAAGTGATGCTGCCATGATCTTGCCTTCTGAAATCTACGGCCCAGATCTAGTGAAGTAAAAAAATTGTAAATTCAATATATATAAATTCGTACAATCTTTAAAAATTGATATCTTTGTCATACGAGGTCCATTTTTAACGAAACAAGTTGCATAGGGTTCGTATTGACGAGCACTACATTTTAGAGCTGGTGTGGAATTGATTGGCACTAGTGTGAACTTTAGGCAAAATTATATGCCGGTTTAATTTTATTTGGGATAAAACACTACAACTGATATTGGAAGCAATGTGAGTACAACTCACTCTATCTAACTCACTGATATTTTTATATAAGTGAGAACAGATTTATTCTATGATGATTGATGATTGTATGGATATATTATTTATGTGTTGATTGGTATTTGGATATATTCCTGCCTATTATAGCAGATGAGACCCTATATGTTCTCGTGTATGAGCGGATGACTCTTTGTACGTACGTCTGCCTCGAAGTGGATATTGTACACATATTCTAATATGTATATTTGTTGCACATGACATGTTAGAGGGATCCAACTGGGTTCCTCACAAGTATTGATTTATTTACAAATATTGTGATATATGTTGTTATCATATGACATATGATGTTTTAGATGCCGTGATTGATGTATTTAGTGCTGTTGCGGCATTGGGCCATATTTCGATGCTTAAAAATATTAAAGTGATGATTTACAAATTTAAAAGGATTTTCAAAATATATATTTTATTAATTTTTGAATCATTAAGGGACGGATTTATTTGAAATAAGTAAAAGTTATAATTTTTATGTTATAAAAATTATGATTTTTGTGAAATATAATCAGAATGTGGTTTTTGGAAATATAAAGTTGATTATTTTGTAAATGTTAAAATGGAGTATAAATGGATTTTATAATTCAATAAGTTTTATAAATTTATGAAGTTATAAAAAGAATGATTTTGGAAATAAAGAGAATTATAAGTAACTAAATTATAATTTGGATTTTTAGCATATAAATGAAATAAATGTGATTGTTTTATAAATGTGAAATCAATTGAATTTGACAAGTTAAATATAGAATTTTATTAAACGAATTTCATCCACGATTTTGGATAGTGGATAACCTTTTAATTAAATGTGTAATAGCAATGAACTGGGTAAAGGGATTATATTCTCGATTTTGGATAGTGGATTATCCTTTAATAAATGTGTAGAAAATTTGGATTTGGTAAATGAAGTATATTCACGATTTTGGACAGTGAATAATCTTTTGAAATAAATAAATGTTTTGGGAAGTGATATTTTAAACGGAGTAAAATGGTTTGAATAGTTTTAAAATGTGTTAAATATCGAATACGTAGATTTCAACATTCATTGTTGAAATAGACGTTTCTAGAAGTAAGGAAATGATGGACTATAACATTGTTGTTATAGTAAACGATTTTCGAAATTGTTTAATATGGGATTTATTTATCTGTCTTATTTACGAATCCCTATACTAGTGATTTTGGGTTGTCGTAATGATGTTTTATACAACATTCGTTTTGACTCAAATAAAAGATGTTTACGAGAACATTTTCCTTAAAGAATAAAATACATACTTAATTGTTATTTTAGTATATGGAATATTTTCTAAGTGTTGAAAATAAAGAGATTTGCGAATTACTTATTTTTAAATAAGTGTATGGAAATGTTTTCCAATATAGAAGTTAAATTGGTTTTTAGATTATATCTTTTTAAAGATAATTTGAAGTGAATATTTGGCAAGTGATGTAATTATTAAAAGATTAATTAAAAGTGTCTAGTAATTGTATATGATGTTGAATATTTATTTTCTTGCTTTGATAGTTAAATAATCGACTGTCAAATTTTGTCAAATTTTAGTTCCTCGACTTGATATGGGAACTGTTTAGTCGTACACTTAGTACGTAGCATTCTGTGTAGGCTTGGTTATGTTCAGCATGATATGGGGTTCTCACTTTTTGAACAGTGACGAAGCTTACATTCTTACCCCTATTTGTCCCTAGTGTGAAAGGGTTGGTTGATAGTCGAGAGGCTTGCTGTGAAATCAGATTCGAGGTACCACTTATGGTCACCTCTATGTTGAAAAGCATGTGTACCCCCATGTTGAAAAGCAGAAGGGTAGCGGGATAGTTGAAAAGCCTACCTAGGCATGTACGGAATTGCCCATTCGTCAAATCTGGTATCAAAACTTAGATTTTGTATACTCCTAAGCTTTGATGTGTACTTGGTATAGATAGGGACAGTAGGACCCTAGATTGGGTTTGTGTGTATTATATATATGAGCACGTATGTGTTAGTGAATGTAAAATGCTTTATATTGTGTTTTTTTATCCATTGAGTTGTTTGTGAATTCTGGTGTGGGATGTCATGTTATCGATAGTGATTTCCAAACACTTAAACGAGGTAAGTCGACATAGTATCATTTTAAATTGGGTAAATCAAATAATTTACCTCGTTTATATTTTATACACAATTGAAATAATTTTTTCATAATTATTAAGTGTAAATAAGTTGATTGTTTGGTTGTTTGAAAATATAAATATGTATAAGTTAATAAAAGCTATTTGAATAATCTAAACAAAGACAACAATTGTAAAAGGATAAATTATATAAGCCAATGAATTATAAGTATGGAATTATAATTAATATGATTTACAATTGTCAAATAATGTTATGCATAAGAAATGAAACAAGATAAGTATGTTTATAAATATGAGTTATAAATAAAAATGGATTTAAACTAAGAAGTTGAAAATTTGAATCCTGTTGATTTTAGAAGTTATTTTTCAAAGTAAATTGGTTATATTGTTATAAATCCAAATAACATAAATAAATTTGAAATGATCTTATATAATAAAGTGAAATAGTGAAATTATATAAGTAAAGACGTATAAATGTGATTTATAAATAAAAGGAATTTTTAAAAAGAATATAAAGCACTGAATTCACTACTGTTGCTGAGAAATAATAAGGGTGATGACTGCAACGTCATCAGTATCATTTTCAAGTTTCTAAGTGATTATTTGCAACCATTAGTAAATTGAAAAATTAAATTTTTGATGTGATAAGCATACTTGAATTTAAAATCCAAGTTGAAACTGCTAAATATAAGTGAAATGAGTTTGGACTTATAATCTGAAATAAAGATTTTTAACTTTGGTAAAGTTGAAATAGAATTTGGGCTAGCATAATAAAATATATGATTTGAAATTTAACTAAAGGATGGTTAAATAATTTGAACTGGATTAGATAAGTTATTGAAATGAAAGTTAAACTTAAGATAAGTGATTATATAATATGAATTTGAAAGTTTAAATAAATAAGTTGTATAACTTATAAAATGAGAAAATGTAAGTAAAAACCATTGTTAAAATGGTTAAACAATATTGTTAAGAAAAACAAGATCTGAATTTGAATAGTGATATGAATTTAACTTAATTAAAGGTTAAATAAGATGATGAGTTAGAAGAAAATTTAGATTTGCGAATTATGAAATGGTAAGAAATGAAATACGAATTGGATTTATGAGTTGAAATTTTAGTTAAGTTAAATAAATGATGTCTAAAAGGGAATTTAACTTAAGTAATGTTAAATGAAGTTGAATTTAATATCAAAATGAATTAATAAAGTGAAGTGATGAATATGAAAGTTATATAAAGAAATTCAACTTTAGTGGTAAAATGTGAATATAGTGAATATTAGAATTCAATCCAAATTGAATATTAAACGAATTGAATAATTGAACGAAAGTCAATTGAATGTTAAATTAGTTGGAAGTAAATGTTTTAAACCAAATTGAATATAAGTAAATTAAAAAAATTTGGTAATGATGAATGTCAGTTTATTGTATATAAATTTTTATGAAATTGAATTAATAAAATTGAAAGCCAAGTAATCGAATTCAAATTGGAAGTAAGTTAATCTGAATAGAACTGAATTTGATTTAATTTGGAAGTGAACCAACTTGAATGTAAATTAGTGAATGTAAACTAATTGAAAATGGATAAATGAATATTAGTAAAAATCCAATGTCAATGTATAATGTGAATAAATTGAAAATCAATCCGTTGAATATTAATGAGAAGTGAATTTATATTGATATGGTTATTGATTGATTGGATAATTGTTGGATATTACTTGGATGATAGTTGTTTGATGGTTGGATTTGTTGCCTTTTGATTTCAATGCTATATTGGTATATATAGTTGTTGTATTAGTGTATGTTGTATACTGATATATTTTTTCATATATACAAGTTCCTTATTTGTTTGTTGAGTGTTTAGTATATGCGAATGGCGCTTGCTTCGTATTTGGAGCTCGCTTTCGCGCTATATTAGTCATATATGCTCGCTAATAATATATAATATACATATCTCAGATTACATATCCTACTTTTACACTTTTTCCCTGCGGGATGCCTCATCCTCGAATTTGAAATGTATATTTGTGATATATATGTTTTATGATCCTCCTACGATCAAACCGCGCAAAGGAGACGCCGGCGAATTTTTTTGAAAATCTAAGGCGTCAATTTTTTTTTTGAGAAAATTGGAAAATTTTTGATACCTAAATTTTTGATATTAAGTTAAAAGTTAAACGAGATAATTGGTTTTGAAAAGATAACTATATATGGATTTGAAAACATAGAAAAGTTTTTTAAGAAGTTTAAATAAACAATTTTGGGAAAGTTAAGCACTTAAAGAGATTTGAAATTTAGTTTGAATGAATTGTTTTGAAAAATTAATGGATTTTGTGACATTTTCTTACTTGATAATTTCGAGGACGAAATTCTTTTAAGTAGGGGAGAATGTAATGACCCAGAATTTCAGTCATTTGAAATTCATATATTTAATTAATTTTAAATATTCACTAGGTAATTTTATAAGTTGAATAACTTATATTTGAAATATAAGGAATTAATTGGAAAATTAAATTGTTACTTTAATATTTAAAATTGCTGAGATAATTGAATTTGAATTTAATAAGAATAAAAATGATTTATAAAGTGGAATTAAATTCTATTTGAATTAGAATGATGTTAGGGAACTTTTAAAATTGAATTAAAAGTTAAATTGTAGAAATTGAATATTTTAATATTTAATTGACGAGTGAAACTGGTCATTTTTCATACAATCACCGATTTCTACGAACAAATTTCATTGAATCCGTAATATAATATTATTGTAAGATTTGAAATTTCGTGTAAATCGGATTTATGGTTTGTCTGGGGCAAGCTAAAACGCATAGAAATTTGTTTAAGTGAATTTTAAATATATAAGTCGATACGAAAACCAATCTTCCAAATAAGATCGAATTGCCGCCCGATATATATTCCATTGTGTTTGGAATAGGGGTAAAACATTGTAAATGCCAGGCGGCACACTTCGTTTCGACTTCGAAAAATTTTCGGATGAATAGTGTCCTGAAATTTTCTATAAAAGGACCCCAATTTCTTCATTTTTCCAAAACCCGAGCTAGGGCTTACAGTCGCCGCTTACAAACCAATGGCTATAAACATTCAGATCTACCACCTCAATTATCTCACAATCCATCGATCTTTATGAAAAACTTTCAACTGGAAATTTGAAGAGCATTGTGAGATCTTTTAATCCATACAGTGATGATCATCATTAGAGCGTCGTGGAAGCCAAATTTCTGTTGCAAAGACGTACGTATTCGATGCGTTTTTCTCGATATCGGTGATGCCGAGATCGTCGGCGTTTATGCAAAAGGAGGAGCTCGCTGAGGCCTTTCGATTGGTGGTCTTGGATCGTCGTCTTGGTGGACAATGAGGGATCGACAGTCGAGTTTCAAACGGCGGCTTTGGGTTTTCTTCACGATTGAAATGAACGGGTGGGAGAAGAAAAGAGATGTGGCCATGATCTTGCCTTCTGAAATCAACGACCTTGATCTAGTGAAGTAAAAAAGACTTTGTAAATTAAATATAAATAAATTCGTACAATCTCTGAAAATTGATATCTTTGTCATGTGGGTCCGTTTTTAATGAAACAAGTTGTGGGTCCGTATTGATGAGCACTACATTTTACAGTTGGTTTGAAGTTGATTGGAGCTAGTTTGAATTTTGGGTAAAATTAAATGCCTGTTTAATTTTATTTGGAATAAAACACTGCAACTGCCCTTGGAAGCAATGTGAGTACAACTCACACTTTCTAACTCACTGATATTTTTATATAATTGAGAATAAATTTATTCTATGATGATTGATGATTGTATGGATATATTATCTATATATTGATTGGTATTTGGATATATTCCTACCTATTGGAGTAGATGAGACCATATATGCTCCCACATATAAGCGGATGAGCCTTCATACGCGCGTCTATCTCGAAGCGGACATTGTAAGCATGTTCTAATATGTATATTTATTATAGATGACAAGCTGGAGGGATCCAACTAGATTCCTCATCAGTATTGATTTATTTACAAATATTGTGATATATGCTGTTATCGTATGATATATGATGTTTTGGATGCCATGATTGATGTATTTAGTGTTGTTGTAGCATTAGGCCATATTTTGGTATTTAAAAACATTAAAGTGATGATTTCCAAATTCAAAAAGATTTTCAAGTGATTTTGAAAATTTATATTTTGTTAATTTTTGAATCGTTAAGGGATGGATTTATTTGGAATAAGTAGAAGTTATAACTTTATGTTATAAAAATTATCATTTTTGTGAAATATAATCATAATGTGATTTTTGGAAATATGAAGTTGATTATTTTGTAAATGTTAAAATGAAGTCTAAATGGATTTTATAAGTCAACAAGATTTATGAATTGATGAAGTTATAAAAAGAATAAATTTTGGAAATAAAGAGAATTATAAGATATTAACTTATAATTTGGATTCTTGGCATATAAATGAAATAAATGTGATTGTTTTATATGAAATCAATTGAATTTGAAAAGTTAAATATAGAAGTTTATTAAAGGAAATTCATCCATGATTTTGGAAAGTTGATAACCCTTTGATTAAATGTACAATAACAATGAATTGGGTAAAGGGATTATATTCATGATTTTGTATAGTGGATTATCCTTTAATAAATGTGTAGAAATATTGGATTTGGTAAATGAAGTATATTCATGATTTTGGACAGTGAATAATCTTTTGACATAAATAAATGTTTTGCGAAGTTATATTTTAAATGGAGTAAAATGGTTTGAAGATGTTTTAAAATGTGTTAAGCATCGAATACAAAGATTTCAACATTCATTGTTGAAATAGACGTTTCGAGAAATAAGAAAATTATGGACCATAACACTGTTGTTAAAATAAATGATTTCTGAAAGAAAATGTTTTGTTTAGTATGAGATTTATGTATTTATCTTATTTTAGAATTCCTATACTGGTGATTTTGGGTTGTCGTAACGATGTTTTACGCGACATTCGTTTTGACTCAAATAAAAGATGTTTAAGAGAACGTTTTCCTAAAAGAATAAAATATATACTTAATCGTGATTTAAGTATATGGAATATTTTCTAAGTGTTAAAAATAAAGAGATTTGTGAATTACTTATTTTTAAATAAGTATATGGAAATGTTTTCCAATATAGAAGTCAAAATGTTTTTGAGATTATTTCTTTTTAAAGATAATTTGAAGTGAATATTTGGCAAGTGATGTAATTAATAAAAGATTAATTAAAAGTGCCTAGTGATTGTATATGGTGTCGAATATTTGTTTATTTCCTTTGATAATTAAATAACCTACTATCAAATTTGGCCAAATTTTAGTTCCTCCACTTGATATGGGAATTATTTAGTTCTACACTTATTACGCAGCCTTCTGTGTAGGCTTGATTATCATTTGTGTTGAGAATGTTGATTCGTATAGTGCAGAGTATTACTCCAATCTATCGAGCTTCCTTTTTGGCCCGAAGGATAGGAAGTTGAAATTTGAGATGTGATAAGTCTATGAGACTTTGTTTCTGTGTGAGGTTGAAAAACGCTTTTGCGTTGTTGGTGCGAAGAGACTGGGATCAGATTTATCTAAAAACCACTTCGGACCAACGTATATGCAATAATTGTGCAGGTTGCTTGTTATGATATTAATATTTAGGATTTTCATGGTGGGGGATTGCTTGTTGATCGTTTGGGGTTAAAATCCCAATATAAATCCTGTAGCAATTGTCTCTTCATTATGAAATATCCAATGCAAGGACTATTCGTTACTAATCCTAGGGATTTCCTGACAGGATGTGGAAGGAAAGTACCTTCCGTTTGTCCTGTTCCTAGACAACTTGTGTGGACGTTTGTCTGACATTGCATTTCTATAGATTACGTATATTGGTTTTTTCAAACGTACATCAGTGTGGTGGAGAAGGCAACCTCTCTTCGCTTGACACCCTCCTTGAGATGTATAAGCTTAAGACTTGTATTTTTATGGAAGGCAATTAGTAGTCAACGGAAATGGCCATGTGGAATTAAAGTGATGTGATTTTTGATTGTGAAAGGTAATCATTACCTCAGGCCTCATCAACCAAAAATGACCAAAACAAGGTTAGATGTGGCAAGCCTAAGCGGTTCGCTCCCAAGTAGGGTATGATCATCCTCTTCTAGATATATCTTTTCACGCTATAACATCTTGTATCTGATCATTGTTGTCTGTATGCTATAAGGCCCTCGCAAAAGGTCGGTAATGACCGAGGGATGACATATTCGGTACCATCTTATTATAGAGGTGGGTCGGTCTTATGTTGGTAGATGGCAGATGATCTGTGCCTCAGGACATCCATGTAGAGGTGTACCTGTCGGAAGGTAGTATCTTCACCTGGTCATTTGTATGGAAATCCAAACTCCACTACGTACCTACCATTTTGATTGTATTACCCATTTTGGGCTATATGCTAGAATTTAATCAATGTAATAATTTCGGTTATGATTAATATTATTTTTACAATAGACACTAGTATAATATAACAGGAATTGATATGAAATGTTTTAGTTATCGTAAGGTAAAAACATGTCCGTGTTTATATATGGACTTATCTTGCGAGATACTTTTTTTGATAAAGGAAAAGTTTGGTAATTTAATAAATTCAGTTGATTGTGTTTCTCACGCTAGTTTAACAGACTGATCCGGGTATTCTTCCCTTTCAATGCTCGAGTTAGACCGAGTATATTTACAAGATTCAGATTTGGTGATTATGGAGCTTCAACGGGCGAGTTGGAGATCGTCATTTTCATATACAAGTATCGGTTTTGATTATTGATCATCTGCTGTGCTTAGTTGTTGTTTATTATCGGAATTGTGAGGACAGGTTGTTATAACCATCTAGGCTGATAACTATTATTGAGTGTTGAACTCTGATTGATATATGTATATATACGGTTTCTGTTTTGTAAAGATCTCTGATATGATATTATATGTTTTCCACTGCGATGTGAGATTCTATATCGTTCTGTTTGGTTCTATCTTCTCTATTCTTCTTCTCTCTTCTTTTTTTTCTTAACTTTCCGTCAGTCTGTGCTTTTTGGGCTGGACATGTGTGGATTATTGTCGATTCAAAAGGTACGGATTTGCGCGTTGTTACATTGGTGATTTAAGTGGAGGTCTACTTAGATATCTACATAGAAGATACTTAGATGAATTTGGATTTGAACTTCATCCAGGGGCTTGCTTGAATTTACCACAGGTCGATTCTATACCTCATGAATTGCCTCTGGAAAATCTCAAATATTATAAGGATAAATTCATTTTCGAGTTATTCAAAAAATTAGTTTTGTACGAACTAGATGAAAATTTGTAATCATTTAATAATATTGATTTGTGAATTTTCTGTATTATTTCATTTATACGTAGTAATATATTATTACGTTATTACAGAATAAATGTCTCCTAAGCAGCCTTGTTTCTAGAGATTACATAGGGAAATATGTCAAATTAAGAAGAGATTACTTAGAAAAGGCCTCGCTCTTAAAATCCTCAAGGTTGGCTAGATATTGCTTTCCTAGAGATCTTCAAAATCTTTATATGCAACATCCCCGCCTTCATTTTGATTTTCTAGGAATAGAAAAGAATAAGCTCTTTAAGGAAATTCGCACATATCATACAAAATTGATTTGTGATCATGATAGTCCTCCAGCTGGAAATGAGATTATAGCAAATGTCCCATAGTTATTACCTTATAGGGACTTAATACCACTTTTGACTTGACTATTGCCCTTTCGGCTAACTCTTTGAATAAAGCTAAAAATGCTACTTATAGACTCTAAGTGTGATAGGGCAAACATGTTTTTGATTATTACATCGATACTGTACCCTTTGCTTTATTATTTTTTGATTTATAATTTTTACTGTTGTACTAAAGAGTTCTCTGGGTATTAATTTGTTATCTTTTTATTTGAATAGAAATTACAATTAGCTATCACGCCTCTCCCACTAGATCAGTTATCTCATTTTATCAGTATTGAATATAGGTTGGTAGCAGATATTGAGAAAAGAAACCTATTTAAAGATCCTATGTCCACCCGACTTCAAGGTAATACTAAGGCATTGGAATGGCATAAAAAAATTTTACTTCAAAAGGCGATTATTAGAAAACTTAATGATCAAATTTCTAGTCTTGAAGTGGCCATCAAGAACAAAGACGAAACGATTTTCCAATTGAAACGCCAAGTTAAATTAAGCACATCAATCGACTTTGATCATGAGATGTCTAAGCTTTTTCAGCAGGTGAGTGATTTGGAGATCAAACTAAAAGATAGTTAAGCTTCGCAATTCCTTATAATTTATCATGGTAGGTGATATTCGAAATATTAATTTACCAACTTCTCAAGTCACCTCATCTGTTGTGAAATCGACAAGGTCTTCAACTCTAGCTATTCAATAAATTCCAGCTATGACCAATCCACCCCTAGGTTTAGACGAGAAGGCAATAGGTGAATGGTAAAGGAAGGTCAAATTTGAAATGATGAGATATTTCGACGACCAATAGAAAGTGAGATATTCACAGCGCATTAATGAGTATGCAGCTAGAATTCAAAAACTTGAACATGAAACATATCTTCTCCAAAAGCACGTCGCCGATTTAGAAAGGCAAAACAAGACCCTTAAAGGTGACAACAAAGCATTCACCCGTGCTTTAAAGACCCACATTGAGTCCATTGATGATGTTGATGAAATTGAGAAAAAGGAAAAGAAGATTAAAGAAATTCTTTGTATAGTGATTCATCAAATTATCGATCCTTTATTTGCCGAGATTCTAGATAAGTTTGTCCAGGATCTATGAAACATACACTTATGCTAAATACTTGTATATAATTTTATAAATTATGTAAATATCACCTGGTTTGTAGCCTTTGCTTTTACTTACAATGTTGTTTTTGAATTCGTTTCCTAATAATTTTGAATATGGTTTTTGTATTTGTTGACTCCTTTAGTCTTCCTTATTGATCTTGTTTTCCAAAAAAGTACAAAGTGGACAACATTTGTTATCGCTAATTTGAAATTTATGCAAGCATATATTTGGTGGTTCTTCGTATTATTGACAATATTATAAGGAATCTTGATAATAAAATTCCAAAAAAATCTAAGTAATGGTAGTTAACGAATTCTCATGTGAAATAATAAGTAAAGAAAAATTCCACAGTTAGAAAAGAATTGGAGTCCTGAGATCTAATTTTGATAATGGTGAGAGAAGAGTAGAAATCTGACTCCAGAAATATAATTATGGAATTAATAATAGAAGGCCCAAAATTTAAGTCTAGCATTAATGGAAGTTCAAAATTCCTATTCTTAAAATAACTGATAGAAGATCAAGAATAATAATTTAATAATAAAAGTCCAGAGTTCATAATCTAGAAATAAATCATAGAAGACTAGGAATCTTCTTTTGAACAAATAATATGAGTCTAGAAAACCAAATCTGGAAATAATAGAAGATCCGAAACTCATATTCGGGTATTGATGAGAACCGTCCAAAAGTTAGTAATAGAAAAACCTAGACCCCAATTTGGGTATAAGTAAGATAGATACATGAATTACTAGAAGACCAGAAAGTCATAGTAGAGGTCTCAATAATAGAGGTCCTGAAGCCAAGATTTAGGCATTAATGAGTGAAGCCCAGATCTTGGCATTAATGAGTGAAGTCCAAAAATCAATGGTAAGAGACCCGAAACCCAGATTTAGATATAAGTAAAGACTTGAAATCAATAGTAAGAGACCCAAAATCCAAATTCGAGTATTAATGAAGTGCAGAAATTCTTTTTTTGAAATTAGTCAAAGGCTGTAGATTCTCATTTAAGCCTTTTGTTTTGCACCACTCTTTGGGTTTTGATTCTTTTGACATGTCATCTTTTTGACTTCGTATGTTGTTATTGGTTGGTGTACCACTTCTCGGGTTTGGACGTCTTAGTCCGTTGTTGTCGGGTGTGCTTGGTTAGCTTATCCACGAGCAGGACCCAAGGACTTACCCAACCTCCATCTCGGAGGTGCTCCAACCAGGCCATATAAGGGGGCTGAAGGCTTGTTCGGTGCCTTGTCTAGGCCATAGCATGGTAGATCCAAGGGATACTCCATCCTCCCTCCAAGAGGAGCTTCAGCCAAGCCTTATAGGTGGGACTGAAGGTTGGTCGGTGCCTTGGCCATGCTATAGCATGGCGGGACAAAGGGCTTACTCCGTCCTTCCTCTAAGAGGCGCCTTGATCTGGCTATACTGTAGCGTGATCAAGGGCTTGTAGATACTTTAACCTTGTCATAGCATGGCGTGGATAAAGGTTTACTATAACCTCCTTCTAGGAGGTGCTTTGTCCTGGCCAACTCGGCACAGACAAAGGCTTATAGGTAATTTCCAAGATTAAGGAGAATTTTACTTCCGAACATGTTCATTCTCTTTAAAAGGTGCTTTTTTGAATTTTTCTACTGTCGCTTTATAAAATCTATGGATCTTCCCTTGTATAAAAAAGTTGATAACCATTCCTTCCAATGCCCTACATTGATTTGTTTCATGTCGATTCATTATGTAATAATGGCAGTAGGATCCTTACTAATTCCTTTTGTATTTGGTCTTTTTTTTTGGATGGCCAATAATTAAGTTCTTCCCTTGTTAATATATAGATGTTTTCGATTAACGTAGTCAAGTTGTAATCCTTAGGGTGTCTCAAATTGAAAATTGTCTTTTGAAGATGATTTCTGGATTTTTTATTGCTTAATTCAGGAGCTTCACCCTCAACGGCCAATTACCTTTCCAAAACCTTTTTAAGCTCATATGTAGGTAATGTTCCGCTTGTTGCTTAATGCTATTTTTGTGCAAAGGTGTAGTAATCAACCATCATCCCTTTTTCAAAGATAGCACCTTTGATATAGAATTGAATTGTCTTCTACATTTGATTAAAAAAGTTATCACTCTTATCTTTTATTCCCCCTAAAGCAAAGATGGTGTAGGGCCAATGTGAAAGGGTTTTGAGCTCCACTTGTCTAGGTCATAAGATTCCGCCCTCTTTTTCTTTATGATCCTTATAGCTTCCAATCTTAACAATTTCTCTTCATATAGTTTAGAATCTTCAATAGTTCCATGAGAGAATCCAATTGAGTGTGGCTCTGATGATCCTTGCTCGGACTTTCTAATTTTACAATGCATGGTGGTGTAAAGTCTAAGGTAGGTAAGCTTGGAATAGAATAAGGTAAGAGGAAAATAAAGTTGGAAATTCAACAAGGGTGGAGGTTCAAGCCCTCCTTCTAGCATCAAAAATGTTAACAACAAATCTTGTCAACACCCCAAAGCAAAGGTCAAAGTGTAAGTGAACCTTTCAAAACCACCAATCGAACCGATAAAGGTATTTTAAATTCTATTGAATCCTTTTTCGAATCAACCAAGGTAATTTAGATCTCCTTTGAAACCACTTTTCAAAAAGGTCGAGGCAATTGGAACTCCTTCTAAACAGCCTTTTGAAATGGTCAAGCCAATTGTAACTCCTGCGAAGTTACCTTTCAAATTAGTTGAATTGGCTTAAGATCCTTTCGAAATCTCCTTTCGAAGTAGTTAAGGTGACTAAAGGTTGGGTCTTAATGGATCTAAGGGTTTTAATTGAATCGATAGGTTTCTACTCCTTCGAAAGGTTACCTTTCAATTGAGATCGATACAAGCAATCCATAACCAGAACCATATAGAAGCAACAGATTAATCAATATATTTGGAAATGCCATATACTTGCTTTAATAGTAATTTTCTTGAATACAAGAAGCTTGACTAATACATAGAAGTAAAATCCCTAACTTGATTTTAGAATTAAGGCTCACAAATTCAAGAAAGAACAAGTATTGAGTGAATGGAATTGGCCCCATCAAACAATACCCCTAGGTTCTTATTTATAGGAATAGGTTGGACACTTTCGAATCAGCCCTTTCAACTTAGTTAAAAAGATATCTTGAAGTCCTTTCATTGCTTCTAAATTCAGGGCGCCCTTCTACCTTCGCTTCTGAATGGAACTTGAGCGCTATCAACTCCATCTAAAGGTATGGATGCACCGTCGACTTCATTGTTGACGTGCTATTGAAGTTAGGAATGGATGTTTGCAAAAGACTTATTGGACTCATGTAAGCTTTGCTTTGTAATTATGGATGGTTTCAACTGATTCGAAAAGCCGATCTACGCTTTCGAAAGGGTAATTTTGGCCAAACGTTCTTCCACGGAAGGCAAATAATTACGAAACTCATTGCTTCGAAAGGTTTAGCGCATATAGGAATCATGTTATCTGATACCTTTGAAAGGTGCTTCTTAATATGAAACACCCCTTTATGCATGCGAAATTATATGTTTCGAAAGGACTTAACTGACTCGGAAGGACGGCCTCATCATCTTTCGACTTCTTCGAAAGTCCGTTGTTTATCCAGCATTTTGCTTAAGCATCCCTTTGACTTTTTTGAATAGTATTTTTATTGCTATCATTCTTTTTGAAAAGTTGAAGATAATAAAAGCTGTAAATCATTATGCCGTCAAATTTAACCAATGTACCATTTTCGGCTATTTGAATATCTTCATTTGGAAGGTTTTCAAGGAATGTCCTTAAAAATAATATAGCTTGGTTTTATGTTGAATGATTTGGTTATCATAAAGTAAAAACTTGTTCTGTGTTTATGTGCAGCGTGGTCTTATGAAATAACCTTAGTTTCCAAATACTCATATTTTGAGTTTCTCACACCAGTCCCATGACTGACCCGGTGTTTATTTTTCTTTTCCCTTAAACTCTAGGTGCTCTAATTTTCCACGAAGCTTAGTAGTCGGGTTTTTTTGGAGCATTTTGGTAGAGTTTAGAGCATGGAGTTAGAAGATTCTTTTGAAGATTGTAATCCATTTCCACCACATTTGTATTCCGCATTTGTAAGGACATATATTTATAACTGTCCATATTAATATTGAGGTAAACTTTGATAAACATATTTTAAAATTTGCCACTATAAGAATTATATGTTGAAATAATATATCATTTTCCATTCATGTAAGATTCCATTCTATCTTCATTTGCTTCTTTCCCTTAACGACCCCCTCATGATTACGGCCCAAATTGGACTTTCTACAGTGTCCAATATTCTTATAGACACTAGGAGCGCGATCAATGTTATTTTTAAACATGCCTTTGATCAAATGGGTTCTTCTATAGACAAGCTAGAGCCATGCCTTTTGCTTATCTTTGTGTTCAGTAGTAAGGGATCAACTCCAATAAGACAAATGAAGTTGCTAGTGCAGATGGTAATATTGCCATTCTGCAAGACCTTTGAAACTTTCTTTGTAATCATCAATCAACCGTCATACTATGATGCTATCTTTGGCCGATCCGCACTTGAAGAGGCGGCCGCTTTTATTTTGCCAATATATCTAATGGTAAAATTCTTAGCTAAAAAGGATTGGGGCACTATCTACGGAGAACAATTCAGCTTTCGTGAGATGTACTTTGCAACGCTTGATTAATATAAGAGGGGGTATTCTTCTACTAGTTTTCAGCCTTTAAATGATGGATTTTTACATCCAGCATTTGAAACAAAAATGAAATCTAGTAAAATAAATAAACGTGTGTTTGGAAGGTACTTCTCGTCTGGGAGAAAAAGGAAGAGGACTGAAGCCAACTCAATAGAGGAAAGTGAGATTGTTAGAGAATTAGATTGTCGAAAAGAAATGGAAAGGATAAAATCTACAGAAGATCTCAAGGAAATATGTATAGATCCAGCCAATCCAACCAAGATTGTCAGAGTGGGTAAAGAATTGAAGGACAACTTGATGGCAGATTTAACTCAATTCCTCAAAGCAAACTAAGATGTATTTGTGTGGATTCGTTCGGATATGATCGAAATTGATTAGTCAATTATGTGCCATGCATTAAGTATTAATACAAATGTGACCCCCATTCTACAAAAGAAGAGACTATTTGATACGGTTCGATCTGATGCTCTAAAAGAGGAAGTTAAAAGGTTGCTTGAGAATGGATTCATTCAAGAAGTCTTTTGTCCAAAATGGTTAGCAAATCCTTGTTGGTGAAAAAAGAAAATGGCAAATGGAGAACATGTGTCGACTATACGGATCTGAACAAAACATGCCTAAAAGAATGTTATCCGTTACCCAGAATAGATCGATTAGTTGATGCGACTAGTGGGCATAAGCTATTGTCCCTCATGGATGCGTATTCAGGATATAAAAAATACGCATGTTCAAACCAGACGAAAAGCATACAAGCTTCATTAACAATTGGGGAATTTTCTATTATAAAGCAATGCCTTTCGAGCTAAAGAATTGAGGAGCAACTTATCAAAGATTAGTCAACAAAATGTTCAAGGAGCAGATTGGATGAAATATGGAAGTTTGTGTGGATGGCATGCTGGCAAAATCTCATGAATTTGAGAATCACCTTAAGAACCATGAGGACATGTTCAAAGTATTACAAAGGTATTAAATGAGATTGAATCCTCAGAAATATTCTTTTGGAGTTCATTCTGGAAAATTTTTAGGCTACATCGTTAGCGCACAAGAAATCGAAACCAGTCGGAACCAGATTCAGGCTATTAAAGACATGGCAGAACCTAAAACCAACAAAGATGTAATGAGCTTGAATGGTAGAGTTGCTCCCCTAAGCATATTTATCTCCCAGGCCATTGATAAATGCATCCCCTTCTCAATGTGATTAAGAACAGAAAGGATTTTGAATGGGGAGGGGATTGTAAGAAAGCCTTCCATGAATTAAAAACTCATTTAGAAAGTCCCCATATATTATCCAGCCCCGTGGATAGTGAAAGCCTATATTTGTATATGGCGATTTCAGAACATGTAGTTTGTTTTGTGCTAATTTGAGAGGAGAATGAAACTCAACTTTCCATTTATTATTTAAGTAGACGATTGAAAGATGCAGAGGAACGATATCTAGTCATAGAAAAGTTAGTTTACTATTTGATATTGACGACATCAAAACTTAGAGCATACTATGAAGCGCATCTAATCAGAGTATTGACCAACTTTCCACTCAAACAATTTTTCAGTAAACCTGAGACTTTAGGGAGGCTAGTAAAGTGGAGGATTGAACTTAGTCAGTATGATATTGGATTAGCCACGAGCGGCAATTAAAGGGAAAGATTTAGCAGACTTTATCAATGAATGTACAAGCTTTGTTAAAGAACAGTCTGAGAAAGAAAAGGATCAGAAACCTGTATGGTAGTTATTTATGGATGGTGCATCAAATAAGCTAGAAGCCAGGACGAGATATGTTATAATAACACCAGACAGGCACCGCCTACACTACCCAATGAAGTTTGGGTTCCCCATAACAAATAATTTAGTTGATTACGAATCAATAGTGACAGGATTGGCTCTAGCCTTAGAGCTCAAGATCCCATGAATTCAAGTCTTTAGTGATTCTCAACTAATGGTAAATTAAATAAAGCAAATATCTCAAATTAAAGATGCCAAACCATCCTTGTATGTAAAGAAAGTGTTGAAAATGCTCACCTTATTTGAATATTTTTATATAAACCAAGTCCTAAGGGGAGAAAACTCTCAGGCATATTCATTAACAAAGTTGGAAAGTTCAAGAGGAGCCCCAAAGACCTGTACCATACCAGTAGGGTAGCAAGAAAATCCTAGTATTGAAGAGGGAATACCCAAACAAGGGAAGGAGTTGTTGATCCTGACTAGATCCCATATGAGGATTTTAATCATCCAAGGGTAGATGACTGTTATAGTGACAGTTGGATGTCACCCATTATCGAATATCTTTTCAAGGGGATATTACCATCTAAAAAAATGGAAGCTAGGAAAATCAAGCGACAGGCTCTGACTTTCACAGTGATGGATGGAATTATATATAAGAAAGGATATGCTTACCTTACTTAAGGTGGGTGAGTTTGGAGGATGGGAGGAAATTGTTGGTGGTAGCGCATGAAGGATTTGCGGAGACCATTCCAGCGGGGCAAAGTTGGCAAAGAAAATAACGAGACAAGGTTTCTCTTGGGCCTCAAATGGTAGGTCAAGCTATTGAGTATGTAAAGAAATGTGAAAGATGCTAAAAATACTCAAAGATTCCCCTTCTACCACCAAGTCAATTAACTCTGATCTCTAGTCCACGGCCTTTCGATATATGGGGAATCTATTTAATTGGGCCATTACTAATTTCCAAAGAAGGAGAAAAATACGTTGTAGTGGTCATTGACTACTTTACTAAGTGGGTGAAAGCTGAACCACTCCCCAAAATCACTTTTGGAAAAGTGCTTAGATTCGTTATTAAAAAGATTATTACCAGATTCGGGATCCCTTAAAAGATTATATCTGATAATGGAACAAAATTTGAAAGTGAAGAATTTTCTCGATTTTTCCACAAGAAAGGGATTATTAAATGTTTTTCTTTCATGGCACATCCAAAGGCTGATGGAGCCGTTGAAGTGGAAAATAAGACTGTTAAAACTATCTTGAAAAAGTGATTAAACAACGCCAAATGAAATTAGGTAGAAGTATTTCCACTTGTACTCTAGGCCTATCTAATATCCACTAGAACTGCAATTTGTCATACCTCTTATTCTCTAACAGATGGGTCTGAAGCAGTGTTGCCAATTAAATTCCCTCACATCGAAGGATCGCATATGCATTTGATCCAAACCAAGAGTTTAAGAAAGAATCATTAGATTTAATACATGAACAAAGAAATGAAGCAGCTATTTGGACTGCAGTATATCTGAGAAGAATCTCCAAATACTATGACTCAAAAGTAAAAACAAGATCGTTTCAAGAAGGAGACTTAGTACTTCGAAGGGTGATGGCAAACACAAGAAATCCTAAGGATTGACCGTTAGGACCAAACTGGGAAGGTCCACTAATCGTATTCAAAGCAATCCCCCTTGGAGCTCACAAGTTATGACGACTAGATGGCAATATGGTTCCTAGAACGTGGAATACGGAACACTTGCGACAATATTTTCTTACAATGAATGAATAAAGTGTAGGATCAATTTCACCCTAAAGGGGGGATGAATAGGGTGATACTATTACTTATGAAAATTTAATGCGGAAAAATATAAAATAATCGCAACATGGATATAGCAGAGTAATAGCAGCATAAATAATAGCAGAATAATAAAAGCAGAAAATAGAACACATAGATTTACCCAGCTTTGGAAAAACCCTGCCTACGTTCTGCCCCAAAGGTTTCTACTAAATATTAAATAGTCAGAAGCTTACACACATAAACTTGCGACACCCGCTATTGAATCACCTAACCCTATGCTCAAAACCCAGCCACAACTCAGCCACCGAGCTACGAATTCTCGAACTACACCACCGTAGTTCGTCCCCTAGTCACAGACTAGAAACAAAAAAAGTGTAAAAGAAAATTACAAATAAAAACAATTAAAAACAATAAAACCCTAAATTTAAAAACTAAAGCCCAATGTAAAGTATGAAGCCGGCTTAAAATAACTACGTGATAAATCCTTTTGTCCTTTTTATATTATTCGACCATGAATCCTTTGAGTTAAAAATTGCTGCTTCCTTTTTCGTTTGTTCCTCTTTCAAAAATGTTAGGGTTTTTGTGAAATTCGAAGAAGCCGATTTCAGATGCTTGATCGAATAGATGATATAGCATCCCTTGCTTGTCGATCAATTGTCTCTTTTATTTTCTTCGGCAGCTTCAGATTCGATCGAGTTCGAATAAAAAAGGTATATTATTTATGCTTTTTCTTTTCTAGTTAGCTTGCTTGAACTTGATCTAATTTGAGTTATTAATTTGATTCTTTACTCTCTATTATTGCTTAAACTCGAATGAATCATATTGTCGAAGATGGTAGGATTAAATAGGGAATAAAGCCTTAAATTTTCGTTCGTATAAATTCATTTGAATTTGTACTTGGCTAGTGATTTTAGTATGGATGCTTGTGATGATTTATGACCTTTTTAATTTGTATATTTTCGTTGTTGCTTGATTATCACCGCTTTGTTCGATTTCTTAGCCACCACGGCTTGTTTGATTTGGTTCGGTTCTTTTTCCTTTGACTTTGGTCACTTTGATTTTTATCACCTGACTTTGACTTGTTTGACGTGTGCATGTGTTCATTCTTGTACTGTTGCAGTTTTCTTGTATCCACACATCTCTAATGTACTAGCTCGAATTTTTCTTCGAGTTACACTGCAGTTTTCTTTGTTGTATATCATATTTTTCATGTTACCTGGATTTGCTTATATACTTGTTCGCACTGAGTTTGTTTGTTATTTGATGTTGAGGCCTTCATGTGACTACACCTTTTTTTAAATTTTCATTTTTTATGAGCTAGTCATTTCCACCTGTAAAACCTTCTATTGTAATGTGTCTAGTTCGGTCTTGTACCACTTGTTGTTCACTGGTCTATCTGGTTCATGTTTTACATATATGCTTGTGATTTTGCAATTGGTTTGTACTTATGGTTTGTGTTTCACTTTGGTATATGCAGTCTGTGTTTCTGTTTGGTTGCCAGGTCTTATTGCTTCATTCTTGTCACTTCAAGTTTGAGTGTTATTCATGCATGTATATTGATGTAACGTCCCGCCTTTTCGCACGATTTAAATCGACACACGTGCCAATTCAAACCATACGGAAGGGCGGATTGTTATGGGGTAAATAAGAAAAACAGAGAAGAAATAAACAAAATAGAATCTCATAGCGGAAGGATAAAATATAATAATAAAATATACAGTTTATAAAACTGTTTACAAAACATTTGATTCTTCTTTATATAATTAAATATCAGAGTTCCCATACTAATATATCAATGCATCGGAATAAAACGTTGTAGTGGAATTATATACTAGATAAAGTAATACAAATCTTCGTCTTCGTCCTCCGGAGCTAATTCTTCAAATCCTGAAACGCTCGGACTGACCCGAGCGAATTTGAAAAAACAAAAACATTCGAGTCAGAACTAAAAGATCTTATGTGAGTTAAATTAACAGAAATAAATATAAGTGCAGTAACTCAAGAGATGCTCGGGGTTTACATCTCCTAAGGATCCGTTAAACTATTTACTATGTAGTATATTGCGCTATTATAATAGTGTCTAATTGTAAAATAAACTTACTTTTAAATAGCATTAAGGCTTTACATTTCCACCTTAACACGTAATAGTCCCAGTAGTCCATCCAATATCATGGTCCCTCCTGATAGGGAAGCCACTAGAGGATACCACACGGGCTATGGGAGAAATCCAAACTCGTACAAGGCTCGATAGGGTAGGTGACACGGCACAACTAGGCAATGACAGGGTAGATATACCAATTGCTATCTAGGCTGGTGGAAACACGTAGCCGCAGCTACCGCCCACCTCGAAACAACCCCCCCAAAAATCACAGTAAAAGTGGCCACTGAATCAATCCAAAGTCAAAGTATAATATCGAAGAGGAGTGTCCAATCAGAGGAATGACCTCATTGGCCCGAGAATCGCTCCTGTTTTAGCCACCTTATGCCAACTCAAGGGAGTCGGGTCCACGTATTTACCTTATAGGAAACGCCTCCACCGACCTACTTCATTCTGGAATCTCCACCACGTACACGGTTGTTAAAGTGGTTTTCAGAGTTGGCAGAGAGTATGACAACTTCCTATCCCGGTCTCTTCAACAACCAAACGTTATTATAACCCCGCGGTCCTTTAAAATAATTTATACTTTTAAAACCAGAATATAATATCCATTTCAAAACCATATAAATATGCTATCATTTCCTTTTAAAACCCAAAACAATATGATATCATCTTTATTTTCCAGTATATTCTTTCCAAAAATCATAGTGGTTACAAAATAAAATATTTAAGAAATCAAAACTCTTGAATATAATATTTCCAAATTATACTACCTTGAAAGCCATAACTTTGAAACAAATCCCATCTCTCAAATGGTTAAATATTAAATTACTTTTATAAAACAAAATAGCTTCTTTACATTTCACAAATCAATTCCAAATATCGATTTAAACTTCCAAACACCATTTTAAATTTTTACGTTTCAAAGCTTTAAATATTACATCATTTCAAAAAAACAAACTCATTTGACCATCCCATATAAATTAAATTCAATTACTATTATTTAGACTTGAAATATTTACTTAATGAATTCAATATAATTTAAGAAAAACCTTTAACTTCACATAACTGGAAAATCTTTCAATTTATTATATATTCATTTAAATCAACCTGATATTCATTTAGCTCACTATACACAAAATAAAGTTATAAAATCATATCCTTTAAGAATTTTAACCTTTTATTTAATTCCAATTTGACTTAATATTCATCTTCCAACCTTATTCTCATTTAAGTCAATGAAACTCCAGAAATTACATTTTAAATAAATGATTAATCTTATTTGATCTTAAAATCAAACTTTATTTTAAACTTCAAATCAAATTTATACAAAGCTTAAAAACCTGAAATTACTATACATATAATAACCTTTATCAATAACCAAATCCATATCCCATAAACCATATATATATAACTTTACAAAACTATAAAAAAAAATCATTTCAAAATATTTTATATATATATATATATATATATATATATATACTGCGGTGCCTGTATAAAATTTTCTATCCTATGGTCAAGTGATACGGATGTTTATCATTTCAATCCGCAATATAAAAATAAAAATGCGGTTGTATATCATTTCAAACCGCAATCCCGAATGAAATGAATATGCATGATAACTTGCAAATTTATAAGATAGAACACATCATCCATTCACCCAAAATCAATCATCAACCAATTTAATTCAATCATCATCAATTTAAACAAACATCAATATATAACATATACAATATAACAGGAAATAAATGATAGTTATTAATTAACAGTTTACATTCAAATAAATTTATTTACTACTAAACTATCGGTTATATGCAAATAAATCAATTTTACTGTCAAATTATATGCAATAATAAAGTTAACGAACAGTTATATTAAATAAATGCAATTTAACAAAAATAAGGAATAAAACATGCCAAACAGTCATAAATAAATTTCTACTCATATCTAAAATTAATTTAACAAACATAGGAAATTTTAGAAGTTGTGAGTGGGTTAAAACACTTACCTTTCGAATTTAAATTCAATTTAAACCCAAAAATTTGACTGTCTTCGAATTCATCCAAACTAGCATCATCAGGTCTCGAATTTTATTACGATCCTAACAAAAAAAATCTCGTGTGAAACGGTGTTCGTACGTAGAAGTTATAGCGAAAATTCGAATTGAAAATCAAATAAAAGAATAAAAGGAAGAGAACATAATTCACCTACTAGCCTTGCCACGTCATCCTCTATACCCTCTCTCTCACGCATCTTCCTCCTAGAAACAAATATGCACGCGCACAGTACCAACCTAAAGAACACGTCCTTTGATCGAGACGTTGACCCCGATCTCAGCCCACCGTACGCCGCCTTACATCAAATTGAGCACCTCCCCGAGAACACTAACCCACGCCGCACCCACGTCAGTGATTTCGTCGCTTCCGGTCTCGGTTTTCGCACCGCCGCCGCCACTTAGTAAAACCCTAATCGAAATGTAGATCCAAATCCAGCCGTTAATTCACCGCAAAACTTACGTGGATGCACTCCCCTCGGCTATCTCCATAATACCCAGAAAGCAATTGATGATCCGATGAATTTTTGTGACGCCGTGATGAACGGCCGGAACTGTTTAAAAAATTTCTTGGAAAATGGTGCATCGAATGGAAAAACGAATACCACCAGCAGATTACGTTCGTCGAGAACATCAACATATATTTTTTTGAGAATTTTCTAAGGTGTTTGAAATTTTAGCTTTGATTTGTATTTGAAATTAGATATAAAATTTGCATCCATTGAGGAAGAGAAAGAATTGAAGAAATGAATATACATCAAATGGGCATAGAATGGAGGCTAGGGTTTATCACAGCCTATTTATAGACAAACAACAATAGAATAGATGGGCACGAATTATAAACGTGATAAACGGTAGTTGGCCCAAAAAGCCCGTTCTGACCCCGGAACAAAAATTATTAAACTCATATATCCAAATAGGTATTTAAAAATATTCTGAACGCGATGGAAAAAGTTTCACGCCCAAATTTCATCGTATGAAGAAGTTATGCTGAAAACAATATTTCCAAATTGATTTCAAATTGATTTCAATTAAATCAATTTCAAGGCGTTTCGCGTTCGTACGATCAAACGACAAGTCCGATCGCTACGAAACTTGAAACCCTACAATAATTCACTGTTACGGATCCGACGAAACTAGTTTCGTCGAAATCCGAGCCCGTGTCCAAAATGGCTATTTTTATATTAATTAAATAAATTTAAATAAATCAATTAAATCAAATTTCTAGTTAAAAATTCTGAATTTTGCAAATCTTCATCATTTTAAAATTTTCAACCTCTTGCAAAAAATTTAACAAAGGTTTAAAAGTAAATTTATTAAAAATTATTACATAATTATTTCCAAATTATAAATTTAGTAATTGTTACATACTTGATTAATCCCTTTGCAATACATCCAATTATAATAAATTAAAACAATTAACTTACTATTTAAAACTTAACTTCTAAAATTCATTACGTGTCATACCATCAATTTATGTAACCTTTAATCCATTCCAAATTCTACCAATTCCAGTAAATAAGAACTTCACACCTTGCTTACCTTAATTTGGATTGTACTACACTTATTATATTTGCCAAATAGATACATTGATTTCAATTAACTATCCTCTATAACTTCTTTCTTGGTTTCATTCTTCTTATTTCCCAAATTACAATCTTGCATTAAGTGTACGTTTCTAACTTAAACCTATATTCAATTATAGCCTAACTGTCGTTTTAATAAATTGTATTGGATTGAATTTGGTTAATTAAACGGTTGCTTTAAATTGCTTATTGTAAATTTTATTGCTCAAGAGCAACAAATAAACACTTTCCATTATTATACCAATTTGAATCTCATTCTAGTTATTCTTTATTAATAATTCACACAATATTAACTTCGTACGAGACATCCAATTTCTTATTATTTAATATAACTTAACAGTCTATATAGATTCATTTAATTGCAATAAATCATACTATCGTAGTTAAATCCAATTAAATAAATAAATGTTGATTCCTATTCGTTTATTCAACATTTGTATACGTTTTATTCCTTTAATACTACTACATACATCCTGAATTTGTATAAATGGTTATAACGTGAAATCTTGTCTACTTCACATTTTAAATTAAGGTTTCTAAAACCAATTAATATTATTTCCTTAGTCCAACACCCTTTTACCCAAATTTATACTAATATAACCTTAAAATAGATTAATCCCTATTGATTTCCCATTTAATTTATTTGACCCTATTAACGTAATAGTTAAACATTAATTTCACTTATTTGCAATGAATCCACGAATTGGATTTCAAATTTCAAATAAATAAATAAATCTCGGTTTTTTACTTCTTAAATCACCCAAACGTCACATTAAAATAAAGTTAACATTGATTGCATTTTATAACATTAAGAAACTACAATGACAAATCAAAACTACACTAACTACCCAAATTTGGCCAAAGGTTTTCAATCCATTTCACATTAAAGTTTATCAACTACCCAAATAGGTATCTTTATATGGTAACTATTCAACTTTTAATTACCCTTAAGTATTATTTCAATTGTTCCCATTTATTCCTTACCAATGTTCGTTATCATTTATAAATGTTATGTCAGTTTCCTATTTTGTTGCAATATTTTTATTTATTCACTCATTACTGCATAACTTCATTTATTCCATTTACACTTCCGTTACTTTATAAATAATCTTTAAAGTAACGTTTATATCAGTACACATCAGATTATTTACCAATTAAAAAGGTTTTGATTTCTAACAAATTAATTGACCAATTTATTTAGATAATGCATACGAATTTGTTATCATACCCATAAATTTATACTTAACAAATTTAATGCCTACCCTATAATTTCTATCTTCACATTATATTCAGGTACAATTCTTACACCATTTTATTTATTGAAAAATTTATTCATATTACAAACAAAGACTTAAATTACCATTCATATATGTTATTTTAGCCTTCATTTCAATATTAATTTATAAATTATTTTTTCTACTAAATTTAATAACAAAACTTATTAATTTAACCCAATTAAACTCACGAAATCTACGGGTCGTTACACTCTCCCCCACTCAAAACTTTTCGTCCCCGAAAAGGAAAAGAAGAATTTAATAACAATACATCTTATCCAAAATATTTAACTTATAGACAATAATTTACTAAATTTATCACTTTAAACAAAATATACCCATTTTATAATCATTATATCTTTTTATACTTAAATAAATAAAGTTTGGAAAAACATTTCAAAATTTTCGAAGTCCAAAATTTACGGAAAATTTTGGCAGAGTCTCCTTTGTACGGAGAGGCTCGGGAGAAAATAAAATATTAAATATAACAATATACAACATATATTTTTCAAATTAAATATCCCTATACGGGAAAATATATAAAATAGCGCTATAAACCGTAATCCGAAACGTACCTATGTGTCGGGCAATTTACGCTTAATTTATGGAACCAAAAGCAGTAACAATTGCTTCCATAACCTATATTTCACTTATAAAATCCAAAGGGTTAACAATTTATATAAAGTGAAATATTTAAGTGGTTTCAATCACTATCAACAAATCAATACAACAACCAACAATTTCAACAAACAGCATACACAACAAATACAAAACAACCATTTAAATCAAACAAACAAATAGTTGTTCGGGTTCAAAACTTTTAAGTTATACGGAATGAAGAATAAACCATCAAGTGCATCATTTACTCAACAGTCTTAGATTAAACACAATGGATTATTCATCCATCCCAACAAGATTAAAGTTCCCTTACCCAACAACTCCAAACCACGACAAACAACAATTCCAATCAACAAATCAAATTAACTTATTATAAATTTTATTTCATACATTAGTTGTTTGATTCTTTTCATTCATTTCATTCAATTTTATTTCCATTTTATTTCTTTCAATTATATTCAGAAATAACTCTACCCTATTTCTTAAATTTACAATTTCTCTTTATTATATTACATTCATTTATTTTCACTTTAATTACTTAAGTTTATAATCGTTTATTTACCATACTTACCTTTAATTATATTTACTTGGCAAAATTTCAATTATAACTTAAGTTTATAACATTAAATTCTCATATAACAGCAATTTCATTGAATACTTCATTACCTACCTCTACTTGTACAATTTTCATTACATTTCCTATTAAACATTTCAACTATTAATATTTGGTAAGTTATATATGTTATTTAAGAGTATAATTGAAAGTTATACAAGTTTGTTCTATTTCCTTAAATTAAATTAAAGTTCAATAATAGTAATCTTTATTTCATAGGTTACAAATTTCCAATTTCATTTAATACCATTTCTACTTTACTTAAAGGTTCAAATTTGCTACACTTAATTGTCCTATTAATTAACTGGAACCTAAGAACCAAATACCGGGTTTACTTTTAAATCATTTAAAATAATAGGTAGATATCTACACTTAACATATATATCCAATTATAATTAAAATGATAAAATTTCTTTACAATTCTGCAGTAAATTACTACAGTGGGCTTCCCACTTCGAAACTCGAAAATGAATGTCGATGATGCGTGCACTCATCACCGAAATCAGCGACAGAGAGGAAAGTACAAAACTTATTTTCTCCAAAAATCTTCTTTAAAACAATTTCTTTTAAATTATATTAAATATTTATATCAGAAAATACTTATAACAATATTATTATATTCCAAATCATCTGAAAGAAGTTTTCAAAAACCCCGGAACTTAAGTTCTAAATTCCCAAATTACATTTATTTATTTTTATTTTTATTCTTATTTACCTATTATTTATAAATTTTATTCCTAACAACCAATATATTGCAACCAAATATAGATATCATTTGAAAATTTTATTTTATATATAGAAAATATAATAGGCAAAATTATTTCATTCACCTATATTAAAAACAAATATTATGTCGGTCTGTCATATTAAGTGTTTAGAAATTCCTATTGATGTCACAGCGTCCCATGCACCAACCAGAATTTATAAATACCAAACGGAACAAATTAACACAATATTAAAACCTTTTATAACACTAACAAATACGCTCTCTCATATATATACACTCAACACTCCCATAGGGTATTACTACCCTATTAGTAAAGAGTCAAACCTCATAAAGCTAAGGTTTATCGCTAAACCAAAGCTCTGATACCAATTGTAATGTCCCGCCTTTTCGCATGATTTAAATCGACACACGTGCCAATTCAAACCATACGGAAGGGCGGATTGTTATGGGGTAAATAAGAAAAACAGAGAAGAAATAAACAAAATAGAATCTCACAGCGGAAGGATAAAATATAATAATAAAATATACAGTTTATAAAACTGTTTACACAACATTTGATTCTTCTTTATATAATTAAATATTAGAGTTCCCATACCAATAATATCAGTGCAGCGAAATAAAACGTCGCAGTGGAATTATATACTAGATAATAGTAATACAAATCTTCGTCTTCGTCCTCCAGAGCTAATTCTTCAAATCCTGAAACGCTCGGACTGACCCGAGCGAATTTGAAAAAACAAAAACACTCAAGTCAGAACTAAAAGATCTTATGTGAGTTAAATTAACAGAAATAAATATAAGTGCAGTAACTAGTTGATCTCGGTCTCTTCAACAACCAAACGTTATTATAACACCGCGGTCATTTAAAATAATTTATGCTTTTAAAACCTGAATAAAATATCCATTTCAAAACCATATAAATATGATATCATTTCCTTTTAAAACCCAAAACAACATGATATCATCTTTATTTTCCAATATATTCTTTTCCAAAATCATAGGGTTTTCAAAGAAAAATATTTAGAAATTAAAACTCTTGAATATAATATTTCCAAATTATACTACCTTGAAAGCCATAACTTTGAAACAAATCCCATCACTCAAATGGTTAAATATTAAATTACTTTTATAAAACAAAATAGCTTCTTTACATTTCACAAATCAATTCCAAATATCGATTTAAACTTCCAAATACCATTTTAAATTTTTACGTTTCAAAGCTTTAATATTACATCATTTCAAAAAAAACAAACTCATTTGACCATCCCATATATATTAAATTCAATTACTTATTATTTAGACTTGAAATATTTACTTAATGAATTCACTATAATTTAAGAAAAACCTTTAACTTCACATAACTAGAAAATCTTTCAATTTATTATATATTCATTTAAATCAACATGATATTCATTTAGCTCACTATACACAAAATAAAGTTATAAAATCATATCCTTTAAGAATTTTAACCTTTTATTTAATTCCAATTTGACTTAATATTCATCTTCCAACCTTATTCTCATTTAAGTCAATGAAACTCCAGAAATTACATTTTAAATAAATGATTAATGTTATTTGATCTTAAAATCAAACTTTATTTTAAACTTCAAATCAAATTTATACAAAGCTTAAAAACCTGAAATTACTATATATATAATAACCTTTATAAATAACCAAATCCATATCCCATAAACCATATATATATAACTTTACAAAACTATAAAAAAAATCATTTCAAAATATTATATATTTATATATATATATATATATATATATATATATATATATATATATATATATATATATATATACTGCGGTGCCTGTATAAAATTTTCTACTCTATGGTCAAGTGATACGGATGTTTATCATTTCAATCCGCAATTTAAAAATAAAAATGCGGTTGTATATCATTTCAAACCGCAATCCTAATGAAATGAATATGCATGATAACTTGCAGATTTATAAGATAGAACACATCATCCATTCACCCAAAATCAATCATCAACCAATTTATTTCAATCATCATCAATTTAAACAAACATCAACATATAACATATACAATATAACAAGAAATAAATGACAGTTATTAATTAACAGCTTATATTCAAATAAATTTATTTACTGCTTAACTATCGGTTATATGCAAATAAATCAATTTTACTGTCAAATTATATGCAATAATAAAGTTAACGAACAGTTATATTAAATAAATGCGATTTAACAGAAATAAGGAATAAAACATGCCTAACAGTCAAAAATAAATTTCTACTCATATCTAAAATTAATTTAACAAACATAGGAAATTTTAGAAGTTGTGAGTGGGTTAAAACACTCACCTTTCGAATTTAAATTCAATTTAAATTCAATTTAAACCCAAAAATTTGACCGTCTCCGAATTCATCCAAACCAGCGTCATCAGGTCTGAAATTTTATTACGATCCTAACAAAAAAAATCTCGTGTGAAACGGAGTTCGTACGTAGAAGTTATAGCGGAAATTCGAATTGAAAACCAAATAAAAGAATAAAAGGAAGAGAACATAATTCACCCACTAGCCTTGCCACGTCATCCTCTATACCCTCTCTCTCACGCATCTTCCTCCCAGAAACAAATATGCACGCGCACAGTACCAACCTAAAGAACACGTCCTTTGACCGAGACGTTCACCTCGATCTCAGCCCACCGTACGCCGCCTTACATCAAATTGAGCACCTCCCCGAGACCACTAACCCACGCCGCACCCACGTCAGTGATTTCGTCGCTTCCGGTCTCGGTTTTCGCACCATCGCCGCCACTTAGTAAAACCCTAATCGAAATGTAGAGCCAAATCCAGCTGTTAATTCACCGCAAAACTTACGTGGATGCACTCCCCTCAACTATCTCCATAATACCCAGAAAGCAATTGATGATCCGACGAATTTTTGTGACGCCGTGATGAACGGCCGGAACTGTTTAAAAAAATTCTAGGAAAACGGTGCATCAAATGGAAAAACGAATACCACCAGCAGATTACGTTCGTCGAGAACATCAACATATATTTTTTTGAGAATTTTCTAAGGTGTTTGAAATTTTAGCTTTGATTTGTATTTGAAATTGGATATAAAATTTGCATCCATTGAGGAAGAGAAAGAATTGAAGAAATGAACATACAGCAAATGGGCATAGAATGGAGGCTAGGGTTTATCACAGCCTATTTATAGACAAACCGCAATAGAATAGATGGGCACGAATTATAAACGTGATAAACGGTAGTTGGCCCAAAAAGCCCGTTCTGACCCCGGAACGAAAATTATTAAACTCATATATCCAAATAGGTATTTAAAAATATTCTGAACGCGATGGAAAAAGTTTCACGCCCAACTTCCATCGTATGAAGAAGTTATGCTGAAAACAATATTTCCAAATTGATTTCAAATTGATTTCAATTAAATCGATTTCAAGTCGTTTCGCGTTCGTACGATCAAACGACAAGTCCGATCGCTACGAAACTTGAAACCCTACAATAATTCACTGTTACAGGTCCGACAAAACTAGTTTCGTCGAAATCCGAGCCCGTGACCAAAATGGCTATTTTTATATTAATTAAATAAATTTAAATAAATCAATTAAATCAAATTTCTAGTTAAAAATTCTGAATTTTGCAAATCTTCATCATTTTAAAATTTTCAACCTCTTGCAAAAAAATTAACAAAGGTTTAAAAGTAAATTTATTAAAAATTATTACATAAATATTTCCAAATTATAAATTTAGTAATAGTTACATACTTGATTACATCCCTTTGCAATACATCCAATTATAATAAATTAAAACAATTAACTTACTATTTAAAACTCAACTTCTAAAATTCATTACGTGTCATACCATCAATTTATGTAACCTTTAATCCATTCCAAATTCTACCAATTCCAGTAAATAAGAACTTCACACCTTGCTTACCTTAATTTGGATTGTACTACACTTATTATATTTGCTAAATAGATACATTGATTTCAATTAACTATCCTCTATAACTTCTTTCTTGGTTTCATTCTTCTTATTTCCCAAATTACAATCTTGCATTAAGTGTACGTTTCTAACTTAAACCTATATTCAATTATAGCCTAACTGTCGTTTTAATAAATTGTATTGGATTGAATTTGGTTAATTAAACGGTTGCTTTAAATTGCTTATTGTAAATTTTTATTGCTCAAGAGCAACAAATAAACACTTTCCATTATTATACCAATTTGAATCCCATTCTAGTTATTCTTTATTAATAATTCACACAATATTAACTTCGTACGAGACATCCAATTTCTTATTATTTAATATAACTTAACAGTCTATATAGATTCATTTAATTGCAATAAATCATACTATCGTAGTTAAATCCAACTAAATAAATAAATGTTGATTCCTATTCGTTTATTCAACATTTGTTTACGTTTTATTCCTTTAATACTTCTACATACATCCTGGATTTGTATAAATGGTTATAACGTGAAATCTTGTCTACTTCACATTTTAACTTAAGGTTTCTAAAACCAATTAATATTATTTCCTTAGTCCAACACCCTTTTACCCAAATTTATACTAATATAACCTTAAATTAGATTAATCCCTATTGATTTCCCATTTAATTTATTTGACCCTATTAACGTAATAGTTAAACATTAATTTCACTTATTTGCAATGAATCCACGAATTGGATTTCAATTTTCAAATAAATAAATAAATCTCGGTTTTTTACTTCTTAAATCACCCAACGTCACATTAAAATAAAATTAACATTGATTGCATCTTATAAAATTAAGAAACTACAATGAAAAATCAAAACTACACTAACTACCCAAATTTGGCCAAAAGTTTTCAATCCATTTCACATTAAAGTTTATCAACTACCCAAATAGGTATCTTACAATGGTAACTATTCAACTTTTAATTACCCTTAAGTTTTATTTCAATTGTTCTCATTTATTCCTTACCAATGTTCGTTATCATTTATAAATGTTATGTCAGTTTCCTATTTTGTTGCAATATTTTTATTTATTCACTCATTACTGCATAACTTAATTTATTCCATTTACACTTCCGTTACTTTATAAATAATCTTTAAAGTAACATTTATATCAGTACACATCAGATTATTTACCAATTAAAAAGGTTTTGATTTCTAACAAATTAATTGACCAATTTATTTAGATAATCCATACGAATTTGTTATCATACCCATAAATTTGTACTTAACAAATTTAATGCCTACCCTATAATTTCTATCTTCACATTATATTCAGGTACAATTCTTACACCATTTTATTTATTGAAAAATTTATTCATATTACAAACAAAGACTTAAATTACCATTCATATATGTTATTTTAGCCTTCACTTCAATATTAATTTTTAAATTTTTTTCTACTAAATTTAATAACAAAACTTATTAATTTAACCCAATTAAACTCACGAAATCTACGGGTCGTTACAATTGATGTTGTATTCATTATTTTCTGATCATGTTCATTTGAGTCTCTATGCATCTGCTATATCCTTGTTGACAAGTACATCATGTTATAGTTGAGACTGTGTTGTGTGACTTTGTGTCATGCTATTGAACTTTGTATTTAAAGTCTGAGTTGGTATTCATATGCTTGCATTTGACTGTGCAGTCTGACCTTGGTTGATGGACTTGAAACTATAGCTCTGGTTCCATATATGACTAGCTACATTGTTTTCCTCGTGCATGCCACTTTTCATTTTGATTTTTAGAATTTCACCTGAGTTGAATCTACCTTATAGCTCGGGTTTGACCTTATGCTAATATCGTGACTTTATTTGTATTTCACTTGAGTTGAACCCGGCTTTTGATTTGGGTTTGACCTTGTGCTCACATGTCCCTGTAATTTTAGCAAGTGTATATCGGTGTGCACGGCCTTGTAGCATGTACAGTGATACACTATGCATGTCACAAGTTGTTCGTGTTTGATGAATTCAAAATTAAATGATGACGAACAACCCAAATAACTGAGGAAAATAATATTTTCACGCATTTTATTTTACACTACAAAAATATTTCCTTTCCAATTTTACCGTGTCGGTGTGTATTTTGGAGATAAATCAGATGCCGGATTTAATATGGAATAAAGTTGAAGAGTAATACGAGTGAATGAGTGAAATGTAGTGAGGTGCAAATGTAAATTGAAAATTGTGATGTAATCGAATTTGTATTGTAATTGAAATCGTGTGTGTGCGCGCATATAGTGAGAGCTTAAATTTGTACCATTCAAAAATTATAATAAAATATTTATTTGAATAAAATATTTGTTTGAATTTAAATTATGTGTTATTTATTTTATTCAGCAAATATTTATTTAATTCTATGAAAATAAAATAGTACATTAACAAATACATTTAAATAATATATATGTATTATCATCAAACAAAAATCATATACTCGCATATTCAACATAAAGCACATCTTCCTTAAAGAAAAGTCTACATGGTTAGGAGGAAAGTCCTAATTAAATTTGAAAACTACCTTAAATAGTCAAATTGCTTTGTCTGTGCCAAGATGGCCAGGTCAAAGTGCCACCTAGGGGGAGGTAAGAGTAAACATATGTCCATTCCATGCTATGGCCAGGTTAAAGCATCAACAAGCCCTTGATCACCCCACGCTATGGCTAGATCAAAGCGCCTCCAGGAGGGAGGTAAGAGTAAGCCTTTACCCATGTCATGCTATGGCCAAGTTAAAGCATCAATAAGCCCTTTACCACGCCATGCTATTGCCATGTCAAGGCACCTCCTGGAGGGAGAATGGAGTAAGCCCTTGGCCCTACCACGCTATTGCCTGGCCAAGGCACCGAAAAAACCTTCGGTCCCTCCAAGGCCTAGCTGGTGCTCCTCCTAGAGGGATGAAGGGTAAGTCCATGGGTTCTGCTTGTGGATAAGCTAACCAAGTGCACCAGAAAACAATGGACTAAGATGTCTGGGCTCGAGAAGCTGCATATCGAATGATGACAACAACGAGCTAAGACATCCAAGCCAAAGAAGCAGCATATCAAACAATGAAAACATACAAAGCTTGAAGGTTGGCACTTAAAAAAGGAATGAAAACCAAAAGAGCAGTGCAGAACAGGTGGATTAAATAAGAGTCTACAACCATTGAATGACTTCCAAAAGCGAATTTCTGGCTTTACATATTAATACCTAAATCTGGGTTTGGGTCACTTACTGTTGATTTCTAAACTTCAGTTATTAATACCCAAATCCAGGTTTTGGGCTCTTATTATTTACTTTTGGACTTCAGTTATCAATACCCAGGTTTGGGTTTCGAATCTCTTATTATTAATTTCTGGATCTCACTTTTTAATTCTTGAATATGCGATTTAGGACCTCCATTATTAAGATTTTATCATGGGATTCTGGACAACATTTTTTTAATACCCGAATTTGGGTTTCAGGTATTTTGCTACTAATTTTTGGATTTCATTTGTTAATGCCCGAATCTGGGTTTCAATGTAGTTGATATTGAGATCTCGATTGATTTCTAGTCCTCCTTTAAAACTCTGAGTTTGTCTTACTAATACCTAACACGGGATCACTATTTTACTACTACTTATTTTCGAATAACACTTATCAACATTTGAATCTCGGTTTTAGGATTATTATTATTTCCAATAGTGGTTTCTAAATACCCATTATTTATCCCCAAATAAGGATTCATGGTTTTCAATTACTTATTTCCAGATGATAGTTTATGGCTTTTTATTACTAGTCACTTGTTATTATCAAAAGAAAACTCCTGGACATCAATTATTAAAGTTAGATTTAGACTATATGCATAGTCTTCTATCAATATAACAAGGGTTTAATTTATAAACTTCTTTTGATATTACCAAAATTGTATGGTGGTACTTCTATTATTAGCAGACAGGAGTTTCTGTTCTCCACTCATATACAATTGTGGATTTCTTATCACTTCTTAATTTCAAATAATGGTCAACTAATTTTCATTATTTCCAGTCTTAGAATTCAGGAGTTCTATTATTATCTTCATTCATTTTACAAACAAATTACTGAGCATATTTTTATATATAAATTTTTGAACAAACGATAGAGAATGTTGTTTACTTTGAACTTTGTAGGGAACTGAAGTAATTAAGGATGGAATAGTGCAAAAGGAAAGCAATTAAATTTTTGTCCTAAAGAACAAATGCTTATTTCATACAAGGGAGGAGGGAAAAATGTTAACTATAAAATTCACTTAAGAATAAAGGTGAGAAAGAACACTCATAAAAGGTGTTAAGCTCCACATGAATTGAAGAGAAGGTTTTTACCATAATTCAAAAACAGTGTCTTAAAGGCATTAAGATAGCTTTCGAAGAGGTTAGGATGGAGTGGCAAGCACCTGATCATTTACAAGTGTCAAGTGAAACAAGAGCTTTCGAAGGAGTAGAAGAGAAAGTAAAGCTACCCTTCCGCCTTAGCCAGACCTTTCTATGCAGTTGAATCCATATATATTACAAAGCCTATTATGGGTTCGAAACAGCTTTCAAAGACATTGGATAACATGCTCACATATAAGAAGCAAACTCTTCGAAATAATTGGTTTCACCATTGTCAATCTTCCACTTAAAAACATTTTACCAATGTGCACCTTTCTAAAGCAAGAATAAGCCTTTCAAAATGATTTGAACCTTCTAAATGCATAAAGAAAATTCCATATGAAGCCAAGTGACCTTTCGCAATGATCCAATCGTCATCTACTAATCCTTTTGAAACTATACAAAAGGAATCCTTATCCACTCAAATAATCACTCATCATGGTTAACACCAAACAAAGCTAGCCAAGAGAGGTTTCGAAGGAGAAGATGAAGTTTAGTGTTATTTTTCTTAAATCAAAATAATGTGATAGGAAACTGTGACGCCCCACTTCTATACCCATGTTAGCAAAGAGTATTGTATAGATAATACCGTCTGCTAACACGGAGAATAAGGCTGGATAGGAGCGACCATGTGTAATCTTACCTTAACTATTCACTAAACACGTCGAAAAGTAGAATCACAAACAGTTCGACGTATTCAATAAATATTTAAAGCAAGACTACAATGGCTATAGGATCTATCAGAACAGAATATAACAACTCAAATGTAATATACATCACAGAACAGTAACTCATCACATACACATATATAGATACATAAAAGAGTATACAAAATGATACATATCAAGTGGTATAGCAAACCACAATATACAGACGAGTTCACAAGAATACATATCAGAGTTACAACATATAAGGACTACAAGAAAGCTAAGACAAAAAGAAACTAGCGGAATAGTCCATGCGGAAGCAAAAGAGGCTAAGTCCAAAGGCACCTAACCTGAAAGATCTCGGTCTGACCCGAGTATATGATACACGGGTCAGTCTAGCTAAACAAATCAGTTAGATAAACTGAACAACAATAAACCTGCAAGGTTACAAAGCATAATAGATATCTCTAAAAGAGATAACACAATCATCTAACGAAAGATGAATCATATAGAACAAGCCTCGTATCATCGGCAACATATAGAAACAAAGGATAAGAATATCCCAAAGCAAGTCAAAAGGCAATAACAAATACCAATAAGGTATACAAGTTCCACAAGGTAAATGCTATATTTCGTGTGGCTCCTAAGAACCAACACCGAAGGGCGATACCAAGGGAATATACATATGAATGAAACATCATGAGCGGTGGTGAAGAAACCACTCCAATATCTCTTGAGCGGTGGTGAAGAAACCACTCCAATATCTCTTGACCGGTGGTGAAGAAACCACTCCAATATCTCTTGAGCAGTGGTGAAGAAACCACTTCAATATCTCTTGAGCAGTGGTGAAGAAACCACTCCAATATCTCTTGAGCGGTGGTGAAGAAGAACCACTCCGAAAGCAATACTAAAGGTAACCGACAATCCCAATTATCTCTCGAGTCGGGGCAAAGGACCAACTCTAAAAGCGATATTAAAGGCAACAAGCCAGAGAAGACAGCCCGAAGACACTATCCCAAAGGCGGCATGTGTCACAAACTCCAAGAAAGGAATCCGAAAAGTGGTAACGTGAGTCCCATAACCACCCGTTCGCACTAAATGGTTTACTATCCATTAGTTAGTTTCACACTCGAAGCAGTACAAAGTTCACCTCATATCCTCAGTAAACCAAACCCGAAGGTCAAAACGATCAATTGAATAGGTCGGGGATTAATCGGAAAGATAAACGCACAGATTCATGGTCCGAGTTTTGCCCAACCATTTAATCACCCTTCCACTTCGCTCGAAGTGCGAAATTGTGCGTGTGTTTAAATAGAATTTATAAATTAGAAAAACGAGCTTTTAATATGATTAGAAAGATTATTTTATAAAAACCCGTGGATGAAGTCAAAAATAAGTTATCAAAGTCAAAGAGGCAATAACAACCACTAAGAAGCAACTTGAATCGATGAAATTTGGAAAACAAATCAAAATATGCAAAACTAGGCAAACATGCAAAACATGAGCAGGTCGGTCGACCGGTTGCAGGGCTCAGTCGGCTGGCCAGATGCAGAAAAAAAACTCAACACGAGCAGGCCGGTCGACCGGCTACAGGGCTTGGTCGGCCGAACTGCATATTTTTGCAGTTTCCAAAACAAAGGCAGGGAAGTGCTGAATAGCAGGTCGGTCGACCGGGCTTCTCGTTCGGTCGGCCGAACCTGATGGTTTGCACTTCCTGCCCTATTTTCATTGAAATGCAAATTCTTTCCAATCCAAAACAATAGCACATGCAAACTTGTTAGGAACTCATGCCCAACATCAATGAAATCAAGAGAAGTAGATGTGAGTTCAAAACTCACCTTTTAACCTCACAAACAAAGAAGATGAAGGAGCTAAAACACAAGGAGAAGACCAACTAATCACTACTTCAACTCAACAAGCTTCAATCAATGGCTTCTCTTTGATTTTGGAGCAAGAATTTGGATTTGTAAGAGGATCTAGGGCTAGGAGTTTCTAATTTCCTTTCTCTTCCACCATTATCAGTTTTTAGCTTAAGTTTTTATGAAATGAATAAGTGAATGGAAGGAGAGAAGGGCTGAGTTGGTTTATAGAACAGTTTGGGTGAAACCCAAACCCAAAAGCCCACTTAGCAAATAGCAAAATTCGACTTACTCCAAATATATCGAAGCTTATACTAAAAAAGATCGCAAACGACGTTTTGAACTCAATGGAAGCGGTCTTGAGACCCAATTCGACCGTTTGCAGAAAGTAACTTTTCGGACTATGATCCGACAATTGATGTTATATTTAAATAAAATATTTAAATATACAACCGATAAATATGCGGGTTGGTACAGACTCCCCTCCTTAAAGAAATTGCGCCCTCGCAATTCTTAAGAAGAAATAAGAAGTAACAACCACAAACATATCAACACAAAAGAATAACAGAATAAGAAATTGACCATAAAGTGCACAAAAGGATAAGTTCGAACTTGCTTGCTCAGAGAATTCTATGGATTCCTAAGCTCAAAATAATTTGGAACACCGACGTGGTACAAACAATACGTCAAATGATCCAAAGCTCAACAAAATGAAATACAACCAAAACGTCCGATGAACTTGGTAAAAAGATCATTCCATTCGGACATCAACAAAGAAACCATCACTTGTTGCTTACAACTAAATGCATTGGCAACACGATCCCTCTTACGGGAATTAAAATATCAAGATCATAAGATGCTAGGAACTCGAACCAACATTAAGTTCCCTATGAGAAATAAACATTTCAAAATTATGATTGGTAAGGAGAGCAAAAATCCCTCACCCAAAAGTAATGATGTCAATTACAAAAAGCGAAAACAACAGCTGCGAGCACTAGATTATAGGTGGCATATCTAGTCTCGGTAAGCTTTAATAGTTTAGAAACATAAATGATAGCGCGTCCTCTTTTGCAAGGGAACGACATCCAAACCAATACGATTAGCTTTGGAACAAAAGATGAATTTACTATGTCTGATTGTCTCATCAAAGTGCTTAGGTGATTCCTATCGATAACGTTGATCAAACGCATCGACCAGAATTCTTAAAGCACTCAATGGGCAATACAATCACAAAACAATCTTTCATATGATAAACATGTTTCTAAAACTTTTAAAAAAAATTCTCTTTATTTGTTTTAAGAACAAAAATCCAGTTATACTTATAAATAAATCTTATGAAAAAGATTTGCAAAGATTGCGAATTTCACCCAAAATCAATAAACATGAGAATGGAGTCATCGAGATATTCACAGAATACTCGATTCATAAAATGGATGAAATGAGCTAGACAAACTGAATGACATAACAAATCATTTATAAGAATTACAACGAGTGCGGAATGCGGTAAGTGGAGTGCTAACTTCCGTAACTCATAGCCAAATGAAAACCAGTGGTAAGGTCGAGCTAATAAGACCTTAACACTACTCAAAAGATTGCTTAGGTGATAGCCCTAAGACAAGACCAAAATGTCAGAAAATTCTCAAACTACAAGAATGAGAGAAACAACACTTTCCTCGTCATGAGGGATTAAAGAATAAAATGATACCATCAAATTGGAATCGAAATTACAAAGAAAATAGAGACCTACCAAAATAGATGGAGACATACCTTATCCCCGAGAAGGGCCTCCAGAAGCACCTGTTACATTTAACTTGCCAGATGTTGAATTATTCGGAGCAATGGGACAAGCGGAACTACGATGACCTTCCTTCTTGCAATAGCGGCAGAAGAGAGGCTTAGGACAAGCTCGAATTATATGATCAGGAGAACCACAATTGAAACACTTTCGAATGGAAGGCGTTCCAGCAGGCTGAGACTGAGAATCGGATTCAACGGGCTTTTTCTTCTTGGAAGGGAAAAATTCCCGCTCATCCAAGGGAGACTGCTTTTTGTTGGGGTTCTTAGGAACCTCAACCTCATTACCACTATCACACTCCTTCTCGACGGTTTCAAGATGAAGTGCAGAATCTACCAACTCCTCAAAAGAAAGCTTAAGTTGGAGCAACAAAGACTTCTTAAGATATTTCTTAAGACCAGAGACAAACTTCAGATTCTTCTTATAAGAAGTGCTAATGAATTCGAGACCATACTTAGATAAAGCCTCGAATGATGCAACATACTCAAAAACAGAAGATTTCCCTTGCTTCAACTCAAGGAAGCGCCGGGCCAACAAAGCTTTCTCAGATTCAGGAATGAACTTGAGTTCGAATCGTACCCGAAACCGAGTCCAAGAAAGAGCAGACTCATCAATTTCGGCTACAAGAAGCTCGTACCAATCAAGGGCACGCTCTTGCAATAAGCTAGAAGTTATAAGAACTCTGTCATGGTCAGATATATCCATTCTAGAGAAGATACGCTCGCACGTGCGAACCCAAGCTTGGACTTCAAGAAAGACTTGGAGCCCTTAAACGGCTTTCCTCCAAGATGAACAAAATCACTGCACAGGCGTGCAAAGGTAGACTTGCGAGGTGGAGATACCCGAGTAGGAGCTGGAGGCTGAGTGCTCCTAAACAACTCCATAAACTGATCGGCAGACATATAAACGCCGTCTGGATGCGAGCCACTGGATTGCCCAGCACCCGAGCGTCGTCCTCTGCCTCTTCCAGCCATAAGCCGAAAGTTGAAGAAGATAAAGATTAACTATAAGGTAGATATTTCAATACGGAATACTACGGAATAAAATACATTCCTAGACGTATTCCCAAACTCTATCTAACCTTGATGGAATAAAGAGACACAATGATTCAAAGATTTGTATCACTTGTACACTTTGATGTACCATAATATGTGCATCTATTTTGTGTTTATCATATTTTGCTCTGAACTCAGCTCTGATACCACGATGTGACGCCCCACCTCTATACCCACGTTAGCAAAGAGTATTGTATAGATAATACCGTCTGCTAACACGGAGAATAAGGCTGGATAGGAGCGACCATGTGTAATCTTACCTTAACTATTCACTAAACACGTCGAAAAGTAGAATCACAAACAGTTCGACGTATTCAATAAATATTTAAAGCAAGACTACAATGGCTATAGGATCTATCAGAACAGAATATAACAACTCAAATGTAATATACATCACAGAACAGTAACTCATCACATACACATATATAGATACATAAAAGAGTATACAAAATGATACATATCAAGTGGTATAGCAAACCACAATATACAGACGAGTTCACAAGAATACATATCAGAGTTACAACATATAAGGACTACAAGAAAGCTAAGACAAAAAGAAACTAGCGGAATAGTCCATGCGGAAGCAAAAGAGGCTAAGTCCAAAGGCACCTAACCTAAAAGATCTCGGTCTGACCCCGAGTATAAGATACACAGGTCAGTCTAGCTAAACAAGTCGGTTAGATAAACTGAACAACAATAAACCTGCAAGGTTACAAAGCATAATAGATATCTCTAAAAGAGATAACACAATCATCTAACGAAAGATGAATCATATAGAACAAGCCTCATATCATCGGCAACATATAGAAACAAAGGATAAGAATATCCCAAAGCAAGTCAAAAGGCAATAACAAATACCAATAAGGTATACAAGTTCCACAAGGTAAATGCTATATTTCGTGTGGCTCCTAAGAACCAACACCGAAGGGCGATACCAAGGGAATATACATATAAATGAAACATCATGAGCGGTGGTGAAGAAACCACTCCAATATCTCTTGAGCGGTGGTGAAGAAAGCACTCCAATATCTCTTGACCAGTGGTGAAGAAACCACTCCAATATCTCTTGAGCAGTGGTGAAGAAACCACTCCAATATCTCTTGAGCAGTGGTGAAGAAACCACTTCAATATCTCTTGAGCAGTGGTGAAGAAACCACTCCAATATCTCTTGAGCGGTGGTGAAGAAGAACCACTCCGAAAGCAATACTAAAGGTAACCGACAATCCCAATTATCTCTCGAGTCGGGGCAAAGGACCAACTCTAAAAGCGATATTAAAGGCAACAAGCCAGAGGAGACAGCCCGAAGACACTATCCCAAAGGCGGCATGTGTCACAAACTCCCAGAAAGGAATCCGAAAAGTGGTAACGTGAGTCCCATAACCACCCGTTCGCACTAAACGGTTTACTATCCATTAGTTAGTTTCACACTCGAAGTAGTACAAAGTTCACCTCATATCCTCAGTAAACCAAACCCGAAGGTCAAAACGATCAATTGAATAGGTCGGGGATTAATCGGAAAGATAAACCACAGATTCATGGTCCGTGTTTTGCCCAACCATTTAATCACCCTTCCACTTCGCTCGAAGTGCGAAATTGTGCGTGTGTTTAAATAGAATTTATAAATTAGAAAAACGAGCTTTTAATATGATTAGAAAGATTATTTTATAAAAACCCGTGGATGAAGTCAAAAATAAGTTATCAAAGTCAAAGAGGCAATAACAACCACTAAGAAGCAACTTGAATCGATGAAATTTGGAAAACAAATCAAAATATGCAAAACTAGGCAAACAGGCAAAACATGAGCAGGTCGGTCGATCGGTTGCAGGGCTCAGTCGGCTGGCCAGATGCAAAAAAAAACTCAACACGAGCAGGCCGGTCGACCGGCTACAGGGCTCGGTCGGCCGAACTGCATATTTCTGCAGTTTCCAAAACAAAGGCAGGGAAGTGCTGAATAGCAGGTCGGTCGACCGGGCTTCTGGTTCGGTCGGCCGAACTTGATGGTTTGCACTTCCTGCCCTATTTTCATTGAAATGCAAATTCTTTCCAATCCAAAAAAATGGCACATGCAAACTTGTTAGGAACTCATGCCCAACATCAATGAAATCAAGAGAAGTAGATGTGAGTTCAAAACTCACCTTTTAACCTCACAAACAAAGAAGATGAAGGAGCTAAAACACAAGGAGAAGACAAACTAATCACTACTTCAACTCAACAAGCTTCAATCAATGGCTTCTCTTTGATTTTGGAGCAAGAATTTGGATTTGTAAGAGGATCTAGGGCTAGGAGTTTCTAATTTCCTTTCTCTTCCACCATTATCAGTTTTTAGCTTAAGTTTTTATGAAATGAATAAGTGAATGGAAGGAGAGAAGGGCTGAGTTGGTTTATAGAACAGTTTGGGTGAAACCCAAACCCAAAAGCCCACTTAGCAAATAGCAAAATTCGACTTACTCCAAATATATCGAAGCTTATACTCAAAAAGATCGCAAACGACGTTTTGAACTCAATGGAAGCGGTCTTGAGACCCAATTCGACCGTTTGCAGAAAGTAACTTTTCGGACTATGATCCGACAATTAATGTTATATTTAAATAAAATATTTAAATATACAACCGATAAATATGCGGGTTGTTACAGAAACCCTGACCCTTTCACTACATACCTTTTGAAGGATTCGAAAAGTTTAAGAGGAACATGAAAGAAATATTGGGAATTTTAGAACAACATCCACTGCTAGTACACTATTGATGAAGGCGAAAGGAAGCCTACTAAGAGACCTTAGTAGCCGCCTTTAAAGCTATGGGAGTGAAAGGATGAAGGCGAAAGGATAAATGCGAAAGGCTGGGAGAAAGACCTTTCGACTACTTCAAAAGGATACATGCAAAAGGGGGTCAACCTAAATTTATAAATATGACTCTAGGGGTCCAAGTTTAGGGACCGAATTTAAATTCTGAATTCTCTTTCTTACTTCATAGCAAAATCAAATTTTTTTAATCCTAAATCAATTTGGGAAAAATTCTCTTACTTGTGATAGATGAAAACGAGGGGACGCATGGATCCAATATCAATTTTGAATATGAAGAAAATCATTTTGACCATTAGCTCGACTAATGACCAATTGCTCATGATGCTCACTTACTTTCTTAACCTCTATTTGACTTATGCAATGCTATAAAATGAACTTAGACATTATGATTTCGAATCATATAATCATCATATTTCGCAATATCAATTATTAAATTGACGTGATGATGATAATTCAATATTAATAAGTTCGTTGAACTTATACCATCTATCCAAGAAACGATTCCATTAAATATTGAATTTCAGTTTTATATATTGTATATTAATTCCCTTTGAAAGAATAAGGGCTCATTCGAGTTGATTGAAAGGGGTTTCAAAATGGGCTTACTGTATGAATATTAAGTTATGTTTGCTGGTTGGACATCTTTGAAAGGAACATGGATATTCCAAAACATATAATCCATCATGAAGGTGTCCCTACCATAGCAATCAAAACTGCACTTTTGAAAGTAGACTCCCTATTTAAAAGCAGAATGGCCCTTTCGACTCATTCGAAAGGGGATATGAATGATCCTTACGGCACAATCGAAAGGGGATGTGAATAGCCATAATGACACATTTGAAAAAGGTTATAAATGAGTTGTTCGCTTCCTAATTTTATTTTAAAGTGTTGATTGGTCCTCTTATCGACAACTAACATTTTCATTAGGCCACCGTACGACGGCATTCTGTCCCTATCAACTCATTCGAAAGGGGTTTCGAAGGGATTATTCACTTCCGAAACATTGCATTGAGGTGTTAGCAAAATTTATTGTTAACAACTTAGATTTGGGATGTTGACAAGATTTCTTATTAACATTTTTGGAGCTAGAAGGAGGGATCGATCTTCGCCCTTGTGGTAACCTTATAGGCTAATTGTGGACTGTTTAACTTGATGTAGAAAGATGAAATCTAAAGGGCTTAGTCGAATGGACAAAAAATCAGTACATACCACAACTTTAGAGGAAAATGTTAGTCCAACTTTCAACTTGGAGGGAGTTATGCAAGCATAACAATCAACCCTAGCACAACCCGACGACAATGCAATTAAGATAAGGCATCCGGAGCAACTATTGCTAGAAATGCAAGAGCTCCTCAAAGTAGCTCTATCTCAAAAGTCTTCCAAAACTAAAAGACCAACAGCTGGAGATGAGGTTGTCTCCCCAAGAAGAAACTTAAAAGCTTATACATATGAGCACAAGAGCAATATAGATCTGACATCGTCAAAGAAAAAGGACTGTAATCCAATTAAAGTTGATCATCAAGGAAGGATACTGGATAAATCTTTAGAGCAACATGGAAACTCGACCTCAAAAGAACACAACCCAAACCGAAAAAGCTATTATGACACTAAAGCTTATTTAAAAGATGTAGTAGAAAAGGTAGTCAAGGATATGCTAAATGAAAAGGGGAAAAGAACATGAATGAATAAGCAAATGACAATAAACGAGTAACTCTGTTCACAGATGAGATCATGTCAGCGGCCAATCTTATGTATAGATCCCAACCATGAAATATCATGGTACAACCGATCCTGATGATCACTTGATGGATTTTGATAGCCAAATGGATTTATATAATGCCTCTAGGGAGGTTCATTGCAGACTATTCTTGGTAACACTTCAAGGGGCAGCCGCAAAGTGGTATCATCAATATCGTGAGAAGACTACCTACTCGTGGAAACAGTTTTCTTATGAATTCCCCGCCCAGTTTTATATATGCATGGACCTGACCATTGATTACACTATTCTAGCAAACATTAAGCAAAGGCAGGGGAATCACTAGGTGATTACCTCAGAAAAATTAATGCGGAACCACTAAAATCCAAAGATATGAATGACAGGAATAAGCTCATAGCAGTGCATTTTGGGCTATTAGAGAATACACCATTTTGGAAGGAACTCTTCGTGCATGGGTGTAAGGATTTACAAGACTTCCACTTCCAAGCCGATAAATTCATTCGAATGAATGAATTATATTATGCTAAAAAGAAATTTAATTCTTGGAAGGAGGGTGGAAGATTTGGATTAGATCGGGGACACAAAGAACAAGGTGGGAGGAGCCCAATATTAATTCAATCGCTTTAAACAAGCCATTGACTTATACATATTCTACGACCAAAGAGAAGGTTAACTTCCTGACTACGTTCAAGGCTAGAAATTATCCTTAACAGATAAAGGGAGACGACTATTTTGCTTATCACAAAGAGAATGGCCATAAAATTGATGAATGTCGGGTGTTGGCGGGAATCGTTCAGAAACAAATCGGTGAAGGGCATTTGAAGGAATTCATCTAAGACAAGAAAAATGCACCTCGGACTGGCGATGGTCTGCAAAAATTTCCTAATAATGTTGTCAACATCTTAGAAGAAGAAGAACCATTAAACTTGAGTCTACTATTGAATAGGATTGATGTAATCCATGGGGGGCCACACCCAGCAGTTATTAGCAAGGTAGCCAGAAATAGATACATTAAAGAAGCTACAGAAGGAGTGTTCTTCATTCAAAGAGAGCCCCCACTTAAAAGTCCATGACTCAATGTACCAATGCCAAATCTTGTTGTTATTCCCCAAGAGCTGAAGAAAGGGATTCTTCATCCCTATAACGACCCCCTCAAGATTACGGTCAAAATTGGACTTTCTATAATGTCTAAGATTCTTAAAGACACTGAGAGCGCTGTCAACATTATTTTAAAACATGCCTTTGATCAAATGGGTGTTCCTAAAGACAATCTAGAGGCAAGCATTGAGCCTATCTTTGGGTTCAATGACAACGTATCAACTCCAATAGGACAAGTGAAGTTACTACTGCAGATGGGGGTACCGCCATGCTGCAGGACCTTTGAAACTCTCTTTATAATCATCAATTGAACGTCATACTATAATGCTTTCTTTGGACAACTCACACTTGATGAGGTGAATGCTTCTGTTTCTCCAAAATATCTAATGGTAAAATTCTTAACAAAAAAGGGTTGGGGCACTATCCGTGGAGAATAATTCAGCTCCCACGAGATGTACTTTGCGATGCTTGATCAATATAAGAGGGAGTATTCTTATTATTATTATTATTCTAATGTTTTTCAGTCTTTAAATGATGGATTTTTACATCCAACATTTGAAATAATAATGAAATCTAATAAAATAATTAGTATGTGTTTGGAAGGTACTTCTCGTCTAGGGGAAAAAGGAAAATGATTGAATCCAACTTAATAGAGGAAAGTGATATCGTTATAGAATTAGATTGTCGAGGAAAAATGGAAAGGATAAAATTTGCAGAGGATCTCAATGAAATATATGTAGATCTAGCCGATCCGACCAAGGTTGTTAGAGTGGGAAAAGAATTGAAGGACTACTTGAAGGCGGATTTAACTCTTTTCCTCAAAGCAAACAAAGATGTATTTGCATGGACTCATTTTGATATGAATGGAATTGGTCCGTTAGTTATATGTCATGCATTAAATATTAATCCAAACGTGACCCCCATTCGACAAAAAGAGAGAATTTGATAAGGCTCGATTTGATGCTTTGAAAAAGGAGGTTAAAAGGTTGCATGAGAATGGATTTATTTGAGAAGTTTTTTTTATCCAAAATGATTAGCAAATCCAGTGTTGGTCAAAAAGGAAAAAGTCAAAAGGAGAACATGTGTCGATTATACGGATCTAAACAAAGCATGCCCAAAAGATTATTATCTGTTACCCAAAATAAATCAATTAGTTGTTGCAACTAGTGGTCATAAGCTATTGTCCCTTATGGATGCATATTCAGGATATAATCAAACACCCATGTTCAAACCAGATGAAGAGCATACAAGCTTCATTACCGATTAAGGAATTTTCTGTTAATAAGCAACGCCTTTCGGGTTAAAGAATGTGGGAGAAACTTATCAGAGATTAGTCAACAGAATGTTTGAGGAGCAGATTCGATGAAATATGGAAGTTTATGTAGATGAAATGCTAGTAAAATTTCATGAAGCTGGAAATCACCTTAAGGATCTTGAGGAAATGTTGAAAGTGTTGTGAAGGTAAAAACGAGACGGAATCCTCAAAAATGTTCTTCTGGAGTTCATTCTGGAAATTCTTAGTCTACGCCGTTATAACACAAGGAATCAAAGCCAGTCTTGACCAGATTCAGGCTATCAAAGACATGGCAGAACCTAAAATCAGCAAAGATGTAATGAGCTTGAATGGTAGAGTTGCAGCCCTAAGCAGATTTATCTCCAACGTGACCAATAAATGCATCCCCTTCTTCGATGCGATTAAAAAAAGAATTTTGAATGGAGAGAGGATTGTAAGAAAGCCTTCCACAAATTAAAAAATCATTTAGAAAGTCCCCCTATATTATCTAGCCTATGGATGGAGAAAGCCTATATTTGCATACGGAGGTTTCAGAACATGCAGTTAGTTCAATGCTGATTAGGAGGAGAATGGAACTCAATTTCCCATTTATTATGTAAGCAGATGATTGAATGATTCCGATGTTTGGTATCCAGACATAGAAAAGTTTGTTCACTTTTTGGTACTGATGGCACGAAAACTCAGAGCGTACTTTCAAGCGCATCCGATCAGAGTACTGACCAACTTATTATAACTATGTATAACATTTTTGATATACTTATAATGATTGCACAAGTATTCAAAATAAGGTTTTGATGTCGGGGTTAATCAATGTCAGCATACTGTATTTTATTATTTTTGGCAAAAGTGCTGTGTGGCATTAATATCGTATTTCTTTTATGTCAAAAATATATCCTTGCTGGCGAGATTGTCATGTTTCTATTTTAACTAAAACTATGTTTAAGAGCGGGATAGCCTATATCTTAAGTATGTTGGCAACCTTATATTTCGACATAAGAATTTTATATACTTAAGTTAATTTAACTTTTTTTCTTACATTTTATAGAGGTTTGACATCGTTATTGTGGCATGAATAACGTAAGTATTCTATTTTTCTATATTAATAGTGGTAAGCCATATGCTTCATGATTTCTACATTATTCATAGGTGATACCAATGTTTTATATTTCTATATGCCATAAGTTTATGAATTTGACATTATTCACTAGGGACACTAACGTAAATTATATTCGCCTTGCCATTTATTTTATGATTCTGACATCACACAGATTGGGGATGCCAGTGTCTATTACTATGAGATGCTATAAGTTTAATGGGTCGTCAACCTAATTGGGGATACGAATAGACATAGGTTGGGCACTTGGTTGAATAAAATTAATTATGAATTAAATTGAAAAGTGATGGGTTCATAGTCATCCTAGGAAAACTATTTAATGTATGATGGATAGTCCACATTAATGCCTGAGATGGATAGTCTTTATTTGGTTAAAGAAGGGTTCATAGTCATCCTAGAAAAACTATGATATGTGCGATCGATTGCCCACATTGTTTAAAACGAATGAAACATGTGTGATGGATAGTCCACATAATTTTAGATAGTTAAACTATATGAGATGGGTAGTTCATATGGTAGGGGATAGACAATCCATATATTGTTTACATGTGAGATGGGTGGTCTATATAAATGTAAGACGGATAATCGGATAAAATTAAGACGGGTAGCCAAAAAATTGGGATAGATAGTCAATTATATGTAGCATGATTGTAAATGTTTATTTATTCTCTTCTAATCATTTTGGATGTAGAAGCAAAATATATTGTTGATATGTTTTGGTTAATATACTATTGAGGGAAAACTCATCCAGCTCAGTGACTTGGTCTTACTAGATATCTATTGTGGTTCGAGATGGTAGGTCGTTATTCACACCAAACTGTCTGCTTGACTCAAAGTTTTTGAATTTCCCCTTAAACTCTTGGGTACTCATTTGAGTAGGCTGGGAGTAAGGGTTTCAGGTTTTCCAGTTAGACGAATAAGCTTCTGGAGATGTGCAGAAGTCAAGCCAGTTATTATTACGATTTTTTATTTTCCGCTAAGTCGATTACTTTGTTGGAATGGATGTAATGACAAAAGTTGTAATTTTTAAGTATTAGACTCCGATCAACCAAGAGGGTTTCTTCATATGTCGTTCTTGGAGTATTTTGTAATAATTATATTTTCTTTGAATGTGGGATCGAATGTGATTAGGTAATGAATATGAAAACTTATTGGAGAAATGAAATATGAAATTTTATTGTTAAATTGTGTTTGAAATGTTTCATATTCATGTACTTCTGATATTATTGATATGATTAACATAATCCGTTTTACCACCGGAAATTAATACTATAGATGACTGCAGCAATTGTAGCACTTAATTTTGTGCCTTAAAATGGGGAATGTTACACTCTTCTTCGTCGAAGACATCCTCATTTTCATAATTTTGTTAATGATGCTTACTAACAACCTCATCCTTTTTTATTGTTATCATATAAGCATGCATAGAGGAAAATAATCAGCTAGATAAAGCTCCGTTATTGCTTCTTCTCCCACCTTTCTATGTAAAATGGCCTTGCTACGATAAGCTACAAGTTTCTCCATCGCTTCCCTACCTCTCACCTACTTAGGTATTCAGCTCCATAGGCATTGGAAACAAGAACTTATACTTTCATAATCTCATTGGAAAAGCCATGAAGCCAACTAATAATTGGATTTTGTCCTTTATCTCTTAGTTTGGCAAGATTTTCTGCACAGACTATATTCTTAACTCCTAGGATATCACACCTTCAGCCTAATATTCCATCAAGTCTTTCATGACTTTCAAAGTTGTGCTCTAACTACCTAAAGAGCTCAATAGATGTTTATGAGGAATATCATTAGTTTCATATAAATGAATTTTCCTTTCTAAGCAGAAGGTGGTTTCAATATTGGTAACCTCATATATATTTGTACCATCTTAATATACAAACTCTAGGTTTGCATCTTCAAAAACAATTCTTTTTGGGCTTAATTCATAAACCGAAAGTGCAAGCTAACCAATTGCAACATCATAGACATTCTTACTAATTTGATTTAGACATGAAAACGTATGCAAAAGCACAATGGTTCATTTGAAATTAGTGACAATCATCATAACACTAGGTGGCTTGATGTACAGCTTTGCCTTAAGATTAGTGTTGTAAAAATCCTTCTAGGCCTCAACCTAGGCCCCGCCTAGGCGCTAGGCGAGGCTTACCATTTAGCGATTTGCCTAAGCCAACCAAGATAAGGTTCACCGCCTCATGTAATAATTAAAACATGTATTTAGACACTGGTTAGGTATTATATAAGGTTCAACACCGCATATAAGCATCAATCTGCTAGTTTTAGGTGATCTTGCTTCTTTGGCAACTTCTAAGCACATTCAAAATCCCGAAATTCCTATTTATATCAATACATACTAAACAAGACAATAAAATTTTATCTAAAGTACACGAATTATTAAAAAATTCTAGCTCTGATCCAATCCTCTATTAATCACCCACTGAACAATTAATCTTTAGTCCATACCAACCCTCTAGCGTCCGCCTAGAAATTTTTACAATCCTACTTCAAACAGCATGGGAGGTCTCCTCATAGTCATTGCATGACTAGTCTCCCACTTACCAAGATGTAGCATGCTAGCATTCAACCAAAAGTTTCCTACTGTATGTAAAACATTTGCACAACAGAGCCCTTCTTATTTTTAATCTTATCAAAATTTGCATTCCCAATGTTGCAAAATGCAGAAGTGGTACTAGTAGTTACACTGAATTCATGACCAACCTTTTAACTCCAACGAAATTACTAAGAAGATTTGAAAGAACTTTAAAGGCCTTACCGGCTTGTGTTTTGAAGCATCCTGTATCCAGGGGCCAAAAGCTAAGTGCTATAGATGTTGTAGTCATCTATAGTATTAACATATGATGACAAAATACGGTGATGCTAATGGTAACAGTAATATAAGAAGCACTTGAACATGAACAAAATCATAGATATCCAAAAATAACATTTTACCGATTGCATTTACAAATAAATTCATATCCAATTTACATAATCTCATAACATTTCCTAGGTAAAGATCAATTATAATCATTACAAAAATACGATAAGAGCAACAAATGACGATGTCCCCTTGGTTGATTAGAGTCAATATAATCATATCCGACTTAATATACACAGCGGAATTAAAGCAAAATGAACTATAACTCCTAATTAGCTATTCATCAGCCACCTGCTCATCTGTGGAAGCTTTATTCGCCAAAATTTCTAAAACCTTAACCCTCAACCTACTCAAATCAGCTTTGAGCACCCGAGGGTTTAAGGGGAAATAAAAACTTCGATTCGGGCATAAAACCTTGTGTGAATAATACCATACATATCGGTTATATTATGTTAAGTGAGATTACGCCACTTAGCAGAACAGGTTTCCCCTCCCTAACATCCTTTAAAACATATCTTTTGCAAATCTTTTCCTACAACCAAAACTGGTTAAAATCCGTAAAGCATCATTATGTAAACATATATATCAGGTAATAAATGAACTATATGTTCAATCATTATAGTTTTGTTTACCTAACAATCTGTTGAATATTTTTCTTCAAAACGATCTATCCCTAGCTTAACATCTCCCAAGGTCACCTAATTCTAATGGTTTTGCAGGCTCACCAATAACCTATCTGTATACAAACATATATTCCTTTCCATGTGTAATAATAATTTTAACCTTATTTGTGACAAAGCTCTACACTTTGGAATTTTGGACAAAATTAGCTAGGGCTAATAGCTAATGCGTAGGGAGCGACCCTGTACCAGTCACATCTGGTATTCTAACATCTGGGTCATTTTACGTTGGGATCCGTTCCCATAATTCTCTTTGAAAACTTTTCAAAATGATTTAAAACCATTAAATCAAACTCAAACAAGGAAAATCTTTACTCAAAATCACCTTGCCATGATATACGCACACACACACACACACTACTCAAATCTTAGTTGATGAAAACATTTAAACCTTTGAAAGTCCTACTTTTTAGTCTATTGAAAGTGCCCCTTTCGAAACCATTGAAAAGTCCTCTTTCTAAATCAGGTAAAACCCTTTGTTTATTCTAGGCCGAAAGGCCAAAACCTTTCTTTTGAAACCATCTTCCAAACTCTTTCGAAACCATTGGAAATCCTTCCTCTCGAAATCTTTAAGAAGCTTATGCATCTTTCTTTTAAACATTTGAACATTGCCTTCTGAAACCTTAGGAAAAACTTTCCTTTTAATTCTTTCAAAATAACGAGAAAAGCCTTCCCTTTCGACTCCTTTGAAACCATTGGAAAATCATTCTTCAAAACCTTTCAAAATCATTGGGGAACCACCCCTTCGATACCTTCGTTTAAAATACTTTCGAAAGCATTAAAACACTAAACCTTTTGAAAGCCTTTAGGTGCAGTTTAAAACATGTGGAAACCTTTCCAAAACATACAAAAATTTACTCCTTCGAAACCTATGAAAACCATCTCGGTCGAAATCATTTGGATTATGCCTTCAAGTAGAGAAAAAAGATCAGAAACCCATTAAAGTCGTAAGCATTCCTTTCATAATAATTCCTAAGTAATGAAGTGTTGGTGTCGAAACCATCCCTTCAAAAGCATTGGAGAAGTGGTCAAGTTTAAAAATCAAAACAATCCTTTCGAAACACATCCGAGTCGAAAGGTAGAATGCGACAGTTAAAAGGTTTCGACCCAGTCAATAGCATTTATTTAAAACAAAGGCGCAATCCAATCGAAACCATTTCTTTAAATACATTTGACCTAGTCAATGGCTGACCAAGTCGAAAGCTACTTAGTCGAAAGCAAGCAGGCACATTTTCTATTAAAAACAAAGTAAAGCCTCAACCCCTTCAGAAACCCATGTTTCGCTCTATACCTTCCGCCTACATCCAATTCACTACGTACCAGTTCCCTGATACCATGTGCACTGGTTTCAATAGTGTCAGAGGCGAAGGTAAGGAGGTGGAACCCAGTGTCGAAAGAATCGCAACAATGAAAAACATGTAGGTTAGTTCTTTTTAAACTTTTTCTTTGTACCTAACCAGCCTTGTTTGTCAAACTGTGATTGGTTGCAAGTTTCTCTTTTCTAAAAGTACCACTGACTTTCTAGAATCAACAATTTGAATTTATTTACAAAAATCCCCTTCTCCTTTTATAAATATAAAAAACATTTAAGTCCCATACCTTAAATAATTTTATACACCCATCAAAACACTTAGGAAAATTATACAAAAATTACAGAAAATCACTTTTAATATGTTTTGCTACATATAAACCTTTTATTATATAAACGTAAATAATTTATAACCCAAAATATTTTATTTACTAGAAAATTCTAATAAATTTCACAAAAATTCAGAAAATTGAAAACCATCTCCAAAAATTATTCCAGGTCTACATAAAAATTCATAAGGCAGTTGGATGTCATCTAATAGGATTTTCACATTAAAATATATCATCAAAACATATCATAAAATTAATATGAACATGCATAAATCATTAATAAGTATATATAATCATTCCATCATTCAAAAACATGGAAAAACATTAGAAATAAATTCGAATTCATTTTAAAACTGAAAACAATAGAAATATGAGATGTAGACATTATTCACCTTAGCTTTAGAGATTAAGGAGATTGGGATGTGAATGGATTTGATTTGATTAAGCTTCTTCCTTGGCTTGCCTTTATCTTTTTCCTCTTGCTCTTGTTAATGGTGGCCGGCCTTAAGTTTGAAATTTTTTAAAAAATGAGAAATGAATGTGTATGGGGATACACGGCCAAGGGTTTAGGGTATAACAATGGCCTCTTTCCTATTTTACCCCTCTCTATTTCATTTTCACCCTTATTTTAATTCATTGGTTTGGTGGCACGACTACCCTTTAATAAAATCAAATCTCAATCCACTAATCAACGTATTATTTTATTTAATTTAACTAATTAAATATCCTAAATATTCTTATCGAAAATATGGGGTGTTACAAACTCCCCTCCTTGAAGAATTTCATACTTGAAATTACGATAAGATACACAACACATCAATCAGAGAGGTAAAACATACAATTAAACAAGTCTCCCAAGTATAGTCTCTCTCATCGTCACTCCACTAGACTTTCACTAATCTGACTGTCTTGTTTCTAAGCCTCTTCTCATCTCTCGCAACAATACAAATCGGCTTTCTTACTATAGTCAAGTCTGGTTCTACCACTAAGTCGTCTAGCACAATCGGTGCAGTAGTAGTCTCTGGGTCTCTAGCACACTTTCTGTGATGAGAAACATGGAAAACATCGTGGACTCCTGCCAGACCATTCAGTAACTTGACTCTATATGCAAATTTCCCGATCCCCTCAACAATACGAAAAGGTCCAATGAATTTCGGTGACAACTTTCCTTATCTTCCAAATTTGATCGCACCCTTCATCGGTGACACCTTAACAAAAATCTGATCTCCAACTAAGAACGCTAAATCTTTCTGTCTTCTATCTGCATAACTCTTCTGCACAGACTGAGCTTCCTTCATTCTAGCTTGAATGACCTCAATCTTTTCTGTAGCTTCTCTGACCAAATCTGGACCAAGAACCAGTCTATCCTCGGAATCTAACCAACATATGACAAATTTGCATGGCCTTCCGTACAAAGCTTCAAACGGTGTCATCACAATACTAGCCTGATAACTACTGTTATACGAAAACTCGTCTGAATGCAGATGGTCTTCCCATGGTCCCTCAAAATCTAGTACAAAGCTCTTAAAAGATCCTCAAATGTTTTGTTAACTCTTTCCGTTTGCTCGTCTATTTGTGGATGATAAGCGGTGCTCATCTTGAGTTTGGTTCACAAGACTTGCTGTTGACTCTTCCAGGACTTGCTAGTAAATAAGGAATCTCTATCACTAACTGTACTACTAGAAATTCCATGCAGTCTAACTACAACTTTCATAAACAACTTCGCTAAAAAAAGGCGTCGTTCTGGTTGACTTAACTAGAATTAAATGTGCACTCTTGGTCCGTCTGTCCACTATAACCCGTATACTTTTATTTCCTCTATTCAACCTTAGCATACCGTCAATAATATCCATGGAAATAGAATACCACTTCCATACTGGAATATCCAATTGTTGAAGCAATCCATTTGGCTGCTGTTGTTTAGCTTTTGCTTGCTAGCAATTCAGGCATTGTTTTACCCATAAGCCAATATCCCTCTTCACACCTTTCCAGAAGAGACTCCTCTTCATTTCTTGATACATCTTAATTCCTCCTCGACGAATAGATAACTTAGAACGATGGAATTCCTCCAAGACTTCTTTCCTTATGTTTCCTACACTCGGAACACATAATCTTCCTTTCTTTCTCAACCATCCATTCTAGTCAAGACTGAAATCTTTTAAGTCATCGCTCTTAGTTACATCTCTTAACTGTTGAGTCAAGATTTTTTAGAGTTTTGATTTCTGACAAAGGGATAAGCCGTGATCGACAAAAAGAAGTTATTCAGACACAAAGAGCTCCATATGATTAGAGGTTGATTATTTGGTATGTTAGTAATGATTATTTATGTTAAAATCTATCCTCAAATAGAATATACCTTCAATCTTCGAATATATATATAAATATATATGAGTGCACATTAACTGTGCACTCTGGGCAAAACCGGTCGACTGGTCAAAACCAGGTGGTCGACCGTTTCTGCCCAGAATGCACAGATAACGTGCACAAGTGAACATAACGTATATATATTCAAATTCCTGTCTACTGGTCCTTTTTGACCTGTCGACCGTTTTCAAACAGAAAGCAACCCTTCATATAGACACTTCCTTTTCTTCAACGGTTGCTTCTCTTTCTCTTCACCAATGATCATGATCTTTGTTCATACCTTTTCACAAAAGGTTACAACTGTTTATTTCTTATATAAACATCATGAAATCATTATTCCAAATATCTAATTTTCTATTCTTCTAATCTCTATTCTATTGATCACTATCTTGTACTCTCAAGCTTTCAAATTGCTCATATTCTATCATATATCGTTTTGAATCCTGAAATTTATTTAACATCCTTTTGATTCAATACGATATCCACTTCCAAATCTTCATATATACAAATAATCTATTTGAGGATAAGATTATAGGAAGTTTGTACTACAAGTGACAAAATAGTGTTAGCAAGAACACATACCGTCAACAAACAATTACATTCATCTTTATTGAAGTCCTCGGTGTTGTAAGAGGCAAGTGTTGAAGTCCTCGGTGTTGTAAGAGGCAAGTATTGAAGTCCTCAGTATATTAGAGGCGTGAAATCCCGTTCGTCTGCTTGGGTGATGTAAACCTGTTCCTCCGGGTGAAGCGAGGTAGTTGGTAGTGAAAATCCAGATAGAAGTCTGGGACTGGACGTGGGACGGTGCTCCGAACCAGTATGAAAATCTCTGGTGTGATTTTTCTATTTTTTATTTACTTTGCTACTATCATCTATTTCCGCATTTATATTATATTCCGTATTACACGATCCGTTTGTACTATATTAGCACGTACACTGCATCCTTCACTTGGTATCAGAGCACGACCATCATACAACCGTAACACAGTTATTTGATATATTCTTGTAATATGGAAAATAACGCAAGTACTAGCACTCAAAACACCACTTACATGGAAGGTCAGTCGACACAAAGACCTCCATTTTTCAATGGTCTTAACTATAGTTATTGGGCAACACGTATGTCATTCTTTATGCAATCAAATAGTTATGATGCTTGGAATGTAACTCAAAAAGAAATAGTGAATCCAACAACTGATTACTCAGAATGGACTGCGGCTGAGAAAACGGCAGCAGCCGTAAATGCAAGAGCAATAAATATATTGTTTTGTGCATTAGACCAAAATGAATATAACCATGTTAGTATCTGCACTACTGCATATCAAATTTGGCAAACGCTAAAAATCACTCATGAAGGTACTAATAAGGTTAAACAAGCCAAAATAGCCATGCTGAAAAGTCAATTTCAAAATTTCAAAATGAAACCAAATGAGACAATCAATGATATGTATTCAAGGTTTCAAACTATCCACCATGCACTTATTGGCTTAGGACAAAAGTATTCTGATTTTGATGTTGTTTCAACAGTCCTACATTCTCTGACTAGTGAATGGTAAGGAAAAGTATTAGCAATTGAAGAAGCTAATGACCTTTCTGTCACGAAGCCAGATGAATTAATAGGAAATCTAATGTCCTACGAAGCTAACTTGCAGACTAGAAAGGAACAAAAAGAAGAAAAGAAAAACATGGCATTCCATGCTGAAAAAGACGAAAATGAATCAGAGTCTGAAGACGAAGATCTGGCATTCATAGCAAAAGGTTTCAAAAAATTCCTAAAACAGCGAAAAGCCAGTCGTTATAACAGAAAGAAATCTGGATCAAATAAACCAACATCATCCTCTATAGAATGCTTCAACTGTCCAAAAAAGGGGCACATGCACAAGGATTGTCCGGAGCAAAAGAAGAAGTCGAAAAATGACAAATTAAGATATAAGAAGGACAAATCAAAGAAACGAGCATTCTCGGTAACATGGGATGATACAGACTCATCAGAAAGTGATAGTGATACGGAAGATGAACAAGCAAATGTATGTTTCATGGCAACAGAAGATGATGTACAAATTCCTACATTCGATGAAATGCTTGATATTAATGCTGAATTGATAGTCAAATATAAAGACATAAAACGACAGCTAAAAGAAGCCAAAGCAGATTTGAGTAGAGCAGAATTTGAACGAGATATGTTAAAAGACGAGTAGAAAATATTAGAAGAAGAACTTGAAAAATTTCAAGAATCATCATCTAATGTTGAGTCTCAACTAGTTCTTTTGAGTCAATAAATTGAAACTCAAAAAGAGAAAAATGATGCTCTCACTACTAAAAATCATGAGCTTGAGGCAAAAGTCAAAATTCTGGACCTAGAAAAGGCTAGTTTACAAACTAAGTTAGATAACATTACTCAAAATGTTTCTAACTTTAACATAGGTCGAGAAAATTTTACAAAAATCATTAAAAATTCACAATCTGTTTCAAATAAACAAGGTTTGGGATATAAAAAAAGGGAAACTAAGAAACATGGTAATAAAAGGAAGAAGAAAGTACAAAAAACTGAAGCTAAGAAAAATCTTAGTTTATTATATTCCAAACCAAAACCAGTTGTGAAATTTCAAATAAAAAATGTCAAGACTATCAAAATATGGGTTCCTAAAACAAATAACAATTTGATTAGGAACAAATATATTCTGAATTTCATGAATACTGTGCATCTTAATACTAATTATGTATATAAAGGGGATACCAGACCCGTATGGGTTTGGACTCCTAAGACCTAACTCTTAGGACCCCATAGAAAGTGGGTACCATGGACTTAATTTTATTTTTTGCAGGTCCCACTTAAGAAAAGAGGAAAGTGGATATTGGATAGTGGTTGCTCGAAGCACATGACTGGAGACAAGAGCTTATTAACAAATATTACATACTCAGATGGTGGCTCCGTCACTTTTGGAGATAATTCAAAAGGCTATATCATCGGCAAAGGTGATGTGAGCAATTGTGGTACATCTAACTTACCTCTTATTACTAATGTCATGCTAGTTAGAAATTTAAAACACAATTTACTTAGTATTAGTCAGTTATGTGACAAGGGTTTTACAATTTCCTTTTCAAATAATAAGTGTAGTATTTTAGATAAAGACCATAATTTAGTTTTCGAAGGTTATAGATATAGAAATATATATATTCTGAATATGAATATTAATCATAATTCAGATATGTGTCTTGTGGCTAATGATAATGATCCATGGCTATGGCACAAACGCTTCTGTCATATAAGCTTCAGAACTATTGACAAGCTAGCCAAAAACAATCTAGTTAGAAGACTACCCAAAATGAGTTTTAAGGTTAACAACATTTGTGATGCATGTCAACTAGGAAAATTGACCAAATCATCTTTTAAATCCAAGAAAGTCATATCAACATTACAACCACTTGAGTTACTACACATGGATTTATTTGGACCTACTAGGGTTCAGACAATAAATCACAGTCAATATGTGCTTGTAATTGTTGATGATTTCTCTCGTTACACATGGACAATTTTCTTAAAAAATAAAAGTGACACTTTCGATCATTTCAAATCTTTCGTCAAAATAATTCAAAAATCAAAAGGGATTAAAGTTAAAACTATAAGAAGTGATCATGGCGGAGAGTTTGAAAAATAATGATTTTGAACATTTTTGTGCAAAGAAAGGTATATGTCATAAATTTTCGTTTCCCAGAACTCCACAATAGAACGGAGTTGTAGTACGGAAGAACCGAACTTTACAAGAATGTGCAAGAACATTATTGAATGGAACCACATTACCAAAACATTTCTGGGCAGAAGCTGTCGCAACTGCCTGTTATGTTTTAAATTGTGTGTCCGTAAGACCTCTTACCAAGAATACTCCTTATGAATTATTTAACAAAAGAAAGCCTAAAGTCTCATACTTCAAAGTTTTTGGTTCCAAGTGCTTTATTTTAAATACGAAAGACCAGCTTGGCAAATTCGATCCAAAAGCCGATGAAGGAATATTTGTCGGTTATTCAGAACGAAGCAAGGCCTATCGTATATTTAATAAACGAACCAAAACTATTGAAGAATCACTTCATGTCTCTTTTGATGAATTCTATCAGCATCCTCACACTATATCAGATGATGACGAATCAATAGTCACTGACAATCCAATCATCACAAATATTGGTTCTGACTCGAAAATAATTATTGAGAATATTCCTCAAATATGTGAGTTACAATCACCACCAAGGATATTAAGAGACCATCCGGCCCAAAATATAATCGGTGAAGTAACATCACATGTCAGAACAAGGAGTCAACTTAACCAAATGGGCCATGTCGCTTTTCTCTCAAATATCGAACCTAAGAATCCAAAAGAAGCTGCTACAGATGATTACTGGATCATTGCCATGCAGGAAGAACTAAATCAGTTCGAGCGCAATGACGTTTGGGAACTTGTTCCAAGACCAACTGATCAGTCAGTTATTGGTACTAAATGGGTCTATAAAAATAAGGCTGACGAACAAGGAAATATCACCAAAGATAAAGCAAGATTAGTAGCACAAGGGTATAATCAGGAAGAAGGTACCGATTATGAAGAAACTTTTTCACCAGTTGCTCGACTAGAAGCTATTAGAATCCTATTATCTTTTGCTTGTCACCATAATTTCAAACTTTATCAGATGGATGTCAAAAGTGCTTTTCTCAATGGATTTATCAAAGAGAATGTCTATGTCGAACAACCTCCTTTGTTCGTGCATGAAAAATATCCTGACCATGTGTTCAAACTTAAGAAAGCTCTGTATGGTTTAAAACAAGCACCTCGTGCTTGGTATGAACGACTACGTAGCTATCTTATTAACTCAGGATTTCAAATAGGCAAAGTCGATCAAACTTTATTTATCAAACATTCTCAAAAGGATATTCTAGTTATCCATACATATGTAGACGATATCATCTTTGGTTCAACAAACGATAAACTCTGCAAGGAATTTGCAAGTATTATGACCAAAGAGTTCGAAATGTCTCATATGGGAGAACTGTCATATTTTCTTGGACTTCAAATCAAACAACTTCTGAATGGTATCTTTATTAATCAAGAAAAATACTGCGGAAATCTTATCAATCGCTTCGGGTTAAATAACACATCTGGAATACCTACTCCTATGAGTACAACTACACATCCTGAAAAAGATGAAAAAGGTAAGAGTGTTGACCAGAAACTTTATCGAAGCATGATAGGTTCTCTTCTTTATCTTACAGCAAGGCGTCCAGATATAATGATGAGTGTTTGTCTATGTGCACGCTTTCAAGCAGATCCAAAGGAATCACATCTACGAGCAGTGAAATGTATAATTCGTTATCTTAATAATACCAAAGATTTCGGTCTTTTTTATCCAAAAGAATGTCCATTTGAATTAGTATCATATAGTGATGCTGATTTTGGAGGCTCTCGAACAGATAGAAAGAGTATAAGTGGTACGTGCCATTTTATTGGAAAATCACTTGTCTCTTGGTTTAGTAAGAAACAAAATTGTGTTTCACTATCAACATGTGAAGCTGAATATATATCAGCAGCTCTCGCTTGTACTCAAGTAATATACATGCAACAAACACTTCAAGATTTTGACATTCATTTATCAAATTCTATTATATACTGTGATAACACAAGTGCTATTAATCTTTCTAAGAATCCAGTGAATCACTCCAGAACCAAACACATTGATATCCGTCATCATTTCCTTAGAGACAATATCGAAAAAGGAAATATATGTCTCGAATATGTCCAAACTGATAATCAACTAGCGGACATTTTCACTAAGCCTCTACATGAGTCTAATTTCATTAAATTTCGTAGAGAACTTGGTTTAATTTCTAGAAAAGAACTTGATAAGTAAATCTTTAATGTAATATTCTAAGTTCCTTTCGGATTATTTCTCCTATTACTATATTAGGAAATTGAATATGAGCTTCAAATTTTTTTATGGCCAAATTTGCATATCTTTTTTCATCCACAAGCTTATATATAGGAATTGTTATATAAGCTTAACAAAAATAATGTTTTCACCACTTCTATCTGAGCCTAATAAGTTTATAGTTCATTATGGCACATATTTGTGATGAGAGTGCTCAAAAATCCCACATTTCGATCACAAGTTCTGAGCCAGAAGAATATTACTCTCCTGAAACTCCAAAACACAAATCAAAGTGCCATCACCAATGCATTCATACTCCTGGCAATACGCCTACTTCGAAAACGAGCAAAGAAGGTATTGTTTTGTTCACCCCATACCAGAGAAAAGATCAATGAGATTCATCATTATCAAAAACATCAAATCGATCTTCAAAGACAGCTGCATTATGAGCAACAATTGACTTCGGAACGTATATCTCTTCTAGAAAGAATGGCATCATTCTTTTGTGGTTCAAACAAACATGGCGTATACGAGCCAATGCCTCATGCACCTTCATCCTCTAGAAGCCCAAATTCATGGGATAAAAACTATGCTCAAAATGAAGGAGCGAAAGAAAAATGTTCGCCATGGAAATCACGCATTACCGATGTCAAAGAAGAGACTTCCGATCATAATTCTTCTACCTCTCATTAAACCTGTTTTAATATTATGATTGTATTCTCATTTATATATATATATATATATATACACACACACACACATATCTTGTTCTTAAATAAATTCAATATTATGTGGACCGTTAACTTCAGAAATTCATGCAAGAAGGAAGGAAAACAACTCACAGAAAAACAAGTCGACCAGCCATAATGAACCAGTCGACCGTTTTTGTCTCTGTGTAAAAACGGTCGACCGTTTATTTTGGGGTGGTCGACCGGTTTCGTTCTGTTATTTTTTTTTTAAAAAGGCACTATACGGTCCTTTCTTCCCCCATCTCTTCATTTCTTCCTTCTCCAACAAAACTCTCATAACCCTAAAAATATATTCTTCCACCAATCTCTCTAAAATAGCTCCTCCACAAAAGAAATTAAAACAAGCTTCTACCTCCAAAACACATCCAATTGATCTCTCTATCAGGAAGTGGCTTGTAGATCCAATAGCAGTCAAAAGGTGGAATGAGATGAAGGATTTTAAAATCCATTCGGGTTCTTTTATTAAATTTTTAGAATTCTCTAGTTATCGTATTCTTAGTTTAGCAAAGGAAGCCGACATTGAAAATCTCATTGATTTTGATCAAAATAATGTTGAAATTAACCATGTAACGATCAAATTATTCTATGCTAACTTAAATTTAGAGAAAAACAAGCCCGAGAATCCCAATTATTGTCTTTGGTCCGTTGTTTGTGGCAAAGAAGTATTCATCTCTTGTGATAGGATGGCAACCGTTCTTGGTTCTTCATTTTTTGGTGAAAAATTCTCAAGTAATTATTGCAATGTTCATATCCGTAATCAAATTAGTCATCAATTTATTGAAGATGACAAGGATAGCACTAAGTCTATGGGTTTACGGCCGTCTGCAAGAATTCTTCACTATACTCTTATGCACTCTCTTTTACCAAGAATAGGAAATTTTGATGTCGTCTATAAAGAAAATGTTAAGGCATTATACTCAATCTATGGGGGTATACGCATAAATTGGATTGGTATGATCTTTGATGAGATTTTGAAAGTAAATGATTCCTCTAGACCACACTTGTTCTATAACGAGTATATTATGCGTCTCTTGCTTAATTGTGGCATTGAACCTCCCAAGTCTTCAATTTCCAAACCAAAGGTAATCAACAAAGCAACCATTACAAGAATGAAGCTTCCCGCTCCATATTTTAATATTATGCCTTTTGAACAATGGAAAGAACAAGGACATAGAGAAGCTTCATCTCGCCCATCTCGCCCTAAACCTGAGGAAGTCAAACTTTTACGATCATCCTCCTCAACAAAAGAATCACTTGAAACTATTGCTCGAAATCAATTCCTTCTCGAAGCACGACTTAAGCGCATGGACACAAAAATGGATAAACGCTTTAACAAACTTAAGTCTTTCTTCGTTTCTATGTGGGAAGCAATATCTTGTGGTGCATCAACTTCATCAATGCAAGCTTCAGACCCTGGCAAGCGCCCAGCTCCTCCTACTTTTGCTTGGACATCTTCGAAGGAGGGCACAAGCTCGGTAACTAGTCATGAACGTTGACACGGGAAATCTCAGCTTGTTGAAGAAGAAGAAGAAGAGGGTGAGACGGAGTCAGAATAAGTCTTTTTTTAGTCTATCTCTTTTTATCTTTTATGCGTACTTATGACTTTAGCTTTTGCTTTAAATACATTATCTGGCACTTGTACTAAATAGTGTCATGTTTTAATTCGTACTAGACTTATGTGTATGTTAACGTTAAAATTTGAACGCTAACACCCCGGTGTGTAAAGTGTAGTTGTGAAAGCACCACCCGATGATTCGGGAATAGAGTATAAGCAGAAAACTGCAGAAAAAACAGTAAACAACAGCAGTTTTATAGTGGTTCGGCTTATGATCAAGCCTACGTCCACTTCAATCCTTTTTATTGATGTCTGGATTACAACTTATTACAATCTCTTTCTATTACAATCCAACTCAATTCAAAAAGACAAGTAGTTAGAGAAGACTTCGTCATGACAGAGTTCTTTGAATCCATGATTGGATATGTCGAATCTTTGTGCGAAGTATGATCTAGAAATCTTGCGTGAGTTTGAAGTGATAGAGTTTAGATTGTCTTGAAGATAGTAGAGCCTTGATGTCACTAGGAGAATGATCCCAAAGTCCTTTGAACGTTGGAGGTGGTTGCGTATTTATAGGTGAGATCCTGGGCAGTAATTTTTCTTTCAAGTCATGAGTCGTGCACGACTCATGTAGAGTCGTAAGTCGCGCTCGACTCAAGATCCAAGAGTCAGCAGGCTGTGGAGTAAGTGGTGTGGTTCTGAGCTTTTCTTTGTTCATTTGAAGTCCTAACTCATTTGCGAGTTAAGAGGTCACGGTTTAAAGTGAGGAAGTACTAAAATCTTGGCTCTGCGGTTTTAGGTCGTGCACGACTTAAACTAGGTTGTAAGTCGTCGACGAGTCATCTTACTGCGGCATGGTATTGAACTTGTCCTCTAAGTCTTAGGTCGTAACGTCTTTAAGTCGTGGACTTTCTTAAGTCGTGACATGACCTAAGTCGCTTAGGTCTTAATTCCGTTGGGTCGTTAGTTCCTTAACTCGTAAGCTTTTAACTCGCAGGCTCTTTAACTCGTGCACTTCCCCTGAGACATGACATATCTTAAGTCGCAGGGGCTTTAAGTCGTAGACTTCTTGGTCCGTTGAGTTGCTGTCTCCCTTGAGTCGTAGAAACCTTAAGTCGTGGATGCCTTAGGTCGTAAAGTACTCTGAGTCGGCAACTTCTTTATGGTACTGAGTTGGTCTTTTTCTTTAGGCCGTTAGGTCATGGCTTCCTTAAGTTGGTAATTCGTCAGTCCCTTAAGTCGTCCGTCCTCTTGACTTGTTGAGTCGTGCCATCTCTTAAGCCGTAGACTTCCTTAAGTCGTCTGGACCTTAGCTCGTTAGGTCGTGGAGACCCTAAGTCGTGTACCCTCCTTGATCCATTGAGTCGTCGCCCACCTCGATTCCCCATTTTCCAACCTCAATCCGAATCCTCACATCAGGCTTCTTCTTGAATCGCGTTATGATCGATTGCTGACAAGCTTGAAGCAGTTTGATTGAGTTTTTTAAATGACTTGCAAGGAGAAGGCGATGGGTCACCATATTTCGATTCAGTTGATTCATAAATTTAGAGGAGGCGATATCGTCCTACATGGGTTAACTGGTTAGGAGTTAGGAAGATAACGGGTTATTGGGTTGGGGAAGGATCAATGAGTTGAGAAGAGATATCGTGAAGTTTTTTGAGACTTTGCCAATTTGCATAGCTTTCGAAGTGACTGACTTAAGATCCCCCACGACCTTAATTGCATACGACTTAACCCCTTAGGTTATGCTTGCTTCTGGACGACTCAGGACTTAGCTTCATTTGCACTTCATTTGTTTTGTCTTGACTTGAGACTTTACGACTTGGCTTCTAGGTTGTGCACGACTTAGCCTTGAGTTGCAGCCGAGCTAAGACTTTCTCTTAATTCGTGGACGACTTAACTTTTAGGTCGTGGACGACTTATGACTTAGAGAATTCTTCGGACTGTGACTCAATGATTTGAACAAAATTTGAAAACTTAGCGATGTTGATAGAACTTAATTGTATTTCCAATTTGAATCGCCAGAATATACTGCTTGAACTTTGTTGTGTTTCTTCACAGATTATTCTAACTTTGACGCTATCAACCTGTTAAACACAATACTTGCAGAAAGATGGGACAAATATACTGCCATCGACTGCCCACGTCAAATGACAGATTAGTTAATAACAGATAATTAACTCAAATAAATTGTGTGAATGAAGTGCTTTCATCAATTTCAAGTAAAATATTACAGCAGCACTGAAATAGTCAATTGAAACTGATTAGCCTGCACTAATATTATGCTTGAACTTTATATTAACAAGTTCTGAAATTTTGTAATCGACCAATCATCGACTAGTTTAATTCCAGTTATATTTACATGCTATTTTTATTAGTTTTGCACGACACTTCACACTTTTTAGGAAACGTGCATCTTCACATTTGAATATCCAGTTGCTTGTGTAGAATGACTTCTCAGGAAGAAGATACAACGGTTCAGACTGGAGAGGCAACTGTAATTCCGGCTCCTTTGGTCAATCCTCCTGAAAGGGTCTCTTCTACTTTATCGTACAGAGTTTTCCGCCAATTGTGCGCTCAGTTTGGCATTGCTGAGTCAGATGCCATTCTTCCCAAGAGAAGTAACACTGCTGACATAGCACCCCCCGGCTTTGTAACGGTCAATCGACAAATGTGCCTGAGTGGGGGCGTTCCTCCTTTCAATGACTTTTTCCAACAACTTCTTCGTCAATTGGCCATCGCCCCATCCCAATTACACCCCAATGGTTATGCCATTTTAATGGGGTTGTGTGTACTGTTTAGGAGGACGCTTGATCGATTCCCAAGCTTTGACGAGATTTGCTTCCTATGCTCTTTCACCAGGACAAAAGATCATCCCTCTATTACTGTCGTGAGAAGTGCTCGAAATCGTAAATTGATCATCGGTCATCCTGACAGTGCTCATGGGTTTTTGACTCAATTTTTCTATGTCCGTTGCCCCCCGGGGTTTTATGCTGTGTGGAGAGAAGGAAGTAAGATCATCTACCTTTACCTCCTTTATATTCTGTGTCTTTTGAAGTTCGAGTTGCCAAGTGTTAACTTCGTCATCATTTCTTTTCTTTTATTTCAGTACTTCCCCCTCCTTGTAGAGATCCCAGTCACCAGCCAACCCTGGAGAGGCTTGTAGCAGTACCGGTTGAAGAACGGGACGTGAAATTTTTGCTGAACGACGAATTCCTTCACCAGTTCGGACTTCTTCATCCTTCTCGCTCCACACACCCCTGCGAGGTTCCAGACTCCCCACCTAAAGCATCAGATGCTCTGGTTTCTACAGACACATCCATACCAAAAGGACCTGCTCCCGAGGCTTCGCTAGTGAAGTGCTCCACTTCGGTTGATGTTGCGGGGCCATCTGTCGAGCTTGCCCCGGTTATTGAGGAAGAAGAGCCCCAGGGATCTCCCCGACTGTCACAGAAATCTGGCGAAGAAGCCGAAAAAACTAGCCTTGCCAAGCAGAGCAGGGACGATACTTTCGAAGGGCTGAGCGACCTCTTCGCCACCTCGCAAGAGATCTTTAAAGATGATCCTATTACTACCGGGGTTACTTCTTCAGTAGTTGAAGCGACTTCTGTCCTGCAACAGACTCCGTCGACTCAAGAGTTGACGCTAACTATTACACCCACAACCACTCCACAATTAAAGAGTGGTTTGTAGTTCGATGCGTGTAGTTTGCACGCCACACACACTTAGAATTTTTATTTGGCACTTTTATGCTTCTGACTTTTTGTACTTTGAAGAATTCTAAATTCTAGCTCTTTTTATTTCAGATTCTCCGATGGGGCGCAGCGGTTCCTAATATGATGATTTCCAGCGCTACGGGAGGCGTAGCCAATATGATTACAGGCGTTACCTTCCCTCTTACAGAGAATCTGATGAAGAAAGAGCTGTTCGAAAGGCTCAAGAGAAGAAGGCTCAAGAGGAGCGTTATGAGAGAAGAGAGAGGGAGGAGCGCCACGATTCTTCGCAGAGAGGCGACGATTCCCATAAAAGAAAATCCCATGATGACAGAGGAAAAAGTCATATGGTTGAAGATTCGAGCAAGCGAGCCCGACATGGTGAGAAGCACACCCTTACAACTCCTGAAAAGGTTACTGCTCCTGCCTCGCTCGACATTCCTTCCGGCTCTCCTGCTCTCGGGAAGGCAGACATCCAAACAATAATTAGTAGGCCCAAATTTCAAGCCGGACCGGGTCCAGCCACTTTGCAGAGTCGGTTTCCACAGTGGTGTCTGAAGGGAGTAAGGTTTGACCTTGACTTGGTCCCCATTGACAAGTCTGCTATGTTACGAAACCTCGATGCCGTCAAGCTTGATATTGAGAGGATGTCGAACTGGAAAAAACTTGTTGACGAGCTCCAAAGGGTTAATCGTGCGAACATAGAGGCCATGCTCACTATGGAAAACGAAAAAGCCGAGTGACAAAAAGTTCTTGAGCAACACGACACTGAGATGAGGAGCATTGCTTCTTATAATGAAGTGCTTGAAGCAAAAGTTGAAGAATTGAAACAAGAGCTTGCTGCTTCATCTACTTCCTATTCTCAAAAAGAAGAAGTGCTCCTAAAACAAGTAAGAGATGCTCATGCCAGCCAAAGGGATGCCGAAGACAGGCTTGAAGTGCAGAAAAGAATTAGTGAGGGCTATGTCGCTGATATTGAAGAGCTTCGGAAGAAGAACAGCTCCCAAGAGGCGGAGATTCAAATGCTTAAGCTTCAACTTTCTAAAGCTGAAACGGAGCGTGATGAGGCCGTTGCCGGCAAAATTGCAGCTGAAGAATCTCACGAGGCAACGAAGGCCAACATCAGCTCAACATTATTTGATTTCTATCTGCATAGCATCTTGGGGCGCGGTAGCCTCGCCTTTCTAGGCCTCAAGTATGAAATTACACTGGCTGAAGTTTGGGAGGCCGCACTCGATATGCTCGGTGGTAGCGGCGCTGGCTATGCTGAGTCAGCTCTTGAGGAGCACTATCTTGATGATGATGTTCATGCCGCTCTCGCTAGGGGGAGAGAACAGCTTGCCAAAATTAAGGGCCGAAACAACGGCAGGAGAATATTCAGGAAAAATCATCTCAACTGCCCCAATTCAACCTTCTCCTTCAGCCGAAATTGACATTATCGGTTCTAGTTCTCATTCCCCATCTCCTACTAAAGTTACCACTGATATCACAAGCATACAAGGTGGAGATGAAGGCGGCGAGAGTGCCGAGGCACAGGCTTACGAAGTTGACGTCAGGGAACCGACTTCTGCAGGTAACCCTACTGACAATCTTGCCCAAGTAGACTGCTCATCTGTTTCTTACGAACTTGATGAGCTTTTTGACTACTTCTTGAATCTCAGCGAGCCATTGTCTCCTCTTTTTACTGACTTGAACTTTTTTCCTTCTGTAGAGAAAACGTCGGGCACTGTTCAGGCTTCTCCTCCTCCAATTATTCCTTCCCCGCCTCTTAAGGTCACTCCTCCTTCTGCCTCGCAACCCGGGTCACAAGAGGAGCAAATAGAAGCTCTTCACGGCTTAGATGATCTCGTTGCTTCTCAAGATCCGAAAGGAGAAGAAACTGAAGGAAGCGAGAGGACTCCAGAACCAACTGGCTCCGACGCTGAACCGTTATCCAAACTTCTTTCTCCAGGGAGTGGGTCTTCCTCCAAGAAGAGAGGAAAGCAGGGAGTTTCCAAGAATAAGAAGAAGAAGGGATCTTTAACTGGCGAAGAAGAGACGGAAGAAAGTCCGACCGAGCCCCTTTCTCCTTCATCCCCTACCCTTACAAGCCGGCCTAAAAAGTTGGTCATTCGGCCAGGTGCGGGCTCAAAAGGTGGGCGGAAGAAGAAATGATGGCTCTGGTTCTGTGGCTTTCATATCGCTTTTTGCCTTTTTTGCATGTACTGACCGGAAATTGTGCGGGTACCGGCCCCCCGCCTTTCTTTTGTTTTTTACTTTGGAACCTGTACCTGTATATAAAATAGTGTTGAATAAAATGATTCTTTTTCTTTGTACAAACTTCTGTCTGTATCTGAGAATGCATTTACTATTTATTTTTGTACAAGTTTCTTTGTACGATATTGCAGTGAGCTTGTGGTATATATTGTTCGAGCGCAATTTTACCGATGTAGTTATGCCATGCTGCCCCTATACCATAAACCCATTGTAATATTTTATTTTATGAGGAACTTGTGCTTTTATTTTTTAGAGAATAATTATTCCACATTTGGAGGAATATGATTTCATTAAAAAATAGAGCACAAATAAGTTTCTACGCTTCAACCTTCGAAGATATCACTTTTTATTTTGTGCATATACACATTTTATTGAATGAAATCTTCTATATGGTAAAGCGGGTATTTGTAAGGTACTTCAACTTCTTTTTGAGGAAGAGAATTTTCTAGAACAAGTAATTCATTCTTCCTTTGAAAGTTAAAGTGTGCTTTTAATGTGGATTTTTTTTTTAACTTGCCACAGTAAAGGGCTTCTTGATTTTTGTTTCTTTGAAAAGTTGCACCTCTGAGGAAGACTTTTTCACGTTTCAACACCTGGAAGTTTTATTTCAATCTTGGTGAAACATGTGCCTCCGAAGAGGTCTTTCTGTCTGATTGTGCCTCCGGGAGGAGGTCTTTTCATTTCTGCCTCTGGGAAGAGGTCTTTCTATCTTATTGTGCCTCTGGGAAGAGGTCTTTCTGTTTCTGCCCCTTGGGAAAGGCTCTCTTTTTTTTTTTTAACATTTCATCTCTGGTGAAGTGAAACTCCGAAGAGCAGCTGTTTCACTTCAACTCTTGGCGAAATGGGCCTCCAAAGAGGGCTTTTATTTTGTTTTACATTTCAACTCTGGTGAAGTGAAACTCCGAAAAGTGGTTGTCGCACTTCAACTCCTGGTGAAATGGGCCTCCGAAGAGGGCTTTTATTTTGTTTTACATTTCAACTCCGGTGAAGTGAAAATCCGAAGAGCGGCTGTCACACTTCAACTCCTGGTGAAATGTGCCTTCGAAGAGGGCTTTTATTTTGTTTTAAATTTCAACTCCGATGAAGTGAAACTCCGAAGAGCGGCTGTCACACTTCAACTCCTGGTGAAATGTGCCTCCGAAGAGGGCTTTTATTTTGTTTTACATTTCAACTCCGGTGAAGTGAAACTCCGAAGAGCGGCTGTCACACTTCAACTCCTGGTGAAATGTGCCTCCGAGGATTGCCTGGAAGTTACTCTCTCATGGTTGGAGGGTCATGACTCCTCCAATCTTTTTTGGTTGAGTAGAGAACTTTCTTTTTTGCGGCATATGCCTTGTTAGAGGTCTTTATCCTCCGAAGAGTTGTGCCTTTGAAAAGGACTTGTGCCTCCGAAGAGGGCTTTAGTTGTTCCTTGTCCACTTGCTTATGCCTTTTTAGAGATCCTCTATTTTTTCTTTTCAAGCTCGCACTCCCTTCTCTTACAAGTAGTTTGTTTAATCCAAATAAGTGTACTTCATTGCTAGGCCAGTTCGCGAGAACGGGCATAAGCTTCTTAATTGGATGTTTGTTTGCTCAAACTTCTCAATTTATTAGCTAGAGCCCGTTTTCGGCGAAATCATTGACCGTTCAATTGAAGCACTTCTTATCTAGGATTTAAATTCGGGAATTGTGTGACTTGGAATTTGTTTGTTGAATGATAACAAGAATCACTTGGTCTTGTAATGTGCAAGTTTTATTTTCGTTGCCTGCAAAAATTTAAATCGACATTTCAGCAATACATTTAATGTACTTTTCATATCGAAAATAAAGCAAACATGCAATAATAATAAGGAACACAAGATTTATAGTGGTTCGGCCAAGAATTTGGGCCTACATCCACTTTATAGTCTTTCATTATTCACTTGCATCGGTTTTACAATCGCTTTCAATTACAGGAATCATACATTCGTAATTCTTTTTACAATATTTCAACAAAGTTATCAAGTAAAGTATGGGCGCAAGTGATTGCTGTTCCAGGCTCTTGGAATTTGATCTCCTTCGACAGTAGTGAGTTTGAATGTGCCGTCAAGAAGCTTCTGACCTATGACATATGGTCCTTCCCAATTTGGCCCAAACACACCTGTCGCTGTCATAATTATCTTTAGGACTAGATCTCCAATCTCAAAGCTGCGTTGGCGAACTTTGGAATTGAAATGTCTGGCTATCCTTTGCTGGTGAGATGCGATTCTGAGCTCAGCCTCTTCTCTTTTTTCATCAAGGAGATCCAGTGCCTCAAGCTGTAGTTTTTCATTCTCCGCTTGATTGAAATGGATTCTTCTATGTGAAGGGACCTCTGTTTCTACCGGAATCATTGCCTCTGATCCGTATGCCAATGAAAACGGAGTACGTCCAGTCGCAGTCTTGTGGGTAGTTCTGTACGCCCATAGTGCTAGCGGTAGCTTATCGACCCAACCACCTTTTGCTCTTTCAAGTTGCTTCTTGATGGTTGACTTGATAATTTTATTTACTGCTTCCACCTGCCCGTTTGCCTGCGGATGAGCTACTGCTGAGAAGCTTTTTCGGATTTTGAATCGTTTGCAAAAATCTTGGAATTCTTCACTTTCGAACTGAGTACCATTGTCTGTAATTATCTTTTGAGGCACACCATACCTGCAAATGATATTTTTAGTCACAAAACTTATCATCTTTTTAGAGGTGATAGTAGCCAGTGGTTCAGCTTCTGCCCATTTAGTAAAATAATCTACAGCCACAATGGCATATTTAATTCCAGATTTGGTAGTTGGTAACGGTCCTACAAGGTCTATCCCCCATATTGCAAACGGCCATGGACTGACCATCTGTGTGAGTTCAGTGGAAGGTGCTCTAGGAATTTTTGCGAATCTTTGGCATCTGTCACAATTTCGGAAATAGTCTGCTGCATCTCGATTAATTTCTGGCCAAAAATATCCGTATCGGAGAATCTTCTTTGCTAAAGTTTGACCGCCTAAATGATCACCACATTCTCCCCCATGTACCTCAGCTAGGATTGTTTTGGACTCTTCCCTGGACACACATCGAAGTAACGGCATTGAGAATCCCTGTCTGTATAATTGGCCATCCTGGACTATATAGCGAGAGGCTTTCCTCAGTAGCCTCTTTCGTTCTTTTGAATTTTCTGGTAAAGAGCCATTGAGCAGATATTCTGTTATTGGAGTCATCCATGAGTCTTGCTCTTGAGACACGCTCATGATCCAATCAATATCCATCTCATCAATGCTTGGAGCCGACAGGACCTCCACTGGAGTCAACCCCAGAAATTGAGCTTCGCCTGTGCTAGAGTACTTTGCGAGAGAATCTGCTTTCGTGTTTTCTTCTCGAGGAATATGACTTATCATGTAATGGTCGAAATCACCCAGGAGTTCCCAAGCCTTTAACAAGTAGGCAGGCAGATTTCCCCCTTTCGCTTGGAATTCCTTCTTGACTTGGCATACAATAAGCTGAGAATCACTGAAGATCTGTAATGCTCGGATGTTTAGTTCTTTAGCAATTCTTAAGCCAGCGATAAGAGCTTCGTATTCTGCTTCATTGTTCGTTGAAGGAAATTCCAATCTTAGTGCATAGCATAATGACCGGACCTTCAGGGGTCTCAAGTACAACTCCGGCTCCAGAACAGTAGTCATTTCTCGTGCCATCAACATATAACTTCCATTGGATTGGAGAATCATCGGTCGTTTCCTCCTTACTGTTACCCTTATCTGTGAATTCTGCGATGAAATCCGCTAAAGCTTGTCCATTGATTGCTTTTCGGGGATGATAAGTGATGTCATATTGACTGAGTTCAATATTCCACTTTAGAAGATGACCCGAAGTCTCAGGGCGAAACAGGACTTGCTTTAAAGGTTGATCGGTGAGGACTCTGATAGGATGAGCTTGGAAATATTGCCTCAACTTTCTTGATGCAATCAGTAGGCAATAGGCGAGTTTTTCCAACTTGGAGTAATTCATCTCTACCCCAGTGAGTCCTTTGCTGATATAGTAAACTGGATGTTGAATCCTCTGGTCTTCTCGTATCAGCGCTGCACTTAAAGCATGAGATGATACTGCCAAGTATATAAGAAGATCCTCACCATCGCCAGGCCTAGAAAGTATTGGAGGTGTTTCCATGTGGCGAATCAATTCATCAAAGGCTTTTTGGCACTCGGGAGTCCAATCAAAGTTTTTCTTTCCTTTCTTTAGGGCGTCAAAGAATGGGATGCATTTATCAGTGGCTTTGGAAATGAACCGACTCAAGGCGGCGAATTTTCCATTGAGACTCTGCAATTCCTTCTTCGTTCTAGGAGCTTTGACTTCCTTTAAGGCGGTAATTTGAGCTGGACTAGCCTCAATGCCCCTAGCGCTCACGATGAAACCTAAGAACTTTCCGGATTCCACTCCAAATGAACATTTTAAAAGGTTAAGCTTCATTCCGTATTTTCGAAGGACTGCGAACATGTCTGCTAAGTGTTCTATGTGATCCACTGCTTTCTTAGACTTTACTAACATGTCATCGACGTAGACTTCCATAGTCTTGCCCAATTGCGGTTTGAACATAGCATTAACAAGTCTTTGGTAGGTTGCCCCCGCATTCTTCAGCCCGAAAGGCATAACCCTATAGCAGTAAAGACCAACATCGGTGATAAAGCTCGTGTCCTCCTGATCTGGCTCATGCATCATGATCTGGTTATATCCGGAGTAGGCATCCATAAAAGATAACAATTCATGTCCCGCTGTTCCGTCTACCAGTTGATCGATCCTGGGTAACGGGAAGCAGTCTTTGGGGCAGGCCTTGTTTAGATCTGAAAAATCGATGCACACTCTCCATTTTCCGTTGGCTTTCTTGACCAGCACTGGATTTGAAACCCAATTCGGATAGGTAGATTCTTTGATAAAGTTATTCTCCATGAGCCGATCAACTTCTTCTTTTAATGCTGCTGACCTTTCTGGACCTTGAGTCCTCCTTTTTTGTTTCACAGGTGTAAATTTTGGATCAATATTCAGAGCGTGTACTGCAACTTCTGGGGATATTCCGCACATATCGGCATGAGTCCAAGCAAAAACATCCAAATTTGCCTTTAAAAAAGATATTAAGATATTCTGAACTGACATATTAAGTTGTGAACCCACATTCAATACCTTGTTTGGGTCCTTTGGGTCAACAAGTACTGGTATTGTCGTTTCCACTGGTACCACTCTATTCTCCCCTGCACTGGCTTTTCTAGGATCCATCTCTTTCCGTGCTCCGCTGTGCTCGCCAGTGCAGGGTCCGCCCGGTAATTGCTACAAGGCTGGTTCTTTGATGCAGACTGGGGTTGCCGCATCCTTTCCCATTTCTCTTTTCCTTGTTTCTCATAGCTCTGTCAGATAACACTCCCGCCCAGCATTTTGATCCCCTTTTATAACTCCCACTCCATTATCTGTGGGAAATTTAATGGTGAGGCACCATGGGGCCAGAACAGCTTTGAATGCTGCGAGAGTTAGACGGCCAAGGAAAGCATTATAAGCAGAAAATTCGTCGACAATCACAAAAGTTTGCTTGCGGACCACTTTTCTTTCTCCCTCTCCAAGTTCTACAAGCAAATCAACGGTTCCTATCGGCTGTTTTGGCTCCTCAGTGAAGCCAGCGATTTTCTGCGATGAGGCTTGCACATCAGCCATAAGGATCTTCATTTGGTCGAATGTTTTCTTGAAGAGGATATTGCAGGATGCGCCACAATCAATGAGAACTCTTCTGACAATAGCTGGCCCGATACTAGCCGAGATGACTAAGGGATCCAAGGTAGGAGCTTCAATACCTGTGGAATCCCTGGCTCTGAACTCAATATCATCATTGAAAGTTCTTTGTTGCTTCAGGGGCGTAGCACCTTCCAAAACAAATACATCTTCCTCGGTTGGTACATACTTCAAAGCTCGGGTATACCTTTCCATCTCACCCCAGCTCCTGCCTGCTGGGTGAGGTCCTCCCGTAATGACATTGATAATAGGCCTTCCAGATTCATGCCCTGCAGTCTTCTCACTCGTCTTGGGTTGATGAGCAGGAGCTCGTTGCCCCTGACTAGACGAAGCGGGATTGCTTCTATTCTTTTCCACAAATTGCTGCAGCTTGTTTTCCCTTATCAATTCTTCAATCAAATTTTTCAATTGGCGGCATTCATCGGTATCATGACCGGGTTGATTATGGAAGCGGCAAAACTTCCCGCTTTGTACAGCTTTTTTCCCGGTTCTCAAAACGGGAGGTTTAGGATAATCGACAGAATCTTTAGTGGCAAGGTAAATGCGCTCTGGCGTATCTGATAAAGGAGTATATTCTGATGACTTGAAGGAACGAGGCTTCTTCAGATTTTTCTGTTTCTTCCCATCGTTATTTTCCCTTTTCTGTCCTACAGATTCATTCTTGCGTGGAGCAGCAATGTTATCTTCATCTTTTTCCAATACTGCCTTTACCGGTACAGGACGGCTTTCTAGGCGTATGAACTCATCTGCTTTCTTGTAGAATTTTTCAAGGGAATTTGGTTCCTTCATGTTAAGCCATTTTCCAAATTCGCTCGTCTTGTCGATGGCCCTCATCAGATAGGTCAAAATCATCCGTGGTTCTGCATTGTCTACCTCGGCCAGCGCTATATTAAAGCGATTCAAGAAAGATCTGATAGTTTCCCCTGGATTCTGTTCTAAGCTTGACAACGACATGATATCTTTGGCTTTTGAAGCATATAGTCTGAACTGCTCCTTGAATTTCCGGGTTAGGTCAGAAAACTGATCTATAGACCGAATTGGTAGCTTGGTGAACCAAAGCAGAGCTACACCTTCCAAATATACAGGAAAATATCGATACTTTATTTCATCAGAAGCTCTGGCACCTGTCATGTGCCAATCATACTTATACAAGAATTCGTTCGGATCACTTGTTCCCTTGTAAGCTGGGATAGTTGGAGGGACGAACTTCCTTGGGAATTCAGCCTTTAAGATCCTTTCGGTAAACGGGGTTTTACTTGGAGCGAAACCCCATTCCTTCTCATCTTCATTCCTTTGCATGCTTTCTTTCATGATTTGTCGAACCATTTCAGAAAGATACCCCTCATCATTTCGAGCTTTAGATCCATCAATTTCAGGAGATGTCCGCTCAAAGGGGCTGGCGGCCTTCTCAGGAATGTTTCTTTCTTCAGCTTCATGAATGTTGCCAGCAAAGTTCCTTTCATTACCCGTTGGTTGACGGTTTACTCCAAGCAAATCGTTCAACTTATTCAAAATTAGGGTATTTTGGGCATTCTGAGCCTCCAGTTGTGCACTTTGGGCATTTATCTGCTGGTTCAGCCCTAAGATTACAGCATCCAACTCCGCTTTTGTAACCCCAACAGGTGGAGAGGCTTGATTAGGTACTGGGGAAGCGGAGGTTCCCTCTTGAACATTTCCAGATCTAACAGATCTACTCCTTCTCCCCGGAGCCATGATTTCAGATAAACTTCTAGTTTTCAGAGAGATTACTTCAACAAACTTTCGTGGATCAATGATGATAATTCGCCTGAGTTCGATTCTCAGTGAAAGCACCAAAAATGTTAACGTTAAAATTTGAACGCTAACACCCCGGTGTGTAAATTGTAGTTGTGAAAGCACCACCCGATGATTCGGGAACAGAGTATAAGCAGAAAACTGCAGAAAAAACAGTAAACAACAGCAGTTTTATAGTGGTTCGGCTTATGATCAAGCCTATGTCCACTTCAATCCTTTTTATTGCTGTCTGGATTACAACTTATTACAATCTCTTTCTATTACAATCCAACTCAATTCAAAAAGACAAGTAGTTAGAGAAGACTTCGTCATGACAGAGTTCTTTGAATCCATGATTGGATATGTCGAATCTTTGTGCGAAGTATGATCTAGAAATCTTGCGTGAGTTTGAAGTGATAGAGTTTAGATTGTCTTGAAGATAGTAGAGCCTTGATGTCACTAGGAGAATGATCCCAAAGTCCTTTGAACGTTGGAGGTGGTTGCGTATTTATAGGTGCGATCCTTGGCAGTAATTTTTCTTTCAAGTCATGAGTCGTGCACGACTCATGTAGAGTCGTAAGTCGCGCTCGACTCAAGATCCAAGAGTCAGCAGGCTGTGGAGTAAGTGGTGTGGTTCTGAGCTTTTCTTTGTTCATTTGAAGTCCTAACTCGTTTGCGAGTTAAGAGGTCACGGTTTAAAGTGAGGCAGTACTAAAATCTTGGCTCTACGGTTTTAGGTCGTGTACGACTTAAACTAGGTCGTAAGTCGTCGACGAGTCATCTTACTGCGGCATGGTATTGAACTTGTCCTCTAAGTCTTAGGTCGTAACGTCTTTAAGTCGTGGACTTTCTTAAGTCGTGACATGACCTAAGTCGCTTAGGTCTTAATTCCGTTGGGTCGTTAGTTCCTTAACTCGTAAGCTTTTAACTCGCAGGCTCTTTAACTCGTGCACTTCCCCTGAGACATGACATATCTTAAGTCGCAGGGGCTTTAAGTCGTAGACTTCTTGGTCCGTTGAGTTGTTGTCTCCCTTGAGTCGTAGAAACCTTAAGTCGTGGATGCCTTAGGTCGTAAAGTACTCTGAGTCGGCAACTTCTTTATGGTATTGAGTTGGTCTTTTTCTTTAGGCCGTTAGGTCGTGGCTTCCTTAAGTTGGTAAGTCGTCAGTCCCTTAAGTCGTCCATCCTCTTGACTTGTTGAGTCGTGCCATCTCTTAAGCCGTAGACTTCCTTAAGCCGTCTGGACCTTAGCTCGTTAGGTCGTGGAGACCCTAAGTCGTGTACCCTCCTTGATCCATTGAGTCGTCGCCCACCTTGAGTCGTTTTCTTATTGAGTCGCGTAGTTTTTGAGTCGGGGGAATTTGAGGGTTAACAGTGTATTATAATTCTGTGTGAATGTTACTCTTGATCTATGATAGTAGTTTTATGTTGCTTATAATCTATTTTACATCTTCCATTTAACAACTCCTTTTTGTCGATGACAAAGGGGGAGAAAATTGTGCTAACAGTATATATGCAGGACACAATCTCAAGGGGATATCATATACAGGGGGAGATTCATAACTAAGTTGTCATCAATCAAAAAGGGGGAGAATGCTGAGTCAAGATTTTTTAGAGTTTTGATTTCTGACAAAGGGATAAGCCGTGATCGACAAAAAGAAGTTATTCAGACACAAAGAGCTCCATATGATTAGAGGTTGATTATTTGGTATGTTAGTAATGATTATTTATGTTAAAAAATACCCTCAAATAGAATATACCTTCAATCTTCGAATATATATATATAAATATATATGAGTGCACATTAACTGTGCACTCTGGGCAAAACCGGTCGACTGGTCAAAACCAGGTGGTCGACTGTTTCTGCCCAGAATGCACAGATAACGTGCACAAGTGAACATAACGTATATATATTCAAATTCCTGTCTACTGGTCCTTTTTGACCTGTCGACCGTTTTCAAACAGAAAGCAACCCTTCGTATAGACACTTCCTTTTCTTCAACGGTTGCTTCTCTTTCTCTTCACCAATGATCATGACCTTTGTTCATACCTTTTCACAAAAGGTTACAACTGTTTATTTCTTATATAAACATCATGAAATCATTATTCCAAATATCTAATTTTCTATTCTTCTAATCTCTATTCTATTGATCACTATCTTGTACTCTCAAGCATTCAAATTGCTCATATTCTATCATATATCGTTTTGAATCCTGAAATTTATTTAACATCCTTTTGATTCAATACGATATCCACTTCCAAATCTTCTTATATACAAATAATCTATTTGAGGATAAGATTATAGGAAGTTTGTACTACAAGTGACAAAATAGTGTTAGCAAGAACACATACCGTCAACAAACAATTACATTCATCTTTGTTGAAGTCCTCCGTGTTGTAAGAGGCAAGTGTTGGAGTCCTTGGTGTTGTAAGAGGCAAGTATTGAAGTCCTCAGTATATTAGAGGCGTGAAATCCCGTTCATCTGCTCGGGTGTTATAAACCTGTTCCTCCGGGTGAAGCGAGGTAGTTGGTAGTGAAAATCCAGATAGAAGCTGGGACTGGACGTAGGACGGTGCTCCAAACCAGTATAAAAATCTATGGTGTGATTTTTCTATTTTTATTTACTTTGCTATTATCATCTATTTCCGCATTTATATTATATTCCATATTACACGATCCGTTTGTACTATATTAGCACGTACACTGCATCCTTCATTAACTTCCTAACCCGTTCAGCTAATATTGGATCTTCTTCCTATTTAGAAGCAATCTTTTCGATCATCAATGGTCGAACTTCCAAACAAGATAACATTATGGTTTCTCTGCTAGACCCAGCCTCAGATCTCCACTGCACTCTACAATCTACTAATGCTTTCAAATCTTTCCAGTCAGCAATCATTGCCAACACTGCATTTTGATGCTTTCTACTAAGTGCGTCTGCAACTTTGTTTCCTTTCCCCGGTGTGTACTCAATCCAAAATCATAAGTAGTAGTAAAATCTAACCACCTCTATTGTCTCATGCTCAGCTCCTTTTGAGAGAACAAATACTACAGCGACTTATAATCTGTATATAAGTCAAACCTCACTCCTAAAAGGTAATGTCTCCACACCTTCAACGTGAAAATCACTGTGGCCGGTTCCAAATCATGCATCGGATATCTGACCTCATGCGGTCTGAGCGGTCTAGAAGCATAGGCAATCACTTTACCTCTCTGCAACAGCACAGCTCCTAACCCTGTTCTACATGCATCCGTATAAACCACCAAATCCTAATCCCCTTCCGGTACAATCAAAACTGGTGCATGGGTCAATAAGTGTTTCAAACTCTGGAATGCTTCCTCACACTTATCAGTCCACAAAAACTCACACCCTATCTCGTTAGCTTGGTCATCGGTGCCTCTATCCGCAAAAAATCCTTAATGAACCTCCGGTAATAACCAACCAACCCAAGGAAATTGTTTATCTTCATCACAGTCTAAGATCTCTGCCAACTATTCACCGCTTCAATCTCAGTCGGATCTACTGACAACCCTTTCTCTGAGACTACATGACCCAAAAACTCCACTTCCTTCTTCTAGAAATGATATTTCAAAAACTTTACCATTAACTGATGCTGCCTCAGCGTCTCAAGCACCAGTCTAAAATGAACTTCATGCTCACTTTCATCCTTAGAGTATATCAAGATATCATCCATAAAAACCAATACAAACCTATCCAAGTGCTATTGGAAAACTCGGTTCATCAAATCCACAAAGTATGCCGACCCATTAGTTAGTCCAAACGGCATAACAAACCATTCGTATGATCAATATCTGGTTCTAAACTTCGTCAAAGGTATACTATCCTCTGCTACTCTGAGATGATGGAACCCCATTGCCAAATATAACTGAGAAAATATCTTGGCTCTACTCAAATAGTTAAAAAATCGTCAATTCTGGGCAATGAATATCAATTTTTATCATTCTCTCATTCGAATTACGATAATTGATGTATAGCCTCAACGATCCGTCCAGTTTCTTAACAAACACTATAGCTGCCCCAAAGGTGAACTACTCGATTTGATAAAACTCTTGCCCTCCAGATCCACTAACTGCACCTTCAACTCCCTCATCTCTGTAGGGGTCATTCTGCATGGTGGCCTACTCACTAGTTCTGCTCCCGTAACCAAATCTATCTAAAACTCAATGGCTCGTTTCGGTGACAATTTTAATACAGGCTCAAAAACATCTGTGAATTCTCTAACCACGAAAACTCGACTCAACTCATCATCCAACTCCATAACACCCAACAAAGCATACACCGAACTGCTAGAACCTTCTACGGTATAAATAATCCTATCGCTATAATTTGGATGTCTAAGAGATATTTTCCTATCCTGGTAAAATATCCTAGTATCGTATTCTCTTAACCAATCCATCCCAAGAATAATCCTGAACCCCACAAAATCAAACACATGCAAACTGCAAACAAAAGTATAACCTAATATGTCAAACTCTAACTGGTCACATCTCAAACCTAGAGTTGCATACCCTCCAAATGGATTCGCAACCCGTAAGAAATAACTAGGTATATTGGTTCCAGGTTAAGCTTATCTATTAAACATCTAGATATAAAGAATGCAATGCATCTGTATCAAATAGAACGCTAACAGACATACCATGAATTCGAAGCCTACCTCCCAAAACTGCCTTTCCTTTCTCCTGAGTTGTTGGCTTCGAAGTAGCAGGCTCCAATGCATACACCTTGCCATTTCCATCCTTAGCAGGCTCCTTGCATTGATTATTATAGTGGACAATCTGGTCGCAATTAAAGCTCCATACATTCTTCATTCCAGCCACTTCCTTTGTCTTTCTAGTACGACATTCATTGGCGAAATGACCCTTCTTGTCGCACTTGAAACAGACCAACTTGGACTTCCCTTCTTGGCGACTCTACCCTTCTGACCACCCTTCTTGTGAAAGAACTTCCCCTTCTCACCTTGCCCGACTTAGACTTCTTTCAACTTATTCTTATCTTGACATGAAAGCATCTCTTCATGTCTTAAAACCATCTCCATAACTACATCACAGGGATCTCTAATATGCGGTAAGATTACCCTGGCCAACTCAGGCTTCAATCCCTTGATAAACTTCTCATTCCTCTTCATCACTATGTCCACAGCAGCATGACCATATCTGGCTAACTCTTCAAACCTGCTAGCATTCCAGAACAGTCATCTCTCTCTGTTCTAGCTCAGCAAACTTCCGGATCAAAATAGAGTGTGCCATCAGTGACATGAACCTCTCTTGGAACCTCCTTTTAAACACTGCCTATGTCATGGTCTCCTTATCCTCATCCACTGCCACAGTCACACTATTCGACCAAAATAAATCAGCTCCCTGAAGCTATATTGATGCCAACCTCCTCTTCTGATCATCATTGATCCCCAAGTCTGCAAAGATTCTCTCATAGTGTAGTAACCAATTCTCCACCTCTATAGCATCCTTGGTTCTGATAAATGGCTTCCCTCTAAGCTTAGTATAATCTCCGCTCAACTTAGCATAATTGTTAACTACCGGAACTTTCGGAACTCCTACTCCTACAACATCTCCTCCTACCACTACAGCTACAATCTCAGCTTGCATCATATTCACAAAAAACTGATAGATAGCTCGCATGTCCTTCTGTGGAACCTCGGCACCAACATTCTCTGCTTGTGCCTAACCTGGGTCTCCTCACACTAGGTCTGGCATTCCCCTCGGTGCCCTCCCCTCCTGGGTTAACTCTTCCTCTTCTATTATCCATATCTATATTCAGACTTCATGAGATATTGAAAAATAACCTAACAAAGATAGAAGACTAGAGATAAAGCGTATACTTATATATAGCAGATATAAGTACATTACAATAGCATTATCCCATACCCAAATCCAACTCTAATTCCTAAGGATTATGTTTTAAAAATAATTTTTAGTTTAAAGTTTTTCATAAACCTTTCTCTGATACCAAATTGTAACATCCCGTATCTAGAGGCCAAAAGCTAAGCGTTATAAATGTTGTAGTCATCTATAATATTAATTTCTGGTGACAAAATATGGTAATGCTAATGGTATCCATAATATCGGAAGCACTTGAATATGAACAAGAGAGAGATGTTATATTATAGATGTTATAGTCATCTATAGTATTAACTTCTGATATTATAGATACCATTAGCATTACCGTATTTTATCACTAGAAGTTAATACTATGAATGACTCCTGGATCTGTAGCGCTTTTTGGTCTCTAGATATGAGATGTTACATGTTTTAACTCTTCCAGCCTTCAAGCCATCTTCTCTTTGTAGGGGTCTTCATTGTCGTTTGATCCCTTTTTATACTTGGTTGTGCATCTAGTGTGCTAGAAAGCAATTCATCTTTGACAGTAAGCGGATTAAGACTAATAATATCATTATGTTTATACACGAAGACATCGATCTTTCTTTTAAGGCTAAACCTTATTTCAAGCCCAGAAGGGGTTTCTTGACTCTTTCATCATTGGTTTCCCTATCACTCACATTTGACTATGTAATTCTTCCCCCGCCATTATCACTTACACGCCATTTCCCATGTTCATGTCGGGCATCCTTTTAATTTTTACATTGTTAATCCAGTTTTGCATGTTACTAGAATTTTTTTTTAGCTAGTTTCTAAGCTTTGATAACGACACATTTATATGGATATCTTGTTGAGACTTTGACTATTTGAAATTTAGGATGGTATATCACATATGCTTTCATTATGATCATGCTTATGAGTGAAGGATCCCATGAGGGCTCATTTTATGTATTTCTTGCTGAACTTTTCTATTAGAGAATTAGGATTTTATATACCTTACATATTTTGTAGGCTCGTGTTTATGAGAGCATTCGGTTTAACATTTCTTTTGTCCCGTAAGTCATCAAAGAAAGACATATTTTCTCCCTTCTATTATTTTAGAAAAATTTGGAAATTGCTGTAGCATTTTCAACCTAGATCATTTCTTGGTGTTTTTTCCAACTCTTCCCGTCTGCTTTGTATATAATTACATATTGACTTCTACTTTCATGTCCATTAACATTGTCCATCCACATCTAACATGTGTACAAAGAAGTATTATGTGGAGTACGAGTTCTTTGCACTAATTCATTTATCATTATTCAAAAAGAGCTTCGAGAGCAATTGCATACTAGTACGTATGGACTGACGTATAGTCCATTATCAACTGAATCGTCTAAGATTACCAAATCAGATAAATATTTTTGTTCATTAAAAAGGTAACCGAAAGTGTATTTAGATATATTTAAAAAAAAGAATTTAAATGATGGGAAGAAACTTTGGAAGAAGAGAGACCAGGTAAAGAAATGATAATACATAGAAGAGTTTACATCCAACCTATTATGGTGACACCTAATGTAAGAAACTTCAAAATTCAAGTTGTGGTATCAAATTATTAGGTACAAATACTTTGGCCTCATTTTTCGATGTTCCGATGTGCTAACTAAACTTCAACGGTTCATTCATAGTATTTTAGTTAATTAAAAAAAAAAGTGTAGTGCGATAGATCGATAAAATAATAGCTAGCTCAGTAGCACTTTTCGCCTCTACAACTACTATAATAAAGGTTGAGAAAATCTCTCATTTTAATTGATGACTTTTAAATATATCAGAAGATAGTACCATATTGCTTCGAAAGTTATCTGCCATGTCGTTTTCTTTTCTCTGTTACTTAACTGTTAACTGTGATAGAATACATGCGACGTTTGAGAGTAAGCGCCTTCTCTAACACCGGAAGTTTGGTGCATGTGACATGTGGGGTACAAAGTTCATTATAAATAGCTTTTTTTTAATTTGTGTATTATATTGTTTTTGCTCAAATAAAATTCAAATGGGTATATATTTATGAAGGCGAATTATTATTATTATTATTATTATTATTATTATTATTATTATTATTATTATTATTATTATTACTACATGTTCTGGGATGTGCTGCCACAAATGGCATCATGCAAACGCTGGAGAGTAAAAAGCTCGTATTCAGTGCACAAGCAAAACATGTTTAGCTGGCGTGCCTTTATTCTCCTCCTTCTGCCACGTATCAATTACATTCTAAACACGCGCCGCACTCTCGTTTTCTATGTTCTAATAAAATCATTTCTCCCCCAAAGTGAAACTAAATCACGAAGATGGAGGAAGAAGAAGAAAGCAACGATGAGCCAGCAGAGTACTTAGAAAAAAAGCAAACTCTTCCTTCTCTATGGAATCGAGCTGTACGTTTTGGTAGAACGGTGGTGGTTGCCGGAGCAGCCATTGTCACCGCTCCGGTAGTGATTCCTCCGGCAGTTGTTTGTTTTGCATTTTCTATGCCGTTTGGTGTTTATTTGGCTGGATTGGTTTACACCGAAAGTGTCATGCGAGCATTGTTTTTGAGCAATTGCCAGTATGAAATCGTAAGTGATTCTTAGCTCCCAATTTTAATTGTATTGTTGATTTGGTACTGCATCTTGATTTCAGCAGAAAAAAATATAAAATTGTACCTTTGGAACACCGTAATCGAAAATACGAGTGTTCAAGTATGTGTCTACTCTGAACTTTGAGTTATATGACGCGTATATCGTATCATTTACTAATGAATTAATAGCTTCGGTTAGTGTAGAAACGTTGATCTATCCTGTTAAATATTTGTGTTTTATCAATGTATAATGGGATGAACTATAAATACAATGATTCATAATAATAGTACTGAACTCCTCTCATGAGATTGCTTCATAAATTTATTATATCTATAACTTTAATAGGTTGAGAATCAAGATCTGCAAATTGTTGTTCAGGATAAGGATACTTCACCCACTTCTCTATATTATATGAATGCAAATCTAGAAGAGGATGACGTCAAACATACTTCTGAGGATGATATAAATGAGAAATATTATAATGGTGGAACCTATGAAAATACAAATATTGTGCTACATACTGTCCAAGAAAATGAAAACAATTTGACATCAGATTCAGATGAAATAAATGGAGATGATATTTGTATTTTTATGCAGTCAAGTCGAGATGACAAATGTGACTCTGTACTCACCTTAAGTTCCAACAATGCTGAATGTGGGAATATGATCTTTCCAGTAAATCTTGAGGAGGAGGTAGCTATCTAAACTATCATTGTTTTCTTTTTTAGGTTCTATTTAGATTCATAAAGAGTTTAAATTGGTTGTTGTTATTCTGGCTGAAACTTTTAACTTTTATGCTTATCTATCAGTCACATCCAACATTTGGTTATAAAGTTTTGGCATAGAGGTTAGGGTGATCAAATATGAATATTTGGATACCATATAAGTGAATAAGAAAATAATCCAAGGACTGTTAGTAGCCCATTTCTGAAAATTCCTAAAGTATAGCTTGTTGATGTAATGATAACAAATTTGGAATCCATGCATAGGCTCTCGATGAAGCTGGTTGTACAAATCAGACTCAACATGCCTCAGAAGCTGGCTGTACAAATCTTGAGACTCAACATGCCTCAGAAAATGCAAATGATAAAAATTCAGAAGTTGAGATATACTACGAAGAGCCAGAAAAACTGTCAGAATTGCAACAAAATGGATGTGGTTCTGGAATTGAGGCGTTAGGTTTGAATGAAGCATTGCATAAGTTGGAAGAAAGAAGTATCGATGAAGAAGGAGATATAATAGAAGACGACGTCCATTCTTTTGATATTATTGAACCTATTGCTGAAAAGAAGGAAGCGGTTACCAGAAAGGATGATGAATCCATGAATGAGGGTATGGATTTCAGTAAACGAAATTATAATGTCGATGTATTCGATGAAGAGAAGAAAAACTTATCTGATTTGCAACAGCATGGATGTGGTTTGGGAATTGAGGCTCTAGGATTGGATGAAGCATTGCACAATTTGGAAGAAAGAAGTATTGGAGATGAAGATGATACAAGAGAAGACGTCGGTCATTCCTGTAATGTTATTGAACCTACTGCTGAGAAGGACAGTGTTACCATAAAAGGCAATGAATCCGTCAACGAGGAGGATTCTAATGAACAAGATTCTAATGCTGAAACATACAATGAAGAGAAGAACTTATCTACATTGCAACATGGATGTGATTTGAGGATGGAAGAGTTGGGATTGAGCGTAGCGTTGCATGAAATGGAAGTCAGAGTTATTGCTGAAGAAGATGTAACAAACGAATGTGACAATTCTCCCTTTATTATTCAAGAGCCAATAGTAGAAAATGAAGAAAGAGATATAAGCAATGACGACGAATCCATGATTGAAGATATAAAGTTGGATGACCAAGACCTTGATTCCATGGCTTTGATGGATGACCTTGGTAAAGAAGAATGTGCACTTGAAGATGAAGCGTTGCATAAGATGGAAGATAGAGTTGTTTCAGAAAAAGATAGAACAAATGAATGTAATAATCCACCCTTTATTGTTCTTGAGTCAGCTGTAGAAAAGGAAGAAAAATACATCAGCAACAACGATGAATCCACCAATAATGATATGAAGTTTGATGTCCAGGAACTTGATTCCATGGACTTGAAGAACGACCATGAAATAGAAGAATGTTCCCTTGGAAATGATGGTAAATTAAAAGATGAGGCAAGTCCATATCCTAAATACTATTTTGCCTTTTAAATTTACATCTTTCTGCTTTACATATGATTGGAAAATCAGCGTGTGTTCATCAAATTTAGATTTATTCTCTGATTGCTATTTATAGTTGCTGATATTTTAATGTTGTGCAATATATTGTTGTAATAGAGCCACAATCAATCTGATTATAAAACACTGAAACTAATGATTAGGTTGACATCAAAGTCATTGAGACCACAGTTTTGGGTGGAGAGGCTGAATTGGAGCATGGTTCTGCGCATGTCTTCAGTGAGGCTAATTCAAACGGTGAAATAAATCAGAGCACTATTAACGAACTAAATAAGTTTGAGACTGAGACACCAATGCTAGATAAGAAAACACGTGAAAATGATGAGACGGTTATTGAAGAAAATGAGAAATTGTTTGACAGTTATGCCTTTCCGCTTGTCACCGATCAACCTCTAGATGGCAACACTGGGACAACATCATTATATAAACAAAATGACCAAATTAGGGATGAACAATTATATATTCCAGTTCATTTTGATAAAAAGGTATATTCCTTGATGCTTGTTTCTTAATTGAAAATGTAAATTGTTTTGGGCATGACAACCCTTTACTCGATAAATTTGTAGGGAACTAGTGGAGTAGAGCATGAGAGAGATGATACTTCTGCTAAAATGGACATGGAGTATGACACTATGATACCAAATCCCAACGAGGAAGAAATTGATGTAGAAAATGATGAAATTGGCCAGGGTTGTCCCGTGAAACCTGGAAATGATGATGCAAGACAAACCAACAATATTGAGCTTAAGAGTGATATAATAATGGAAACAGGAGGAGAAGAAGAAGATGATGATGATGTCAGGTTAAGTACAAAAATGAGTGATGAACATCCCGTAGAAACTGAAACTGTTTATATCAATTTAAAGGATGATATAAATTGGGATACTAGTAAAGAGGAAGAGGAAACACCACTGCTAGCTAGTATAAAAACAGAAGATGAAATGAAAGTTTTGGAGGATAATGAGGAAACAGATGTTAACATCGAGCAAAAATTTGAGAATCCGGATAATTTGTTTGATCTCACTAGTGCAAAGGATGGCAATCTTATTCTTGAAGACATGGACAACAAAGTGAGAGTTCAGGAAGAGACTAATGAGGATCATACTAAGACTTCTTATTTGTATGCTGCTGTAATGCCCAAAGAAGTTGGAAGTGAGATTGTTGATCATAAGAATGAGAAAGGAACAGTGGATGTAAGACAACAAGAGTTGAATGAAGATGGAAGTTTCATGGCACAAGATGATAAACCTCTTGAAGAACTCCCTACTGTTCCCGAGGAGAAGGAAATAAGTTTTGAATTCCCTGATTCTAGTTCAGAGAAGACTATGGAGAACCAGCCTGCTGCTGATTTGCTTGCTGCATTGAACACAGATGGAAGTTCCATGGTAAAAGGAGATGAATCGGTTAGGGATCTTCTAACTGTTCCTGAGGAACAGGAAATACATTTCAAAGTTTCTTGTTGGAGTTCCAATCAAACGTTACCAACTAATTTGAATGAAACAGATGAAAATGTAGAAGACTCTGGTGAAGATGAACTTGATGTATTACTAGATGAAACAAAAGGTGAAACAACTGTAGAAACTAAGGAGACATTGGCACCTATGGAGTATGAGAATGAAAATGTCGATTTGACTATTAGCATAGAAGAGATTGAGAATCACTCTCCGGACATAACAAGTGCCGAGAGTCGGGCAGATGTTGATAGTTCAGAAGTAGATCGTTTTCATGATGAGGTTAGTTATCTTTACTGTCAGTTATCTTTACTTGTATCAAGCAGTATAAATTTATGAATCAGTCCATGTACACACTACTACCTGTCTATAAGTGTACACACGTACAGGTGTGCATATATGCATACACATATACATGTCTACTTATATGCGTACACATGCACGCAAGTACACATGTATGTGTGTATGGACATATATGCACTGCACATACAGAATGTGTGTGTATGGACATATCTAAATATGCACGAGCACACACATGCATATACACACATGTATGTATACATGCACACACATACACACATGTATGTGCGAGTATGGTGTGTGTGAGAGAGAAATTTTTTTCTCTTCCTTTGTTTTAATGAGCCAGTTCAAACAACTTCGGGAATTTGCCAGGTATAAGGATATGTGGTTATTTTTTGCAGGTGATCTACAGCGAGGATGCAATATGGGTGCAAATAGAAGCACTTCGGACGATCATAGGATGCAAAACTGAAATGAATTCATCCTTGACAGATGAACTGAAGGGTCTTTATCTTTTGATAGGAGTTGAACCACCTGCTTCTCTAGAGGAGACATCTGATCTAATAGAAATAACTGAAAAACTAGAGTTTCTAAAATCTGTAATTGGAGTGAAATAAATATAATGCTGGGCAAGTGTTTTTCAGTCTGTAAATGTTAATGTTAAACTTTGGTGTTATTAGGATTGTATGGTTTGGTGACAGTTTTGGTAATTTCTTAGAAGCAGTTTATTCTACATTGTTGTTATTTCGATGTGAAATGTGCTTTCTAGAATTTGCAATTCCTTGAATGAATTCTACGGACTGTGTTGTAATGAATAACAAGTATGCACTCAGTGCATTTAAAAGGCAAATTAATTAGTGTGAACGTTACTTACTATTCAAATCTTCTTGAAGGAGCATATTGTATATCATTTGCATATATGCTAAGTATTGACTATGTTTAATGAGAATGCTATAGTTCCAAGTATTTTAGCTTTTTGCATGTACTATTGACTATGTTTTTATTTTTTTCCCCGGTTTGTAGCTTTTCCTATTTCGTCCGTTGGATTTCATAAACAAGAAATAGGCTACGGGTCCATATTTCTAATCTTGTTAAAATTCCATAAATCAAATGCCAAATAGAAGCAGCAAGCTAACTTTCAATTTTCTGAAAAAAACACACAAATCGTCTTGCGTTTCATGGAAAAGATTCCAAAATTCTATAAAACTTCGTAATAGTAAACAAAATTCTATAAAACTTTATAATAGCAAACAAACAGATGTTATTTGATATAAACATACTTAAATAATAATTATATGTACTTATGAATACTAAAATTTGAATTTTTTTTGCATGGAGGATGGATAGGCCCAGTAGGTTTGTTCTTATCAACTCGGTGTTATCAGCATTAGTCATTTATTGAATGTCGTTCAATCCCTTTTCAAATTGAATAATTGATGAAATAGATAAGACCTTAAGAGATCTTCTGTGTGTTGGGTTAACTCCGACGGTAGTTTAAAATGTCTAGTTAATTGGGATTCAGTTTAGAAACCTAAAGAGGTGGAAGAGTTGGGAATAATTAATCTATCTACCTTCAATATTTCTTTATTAGAGAAATGGTCGTGCAAGTTTAATAATATTAATGACGACTTAATCAGAAAAGAACTAATTTTTAACTATTTTCTGGTGGTTATCATAACCCACACCAGTTAACGTCTAGAAATCACAATAATTTTGTCCCACTTTTAGAAATTGATTTTAAAAGGCTTGAATACTTTTAAATTAGGTATTGGTAACTTTGTACGCTCGAGGAAATACACATCCTTCTGGCACTATTGTTGAATCTTTGTTATTCCTCTTAAAGTATAATTCAGTGATCTCTACGATATTTGCACTTTTAAAAACGTATTAATTCCATAAGTCTATAGTCTCAACTTTAACTTTCCTTGGTAGTTCTGCTTTAATCGATCAATAGAAGAAACTACTTTCTACTAGTTTGCCTTTCTAAGTGCCAGATTAGAATCGTACATGATAGATTATAATAACGATGTTACAATTTGGTGTTGGGGTAAGTCAAACAACTTTATATCCAATTCATTTTATAAATTTCTTAGGAGTTAAATTTAAAATATTTAAATCTATATGGAAAGGTAATGTGTCTCATAAACCTAAGTTACATATGTGGTTAATATTACATGAGAAACTTAATACTATTGAACTTCTAAAAAAGAAGAATGCGCATATCAATTAAAAAAAATGTATTTCTACAATATGAACTTAGAAACAACTGTGCGTCTTTACTATGATTGTCAGTTTACTAAGTTTACACTTCTACATATTCTTAGAATTTTCTATTTTAATATTCTTTTTACCGTTCTTGATTGTGAGTCTTATTCGTCTTGGTTGAGATTTTATTTTATCCTTATCAGTGATTCTTGCTAGATGTTATAATTTTCACTACCGTTGGTATGCTTGGTTTAGCAATAATGAAATATTTTTCAATAATAATAATACTTCAACTAGAGAAAACATGACATATATAACCGCTTTATTTATTTTTAATTGGATTTTGAACATTACATATAAATTATCTAACATCAACGACTTTAAGGAGTTCCTGGAAAAAAAAGGTAAAATCCCGTACTGAGGCCTTACATGAGAGAATTATCGTTAATAACAGAAATAATAATACCATAAGTGTCTTCCTGATAGATGATAATGCACAATATTATTCTAACTCCCTATTGCTATTAGATAATTAGCTCATGTTTAGAGTTGTTTTCCTTTATCATCTTAAACTTCTGTCGTTTGGAGGTCGTAGTCTTACCACTATTTTCATACATGTTTCTTCTCGTCTTTTATATATATCTGTGTATGTGTATGTGTATGTGTATGTGTATGTGTATGTGTATGTATAAGTTGGAAATGAGCCTGCCCGTAGTGGAAATTATAGATGAATTTCAAAAAAATTACCGTATTGGATCTATATTGAGCCTATGAAGTCTAATTTATTTAGAACATTTCTAAATTCTATATAAAAAATCTCTTATTTTATTTAAATTTATAAATTATATGCATTTTTATTTAATTTAAATTCAATTGAATATAAAAGTATGTATATGTATCATATGCACAAGTTTATGTGTGTGCATGCGTAATGTAATAATCAATGCAAATATGTTCATGTATAAATTTGGGATTTACATTGCAACGAACATGTTAGCTTAACTTATATGCATTAAATATTGTCCAAATATATGCGTTTATGTAAACTTGTTATTTATATAAATATTAAAAACCGTGTGTGTGTCTCTCTGTGTCTATTACTTATATGTACAAATATTAATGATTTATATCTATATGATATTGCATTAACCATTATGTGTGTGTGTGTACGTAATATAAAAAATCAAATTACTTTACACATATACGTATATATTTATGAATTACAGTAACAAAATTATTATTATTACATATAAATATATATATATATATATAAGTATATTTATAATATATAAATATATACATAATATATTAGTTATGTATCTAAAATATGAATATATTTTTAAACTTTTTAGATCAAATGCACATCATAAAAAAATTATTTATATTTTATTGCATTAATATATATATATATATATATATATATATTTTCAAAATATAATAAAATAATACTAAAAAATATTTTTGTGTTATATTATTTGAATTTTAAATTTTTAGAAAATCAAGCATGACATTAAATTTGTAAGAATTTTTCAAAAAAATTTCTCGACCAAAATAGTATTAATAATTAATTAATTAATTTCGACCATTTATTAAATTGGTTTTTTTAACATGTAAAATTAATTTTTAAATCCTGATTTTTTAGCTGAGAGTTTGTACGATAACTAAAAAAAGGTATACTAATTAAAATTTAATTCTAAAACATATTTCATTTTATATTATTTATTTAATTAGTATAATGATTTAAATAATAGTAAATAAGTATTAAAAATTAATTTACAGCCACCAAAAATATAATCATATGGATATGCTTAATATAAGTTCAACTATTAACATGATATGATGACATAATTAAATACGTCATATAATTAAATGTAGGTAGTACATTAATACACACACACATATATATATTAATTAAATGATAATAATTAAAATAAAATTTATTTGGCTATGCATTACAGATCTATATATAAAAATGTGTTTTTTAATAAATTAAAACATACATATAACCAATCTAATATGTGACAACATTGATGATACATATAAGAATCTCACATAACTAGCAATATAATAATGATATATATATATAATATAATATTATATAGAAATTATAAATCATATAGTATAGTAAATACATACCTAATACTAATGCCTTAGTGCATACCCTGTAATGATGAATTCTCCCTTCTTAGAAATCTTGTCAGTTTGGCAAATTGTTAATCCTTGAACCGTAGACTTTTAGCTATTCAATAGATGTCACCTTCTGATTTGATTTGAGATGAATTTCTTGAAGCTTCTTGTTGATAAGGTCGACCAGTAGTGATGGCGAAATGGCAGCGAAAAAAGTCCTTTTGCATTAGGGATAGGGGTCCTTTCATAGTGGAAGATATATAGTCAAATACAGATCACATCTCATACCATTTCTCATCAAATCTCAACCATCCATGTAACGACTGGTACTTTTAACTATTGTAAATTATTAAATATGATGAAATTATTGGATGAATATGGCTAAAAATATAATAATTTGTTAATATTAGTTTATTGGATAATTTAAATTGTTTAAATTTAATATAGGAGATTATTTGAATAATTGAATTATGGATTTAACATGATTAAAAATGGTATCAGAAGTTGATTCAAATTTTATATCAATATGAATGAAGATGATTAACATTTAAAATTAGATTTAATTGTGAATAATTAGAATCTGAAAATTTTATATATTAATTGACGAGTAAAAATAGTTATTTTGGCTACTATTTCGTATTTCGACGAAACCAGTTTCATTGGATCCATAATAGCGAGTTTTTGTATGGTTTCAAGTTTCGTAGCGATCGGACTCACCGTTTGGCCATGCAAGCTTAAAACGGATATTAACTATTGTAAGTTATTAAATATAATGAAATTATTGGATGAATATGGGTAAAAATATAATAGTTTGTTAATATTAATTTATTAGATAATTAAATTGTTTAAATTTAATATAGAAGATTATTTAAATAATTCAATTATGGAATTAACATGATTAAAAATGGTATCAGAAATTGATTCAAATTTTATATAAATATGAATGTATATAGTTAACATTTAAAATTGGATTTAAATGAGAATAGTTAGAATTTGGAAATTTTATATACTAATTGACGAGTAAAAATAGCCATTTTGGACACTATCTTGGATTTCGACGAAACCAGTTTCATTGGATCCGTAATAGTGAGTTATTGTATGATTTCAAGTTTTATAGCGATCAGACTTGTCGTTTGGCCGTGCGAGCTTAAAACGCGTAGAATTTAATTTCAAATTTAATTAAAATAATCGACTTTGAAAAGCTATCTTCCACATACGATCGAATTAGGCCTCGCAACTAGTTCCATTGCGTTTAGAATGGGGGTAAAACAGTATGAGTGACTTGCAGCACGTTTCATTTGGAGTTTGAGATTTCGGGCGGTTATAAGCGAGATATTTTCTAATTTAAATAATAATTAATCAACTGATACTACTCAAGCCCACGTTTTATTTTAGCCGCACATTACTCCTTCCTTCCCGTTTTTTTAATCTCAAATCGTTCAGAAAAAAATCCATATTTTTTTATCGAAGAAAACGAGAACTCGATCCACAAAAAAAAACATATCAACAAAAAATCGAAAAAAAACCGAGGCTCAATCGAAGATGATCCGATGCACATAGGAAGGGCAACGACGAACTAGGCGAGTCAACTCTAGGGTTTTGTATGCGCGCGATTTAGGGAGGTGAGTTTTGGCAGCGACGTTCGTGCTCGCGTGCGCGAGCAGGGGGAGGGAAGCAAAGGAGATGACGCAGGGCACATCGGAGGCGGATCCTGATGGGGTCCGGTCGGGCTTGGAGGCATGTCGGAGTAGATGGTCGCGATTTGCTGTTTGCCATCAAATGGTGATGTTCTTTGTAACATCCCCCTTTTTGTAAGCTTTAAATCGATGTTAAACCACACACGTCAGACTTAAACCATACAGAAGGGCGGATTGTAGTGGTGTTAAATAAGAAAAAGCAGAGGAAGAAGAAAAAACAAAATAGAATCTTACAGTGGAACGATAAAATATAATAATCAAATAAATAGTTCATGAAGCTGTTTTACAAATATTTGATTACACTTATACAATACTAATCAGAGTTATAATACCAGAGAATAATAAATAATGCAGTGGAACAATGTGATGCAGTGAATATAATAAATAATAATCACAAAATCTTCGTTTTCGTCCTCCAGAAATAAAGTCTTCAAATCTTGAAATGCTCAGACTGACCCGAGCGAATTAAAAGACAAAACAATCGAGTTAGAACTAAATGATCTTATGTAAGTTAAATCAACTGTAAAAATAAGTGGAACGGCGTCAGAGATGTTTACGGGATTTGACATCTTCTATGCAGTGTCTAACAGGAATGCAGTAACCTAGGAGATGCTCGGAATTCATATCTCCAAGGATCCGTTAAACTATTTACTATTTAGTAATATTTCCCTATTATAATAATGTCTATTAGTAAAATAAACTTACTTTAAAATAGCGTTAAGGGGTTACCAATATAGCCCTTAACACGTAATAGTGCCAATAATCTATACAGTACCGTAATACCTCCTGATCGGGAGGCTACCAGAGGATACTCCATAAGTACGACACAAATCAAACTCGTACAAGGCGCGCTAGGGTAGGTGACACGACACACAAGGCAATGCTAGGGTAGATATACCAATTATGCATCCGGGCTAGTGGTAACGCGTAGCAGCTACTACCGCCCACCTCTAGCCACACCCTCAAAATCAAAAATCAAAATTGGCCACCGAATCAATCCAAAAGTCAGAGTATGATATCGAAGGAGTGTGTCTGATAAAAGGAGCTACCTCCTTGGCCCGAGAATCGCTCCTTTTTTAGCCACCTTATGCCAACTCACGGGAGTCGGGTCCACGTATATACCTTAATAGAACGTCGCCACCATCCTACTTCATTCTAGAATCTCCACCGCGTACACAATTTTTAAAGTGTTTTTGGGATTGGTAGAGAGTATGACAACTTCCGATCCCGGTCTTCTCAACAACCAACCGTTATTATAACACCGCGGTCTTTTCAAAATAGTTTATACTTTTAAAACAAGAATATAATATCCATTTCAAACCCATATAAATACGATATCATTTCTGTTTTAAAAACCCAAATCAATGTGATATCATTTTTATAAAACCCAAATCAATAAGATATCAATTTTCTTATTTCGAATATATCCTCTTTCGCAAAAATCATAGCACTTTCAGTGTTATAACACTTCGAACCAAACAATAGAAATTATAGCATTTTCAAATCATAATACTTTGAAATTCGTAGCTTTGAAACATAACTTCCATCACTTATATGGTTCAATATAAAAAATACTTCGTATAATAAATAGCTCCTTTAATTTCGCAAATCAATTCCAAACAACTCGAATTCCAAAATTTTATATTGAAACCAAATCCCAAACCAATAAATTTCAATACAACTCAGTTTTCAAATAAACTATTCCAAATTATATTGATTTCACAACCGATTGATCCACAAAATAAATCCTTTCAAACTCAGTATATTTCAAGCCTTAGGTATTCAACAATTTCAAAACTAAGTTTGGTAATTACAATTCAGCAATTCACTTTTCTATTATTTAGTTTTGAAATATTTTGCTTAATAAATCCATTATAATTTAAATATAACCCAATTTCAAATAACTGAATATTTCCCTAAATGTATTTATACTTGAAATATTTGTTTAATTCATCTTAAACCAAAATCCAGTTACAAAAATCATACCTTTAAAATCTCAATTTTACAAAATTTCAAATCAATTTCATATTTATCTTCACACTTTATTCTCATTTAAGTCATTATAAACTCCAGAAACATAATTTAAATAAATACTTAACCATACTATATCTAAATAAGATCAAACTTTATTATTAAACTTATTTTATACTTTAAACCAATTTTATACATAGCTTAAAACCAAAAAATTTACTATATATAAAATAACATTTATAAAATATCCAAATCAATATCTCATAAAACCATATATTTCTTTACCAAACCATAGAAATTATTTCAATATGTATATATATATATATGTATGTATGTATGCATGTATGTATATAGACCACGGTGTCTGTATATAATTTTCTACCCTATGGTCAAGTGATACGGATATTTATCATTTCAATCCGTTATTTAAAATAAAAATACGGTTATATATCATTTCAAACCACAATCCTGAATGAAATAAAAATACTTAACAACTTGAAGTTTATAACAATATAAAATACAACATCGATTCATCCAATATCAACCATCAACCATTTATCGCAATCATCTTCTAATTCAGACAATAACATCAATATAAAATAGATAATAAATTGTAGGTATTTACAGGCAGTTTATATTCAATAATAAATTGAATAACAATTCAACTGGCAGTTTATATGCAATAATAAATTAAATAACAATTTAATTCAATAAATTCAATTTAACTGGAATGGTGATAAAAATATGCCAAACAGTCATAAATAAATTTCTAATCACATCAAAAATTAATTTAACACACATAAGAAATTTTAGAAGTTGTGAGTGGGTTAAAACATTCACCATTTGAATTTAAATCCAATTTAAACCCAAAAATTAAACTGTCTCAGAATTCGTCCAAACTAGTGCCAAAATGTGAGGAATTTCAATAAGATCCTAATAAAAGAAACCGCGTATAAATCGGATATCATATGCAAAAGTTATGAATGTTAAAAGATTGAAATAAAAAAAATAAAAAAAATAAAGTAACCGAACCATACTGAAGCAGACACGTCACCGAGGCTTCAATCGCTCGCACACACGTTCGAACACGAAACCGAAACCCTCCACTACCATCGTCTAAAACCCAATTCCGCCGCCGCCAGTAGGGCCTGCTACGCCGATCGAAGGTCATCGACACACTCCCCACAACGAGCCGACCATCCCATGCCTGCCACGTGGCACGCCACCCCCCAGGCCCCACCACCTCCGCCAACTTCTCATGCCATTTCTAGCGAATTCGTGCAAACTACGGCGAATGACAACGCCTACGGAGCCTGCTCTCCTTCCCCTACATCATGGTCCTTCCCGATCGTCCAATAGCCGAAGATCCGCCGTTAGATCAAGATTGTGGCCAATGAACGGCTAAGGTTCACCTTGAATTTCAGGACAAACGATATGTCGAAACGAAAAACAAATGGTTGTAGAGGATTATGCTCATCGAAAGCTTCAAAACGATATAAAATTTGATATTATATGAGGAGACTGAATTTTCAATTTAATTTTTGAATTACAATTGGATTTGGAATTGTCTTCCATTGAAATGAGGAGGTAAGAAGGAATTGTACATACAAACAAATGACAATGAGGAACAATTAGGATTTATAATGAGGCATATATAGGCAGGGTTGAAAATAAAAGAACGGATCAGGTTGGTTTGGACCGTTGAACAATGGCCCGAAAAGCCCGTTCTCCCTCCAAAACGAAATTGGGTCAATTCATATATCAAAATATACGTTTTAAAATATTTTAAACGCAATGAAGTAGGTTTCAGGTCCAAATTCCATCGTATGAAGAAGTTATGCTAAAATCAAATTATTTCAAATTGATTTCAATTGATTTCAATTAATCGATTTCAAGGCGTTTCAAGCCATACGATCAAACGACAAGACCGATCGTTATGGAACTTGAAATCCTACAATAATTTACTGTTATGGATCCGATGAAACTAGTTTCGTCGAAATCCGAGTTAGTGGCCAAAATGGCTATTTTCTAGTTAATTAAATAAATTAATAATTGATTAATTAAATCAAGTTTTCAATTTCAACTCTATAATTAACAAATTTCATCATTCTAAATTTCTTAATCATTTTCACCAATTTAACCAAATTCAAATGTCAATTTAGAATGAATTAATTTACCAATTTCAGTGTTAGCCTTAATTCCATTAACTTCAGAAATTATAGATTTAATTTCCAATAATTCTATTTAATTTACTTTTCATTCTATTATTCAATTCATTGATGTCAAATGGATGAAATTAACATTGGACTCATGATCTATTACATTAGTATTCTCAAACTCCATTTTAATTTTCAATTAACAAAATATTTTTATTTCATTTAATTTCAATAATCCATTTTTTACAGCTCAAAATCCGATAAACTAATCAAACATGAATCTCAATTGTTTTCATTCGATCAATTGCCATATTATGGATAGATTTTAGTTCCTTCCTGTTGAATTAACAATCTTCAATGACAAATTAAATCTACCCTAACTGCACTAATTAAGTTAATTAACTGCAATTGATTTTAAATTGAATTTTACGAACTAAGCAAATAGGTAACTTGTAAAAATTGTTACCATTAAACTTAAATTACCTTTAAGTTTATTAATTTCAAACAAATATTATAATTACTTCCAAAACATTGATTTTATTCAATTACCATTTATTATAATTTAAATTCATTAATTAATTCAATGCTTACATTTGTTTTCCTATATTCAGTTTGTAGCTAAGTATAACATCTACATTATTTCCAATTTACTAATTACCATCCATTATACCTTACAATTGTGCAATTTATTGGGATGGCGCTAAATTAGTTATTTATTAACTTGCATTAACATTCTTACATTTCGTTCCTGTGATAAATTCATTAACAAATTAAAAATTCTTATTTATTCCTGATTTAATTACCAAAATCTTATTAAATTAGCAAATTTAATTATCGAAATTGTACGGGTCGTTAACACTCTCACTCACTCAAAAGTTTTCGTCCCCGAAAAGGAAAAAGAAGGGAAAAGAAGAATTAAAAAGTCAATACATCTTATTCAAAATATAACTTTATAACAAATAAATTTATAAATTTAATAATTTAGATAAAATATATCCATTTATAACTATTAAATCTTTTTATACTTAAATTAATAAAGATTGGATACATTTTGCAAAATTTTCTAAGTCCAAAATTTATGGAAAATTTCGGCAGAGTCTCCTTTGTACTGAGAGGCTCGAGAGAAAATATAATATCAAATATAAGAATATATACAACATATATTTTCCAAAAATAATATATATCCCAACATGGAAAAACAATATAATAACGCTGTAAACCGTATTCCAAAAACGTACCCATTCGTCGGGCAATTTACGCTTATTTTATGAAACCAAAAGCAGTAGCAATTGCTTCCATAACCTGTATTTCACTTATATAATCCAAAAAAAGTTAATAATTATATAGAATGAAATATTTAAGTTGTTTCAACCACCAACAAACAAATCAATATAACAGCAACTAATTGAAACAAAGCATACAACCATCACATAAAATCAACACCAGTCAATTATCCATTCAAAACACATAGTTGTTCAGGTTCAGAACTTTAAATTGTGCAGAATGGAAAATAAACTATTAAGTGCACCATTTAATCAACAGTCTTAGATGACTAAATAGATTATTCATACATCCCAACAATTTTAAAGTATCATTGCCCAAACAACCATAAACCAAACAAACAAAATTCCAAATAATAGGTCAAGTTAATTTTTATCAATTTCATTTCATAACATTTGTTGTTTGATTTCCTTTTCATTCATATAATGATTTATCTTTTATTTTACATTTATTTGTCACAGATTTTATATTTCCATTCATTCATTCAGTGTTTATTTCATTCACTTCCATTTATTACTTGCAATTATTCATTTTCATTTATTCAGGTCATGCCAGTTTCTTTTTATTGCATTATATTCATTCATTCATTCATTATTGCATATAATTTATTTATGTTCTTTTGTTTATAGTATTTATGTTCAATTCAATTTCTTAGCATATCAATTCATCTACTTAAGTTTATAATCATTTATTTATAATACTTATCATTCTATTATATTTAATCATAGTAACATTTTCAATTATACTTAAGTTGATAACAACTACAACATCAAATTTTATTTATCAAAGAATTTCATTAAATACTTTCATTACTTCAACTTTTACTTGTATAATATCGTATTACATTTTCTTATTAAACATTGTAACATTTATTATTTGGTAAGTTATATATATGCTTTTAAGAATGCAATTGAAAAATTATACAAGTTTTCCTTATTACCTTTAATAAATTTAATGCTCAATAATAATATCCTTCGTTTTTTTAGGTTACAAATTTCAAGTTTCTTTTAATTCCACTTACAGCTTAGCATTAAATCTCTTATTTCCGTTAAAGATTCCAATTATTAATTAGTTACAACCCATTTCACTATAATAATTGAAACTATTGATTATCAGAAACTTAAGAACTAAATATCGGGTTTAATTTTCAAATCATTTCAAAATAATAGATAGATATATACTTACAACTTATATATCCAATTATATTTAAAACAATTAAAAATTTATATTTGTTTATCAAAATAATTCTGCAGTAATACTACTACAGTGGCCTTCCCACTTAGAGACTCAAAAATGAATGTCGATGATGCGTGCACTCATCATAGAAATTATTTTTCAGCGACAGAGAGGGGAGTACAGAACTTATTTCTTTCCAAAATTTCTTTAAAACAATTCTTTCAAATTATGTTAAACATTTATATCAGAAAATACTTATAACAATATTATTATATTCAAAAAATCCTTTAAAAGCAATTTTTTTTTTCAAAATCCTGAAACTAAGTTCTAAAATTTACAATTTTATTTATTTTAATTTGAATCTTATTTCCAACCAATATTTATAAATTTCACTACCTAATAACCAATTATATGTCTTATTTATAAAAATTTATTTTATATATATAGAAAATATAATAGGCAAAATTATTTCATTCACCAATATTCAAAATAAATATTGTGTCGGTATGTCTTATTAAGTGATTAGAAATCCCTATTGGTGTCATAGCGTCCTGTGCACCAACCAGAATTTATAAATACAAAACAGAACAAATTAACACAATATTAAACTTTTTTATAACACTAACAAATACGCTTTCTCATATATATATGCTCAGCGACTCATCATAGGGTATTACTACCATATTAGTAAAGATTCAGACCCCATAAAGCTAAGGTTTACCGCTAAACCAAAGCTCTGATATCAGATGTAACATCCTCCCCTTTTTGTAAGCTTTAAATCGACGATAAACCACACACGTCAGACTTAATCCATACAGAAGGGCAGAATTTTAAGGGGTAAATAAGAAAAAGTACAGAAAGAAGAAAAAAAATAGAATCCCTCAACGGAACGATAAAACATAATAATCAAATAAACAGTTCATGAAGCTTTTTTACAAAATATTCGATTATACTTATACAATACTAATCAGATTTACAATACCAGAGAATGATAAATAATGTAGCGGAACAATGTGATGCAGTGAATATAATAAATAATAATAACTAAATCTTCATCTTCGTCCTCCGAAAATAAAGTCTTCAAATCCTGAAATGCTCAGATTGACCCCAACGAATTGAAAAGACAAAACACTCGAGTCGGAACTAAAAGATCTTATGTAAGTTAAATCAACTGTAAATAATATGAGTGGAATCGCGTTAGAGATGTTTACAGGATTTGACATTTCCTATCCAGTGCTAACATGAGTGCAGTAACTTAGGAGATGCTCGGGATTCACATCTCCCAAGGATCCGTCAAACTATTTACTATGTAATAATATTTCGCTATTATAATAATGTCTATTAGTAAAATAAGCTTACTTTAAAATAGCGTTAAGGGGTTACCTATGTAGCCCTTAACACGTAATAGTGCCAATAGTCTTGATCGGGAGGCTACCAAAGGGTACTCAATATGTACGACACAAACCAAACCTGTACAAGGTGCGCTAGGGTAGGTGACACGGCACACAAGGCAATGCCAGGGTAGATATACTAATTACGCATCCGGGATGGTGGTAACGCGTAGCAGCTACTACCGCCCACCTCGAGCCACACCCCCAAAATGAAAAATCAAAAGTGGCCACCGAATCAATCCAAAGTCAGAGTATAATATCGAAGGAGTGTGTCTGATAAGAGGGGCTACCTACTTGCCCTGAGAATCGCACATGTTTTAGCCACCTTATGCCAACTCACGCGAGTCGGTTCCACGTATTTACCTTAATAGAACATCGCCACCATCCTACTTCATTCTGGAATCTCCACCACGTACACTGTTGTTAAAGTGGTTTTCGGAGTTGGTAGAGAGTATGACAACTTCCGATCCCGGTCTCTTCAACAACCAACCGTTATTATAACACCGCGGTCTTGTCAAAACAGTTTATACTTTTAAAACCATAATATAATATCCATTTCAAACCCATATAAATACGATATCATTTCCGTTTTAAAAACCCAAATCAATATGATATAATTTTTATAAAATCCAAATCAATAAAATATCAATTTTCTTATTTCAAATATAACCTCTTTCCCAAAAATCATAGCACATTCAGTGTTATAACACTTCGAACCAAACACTAGAAATTATAACATTTTCAAATTATAATACTTTGAAATTCGTAGCTTTGAAACATAACTTCCATCACCTAAATGGTTCAAATATTAAAAATACTTTATATAATAAATAGCTCCTTCAATTTCTCAAATCAATTCCAAACAACTTGAATTCCGAAATTTTATATTTAAACCAAATCCCAAATCAATAAATTTCATTACAACTCAGTTTTCAAATAAACTAATCCAAATTATATTGATTTCACAACCGATTGATCCATAAAAATAAACCCTTTCAAATTCAGTATGTTTCAAGCCTTAAGTATTCAACAATTTCAAAACTAAGTTTGATAATTACAATTCAGCAATTCACTTTTCTATTATTTATTTTTGAAATATTTTGCTTAATAAATCCATTATAATTTAAATATAACCCAATTTCAAATAACTGAATATTTCCTTAAATTTGTTTATACTTAAAATATTCGTTTAATTCATCTTAAACCAAAATACAGTTACAAAAATCATACCTTTAAAATCTCAATTTTACAAAATTTCAAATCAATTTCATATTTATCTTTACACCTTATTCTCATTTAAGTCATTATAAACTCCAGAAATATAATTTAGACAAATACTTAACCATATTATATCTAAATAAGATCAAACTTTATTATTAAACTTATTTTATACTTTAAACCAATTTTATACATAGCTTAAAACCAAAAATTCTTTATATAAAATAACATTTATAAAATATCCAAATCAATATCTCATAGAACCATATATTTCTTTACCAAACCATAGAAATCATTTCAATCTATATATATATATATATATATATAGACACGGTGTATGTATATAATTTTCTACCCTATGGTCAAGTGGTAAGGATATTTATCATCTCAATCCGTAATTTAAAATAAAAATACGGTTATATATCATTTCAAACCGCAATCCTGAATGAAATAAAAATACATAACAACTTGCAGTATATAACAATTAAAATACAACATCCATTCATCCAATATCAACCATCAACCATTTATCACAATCATCATCCAATTCAGACAATAACATCAATATAGAATAGATAATAAATAATAGGTATTTACAGGCAGTTTATATTCAATAGTAAATTGAATAACAATTCAACTGGCAGTTTATATGCAATAATAAATTAAATAACAATTTAATTCAATAAATTTAATTTAACTGGAATTATGATAAAATTATGCCAAACAGTCATAAATAAATTTTTAATCACATCAGAAATTAATTTAACACACATAAAAAAATTTAGAAGTTGTGAGTGGGTTAAAACACTCTTCTTTTGAATTTAAATTGAATTTAAATCCAATTTAAATTTAAAAATTGAACAGCCTCAGAATTCGTCCAATCCCGTGCCAAAATGTCAGGTATTTCAATACGATCCTAAAAAAGAAACCTTACGTAATCGGATATCGTATGCAAAAATTATGAACGTTAAAAGATTGAAAAAAAATAAAAAAAAATAAAGTAACCGAACCATACTGAAGCAGACACGTCACAGAGGCTTCAGTAGCTCGCACGCACGTTCGAACACGAAACCGAAACCCTCCACAGCCACCATCCAAAAACCTATTCCACCGTCGCCTGTAGGGCCTGCTAAGCCGATCGAAGGTCATTGACACGCTCCCACAACGAGCCGACCATCCCGTGCCTACCACATGGCATGCGACCCCCTGCCCCCCCAGGCGCCACCACCTCCGCCAACTTCTCGTGCCATTTCTGGCGAATTCCGAGCGAACTACGGCGAACGACAACACCTACGTAGCCTGCTCTCCTTCCCCTACATCATGGTGCTTCCCGATCGTCCCATAGTTGAAGATCCGTCGTTAGATCGAGATTGTGGCTAATGAACGGCCAAGGTTCACCTTGAATTTCAGGACAAATGATGCATCGAAACGGAAAACAAATGTTGCAGAGGATTACGCTCATCGAGAGCTTCAAAACGATATAAAATTTGATATTATTCAAGGAGAATTAATTTTCAATTTGATTTTCGAATTGCAATTGGATTTGGAATTGTCTGCCATTGAAATGAGGAGGTGAGAAGGAATTGTACGTACATGCAAATGAAATAGGGTTTATAACGAGGTATGTATAGGCAGGGTTGAAAATAAAAGAACGGATCAATTGGTTTGGACGGTTGAACGATAAATGGCCTGAAAAGCCCGTTCTACCTCCGGAACAAAATTGGGTCAATCCATATACCAAAATAGATGTTCTAAAATATTTTAAACGCAATGGAACAGGTTTCAGCTCCAAATTCCATCGTATGAAGAAGTTATGCTAAAATCAAATTATTTCAAATTGATTTCAATTAATCTATTTCAAGGCATTTCAAGCCCATATGATCAAACGACAAACCCGATCTTATGAAACTTGAAATCCTACCATAATTCACCTTTATGGATTCAATGAATCTGGTTTTGTAGAAATCCGAGTCAATGGACAAAATGGCTGTTTTCTACTTAATTAAATAAATTAATAATTGATTAACTAAATCAAGTTTTCAATCTCAACTATATAATTAACAAATTTCATAATCATTTACACTAATTTAACCAAATTTAAATGTCAATTTAGAGTGAATTAATTTACCAATTTCAGTGTTAGCCTTAATTCCATTAACTTCAGAAATTATAGATTTAATTTCCAATAATTCCATTTAATTTACTTTTCATTCTATTATTCAATTCGTTGATGTCAAATGGATGAAATTAACATTGGACTCATGATCTATTACATTACTATTCTCAAATTCCATTTTAATTTTCAATCAACCAAATATTTTTATTTCATTTAATTTCAATATCCATTTATTACAGCTCGAAATCCGATAAATTAATCAAACATGAATTTCAATTGTTTTCATTCGATCAATTGCTATATTATGGATAGATTTTACATTGGTTCCTTCTTGTTGAATTAACAATCTTCAATGACAAATTAAATCTACCCTAACTGCACTAATTAAGTCAATGAACTGCAATTGATTTTAAATTGAATTTTACGAACTAAGCAAATAGGTAATTTATAACAATTGTTACCATTAAACTTAAATTACCTTTAAGTTTATTACTTTCAAATAAATATTATAATTACTTCCAAAACATTGATTTTATTCAATTACCATTTATTATAATTTAAATTCATTAATTAATTCAATGCTTACATTTGTTTTCTTATATTCAATTTGTAGCTAAGTATAACATCTACATTATTTCCAATTTACTACTTACCATCCATTATACTTACAATTGTGCAATTTATTGGGATTGCGCTAAATTAGTTATTTATTAACTTGCATTAACATTCTTACATTTCGTTCCTGTTATAAATTCATTAACAAATTAAAAATTCTTATTTATTTCTGATTTAATTACCAAAATCTTATTAAATTAGCAAATTTAATTATCGAAATTTTATGAGTCGCTACATTCTTGAAGTTGCAGATATTGTCCGTAAAGAGATTAGGTATTGTTAATTTTGTTGTTAATTAAATTTTTTATAATTAACTTTATATTAATTATAGCATATCTTGTTCGTACGAGCTTTGATGCAGATGAGAAAAATTACGTTGCAACCGTATTAATGTCGTCTATAGCGTAGAGCGGATCAGGAATTTTATTTGAAGCTGAAATAATTTCAGTTTCTAATAAAAAGGTGAGTGTTTTATACGCTCACAAATTGACTGGAGTTTTTTTGTGTTAGTTAAATTATATTGTGATGTGATTTGAATTTTATTGATCGTTGTTCGATAATTTAACATTTAAATTTACATCTGAATTAACCGATAGAATTTAAATTGACAGTTAAAATTGAATTAGAATTTAACTGCTAGTAGAATCCCCAATTTATCGATAAATTATTTGAATGTTGTGATTATTGACTTTTTGGACGATAGATTGAGATGAATGCTATTGATTGATATTTGGATGCTTATTTAATTTAATATACCATGTTATCATCTTGTATATTATTTACAGTATATAAAACTGTAAATTGGATTATTTCGAATAAATTAAGAAATATGTCGAAATGATATGTACTTATGGCATTTATTTTGGATTGAAATGATATATATCCATCCATGAAATTAAACTAAAGTAATTGATTCACTTGGCCATATGATAGAGAATTATATACGGACATTGGATTGGTTAAATTTAATGATTTTAAAAATTTTATTTGAATTTTTTTAAATGATTTGATTTTAAGAAATAAAAATCGTATTTATAGAAGTCGAATTATTTTCGAACTAGAGCTTGAAATGTTGAAATTTAATTTTGGTAAACGAAACCATTTAAATAATCGAAGTTGAGATTTTTAAGTGGTAATCGAAATATGATGTGAATTTTGGATGCTATTTGTTTTGAAAGATTGGATCTTTTCTTTGAACTTTGGATGTTGCTAAGTAAAGTGATATAAACCGATATTTTGAAATTTAGCTCGGATTTGAATTATATTTAAAGATTTGGATTTTAAATTGGATATTGAAGAAAAATTTGATTTAAGTGTATGAATCGATATTTGGAAATGGACTCGAAATTGATATAAATCAAAATGGTTTAAAATTTAGGATTGGAGTTGAAATTAATTCGAAATTGGAATTTAACTTAACTTGAAATTGGAATTTAAATTAATTTGGAATTGAAATTAAAATTTGATTTGAAATCGGAATTGAATTGAGTAAATGGAAATGGAAATTGATTTGGATTGGAAATCTTGGAATTAAATCTGTTTGGCTTGGAAACTACTTTTAAATAAATTATTTTAGCATAAATTATTTAAAAGCTATTTTCTTTAAATATTCAAACTATTTTAATTTTTCCAACTATTTTACTATAAAAACCATTTTATTACTCAAACTATTTCCTATTAAACTATTTAATCTTAAAACTATTTTCCAAAATTTCAAACCAGTCAAAGGGTGGAATGTTTTATATTTAAATCTTGGATTTAAATGCGTATTGGATTAAAGTGAATTATAACCAAAATTGTAATTCGGACCAAGTTTAAAGTGAAATGATTTATCAAATTGAGTTGACCTTTTGAAGCAAAATATGATTTTGAAGCGAATCTGATGATTTCGAAATGGATTTGATTTTGAAATAAATATGATATTTTAGTTTCAAATACGAAATGTTTTCGAAATATAAAGGTACCAACCGGTGTGTAAAATGACGTTTGGTTGTTAACGAGACCGGGGCCTCTTTTTGGCATACTCTTTGTCAATATTGGAACCACTTTGACAACTGTGTACGCGGTGGATGATATCTATAATGTAGCGGTTGAATTGGCAATGTATACTGGAATGAAGTTAGAGAACGATGATGGATAGCCTTGATACTCGTGTCATAATTAAAATGGCTAAAACAGGAGCCTATATCTGGCCAATGTGGTTAGCTGCCTCTAGTGACGTTGATCCCTCGTATTACTATTGTGACTTCGTATTCGATGGGTGCACCTTTTGTCAGTTGAATTGATTGTCGCGGTCGGCCACGAATGGATTATGACCAAGTAGAAAGTGCAAACTGGTAGAATCCTACCTTTGGCATTGCCTCACGTGCCTTGTCATATTTATCCCTGTATGAGCCTATTATGGCTTTGGTTTAAAATGTAAATGTGTTAAGGTGGATCAATGTAAAGCCTTAATGTTATTTTGATATTTATTTTACTGATAGACATTTTCTATTATAGTGTATACTATTATATATAAATAGTTTAAAGGATCTTTAGGAGAGGGAAAATCCCGTAACGTCTCTCAAGTTATTGCACTCCTATTTGTGATATTGATTTGACTTACATAAGAGTATTTTAATCCTGACTCGGGTGTTTTGTCTTTGCATTACGCTCGGGTTAGTCCTGAGTTTTTCAGGGTATTAATGACTATTCTTTAGAGGACAAAGATGGATTTTTGATATATTACTATTATTATACCCTGTATCGTGTTATTCATCTGTATTGGTTATGTATTCCCGATGTATATATATAACTCTGATAAATGTGTATAGATTAAAATCAAATGTATAGTAAATAGTTTCATGAACTATTTGTTGATTATTATATTTCATCGTTTCCGCTGTGAGGTTCTATATTTGTTTTTATTCTTCTTTTCTAATTTTTCTTATTTAACCCCATTGATTATCTATGTTCCGGATTATTTAAGTTGGACATGTGTGGATTATTGTCAATTTAAACTTTTCGAAATATGGATCGTCACAATCCATCTCCAAAACCCTCTAGCCTTTTAAGCCCCCTCCTACAAGCCCTATTGCTGTCGAATAATATCTTAACATCATGTGCTAATAGCTGATTTAAACTTAAATAAATATTATTTATTAAATCTAATTTAATTGCTTATCAATATTGCATATCGGTCGATATATTCATAACTATTATAAATGTATACAATATTATTTATTCCTCAAATCATATTCAAAATTTTATAATTGATATTTCATAAGTATTAATTGACTTAATTAATTTATAAAAATTATAGACTAATTAAATCATCTGGTCTAAAGAGAATTTCATAATTCTGGTTGTGTGACTCATCAAATGTAAATTCGGCCAGCAGTTAACATCTAACTATTTGAAAGTTAATGTTTACATCTCACTTAGCTGGTGTTGGGACATTTTGACAAAATTCATTGTTTACTTAGTTTGGGTAAAATCCAAACTTATATTACTAAGAATTACACAGTTGTGACTTTATTCACACCAATTATATTCGCCAAAACTATATCATATTAGACTTACAGAATTTGGTAATGGTCAAAATTCCAGTATCGTCCATATTAAATTTTATATTCCAAACACAAAGTCCTTGGTTTAATAATAATAATAATAATTAGCTGAACTGCTCTGGCCAGAGACTTTGACTTTAAGTTGACTTGAATTGACTGTGAAACTAACCCCATATAACTAGGATGAATCCTCTCTTGAATAGTTCTTCACTTCTAATACTTCTGCTCGACCCAACTACAGTCATTCGATGGTCGTCGTGCCATGATTTGACTATAATAAAAAAAAATTATATTAAAGATCCATAGTATTCTCAAATCGAAAGAACCGTGAAATTAGTCACATCGCTATTTTCTATTCGACCTTACTTATATTAACAAACAGAAAACTATCGAGTTACTCATTTCATAATTATCCAATAACTATCAATGCTAACCCCTAGGTGCCCCCAGTAGTTATGAGTAACACATTGCCAAACATTTAAGGAACGTTATGGATTCTCCCAGTGAATACATCGATATCTAGTCTCGATGCATCTTGACTAGGAACATTTAAAATGCTATATTTGTTTTTATTGTGATAATTACTCACGGTTATAATACTTTGCAACTACTATCACAAAACATATCATTTATTGATTTTCTATTAAATATAATATTAATTAAATTAATTAATTAATATAACACATTAAATCAATTATATAGTAGAATGAAAATATCTTCATTTCAAACAAAATTGGACAACGAGTTACATATATATAATATATTACATAATTTCCTTTAAGGCGTACCCTTGACTCTATCAATCTCCCACTTGAACTTGGAGTCACTTATGGAATCACATTCCGAATTCTCTAATCGTTTTTCTCAAAACCAATTTAGTTAATCCCTCACCGAATAAGTATGCTATTATGTTTAAATTATCTACTCTGTCAATCAACTCTCTCCGACGTTGATAAACTATTCGGAGTATGTCTTTCAACTTCCAATGAGCGCAAAGTTCTGTTATCGCGACGTTGTTATCAGATAACAATCTTATGGGATTCTCAACATTTGGAATCACCATCGGCTTAATTATAAATTTATGCATTTATTATATATAAATTGCTTTTATTGTGACGCTATTCAAGTCAACATGCTTTGCATTTTCTTTGAATAAGCCACAATCTCTTCTATTTGGAACATTTTCAAATTAAAGCTTCTTAGACTGAATTTTATTATTGACATATTATACTCGATATCATTTATGAAGTTTGAGTCTGAACACTCCTTTATAAATAGTTCGTTGTTTCTATAATCAATTACCTAGTATTTCGTTAATATTTAAGAACAATCTAAAATACCATTCTATGATATCAATTTGGAGTTGATATTTGCTTTATATATCAAATTCATAAACAAATCATGATATCGGAGACAACATAACATGTATGATAATTCCTATTGCCAATGTATAAGGAATCCATTTTACATATTTTGTATTAAATATTTTAATAAGGTGTTCTTGCATATCGTATTAGGACATTCCCATATCTTTCATACTTACTATAAAAGACATCATTTACAAATCCAATGTTGAGTATTAAAACAACAAAGGCTGATTTTAATGCAAGCACATCATTAAAAATCAGCAATGCGTTATTACATATAGTTTTAGAAATATCAATGTACCTTTTAACGTTCTTTCTTATGAATACATGCTTCCTATACATTTTGCTTGATGACCAAACAATTTGATATTTCTGTCAAAATATTTATTCAATTCCAATGCTTATAAAATGATACTTTCATTTCTTGGATCATATCCAAGGACTCACAAACTCAATATCACTTTCAATGACTTTGAGACATTTTTTTTATTATTACGTGTGTTATCCATAATATATTCTCAAGAATGAAAGTATGAAAATGACCATTGATGTGGATCAGAAGGCGTTAGAGTGGTCTTGGTAAATATTAAATAAGGCTTGCGACAAGAAGATGAAAGAGTCAGCAAAACCTTTCAAAGAGGCCAAAAGGATGCTTCAGTAGTGTTCTGGATAAGTAAAGAGCTTTTGAAGAGGTTGAAAGGTACCTTCCGAAGGCAATTGATAAAAGGTGTTTAGCTTTCGAAGAGATCGAAATGTACCTTTCGAAAGCAATGAATAGCATGCTTTCCGCATATGCGCCAAACCATTCAAAACGATTGGGTTCGTCTTTGTCTACTTTCATCAAAAGAACATTTGGCAAAAGCAACCTTTTTGAAAGCATATATTAGCCTTTCAAATTTGTTAAAGCCATCCTCATCTATGAGGGAAAAACCATATGAATTCAACATAATGCCCACTAATGCTAAAGAATAAGATTTGTACCATCCAGAGAAGACGCTTTCGAGTGGAATCTTTTGCAACAAAGCTTTCTACGCTGTTTCGACCCATTTAAAATGAAAAGAGTATACTTTTCAATGGCATTTTAGTGCAATGCCCATTCTAACTTACACGACCCATTAATAGCTAAGTGAAGAGCATATCTATATACCTTTTGATAAAGTCGAAAGCGATCAAGTAATATACCTTTCGACGAAGTCGAAATCGATCTAGTAATATAGAAGAAAGCTCGGTCTTCAACGGTAGTGGAAGGTCGGCCATGTAATCCTTTCGACCAGGTCAAAAGATATGATTCGAAAGATATGCATGAAAGTAGGAAAGCAGACCTTCCGACCATGTCGAAAGCGATGGGTCGAAATGTGCTAACCTGCACCTATAAATAAAACCCTAGGGGTCTGATTTAGGGGATCGAATATCATTCACTTCTTACTTGTACTTTCTAAATCTTGTGAACCCTGGTTTCAAAATGAAATTAGGGATTTAGTCAATCTATATATCTTTGTTCAATAAAATGGAAGATCATGATGATTTTGATTATGCAACTATTTTGGGATTCTTACTGCATACAATCATGATCATCTGATGTCGATCTAGTCGAAAGGTTGCCCTTCGAATGAATCGAAACCCCTAGCATATACATATCATTTGAGTTTTTTATCAAAACAACAAGATAACAAGTGCTCATCCTTTCGATGAAGTCAAAACTCACTTAATTCAACCAATCGCCCTAAACCATTAAGTCCCAACCTTAAGCCGCATAGACTACTTTAAAAGGTTGTTTCGATAGAGTCCTAAACCAATTTATTCGGAATGAATTTCTAAACAGGGGTTAGCTTTTCAGTTGATTCAGAAGGTATTATAGGCACTACCGAAAGGGAACTATCCATTCATGGGAATAATTTTCCTATGAATTCATAGCTCAGTTTCACATATATAAAGATCAAGGAATGAATTCTTACATGTTAGTTAACATCAAAAAGAGGCCAAATGACTTACCTGGCGAATACATTAAAAAATTCAATATGGAAGATTGAAGGCCAAAAACGCGACCGATGAAGAAAAACCGACGGTAGCTTGCTCTGGTTTAATCAAACAAACTCCTTTTTGGCTAGAACTCCATATTCTTGGATGTAAGGATCTACAACATTACTATCTTCAAGCTGAAAAGTTTATTCAAATGGACAAAATGCATCATGCGATGAAGAGATCTCTGCAAGAACAAATGGAAGAAAAGTTTGACTCCAACCATCCCAGTAAAAGTCAAGATGGAAGGAAAACAAAAAATAAAGTTAGACGGTGCCATCTAAATATAGACCGATAGAATTAAACAAACATCTTTCCTATATCTTTGCCATGACAAAGGATGACAAGAATTTCTCCATTTCTTATAAGACAAGAACTTCAGCTGAACCTAAAAAAGGAAGGAATTACCGTGCTTATCATAAAGCGAACGGACACGAAACTGACAATTGCAATGTTTTGGAAAAAATAGTTCGGATCCTAATCAACTCTAGATTCTTAAAAGAATTTGCCAAAAAGAATTAGAAGTTTTTCTACTTCTAAAGGAGTAACTCATTCACTTAAAGCCTTAATAGAGAATCAGTTTTACAACTTCATCTTTAAACACTAGTCAGGCTGTAAAGTGTTGCAACATCTATCTATTATAATTGTCTTTGCTTATAAGTTCTTTAATTTGAATTGTAGTTTGAATTGATCATATATTAATATAAAACTCGAGTATCATTATAGGTAAAAAAACCAGTCCATGGCATTCAACATACTCTTGAAGTATAACAAACTTTAAGCCACTTAAGAAAGACTACTCAAATGCTAAGAATGAGACAACTCATCCTCATTCCAAAGTTTGAACCAATGTGGTGTAAAGAACTACTCCCATGCAACCCTGGATTATAGTCAAGCTTCAACTGTAGACTCAAGAAGGTTAAATATGAAAAACTCTCCCAAAAGAGGGGATTCTTGGGAAAAGCATGCCCTTATTTATGAAAGTCTATTAGTCCATGTATCATGGCTTTCTAGACTCACGGACAAGACATCTCTTTTGCTAAGCAAAACTTGAGAAAGCATAACTATATATACCATACATATTGATCCCATTTTCAATTGATTTTTCTACCATTTGCAGGAATTTTCCTAAATATGTTTTCGAGAAAGTTGATTTTAAAAGTTAGAAAGCATTCTCTCAAATTACCTTATAAACAAAGGAGATTAAGTATTTGTTTATTTTAAAGATAAACTTGCGCAATCTTTAAAGGATATCATTTAGCATTAGTAAATGGACATCAAGAACTCCCAACTAAGGAATTCCAATCTTTCAAAGTTTTCTAAAAACTATTGGCGAGGAGAAACCTATTCATACTTTTTAAGAGAAATTTTTTAAACTATCAGAAGCTCATTAGCAAAGGTTTAAATTAGAGAATCATATTCTCTACTAAAAGATTATTGGTTCATGAATTATGACCTCCTAATCTCCTATTTGAGATCCATGTCTCTATTATAAGAGTGATTTAAAGACCCTTGCAAAAGGCAGCATTATGAAAAGAATCTTTTATGACCAAACTCTTTCTTAAAAAAATAATCCTCCAATATACTAGAAGGGTTCATTTACAAGAATTCTTGATATTCTAAAGGATGTTCATAAATATTTTAATTGGCCAAAAATGATTTTACATACAAGTTTTAGCCTACGACCAATCCGTAGCGCCTTCTAAAAGGAGGGGGGGGGGTTCCAGCACCCACTAAAATGCCTACCGCCAATCCATAACACCTCCTAAGATGGAGGAACAAAAGCCTATGGCCAATCCGTAGCACCTCCTATAGGTAGTGTCAAAACCTCTAACGTCATGTTCTCCTCTTAGAGGGAGGGTCAGGTCAAGCACCTGTCAGCAACCTTTTAAAAGAAGGTCAACCTAACATACACCATAGCCCTTAGAATCAATGGACGCTCGGAGGTAGCACCAAGTAAAAAACGAAGGACAAAGATGTTTGCAACACAAAAAAAGTCAGGGTCCAAAAGAATGGAGGGTCAAAAAGAATAAAGTTAATCACCATCTAAAAAAAGATGAAACTCAAGAAAGGGGTACAGATAAAGGCAAATGGACGAAGATGTCCCACGCTAAATCAGGAACTGACAAGGAATACAGGGCCATAATTAGAAAGGACAGAGCATGAGCTAGCAAATTTCAATACGTCCGATGCTTGAAAAGTAGCTTCAATGCCAAAGAGTTAAGAAACTTTCATCCTAGAAGGAGACATGGGACAAGAACATGGACAAAGAGATTTGTAACATGAGATGGAAAGCAAAGATCTATATGAAAGCTAAAGGAATGAAATGGGTAATAAATTTTTACTACAAAGATAAAAGTGATTTCATTCGAATAATATATTAAGCAACCACTCTTGAATCCTTAGAAATAAGGTGACCCTTTAGGATAGAAGTGTCTATATACTAATAATTTATTTGGAACATTGCACTGATGAATAGACAAGCAATAGTACGAAACTTACACTACTGAACGACCGACTAGTCAAATGGAGCTTGCACTGCTGAACGACAAATCAACTATACGGAACTACCTACTAAATGATTAAACAGCTGAAAAGTTGAACAACCAAACAGAACTATCTGCTGAATGGTTGACTGGTCCTACGAAACTACTGCTTCGAATGGCTGACTGGTAATACGGAACTACTACTCCAAATGATTGCATGGCACTACGAAACTACTTGGCTCTAATATAACAATAATACTACTAACCTATAGGCGCTTTAGGAATTACACGTCTATTAATAGGATACTATCCTTTGAAAAATGAGAATCCTCATCACTATTCAAGGCATAAGTTTTAAATAAATCTCTAGCATCGTATTTTGGGAATAATGTTAGAACTAAGGCCAGATAGGCTTAGGGATCTTTTTCTTAAACCTACTAAATCTACCGTTACTAGATAGTTCTTTAACTTTGTATTTATATTGGATAAATTTTGAGTAGTCTGTTCGTCAAATGAGATCCTGACAAGATTTTTTTGTATTCCTAATTTGATGGATATTTAACTTCCTTGTTTCTTTTCATAATGATTTCTTGATTGATTTTCTATTCTTATGAATTCTTGATTTCTTTGCTGAATTACCATGATGGTCAGAAGACTTCACATGGAATTTCTAATTTAGTACTAGTAATAGATAGAATCCTGAGTAATCTATTCGCGAGATGAGATCCTACCAGATTATTGACTGAATTCTTGACTTTATGAGCTTTCAATTTCTTTGTTTCCTTTCATAAATGTAATACCCATATTTTTTGTAACATCATTTAGGATATTTAATTAGTTAAATTAAATTAAACAATGTTTAGATTAGGACATTAAGATTTGATTTTACTTAAGGGGTGTCGTGCTATTCAAACAATGAATTAAAAGAAGATTTAACATGAAATAGAAAGGGGTAAAATAGAAAAGAGGCCATTCCGATATCCTTAAAACTTGGTCGTGTATTCTCATACACGTTCATTTTATTTGATAAAATTTTAAAACTTAATGCCAGCCACCATTAACAAGAGCAAGGGGAAAAGATAAAGAAAAGCTAAGGAAGAAGCTTAATCAAATCAAATCCATTCAAATCTCAAACCCTTAACCTCTAAAGCTAAGGTGAATAATGACTACATCTATTGTTTAAGGTTTTAAGATGAATCCGAATTTATTAGTAATGATTTGCCATGTTTTTGAATGATGGAAGGATTGTACGTACTTGTTAATGATTTAAGTTTGTTCATATACAGACTTTTTGACATGTTTTAAGGTGAAAACCATATTAAATGACATTCAAATGCCTTGTGAATTTTTGCATAGACCATAAATAATATTTTAAAGATGGACTTCAATTTTTAGAATTTTCTGAACTTATGTGGATTTTATATGAATTTTTAGTGAAGAAAATGTTATCTTGGGTTAAAAATTATTTACAAAATAATTTATGGTTTGGGTCTGAAATTTATATATGTTAGAAAACATATAAAAAGTGATTTTCTAGAATTTTTGTAGAATTTTCCTAAGTTTTTTAATGGGTATATAAAATTATTTAAGTTATAGGACTTAAATGTTTTATATAATTATGAAAGAAAAAGGGGCTTTTTGTAAATAAATTCAAATTGTTAATTATGGAAATTCGTTAGTACTTTTGGAAAAGATAAATATGCAACCAATCATAATTTGACAAATAAGGCAGGTTAGGTACAAAGGAATTGTTTAAAAATGACAAATCTACATGGTTTATACTATTTCGAGGCTTTCGGCACCAGTTTCCACCTCCTTACCTTCGCCTCCGACTCCATCAAAACCAATGCACATGGTATTAGGTACCTAGTACGTAGTGAATTGGATATATGTGGAAGATATAGGGTCAAAACCAGGTGTTCCGAACGAGTTGAAGCAATATTTTACTTTTAAATGAAAATGCATCTGCTTGCTTTCGACTGAATAGCTTTTGACAAGGTTGGCTTTTGACTAGGTCAATTGGTTTTAAAAGAATAGTTTCGATTGGATTGCGGTATTGTTTTAAATAACTACTTTCAACTAAGTCGAAACCCTTACTGCCTCTTTTTCCCTTTCGGCCCAGATTGGTTTCGAAAAGGTTGTTTTGCTTTTTAAAACTTGGCCACTTCTCCAACGCTTTCGAAGGGATGGTTTCGACACCATCACTTCTTTACTTAGGATATTCTTTCGACTTAAATGATTTAAAGATCCTTTTTCTCTTAACTAAAGTATAACCGAAATGGTTTCAAAAGAGACAGTTTTAATGGTTTTGAAAGGTGTTTCCATATGTTTTAAATTGAACCAAAGTGTGTTCGAATGAGTAAATTTTCGATGCTTTCGAAAGATTTTGATGAATGGTATCGTAGGGGTGGTTCCCCAATAATTTTGAAAGGTTTTGAAGGAAGGTTTTCCAATGGTTTCGAAAGGTTTGAGAAGAAGGTTTTTTTCCAATGTTTTCGAAAGGCATGGTTTAAAAGGTTGTAAAGAAGGATGCCTAATGTTTTAAAACTTTCGAAAGGAAGGTTTTTCAATGCTTTTGAAAGTAAAACTTTGAATGGTTTTGAAAGGAAGGATTTGGCCTTCCAGCCTAGGTTAAGTAAAGGGTTTTATCTGGTTTCGAAAGGAGTGTTTTCAATAGTTTCAAAGGGGTGTTTAAAGGTTTTAAACAAAGGTTTTTAACGTATTAACTAGGCAATATAGCCTAAGTATTTTCAAGCTAAAAATGTTTTAACTTATTTTGGGAGGATAGATAATCCCCAATAATTTTCATCAACGTTATTTTAAGTAAAGTATATATAACTTGAAAAAATAACTTAGAGTAAAGCTAAGAATATATTTTCCTTATATAAGTATGATTTAAAAGGCCAAATCATTTTGAAATGGTTTTTCAAGAAAAGAGATGAAGGGTAGTTAACCTTTAGAAAATGACTTTGATTAGGAGAACAGATTGGAATTGTGTAGGGTCACACCCTATACTCATTAGCTATTAGCCCCTAGCTAATCTAGTCCATAATTCCAATGTGCAGGGCTTAGTCACAGGTAGGACTAAAATGATGGTTACACACAACAAGGAATATTTATGTACAGAGTTACGTTATTGGTAAGCCCACAAAACCATTAAGATCAGGTGACCTTGGAGAAGATAAGTTATGGACAGACTGTCCAGAAGGGAAATATTTATCAGATAGTTAAGGATAGATCATCTAGAAGAAAGAATGTCTACTACATGTTAGATAAATTATTTATATTGTCCGGTAGGCCCGAGTCCACCAAAGGAACAGTTAGTCCAGTTTTCGGACAGATAGTCCATTTGTTACCTATTTATATCATAATGGATATGCAAGTATTATTATTAGTATGATCGATTTGGTTTCAAAAAAGAATTTGCAAATATATATTTTGAAAATATATTTGTAAGGGATACCCATTCAGCTAAGCGGCGTGGTCTCACTTAATATTAGTACACTGAGATGTAACAATATTATTCACACCAGGCTTTATGTCTAACTCAAAGTTTTTGTTTCCCCTTAAACTCTTCGGTGCTCAAAATTGATTTAAGTAGGCCGAGGATTGAGATCTCTAGGTTTTCGAAATTTTGACGAATAAAGCTTCCAGAGACGAGAAGGCGACTGACTGATAGCTAATTAGAAGTTATAGTTTATTTTGCTTTGATTCCGTTGTGCATATAAGTCAAGAATGACTATATTGACCCTGATCAACCATGGGGGCATTGTCATATGTCGCTTTTGGTGTAGTTTGTAATAGACATATTTGATCAATTCCTAGGAAATGTTAAGGGACTATGTAATGTGGACATGAATTATTTTTTTGGAATGTAATCAGTAAAATGTTTTTTTTTTTGAAATCTATGATTTTGTTCTAATTTACGTGCTTCTAATATTATGCATACCATTAGCATTACCGTATTTTATCACCAGAATGTAAGACTATAGATGACTGCAGCATCTGTGGCGCTCAGCTTTTAGCCTCCAGATACGGGATGTTATAATAAAGATTTCATGTTGATTTACCAAATTCTAAATCTCCTTATTGATTTTTATGATGATTGGTGAATATAATATTTTTGGTTTCCTAATTCAATTTTTGCAATGATCTCTTATTGGATTTCTGATCTTATGAATTCTAATATTGATTCTTATAACGTTAGGGGATTTTGTATTCTCAATTCCTTATTGAATATTCATAATGATTTCTTATTGAATTTCTGTTTTCATGAATTCTAAATTTCCTCATGGACTTTTATGATGCTTTATGAATTTCATATACTTGGTTTCCCCATTGGATTTTCATAACGATTTCTTATTGATCTCTTATTTTTAATGAATTCTTGATTTTTTTATTGGATTTTCATGTTGAGTTGAGGACTACCCATTAATGTTTTGGCTTTGTGAAATTTTTGGATGAATTTTTAGATTTTATATTAGAATTACGGTTTTTTGAAAATTTAATGTTTACATAGTAATATTAGATATGAATTCTGGATAAGAATTTCTTGATATCAGACAGATTTTTTAATTCTTTTTGTTAGTAGATCATGGTAAAATAAAGTAAGAGCCCTCTAATTTTCATATTGTCGATAAACGTCAATGCCCAACTGTTTACCAATTTGTAAATGAATGAATGAAATCATCAGTATCCAGCGTAGGGATGAAACTTAATCATAATAGGGAAACAAGGTAACACTGCCAAAAGCGATGAATTAATCCCCAATGGCTGAAGAACACATAACTTGAGAACACAGAATCTGGAGTGTGTGATGGTCTTCTAGGAAGGTTTATTTACTTAAATCAATGATTGTTGACTAAGTGATTTTGTTTCATATTTCTATTATTAATATTTAAATGATTTTGTCATACATTTATTTGAATGCTCTGCCCAAAAATATTATGAAATAGTATTTTGAATTATAAAGTCACCAGTCAAGGTCTCATAACAAAGTTATGATTCTAATAAAAGTTGTTATATGTTTTGTAGGAAAACAAAGGTAAGGGTTTCGTTGGAGTTTGAGCAGATTGAAATAAATTTTTAGAATTTTGTCATAAAGAATAAAAGCTTCTTTCATGTTAGGGGGGGCTAAATGTTATCCATAAAATATTCTCAAGAATGAAAGTATAAAAGAAGGAAAAAGTGCATTGATGAGGACCAGAAGGCATTAGAGTGGTCTTTGTAAACAGTAAATAAGGATTTCGACAAGAAGTTGAAAGAATCAGCAAAACCTTTCGAAGAGGCCAAAAGGATGCTTCATCAGTGTTTGGATAAATAAAGAGCTTTCAAAGAGGTCGAAAGGTACCTTTTGAACGCAATAGATACAGGTTTTTAGCTTTCGAAGACGTCGAAAGGTACCTTTCAAAGGCTATGAATTGCCTGCTTTCCGCATATGCACCAAATCATTCAAAACAATTGGTTTCATCTTCATCTACTTTCATCAGAAGAACATTTAGCAAAATCAATCTTTTCGAAAGCATATACTAGCTTTTCGATTTGGTTAAACCCATCCTTAACTATGAAGGAAAAGCCATATGAATTCAATATAACACCCACTAACGCCAAAGGATGAGATTTCGCACCAGGTAGAGAAGAAGCTTTTGAGTGGAATCTTTTATAGCAAAGATTTCGACGGTGTTTCGACTCATTCAAAACCCAAAGGGTATATGTTTCGACAGCATTGAAGGCCAATGCCCATGCCAACTTGCTTGTCATATTAACATCTAAGTGAAGAGTGGATCTATATATCTTTCAATGAAGTCGAAAGCAATCAAGTAATATACCTTTCGACGAAGTCCAAATTAGTAAAGCAAGATAGAAGGAAGATCGGTCTTTTGCGACGGTGGAAGGTCTGCCATGTAATATTTTCGATTAGGTCGAAAGCTATGATTCAGAAGATGCGCACGAAAGTAGGAAAGAAAACCTTCCAACCGTGTCAAAAGTAATGGGTCAAAAGGTGCTAACCTGCACCTATAAATAAGACCCTAGGGGTCTGCTTTAGGGGATCATATTTCATACACTTCTTAATTTACTTACTAAAGCTTGTAAACCCTAATTTCAAAATCAAATTGGGGATTTAGTCAATATGTATATCTTCGGTTCAATAAAAAGAAAGATTCTGATGATTTTGATTATGCAGCTATTTTACGATTCTAATTGCATAAAATCATGATCATCTAATGTCGATCTAGTCGAAAGGTTACCCTTCGAACGAGTCGATACCCCTAGCATAAACATATCATTTGAGTTTTAGCTCAAAACCATAAGATAATAAGAGCTCACCCTTTCGATGAAGTCGAAACCCACTTAGTTCAACCAATCTCCCTAAACTGTTAAGTCCCAACCTTAAACCATTTAGACTACTTTGAAAGGTGGTTCCGACAGAGTCATAAACAAATTTATTCGAAAGGAATTTCTAAAGAGGGGTTAGATTTTCAAATGGTTCAAAAGGTATAAAAAAGGTATTTTCAACTATCTTTACCTACTCGAAGAGTGTAAGCTACCTTCAACTGTTCGAAAGGGGGTTTCGAAGGAGTCACTTATACTTCAAACTCCACTTTAAGGTGTTGACAAGTTTTCTTATTAACAATATGTACACAGCTTACTTTAAATCAATGTTTAGAACTTTCTATTTCAATACATAGGTACCAAAATATAAAGTCGTACCAAGCGATAATTTTGTGAGCAAAATTCAAATTAACTTGAGCACGTTGAATATTGAATCTATTATGCTAATCTCAACAATTGAAATTATTTCAATACATATGTACCAAAACATAAAGTCATACCAAGCGATGATTTTGTGAGTAAATTCAAATTAACTTGAGCACGTTGAATATTGAATCTATTACTCGAATCTCAAAAATTGAATTTCGAAATGTTATGGTTATCAATGTTGCTCACTATATTCCAACTGCATTAGTCTTGCTTTTGAAGACACATTCGCGGCGGATGGATCTAATCTGTTTCGAGTATATATATACCAAAATCATATTTTGATAATAACTTGGAATCCAAGATCAGTGCATCATACCATATCATAAAGTAATCACTCTTAATAGTTTAATTAAACAACCGAGGATTGTATATTTTTGAAATTGATAAGAAATACATAGTTTCTCTTTAATATGCAAGAATACTTATTAGACACTCTAATGTGATGTGTTTGTTTAAGTACGCTAATTTCATTTCATCTCATGTAATCAATTTTATCTTTAGATCTATCTAATCCCATTTTACTACCAATAATTTTTCAAAAGAATTTCTTCACTATAAAGTTGGTAGTTCTTGAAATAACAATTGTTTCTCAATGCAAAGGAATGGGCAATCATAATTTTTTATGAAATTCCTTATTAATAAAATTGATTTGGTTTTAGCTTACAGAACTTATGTTTAAAACATAAATATGTCATCCAATGATCGACTTTTCCAAACTACTTTTGGAGAGATTCATACAAGACCCATGAACAATTATTACATGCAGACTTTCGACTCGCACAATATGCCAACTCGTTAGCCTAGACTATCTTGGGTATCTTAAAAGCCCTTATGTTATATGGTTTTGCAGACTATCTTCTAGATGAAATAATATTAATCTTATGTACTAAATTGTAACATTCCCCAATTGGAGGCCCAAAATTAGCCGCTGAGATGTTGCAATCATCTATAGTTATTAATTTTTGGTGGCCAAATGTGGTAATATTAGATACGTTGATATATCAGAAATACATAGATATGCAAAATTTTAAAATAAAATTTTAAAACAAATTTCTCATTCCATTTGAAATTGCATATCAGATTCATTACATAATCTCATATCACAAACCACGTCTAGAGAAATATAATTATTATAAAATATGCCAAGAGCGACATATGAAGATGCCCTCTTGGTTGATCATATTTTAAATATAGGCAACCAACCAACTTTGCCCTTACATCCAAAACACAGCAAAATCAAACAAAAAAACTCCTACTAGCTAGCTTGCCTCATGCACGTCTCCGGAAGCTTATTCATCTAAAGGAGAACCTAAGAACCCTAACTCTCAAACTACTCAAAATCAATTGAGCACCCAAGAGTTTAAGGGGAAAACATAAACCTTGAGTCAGAAAAAACGTCTGGTATGAATAATAACCTACCATCTCAAACCATATAGATATCTAGTGAGACCACGCCGCTTAGAGGAATGGATTTTTTCCTCATTAGTATCCTAACTCAATTTATAATAACCATATACTATGCACCTGCATCCACAATGCTTAACACATAACATAATAAAATATATCATGATGATATGCATACATGCAATTTATTCTGGATTTCCTATCCCCGTTCATCTGACTATCTGCCTCAAGTTATAGTTTCTAGGGTCACTATTAACCTATAAGTTTTCATAGGCTTACTAATAGCATGTTCGAAGCTTACGGATTATCTGCCCAGTTTATAGTTTTCATGGGTTCACCAAGAACCAATTGGTATCTACCAATAACTTTATCCAATTATAGTTTTCATCGGCTCACAATGAACCTATTGGGCTCTCCAATAATTTCTCTCATATCATAGTTTTCATGGGCTGGCTATGAACCTATTGATCTTTGTCAATAACTTAATCTTGATATAGTTTTCGTAGGATCACTAAGAACCTATTGGCCCCATGCCAATAACAATTTCCATATATAGTTTCATGAGCTTACTATAATGATAAACTAACAACTCTTTGATCAGCCTTTGGGCATCCTACATTCTAGTCTGTCTGACCTCTTGCATGCAATTCTACTGACAAAGGAGTTTACTCAATATATATACTCACTCTTTGATCAACCTATGTGGTTATTCTGCCCTTAACACCCCCAAAATGCATTTGTAGGTTATGTATAAAGTGAATATATTTACAGAAGAAGCACACATGATAATTGATCATAACATAGTAACATAAACATCTATTTATTTTCTTTATAATCATTTTTCAAATGAAACATGGTTAATACCTTTAACCTAGCAAGGAAAGATTCTTCAAAAACATCAAAGTTAAATGCAATTTCAATGCTCATTCACATTGCCATGGGTTTTCCTTCAAAAATGAGATTGGTTTCTATTTTGAAAACTAAGGCTTTTGAACCTTAGGCCTTTTCTTTTAAAACCATAAAAACATACCTTTCGAAAGTATTCAAACATTCCTTTCAAAACTCTTAAAGTTATACCATTTGAAATACTCAACTCATTCCTTTTGAAAGCATTGAAACCTTCCTTTCGAAGCACTTAAGGATATTCCTTTCGAAACCATTAGAAGTTATCTTTCAAAATACTTAAAGCTTACCTTTCGAAATTCTTAGAATATATCTCTTCAAAAGGCTTAAGGCATACCCTTTTGAAAACATCATAGAAACCATTTAAAAGCGTTCCTTTCAAAACCATTAGGCTTAACATTAATTATAACTTCTAGGTCAAAGTAAACAAAAGAGAAAAGTAACCCTTTCAAAAGCATTGATCTTCAAATAAAAGAATTTGGGGAAATGATAGCTTTGAAACCAAATTTTCGAAAGCATTGGTAAAGCAGCTGCAAGAACTCTTTCGATAGCATTGGGAAGGCGGCTTTAGATTTTACAAGAGCGAAAGCTCCCATTTTGAAAGCATTGATTTAAAATTATAAGGAAGGCGACTTTTAACTAATTAGAAAGGCTTGACTGTGGAAAATAGGTTTTTCGAATAGGTTCAAAATACAGTTACCCTTTCGAAAGCTCCTCTTTAAACAAACAAGCGGCAACTCATTCAAAAGCTTTTCTTCAAACAAAAAGGCGGCAACCCTTTCAAAGTTTCTTTTCTAAAACAAATATAAGTTGCTTCGAAAGCTAATAAATATATATATGGTTTCAGTCCCTTCGAAAAAATAATTTATAAACAGAAGTAAGTAAGTTCTGCCAGCATTTTTCCAAAACAAACATAGGTAAGGTATATAAAGCTTATAAGAAGGACTTCAACCGCTTCGAGAGCTTGCCTTCGACACAGTCCGCTCTTCCTTTCCCCAATCCACTATGTATTAATGGTTTGATACCATGTGCACTGATTTCGAATGGGTTTATTAGCAAAAATATGGGGTTGTAGGCTAATAGGTGGAAGTGGCAAAGTAGTAAATCCATGCAAAACTGAATTTTAGCCTTCAAAAGAATTTTTTTCACTTGCTTGCCTTGTTTGTCACAATGTAATTGGTCGCCATTTATTTATCAAAATCTTTTTCTAAAAAGGCCGCCAAATTCAATAATTTATAATTGAATTATTTTAGCAAATAAGCCATTCCCTTCCATAAAACATTTAAATATTTAATCCTTTAACTTAAATAATTTAATAACCATACTAAAAAACTTAGGAAAAATCCTCAAAAGTCAACATAACTCACTTTTATTATGTTTTCTAACATACGAAAATTTTAGACCCAAAATCCTTTATATAGTTGCCATAATTAATTTTGAATCTAAATTATTTACTTCTTTCATTCAAAATTCATAATAAATTATACATAGCTTGGAATATTATGAAAAATTAAATCCATCACCAAAATAATGTTTTGCATAACATATTCAATCCTTATGGCGTTTGAAACCCATTTTATACGATTTTAACCTTAAAAATGATTTAAACCTTTAAACAAAATATTTGCTTAAACCAAATATGGCATATAATCAAGCATATCATCATTCAATCCATCAAAATGGTTTTGATTCTTAAACCTGAAATTAAAATTTGTTCAATAAAACATATACGAGATGGTAAAGATTTTTGTTCACCTTGTTTGGATAAGGAACTTGAGATTTGTTCTTGCTTAAATCTTCCTAGCTTGAATCTTAGCTTCTACTTGATTTTGAACTCCTTCTCTTCCAGGATTGTAGCTGGCCTTGATCTCCATTTGTTTACGCTTTTGTTTTATGAAAATGTAAGTGAGAATGAGGTAAGGGTTTAGGGGTTATGGGGTTATGAAATATGGCTATTTCCCATACTACCCTTGCCATAATCCCTTTAGTATTTAACTTATAAAACCATTTTATAAACCCTTTAGTTAAGGCACATCCCTATTTAGTTTTCAATCTCAATTCCCTAATCACTCTAGTCTCTACATTATTCTATTTAATTTATCTAATTAAATCTCCTAAATAATATTATTTAAAGTTTGGGGTGTTACATAAATGCATGATCTTGAAAGTTTTTAACTCAACTACACTCATAATTACTCGTACTTTGTTCCAAAAGTTTGATTACTCTTTATTGCTACATCATTATGTATAATAGGGAGGGTAACTTTTAAGATTTAATCTTTATTCATTTTTAGGTACGTTCATACCTTTTTCCAATGTACTCACATATTTGATCAAATCGAATCATTTCTATCGCACGTTAAATTATTTACTTCCATTGTATATTTTATGGGTTTCCCTCGACTTATACATGCGTATCAAATACACATGTCCATGTCTTTGATAACACATTAGTGAATGTAGCGAAGTACGTGGAACCTTTTTTATAGTAATAGACTTATGCTTGCATACATCTATTTGTGTCAATCCGATGAGTTCACCAACTCTTATGATGCTGCCACTAAATGGGTGCATAGCCCTTAATCATTTGAGATTTAATTAACAGGTACCATAAGATTCATAATCATATGATAAAAATTATATGGCTTAGTTTATAATAGTAAAATAATTGTAAATAATTTTAGATACTTCTATATTTCTAATGCATCACTTTTGTTATGGAAAAAAAACCATATTGCAGTTGTATTTCATTATGAAAATTCATAACACTGATATTGAAATATAGCTATGTCTATTTTTCAATCGATACCGAAAATGGTCATTATTTCATAAAAAATGTTCGGTATCTATTTTAAAAACATTTTTCATAACTTGATGCAATAAATAAGTGATATATGGCATGCTTCGACTATTTCCACTATAGCTGTAATTGCATGCTAAATCCGGAGGTCCACTATTCACTAAATATGGATTATTTATTTCATGTACTGCAATTTTTTTACAGCGAAGAGTCCTTTGATCGAATATCTTAAACTCAAAGAAATAATCTCATAAAAAACAATTTTTCTATATGAAAATACATCTCAAAATAGAAATCATACTTCTTATTCCAATGTTAAGTATCAATTATTGTCACAATTCTTATTTTCGATGTTTCTTTGTGTAGCAGAAGTGACTATTCACTCTCTTCATCTCAACTGTTCCTTAAATTACATCCACTCTTGCACCTTTTTTCTTTTCAAATGGTTGACCCATTCAAAAGAAAACCCTTATTACAAGAATATAATGAACTCTTTATAAAGATGCATTTGATCGTCCTTAACATTTAAGGAATATGATGTATCTTATGTAAACTGAACAAACTGACATTTCAGTGAAAGAATTCTTAGATCTTATTTGTTTAACACAATATAATCCTTTTGTAATCAATCAAATTGAATACAAGATCTCATAATACTTTTTATTTGCTTATTTCAAATGAGCTAACTTCATTGAAGTATCGTACATTACAAACTATGACGGTTTCCCATATAATACTTGTACGTGATAGTATATGGATCAAATATCAATGGTCTTATATTGCTTTTGTGTTTGGAGCTCATTGAATGCAACACATGGTCTTTACCAAATAAACTCATAACCAACCAAATTACAAATGTATTAAGTAGTTGTAAAATTTGGTACTTATTTGTGTATAGAAAACATTAATGTATAGGGAGTATTTAATAGTAAGTATATATAGTATATTTCTATCGTTAATATTTAGTTCATTTGTATATCTTAATTGATAAACATTTTATCAACCGTAAGCACAAATTTATCAATGTAGATTACTATAACATTATAAAGAATATGTTCTTACAATATTAGGAAGTTTAAATATTATCATTTCATTTTTCTAATACGGCTCCCGCCATTCTTTTATGTTTCATCAAACCATATAGGAGTCTTTTAACTTCACTAGTAGGTGTTAGGACTCATCCATCTTGGATTTTGACCTTAAGTCTGCTCAACAAGTCATAGCTCCATAGACAATGTATAACTACTTATTGGTTGTATTATATACAACTCCTAACCCTTCTGTACTTTGTCTTAATTACGCTTCAAACTTGAGCCTGCTCAACAAATTGAAACAAAATTATTCACTTGTACCTACCATATTATGATGGTCTAAGTATAGTACATGTAAGTTGAGTTTGCTCAACAAATGCATATAGTATCTTACATCATCTATTCAATATATTAATAGTACTACATATAACATCCCCAACTTGAGTCTATTCAACAACTAAGGAGTATACAAGTAATTTATTAATACGAGTGTATATGCACGCCCAGATGGGCCTGCTCTAATCACAATGTCATGCATTAATTCAACAACACAATTGTATGAGGTGTAGAGTAAATATAGATGGTTATTGTTACATAAAAGGTATAGACAATCGATATATTTATGAATTAGATGCTTAGATTTTATTATTCGGTGAATGTATTTTCGAAATATCATGTGAGTAGCCTTCATAGTTATTTTGTAAATGAAACTCAACTTATTTTACTTCTTGATATGATAGTTTTGCACCAATTCACTAAGTCGGATAATATATTTACTTTGCGATCAATGTTAATTCAATTTTGTGCTTTATTTCCAATAAGTCAAATTTACTATTACCTCAATGATTCTAATTTGATTCGCATTTAAACGACATATATAATATTTCGAGTTCCAATTAAGGTAACGAAAAACAACAATATTATTTTATTTGAAAATAATTAATCCTCATTCATTATGAGAAAGTAAAAATAAATGCCTATATAAATGAACTTGTTCTCATTTTTAGTTTCAATTATTACACTTTGTGCACATCTTCATCCACTAAGTGAGAAGCAAAAGCTTATATGTGTATAGTAATGTTATGCTACTGGCCATGCATAAGTTTCCAGAACAAATTACCAAACATCATCTACTATCCATGAAAATTTTAAATAATTGATAGTGGAAAAAGTAATATGTGAGGTAATTAAATGAAATAAAATTTTTAACTATAAAAAAATAGTGGAAGCACTAAAAATAGTCATATTACAATGTAATACAGTAGCTTGCAGGTGAACAAAAAACATCTCCCTTGGATTATAAAAAGTACATGCAATTAAGAAGCTTGCTAATTCTGATCAGTAAATAAATTCTATCATTTCTTCATCAAATATAGATTAGAATCGTCAGCAATCAACACCAAAAATGCCACAGTTCAAGAATCAATGTGCGTCTGAAATGAGAAAAAAGATATAGCAAATTACAATTTTGCACTCATTGCCAGATGTCACCTTTAATTTATTTTCCATTTTCATCAACTCTATGTAGCTCACACTGAATCTCTAAAATTGATCCCTATGCTATACTGCATTTCTCAATGAGTCGACCACACAAAATCTACCATTTTGCAAACCAATTTTCCTGCCAAATGAAATAAAATATGAACATGATTGATGCAGCTTTTTAATGAGCAATATTTGTGTGAAGAGATAAAATATGCTTAATGTAGGGGCACAGACACCAAAATATAGTCCAGCTCTACAATAAACTCCCACACTTGTATAATAGAAGCGGCATAAACTTAAGTCCTCTATTATGTGTTGTGGTAAGTACAGCAATGGACAGTGCTATATCAAAACCTTACAGTGAACATATTTTCTAAACATTCTCTAAACCTTACAGTGAATAAAAAACCCTGCATTAAATAATGCATATCGATTAGTATACAGTGAAATTATGCAAGGAAAGCCAGGTTAATGAAAATAATGCACATCTTATGAAAATTATGGTCAATTGATGAAGTTAGAACGCACAACCATAGAAAGAAATAGTATTGAGTTGTAAATTCTCAGACTTTAAAATGAATCGGAGAGCATAGATAAGAAAGAATGTAAAAGGTTGAAACCAATACAACATTCACTTGTTTAGAGTACCGAAAATGGAAATATAACAGAAAGTATAAAAAGTTCAAATATTTTTTTATTAAAAAATAAATATAGCGAATGTACAGTAAATGCAACTCCAGCTAATTATTTTTGGCAACGAATCCAATATTTAGTAGAGTACACTCAGTAGAAGAATCGACCTTAAGTTTAGGTAATTAAATTTATAAGAGCACAATTATTGGTTATGCCAAAGACTGGCCGACCGTTTCTTTTTAGTAAACTCACCAACAAATTCATATACATCAACACCACAAACTTTGAGAATATAGTTTTTGCTTTTGTAAAGTAGCGAAATAATGATGAATTATGATTCTTATAGCCTGGAAGGTGTACGGTAATATGTGAACTTTCGGACTTGACATATTATGGTACAGAACCAAAGCCAAATTGTGATATACATTCTTCCTCATAAACACTGTTGCGCTTGCATTTGCCTATTTCACATTTGCTTGCTTCCTTACAAACTCAACATCACCTGCGCTTGCATCATCATGCTTCACATTTGCAATTGTAAGAACCTCATCTCCACACGTGCTACCAGCCTCCCTATCTACTTTTTCTTTATTCCTTGCAAATACATCCATGCAACTCATGCAATTTTTGTCCCCCCGATCACTCACCAAACATATAGCTCCATCTATTTCAAATCTTCTATCAATGCCAGATATATCATATCCCCAATGCATTTCCCCTGTAATCTCCTTCCCGCTACAAACTATATCCCTATTTACATGCTTTCCATTTTTACTTAATACATGCTAGTTCCCTCACTTGCTCTACCATCCACAACAAATCTCTACTGTCACTACATCTCCAAGCATCACGCTAACGACATCACCCATCCCCATATACTCCACAACTTTGTTTCGTTTCTACGCCCCGACTCCTATTGCTTCGACCAAGGCCAATTCCATCATAGGATCATCAAACCTCACATTCTGTACATTGGTTGTTTCACCCACAGCGTTGCCATCAGGCGATACCTCTTCAATGCTACCCCTTCGAATGTTAGATTTTTAGCTAAACTAAATATTCTGCAGTTATTTCCCGTTCTTGGCAAGCACGGCAGGTGCGGTATCTGATTACTTTGGCTCCAATGGCAGCTGTGCATAATGTTGAATCCCACATGCACAATGTCAAATGTTTTCCTAAATTCATTTATCCAATTTTTGCAAGTAATGTTTGTTGTTTAATGAAAAAGTATATATTTGGTACCATAACTCAAAATAACAGTGCGATTTGAGTTCTGTTGCTTTGAGTTTAAATAATTTTTACCTTACATATTACATTTTACTTGGAATGCTTGCAAACTAACATTATTTCCTGAATAAAGAAAAATATGGCCAGTAAGAAATCTACTACTTAGCAGAAGGAGTATTTAGTAAAATGAACATATGTAAATCGCTCAATCGAAAACCTACCATGAGATGAAATAAAAATCAGTCATGGCAATGGTCTAGTTTAAGGGCAAATGTCGCAAGTTGATTAATCCACCAAAAGCATCGACTTTGTTCATTTAATCAATTGGCATTGCTTTTAGCATTTACTAAACTCATATGCTACTGCCTAAAACTATTTTTAAACTTAGTATGAGTACATTTAGAAATTAGAAAATATTCATCATCATACAATAACTTAATTGATATTCATCAGTATAATAATAATTTTCAAAAAAAAAATTGTATCCGTTCATATTGTGCTTCGTACTTTTTCCTCAAATGATTTTGAAATGTCATACCTTTGTGTATTAGCAACAAATTCCTTTTGAATTTTTGTAAAGTATATGTCGCCATCAAAGCTTCATCCTACAAACATAAAACCCACCAATCCAATAAATAATGTTCATAAAAATTAAAACCAAACCAATGACAATTAAAAAATGCTCACATAAAACCAAATCAATGAAAATTAACAAACTAAGCAAGTCATTTTGAAATAAAATCAGGAATAGTTATGCAAGTCATGAAGCGGTTATGAAGTATGAGAACAACTACAGGTCATAGAACCCAAGCTTTTAAGTAACGAAACGGAGGAGAATATAATATATTTTGCATTGACATGAAAAAAAATGCATTGGTTATATAGGAAGAGCAGCTTCTTTTTTAAATAAACATACATAATCAATAGAGAAGCATAATAAATGAGAAGTTGCATGCTTATGATTTTGGAGAAATGAAATTGTATAAAAATATGTAAAATAAATCTCATACCTCTAATGTAATGACTTGAATTCTACGCAAACTACTTCCTCGGTGCAACCACTTACTTGTTTAATTCAGTACGCTTCCTTAACTACATGGTCAGATCAATCTTACCTGCATGTAGACATAATGAATAAGTAATTGAGTAAGACTAATTATCATCAACATGTTAACAATGACTTTTATATGTCGCATGAAAGCATGATATAAGACTAATTATCATCAACATATTGACTAAGCAATTAATCTTAAAGCTTTCATTTTCTTTGTGATGAAGCGTGTTTTCATATGGTGAAGTCATCTGCACAATCATTCATATTTTACTATATTATGTTAGAAAGTTCAAAGGATATTTGAAAGAAAAATGTTCACAAAAAATTACCAAATATTCAAAGGAATGCGGATTTCCATTCAAAACCAATATTATATTTTTAGATATCGTGCAATTATAAACCTATAAACCATAATTGCTTACCTATAACCCGCTTATTATACATAATAATTATATTATAGCTATGACAAAACTAAGAAGCTGACTAAGAGTAACTTCAACTATATAGAAAAAGTGACTTAAATTATTCAGATAGTATGATTGCATTTAAACTTGATTGAAATCATAACATCTTGCAGCTTTACTATATTATATAAAGGTCATCAAGAAGGCATTAAAAAATTGACTCACTAAACTATGCTTTGTTTATGAGTTTGAGAACTATTTTTACGTATGAGATAAAGAGATCAAAGTTGGCAGGCAATACAGCTTCTGAATCCCATAAGAGATTCTGAATTCATTAGTTATCATTGTAATTAGTAGACAGATAAACGCTAAAATACTAACATCCCTAGAGAGTTTGGATATGATTTTTTTTATATGTAAGCAAGCCTTTTATGTATTTAGTAATTAAATACTACAACCATTGAATCTGAGAGAAAGTCAAATTAAAAATTCTATAATTTTTGAAATGGTAAATATGAATGGAGATATAATCCTAATAGATACATGATTTTCCTTAATGTAAATGAAATTATGGCAGTCTTGTAATTATTATTTGTTGTCAGCATAGGATGATTTCAAACAGAAACAGAAGGCTCTAAATCTAAGGTATGTGGCTAATTTATAATTAATGTATCAGACAGTGGCCAGCATTGTCTAAGTTTATAATAAACTCAAAATGCTAAAAACTCCAAATATTAATGAATAAATCCAAAAAAAAATCATCACATTTCTTCTTCTAAAGGAATTTCCTCTGTTTTATTTTAACTTTGAAAGTTTAATTTTCCATTTCATTTCCTTCAGAGTTTAGTTTCTCCAGTCAATAATTATCAACTTAAAGGTATCGATCTTCTTTATTATGAATCTATCACTTTGATGTCAACAACCATCAATTTAAATCTAAAACAATCATACTAACAAATCTTCAAAATAATTATTCTCAAACATACTAACCAATCTTCAAAACTTCATATAAGAATCAAATGTTGTAATAGAAGAACCAAACATGTCACCATCATCAAAACTAACCTTAGTGAATCGTTGATCGATCCATAATCATTAATCGTACATCGAAGTTGGAGAAGACGGTGGATTCCTGGAACAGAGCTGACGCGGCCTTAGTGAATTGGTGGAGAAGATGATGGATTGTTGGAGAAGGCGTCGAACTAACCTTAGCTCATAATCTGGAACCACGTGAGAGCCCTAGTTTGTGTGGTTCGGTGGACTAACCACCGATGTACTGTAGGAGAAGACGCTGGAGAATACAGTGGATCTGGAATCCTGTGCGATCTGGAAGCACGTCTTTTTTTTAGGGAAGAAATGATAATTCATTTGGGGTACTTCAATTTTGGGAAGACAAACATATGTGGTACCGAGAAACGGAACCAAAATGTAGAAGGGTACAACGGGAATTTCAAAAAGACACGGTTGATTTTATATTGATAGAAGTATCATTATTAGTAGTAGAGATATATGGTAGAGGACAACATAATATTATAGATTCATAATCTTCAATATATTATATCAAATGATATCGACTTATAGAATATTGTATTTCTTATGAAATACCCTTATGATTCAAGTGTCGAACACATCTGAAATCAAGGAATACGTACCATACGTATGTATTTATCCCTTAAGTCTATTTTAGGTTTCTTACTGTTCCATCTTTTATTATACATTTATATTATATAAGTTTTTATTATTATATAACTTTTACATTTCTTATTGCTTATGTAATTGTTTTATGTATAATATCATATTAATTAAATCTTATTTAATTAATTTTTAATTTTTTAAAATTTTAATTAATTTTTTATTATTTTACTCTAACATATATATTAAATATTTATCACATACTATAACCTTTGTAATATTACACATGTATCTTATGTATGTGTATATTTATTTAATTAATTAACCTTTTATTTATTTATTTATTTAACCTATAATTTATTTATTTAAATAATTTTAATCAAAATATATTAATTTCAAATTTCAATTCATATACATCCATGTATACTTATGTTATTTTAAACATTTTAAAACAATGTAACATATATCATAATATATAATACATGTGTACATTTATTAATTAATTAACTTATTTAATTAATTTATTTAATTAATTCATTTTATTAATCTTATTAATAAGTATTAAAAATTTGAAATTAATATTTGGTTTCAAATATTTTGAATATTTTATTATATTATAACTTTATAATATTTATACGTCTTATTTTAAATTTAACTTTTAAATTTAAAATCTTATATTTTAGTTTTCACACAATTTTGAAAATTTATATTGTAACATTTATAATATTTTTCTTACTTTAAATTTCACTTTTAAATTTAGAACTTTTATTTTTAATTTTAAAGCAAATTTAAAATTTAGCCTAAGGTGCAATTTAAATGTGGGTTTTCTATTGGGAACAAGTTTTAGGATGTGAGCTTAATATTTAACCCAATTATGACTAATTTAGACCGCATATTATATTGGGCTTTGATATTATTGTTAGAATTGGGCCAGCCAACAGCAAACGTTATGGATGAATTTTGAAAATTTTAACCTTTTGGATTTATGTTGGGCCTATGAAGCCAAATTTATTTAGAATTTTTTTTATTTTTATTTAAATGAAAACCCTTATTTTATATAAATTTATAAATTATATATAGTTTTTTCTAAATTTATATTAAATTAAATATAATAGTACATATAGGTATCATATACATAAATGTATATGTGTGTATGTGTAACATAGCAGTTCATGCAAGGTATAATATGCTCGTATATAAAAGTTGATATTTACATCATAGCAGACATATTAGCTCATCCTATATGTATTAAAGATTGTGCAAATATATGAATGTATGTAAACTAGCTAGTTATAAAAATATTAAAAACTATGCAAATACGTGCGCGCGCACACACATACACATATGTATATAACTTATATGTAAAAATATTAACGAATTATTTTTATATACCATTGCATTAAATATTAAGTAAATAAATACATGCGTGTATGTATATACATAATATAATTTTTTTAAATCATTTTACACACACATATATGTATGTATGTATGAATTAAAGTAATAAAATTATTATTATTATATTTAAATATTTAAATATATATAAGTTTATTATAATATCTAAATATGTATGTGTATATATAGTATATTAACTAGGTATTTAAAAAATACATATATATACACACACATCTATGTATGTATGTTTAAACCTTTCCAAATTTAATGCATAGCACACAAAAAACTATTTATATTTTATTCCATCAATATATATATATATATATATTAATTATTTGAAATACACTAAAATAATACCATGTTATATTATTTGAATTTTAAATTTTTAGAAAATCAAGCGTGATATTTCAAAGTTACAAGAATTTTTCTAGAATTTTCCCGATCAAAATAATACTTTTAATTAGTTGAGTGATTTCGACCACTTATTATGTTAGTTTTTTAAAATTATAAAAATTATTTTTAAATTATGATTTTTTGGTCGTAGTTTATATGATGATGGCAAAATTTTATAAAATTTTAAATTTAATTTTCGAAACATATTTTTCATTTTATATGAATTATTTAATTAGAATATTGTTTTAAATAATATTAAATAACAGTGAACAAATATTAAAAATCAATTTGCAGCCACCAAAAAATATAACCTATATAGATATTCATTTATAAAATATAAGTTCAACAATTAACAAGGTATGATGATATAATTAAATACAAGTCATATAATTAAAATTGAGTAATTATTAATAAATAAAATGGAAATAATTAAAATAAAATTTAATTAGCTGTGCACTTCATATCTATATAAAAAATGTATTTTTCTAATAAATTAAACAAATATATAACCAATCTAATATGTGACAACGTTGATGGTACATATAAAAATCTCACTTAGCTAGCAATATAATAATGGTGTATGTGTGTGCGTGTATGTGTGCTCCAAGGCGTTAGTATTAGGTATGTATTTACTATATTATATGATTTATAACATATGGATAATCCTATATGTATTACTATACTATGTGATATGCCGAGGAGTAGCGATTTTTGTGATTTTTTTGGAGTTTGGGACTGCCAGTCGTAGGCGGCTAAGGTTCGGGTGCTTGGCTTTAGATAGTGCAGTTGCAAGTTGGTTATGAAGAGCGTTTGGAAGTGATGGAGTTATGTTGTTTAACGGTTGATGTATTGTTTCTTGGAGATGGTTTATGGGTGTTCGAAGGCAGGGAGGATGTTGATGTTGAAGTGGTGAGAAAATTTAGTTTATGGAAAGTGGTTGTAGACTTGTGGAAATTATGATTTTCTATTTTGAATTTTGTAGTGAGGTTTGTGAGGTAAAGGAAGTGGTTATTCTGATGAAGGGTGATGTTGAAGAGGAAGGAAAATTGAAGGAGCAGTTGTGTAGGCAGAAGTATCGGTGGCCGATCGCAATGGTGATTGTTAAGGTTGCAGCTTTGAACGTTAGTGAAGGAGGTCGTGCGGGTGGTATTCGTTTAGTTGTTGGTTTGGTTTTTGGCCGTAGATTGTTGTCTGGGAGAAGGCGGAGGTCGATGGTTACAATATTGGGAAGCTGCTTGGTGGATTGTGAGGAGATGATGCAGGGTTGTTTATGGAATGGTTATGTGTTGGCAATTTTGACAGTGTGGATGTTGAAGACAGGGAGTAAGTGGTTCGGGTGGAGGTGTTGTTGAAGGTGGTTCTGTATATGGAGGAGTAGCAGTTTTGATGAGGTGGGGAAGATGATGATGATCTGAAGTGTTGAAATTTTAAGGAAATTGCAATTAGTTGAAGTATGGGGAAGTTTGAGCAAATGAAGCTGCTGGTGGAAGGAAATGGCAATGAGAAGGAGGATTGATCACAAAGGTGGAAGTGCTTGTTCAGGAGAGGGAGTTTTCGGTAGTTTTGAAGTGATGTTTCAGGTGGCATGGGAGAAAGCAGTGAATGTTTTGAAGAGCAAGTTGGAGTGATGGGGATTGTAACAGTGTATGAAATGTACAGAAAAACTTCAATGAAAAACAAAAAATAGAGTTGGAATGCAAACCAGTGAAAAAGAAAATGTCTAAAGAAAAGTGAACACAGAATTAGCGAACAAAGAAATGTCTATACCAGAAAAGAAATAAAATGCAAACTAGTGAATAAAACAATGGCAAATGCCTATAGAAAGGCGAACAAAGAAATGTGAGAATTTTTTTTGGATGAAAATTATCATAAATAAGCGAAAAACTTTAAACTATTATTTTTTAAGATGAACAAAATAGAACACAAAAATTAACACAAGTGAACAAAGTGAGTGAGCGAAACACAAAACAATCGCACTACACAAAAATTTTTTAACACAAAATAAAATAAAAGAAAGGCAAAACAATCCAAAGAGTAAAATTAAAATTAAATTGCATTCCTCGGCATGGATGCTAAAAACTTGTCGGACGACAGATTTTCTATTGATTAGAAAACTATTGAAATTATATCATTATAAAACCACAAGCACATGATGTACAGTCGTAATATGTATACAAGTACAGGTCGATCCATAGGGAGACAATTAATTTTTAAAATTACTCAATCAAATTAAACCAAAAATTAAGAGGAGATTTAGCTAAAATTATAGAAAAGTGAACTAAAAGTAGAATGTAAATGAAAATAAAACTATGAAATAAAGGAGCAATTTAGAGGCAAATCTACTTCCAATCATTCGTATAAATCAAAACAAAATTCATCTATAATCTCCCATTGAAATTTTAAATAGAAATGATTGATGTGTTTATTATAAGTATGGTTTATTTCTGCTATTAATTAGTATAAATTACACCATCAAACTCAACACATCATTCAAACCCACTTGTCAAATCTCATGAAAATGACATAAGATTAAAAAAAAATCTATATTAAGCATGATCTATTTGCTATGAACTGGTAACATAGATCGTCGAATTTTAGTTCTAGTTTGACTTTCATCATCAAAATCACTTAGACAGATGATCAAATAGTTTATGTTTGTATTAGATTAAGCATAGCCTATTTTAGGCATCAACATAGACTATCAAATTCACTAAAAAAGAAATATAAACTACCATCATTCATAATTTCCATTAAGCACAGAACAAGAGAATATAAATGCAACCATGTTATGTCGATTTAGTATAATTCATGAGAGCTTCATTATCCCTAAATTGAAGAGGTTTAGCTTCTCATAATTGAATTCATCTCAACACAAAGTGGTTTTAGCATGAAAAACAAGGAAAATAAAAGCTAATCAAAAGAAAAGAGAACTAACTACTTGCATATAGTAAATCTAAACTAATTGCAAGAATTAAATCTATGCTATTACCATAAAATAAAAGAGACATAAACTAACATAAAACAACATGAAATACAATATCATAAGAGAAAAGAGCGAGTAAACAGAAGCAAATAAGGAGAAGGCTAAAAAACCATTAAAAATACATTTTATTTATCATTAATTTTGTGGTACAATGTGCCAAAAAGAGAAGAGATATTACTTGAAAACATAAGGGGTATTTATATATGCCTAAACCCTAATTCCATTTTTCGGGGACTACCTAAAATGCTTTGAGACTGTGTAGCAACCAAGTAATCATTAGGGAATTAATTAATCCCAATTAACATGTGCATGTGCTTTTGATTATGGTACATTAAGTAGTGGGCATGTAGGCTCGTCCATGTTGCATTGTTTCTTTTCTTTTCTACATTCTTTTGGCCTTGAATACTTGTGCATGCATATATCCATGAAGCTCCATCCAATCTGCACTCAATTTCCAGCAAATAAAAATAAAAATGTGCAAATAAATTTTCTTAAAATTAATTCATACACAAAATTACTATTTTCCCCCCAAATGAAGATGACTGAATGATGAGTTGAAAAAAATTTAGATTTTGGTTTAAATATGTAAAATACCCTAACATGCTCACTTATTCTAGTAAAAGAAGATAAAAATTTAGGAGTAATAATATAGATTTTTACATGCACATCAACTAACTAAATTTAAGAACTCTCAAGGAGAGATTGTTTCAATGGCTTTTGTGGGAGGAATCCATAGCCAAACTGATTTAGCGAAGTGAATTATGATGAAAAAGCTGACTTTGTTAAAAGATTTCTAACGTAAAGAAAACTGATTCCTATGCTTGGAAGAGGCAGAGTTGGTGAAAGGAATAAGCGCTGCTAAACAAGCTTGACCAAATAGAGACACATAGAGTTATATGGTCATCAAGTGGAATGGTGGAAGAAATAGCAACAATAATCTTGGAGATGGAAACAAACAAAAGGAAAACAATGCTGGGGCCAAGAGGCAAGACGTAATAAATGTTAGCACCAAAATTGGTCACTAACACCCTTGAGTAGAGTTATGTAGAGAGATTAATGAAGAGAGTAAATGAGGACTGAAAAATAGTGTAATTCAATGAAAAAGAATAACAAAAACGAGAACACCAGATTTATAGTGGTTCGGCGTAACTGCCTACATCCACTTTGAGTTTAATCTTTATTGCTTTCTCAATTACTTGAATACAGATACAATCCGTAAATCGATCACTTGGATACAAGTTTGAATTAAAAAGAGGAGAGTATAAGAAATGGCAGAGTCTCCCCAGTATTCCTGGAAAAAAGGTCCCTTTTCAGTGTGCCCCTGCCCTTCTATTTATAGACGAAGATGGGTTGGACTTCCTTGGTGGGCCTGGTGGCTGAATATCTCGGTCCAAATGGAATAATCCCTGTGTGCTGACTCAAACATGTCGAACAGCCAAATGCCGAACCTCCATCTTTATGCCGAATGAAGTGAGGCCGAACGCTCTACATGCCGACCACCCATTGGTGCCGAACGACTTTGGACGACGAACGATAGGTGATGGCCGAACGAGATTTGTGCCGGACGAGGTGAGGTGTTGAGTGAGGGGTGCAGGCCGAACGAGACTGGAATGCCGAACAGTCCAGGAATGCCGAGTGAAGCACGAATGTCGAGCGCTCCAGAAGCCGAACGCTCTTTAATACCAGTTGACCCAGTCATGCCGAACGTACCTTGTGGTGCCGAACGTCCATGGATGCCGAACGTGCCTTGCACGCCGAACGTTCTTGGTGCCGAGTGCTCCTATATGCCGAGCATTCCATAATTGCCGAACGATATACAATATCAAACGATTCTCAATGCCGAGCGTCCTTCTAACGTCGAACGCTCTTGATTGCCAAAACATGTCGACTGCATCAAACCCATATATCCTCAGGCCCTTCTTGGTCAGAATCTTGTCTAATGCTAATGATAATTTCTTCAACTGTCGTCTTGTAACCGGACCAAGGTGCCGGTTAACACTTGCCCCCCAAAGTGTGTCGTGTGAAGCAACACGACATGCTTTGAATCAGCGAGTATTCCTTGTCTCTAGAAAGAAATCCATCGTGTTCCTTGAACAATCATTATCCTTTAATTTTATCCTCCCAAGGTGTCGTATCCTTCTTTGGTCGTCATGATGCTTGGTCGATTCCCAGTGTTATGAATCCAAGGTTGTAGTTCATCAATGGCCATCCGTGTCTGATTCTACAGAGCTAGTAAGCTTCGGCTATCTGATCCGGTCTTTTCTTAATAACCCTTAGTGATAATTCAATTTCTGTTGATTTCAAGAAGTCGGACTTGTTCGGATATACACATGCACGTTTGGGTACATGTTCTTTCCATTGGCTCTCGAATGCGTTTTATATGCTCATAAGTCGTCGCCAACTCCGTTCAGTTTAATTGCAATTCAGTTGCGATTCCTTGTTTGTATTTTCTATGAAATAAGGGTTGCAATCAGCCACTTGAGGAGTTTTCCAAACCCCTCTTCAGTAAAAACTCTATGATTTTGTTCACAGCTTCAACCTTTAGGATTGGTAAGAAGAGGACGTTAATGCCCCAAAGTGGGAAACGGCCGTGGACTAGCCATTTGAGTAATTTCCATCGGTGGGGTTCCTGGATTTTTGCAAACATCTTGCACTTTTCGCATTGTCTAGCATGATCGATCGTATCTAGATTGATAGTTGGTCAGTAATACCTGTAGCAAAGTATCTTCTTTATCATGGTTTTCCCCCTGATGCTATTACCGCATTCTTCTTCATAGAATTTGCTCAAGATATCATCATGGGCGATGCGCCGAAGCATGGGGTTGGATAAACTCCTTTTGACAAACGAGTTATTCTTAGATGATTTGGTATGAAGATTTGAGGAGGATCTGTCGTTTTCCATTCCTCCGTTCAGTAAGAATTCCTCATTGTAGATAGTCTTTGATGGGAGTCAACCATAACACCTTTTCATTTTGTTCGCTGAGGTGTGTAATGATGTAATACGTGAAGTCGGTTAGTGGCCCTTGGACTTGGTCGAGATAAGGAGCAAGACAATGCCCCCTAGCAAGATCAACTTCCTTAAATTTGTATACTACCAATCAAGAATCACAAAAGATATGTAAAGTTTTCACTTCAAATCCTCTAGCAAGTTTGAGGCTGGCAGCCAAGGCTTCATACTAAGCATCGTTGTTTGTTATAGGTAAATCGAGTTTCAGGACGTAGCAGATTGATCGTTCCTCAGGAGTTATTATCATGACTCCTATGCCATAACACTGATCATTGGATGCTCCATCCGCGTACATTTTCCATCTTATGGTTGGTTCTCTGCTACTCTTCGAGTAGTGTTCTGAGGTAGTGAATTTGGGTGTGAGGTCTGCTGATTTCCGTCCTTAGATAGCCCTTCGAGGGAAATAAGTGATATCGAATTAGCTTAGTTTGATATTTTATTTAAGTAGTCTTTCAGACGTCTCAGGTCATTGTATGCCCTGTCGTAACGGCTGGTAGGCATAGACGTTGATGGATTGAGCCTAAAAGTAAGAGTGGAGCTTTCATGGTGAAATCAATAGATATTATGCTAGCTTTTGTAGCTTCGGGTTGATATCCAATGCATGGCTCGCGATAGTTAATGAAATCACATATGCTTGTCAGAATGGGTCCAAGGGAACATATCATCATTTATTCGGAAAATCCAACTAATTCTTTTATCATCACTACACTGAGTTGTGATCCGATATTCAGCACCCGGAAATGGTCGCCATGGCTGAGTGTAATGTCGACCGTCACCTTAGCAGGTGCCATCCCAGATTCTTTGAGTATAGATGTAGTTATTTTGCATAACATTCAATGTGAAATATGGTTGGGACGACCAATAATGATGGTTGCTCTAATCGAACCCTAGAGTCTTGTCATGAGTTTTTAAGTCTAATAGCGAAGGACTCTGAATGCTCTAATAGATTATCAACAAATGGCCAAAGATCAGGCTTAAAAGCGCATTGAAGGAAATGTCGAGTGGGGGTCAGCCTCGAGTGGCGTGCAACTGTATAGCTGGATCTTGCTATGAGTTTGAATTTGCTTGTGTATTCGAGTAACGCACTTTCTATTCAATGCATTCATGATCCTTTACCCGTCCTTCGGGTTGGAGTGAAAGTCAATTGCTCATGAGCTAAGGTGTCAATTCAATGATTCAATCTCTAGGCATCCTTTCGGTCGTCTCCTTGAGCAACTGTAAGCACTGTATATAAGTTTTAATACTGAGCTATCGTAGCCAGTCTTTGGATGACCATGCGCCTTCTCCCAGTCTCGGGTTGATAAATGTACTGCATGGAGAATTTTTGACCAAGTATTCGTGGTTTACCCTCCTTTCCACACTCTGGAGGTCATAGTTTTTCAAGAATCATCTGAGTCACATTCGTATGTGCTTGGTACGGATTAGTATTGGCCCTCGATCTGAGGTATGATATAGTTGGTTGCTCGTAGCTTCGGATGCCGTTTCGATTGGTTCTGTATTGAGTCCTCCCTGTAGTCGTTACCTTAAGTTGTAAAGGATGCTAAGCTAGCGATGTAGCGAGTCTCATTTCTCTTCTTTCAATGACTTGTTCTTCTGCCCCCAGTCTTGGGTTAGCAGAGTTAGTTTGTGGATGGTCTAATTGCATCTGTAGCGAGTTTATACTCCTCCCGTCGACTTTAGGTCGGAGTTGGTGAATGAATGGTCGAATCACATTCTTCATTTGTCCATGGTCGCAGTCGCATTCTGGGGACTAGGGGCAGTTGAAGAGCCATTAGTCACACCTACTTGATGTTTATACCCTGTCCACACTCTGGGGACTGAATTTTAGCATAAAATGGTAGAACCACATTTTCTTCGATTAATTCCTCTGGCACTATTCAACGGCGAAAGTCGAAGTGTAGTCGGTCACATTGTGACAACTTTAATTTGATGTTTCTCCTACTGAATTGCAGGAAGGAGTTGATTGGCGGATGGTTGTGTCACATCCGTCTATGTTGCATGCACAACCCGCCAGATCATTGGTTAGAGTTAGCGGATGTACGGTTGTGTCATGTTCATTTGCGGTAGGATGGTAATCACATCCATTTAGAATAAGACGTTCAGCTGGGTTCGCTTTGCGTATCTACATCTCATTGTCGAATCAAGGAAGAAATTTTGGCTTGTTGGGTTGGAGTGCATCCCTATAAGATTATGCTATAGGTCCCGTGCTGGGAATAAGAGTTGATGCATGAATGGACATGTCGTGCCCGCTTAGTGCTAGATGGTCGGATCACATTCGATTTTTTTATGACAAGTGCGCCCCCATGTCTGGGAAAGAGTTGGAAAGCAGATAGTCAAACCACATCCCCTTTTTGTACTACAGAACTTGCTGAGGAACCAGAGTTGATAGAAGGGGAGTCGAATTGCATCCCTCTTGGTATTTACATTCCAGACCATGATTTAAGGACTGGAGTTGGTTGATGTGTGATCTGTCACACCCACTTGGCATTTGCGCTCCAGTCCACACTCTCAGGACTACAGTGAGTTGGTGTTTTACATTCCAATTCGTGCTCTGGGAGTCTGGAGTTTGTTGATGGGTGGTCGGTCACGCCCATTCTGGTGTTTATACTCCAGTTCGCGCTTTGGGGACTTAGAGTTATTTGCAGTCGATGATCTGATTCGCACTCTGGGAACCTAGAGTTGAGGTTTATACTCCAATTCGCACTCTGGGAACCTAGAGTTGAGGTTTATACTCTAATTCGCAATTTGGGAATTTGGAGTTAGCTGATAGATGGTCAGTCACATCTATTTAGGCTTTTTAGGAGTTCGTTCGCATTCTGGGAATGATGGATCTATCAGGATCGTGGATGGTCAGATCACATCCACCTCGAGTCAACAAGTGAGGTTGTTAGATGGACGGATCCATCCTCTTCGAAACTACATTTATAAGTTTGTACTCCAGCTCGCACTCTGGGAGACCAGAGTCAGTTGAAGGATTGTCGTGTATCAATCCTTTTTTGGATTCAGTGTGGTGACTTGTCCTCATGCTCAGGATTTAATTTGGCGAGTGATTGGTGGGATCTCGATTATTTTCCACTTATCTACCATCAATGAAGGACGAGATTTAGTTTATGGACGGTTGAATCGCATCGGTGTTCATTTGGATCCCACTTCTGCCAAGCCTGAGGAGTAAGATTAATGTTCTGTCAAGCTTTGAGCTCGAGCAGAGGATGGGATGGTCGAACTCTATTCTTAGCAGGTTAATAATCCTTCGGACGATTCCATGCCGAAGTTTGCGGAATAGAGAATGGTCGGAATCCACTCGTCTATTTATCGATATTTATACACCACTCTGCATTCTGGTGACCTAGTGTTATTCTCCCCCCGGTAGGCTCGCGCCCAATTTGTGTTCATGCTTCGGTCCACGCTCCGGGGACTTAGAGATTTGTCAAACTGTTTATGCTTTAGTCCACAGTTCGGGACACAGAGATTTTCGTCAATTCATTTACACTCCAGTGCACACTCCGGGAACTTAGAGTAATCTAGTCTGCTTTTGGGATTTAGAGATTCTTCTCAAGTCGTCTATAATCTAGTCCGTGCTCTGGGGACTAAGAGTACTGTAGTCCGCACTCTGGGGACGTAGAGGTCTTTTAAGCCGTTTATAATCTAGTCCGCACTCAGGGGACTTAGAGTACTTTAGTCCGCATTCTGGGGACGTAGAGGTTTTTTAGTCATTTATACTCTAGTCCACGCTCAGGGGACTTAGAGTACTTTAGTCCGTATTCTGGGGACGTAGAGGTTTTTGAGTCATTTATACTCTAGTCCGCTCTCAGGGGACTTAGAGTACTTTAGTCCGCATTCTGTCTCCCATTCGAGAGGTTGAGACCCCCCGGATGGCTGAGAGTTTGCCTGAACCTGGTAGATAATCCTTCTCTTTAAGATTCTGAAAATCATCTTTCTTTATGCAGGACTATTGAATTCTAATGCTATTTTCCACGATTTTGTGCAGCCCGTTCTGACCCCGAGTCCACTCCGAGGAGCGATGTCGCCGAGGAAGTGGGGGAGAAAACAAGTGAAGCCACTCATGCGGGGGAGGCTCCTGGTCCAGACGCTCAGGTGATCGGAGCGCTTGATGAAGACAAGTCCAAAACCTCCTCTCCTACCGACGGGGGTTATGAAGTAGAAATTACAGGCGCCTCTAATCACAGATCCGAATTGAGCATGAAGGAGCGGCTCGAGAAAGAGAAGGTCAGGGTCAAGGTCGAGCCCCGAGTTGTGGACTTAGACGATCCTTTGAACAAGCCGTTGAAGGTCATCCTTCCTGGCGGGTCCAAGCCTATGGAAGTTCCCCGTACTTCTTCAGTTGCTACCCCTCTATCAAAGAAGAGTACTAAGGGTAAATGCTATGGAGAGGAGCCGTCCGGAAAGGAGTTGAAGAAGTACAAGAAGTGATTACTATCCTCGTTCAACGAGAGTTAGTTTAAGTCATGTAATTATTTTCATCTATTTCCTTAGTCCTTGTAAATAGAATGTCGACTCCGAACTTTGGAGGGGTTGTAATAGGAACTCATTTCTCATTAAAGTTTAGTTTCTTTTTCCGTCTTACAAAAGACTCTTATTGTTCAGTTTTCTTTGTGATTGTGATGCCGATCCAAGCAGTTGTGAGTAACATAGACTTCTCAGTCCATCTTCATATAACTCGGAAACACTTCGGGAGTTGTTGAACTTCCATTCTGTGCTTCGAGCACTTAGAATACATTCTAGCCTGTATGTCAGGGATTTGACAAATTCAAGTCATCTGTGTCATAGTTCATATTCAGGGAACTAGGAGATCCGAATTGCTTATATTCGAGTCCGCATTCTGGGGACTTAGAGTACTCCAGTCCGCACTCTGAGGACTTGGAGGTTCAAGTCATTCATACTCTAGTCCGCGCTCTGGGGACTTAGAATACTCCAGTCCGCGCTCTGGGGACTTGGAGGTTTAAGTCATTTATACTCTAGTCCGCACTCTGGGGACTTGGAGATTTGAGTCATTTATACTCTAGTCCGCGCTCTGGGGACTTAGAGTACTCCAGTCCGCACTCTGGGGACTTGGAGGTTTAAGTCATTTATACTCCAGTCCGCGCTCTGGGGACTTAGAGTACTCCAGTCCACACTTTGGGGACTTGGAGGTTTAAGTCATTTATACTCTAGTCTGCACTCTGGGGACTTGGATATTTGAGTCGTTTATACTCTAGTCCGCGCTCTGGGGACTTAGAGTACTCCAGTCCGCACTCTAGGGACTTGGAGGTTTAAGTCATTTATATTCTCGTCCGCGCTCTGGGGACTTAGAGTACTCCAGTCCGCGCTCTGGGGACTTGGAGGTTTAAGTCGTTTATACTCTAGTCCACGCTCTGGGGACTTAGAGTACTCCAGTCCACGCTCTGGGCACTTGGAGGTTTAAGTCGTTTATACTCTAGCCCGCGCTCTGGGGACTTAGAGTACTCCAGTCCACGCTCTGGGGACTTGAAGGTTTAAGTCGTTTATACTCTAGTCCGCGCTCTGGGGACTTAGAGTACTCCAGTCCACACTCTGGGGACTTGGAGGTTTAAGTCATGTATACTCTTGTCCGCGCTCTGGGGACTTAGAGTACTCCAGTCCGCGCTCTGGGGACTTGGAGGTTTAAGTTGATAGTAGTTGTATTTCCACTCTTTAATTTGTATTCATCTACCGTATCGAGGCTAATGTTGTCGAATGAACAGTCGAACCACGTTTGCTCATGGAATGGGATCTTGCCCCCAGCTCAAGGGACGAAATTTTGAAAAATGGAAGATCGATTCTCGTCCTCTTGGTAATTATAGCTCTTCCAATCGAGTCAAGGAAGGAGGTATATGACAGATGGTTGGATCACATCCGTGTTGGGTTAGATAGCAGAATCTCTTACAATTTGCTCCGTATCTCCTTCTTTTGTTGAAGGCAGGATTTGGTGTGTAGATGATCAAATCACGTCCACTCTAGACAGATCTTGGGGTCACTGAGCTTCAGAAGAGGCCTCTGTATTTTGTCAAACTTTGTTCTATGACTTGATTTAAGTGGGCGATCAGGCCATACTAATTCCAAGCCTTGTTCAGGTCTCCGAGTCAAACATGGAGGTCAATGAATAGATGGTCAGTCATGTCGACTTTATATTTGGGCTCTAATCGTAATGAGCTTTTCAATCTCTAGTTCTTGGCCCTAAATTAAAGGAACATGATTGATGATGAGCGATTGAATTATTCTCATCTAGATGTACTCCACACGTCCGATCATGGTCTGCGTGGATTGGTTGGTGACCAAATCTGAGTATCCAATCTCCTGCATTGTTTTGAAAGTAGTTTAGTTAAAGTTAGTCGTAGTTCATAGAACAATTGAAATAGAAATGGAAATGATTCAAAGAAGATTATGATAAATCTCATTGATAGATGAAGTAGCATCGTGTGCTTGCTATTCGACTTTTGCCCTTGGCTCCTTTCAAAGGGATGTCGGCCGTCAGCAGTCCAATTGATAATCATAGCCCTTTATTAATAGGCATCGGATATTCGCTGCCCGCCATTCTGCAGGACATGTACATACTATTGAAGCTTTACTTTCTAGATCAGCTTTTTGATCACACCTCGGAGGTGTTTGTAATCGCCCGTGTTGGGATCAGTGAGCATTTGGGAATATACAACATTCCCCTGATTTTCTTTAGACTTTGGTGTACTCTCTCGAGGTTGGTTTCCAATATCACTCCGAGTCGTGAGTCTTCAAGTAGAGGTTGTCAATTGAATCTTTCAAAGAGCATATGAGCCAAATTTTTAGGTCTTGTTTCGTCTACTAGGATCTACATCCTTAGTCAACGGGTCTTCATTGTTATTTTCCTTAGTCTGTTCTGCTCCTCCACACTTTGATTTAGATTCATTATTGTCATAGAGACGATCCATGGTCGTTGGAGGCTCTCCAGCTAACCGGCTGCTAAAATATATACGGAGGTCGATTATCCTCAAGTGATCAATATAATATCCCTTTGAGAGTATCGTTCGAGTAGCAGTTGTTTGTCCGCTCCCTTGTTGTCGTTCAGAAGCTGTCGCTAGATCCTCTATGCCCCGGTCGATCAGGGGATGTAAGGGAAGTAGATAGAATGTTCCTTTATTAAGTTGAGTTTTGAATTCACTATAGGGGTCGTATAAGAGACCGATATAACTTAAGTTTGGAACGGTCTGGATGCCGCTCGGCATATACAGTACCGTTCAGCATTATAGAGGTGTTCGGCATAGAGGTATGTTCGGCCTGGAAGAGCGTTCGGCCTAGAGGTTTGGATCGGCCTGGAGGAGTGTTCGGCCTAGAGGTATGGTCGGCCTAGAGGAGTGTTCGGCCTAGGGGTATGTTCGGCCTGGACGAGCGTTCGGCCTAGAGGTTTGGATCGGCCTGGAGGAGTGTTCGGCCTAGAGGTATGGTTGGCCTGGAGGAGCGTTCGGCCTAGGGGTATGTTCAGCCTGGAAGAGCGTTCGGCCTAGAGGTATGGTCGGCCTGGACGAGCGTTCGGCCTAGAGGTGTGGATCGGCCTGGAGGAGCGTTCGGCCTAGAGGATCGGCCAGGAGTGTTCGGCCAAGATGGTTCGGCCACGAGTGTTCGGCCAAGATGGATCGGCCAGGAGTGTTGGGCCAAGTGTAACTCGGCACACAAATTTTCTGCAACGATCGGCATAGACTTTTTCTGGGGCGATCGGTTGAATTGCCTTTAGAGGAGGGTCGGACTTCATTCAACTTGAGTGCAAACTTTAACATTCAATCGCCAAATCTTGCGTACATCAGTGAATCCAATCTACGGCTATCAGCTTCCTTTAGATTTCTTTCAAATCTGAGTAGAATAGGAAGTTTTCTATTAGACAGCTGGATCTATCTCGCGAATATGGAAATCCAATAGTAGATGATGAGATCCAATCAAGCTGAGAATTCAATCCTCGATGAAGGCACCAAAATGTTAGCACCAAAATTGGTCACTAACACCCTTGAGTAGAGTTATGTAGAGAGATTAATGAAGAGAGTAAATGAGGACTGAAAAATAGTGTAATTCAATGAAAAAGAATAACAAAAACGAGAACACCAGATTTATAGTGGTTCGGCGTAACTGCCTACATCCACTTTGAGTTTAATCTTTATTGCTTTCTCAATTACTTGAATACAGATACAATCCGTAAATCGATCACTTGGATACAAGTTTGAATTAAAAAGAGGAGAGTATAAAAAATGGCAGAGTCTCCCCAGTATTCCCGAAAAAAAGGTCCCTTTTCAGTGTGCCCCTGCCCTTCTATTTATAGACGAAGATGGGTTGGACTTTCTTGGTGGGCCTGATGGCTGAATATCTCGGTCCAAATGGAATAAGCCCTGTGTGCTGACCCAAACATGTCGAACAGCCAAATGCCGAACCTCCATCTTTATGCCGAATGAAGTGAGGCCGAACGCTCTACATGCCGACCACCCATTGGTGCCGAACGACTCTGGACGACGAACGATAGGTGATGGCCGAACGAGATTTGTGCCGGACGAGGTGAGGTGTTGAGTGAGGGGTGCAGGCCTAACGAGGCTGGAATGCCGAACAGTCCAGGAATGCCGAGTGAAGCACGAATGTCGAGCGTTCCAGAAGCTGAACGCTCTTTAATACCAGTTGACCCAGTCATGCCGAACGTACCTTGTGGTGCTGAACGTCTATGGATGCCGAACGTGCCTTGCACGCCGAACGTTCTTGGTGCCGAGTGCTCCTATATGCCGAGCATTCCATAATTGCCGAAGGATATACAATATCGAACGATTCTCAATGCCGAGCGTCCTTCTAACGTCGAACGCTCTTGATTGCCAAAACATGACGACTGCATCAAACCCATATATACTCAGGCCCTTCTTGGTCAGAATCTTGTCTAATGCTAATGATAATTTCTTCAACTGTCGTCTTGTAACCGGACGAACTGATTTAGCGAAGTGAATTATGATGAAAAAGCTGACTTTGTTAAAAGATTTCCAACATAAAGAAAACTGATTCCTATGCTTGGAAGAGGCAGAGTTGGTGAAAGGAATAAGCGCTGCTAAACAAGCTTGACCAAATAGAGACACATAGAGTTATGTGGTCATCAAGTGGAATGGTGGAAGAAATAGCAACAATAATCTTGGAGATGGAAACAAACAAAAGGAAAACAATGCTGGGGCCAAGAGCAAGACGTAATAAATGTTTGCAGTTCTTCTAAGAAGGAGAATACACATAGCTGAATGACTCTATGGAAATCATATACCTTACAACTCAAGGCATAGTTAATTACAAGAAGCCTGCTTCGAAAGAGGCAATGGACAAAGAGAAGTGCTTTGGGAAGTATTATCGGTTCCAAGAGACCTACAAACACAATGCCAACATGTTCCAACATCTAAGCGACATGATTGGGGAGATGATTAGGAAGAAGCAGCCCTAGTAGCACGTGATAAACCCATAGGATAGCAGATATGGGAATGAGAAACCACCAAGGTAACCACCCTATGATAATGGAGAATGGGCCAACGGAGATTGTCCATGACCACCGAATCAAAACTTGGTGAACAATACTACAACTAGAGGTCCGCATCCCGTGGGAAAGTGCTGCAATGAGATGGAATGTTATAGGAGTTCCTTAAAGCATGAGGCATAGGAAATGTGTTATGCCATCAAGGATGGTACTCCCATGAAGAAAAATTAAAAAATTGATGACAACATCGTCTTATGAAACAGGGATATAGACGGGGTCGAGTCACCGTGTAACAACTAGGTTTTTAAGGGTAATTAATAATGATTATTTAATAAATTAAAATAGGTTTTTAATCAAGATGAATAATTTGAATTTATTTTGGAATACTGAAATTTAATAATATGGTAATTAGTGATGGAATTAAATAGTTTTGAGAATAATTGCTGATTTAAGAATTATGAAATGAATTAATTTGGAAATAAATAAAAGAAATATTATAATATTAGGTGAATATTCAAGTACTGTAAACATAAATTTTATTTGGAATTTTATTCTAATTTATTTTAAATGGAAAATAGTTTATAAAAGAACGAAAAATAAAAATTACACACACACACACACATACATGTACATCTTTTCCTAACCGAAGGCCTAAGCCCAAACTAACGTTCCTATATTCATTTTTGGACATTCTATTCTCTAGATAGTTCACCCTCTATATAAATAAAACCATTCACATCCATTTTCTTAGCTTAGAAAATCATATGTCCCATCCATACTCTATCACGTTATAATCATAATAAAATTATTATAGATATAATAGATTCTTTAAATATGTATATCTCGACATAGGTATACCCTTGCACATGGAAGCAACTCATAAATCATTAAGGCGTTGGGTTTTTAGAGCGTGCGTATAAGGAGGAAGAAGAGCATGAGCTTTAGGTAAGTGAATGCACTCACAAATACTATGTCTACCGCTATATTTCAGTACTTATTATGTTTGAATGACAGATTGATCGAATACTTTGTTCGTGCACTGAATTCATGGTGAAATGGCTGAGGAAGAGATCGCCTGAATCAGTGAGATTCAAGCACATACACACGCGACAGGTAGGTCAATCGATCGACCAGTTGGACGACCGATGACATATTCTAGTTAAAAATTAACATATTTATATAAATAAAAATAAAAATAAAAAATATAAGCAAAAATAAATAAACACACACACACACACACACACACACACACACACATATATATATCCGTGTGTGTGATTTGTGCATCGATCTGCACTAAGTGGTCCATCCCAAAAGCTCCAACTGATCGACAACTACATGTTGATTGGTGGTGCTACCGCTTAAACAAAAACGACTGTAGCTTGGTGGTAAGGCTTATGCATTTCATCCATCCCACCTAAGTTTGAGTCCTGCGTTGTCCTATTTTTGATAGTGTATATTTTAGTAGTAAATAAATTATATTTGCATAGAAAAAAATGTGAATAATTATATAATGTAAAATATATTTATGAGAGAATTTTATGTAAAAATTTTAATATTTAGATATATTAAAAATTATTAATTTATTGAAAGAAAATCCAATTTTGGATTTAAAATGATTATTTAATATTAATGCAAATCCTGGAAAATGAGAAATATTTTATGAATAATGATTTGATTGTTTTAAAGTTAACTTTTTAATTGATAAATTTACTTAAAAGTATATTACATTTATATATGTAAAAAGAAAATATATTTATTACTTTAAAGATTAATTAATAATTCAATTTAATTCTTCAATATTTATTATCCATTTCTAAAATTCTCATTTTTGTTATATCCAGATTATATGTTTTGAATGATTTACTAAATATTGGTTTTATTTTTCTTTACATACATACATACATACATACATACATACATACATACATACATACATACATACATACATACATACATACATATAATCCATTTTATATTACTTTTTTGATTTCTCCTTTTATATTGAATTGGATCCTATGAATGATTCACCATTGATATTGATTTAATTAGTGTTTTGATATGATACGGTGTTGACATCCTTATGTATGGATTTATGTATTTGTTATATTTTTTATGATAATTTTAATTCTACATAGCGAGGAAACTGAATAAGCGGAGTCATTATACTATTTGGGATAGGGTATTCAGTAATATTTCTTTGGTTATTCTTCGAACTCATTATATAGAATAACATGGTGGTTGGGTGTAGTTTATGAGAGATGAATAAATGATGATTATCATGCAGTAGTATAGGATGCCGTTGTGATATTTATTCGATTATTCATTATAAGTTGGTGACACTCACATGACAGGGATTTGTGGAGAGGCCACTGTTGTAAGTCATGTATATAGCCGTGTGTTGGCGATTGTCTCGAGCCATATGTCGACGAATGTATCGAACCATGTGTCCGTGATTATTTCAAGCCGTTTGTGGGTGAGTTGTATCAAGCCGTATGCCGAGAATGTATAGAGCCATGTGTCATCATTTACGAAGATATATGTGTCAGCTATTAAATATATATATATAATAGTCTATCTATCTTGTCCAGCTTCTTTATATTTCAAAAGTGAACCAGATTGGCTATTATCCACTCTAGCGGCCCGATCACGGTGGTCGCATCTAAGATATTTTACATCATTATATACACGCGTATGGCCATATGTCCGCCTATTGCCATGGGTTGGCATATGTGTGTTTGCCCATGTATCACCTAAACCAGTAGTCAGTTATGTAACGACCCGCTATTTTGGACCATTCAAATCGACAATAAAACCATACATATCCGACTTGAATAATTCAAAATACCGAATTGTAAATTAAAATTTGGCAAAACTTAAAATATACAGTAAATAAATCAATCACAGATCACAGAGTAATATAATGCAGCGGAATAGATAAAGAATAGTAGTTCATGAAGCTACTATATACATCAGAGTTAGAAAAATACAACCGAATAGTTCAAATGCAGTGAAGTCTCCATGCAACATATGACTTCTCTGAACCAATCAACTGGAAAGGCTGGAATCTGAATCGATAGTTGGATTTCTAAATGAAGCTCCGAACTCCAAAGGTGAGTCTCAAATGCTGTATCACTCAGTCTGACCCGAGCGTAAAGCAAAATACAAAACACTCGAGTCAGGATTAACATTCTTATATCAATAAATCCAACTCAAGTGAAATATCAACTGAAATACAAATAACTTAAAGGATGTTTGGGATAACCATCCTCTAAGGGTCCATGGAACTTTCTACAAGGTAGAAATATACACTATAACACCGTGGTCATTTCAGCTTAATTTATACTTCAAAACCAAATCTCATTTTCACTTCAAATATCTCTATATTTCCCAAAATAGTATTTATATATATATATTAAATAATTTATATAGTAAAGTATTTTCAGTTTCCACAACTTAACAAATCGTTCCAACATTAACCCGACCTTCCCATTCAAATTAAATTCAATCTCAATTTATCAATTTAAATTCAACTCAATTTCTAAACTAACCACTTGAATTTTATCGATCTCAAAATCGGATTTATAATCACAAATACCCTTTTATATTTCCATACATTTCAAAACTTTAAGTATTCAACGTTTCATCTAAATTTTCATTCAATTTAGTTTTCTAAATAATAAATTCAAATTTAGTTCAACCTAAATTTTCATTTTAATTAAATTTAGTTGCTAAATAAAAAATTCAACTACGTTGATTTCAAATACAGATCCGAATCTCAACATAAACCATTTAAATTACAATATAGTTCAAGGCTTTAATATTTAAATGTTCTATATACCAGTTTCATATAGATCTCGATTTAACCTCATTATTATTTAGTCTTGAAATACTCCCTTATTAGATTCAATATCATTTAAGTAACCTTAAATTACATTTTACTCAATATTTTCTTTAATTTATTTAAACGTGAAATATTCATTAAATCACTTAAATCAAAAATCCAGTTATAAAATCACACCCTTTAAATTTCCCATTCAAAAATTTCAAATCGATTTAATTAAATAAATCCTTATTTAAATACCATTTTTATAAACCCAAATTTATCTCCCAATCTTAATTATTCAATTTATTACAATATAATCTATTTGAAATATAGATTTACATAAATACTTAACCATATTATATGTATTAAATCAATCTAATGTAAATCAAATATTACTACTAAATCTATATAAACAATTTTCGTTTATATAATGTCTTAAGAATCAAATTTATTAAACCATATATTTCTTTCCAAAATTATAGAAATTATTTTCAAAATATTTATATGGACCAACGGTGTCTGTATATATTTCCTATCATATAGTCAAGTGCTACGGATATTTATCATTTCAATCCGTATGCTAAATATATACGGGTGGATATCATTTCAACCCGTAATCCCAAATTCAATTAAATGAAAATCGCTTGGGTTTATCATTTCAACCCATAACGATTTTCGCCTATTCTAAAGTCTGTTCGGGTATGTATCATTTCAACCCATAGTGATTTCTAAACTACAGGGAACTTGCAGAGTGATAACAGAAAATACAATAAAATAACAGGCATATATCATCAACAACAATATAATAAAACAACAGGATATGGTGTCATATCCCGCAGGTGAACAGTTACAGATAATAGCATATATAACAAATTTAAATAACTATAGCAACATATTTCAATTGTCGTTTCAATTGAAATCAAATTTAATGAATAAAAAATGTTAATTGTGAGTGATTGCTCACCTTTCGAGGCTAGAGAATATAGAATGAGACATGGATACGCACACTGATACAGACACTGAAATTAAATTTCAAATCCAAGCAAAGCAAAATCGACACGAAATTCAATGATCAAAGCTGATTGGTTCGAATTGATGAAACGGATCAGATCAGAACTGGAACGATGAAGATAAATGGTATAAGCGAACTTTTATAACCACCTATAACTATATATACAAATATGAAATTTATATTCTAAGTTCAAACATCACAAATTTAATTTACATGTTTTTCAAACATATAAATAAATAAATAAATCAAGCTTACATCTTTTTATCAACATACACTTAAAAAATATATATATATACTAACACCTTTATACCAAACTTATATAACTAGTATATATATATTCTCCAACAGATAAAATAAATGTTTAAATATGAATCCCTAAAAGAAAACTTTTTTTAATATATATATATATATATAACTATTTCTATATATATTAAATGTTATATATATAATTTAAATCCATCCATATTTTTACATTCAATAACATATTATATTCAACTTATATAAATTTCCAAATTATATATGTGTATTAAAATAATTTATAAAGTAGAGTATTTATAAAATCATTTTAAATCCAAAATAGTATAAATATAATACTGTACATAAACTATATCAACCAAAAAGAACAAAAGTTGATTATTGTTTCTAAAATATGGGATAAACACAGACTGCTCATGTATAAACTGAACTAACTCTTATATAACCAGAAACATATTATAGTTATAAATATGCATATATATATTCATACATGCTTAAAAAAATTTCAAAACGTCAACAAAACTAACTACTGACTCACAACATCCTATACAACCAGTTGTATAACAAATATATGATATATACTCATCTTAAAATAGTAAAATATAGAATGACAAAACAAAGCAGCCTGGATATAATATATATATATATATATATATGTAACGCACCAGATGTTCAAAATACAGCTATCTTAAACTAACTCGTATTAACATATATCATAAAATTTTATATAAACCTTATAGTATATAAATAACTTACTTTATATACTAAATAGAACCTATGCAAGCTAAAATATGTAAGCTAATATAGGCCGCGACCATTTTAAAATAAAAAATTAAAATACATTATATACTTAAACAACAATAAATTATGTACACAATACATATTAAAAATTAACTTAGTCTTACTATACCTATCATATAATAATAATATATATATAAAACAAAAACCAATTTATATAAACAGACATATTGAAGAATAACATATCAAACTTATGTAAACTTTATATATACATAAAATGTCATTTCTACTAACATATATACACTGTCAAACTCATATATTACTAACATTTACATTGGAAAACTGACATAAATCATTGATACCAAAAATCCTTTTTTTCCATAACATATTTTATAAACATAACATACCAAGCTGTTAACAAAACATATTTTGTATAAATATATACTCTGCCAAAATATATAATAAAACTATAAAAGCTATATATTTTATATGCAGAAACCATATAGCCTGCATATACCTAACACAAACAACTAATATATATAATAATTTGTACAACATAAACTTATCCAAATATGCAGAAATCATATATACATACCCAAAAATAAATATGTGTTATGAAAATCTATTTCAATCTTATAAATAAAAACTTAAAATAACCAAGCAGATTATATATATAAGCTCTAAAACCAACTCATCAGGATACTTGAAATCTTGTATAAAATAAAATATACATATAAATCTATGTTTTAACAAACCTTTCGTATGCTTGAATATATATAAAGCTGCAAGTATAAGAAATAGATATAATATATAAAGAAATACTTACATGTAAAGAATGAAAGAAAAGAGGAAACAGTTGTGGGTAATTGAGCATGTGGTGAACGCGTGGAGCAAAGAGGAATGAGGGGAAGAGTTTTTTTCCAAAGAATGAAAAGAAGAAGGAGAGATATGCTTATCATGGGCAATATATATATATGCGTTGTTCTTATATATTTTTTCATATAGTTAGTACAAGATACGCTAAATTTATAAAAAAAGTAACGTATCTAAATTTATACGTTACTTATTTATTCTCTACCTGTTTATTTATACGTTACTTATTTATTCTCTACCTGTTAATTTATACTATTTATTCTCTACCTATTAATTTATACGTTTTTATTCTCTACCTATTAATTTATACTATTTATTCTCTAACTATTAATTTATACGTTTTATTCTCTACCTATTAATTTATACGTTTTATTCTCTACCTATTAATTTATACTATTTATTCTCTACCTATTAATTTATACGTTTTATTCTCTACCTATTAATTTATACTATTTATTTTCTACCTATTAATTTATAAGTTTTTATTCTCTACCTATTAATTTATACTATTTATTCTCTAACTATTAATTTATACGTTTTATTCTCTACCTATTAATTTATACGTTTTATTCTCTACCTATTAATTTATACTATTTATTCTCTACCTATTAATTTATACGTTTTATTCTCTACCTATTAATTTATACGTTTTATTCTCTACCTATTAATTTATACTATTTATTCTCTACCTATTAATTTATACGTTTTATTCTCTACCTATTAATTTATACGTTTTATTTATTCTCTACCTATTAATTAATTAAAAATTATTAAAAAAATTGGGTCGTTACACTCTCCCTCACTCAAAACTTTTCGTCCCCGAAAAGGAAGGAGGTAGGAGAATTAAAACAACCAGAAAGAAAATAGATTGAAAGACAAGATAAACAATAAATTTTAAAATTATATAAATTTTACTCGAAATATTCATTTGAAAACTTCACTTGGAAATCTTAAGATACTTTCAATATTATAGATACATCAATAATCATTTTATTTAAACATGTTTTATTAAATTAATAACTTCAAAATATTTATAACACTAAAATTTTCTATTAAACAATGTAGTATACAGATAAGAAATATTTAAAAGATTATATTCAAAAAGGAAAGGAAGGTAGATTCTGGAAACGAAATATAGGTGAACAACTAAAGCTGAGAAGATAAGGTAGATTCAAAGAATAGAATCGGGCACGAATCGTAAATTTCAAACCATAAGAGTTTCAATTTCAAATATTAACACAAAATTTCTTTGTTGAAAAATACCTTTATAATAAAATACCTTTATATCAAAAAAATATTTCTTTCAGAAATATTTTTATAACTCGATGTTTCAACAAGTTTATCCTCGTTCTTGCAGACTCTGGCCATGCGTTGATCAGGCGCAAAGCTAGAATTCTTCAAGTACTTAGTAGACTTGTTTCAACACCCGGTGAAAATACTTGAAAAACCTTTAAAATAGATATGGAAAGTACAATCCAAACAAAACAACCAAAGCAAAACCTTTGTCCAATCATGGTTCGCAGATACACAATGGTTACGCCTGGATCCCCCAGAAAACAATCCGTATCCGTAAGCATTCTCAGCCCTACGACTTATGCCATGATGACTAGTAGAGTGTAGGATACACAATGGTTACGCCTGGGTCCCCCAGGGAACAATCCTACACCTAGGCTGTCTCAGCCAGGCAGTTTCGCTACTATACGCAACCTACACAGATTGCAGGATACACAATGGTTACGCCTGGATCCCCTAGGAAACAATCCGTACCCCTAGGCCAGACTCAGCCAGGCAATTGCGCTATGCAGTCGCGAGAGGAAAAAAACCATAGGTTACGCCACGGTGGGAACACTCGAGTATTACATCCGGAAAAACCAAAAATCAGAGAGAATAATATCGATAGAATGAATCCACGATGTGGCCACAAAGCGGATATCAATCAGAAGGCACTTTCCATATCTTTACTTCGACAATATATATCATATAGTACCTTTTCAAATCACTTTCAAATATCATACTTATATAAAGTCCATATATATAGGATTCCATTTTTCCCAAATCGAATACTTTCCAAATCAATAGTAGATCAAATCATACTTATATAGACTTCGATTATATAAAATCTCTTTCCAAATTGAGTATCTTTCAAATCAATAGATTTCAAATCAACTTCATACTTATACAATCCATTTTATATAAGTTCGACCACTCCCAAATCAAGTGCTTACTAATATAAGGTTCTCAAATTTCAAATCATTTCAATATCAATTCGGTTTCAAAATCATATATGATTTCACCAAATTTTCTTCCAAATTAAATATCTAAATTTCAAAGTTCCCAAAATAATAGGTTTAGAAAATTATCCCATTTTCCAAATTAAAATAATCCTAGTCAAACCAATTCATTTCCACACCATATAAGTACTGGTTTTTAATTCCAATTTAATTTCAAAACCAAATATTTTCCCAAAATCAGTTATACTCAAAATGGTTTCCAAATTTATAATTATCCCTTTTTTTTAAAACTTTTAAACTATCCATTTCTATGTGAAATATCCAATTTACCTTTCTGAAAACCCTTATTCAACTATTTTTTTTCAAAACATTTCAAAACTAAATTTATATTCTTTATCAAACTTTTATACTCTTCGAAATTTCTTAGCTTTGAAAATTTAATCTCGATTTGGAAGTGTTCGAACATTCAAAGTAGTTAGGAAATCAAACTTTCAATTCAAGAGTTGAAAATCAACAATAAATCAATAATTCAATTACTAAATCCGAAACTCGAGGACTGAACACCGGTCTCATTTTAAATTGTTTCAAATATATACTTATATCTTTCTAAGATATCAAATTATACTTCGGAATTTGAAATCAAAAACGGTTTTACAAAATCACTTGCATAGCGAAGCTATTAAAGTGGCCTCTCCCCTACTCTGAAACTCGAAAATCAATGTCTATGATGCGTGCAATCATCACCGAAATTATTTTCCAGCGACATAAGTGAGTTCTAGACTTCTATTTTCTTGAAAACTTCTTTGAAATTTCTTCAAAATTATTGGAATTCATTTGAACTCATTTGAAACATTTCTTATTCGGAAAAATACTTTTAAATCGTATTATTTTTATATATTTTCCAAAATCTTAAAAGCAATTTCAAAATACCGGAATTCAATTATCGAATTTCAAATTTAACTCTACAGTTATAAATCATTTTTATATAAATCAATTTATTATAATTTTTCAAAATTTCAAATCCTTTCAAAACCTTTTTATATAGAATAACATTTCTTATTTGCTTTATATATATAGGTATATAATCCTTATCGAAAACATTTTCACTTATATATATATATATATATATATATATAAAAAAAAATCACAGTTATCAAAATAAAATTTCGGTATAAACAATTTCAAAAATACAAACAAAACCCGATTTTCAAAGGATGATTCAAGAATGGATTTCAAAAAAAAAAAGATTGCGATTTAATTTAGAGGAACTCCAATCAATAGAATCTTGATTCGAAGATAGACTCGATCGAAGATGAGATAATTAAATTACAAAATAGAAGGTGGATATACTTCTATAAATCGCGGGAGACCATTACCGGTCAACCGTGATTCCAAAATTAGATCAGTGTAGAATTCTGAGGCAATTCGACATTCGATTGCCAAAGATATAGAATTCGGCATAACAAGATATAGCAGCATCGTAAACCGAGGACACAGAAATCTTCGGTGAGTCAATGCCAACTGAAAAGGAGTTTTCACCCCCTTTACAAATCATTCAATGGAGTTATGGGATACTCCGGAATCAAACGAATATAAATAGGGAGAGACATAATGAATTTCGAAACCGAGGGACATTCCAAAATGCAAAGGAAATCGAGTCAAAGGAAGAGATTCAACTCGAGCGAAAGTGATTCTGTAAATAAATTTACCATATATGCTAAGTTTTGCCTAGAGCCAAAGCTCTGATATCAACAGTAACGACCCGCTATTTTGGACCATTCAAATCGACAATAAAACCGTACATATCCGACTTGAATAATTCAAAATACCGAATTGTTAATTAAAATTTGGAAAAACTTAAAATATACAGTAAATAAATCAATCACAGATCACAAAGTAATATAATACAGCGGAACAGATAAAGAATAGTAGTTCATGAAGCTACTATATACATCAGAGTTAGAAAAATACAACCGAATAATTCAAATGCAGTGAAGTCTCCAATGCAACATATGACTTCTCTGAACGAATCAACTGGAAAGGCTGGAATCAGAATCGATAGTTGAATTTCTAAATGAAGCTCCGAACTCCAAAGGTGAGTCTCAAATGCTGTATCACTCAGTCTGACCCGAGCGTAAAGCAAAATACAAAACACTCGAGTCAGGATTAACATTCTTATATCAATAAATCCAACTCAAGTGAAATATCAACTGAAATACAAATAACTTAAAGGATGTTTGGGATAACCATCCTCTAAGGGTCCATGGAACTTTCTACAGGCTAGAAATATACACTATAACACCGTGGTCATTTCAGCTTAATTTATACTTCAAAACCAAATTTCATTTTCACTTCAAATATCTCTATATTTCCCAAAATAGTATTTATATATATATATATTAAATAATTTATATAGTAAAGTATTTTCAATTTCCTCAACTTAACAAATCGTTCCAACATCAACCCGACCTTCCCATTCAAATTAAATTCAATCTCAATTTATCAATTGAAATTCAACTCAATTTCTAAAATAACCACTTAAATTTTATCGATCTCAAAATCGGATTTATAATCAAAAATACCCCTTTATATTTCCATATATTTCAAAACTTTAAGTATTCAACGTTTCATCTAAATTTTCATTCAATTTAGTTTTCTAAACAATAAATTCAAATTTACCTAAATTTTCATTTTAATTCAATTTAGTTGCTAAATAACAAATTCAACTACATTGATTTCAAATACAGATCCGAATCTCAACATAAACTCTTTAAATTCCAATATAGTTCAAGGCTTTAATATTTAAATGTTCTATATACCAGTTTCATATAGATGTCGATTTAACCTCATTATTATTTAGTCTTGAAATACTCCCTTATTAGATTCAATATCATTTAAGTAACCTTAAATTACATTTTACTCAATATATTTTTTAATTTATTTAAACGTGAAATATTCATTAAATCACTTAAATCAAAAATCCAGTTATAAAATCATACCCTTTAAATTTCCCATTCAAAAATTTCAAATCGATTTAATTAAATAAATACTTATTTAAATACCATTTTTATAAACCCAAATTTATCTCCCAATCTTAATTATTCAATTTATTACAAGAGAATCTATTTGAAATATAGATTTACATAAATACTTAACCATATTATATGTATTAAATCAATCTAATGTAAATCAAATATTACTACTAAATCTATATATACAATATTCATTTATATAATATCTTAAGAATCAAATTTATTAAACCATATATTTCTTTCCAAAATTATAGAAATTATTTTCAAAATATTTATATGGACCAACAGTGTCTGTATATATTTCCTATCATATAGTCAAGTGCTACAGATATTTATCACTTCAATTCGTATACTAAATATATACGGGTGGATATCATTTCAACCCGTAATCCCAAATTCAATTAAATGAAAATCGCTTGGGTTTATCATTTCAACCCATAACAATTTTCTCCTATTCTAAAGGCTGTTCGGGTATGTATCATTTCAACCCATTGTGATTTCTAAACCACAGGAAACTTGCAGAGTGATAACAGAAAATACAATAAAATAACAGGCATATATCATCAATAACAATATAATATAAACAACAGGATATGGTGTCATATCCCGCAGGTGAATAGTTACAGATAATAGCATATATAACAAATTTAAATAACTATAGCAGCATATTTCAATTGTCGTTTCAATTGAAATCAAATTTAATGAATAAAAAATGTTAATCGTGAGTGATTGCTCACCTTTCGAGGCTAGAGAATATAGAAGGAGACAAGGATACGCACACTGATACAGACACTGAAATTAAATTTCAAATCCAAGCAAAGCAAAATCGTCATGATTTCAACGATCAAAGCTGATTGGCTCGAATTGATGAAACAGATCAGAACTGGAACGATGAAGATAAATGGTATAAGCGAACTTTTATAACCACCTATAACTATATATACACATATGAAATTTATATTCTAAGTTCAAACATCACAAATTTAATTTACATGTTTTTCAAACATATAAATAAATAAATAAATCAAGCTTACATTTTTTTTATCAACATACACTTAATATATATATATATATATATATATACACTAACACCTTTATACCAATCTTATATAACTAGAAACAAATAGATAAAATAAATGTTTAAATATGAATACCTAAAAGAAAACTTTTTTTAATATATATAACACTATTTCTATATATATTAAATGTTATATATATATAATTTAAATCCATCCATATTTTTACATTCAATGACATATTATATTCAACCTATATAAATTTCCAAATTATATATGTGTATTAAAATAATTTATAAAGTAGAGTATTTATAGAATCATCTTAAATCCAAAATAGTATAAATATAATACTGTACATAACCTTTATCAACCAAAAAGAATAAAAGTTGACTATTGTTTCTAAAATATGGGCATAAACACAGACTGCTCATGTATAAACTGAACTAACTCTTATATAACCAGAAACAAATTATAGTTATAAATATACATATGTATTCATACGTGCTTAAAAAAGTTCCAAAACGTCAATAAAACTAACTACTGACTCACAACATCCTACACAACCAGTTGTATAACAAATATATGATATATACTCATCTTAAAATAGTAAAATATAAAATGACAAAACAAAGTAGCCTGGATATAATATATATCTGTGACGCACCAGATGTTCAAAATACAGCTATCTTAAACTCATATAATATAAACTTTACATGTATAATAACTCGTATTAACATATATCATAAAATTTTATATAAACCTTATAGTATATAAATAACTTACTTTATATACTAAATAGAACCTATGCAAGTTAAAATATGTAAGCTAATATAGGCTGCGGCCATTTTAAAAAAAAAAAAATCAAAATACATTATATACTTAAACAACAATAAATTATGTACACAGTACATATTAAAAATTAACTTAGTCTTACTATACATATCATATAATAAAAAAATATATATATATTTATAAAACAAAAACCGATTTATATAAACAGACATATTGAAGAATAACATATCAAACTTATGTAAACTTTATATATACACAAAATGTCATTTCTACTAACATATAAACACTGTCAAACTCATATATTACTAACATTTACATTGGAAAACTGACATAAATCATTTATACCAAAAATCCTTTTTTCCATAACATATTTTATAAACATAACATACCAAGCAGTTAACAAAACATATTTTGTATAAATATATACTCTGCCAAAATATATAATAATACTATAAAAGCTATATATTTTATATGCAGAAACCATATAACATGCATATACCTAACACAAACAACTAATATATATAATAATTTGTACAACATAAACTTATCCAAATATGCATAAATCATATATACATACCGAAAAATAAATATGTGTTATGAAAATCTATTTTAATCTTATAAATAAAAACTTAAAATAACCAAGCAGATTAGATATATATATATATATATATATATATATATATATATATACGCTCTAAAACCAACTCACCAGGATACTTGACATCTTGTATAAAATAAAATATACATATAAATCTATGTTTTAACAAACCTTTCCTATGCTTGAATATATATAAACCTGCAAGTATAAGAAATAGATATAATATATCAAGAAATACTTACATATAAAGAATGGAAGAAGAGAGGAAACGGTGGTGGGTAATCGAGCATGTGGTGAACGCGTGGAGCAAAGAGGAATGAGGGGAAGAGTTTTTTTCCAGAGAATGAAAAGAAGAAGGAGAGATATGCTTATCATGGGCAATATATATATATATGCATTGTTCTTATATATATTTTCATATAGTTAGTACAAGATACGCTAAATTTATAAAAAAAAGTAACGTATCTAAATTTATATGTTACTTATTTATTCTCTACCTATTTATTTATACGTTACTTATTTATTCTCTACCTATTAATTTATACTGTTTATTCTCTACCTATTAATTTATATGTTTTTATTCTCTACCTATTAATTTATACTATTTATTCTCTAACTATTAATTTATACGTTTTATTCTCTACCTATTAATTTATACGTTTTATTCTCTACCTATTAATTTATACTATTTATTCTCTACCTATTAATTTATACATTTTATTCTCTACCTATTAATTTATACGTTTTATTCTCTACCTATTAATTTATACTATTTATTCTCTATCTATTAATTTATACGTTTTTATTCTCTACCTATTAATTTATATTATTTATTCTCTAACTATTAATTTATACGTTTTGTTCTCTACCTATTAATTTATACGTTTTATTCTCTACCTATTAATTTATACTATTTATTCTCTACCTATTAATTTATATGTTTTATTCTCTACCTATTAATTTATACTATTTATTCTCTACCTATTAATTTATACGTTTTATTCTCAACCTTTTAATTTATACGTTTTATTCTCTACCTATTAATTTATACTATTTATTCTCTACCTATTAATTTATACGTTTTATTCTCTACCTATTAATTTATACGATTTATTCTCTACCTATTTTTTTATACGTTTTATTCTCTACCTACTAATTTATACTATTTATTCTCTACCTATTAATTTATACGTTTTATTTATTCTCTACCTATTAATTTATTGAAAATTATTAAAAAATAATTGGGTCGTTACAAGTTACCTATTGGGGCATATGCTAGATCATGACCATGTAAAGCCCTCGCATAGACCAGCACAAAGGTGGATCTTATCACGATGCCGAGGGGGAAGGTAAACAATGACTATAGGAGCAATGTCAGAGAGACATAAGTGAGGTCCTAGAGCAGGCTGATGTATTGCCGTCTCCTGTTTGCTTCCGCTATGTGTGGTAACTAGGCATATTCTATTCATATTCTTATAAGATATAACTCTAATTAGGACTTTGTGTCTTACAAACAGTCAATTACCCATCATGATACATTCTGTATGATTCTATATAAGGAGATGGGATTATACTTGTGATAATGCCAAAAACATTATGGATTCTCATATCTTTTATAATATATGATTTCTTTGCTAGGCGGCCTATATTTCTATATTTAAATTGATGCTGATATTTTATTATTGAGATTGAGAGCTATACTTAAGCAATGTTATATGCTAGCCTAACGACACTTATCTCTTATTTGATGATTTCTAGTTTTGATGATGATATCTAGATATAGGTGATTTAACAAATTGATGTTGATTTGTGATTTGTTATGTTTCCTTATGGGGGATGACATCTTTATACATGATATAGTGATATTTGTGTTATGTTATTTCAATGATTATGTTTGATATTACAATTATATACCATGCCTACATTACTATATACACACATACATATATTGACACTATGATCGTTGACTTGTGTTACCATGCTAGCATTATCATATTATTATTCCTAGAATATACTTTATCATCTATATTTATTTACCCATAATCTAGACATAGTCCAACCCATTTGTTATTCACATTATACTTGGGTCAGTTTGAGGCTTTTTTTAGATACAAGGATGGTGAGACCAACTTATGTTTACTAGGCATAGTGGGAGCTGGTTACATAGTTTAGTTACATGTCATTATTTACGACATACTTCATGTATGTATATTCTTAAATTGTATTTTAGACCTGCATTGTATATTATATATTATATTTTTTCACTACGGTTCTGACTCTGTATTCTCTATTATTCTATATATTATGTATTGTTCTATCCTAGAAATATACATGTTTATTGCTTTGTGCCGATACAATATATGTAGAGGTAAGTTATTTATTCGATGTTTTAATGCGTATCGGCGTTAGCCCAAGAGAATATTCATATGTGTACCCAATATCACCTCATTTTCCATATTATTAGATGGTATCACTAAGTAATACTCTTGGATAGTATGAGTACAGATGTGGGTTGTTTATACACTGACACTTGGTCCAATGGTGATAACGGCTATGATAGCCAGATAATGTTTGTTGATGTCGATAGACAACAGAATCCCAATTAGTGTCCTTTTCTAGTAGACTATCGATAAGATGCAACACAACGACAAGGATCTATAGCCATGTAAATACTGCATTAAAGTATTTATCAAAGAGGCTAAGGATGTGATCGTAAGGATGTGCGGTTACAGAACTTTATTGTAGAGAATCGATTCTTTGCCTTTAACATATCGTTGGGCCAAACAGCCCTTGCAAATTTTAGGATTGCACTCGCTCTATGGTGTTTGATGATTAAATTTTCCATGAATAATGGAGTAGGGGAAATCCAAGGAGGCTAAAGCATAGGTCGACAATGCTACGTTAGAGAGTTGCAAGAGACATGATGTGACAAAAGTGGGAAGAGCGCATGTACGACTCTATAGCATCAAATCTCAACGGGCAAAATTATTGCGACCGGATGAATAATTATGTCCATCTTGGTTCGGTAGATATTGAAAGATATCGGACATGCTCAGAGTATTCTGAATTGAATAAAGTGAACCCAAAGGACTGCGTGAAATGACCAACACAAGGATGTAACTCCAGATTGGATTTCTTTTGTAACTAGGAATCTTATTCACAAGTATTTGATGTAATAAGATGGTAATCGTCATTCATTTCTTAAACAAATTAGCTTTTTGAGCTAATGGAACTATACTATTAAAGTCTAAATCTGTGGTCTAAATGTAGTTGCACGATCAGAAATTCTGTGTTTTTAAAGTTGGGTGTTTAGGTACATAGGGGTAGGTGCTAATGGATTCCTTTGATCCATGATCAGACAGTTGGAGTATAATCAGATATGGAATGACCAGGTAATTCACCCTTACACATCTTATTTTTAGCCAACGCTTGGAGATAACAGAGATCGAGGATGGATGCTTGGAAATATGTTGTTATTTTTTATAGGTGATTGACAATGAAGATGCAATGTGGGTAAAAATAGAAGCACTTTAGGAAATCATCAGATTCGAAGATGAAATATCCTTAACAAATGAACTGAAGGCACTTTTTATTTTGATAGGAGTCAGACCACTTGCTTCTCTAGAAAAGACATCTAATCTAATATAAGTAACAGAAAAACTAGAGTTACTAAAATTGGTAATTGAAGTTAAATAGATGTAATACTAGGCAAGTGTTTTTTAGCTTATATAATGTTAATGTTGAACTTTGGTGTTATTGTTATCTGGATTATTGTATGGTTTAGTAAAAGTTTTGGAAATTTTCAAGAATAGGTTATTCTATTTGTTGTTATTTTGATGTGAATTGTGCTCTGTAAACCTAACTTTCTAAGTATGTATAGAGCCATTATACGCTCAACTTATTTGGATAATAATTTTTCATAACTGGTAATGGTTAAGTAAGGAACTCAAGCATGTGGTGAAATAAGCACGCAGACAATACAACATATGTGAAAATAAGAAACAATAAATCTTACACAAGTAATACCTGAGCCTCTACATGTTAGAATGAGCAACACATGAGATCACTCACTCTTGTACAATTACAAGGAGTAATTTAAATATTTCAACTTAAGCCAATCATTTTTTATTTTATCAAATTTTTCTTAAGTTAGTTTAATGAGCACTCTTGCTTGCCACACACTGGTCTACCAAAATTTTCATTAAATCCTTTAAATTTAATTTTGCATTTTTATATTATCTACTCTATCTTAATGTCTCTGTGTGTATACAAGTCAATTTATTAAATATTGATTTAAAACCTAACCAATACTTACTTGGAGTCATTACCCCTGAAATACTCAATGTAATAACTCATATCTTTGTGCATATGCACTTAAATAGTTCATTGAAATACTAAAAATAATAATTTAATCGATGAATCAAAAAATCAACTTTTGCAAACAATAGTTTTAGAGTTTGAGACTGCTTCCATATAGTTTTACGAAGTACTTATCATTTACATATATAGTTTTTTTAGCTTTCCCTACATTATTTGTTGGATTTCATGAACAATAATGGATTTGCATATACTATTGACTAATGTTTTTGTTTTTGCTGATTTGTAACTTTCCCTATATTGTTTGTTGGATTTCATGAATCATGATGGATTTGAAATAGATAATCAACATTTTTCATAATTTATTATTTCCTCATTTACATCATTACCCAATTATCTAGTCCATCTAATTAACACATATAGAGTCTACAAGAAGAAGAAAGTGGAGATATTATGAAATTTTACCATAATTATTGAATATAAAAGTCACGGTAATCGTAATAAGCATAGATATTGAGTTTAATAACCAGATAATGATGGGTCAGAATAGACATCGTAATGTGCGGTATTTTATTAATGACACGTGTATATATGAGAAAGTAATATTTCATCATACATAAGTCATACTTGAGGCTCAACATGTTAGAAAAAGCAATGTAGGAAATCTCTTACACTTCTATAGTCAAAAGGAGTAATTTGAATATTTTAGTTTAAATCAGTTAGTTTTTTATTCTATCAAAATTCCATTGAGCTAGTTTAATGAGAATTCTTGCTTACCATACACCGGTCTTTATCGAACTTTTAAATAGATCCTTGTAACATCACCGTACTTTGAGGCCCAAAACAAGCAGCTATGTATGCTGCAGTCATCTATAGTTATTAATTCTTGGCGACCAAATATGGCGATATTAGATCCATTGATATAGAAATACAAGAATATGGAAAAATATTAAAAAACTAACAAATTCCACATTCCATTTCAAAATATTCCAAATTGATTACATAATCCTAGTTTATAGACCACGTTCAGATAACATATAATTATTATAAAATATGCCGAGAGCGACATATGAAGATGCCTCCTTGGATGATCAGAGTATATAACAAGGCATAAAACTATTCACCTTAACAATCAAAACACAGCGGAAATAAAAGAAATCTAGTAACAAGCTTTCCGCCTGCACATCCTTGGAAGCTTTATTCGTCTAAAAGAACACCTGAAAACCTTAACTCTGAATGTACTTAAAATCAATTAAGTACCCGAGAGTTTAGATATGTAGTTAGATCATGCCGCTTAGCGGAACGAATTTTTCCCTCACTATTACCCTAAAACATTTATAAAACCATACCGTGCTACTGCATTCACAATGTTTAAAACATAGTATTTCAAAAACTTTATGATGACATGCAAAACAAGTAAAATCAAATCTGGATTACCTATCCCTATACATTTTGACATTTGTCTCAATTATAGTTTCTAGGATTACTACTAACCTATTAAATGTTTATGGGCTATCAATCCAATATCATAGTTTTCATGGGATCACTAAGAACCTATTTGTAACTCCAATATCTTTTCTCTTATCCTAGTTTTCATGGGCTAAATAGGAACCTATTGACTAACTGTCAATATCTTAATCCAGATATTGTTTTCATGGGTTAATTACAAACCTACTGTCCCCTACCAGTATCAAATCATAGTTTCATGGGATGACTTTGAACTTATTGGGCCCTACCAATATCATTAGTTATATATAGTTTTCATAGGCTTACTGTAAACCTATTGGCCCTTGCCCTTGCCAATGTCTTTAGTTTTAAGGTTTTAACATCCTTTAATTTATGTTCACTACTGGATCAACCTATCTAGTTATTATGCCCTTCCCCAACATACATTTATGGGTTAATGACAATATGAATAGTATTCCCAAAATATTTATTTTTATGCCATAGTTTTTCCTTTGAAAATGAGAGTGTGTTATTAGTTTTGAAACTTTAGAAACATCACTTTTGAAACCACTGGATGACCTCCTTCGAAAATAGAAAAGCTCCTTTCAAAACTCTAAGTATATACCTTTCAAAACCAATGATACATATCGATGGTATAAAGAAAACACCCTTTCAAATGTAGCTTGAAACAAATAAAGTACCCTTTCGCAAGCATTGGGTTTACTCTTTAAAAACATCATTTGCGTCAAAATGGTTATATACAAAAGTATCCCTTACGAAACCAACAAAAATTTATTTGGGAAAAAGTTGATGGTGTCACAACCATCTAGTGGAAAGCAAAGTTCTTTTAAAATTAAAGCTTTGAAGGATAGATTTGAAACCCCCTTTCGACTCCATTACCTTCGAAACCTTCACCCCCTTTTCGAAAGCATTAGAAAGCATCTTAACTTAGGTAAAAGAAAAAATGACATTTCAAAGGCTATTGATGACTTCAATACCTAAGAAGGAAAATAGCGGCCACATTTCGACTAGATTGGAACCGACCCTTTTGAAAGCTCTTATTTAAACAAAAAGGTGCCCCTTTGAAAGCTAATAATTTAACATAATGTGAATCTTTTTTGAAAGCTATTTATAAAACCCTTTCAAAAGCATATGTTTTGACTATGTCGAAGACTTTAACTAAAACAAGGCCAGACTTTTTTTTGAAGTCAAGGCAGGGTTTCAATCCCATCAGAAGCTTACCTTTCGACACCAAGGCTTTCACCTTCCTTCCAACCCACCAAGTACCATCTAGGTGATACCTTGTGTATTGGTTTCAACTATTTGGGTTTCGACTAGGTAGGTTTCGACTAGGATGAACGAAATCATTGGAGCCGAAAAGGGATACTAATTGAGGAGGAACACTTTTTTTTGAATTAATCGCTGAAATGTTGCCACTTTTAATAATAACTTTATGACTTCTTTCTTGTTTGTAAACCATTGTTGGGTTGCCATAAAACTTTTCAAATACTTTCATATAAGACTGCCACACTTATATCAGATTTAAACCATAAAAATGTAATGTTTAAGCCCTTCCATTTACCAAAACCAATTATTTCAGTGAAGTAATTCTTTTACAGTAATTAACTTTCCCTAGTAAATCAATTAGGGAAATCCCCTAAAATTGTAGAAATTCGATTTCATCATGTAATCAAACATGTTAAAAATGTAGACCCAAATTTCTTCTAGAAATATTCAAAATAAATTTTAAACGTAATCACATCGTATTTATCATCAAAAATTCATAATAAAATTTTCATAACTAGGAAAATTTTGGAAATTAGAACCCATCTCCAAAATTATGTTTTATTTAACATAAAAATTATAAATCATAGATTATCGGTCTTACATCAAAATCATGCAAATTCATATGTGTATGAATTAAAATAAATCAACGTAATATAGCTCAAGCATATCATCAACCATATTATCATAAAAACAAACCTAATCATAAATATGAATCCATATAATTATAGAATAAAAATAGTGAAGGTATGAGATTATTATTCACCCTCGATTTGATAAGCAATATGAGATTTGTTGTTGATTAATCCTTTCTAGCTTTGATCCTTAGCCTTAGATTGAAATTTCTCGTTTTTTCGCCTTGTTAATGGCCGGATCTATTTAGTTTTGATTTACATTTGTGAATAATGAAAAATGGAATGTGAATGGGCAAGAATATGATTGTATAGCCATGTGTAATTGAATGGATAATTACCACTATGCCCACGTGTAAATTAATTTCTTATAAACTAATTTAAAGCCAATTAAAATTTTATTGTAAACTACGACCCATTATATAATTTGTTCAAATCTAAATCTCCTTATTATCATTATTCTATTTAATTTATATAATTAAATTTCTTGAATAATGTTACCAAAAATTATGGATCTTACAGACTCCCCTACTTAAAGAATTTCATCCTTGAAATTCAGTAAGGAGTAAATACTAAACATAACAATCGTCTGTAATAATTCCTAACAACCATACTAGTCTAACGGCCTGGCAACTATCTATTTAAATCTAATATAGACATATCCTCCGGGATAAGTATATCTAATTGAAAATGCTGGGGGCGGTGTACGTGCTAGTATAGTACACACGGATCGTGTAATATGGATTACAATACAAATGCAGAAATAGATGATAATAGCATTGTAAATAGAAAATAGAAAAATCACACCAGAGATTTTTATACTGGTTCGGAGCACCGTCCTACGTCCAGTCCCAGACTTCTATCTGGATTTTCACTATTAACTACCTCGCTTCACCCGGAGGAACAGGTTTACAATACCCGAACAGCCGAACGGGATTTCACGCCTCTAATATACTGAGGACTTCAACACTTGCCTCTTACAACACTGAGGACTTCAACACTTGCCTCTTACAACACCGAGGACTTCAACAAAAACAATTACAATTGTTGTTGACAACTTGTGCTCTTGTAAACACGGATTTGTCACTTGTAGTACACTCTTCCTATAATCTTATCCTCAAATTGTAAATGATGTTTGTGAAGATTATGGAATTTATATTGCTTATTGAATCAAAATATATGAGATAGTGTCAATGATTCAATAAGGAATGAAAGTAGTTTAGAGCTTTTTGAATGCAAGTGAATTCAGAGAATAGATAGAAAGCATATATAATTTTAATAAAACTTGTTGTTTTAATCAATGATATTGATGTGTATTTATAGAGAGAAAATAGTTATAACCCTTGGTGAAAAGTTGCAGTCAAAAGTTATGATTATTGATGAAGAAGAAGAGACGCAACTATTGAAGAAGGATGTGTCTTTTGGAAGAAGTTGCTCTCTGTTTAAAAACGGTCGACAGGTCAAAAACTAACCGGTAGACAGGTTTTTAAAAATATAGTCGTTATGTGCATGTGTGCACGTTTATTGTGCACATCCAACAGGAACGGTCGACCGCCTATATTTGGACCGGTCGACCGGTCTCTGTTAAATTGCACAATAAAGTGCACAACCTATATAAATGTGTATATATATATATATTATATTTTGTGCATGATTATTTGAGGATAGATTTTGACAATTTTATTACTATTATAACATCAAATAATCAACCTATAATCTAGAGTACCATATGTAGGTCTTGATTTGTCGATCGCTTTAATATTGTTGTCAGCAATCAAAATCTTCATAGAAGCTGTGACTCAACATTCTCCCCCTTTTTGATTGATGACAATATAAAAACTCAAGTATAGAATCTCCCCCTGAATATGTGATTTCCTGCAGACAATTATTAGCTCCTTTCATCCTGCAAACAATTATTAGCACCTTTCTCCCCCTTTGTCATCGACAAAAAGGAGTAAACAATAGAAAATATAAACCAAAGAGAACAATGCATACATTCAAACACAGGATGTTTTGATGAAGTACAATGCAAGTCATAGTCTACTACGAATAAAAAGATGGACACTATTTAGTACAAGTGCCATAGATGTTTTTAAAGAAATTAAAAAAAACAAACTAACTTCATTCCGACTGAATCTCTTCCTCATCATCATCATCATCATCGTCGTCGTTATCGTCATCGTCATCATCATCGTCATTTTCCCCACGTCCTTGTCCGCTTGTACCACCGGATTCCTCGGATGTCGACCAAGTAAAAGTTGGAGGAGCCGGACGTTTTCCGGGGTCTTGATGTGGGGTCGAGACGGATGTGCTACATGATATAGCATCCCATATAGCGCCGAAGAATGACTTTACCTTATTGAATCGTCTATCAATTTTCGAATCCATTCGTTTTAGTCTTGATTCAAGTAAAAATTGATTCCGAGCGATGGTTTCAAGAGATTCTCTTGTAGATGATTTAGATTTCAATAATCTAACATCTTCAGAACGACGACGAGATGGTGGAGCTTGTTGTTCTTGAGTATCGCGTTGTTGCCATTGTTCGAAAGGCATAATATGAACATATGGAGGAGGAAGCTTCATCCGTTTGATAGTAGTGGAGTCAATACACTTTGGTGTAGAATATGCCGAATCCGGGGGTGTGACTCCACATGCAAGCAACATACGCATAATATACTCGTTATAGAAGAAATGTGGACGAGTAGAGTTATTTACCTTAAGAATTTCATCGAAAATCATGTGAACCCAATTTATTTCGATATCACGGTAGATAGCATAAAGAGCCTTGAAATTCTCTTTGTAAACGGCATCATAGTTTCCTAATCGAGGAAATAGAGAGTGCATTAGGACATGGTGTAACAACCTTGCAGTCAGTCGTAGCCCAATCGATTTGGTGCCGTTACTATCATCTTCTATAAATTTATGACTCGTACTATTCCGGGTGAAAACTTCACAAAATGTCGATGAAAACTCTTCACCTCTATTCGGTATTCCCAAAATAGAAGCAATTCTATCATAAGTGAGATAGATTCGTTTGCCACATACTACTGACCAAATAACTCCATTTGGATTATCCGGTGTATATTCCTCTAAATTCATATTCGCGTAAAATAGCTTAATCATCAAATGATTAATTTGTACGCTATTTACAGAAAAATCAATAAGAGGAGAGATACGAGATCTATTTGCTAATCTTTGAATACCGTATGCAGTGAAATCGTCGAATTTGATGAATGAGCCCGGATGGAACTTGTAATTTGTCATTTGATTCCATCTAGTTACTGCAACCGGAGATTCTAGCCATTTTCTAGCAGAGAGAGTAAGAGAAGAAGATTCTGATGTTGCTCTTTTCTTTGATTTCTTCTGAGGAGGAGCCATTGAAGAGAATTTGAGAGTTTGTGAAGCTTGAGAATATGAACTAGGGTTTGGAAATGGGAAAGTTTTCAGTAGAGAGTAGAAAGTAAAGAGGGTTGGTGGCAAAATATATACGTGAAGTATATAAAAAAAAAGGAATAACTGCCGACCGGTCGACCGCCTGCATATGGCCGGTCGACCGTTTTCAACCCGAGAGCAATTCGGTCGACCGGTCATATTTCAGGGGGTCGACCGGTTTGGCTCTGTGTGCAAAAAATGCAGAATTTTGCAAAAAATTTGAAAACGAGTCGAATGAATATATTATATATTATGTAATTATTGCAAAAATATACTGTATTACAAGAATTATATATGAAAACAAAACAAAATACATTATTGAATTCTAATGAGAAGGTGAGTTGTTATTAGAATTCTTGTCGTTTTCAATGCGTTTAGCCCACGGACTCCACTTATATCGAGCTCCTTCATTCTCGTTATAGTTTTTATCCCAAGAGTTTGGAGTTGTTGAAGTCGATGGTCTTGACGGCATTGGTTCATGAACATCGTGTTTGTTTGAACCGCAGAAGAATGATGCCATTCGTTCTAAGGCGGATAAACGAGTTGAAGTACGTTGTTGTTCATGGTATAGTAGGTTTTGACCATAATGTAGTTGTCGTTGAAGATCGATTTGATGCTTTTGGTAGTGATGAATCTCATCGATTTGCGCCTTCGTGCGCGGAGAGCAGAATAGTGCTTTCTTTGCACGCTTGGATGTTGGAGTATGGCCAGGTGTGTGAAAACAATGGTGAGGGCATTCCGGCCTTTGTTTCGGTGTAATCGGAGAGTATTGTTCCTCCGACTCTGAGCTTGTGATAGAAATATGAGATTCCTCTGCGCATTTGTCGCAAATGTGTGCCATGGTAGCTTGTTTAAGATGATTTATAATTTTCAGCAAGAAGGTGAATGAATGAAAGTGTATTTTTCAAACGTTTATATAGGAAAAAGTTTGCCAATGAACTTGAGGATAGGATTTGTTAGAGATAATTAGCCGTAAACAAAAACAATGATGCATAACAAAAAAGTTATAAAAATAGGTATAGTTTGTTATAGGCTGAAATTTAAGAATTATTTGAAAAATATATAGCCTAAGTTTGAAGGTTACTTATTCTATTCTAGATCTTTCCGAGATACTAAGCCAAGCTCTCTTCGTAGTTTAATAAAACTAGATTCAAGTAATGGTTTAGTGAAAATATCGGCTATTTGATTGTCAGTGTGAACATATTCAAGATGTATATTACCTTTTTCAATATTATCTCTAAGGAAATGATGACGGATATCAATATGTTTGGTTCTAGAATGATTTACTGGATTTTTAGAGAGATTTATTGCACTCGTGTTATCACAGTATATAATAGAATTCGATAAATGTATATCGAAATCTTGAAGTGTTTGTTGCATATATAGTACTTGAGTACAAGCGAGAGCCGCTGATATATATTCAGCTTCACATGTTGATAGTGAAACACAATTCTGTTTCTTACTAAACCAAGAGACAAGTGATTTTCCAATAAAATGGCACGTACCACTTGTACTTTTTCTATCCGTCCGTGAGCCACCAAAATCAGCATCACTATATGATACTAATTCAAATGGACATTCTTTTGGATAGAAAAGACCAAAATCTTTGGTATTATTAAGATAACGAATTATACGTTTCACTGCTCGTAAATGTGATTCCTTTGGATCGGCTTGAAAACGAGCACATAAACAAACACTCATTAATATATCTGGACGACTAGCTGTAAGATAAAGAAGAGAACCAATCATGCTTCGATATAATTTCTGGTCAACATTCTTACCACTTTCATCTTTTTCAAGATGTGTAGTTGTACTCATAGGAGTTGGTTTACCAGATGTATTTTGTAATCCGAAGCGTTTGATAAGATTTTCACAGTATTTTTCTTGAGTGATAAAAATACCGTTTGAAAGTTGTTTGATTTGAAGTCCAAGAAAATAAGATAGTTCTCCCATATGAGACATTTCGAATTCTTTGGTCATAATACTTGCAAATTCCTTGCAGAGTTTTTCGTTTGTTGAACCAAAGATGATATCGTCTACATATATTTGGATAACCAGAATATCTTTTCGAGAATGTTTAATAAACAAAGTTTGATCGACTTTGCCTATTTCAAATCCTGAATTAATAAGATAGCTACGTAATCGTTCATACCAAGCACGAGGTGCTTGTTTTAAACCATACAGAGCTTTCTTAAGTTTGAACACATGGTCAGGATATTTTTCATGTACGAATAAAGGTGGTTGTTCGACATAGACATTCTCTTTGATAAATCCATTGAGAAAAGCACTTTTGACATCCATCTGATAAAGTTTGAAATTATGATAACAAGCAAAAGATAATAGAATTCTAATAGCTTCTAGTCGAGCAACTGGTGCAAAAGTTTCTTCATAATCGATACCTTCTTCCTGATTGTATCCTTGTGCTACTAATCTTGCTTTATTTTTGGTGATATTTCCTTGTTCGTCAGCCTTATTTTTATAGACCCATTTAGTACCAATTACTGACTGATCAGTTGGTCTCGGAACAAGTTCCCAAACGTCATTGCGCTCAAACTGATTTAGTTCTTCCTGCATGGCAATGATCCAGTAATCATCTATAGCAGCTTCTTTTGGATTCTTGGGTTCGATATTTGAGAGAAAAGCGACATGACCCATTTGATTGAGTTGACTCCTTGTTCTGACATGTGATGTTATTTCACCTATTATATTTTGGGCCGGATGGTCTCTTAATATTCTTGGTGGTGATTGTAATTCACATATTTGAGGAGTATTCTCAATAATTATTTCTGAGTCAGAATCAGTATTTGAGATGATTTGATTATCAATGACTATTGATTCGTCATCATCTGATATTGTGTGAGGATGCTGATAAATTTCATCAAAAGAGACATGAAGTGATTCTTCAATAGTTTTGGTTCGTTTATTAAATATCCGATAGGCCTTACTTCGTTCCGAATAACCGACAAATATTCCTTCATCGGCTTTTGGATCGAATTTTCCAAGCTGGTCTTTCGTATTTAAAATAAAGCACTTAGAACCAAAAACTTTGAAGTATGAGATTTTGGGCTTTCTTTTGTTAAACAATTCATAAGGAGTATTCTTGGTAAGAGGTCTTATGGACACACGATTTAAAACATAACAGGCAGTTGCAACAGCTTCTGCCCAGAAGTGTTTTGGTAAGGTGGTTCCATTTAATAATGTTCTTGCACATTCTTGTAAAGTTCGGTTCTTTCGTTCTACTACTCCGTTCTGTTGTGGAGTTCTGGGAAACGAAAAATTATGATATATACCTTTCTTTGTACAAAAATGTTCAAATTCATTATTTTCAAACTCTCCGCCATGATCACTTCTTATATTTTTAACTTTAATCCCTTTTGATTTTTGAATTCTTTTGACGAAAGATTTGAAATGATCGAAAGTATCACTTTTATTTTTTAAGAAAATTGTCCATGTATAACGAGAGAAATCATCAACAATTACAAGCACATATTGACTGTGATTTATTGATTGAACTCTAGTAGGTCCAAATAAATCCATGTGCAGTAACTCAAGCGGTTGTAATGTTGATATGACTTTCTTGGATTTAAACGATGATTTGGTCAATTTTCCTAATTGACATGCATCACAAATGTTGTTAACTTTAAAACTCATTTTGGGTAGTCCTCTAACTAGATTGTTTTTGGCTAGCTTGTCAATAGTTCTGAAGTTTATATGACAGAAACGTTTGTGCCATAGCCATGGATCATTATCATTAGCCATAAGACACATATCTGAATTATGATTAATATTCATATTTAGAATATATATATTTCTGTCTCTATAACCTTCAAAAACCAAATTATGGTCTTTATCTAAAATACTACACTTATTATTTGAAAAGGAAATTATAAAACCCTTGTCACATAACTGACTAATACTAAGTAAATTGTGTTTTAAATTTCTAACTAGCATGACATTAGTAATAAGAGGTAAGTTAGATGTACCACAATTGCTCACATCGCCTTTGCCGATGATATAACCTTTTGAATTGTCTCCAAAAGTGACTGAGCCACCATCTGAGTATTTAATATTTGTTAGTAAGCTCTTGTCTCCCGTCATATGCTTTGAGCAACCACTGTCCAATATCCACTTTCCTCTTTTCTTCAGTGGGACCTGCAAAAAATAGAATTAAGTTCATGGTACCCACTTTTTATAGGGTCCTAAGAGTTAGGTCTTAGGAGTCCAAACCCATTTGGGTCCGGTATCCCCTTTATATATATAATTGTTATTAAAATGTACATTATTCATGAATTGCTGAATGTATTTGTTCCTAATCAAATTATTATTTGTTTTAGGAACCCATATTTTGATAGTCTTGACATTTCTCTTTTGAAATTTCATAACTGGTTTTGGTTTGAAATATAATAAACTAAGATTTTTCTTAGCTTCAGTTTTTTGTATTTTCTTCTTCCTTTTATTTCTAAGATGTTTCTTAGTTTCATGTTTGTTATATCCCAAACCTTGTTTATCTGAAATAGATTGTGAACTTTCAATGATTGTAGTCAAATTTTCTCGACCTTTGTTAAAGTTAGAAACATTTTGAGTAATGTCATCAAACTTTGTTTGTAAACTAGCTTTTTCTAGGTCTAGAATTTTGACTTTTGCTTTAAGTTCATGATTTTCAGTAGTGAGAGCATTATTTTTCTCTTTTTGAGCTTCTATTTCTTGACTCAAAAGAGATATTTGAGAGTCAACATTAGATGATGATTCTTGAATATTTTCAAGTTCTTCTTCTAGTATTTTCTTCTCGTCTTTTAACATATCTCGTTCAAACTCTGCTCTACTTAAATCTGCTTTGACTACTTTTAATTGACGTTTTAAGTCTTTATATTTGACTATCAATTCAGCATTAATATCAAGTAATTCATCAAATGTAGGAATTTGTACCTCATCTTCTGTTGCCATAAAGCAAACATTAGCTTGTTCATTCTCCGAATCACTTTCACTTTCTGATGAAGATGACTCTGAATCATCCCATGTTACTGAGAAGGCTCGTTTCTTTGATTTGTCCTTCTTATATTTGAATTTGTCATTTTCTGACTTTTTATTTTGTTCTGGACAATCCTTCTGCATGTGTCCCTTTTTATGGCAGTTGAAACATTCTTTAGCAATGAACGCCAAATCTTCATCTTCAGAATCTGATTCATTTTCATCTTTCTCAACATGAAATGCTACATTTTTCTTTTCTTCTTTCTGTTCTTTTCTAGCCTGCAAATTTGCTTCATAGGACATTAAATTTCCTATCAATTCATCTGGCTTCATGACGGAAAGATCATTAGCTTCTTCAATTGCTAATACTTTTCCTTCCCATTCATTAGTCAGAGAATGTAGGACTGTTGAAACAACATCAAAATCAGAATACTTTTGTCCTAACCCAATAAGTGCATGGTGAATAGTTTGAAACCGTGAATACATGTCATTGATTGTTTCATTTGGTTTCATTTTGAAATTTTGAAATTGACTTTTCAGCATGGCTATTTTGGCTTGTTTAACCTTGTTAGTACCTTCATGAGTGATCTTTAGCGTTTGCCAAATTTGATATGCAGTAGTGCAGATACTAACACGGTTATATTCATTTTGGTCTAATGCACAGAACAACATATTTATTGCTCTTGCATTTACGGCTGCTGCCGTTTTCTCAGCCACAGTCCATTCTGAATAATCAGTTGTTGGATTTACTATTTCTCTTTGAGTAGCATTCCAAGCATCATAGCTACTTGATTGCATAAAGAATGACATACGTGTTGCCCAATAACTGTAGTTAAGACCATTGAAAAATGGAGGTCTTTGTGTCGATTGCCCTTCTGTGTAAGTGGTGTTTTGAGTGCTAGTACTTGCGTTATTTGCCATATTACAAGAATATATCAAATAACTGTGTTACGGTTATATGATGACCGTGCTCCGATACCAAATGAAAATGCTGGGGGCGGTGTACGTGCTAGTATAGTACACACGGATCGTGTAATATGGATTACAATACAAATGCAGAAATAGATGATAATAGCATTGTAAATAGAAAATAGAAAAATCACACCAGAGATTTTTATACTGGTTCGGAGCACCGTCCTACGTCTAGTCCCAGACTTCTATCTGGATTTTCACTATTAACTACCTCGCTTCACCCGGAGGAACAGGTTTACAATACCCGATCAGCCGAACGGGATTTCACGCCTCTAATATACTGAGGACTTCAACACTTGCCTCTTACAACACTGAGGACTTCAACACTTGCCTCTTACAACACCGAGGACTTCAACAAAAACAATTACAATTGTTGTTGACAACTTGTGCTCTTGTAAACACGGATTTGTCACTTGTAGTACACTCTTCCTATAATCTTATCCTCAAATTGTGAATGATGTTTGTGAAGATTATGGAATTTATATTGCTTATTGAATCAAAATATATGAGATAGTGTCAATGATTCAATAAGGAATGAAAGTAGTTTAGAGCTTTTTGAATGCAAGTGAATTCAGAGAATAGATAGAAAGCATATATAATTTTAATAAAACTTGTTGTTTTAATCAATGATATTGATGTGTATTTATAGAGAGAAAATAGTTATAACCCTTGGTGAAAAGTTGCAGTCAAAAGTTATGATTATTGATGAAGAAGAAGAGACGCAACTATTGAAGAAGGATGTGTCTTTTGGAAGAAGTTGCTCTCTGTTTAAAAACGGTCGACAGGTCAAAAACTAACCGGTAGACAGGTTTTTAAAAATATAGTCGTTATGTGCATGTGTGCACGTTTATTGTGCACATCCAACAGGAACGGTCGACCGCCTATATTTGGACCGGTCGACCGGTCTCTGTTAAATTGCACAATAAAGTGCACAACCTATATAAATGTGTATATATATATTATATTTTGTGCATGATTATTTGAGGATAGATTTTGACAATTTTATTACTATTATAACATCAAATAATCAACCTATAATCTAGAGTACCATATGTAGGTCTTGATTTGTCGATCGCTTTAATATTGTTGTCAGCAATCAAAATCTTCATAGAAGCTGTGACTCAACACTAATCATGTCATCTGTCTTTCAAGTATAGTCTTTCTCGTTGTCGCTCTACTGAACTTTTACCAACCTTACTGCCTTATTCCTTAACCTTTTATCATCTCTAGCTATGACTCGAACTAGTTGTCTAACAAAAGTCAAATTAGGCTCTAGTACTATGTCTTCCAACCTTGTCGGAGGAATAATAGTCTCTGGATCATGCACATATTTAGGAAGATGAGACACATGAAACACATTATGGACACCTGCCATACTGCTCGACAACTCTACTCTATATGTGAGCTTTCCAATCCTCTATATAATTCGGAATGGATCTACAAATCTTGGGGCTAACTACTTTACTTTCCAAATTGTATCACAGCCTTCATTGGTGATACCTTAATGAAAACCTTATTTCCAACTGAGAATTCTAAGTCCTTACGCCTCTTATCTGCGCAGCTCTTTTGTCTGGACTTAGCTCCCTTCATTCTTTCTTGGATCAACTTAGTTTTCTATGATGCCTCTCTAACCAAATCTGATCCCAAGACTAATCTGTCTCTAATTTCCAATCAATATGTAGGTGATTTGCATGGCCTTCCATACAAAGCTTCAAAAGGCGACATTCCTATACTAGTCTGATAGTTATTATTATAGGAAAAATCAACCAAATGTAGGTGATCCTGCCAAGATCCACCAGAGTCTAATATAAAAGTTCTCAATAAACCTTCGAGTACCTTATTTACTCTCTCTATCTGCCCATCTGTCTAAGGGTGATATGCAGTACTCATATTAAGCTTGGTACCCATCACTTCCTGTAGACACTTCCAAAATTCATTAATGAACAAAGCATCTCTATCACCAACTATACTGCTAGGAACTCCATGTAGTCTAACTTTGTTCTTCATGAACAACTTAGCTAAAACAGGTGCCTTCTTGGTTGAATTAATTGAAATGAAATGGTACTCTTGGTCAATCTGTCACTATAATCTATATTCTTTCACTACCTTTATTTGACCTTGGAAACCCGTCTATTAAATTCATAGATATCGAATCTCATTTTCAAACTGTAATCTTTAAAGGTTGAAACAACCCGCTTGGCTTATGATGTTTGGCCTTCACTTACTGACATTTTCCACACTGCCTAACCCACAAGCCAACATACCTGTTCATGCCTTCCCAATAAAAGCTCCTCTTCATATGCTGATACATCTTGGTTCCTTCAGGATGAATTGTAAACTTGGATCAATGACATTCTCTAAGAACTTCCTTCCTCAATTCCTCCACATTCAGATCACAAAATCGTCCCTTCTTTCTTAACCATCCTCTCTGGTCAAGGCTAAAATCCTTTATATCATTGATCTCAGTTCCAACCTCAAGCTTTTTGATCCTCTTAACTAACAATCGATCCTCCTTCTGCTTAGAAGCAATCATCTCGATCAACACTGGTCGAACATCCAAATAGGACAACGTGTCGGTGTTTTGGCTAGAACTAGTAGTCGACCTTAACTACACACCACAACTGGCCAAAGCTTCTAAATCCTTCCACTATGCCAACTTAGCTAACACCATATTTTGATGTCTTGTACTAGTAGCATCCGCTGCTTTATTACCTTTTCCCGTTGTATACTCTACACTAAAATCACAAGCAGCCAAAAACTCCAACCAACTCTGTTGTCTCATATTTGGATACTTCTGAGAGAATAAATACCGTAATAACTTATGATCGGTATACGACTCAAATATCTCCCGTAAGAGATAATGTCTCCAAACCTTCAATGCGAAGATGACAACTGCCAACTCCAAATCATGAGTAGGATATCTAATTTCATGCGGTCTAAGCTACCTAGATGTGTTGACAATGACTTAAACATTCTACATCGACACCACTCCTAATCCAGTTCCACATGCATTAGTATATACCACCAATCCTTGGTTTCCATCTGGAACTACTAAAACAGGTGCATTTGTCAACAAATGCTTTAACTTAAGGAATGCCTCCTCACATTTGTCAGACTAAACAAATCTCATTTCCTTCCTGGTTAACATAGTTAAAGGTATTGCTATCTGTGAGAAGTCCTTAACGAATCTTCGGCAGTAGCCAGCAAGTCCAAGAAAACTCCTGATCTCAATCACTGTCTTTGGTCTCTTCCAATTATTCATGGTTTTGATCTTATCTAGATCGACCAACAATCCTTTCTCCAAAACAACGTGACCTAGAAATTTTACCTCTTTCTTCTAGAAATGACACTTGGTGAACTTCACCATTAGGTGATTCCATATCATCGTCTAAAGTACCACTCTAAGATGGACTTCATGCTCTCTCTCATCCTTAGAGTATACTAGAATGTCATTTATAAACACTAGCACGAACCTATCCAAATACTCTCGGAAAACTAGGTCCATCAAATCCACGAAGAAAGCAGGTGCATTCGTTAACCCAAATAACATCACCAACCACTCATATGAACCATACCTAGTTCGAAATTTTGTCAAAGGAATACTGTCCTTCGTCACTCTCAAGTGACGAAAAACTGTTGCCAAATCTAACTGGAAAAACACTCTAGTTCCACTCAACTAATCAAATAGATCATCTATTCTAGGAAAATGATACTTATTCTTTATTGTCCTTTCGTTCAACTTAAAATAGTCGATACACATCCTTAACGACCCATTGGGTTTCTTTATGAACTCTACAACCGCTTCCTAAGGTGAACTGCTTGCTTTAATAAAATTCCTTCCTTCAAGATCCACTAGCTGCACCTTCAATTCCTTCAACTCAATTGGTGTCATCCTGCTAGGTGGTCTACTCACAAGTTTAGCTCCTAGCACAAAATCTATTCTAAACTCAACAGCTCTTTTCAATGGTAGTCCAGTGACTAGCTCAAAGATATTTGCAAACTCTCTTACTACTCGAGCCTGACTTAACTCATTTCCTACCTCTATAGCATTAAGTAAATCACTAACACTTCGGTTAGAATTTTCCACTGAGATTATAACTCAGTTATGACTATCGGAGTATCTCAGTGATATTTCCCCATCTTGGCAAAATATCCTAGCCTCATATCTACCCAACCAATCCATACCCAAAATGATCCTGAAATCTACGAAATCAATAACATACAAACTACATGCAAACTTATGAACTAACAAATCAAGTTCTATCTGGTCACATCTCAACCCTAGAGTTTCAAACCCTCCTATTGGATTCGCAACCCTTAAAGAAGTAACAAGGTAGGCGGGTTCTAAGCATAATCTATCAACCAAATACTGAGATATAAATGAATGTGATGCACCGATACTATAAAGCACCCTAACTGGTATACTCTGAATCAAAAATGTACCTTCCATCATAGTCTTTCCTTTATCAGCTATGGTAGGCCTAGCTGCTCCAATAGCAAAACTTTTCCTTTGTCCTCCATAACTGGCATTAGACACTGATTCTTGTAATAACCAACATGAGCAAAGTTGAAGCACTTCACATTCTTCTTACTTGCAGCTTTCTTCCAATTTTCCTACCGGCACTGATTAGCAAAGTGACCCTTCTTGTCACAATTATAACAAACTACCTCGGCCATTAACTTCTTAGTAGTATCTCCCTTCTGGGCTCCCTTCATTTTAAAGTAATTCATCTTCTTCCCTTGAGAACCCTGAGTATTCACTGGCTTCTCTTTAGCACAATCAGTAGGCATTTCCTCATGGAGAATGGTCATCTCCACCACCACATGACAAGGATCATGGACATGTGCCATGGTCACTCTAGCGAGCTCGAGCCTCAATCCTCGAATGAACCTCTCATTTCATCTGATGTCCGTGTCTACAATATTTTGTCCATGCCAGGACAGCTCCTCAAACTTAGTGGAATATTCAAAAACCGACATCTCTCCTGCTCCAAATCCATAAACTTCCTCATTAGTTCTTACTTAGCAAACTCAGATACAAACATCTGCTAAAACCTTATTTTAAAATCAGCCAAAGTCAACCGCTTTTCTAGAATTCTAGCAGTGACACTATTACACCAATGTAATGCTAACCCCTCAACTTTCTAGAGGCTAAACTTCTCCTTTTCCCATCATTCAGACCCAAATCAGTAACTATACGTTTACAATGCAACAACCAATTTTGAACCTCTATGGCCTCTCTGTTCCTAAAAATGGCTTCTCAAGTAAACTGGTGTAATCTCTACTCAGTAATGCATAAATATTCACAACTAGAGCCATAGGATTAGCTCCTCCTACATTACCAGCAACACCAGCAGTGGCTCCTACTTGCATCAAACCAACAAAGAACTGATACATCACCCTCAAATCTACTGGCAGATTTCCAACACTCACATTGACATCAACATTTTGATTACTAGCATTAGCCTGTCGACCCGATATTTTCCTGGTAGTGGGTCGAGAATTTCCATTAGTTGTGGTGCTTCCTCCACCAAATTTTCCTCTTCCATTTCCTGCTTCCATGTCCCCTTTCTCATAAATCTGCATACGAGCCTTAGTAAGATACAAAAGAATGGTCTAAGAGAGTGGAGAATACGCACTATATAATTGCATATATCAAATACATGTACATTACTATAGCAACCCAAACCCAAATATTATTTTCTAAATTATTGGATTATGTTTGGAAAATCTTTTAGGTTTAGGTTTCTCTTAAAGTTTCATAAACCTATGCTCTGATACCAACTTGTAACATTCCTCCACTTAAAAACCCAAAATTAATATCTACGGATGTTGCAGTCATCCATAGTTATTGATCCTTGGGACCAAATACGTATTGATTGATACACAGAAACACAAGAATATGGAAAAATGTTAAACAGCCAACAAACTCCACATTCCATTTCAAAATATTCCAAACTGATTAAATAATCCTAGTTCATAGATAACGTTTAGATAACATATAATTATTACAAAATACACCAAGAGCGACATATGAAGATGCCATCTTGGATGATTAGAGTATATAACAAGGCACTAAAACCATTTTCCTTTACAATCAAAACATACAATGGAAATAAAAGGACTCTAGTAATAAGCTTTCCTCCTACACGTCCTTAGAAGCTTTATTCGTCCAAAAAACACATGGAAACCTTAACTTTCAACCTACTCAAAATCCATTAAGTACCTAAGAATTTAAGAAGAAAACAAAAACTTCGAGTCAGACATACAGACTAGTATGAATCATAGATTACCATCTCTAACCATTTAGATTTCTAATGAGACCACGACGCTAAGCGGAATGGGCTTTCCCCACACTAGTATCCTAAAACACTTATAAAACCGTATACTCTTCTCCTGCATCCACAATGTTAAAACATAGTATTTCAAAAACTTTATGATGATATGCAAAACAAGTAAAATCAAATATGGATTACCAATCCTCATTCATTCTGAATATTAGTCTCAATTATAGTTTCTAGGATTACTATTAATGCTTATGGACTATCTGTCTAATATCATAGTTTTCATGGGATCACTAAGAACCTATTGGTAACTCTAATATCTTTTCTCTTATCCTTGTTTTCATGGGCTAACTAGGAACCTATTGACTAACTGTCAATATCTTAATCCAAATATAGTTCTCATGGGCTAACTATAAACCTACTGGCCTCTACTAGTATCAAATCATAGTTTTTATAGGCTGACTGTAAACCTATTGTCCCTTGCCAATATCATTAGTTATATATAGTTTTCATAGGCTTACTATAAACATATTGGCCCCTGCCAATATCTTTAGTTTTAAGGTTTTAATATTCCTTAATCTATGTTCACTACTAAGTCAACCTATATTGTTATTCTTCCCTCACCAACATACATTTATGGGTTAATAACAATTTGAATAGTATTTCGAGAATCTTTATTTATGCCATGGTTTTTCCATTGAAATTGAGAATGGGTTATTTGTTTTCACTATAACAGTTTATGGGTTTCATAGCGTTTGAAAAACGCTATAACAGGCTACCATAGCGTTTCAGAGAACGCCGTGGAACCACAAGCTATGGTAGGCCGGCAGCATTACATAGTAGGAAGGAAAACGCTATAATAGCTAATAGCGTTTACAAAACGGCATAGCGTTTGCAACCTACCATAACGTTTTTTCTCTGTTATTAAACTTAAACGCTATAGGGAATATAATCCTTCATTTAACTTCTATAGCGTTTTCGAGCACATTTTATAGCGTTTCATCAAACCATGTTATAGCGTTACAATGTTTTTCGATAGCATTCCTTGTCATGCTTGTATAGCGTTTTTATTTTCTACTATAGCGTTTTTGGTTCTATTATAGCGTTTTTGATGCATAAATCTTACATCTCATAGAGAGTTGCGATAGCGTTTGATGAATCAATAGCGTTTTTCAAACGCTATTCTATATAATATTAATTTTCAGCATTTGTTTCATATTTCTTTTTATTATATTATATTATATATATACACACACATATATATACACACACACATATATATACATACATACATACATACATACATACATACATACATACATACATACATACATACATACATACATACATACATACATATATATATATATATATATGCACACGGATAGATTACCAATTTGAATTTATAGACATTTTCACACAATTGCATATACATTACCAATTTCAGTCTTTACATTGTTTTTGACACAGATAGATTACCAATTTGAATTTACAGACATTTTCACACAATTGCATATACATTACCAATTTCAGTCTTTACATTGTTTTTGATACATTACTGAAACAAAAGTGCATTGCAATGTCCAAGTTTACATTCTGTTGTTATACCTGAACTGCCTATCACCTTCAACATAGCCGCAGCTTCAACCCCAAACACCATTCACATCTCTACCACTTCTTCAGGCAACCACCTTGCACCATCATAGTTATCACACTCCTGCTGACCACTAGTCACTGCTCCTCCCTATTACATTTGCCTTCCACTTCATATTTCTCCCCACCCACCTCTTTTACATACAAAACTATCTGCTCCAATACAACTCCATAACACTTTGACCATCAGCCTCCAAAACCACTCCAAACCATTACACCATCTCATACAAAACTTCTACATCACTTTAGCGCCATCACCATTTCACATTCACCAACTTCTTGCTTATCCTCCTTTCTCTGTGCACACTCCTGTGTGCACATTACATATAGTGCATCATCTCCTTACTCATCCATTCACATTACATAATATACAGTGCCACTTCACTCACATACCAACATCACCAGAGAATACTTCATACAGCACTACATTACCATTACTATACAACCATCTCCTGCTCATACTACATCATATTCACCCATAAAAAAACTTGCACAACTCCTATCCCAGTCCTCAACTTCTTTTCATCTACTTTACTTCAACCACAAACTCCTACTGCAACACTTTACACCAAAACAACACTCTACCCCTGACCATCTCTGACTACCCACCATTGCATAGCATACCACCCCTGCCCACATCAAATCACACTGACATCTAAACAACCCTTCAATATCATTTCACCATATCACCAACAACCAAACCATCATCGCCTCCCTACTCAACTGCAGCCAAACAAAACGCCTCACCAGAATCCCCATTCATCTCCATCACAGTCAAACTACCATCACAACCAACTTTCCTCCTTGAACCCCTCACGACCATCACTTCAACCGAATCCTTCAACCAATCTTCCAACTCATTTACATCACCACTGTCTACATAGTCATTCACCTCCTTCCAATTCTACTCTCTGCTGCTATCATACTTCCCCTCACAACCACCTACAACACATAATCAGTTTGAATTTATACAAATGAATTTATAGCTTTTAGTCTCAAAATATAACTCGCTGCTATTTCAAACTCATTACAATTTAATAACTCAAGTCTGTAAGAATCGATTTTAAGAAGCGACCAAAGAACTTCAATTTAAAATGAAACCAAATCTGTAAGAATGATTCAACATGTTACTAAAACATATTATATAGGTAAATAACTATGCAAGCAAATTGAAACTGGAAGAGGATAAAAATATTTCAACATAAATTTAGTTTTAAACTTTTGGACAACAAATGAGTAACAAGATAGAGATAATGATAGAAAGTTTTAAACTTACAGATAGAGAGACATTGATTTCTTTTGCATTACTACCACCTCACTTCTAGCACATGTCGATATTGTTGTGTGCTATGCAAGAAATAACAAATTATCGACCGCATTCTCTCTTTGGAAGAAAAGGTAATTTCGTTAAATATTGTAGGAAAATTTGCTCATGTAAGTCACTTTTCGAAACCTATTACGGAAACAGACTTGTTTCCAAACTAATTACAGAAAAAGTTTGCATAATTTAGAATTGCACCAGTCTGTCATGCTATATTTTAAAAAGAAAAAAAAAATTGTTGTGAAATTTAGAATATCGTCAGTTAGCACTATCTTTAATTGCAGTCCAAAAATTTTCTTTAAAAAAATTGTTATCGTGCGATTAAGTAAATTTTTATGACGCGATCCTTGATCGCACCATAACGGTAGTGCCAGTTTGCACTATCCTAAACATCACTTCATGATATTTTTTAAAGGTTTGTTATGACACGATCCTAATCATGCCATAAAAAAGTCTACATGATGGGAACAAATTTGTTTCCGTAATAGGTTTCGAGAAGTAAACCAAATGCATAAATTTTCCAGGATTGTATAGTAACCTATAATATAAAGATTCCTTTGAAATTTGCTTCAGTAGTACATGATTCCTTTGAAATTTGTAGGGAATTGCAGAAGTAAAAAATTGAAAACTCTATCATTCTACAGATTCCTTTTATCCTATAACTTTATAAAAGTGCATCTTTAACTCAGTTTTTTTTCATGCTCGGATAAACTGAATCTTTTCAAATAGGGATAAAGAAAATTATTTGATATAAAGGTTAAAAGTATTATATCCCCTAATATTTTATGTTGCATTACTATTTAAATTGTAATAAGGAGAAAATAGAAAGAAATAAGCATTAAAAAATTTAAGTTCGTTTCATTAATTAAAAGTCTCTATGTCAAATTAACTCCACCTTTTATTTCATATATTACATCAACGTAGTTGCAGCTTTGTTTCATAATTTTATCAAGGTATTTGTTCCTTTGTCTCATAATTTCACCCCTCTGACCTATTAAAGAAACATATTATACACAACTAAAATGATTTAAGCATAAACAAATGCAAATTGGCATTAAAAAAGCTATCATACACCAATATACTCAAAAAAGCATAAACAAAAGTTCCATTTCTATATTCATCATATGCTGGTTCAACAGTTGGTATTCGGTGCCAGAGAAATAAAAATGTTACATATATTTTCAAGAAAGCAGTAGATGAAGGATAATAGGTAAACTTAGCACAGTGGAAAAATTGCACGCTGTGTGGAAATCCTGGCATCGCCTTGCCTCAAACACTGTTTCAGGAAAGATAAAATTTCAAATATCAATTACTTGTTGAAGAAAAATATATTAAGGTTTTATATGTGACGGATAGATAGAATAATAGGTAGACTACAATAATCAATCAAAGATATCGCCATGAAACAGCCGTTGACCAGTTACAACAACAGAGACACCTGCACTAGGATACCTACACTGAAATAAAGCAGATCATTGGAACATACTAAATATACATCCAACCGTTATCTGTAAAACTCACACAAGGATACCTGCACTCCAATCTTTCGACATTTCTTTAGAAAGTTGTTCTCTCTCCTCATCCCCTGCTAAGACTTATAACTGTTGAATTTGATGAATCAAATATTCGTTAAAAGGGAAAGAAATTGATTAGTTGATTCAATCAAATCAATTAATTTAGCTGATATATGGAAGAATATTTTAAAGGAAACTAATTAATTAGCAAATCAATTAATTAGTCTGCTATATGAAGAAATAAATTATTAGGCATGGAGAATAAAGGAAAGATATGGAAACGAAGATTACGTCATCCATTTGTATCAAAATCAAATCACGCAAATTGGAAAGATATCTGCGTAATCAGGAAATTGATTTGCTTAATCTCCAAGCAACCCTTCATTATCAAGTCTATATAAATGAAGGAACTTTATCTTCATATGAACAAGCAAGTGTAGTATCCACCATTATTCTTTCCTCTTTCTTTTGTACTCTCTTCTTTAGTGAAATAAAAAGTTGTTGGGTCTCCGTGGATGTAGGATATTCATATCCGAACCACGTTAAATCTTCCTGTCTTCTATTTCTGTTATTTTTCTGTGAGACTGCATAATTCTTTTTAAGTGTCATTGATATCTAAATAGGCAATACTAGATTCTGAACAAATAAACCGCTTCCGCTCAAATAAAAAATAAAAAAAAATCACTACAGTTTGGTATCAGAGCTAGTGTTATTGTTTCTGTTTGGATATTAATGGCTACTTCTAGTAAGTCTGTTGGCAGATCTGGTGTCAATTATGGAGTAACACGTTTTGACGGAAAAGGAGATTTTGGTACTTGGAAGATGAAGATGGAGGCTGTATTGAAGAAGGAGAAGACTTACAAGGTTGTTTCTGCGCCTGAGAAATTGAAAGATATTGATGCAGCTGATTTGGAAGAGATGGAAGATGAAGCTCTTACAACAATTCAGTTGAGCCTTTCAGATGAAGTTCTTAGAGAATTCTCTCAAAAGAAGACGGCGAAAGAACTATGGGATGCATTATCGGATGCATATCAAGACAAGTCTCTCACTAATCGGATTATTCTTCAGCAACAACTTTATTCGTTCAAGATGAAGCCTGGAGCTGATCTCATGGAGCATGTAGATGCTTTGACGACTTTGATTATGAACCTGAAGGCAACGGAAGTTGATATTACTGATGAGGCTCAAGCTGTGATCCTCTTATATTCCTTGCCTAAGGAGTATACTGCTTTTGTTAATTCCATGATTTATGGCCGTAGTAAAATTAGCCTTTCTGATGTAAAGGCTGGTCTTCATAATGAAGTATTAAGAGGTAGATTGGCGAGCACTAGCTTGGATAGTGATACTGAAAGCTTATATGTTCAGAGAGGTAGAGGCCAAAGCAGGACGAAGAAAGGTGGAGGACGGAATTATTCACGGTCTCAGTCTAGGGGGCCTAAGAATTTGACTTGCCATTATTGTAAAAAACCAGGGCACTTCATAGCACAATGTCCCAAGCTTGAAGGTAGAAGAAAAGATCCAAAGCAAGCTTCAGCTTCTACAGCAGAGAAATCAGATACAGAAAGTGACACCGATGTATTTACAGCTTCTGGCTCTTCTGGGAAGAGCAACTTATGGCTGATTGATTCTGGCGCATCCTATCATATGACACCTGATAGGAACTGCTTTTCCACTTACCGTGAAATTGATGGAGGAGAAGTTCTGATGGGCAATGATGCTTCTTGCCGTATGGTGGGTGTTGGTAGCGTGATGATTAGGATGTTTGATGGTGTTATTCGTACGATCACCGATGTTAGACATGTACCTGATTTGAGGAGGAGCTTGATTTCTGTTGGGGCATTAAGTAGACTTGGCTTGAAGATTGTAGTGGAAGGAGAGAAAATGAAGATATCGAAGGGTTCCATGATTGTTATGAGAGGTGTGAGGGCGGGAAATCTTTATCTACTAAAGGGCACTACTGTAATTGGTGAATCAGCTTCTGTTACATCTGTTGATTCGGATTCTTCCAGATTATGGCACTTACGGTGGGTCACATCGGTGAGCGCAGCATGGATGAGTTGAGAAAACGAGGATTGATTGATGGAGTTCATCATTCAAAACTTGGTTTTTATGAAGTATGTGTTCTTGGAAAGCAGACGAAGATTTCTTTTGGTACAGGAGAGCATAAAGCAAAAGCTGTCTTGGAGTATGCTCATACAGATGTCTAGGGTCCCTCCCCTTGTCCGTATTTAGGTGGAGCCAGATATTTTGTTTCATTTATAGATGATTTCTCTCGTAATGTATGGGTATACTTTCTTCAGTCAAAGAGTGAAACCTTTGCCAAGTTTCGGAAGTGGAAATCTATGGTTGAGAAGCAGTCAGGGAAGAAATTGAAAGTTCTCCGTTCAGATAATGGCGGTGAATTTGTATCATAGGAATTCATCGACTATTGTGAGTCTGAAGGCATTAAGAGGCATTACACCACACCAGGCGACCCCCAGTCTAATGGAGTTGCAGAAAGGATGAATCAGACATTATTGGAGAGGACAAGATGCCTTAGACTGACTGCTAAATTGAAGAAGGGATTTTGGGCTGAAGCTTTATCTATGGCGGCTTTCCTCATCAACCGCACACCTTCCACTGCCATAGATATGAAGATCCCTGAAGAAGTATGGAAAGGAGAGCCTGTTAGCTATTCATTTCTCAGAGTGTTTGGTTGCCCAGCTTATGTGCACGAGAGCAAAGGGAAGCTGGAACCTAGAGCTCGCAAGTGTATTTTTCTAGGTTATTGGAGAGGAGTGAAGGGATATAGGTTGTGGTGTCCTATTAGCAAGAAGATCGTTATGAGCAGGCATGTGACTTTTGATGAGAAGGCTATGTTGAAGGTGGAGCCTTCCTCATCGGATGACAATGAGAGGACATGTGAAGAATACCAGACACAAAGCAAGTCATCTGTTGATTCTTTCCATAGACGTTCAAATGGTGTTTCCGATGACACCGTGGTTGATGAGGATAATATCGATGTTGGTACAGAGGATCAAACTCAAGGTGGAGCTCATTCGGAACCTAGGCCTGTCAGACAAAGAAGAAAGCCTAAATGGCTTGATGAGTTTGTTGGATTGAGCATCGAAGATATTAACTTCGATGATATGGCAACATATGCTTTGAATGTTGTCCATGATGAGCCCTGTGATTATAGAGAAGCTATCGCATCAGTTAACGGTTCCAGTTGGTTAGTTGCTATGGAGGAGGAGATTGAATCATTGCAGAGAAATCATACTTGGGATTTGGTGCCTCTTCCCACCGACAAGAGAGCTATTGGATGCAAGTGGATCTATAGAGTGAAAGACGACGAAAACGGTAATCTCAGATACAAGGCAAGATTAGTCGCAAAGGGGTATGTTCAGAAGAAATGGGTAGAGTATCATGATATCTTTGCTCCAGTGGTTAGGCATACTTCTATTCGTATTCTTTTGGCATTAGTTGCTCATTATGATATGGAATTAGAGCAACTAGATGTCAAAACTGCATTCTTACATGGTGATCTGGATGAGGAGATTTATTTAAAGCAGCCGGAAGGGTTCATTGACAGTAGTAGGCCAAACTATGTTTGCAAACTCAACAAATCTCTATATGGACTGAAGCAGTCTCCTAGACTATGGTATAAGAGGTTTGATAAGTTTATGCTTTCACAGGGATACTCTAGAAGTTTCAAAGACCAGTGTGTTTATTTCAGGAGATGTGATGGTGATATGATTTATTTGTTGTTATATGTTGATGACATGCTGATTGCATCTCGGAGTATGGCCAGAATTAAGGAGTTGAAAGTGGAGCTCAGTAGAGAGTTTGACATGAAGGATTTGGGAAAGGCACAAAGAATATTGGGTATGGAGATAAGCAGGGATAGGAAGCGGAGAGAGTTAAGGCTCACTCAAGCTCAGTACATCGAGAAGGTCCTCGCTCGATTTGGAATGGAGAAAGCTAAACCGGTTGGCACTCCATTAGGCTCTCATTTTAAGTTGTCAAAAGACTTATCTCCCTCATCGGAAGAAGACAAAAGGTATATGGCTGATATACCTTATTCTAGTGCTGTTGGTAGTCTTATGTATGCGATGGTGTGCACAAGACCAGATTTGGCCCATGTAGTGGGTGTTGTGAGTCGATATATGTCTAACCCAGGCAAAGAGCATTGGCAAGCTGTGAAGTGGATTCTTAGATATCTTCGAGGCACTTCTTCGGTGGGCTTGTTATATGGTGGAGTGGATGGTGACATCTTTCTTAGAGGATACGGTGATTATGATTATGCTGGGGATAGAGATGCTAGGAAGTCAGTGTCGGGCTATGTTTATACACTTGGCATAGGCTCGATTTCATGGAGATCAAAGCTGCAATCTATCGTAGCTTTATCGACTACTGAAGCAGAGTTGATATCGATTGTGGAAGCAACAAAGGAAGGATTGTACTTACTTCAGTTGTTGGATGATCTTTCAATGGTGCAGCGGACAGTAGAGCTATTTTCAGACAGTCAGAGTGCGATTCATCTTGTAGAAAATCAAGCTTATAGTTCACGGACGAAGCACATTGATGTTAGAGGTTTCTTTCTTATGCTTGAGGAAGAACGAAGAAAGATCAAATTGTTGAAGGTGGGAACTTTGGATAATCCTTCAGATATGATGACAAAGTCACTTCCTAAGGACAAGTTTGAGCATTGCTCAAACTTGATCAGTTTGATACCTGTTACTTGAGCGCTATGGGGCGCTAGACCCAACAACTTATATGCTGATTACTCGATGATAAGGTGATGAAGAGAGATTGTTATATTTGAATCAAGGTGGAATGTTGAATTTGATGATTCAAATATTCGTTAAAAGGGAAAGAAATTGATTAGTTGATTCAATCAAATCAATTAATTTAGCTGATATATGGAAGAATATTTTAAAGGAAACTAATTAATTAGCAAATCAATTAATTAGTCTGCTATATGAAGAAATAAATTATTAGGCATGGAGAATAAAGGAAAGATATGGAAACGAAGATTACGTCATCCATTTGTACCAAAATCAAATCATGCAAATTGGAAAGATATCTGCGTAATCAGGAAATTGATTTGCTTAATCTCCAAGCAACCCTTCATTATCAAGTCTATATAAATGAAGGAACTTTATCTTCATATGAACAAGCAAGTGTAGTATCCACCATTATTCTTTCCTCTTTCTTTTGTACTCTCTTCTTTAGTGAAATAAAAAGTTGTTGGGTCTCCGTGGACGTAGGATATTCATATCCGAACCACGTTAAATCTTCCTGTCTTCTATTTCTGTTATTTTTCTGTGAGACGACATAATTCTTTTTAAGTGTCATTGATATCTAAATAGGCAATACTAGATTCTGAACAAATAAACCGCTTCCGCTCAAATAAAAAAAAAAATCACTACAATAACGTGTGTATTAATATCACATAACAATGATATTTTCCCTCATGGTGGGATATACACCATGTGTGCATGATTATTTAGTGTTGACAGATGGACTTGTCAATCAATTGATTCAGAAATTTATTCCAATAATCCAAATCAATATTGTAATTTATCATATAATCAATTATTGGATATCGCTATACTTTGCTGTTCCACCAAGTTATTTTAGACCAGGCTAGACCATTTGGCGAGAAGCGACAGGCTATGTAACTAGAGTTATTTGACAAAAACTAAGAGATCATTTGAACGTAGCAAGCCAATGATACTGGGATCACTACCTTAAGGAGCAAAGTGACCCTTCAGATGGACGTTTAGAAGCGTTAAAATTTGTCTTTGAAACACAATTGGTTCCCATAATTGGACCAACCATACATCATCCAATCATGCCATAAAATTTAAGCGGATGAAGTGTTGATTTGTAATTGAAAATTGCAAGTTCATTAATTTAAACCTGATTTGAATCTATGATATATATGTATACAAATCAATAAAAAAATACAAGTGTCTTTAACCAGAGATTCTGACTAAATCAATGAGAGTACTGGGATTTATATATATCCATTAATCTAGGGTCTGAACATCAAGCTGGCATGTTAGATAAGTTGCAGCATGTTCGTACCATGGACAACTTTATTGGTGGATTAATAGAGGAAATAAAATATGAAGTGATGGCAGCAAGACCTATGTTTTTTAGGGAACTACTACCTTAGCAAAAAATATAAAGAAAAGGCATGTCAATTATAGAATGTTATAAACTTACAGTTAGAGTGAAAAGAGCTTCTTTTTTTCTTCTTCTGATCAGTTAACAAACTTTGGGATTGAAAGCTGGGTCACTAAGGATTGGGATCAGACAGAAAAATGCCTGGCAGATACCAAGTTCTGTACAGTTAAATTTTCGACAATTATAAATGAAGCTACGTCAACATTACAATTACCTAATTCAACCTCAAATTTAGATCATTTGCCTCCTGTTGAGGTAATTTCTCTTCATTCATTGATCTATCGCATTCATTAACTCTAGGATAATTTTATACAGGTTTTAATCGTCCAAAATACTATTGCTATGCTATACCTAATATAATAATTTTAGTTTAATTGGATATGAATTCTCTAGTTCTTAATTATGTATCTGAATATAATAATAAATAGTCTCTGAATAATTTTTTGAAGTGTAAGCTAATCCACAACACAAATTTTAATCATCCAAAATGATTTTTGTCTATTTTACCACTTCTTATACATTTGAAAAATCAAGTAATGCAATTTAGCATTAAATAAAAAAGAAAATGAAGTATATCGGAGTAATACCTGAATGGAACTCCACAACACAAATTTTAAATCATCATCAATTGACCGCCAATCATCAATCATGACTGCAACATGCTCCCATACGAACGAGGGGTACTTATCAGAGTAATACTTGAATGAAACTCAATGCTGCATACAAATGTATCAGCTTAGAAATATTATTCAATGTTGCATATAATTGTTCTTATCTGAAGTCAAAAAATGCATCTCTCTATTACATGAAGCCATTTTGTGGCTTGAACATGAGTTTTTGTGAAAATTCAATACTTTGTTATATATAAATGTTTGTTGTCATGAAATTTCAGCAGAAAAAGATAGAAGTATTTGCCTATTTTAGAAAGATAAGAATTAAAAATAGTTTTTTCATGTGTGAGCAACGGGTTCCTTCTGTTCTCGTTTCGTTGCTGCATCGCACTGGACATATCGAATTTCAGAAAAGATGCAACAATATTAAGTAATAATTGGAAAAAAAAATCAAACATTGAAATTGGTTATGTACCTTGAAATTGGAATCCTAAACTAATATATAATCAACCTACATAAACTTATTAGACCCATAAATCATCGAAAAGGACATACAAACAAATAAATAAATTCTTTGGATCATGAAATAGAATCGTTAATTATAATAAACAATAAAAATACAAACTACAAATATAATATCTCTCACATTTAAGTCCATAGGGACTGAAAATGAAATAGCAAAACATAATATAAATTGTAGTGCATGCAATTTGCAAACATGAGCATAACAGATAATTATAAATACAGCAACGTAGTATAAAACCACATCATGTTCAACAGAAATATAAAAATATTACCTTTGTGAACATATCCGCCATTTTAATGATCAAATTACAACATGAGTGTCCAACATTTTAATCCTAAATATGAGTATCTATGAGATAAAGAAAATGACTAACTTTATGCTTCTAACGGGATAACATCCACCAGCAGAAGTAGACAAAATGAAACTTACAGGGAAAAAATGTACTAGAGAACAAACATGAATATTTTTTTTACTATATGCATGAAAAAGAAATAGCAAAGAATTTTACTTCGAGACATGGCATGCCTTATGCTATGAATTGACTGATTTAACTTGTATGGATTATTTCAACATAAATTTCTTTTTTTTTTGTTTGCAGAGAAACATGCACAAACTGGATATATGATGTGATTCCTGACACTTTCCCATATGTTAGTCTATACTTAGTTGACGTATGTCTTGTTGTCACGAACGAAGTTCTAACTTGCAAAGTGTTTCTAATATATAATTAAAGTTTTCTGGATTTAGAAATCGCAAATTAGAAGTTTGCCATGAATTTAAACATAAACTATGATATCTTCTATGAATTTGTACGAAGTCTAAATTGATAATAGCATAATACCTTTTATCTTGATATACTTTGTGTTTTCTTCCTGATTTTTTATGAGTATATAATTTATTTACTTTTTAAGTCTTAGATCTGAGCTCACATGATTGTAAAGAAAATGAAATCATGAAAATGATGTCTGCTACAAGTTCTACTTAGTCAATGTTGCTGAATAAATAATATACTGAATGCACCATAATAATAAAAAATAGATTTTGACATTTCCTTAAAACAGATATTGAAGTTATTATTTATTTAAGTCCGCACTCAACTTCCACTTTCCCACAAAATTACGGATAAAATAAATTTTCATTGGCACGTTGTATATTAAGGAGATTGAGGGCTATGGACATATTGTATATTACTGATTAAGCATCAAATCAAACTTTATAAAAATTCTTTTTGATACAATATAAATTAACAAATATTACTAATCATTGGCATCATTGTATATTGATTTTGGAAATAGTCTTCTGATCCACTCAAATGCATATTAGTGATTTAAACCTGTAGCACATCATGTACTATACATTTATTCTTATCTTTCTATCTCACACGTTATTAATGCATTTATGAAAAAAACAAAAAAATAGTTTTATACATTAATTGATAATATATAAACTATCAGTGATAAGTAAATGAGAAACTACAGGAGGCATAGTTCCAAGTCCATGATTTCTTTTAATGTCGTCCGAACTATGTCCAATAAATTGAATTATTTAACTATAAATTTTAATAATCAAAGATTAGTTCATTAGAGCAGATAGAATCCCTGATTTCATGTTGAACTATTTAACTATAAATTTTGATAATCAAAGATTAGTTCTTCAGGATTTGCATAGCAGCTGCAACAAACCATGCATTTCAGGAATTATAGATCCCTGCATGAATAATGTAAGAATATCACCCTATGAATATGTACTTGCACATTTTTTTACCTGTAATTATATTTCCAGTACTCAATATATCAACCTTTGGTCAACAAAGTATAGGTTACATATTACAAAAAAAAGAATAAGAATAAAAGATGAAAAAGGAACCTGGTGTGAGAAATGGAATAGAGAAACTCAGGCATTGTAGGACCAGCCCTACGCGGCGTATGGCAGATGAGCTTCTCTGTCTTGTTAGTGATTTTCATTGCAGTATACTGCATTCTCACTTAATTGCAATTGCAAACATCACGACAACTTGAAAAAACAACAAAAATGAGAAATAAGAAGGGAGTTGGGCAGCATAATAATATGTAGGATTTTATGTGGTCATCGGAATTCATTGCTTTCATGGTGCTCTTTATATTGCCACAGGTGTATAAAATGCAGAAATATTTGTGGAGATAAATAATAAGACGACATTGGTTTACCGTTTTACAGTTATTTTTTCTTTCTGAGATCTGTCTATATAGTAGTTACATTGCTTATGAGAGTAGTTCATCTTGAAACAACACAGATATTGTGTTACCCCTTTTTTAGACCTTACACTCATTTAATATGAGTGGATAAACGATAGAAAATTTTCATCAGAACCTGCACATTTACTATGGTACAATGTACATGTGAACAAACTCTAGTGACATTCATCCATATGAGCAAGCAAAAAAAAAAAAAAAAAAAAAAAAAAAAAATACTTCGTACAGGAGAGGGGCAAAAAAAAACAAGGAGAGAAGTAAATACCAAGTTTTAGCCTGAATACTTATCAAAACTATATTATCATTCATTTAAATGCACCTCATCGACAAAAAATTATACAAATCTGAAATATGAAGACCAAGAAAACTGAGGAATTATATGGCAGGGATTTAGATCCTTCATTTATGTGTGTCTGCGTGTGTAGACACGCATGAAATAAGAAGGTAATAAATAAAATAAAATAAAATAAAATAAAATAAGACCAACCACATTCAGAAAAAAGTCTAAATATCACACTGTAAAGTCAGAATCCAACAACCAAATTCACAACATACAACATAAACAGCATCACAAACACTAAAATAAACCATAAAGTTCTAGATATCGAATGATAGATTGACGCTGAGTGATGAAATTTCAAATTTCAAGATGCCAATTCCAGATTTGTTACTTTTTATATCAACCCGGCAAGTATCTTCTATTTCCTTGTAAAATGAAATCAAAGTAATGTTGCAAAAAATTATTAAATAACGCTGAAACTAAGAAATTGAGTTCTTGACAACTAAACTATACATTGATAAGTAACCACGCTAAAACATGTTAATCCAGAGTGGAGAAAAATATTATGAAACTAGTGTTTTCGGTTAAATAATACGTTAATTCAGCTTAGCTAACTAATAAATTTTTAGTGAAAAACATATAACAAAGTTTGTAGTATCTCTCATGCCCGCTCAAGTTGGACAGATGCGGGATCGGCTGCTGATGACAGGGTAGATTCGGTGATTCACGATTTTGCGGGTTAGGGATTTCGTGATTCGATGTTGAGATTAGGGATTTCGTGATTCAATGTTGAGATTAGGGATTTCATGATTCTGCGATTAGGGATGTTGAGATTATGGATTAGGGATTTCTGTTGACTGCTGGAGGCGATGAAGTGAAACAAGTAGGGCTGTTTTCTGAAGGGAAGGGCAACAAGCGCTCTTTTTTAGTTCCCGCACAAAATATTTTTATTGGCCGCCTTTTTGCTTGTATAGCGTTGAGTACACGGAATATATTTCTCAAATAAAGAGAAAAAGGGGAAACGCTATTTGTTATTGCTATGAAAGATTCATTTTGTTGTAGTGAGGCTTGGTAAAAAAATATTTTTCAAAAACATGCATTCATCCAACGTCGAGTTATTATATCCTGATTGTATTCAATAAATAATAATAGTTAACCTAATTAATGACCTTGATAATCACCTATTTAAAACTTACTTATATTAAAGATCTACTAAATTATAAGTGCGTTATCCTAGTTATTTGGTACAACAAACAGATAATATGACAAATTAAGATGAATTAATGTATCTCTTTTATTTTACACTAAGCATTCAATGTACGAAGTATGAACGTATTTCCTAAAGAACCTATTAAATTGTTAAAGAAATAATAAACTAATTTAATACTTGTACATGAACGTAAAGCGTATATTAAATCAGTAAGATCTTTTAGTGCCTATATATACTGGTCAAGTGAACGTTATTTTTAATCACAAATGATCCTTATCAGCTGAGAAAGGAAACATAGCGTAGAACTTTTAGTCAAAAAAAGTGTATTCTTTTTCAGTTGTGTAGGAAATAAAATGAAAATTAATATCTTCAAATTCATCTGGCTTTATTCGTTTCTTAATTTCAATCAAATATTTGTTAATGGAAATCCTTCGGCTGTTTTTAGTGTAGCTGCAAAATCAGGAAGAAAAATGCCAGATAACTTATTTGGTGTCTTTTTTGAGGTATTTTTTGTTTGACACCATAGCACATGGTTACTTATAAAATTACTTATACTAGTTGCGAAATTAAACAGAATAACAAAGTAGCACAAATTATGTTAATCGTGGAATTTTTTTTATTGAATTGCAGGAAATCAACAATGCAGGAGCTGGTGGATTATGGGCTGAGCTTGTTAGCAACAGAGGTTAAAATCAATGAATTTAGAGAAAGTTGGCATTTCTTTGATTATATTTTTGCGAATTTATTTTAACCTGCATTATACATATATAGGCTTTGAAGCAGGAAGGCAAAACAAATCTGATTTTGCTCCATGGACAATGATTGGAAATGAAACATCAATAAATTTGACAACAGACCTATCTTCTTGTTTCCAAAGAAATAAGGTGGCTCTTCGAATGGAAGTTCTTTGTGACAATACTTTACCAAATAAATGTCCTACAGGCGGTGTCGGAGTATACAATCCTGGTTATTGGGGAATGGTAATTCTCACACACACAAATACATAATATGTCGGTATATGTATATGCATATGTGTGTGTATACATCTATGTATGTATGTCTGTACATATGTATGTTTGTATGTCCAACAGACTTCTTTGTTGTATTTACTAGACAATTTAACATGTGTTTGCTCATTAATAATGTTTTTTATTGTTACAGAATATTATGCAAGGAAAAACATATAAAGTGATTCTTTATCTTAAGTCAAGTGATTCTGTAAGCCTTTCTGTTTCACTTGCAAGTATGGATGGATTGCAAATACTGGCAACTAAGAATATTATGTAAGTATTTAGGAATAAACATCACTATCTCTACATAGTTTAACTTCAAAATTCATTCTTTTATTCAATTTTATTGTTCAGAGCTCCAGCCACCCAAGTGGGAAATTGGACTAAAAAGGAGTTCGTATTAGAAGCAAAAGCCAGTAATAATCGGGCAAGGCTTCAGTTGACAACAGATAAAAAAGGTGTTATTTGGTTTGATCAAATATCAGTGATGCCAACGGACACTTACAAGGTATATTAATATAGTTCCGGTTAAGATCATAATAAATTAAACATTATGTTAAAAACCTTTAAAAATCTTAAATTTAACTTGCTAAAAAAAATCACTTTTTTTTTCTATTGTCAATATCATAGATTGAAATATTAGAGAGCTCTAAAACTAATTATAGATGCGAAAATATATCTCACAATCAAAACATCAAATATTAAGGAATTTTAATTAGTTCACAAATTATAATTAACTAATACATATCAGTACTAATAGTTCTAACTAATCAACTTGCAGTAAATGCTTCATTATAACTTTCTTGAACCTAAATTTGAATTAATGAGACATAAAATTTACTATAGTATGTTGTATTTCTTTAAATCATATTATCATATAATTAAAGGTAGCTATTTTATTCATTTTTACTAATATCATCTTCAGGGACATGGATTCAGGAAAGACCTATATACAATGATTGCAAATCTAAATCCTACTTTTGTAAGATTTCCAGGTATAAAATAAATATTCAAAACTTAATTCATTTATTTCTTCTAAATTGTTGTTTACTAACTGATATATTATAATTTTTTTTTTTAAAGGTGGATGTTACATAGAAGGAATTAAACTTGTAAATGGATTTAAATGGAAGGAATCAATTGGTCCCTGGGAAGAAAGGCCAGGTCATTACAATGATAAATGGGGATACTGGACAGATGATGGATTAGGATATTATGAACTTCTCACTGTATGTATTTCATACATTTTATATAGTATGTCTGTTTATTTTATGTTTTATTTTGATTAAACTTGGCTATGATTTCATTCAGTGGCCGTTTTGTAGTTCTTATATTATTATTTTTCTTGCAGCTTATTGAAGATCTTGGTGCTTCTCCCATTTGGGTATTCAATATTGGTTAGTGAATTTAACTTTTAAAATAAATTACTATCTAAAAATGATGGTACTTCAGCTAATAGGTCGATTGTGCGTTTCAGGTATGAGTACTGATGAAAACATTGTCAATCCAGACAATGTCTCATCTTTTGTGCAGGTATGAAACTATATCTTAATAATATCCAGTAAAGAAAAGATTGAATTCAATTAATGTAAATTATTAATGTCGATCATGCACACTAAACTTAATTGTGTGTACTTAGAGTTTATAAGAAAACAAGATGTACAAGACATTTCGATACCTGATGAAAAATGAGAGAAGGAACTAAAAATTTCACTAAAAATACTGCTTACTAAATATGAGCCAAATTACTTCAGCATGTATAGTTCACCTCTTAAAAGAATGGTGAGAATACATTTAATCCAATGGTTCATAACTATTTCTATAACTTTATACAAAATTCATATAGAATACATTCTTTACATATTATATACATAGCCTTACATAAAATATCCTTTGAGAACTTTTAATAACTCTAGATAAGAGTTTCTACTGTGTTAATATATTCATGATATTTTTTACTAAAATAGAAGGCTTTTCCTGCTTCAAAGTGATTGAAATAGTCCACAATTTACAAAGGATAAACTTAAGTATATACACAGTGTAACACAAAATCAACTTTAATTTTCAACGTTTATTTCCTAAAATAATTTATCCAGTAATAAGCTTCCAGAGGCAATTACACAGTGGAACTCAAATTCCCCTACATATAATGTAGCTAAATCTAAATCTGTTATTTTGCATAGCATGTCAAATATTTTATGTATTGATTCTATGATCCTTGTTTTATTTTTAGGACGCTCTTGATGGCATTGATTTTGCTATAGGATCACCAAACACAACATGGGGATCCTTTAGAGCAAAAATGGGACATCCCGATCCATTTAAAGTGAAAATTGTTGCTGTTGGAAATGAAAATTGTTTTCCCAACAATCAAAAGAATTATGGTTTGTATATTTATTTGTTTATTTATGATATTTCTTTATAATTTAGAATTTCTAAATAAAAGCAATAATAGCCATGGTCTTGGTGGATAGTGTATTGCTGCAATTAAGACAAATAATGAATCTACACTATCCACTAATTAATGAATTGGAAAGCACAACTATATTCATCGTACAAAACAACGTGGCTAGCATTGAACATTAAACATTATATGTCCAAATGATATGTGCGTGATTAAGGTGTTAACCCTGATTTTTATTTGTATTTGTCTAGTAACTAGCTTATGTTATATTTTTAGTTTCTTTTTCTTTTTTCTCCTTTTAAAGGAAGTGAATAATGCTTGCTAATTAAATTGTTGAACTAAACTATACTACATTTTATGTGCAAACATGGTAGCACTAAATATTTTGAAGTGAGATTTATTTTCTGGCATATGACTAAAGACGGAATTGAAATTGAATTTGTTTCAAGACTGTCAATTTTATGACTTTAAATGTCTTTTTGTTCAATATTTACAGAAATTATATATCCATATTTCTACAAGGCGATTAGAAATGCGTATCCAAATCTCAAAATCATTTCAAACTGTGATGGATCTCGTATACCATTAAACCATCCAGCCGACTTCTATGATTACCATGTAAGTACGACTACTTATATTTTGATAAAACTTGATAAGTGACATCTTGCATTTGACCATTTAACTTATTTGTTTATTTAATATTTTCCTTTATAGACATATAAGCAGCCTTTAGAGATATTCAACGATAATCATTATTTTGATATTGCACCTCGAAATGGTCCTAAGGTATAGATTTTGGTAAATTTAATCCATATTTTTGAATATATTTTTCGGCAATTTTTTTTCCATTTGTATGTTCTAAACTGTAATGATTAATTTATTCTTAGGCTTTTGTGAGTGAATATGCTGCATTTGGAGCATTGGCTGGTAAGGGAAATTTAGTAGATGCACTAAGTGAAGCTGCATTTCTTATTGGTTTGGAAAGAAACAGGTACGTTTATCATCATTTTCTTATGAAACATAATATAAGAAAGAAAATAGTTCTTGTGAACTAGCTTGTACATTCATTAACAAAAAACAATGTGAAGTATTTAGAGCTCCCTATTTTTAGAGCATTCCTACACTAAAATTTACAACATGTCATGAATGTGTAACAACATAAAGTTTGTGGACTGCCAGTGCAAGCAATGACCATCTGAAAATTAAAAAAACCATCTCTATTTCAATTTTTTTGCAATAACAAAGACCATCATCCATGTTTGAACATGCTAGCTTTGAATTGTTTTCCAATCTGTAAATGAAGACCTAAAGCATAAATCTAAAAAAAGAAGAACGGTCCCCTTACATTATAGAACCAAATAAAGTTACCAGTGCTCTTTAAATTGAAATATTTCACTTATCTTTAGATGATTTAAAATGCTTAATTTTGAAAAATGATTATCGTTTTTACTTTTGCAGTGATATAGTTGACATGGCATGTTATGCTCCACTTTTTTCAAATATAAATAACCCAGGGTAAATTTCATACTCATATTTTCTTTAAATTTTTATATATGGTAACGACGCTTGTCTTAATATGAATAATCAAATATTTAGGTGGATACCAGATTCAATTTGGTTCGATTCATCGCAACATTATGGAACTCCAAGCTATTGGGTGCAATATTTATTCAAAGAATCCAGTGGTGCAACATTTTTGAATTCTTCGCTTCAAACAAACTCTTCTATTCAAGTAGTTACATCTGCAGTAATTACACATATATCAAATGATGATATACTGAAACTAAAGGTTGTAGATCCAAAAGTACATTTTTGAACATTATTCTTGATTATATTTTTTTTATCCTTTGACTAACTGAAAAATAAAACATTTCCAATAGGTTGTGAATTTTGGAAATGACACGGTGAATCTGGCTTTATCAGTATCAGGCTTAAATAGAACTATAAATTCACTGAGATCAAACATGATCGTACTATCATCTCCTAATCAAATGGATGAGAATACCTTTCAAGAACCAAATAAGGTAACTTTAATGCAAGTTAACTCTATTAACTAATAAATATTTTACTTTGTTACAAAGTTATGGTTTAATTTGCAAAACAATAATCAAATTACCATGAATTATCATATTATTATTTGAACTTCAACGACACATACATACATACATATATGTTTGTATGTCTGTATGTGTATGTATACACACGTACATACATACGTGTGTGTATGCATGCATCTATGTATATATACACACATGCGTGAACACACACTTATACATATAAATTTGTATAAAAATAACTGATATACCAACTCTTTTTTTGTTTAAATCTTTCAGGTAGTTCCGAAGCAGAATAATCTCACAAAGGCAAACTCAATAATGGATGTAGTGATTTCCCCATATTCATTTACACTTTTTAACTTATTCCTGAATTAGAATATCCTGTGCTCTTTGAAAAATTGTTGTATGTTTACTTTGATTCAAAATTAAAGATAAGAAGTATGAATTTTTTTATTCTTTATTGGTACTATTATGGTACTCTTTGAAAAATTGTTGTATGTTTACTTTGATTCAAAATTAAAGATAAGAAGTATGGATTTTTTTGTTCTTTATTGGTACTATTATGTATAAACCAATAGTTATTGTTATACACCAAACTTAATACTAGTTAAACTTTATGATATAATTCTTGGTTTAATCCAATTATGGATGAAATGTTTATTATTAGTTGCAAATTTGAGAATTAAACCTTCAACCGTATTTTTAATATAATTTGTAAATGACATATATGTACCTTTACTTGTTCCATAAATGATTAGTATTTTAAAACTAGCCACTAAGTAGTTCTAAACTAATTCAAGATTAAACATATTGTATTTAGTTGATATCCAAGACATTTAAGTTGTTTAATTTCTTCCTTAGAAATTTTGGATTAAAAATAAATGGCATTATATAAAAATCCCAATTATACCTAAGATATTGTCCTTTTTTGGTATTTCAAAATGTCTCGAATTCAACTATTTTTTGTAAATATGATCATTTTCTATAGGAAAAAAATATCAGTTCCAAAGATCAAACTCCATTTTTAACTACATATTAATATAAACATCTAAATATTTAGACGCTTCATTCAAAACATCAGCTTGAAATGGTTAACGGTTTTAAGGTAATCTGAAATTCTGATCATTATTATAAATTTATAACTACATAAGGATTATAGATCAAAATTTTCAATCTTTAATAAAGCAATGAAGTGTCTAAGTAGACATTCTAAGATCCATTAGAGATCTAAATTTCAGATTTTTGATTCTTTAGTTGCAAAAATATTTGGGATCAAAAATATTTCGAACTTAAAGATAAAAAATCACTCCAATTGAAGACATTTAACCTCAAAGGATAAACTTTATTGCACTGTTAATAGCATTAGGAAGAAAAGTATGTATTGACTTGTAATAGCACGTATGAAATAATTCATACATGCACACAAATTATCCTATATGCTATTATATTATAATATTCTTATTGGCACTATCATATCTTTTCTTATGACATCAATTGTAGTAATACCATCGTCTAATATGATAGCAACTGCATCAATGTTATTATACATTACTATATGATGGCATTTTTGCAAACACTGCAATAGAGCTTTCAAAGCATTTCAGAAACACTATCAATGATTTGTAATAACATTTAGAGAAATGTCATGGTACGACTGTTATAATAGGGCAATGCATGTTATCTCTTTCACCAGATATTACACATCAAAAGGACTATAATAATATTACTAAAAACACTAATTATAAAAATGTTTTTCTTCTATGAAATTAATGACACACACTTTAATAATGTCCTTATCTAATTAAAAAATTGATCTTCAAATTCACTTGGTTCAGCTTGATAATATTTATAGATTAACTGTACTACTTTGACTTGAGATTTATAATTCCATGTAAAATACCAATTACAGTGACACTAAACTTCTATAGCAAAGGAGATAAACCCTTTCTTGAGTAATGTTTTGCTTAGTGAGTTTTGACACATATCCAACTATAGTCATAACGTGAACCAATATCACATATTGGACCATAACAAAGTAAGGTCTCTAATCATGAATCCATCGTACTCTCAAGTTAAAAGAGTACTGCACATTGTCACTTACCAACTTCTATTTTACTGAGATATATTAACATATAGAGGGCTCTTAGTGGATCATCCTCCAAATGACTAGTAGTACGTAACCTATTGATACCTTCATTAGTCATGGGTAAATCATGGTGCATCATATGGATAGCACTACGTATACTAATCCTGAATAATTGATGTCTCATTCTTGATGTACCAAATGAATAGGAATATTCAAGGATAAGTGTTTGTTATTACAATCCAATACTCATATTTTTGTACCATTTCATAAATGTGATCGTATATAGCAGTTTGTCCAAGGATTTTAAGTTTTATAATGTACTTTTAACATTATGTATATTTGCGTATAAAAAAATAGAACCAACATTTATTAAAAACATTATTTTTTTTAATCAAAGTTACAGGAACCACTAGCTAAAGTGAGAAGTGTTATGATACTCCACACAGAAGTTTTAGTGGTCATGGATTTAAACTCCTTGAGACATCAAAATCAATGCTCTTCTTGAATTTGGTTTCACTCTTGTTATAAAAATATATTTTATATAGTAGTAATCAAATTACCTGGCCATTATTCACCCCTAGGGCGTACCCACAACTATATTAATCTCCAACCAGCACTTCGGGCCAATTATGATGTCCTATACCTTATTTTTAATCAATCAACTTAGAGTAAACTAAGAAAAGGACTCAATGATTGGATTTACAGTATTGTTCTTCGTATCTACTAGTTCGATATCTTCTTCTAGTTCATTGAAAAACTTTTTATCATGTGATACTTTTAAACAATATTTTTTATCTCTTATGAATGCTTCTTACCTTTGCAATCTATATTACATCATTATTATTATGATACATGTGCATTGGACTCTCAATGCTAGGAATTACTTCCATCTCATTACAAAATTTATGTTTACATGGTTCCTGCATGCAATTATTCAAGGCGGTGTACTCAGCCATTATATTTTTATATGATAAAACTTGTTGTTGTAATATTTCGAATTTATTGATGCTTCATGAGATCGGAACACGAACCTTGTAATTGGCTTGTTATCATCAATGTCATATTTGACATTGAACTCTGAATACCACTTAGTAAGGAGTTCGTTATTTCCACATGAAAACAAATCTCTAGTAAACTCATAAATATATTCTAATGATATTTGGTTGGATTTGGCTGAAATCTACTTATTATACCAAGTGCTTAAGTAACATTAGATCTAGTACACAAAATACTACGTGACGGGTCCAATTGCCTCTTCATAAGGAATCCATCATATAAACTCTCATTTCTCATATATATCTGTGTGTATGTGTGTTTGTATGTGTAGGGACTTGTAACGACCCGGAATTCTGGTCATTAGATTTTGAACATTTAATTCATTTTAAATGTTGAGTGTAGGATATAATGATTTTAAATTATAAGGTTTTGGTTAAATCAATGAGATTATTTGTAACTTCAAATATAGCAATTCAATTGGATTTGGATAATAATAATTTAATATTTGAAATTGGCTAATTTGTGAATCTGGGTATATATAGATTTGGGAATGGTTTCTTAAATTTGTTTAAAGTCTAGTTGGATTTGAATTTTAACATTGGACTTTGGATGGAATCAAAAGTCGATAAGTTAAAATTGGAATTTTTATATTAATTTAATAATGGGATTTAATATATGGTGATAACGCAGATAATCAGATTTTGATTTAAAACGAATTAGAATGATTTCTAATGTGAATATAAATTCTTTATGAATTATAATTAAGTTGGTAAAGTTTTAAAAGAAAATTTTCAAATGATTTCGACGATTTTGAAAATCGCTCAAATAAATCGACGAGTTAAAATAGCCTTCTGGGGCACAGTCTCGGAATTCAATGAAACCAGTTCCATTGGATCTGTTATAGTATATTATTATCGGGTATCAATTTTCGTAGCGTTTAGAGCTACCGTTTGTTCGTACGGGTGAGAAACGCGTCGAAATTAAAATTGAAAATTTAATATTTTAAATCGATTCAAAATGCTATCTTCCACATATGATTGAATTGGACACCGAAACACGTTCCATTGTGTTCGAAACGCGGGTAAAATATTGTAAACGCCTGACAGCACGTTTCAATTGGAATTCGTTTAAAAAGTTAAGTAATTTGTGAAAATATATTAAAATAATATATTATAAAATCGTATATATAAACCTACAGTAGCAAAACCCTAATCCTCTTTGCTAGCCACCATTCAATGGAATCAATGGTCGAAACTTTGTATACTTTTCCTTCAATTTTTGATCGATCCATCAACTATCTCCAGAAGTTTTCAACTACTTGAATGTAGAGCACTCCGAGGTCTATCCATCCAACGGCCATGATTGTATTTAGCGAAGTGGATTGGCGGCGATTTGGGGTTGAAGGAACATTGTTCGAACACAAAATGCACGGCCATAGGGGCGCCGAGTTTTGCTTGGCTGCGGCCTTGGGAAAGCTCGCGTAGGCGCACCCGGTGAAAGGTCCCGATCGACCTTTGGTGGCTTAAAATGGTCACAGCGATGAGGTTAATGAAGGCGGCGTTGGGTTCGATTTCCTGCCTGGTAACGTGAGGTGAGAAGAAGCTTTTGTGCGGTCTTGATTTTTGGATGTAGATCTAATGGCCAATGGTAACTTGTTTTTATAGTAAAATAAAATAGAAATATATTATATTTCAAAATCGAACAATCTTTAATACTGCATATCTTTTGCATGCATGGTCGGATTCCAACGAAATAAGAAGCAATGGAATCGCAGCGACACGATCTACGTGCTGAAACATATCCGGAGGCGATCGAAGCTCGTGAAAATTTTAGATTAAATCGAAGGCGATCGATTTAATTTAAAATTGAAACGCTCGACGAAACTCAAGGTGAGTTAATCTCACTCATCTGGTTTATTATTTAAATTTAAATAGTTAAATTGAAATATTTGGTTGAATGATTGAATTGATTGAATGCGGTATATTATATATAGTAGTATATATATTGGAGTGATTGATTTCCCGCATCATATAGCGGATGAGATCCTATGCGCCGCATAATAGCAGATGAGATAATATGACCCCATATACCATGATATTCCACCTCGAAGTGGAATTGGTATTTTTATATTGTGCTAATGTCTGTGGATGTAGAGAAACAGGTTGGAGGGATCCAATAAGATTCCTCAAAAATGTTGGAATTTATTTTCTTAAACTATGATATGTTAGTTGATAATCCATGATAGATTATATTAGAATTGATGTTATTGATTGCTATGTTTGACTAAATATATATTTGGGTATTTTAAGATATTAAATATACGAAGGTGGGATTTTTTAAGGAAAATTTAAATGGGAGTTTTGAAATAAAGAATGAAATTATATTTCAGATTTAAATAAGGATTTTAAATCATGATGAAGGGTGAATTTGGTGTTAATGGATTTTGATTTTTGGATAAATCAAGAGATAAATTTTAAAGGGAATTTAAAACGGGGTATTGGATTGAAATTGATTAAGTGTTTTGAAAACTTTGATTTAAAGGAAAATGAGGAATGGAAATTTGCTAAACTGGGTTATAAATGAAATGGAATATTTATCAGTAGATAAATTTGGAAGTATAGATTCCAGTGGGAATTTATAAGAAAAGTTGTAATTTACTTTCAAAAATAAAAGGTGATTTTATTTTAAAAAGTTGGAAAGTATATTTTCCTGGAAAACTAAGTATATTTTTAAAGAAATGATTTCAAAGTATATACTAGAAGTTTTAAAATGTTTTTAAGAATGTTTTCAGGAAATTTATCTATTTTATTTATTTTTAAGTGAAATGAAAATATGTATTTAAGTTAATTATGGTGGTTAATTATTTTAAAGTAAATTTGTATTATGATTTTTAAAAGAAAATTTAACATAATGTTTGATATAATAACTTTATTTTAACAGGAATTTCGGTTTAAGTTTACTTGGAAACTCTTATAGAATTTCTTAAGTATTATTTTTATTTAAGTAATTTAAGTAGCTTGATTTTAAATAATTTAAGTATATATTTTTGAAAGTGATTATGAGGAGATGGAAATGGATTTTAAAAATAAAAGTGATTTTATTTTTAAAGTGTTGAAAGAATTTACGGGATTGAGACATAAATTAAATGGGGATAAATCGAGCAGTCCAACTTGAATTTTTTCTAAGTAAAATTTTCTTTTTCACCCAGCGCCCCAACATTCTACTCGAGTTAAAACTCGAGCTACCACGCGAGCCTCCCGATGTTCGCTTCGAGTTGCCCCCTTTCTTCCCCAAACCCATCAACACTGATACAAAGGCAGCCACGTGCACGGTCAGAATCATCACCGTTGGTCGAAGCTACATCCACCATCTAGTCAATGACCATCCACTAGAACCCCACAAACGCCCAGAACTTGAATTAATTTCGAGAACGAGAATCGAGTCGTCTCGACCCAAACAACCCAGCATAACATCTTTAGAAAACAGTCTCGCCCCACCTACTCTGACCGTCAATGGTCACCAGAACTTGACCGATGCTTCATCAACGTTCGACGCCACCATTGGCATCGGAGGCACGAAGTCCGATAACCCTATGATGGCGCAACACCATCATTTTAAACGTGAATAGAAATGGGTTATTAAACCCTAATTTGATCTCGACTTAACAATCCAAAGATTTATAAATTCTTGTATTTTTCTAGTGATCTCGAACATTCAATCTAGCCGTGACGACGAACTCAAGACCCACAACCGTTTAGATCATCAGATTTTGAAAAAAAATTCAATTTTCTGATCAACTACAACATCTTGGTCAAAACTTAATGAAAATTTTGCACTTTGCTTTCTAAAATCATTATTTTTATGGGGGATTCAAATCACATTACTAAAATTAAAATTCCTGAGGTTCGAATTTCTGCCTTATTTTGATTGTGACTGTTTTTCACAGTTTCCAAAAAAACTACATAACTTTTGCTTTGATTTGTTACTGAAATATAGTGCAGGGTTAACAATACTTTAACTTGTTTTACAATCCATTTTTTTAGAAGAAACGAGGGAGAGAGAGATTTTGATTGGCCATGGTTTACTCTGTAAACCTGAGAGTTAGAGGAACAGAAGAAATAACATTCCCAGGCATGTATTCTTGATTTTGGTTTATACAATTATTTTTAAAATTCAATTTAAGTGAATCTGAACACTTTTAATTTTAACACTTTAATTTAAACAAAGCTAGAACCAAAGAATTTAAGGTTTTGACAGGTTTTAATATCCTGAAGCTAAAACAGGGATTTACAACCCTGTACAACAACATGCACAGGCAAAACTCGCCCATATATTCACAAATTCTTGCATTCAAACCAAATTTTAAACTTTCCTACATTATTCAGGCATTCACACAACAACAAATGATTGAAAAGATCAAGGGTTTACTCACCTTTTTCCCTGAAGACAAAAGCTCCTGATAGGTTTTCAAGAAAGGGATGAAGCCTGGAAACTTTTTGTTTCTTTTCCTACTTTAATTTTTTTAAGTTTAGATCTGCAAGTTGTAAATAAAAATCTTGGCTTATTCTTGGTTGTATTTGTTCACTTAATTAATCAATAACAACAATTTTAAATTACTTACAGTTTGAATTTTTTTATACAACGGAGAAGCTTTTCTACAGTTGAAACCAGAAATAGATTTAATCTTTGATCTTGATTTCTCCTGCAATTTATTAATATCATGGTTTAAATTCTTTCTTCATCACATATTACAACTTCAAATTCAAATTTTAAAAAGGAACTTACTTGCCTTGAATTATTTCAGAAATCTACTGCACTGTTTTCTTTGGCCAAAGACTGAAGCACTTGTTCAATTAATCTGCAGTTTTGATTTAGTGTTAAAACTTGATTTTAAAATCATAATTTCATTAACTATAAATTTTTAAAACTTACCTAAGAGATGGAATCATAAACTACAGCTTCAAGTTTTAGAAAGATCTTCAGATTCTTTTTTTTTCTTTTCAATTGAAGAAACAAGGTTGGCAGTTATTTTTCTTTTTCGGATTTTTACTGTTGCCCTTGAATATTGAGATTTGTGATGCTCAATTTTTGGTTATCGTACTTTCATAGATTTGGAGGCTAAATAATTTGAAATTGGAAGCTGAAAAGTTTTCTATAATTATTAATTATATTATTTTATTCTAGCAATGATATGGAATGCCATTTGTAAAAAATAATCATACCATCTCCTTTGTATATGTTTAGCATTTGTGATTTTACAAGACAAAAGAATTTTTAATAGATTTTTTTATATCACATCCACTTTATAAATGAATGTTCCCCTTTATCCATTTGTATGTATATATACAATGTTAAAAGAATTGCTCTAACCAATATTTACATTATATACATTACACCTTAATGATTTTAAATGCCACTTATTTTTAAAAACATTTATTTTAAATTTAAATTCAAATTCCAATTCAACTTGAATTATAAAAATCCATTTATGTCTATTTATATATTCACACATATCTTGAACAATTTAAATTCAATTTCAATATATATTCAATTCTACTCATATATGCAATATACATATATGTATATAATTTTAAATTCAAGTGGCTTTTTTAAATCATTCATTATTTCAAAATTTTGAACTCAAAATAAATTGGAATTTTATTCATATATAATTTTCACTTACTTTATTTGTTTAAGATTTAATCCAATTTATTTTCAAATTAAATTCCAAGGGTTTAAAATATATTATTCATTTTAAGTGATAAATTTTTGAGATGTTACAGGTTAACACTGGAGAAAGCTTGCATAATACATCTGGACCAAGCCTAGATATGATGATGGAAGATTTACGGAGTATATGGGAGCTCTAAGTTGGAAACGCACATCATGTATGTATTGTATTAATGTAACGACCTACAAATTTATCACATTAATAAATTATATTTATTTCTAAAACATTTAAATATAATCTTTTTAACATAAATTATGTTGTCTTAAATAATAAATAATGACGGCAATCTTATTTTGAATAATTATTTGGAAAAATATCGATAAAATGACCAAAAACCATTCTATGTTGTCAGAAGTTGCACACGGAGCTAGATACACATATTTATTTATCCGTTTAACCAAGAACATGAAATAAAATTATTTGTTTTATTTTTGAAAATAAAATGTATTTATGACATCATCAATAATGACGTCATATTTAATAATTGATTTATGAATTTAAATTGAGATTTAATAATTTATTAAATTTTATAATTATTCAAATAATTGTTTTTAAAATAATAATAATTCATATTAATAAGTTATATAGTAATAAGAAATCATTTATAATAGTTTATAAAGATATATACCTGATTTGAAAATATAAGAAAATTTGTATCTTTTTGTCGATATAACAATACTTTTTGCAACAAATTGTTTAGTATTAGTTTATATGGTTTTATAAATCAAATGTGATTAATTTAATTAGTTAAAAATGATAGAAATTAGTATTAAAATTTTGTTTATATTTATACGTAAATTAATTTATAAGCAAAAATGTGATAAGGAATCGGCTTTCCGATTTTCAATGGTTTAACGAATGAAAGTTGTTCAAAGTCATTGCAACGTTGTTTGTTCTCTTATGCACATACATATACATGCACATACTTGCCACATGCATACATATACATGCAAATACACATATGTACAAACATGAATACATATAAGAATAGTATCATGATATTATTTACAAAATATCTAAGATATTTTTCCAAATTCAAAGGCAAACATCACCTCATATTATACACACATGGGGGCACATGGAGGAGGTGGTGGGGTGATGAATGCGGGGCTGGAATTCACGGTTAGAGATGAGGTGAAATGGCGATGCAGGCTTTCTTAGGTAAGGAGAAAATATCATGATATTCTTTGTGCAAAATTTTCTTATAAATACCCACCTACATTCACACATTGATTAACATAATTCACTTATTCTTCCTTCTTCTTAAATCTATAAGAGCACTTCTTTAAAGGCTTCAATGCCTTTAAAAAAATGTGGCAAAGCCATGGCAAAATATTCGAATATAAAGCAAAATATATACACATACATATACCATGTCAATCCACTACAAAACCAAGTGCAATCACTTCCTTTCTTACCTCATAACCCACGGCCGAGCACTCTACCTCTTTCCAAGCTAGGTGGAGCCCATTCTTAGGTCTAAGACTAGATTGCGTAGGCTCTGATTCGATTGTAGCGAAGCTATAGCGTATTTTCGTGAAGTTAGAAACCAATGAAGGTGAGAAACTATATATATATATATATATATATATATATATATATATATATATATATATTTGTGTGTGTGCATGTCTATATTTATATGATGTGATATGATTTCTATGAATGTTTACTATGCTTTATCATCCAGTTTGGTTGTCTTAATGTAGTTGTTTAATTGTGTAAACAAGTCACTTAAATACACTTCGATATTACACAAGGAAACCACTTTTTGAATTAAGTTATAAAAGTGATATGAAATCATTAAACCCCTTTGAAATGATTTAAAATTGTCTACAAATGTTTTACAAACACTAAAATCTAATTTAGTGAAGTTCTGATAAGTTATGAAAATTGAGTCAAAATAGGCATGTCACATAAGGTAGTTCGCGATTTCGTGCCGTAGAAAGTTAAATCCATCTATACGATGGATTTGGAGTCAAAATTCTTTGTAATAATAATTTTACAAACTCTTATAATCATAGTTTTTTAAAAAAGAAAACGATTGAAATTTCTTTTAGTAGATTTCGAAATATTAGCAAAACAAGTTTTCGAATTAATGGCGGTTTTCGCAGTTCGGAAACGAAAGCAATAAATTCTTTATAAATGATATTTTAAATTCTTTAAAAATGTGAAATAAATTCAATAAATCTTTTCAAATGTTTTAAAATAAATTCGAGTTATAAAAATTGATTTCCAAACGATTGAAAAGTCTTTTCAATCAAATAAGCCTTAGAAACACTATTCGCGACACTTTTTGCAGCACTTTTAACAACTTTTGAAATATGACATTAAACTTAAGTATTCTTTCCCAGATATTTTATAATTTTTTAAGTAAATAGCTAATTATTTTAAGATGATTTGAAGGATTTATAACTTATTTTCGAAAGTTTAAATAAATGGTTTAAAGAAAAGCTATTATAATTAAGTGATTTAATCTTGACTCTAAAAGTCGATGAGTAGACTGAATTTTTCTATTCATGAGATTTAAATGAGAGGTGCATAAACTAAGGAGATACTCAAGAGCAACCAGTGCCTTGGCTCACCTGGTCTCTTTCCTGGGCGAAGAAATGATTAAAATTTTTCAAATTTAATACAACTTGGGTTGCATAGAAATAAACTTCTTATACTTGATATTAGATTATAAGGAAACCTGCACTATCCATGTGAATTTAAAAGGTGATTTCACTACTATTCGATGGTTAGTAAAGGTTGAATACCAAAACTAAGGTCGAGTAAAATTAGTATAATTTATATGGATCCGTTTTAGTCGAATACTAAATAATTTTAATTTACCATCTTAGATGACATGGTTTCAACCTATAAAAAGGATATATGCTGGAAACAAGAAATTTTTTGTCAAAATTTAAATAAATGACTTGGAATTATTTTAATTCCTATGTATCCTTTTACTTAAATAAATTATTTTGGATTTATAGTAAATGATGCCTTAAATAAATTATTTTGACTCATTTAAATATTATGATTTGGATAATGGAAATCTTTAAAAGATTTAAATAAATGATTTCGAAATATTTTCCTAAGTAAAGGATGAAATGATTTGGAATTATTTCGAGATTTAGAAAGGTTTTAAGTAACCATAGGATTTGATATGAGAGGTTTAGTGATCCTGTATATACTCAAAAGAAATGGTTTTAAAAAGATATATATCTCTAAGAGGATATTTTAATAAAAAGATACTAATTAATGTAATATCAATCATCTACCCACCTAACATCTTTTTACCGATAATTGATTTGGAGAAACCGCGGTCGAATTTGGGTAAGTCCTATCCGAAAACCACTTCGAACCAATTTACGGGTTCAAAAGTGAAGATATTTTGAAGATAATGAAATTGAAGGAGGTGATCTTCATAATGGAAGGACTAATTGTTGATAATTTCGAATTACCTCTAGAGATAAATAAATACCAGTGCTCACTTCATTCTGGGATCGTCGTATGCAAAGACTACTTGCTACTAATCCTAGGAGTAATTCCGGACAGGTTGTGGTAGAAGAGTATCTTCGATTTATCTTGTTCCTAGACAACTTGTACAGATGAATGTATGACATTACATTTCGAAGATCATATTGCATTGATCTCTACAAATGTACATCTGTGTGGTGGTGTAGGAGGTAAGCCCTCTTATACTTAACACCAATCTCTAAGGCATACAAGCTCAGGGATTGTACTTTTATGGAAATTAATACCGTGTTATTGAAAATGGAAACGTGGCATTTTAAGTGAAAATGTTTCAAGAAAGGTAAATGTTACCTCTAGCATCACACACGACGAATTATGAAAAAGGGGTTGCTTAAGGCTAAATTGATCGCAACCAGTAGGGTCCGATATCACCTTTCTAGATTTATTTTATGCCTGCTATGAGGTCGAGTAAAAAAAATATGGTGTGTGTAACGACCCGCCGCTCTGACCGCCTCTAGTCGGTAATTAAACCAACTCGAAACGTTCAAAATGACGGATTGTTGTTCAGTTTATAAAGTTTAAACAGAATCAGCCACAGAATCACAGAATAATCATAATATTATTCATAAATGAATTTTTCTTTTATATACAGAGTTTGTACAATGCATTAAATTTTTATACAGCGGAATATATCTTTTATTAAATATAAGAAAAATCTCTTTAAAACTTTAGTGAATGCCGAAATCCCCTCTCTCTAACTTCGCGGCCTGAAAATCTTCAAGCTGTAAAAATACTCGGTCTGACCCGAGCGTTAATTGCAAAACACAAAACACTCGAGTCAGGATTAATCTTAATTCAAGTAAATAAATTTGCAATGAACTGAATAAGATGGTGACAGAGATGACGAAACAAATGAATCAATTTAAATCTATTATGGATTTTCATTATTAACAACTTAAAATTTTAAAATCTGTCAATCCCGTGTGGCTGCAGTACACACGTATACTTATACACATGTGCACTGCCTCGCCAACACGCGTGCAAGTGCAAATCGGACAAATCACTGCAAACTCGACTCAACTCAATGCAATTCAAACTGCAAGTCCAAAACAGGTGCACAATGCACTAAGCATTGAATTAGTGCACAAATGAAACAACATCAGAGACGACACAGTAGAAAACAACACATGCAGCAGCAACATGCAAAACAGATCATGTACAAGGGCAGTGAAGCCTGTACAATTACAGTGAAACAAGTACAGGGGAACAAATGCAGGGAGCAGCAGACACAACAAACACAGAGGCAACAGCAATGAATCGCAGAGCCAAACAAGTACAGGGGAACAGGTGATACAAATGAACCCACAATACATGCAAGTGACCAGAAGTTTGGAATCAAAACATGATCAGGGCCAGTTGATAACAGGGAACACAAAGCAATGAATCAAGTCAAGACCAATGAGACTGGGTTCAACACAGTGACCCAAACAGTAGTACAACATGACCCAAAGTGTATACAAACAGTCAAAGGCAAGACACATGGAATAATGCAACACTGACCAAATGCTCAAGCCACCAAGATGACCAAGCAATGATCAGAGACCAGAAACAGACAGTGGCATATGTATATTGATGCAACTTCAAGCCAAAAGCAAGTGATATATGCAATGTACCCAGAACTTGTTTAAGTGACACAAATGAAGACAACTCAAGTACAGGGCCACCAAAGCAAAGAGATAACATCAATGAACCAAAGTGCAGACCAACCAGAAGTACAAGTGCAGGCAAAAAAAATTTCATTTTCAAAACCTTGAATTAAGTCTTCAACTTAAGCATGAATTTCATTAAACATGAAAACTGCAACTTCTCTGTTATAAAACCCTGCAAAATGTTTTAATTTTTTTTTTAAAACTGAATTTAATTTTAAGATTCCACTTTAAAAAAAAACTTTGAACTCAAAACTATATTTGAATTCAGATTCAAATATTACCTGAATCAAGTTTCAACTTAAAATATGAATTTATTCTAAAATTTAAAACTGCAAAGCTTCTCAGGTTTAAACCTGAACTGTTTTCAAGTCTTGATTCACACAGAATTTAAATCTTACATTTGATTTTTTTAAAACTGCAAAATCAATTCAGTTAAATCTTACATTTGATTAAATCTTAAATCTTTAAAATAAGAGTTTCATTCAAGATTTCAAAAAAAAAAAAACTGTAAAATTACAGACTTTTAAAACCTGCAACACATAAACCCGAGACACCTATGATCTTACTTTGAGTTAATCAATCCCCTGCTTCGGGTCAGAAGCACAAAAAACTCGGGGAAACTGCAAACACTTCAGTGGCATATGTATATGTATGTAACATCATCACAATCTCATAGCAACAGCTAATAACTAATTAAACTTTAGTAAAAAGTTTACTCACATGCAAAGATTTTAAACTTGATCAAAAAATCATATGTTTCTGAACTAAGAACAGAGAAGTTAGAAACCATAAATAAGCATTCATCAAATAAACACAGACTTACTCACATGCATACATACATAACAGTTATCATCTCAGATTTTAAAATCAACCACATAATTATCTTCTTAGCTTAAATTTGTAAGTGTTTACTCACAGTGACATGCATATGCATAAATACATATTCACATAATGGTTCCAAGAACTTTAGCATGCATCATTTTCACCAAACAATTGGTTTAAACTTGTCAATTTTGTTATTTTCAGATTATAAGATGTTCACAGACCTTTATAACTGAGGTCATTCATATATAGGCATGCAAGCATGATACACAGCAAAACATCAAACCATAGAGGTTTACAGGCACATATACACATCACATATGAACAGAGGTTCAAAACAAGTTCATGCAACAAAATTTTCCTCATCTAGCAAAAAGGTAAATCTTAATAGCATCTGTTCTCATTAGTAAAAAAAAACAAAATTGATAGCATCTGTTCTTATCAATTTAAAACAAAACCAAATAGTGTCTGTTCTTATCAATTTTAAAACAAAACAAATAGCATTTGTTCTTAACAGTTTAAAACAGAACATGAAATAGCATCTGCTCTTATCAGTTTGAAAAAAATTAAATTCAATAGTATTTGTCCTCATCAGTTTAAATAACAAATTAACAGAGCAATTCATAGCAAAAGAACAACCAACAACCAACATGCAGTGAGTCATCTGTTCTTATTAGTCTAGAATTCAATTTTAACCGAGCAACTGAAAACCACAAACCACCAAAACAAAGCATGCAATCAAGTACTTATTGGTTCAACAGTTTAGATTAATTTATCCGAGCAACTGATAATGCATAACCCACAATTCCTAGCATGCAACCAAGCATTCACTTCAAATCAAATTTAAAAACTTGCATGAAGATTAATCGTGAGGAGAAACTCACCTTTCACCGAATCGAAATGGAGCAACTCAATTTAGAACGAGGCCGCGAGCAGATTTGATGCCGAGCGAACCTAATTCCAAAAAGCCCTAATTTGGATTGAAGACGAAGGGACGAGACCAGTGCGACAATTAGTGAGAGGCCGCCACCATTTTTCTTTCTTTGCTTTGATTTATCTGCTTAGGGTTTGAATAAATTGAAATGATGGGGTGTCGTGTTTTATGGGGAAGAGAACGTGATTTAGGGTATGGTTTACGGCATGGAACACGGCGTAGTTGAAGGCATGTTTACAGCCGATCAAAGTAAGGTAATGTATACTTCTTAATTAATTTATTTATTTTATTTATTTTTATATTATATTTTCTTTCTTATTTTAAATCCAATTATTTTGTTTAAAATTATGTTGTTAAATTTTCTCAAATGTAATTACATTATTTTTTTACAAAATTTATAAATATGTTGTTTGAATTTTTAACTATGCGTATTTCTTTATTTATTTTATTATATATATAATTATATTTTTATTTTTATTTTGAAATCAAATTTGTTTTGTATAAATTTTTTTTCTTCTTTAAATAAACTTATAAACGTTTTGCAGTTTAACTATCAATATAAATTTATAAATTTACATAAAAAAAATAATTCTCAAATCCCAATTATTATTCCTAGTCATTCGTTCAAATTTTAAATACCATTTCAATATTCAATTTCAACTTCAAAATTAAATTCAAATTCTATTCAACTTTAAATAGATTAAATTCAAAAATTTAATCGCCAACTTCATAGTTTTATTGAAATTCAATTTAAAATTTTCTCAAATATTTAAAATTAATTAAATATCTTCATTTTTAAATTGTTCAAAATTCAGGATCGTTACAATCTCCCCTACTTAAAAGAATTTCGTCCCGAAATTATAAGTTAGGAAAAACGTTTGCTAAAATCTCACCGATATTTATATCCTACATAATTTTACCAAGTTTCAAACTCATAAATACATATAGGATTCATTCCATTTATTTCATTTCACTAGTTTTGTTCATCGATTTCAATAATCAAGACACAAAAGTCTTTTATCAAATTTTTGACTTACCAAACTCAGATTTTTTTTAAACTTTAAATCTTTCATGTTAAATATTTGCATAATATATCTTATCCAAAGCTGTGTGCTTTCAAAATATTCAAAAAGATCTTCTTCCTTAATTCATTAAGTTAGAATTATGTAATTCTAATTTCAAATTATTGATTTTCTATTCAAAGTTTTGAAAATACTTGATAACTCAAAGTTTAACAAGTCCATCGTCGTTCTCACAGACTTTAGGCATACGCTGATCAGACGCAAGACTAAAAATCTCCAAGTACTAAACATACTTGCTTCAACTCCCAGTGAAAATACTTTTTAAAAATTCTTTTAAAAATGGATATGGATAGTCCGTTCCCCCATGGATCACAGTTTACCCGGCGGTTTCGCTACTATCTCAGTAGAATCGCTTGTAATCTCAGATTTCTCATCACTCCTGAATTTCGCCATGGTTATCGCCTTAGATCGCGGTCCACACGGCGGTTACGCTACTACCTCAGTAGAATCGCTCGTAGCCTTAGGCATCACGCCCCTCGAATTACGCTTCGGTTTCCAGATCGCAGTTTACTCGGCGGTTGCGCCACTATCTCAGTGGAATCGCTTGTAACTGTAGGCATCACACCCCACGAATTACGCCAGCATCAATCACATAATCCCAAACACGATGATCCATCGTGGGGGATATCAAATCAGTCCCATTGGACATTCCACTAATGGAATTCTACGTAGCTACGATTTACAATGGATACTCCACCGAGTTCCAATCACTTTCACATATAATAAATGGAAGGTACATTTCCATATCCTCAGTTTTTAGAAAACATATGTCATATACATATAGTACTTCATTTCACATTTCGTACTTATCATACCTATGTAAACTTACACAGGACTTTCATAATAATGACTTTCTAAACTGATGGTTTTCGATTATATTCACATATATAAGTTACGAAAACTCAATTCACATTCACAACAAATAGAGGATTCCAATTTTCCATCACGTTTAAAATTTTCCTCTAAATCGATTTGAAAATTTAAGGTTATTTCAAACCTAATTCACATTCACAATCCAATTCATTATCAACTTCACATTCGATTTGGATTTCACGTTACATCGTCAATTCTCAACACATAATTGATGTCTATCGATATATAACCTCTAAGCTCGTACGTCTCAGAGAAGGGTGTTAAGCTAAAAGAATAAATTCTCCGCCACCACAGATATATATTTAATAGAGATCAAATGCTATGTCATCAATTCACAATGTTAGACATACAATCCCAATCGACTATCCAAAATTCAAAGTTGAACTTATATTGTTTTTGGTGTCAAAGTTAAACTCAATTTAACTCAAAATTCAATTCTTTGAAAAATTTCCAAGTTGAACTAATTGTTCAAATTTCTCAAAATAATATCTTTACAAGATATATAATTTTCACACTTAGCCATTTGAAACTAATTTCAAATATTCATTTCTCAATTTATCTTTAAAAGATAAAATTTCAAACCTTTCATTTCATATTGGAAAATATTCCCATACTTATTCAATAATAAGTAATTCACAAATTCATTCACTTTCAACACTTTGAAAATATTCGATATACTTGAATCAAAATTAAGTATATATTTTTTTTCTTTAAGGAAATCATTCTTTTAAACACATTTATTTGAGTTAAAACGAATGTTGCGTAAAACATCGTTACGACAACTCAAAATCACTAGTATAGGGATTCGGATTTAAGATAGATATATAAATCCCAATACTATAAACAACATTTCCTTCCGGAAACCATTTACTATAACAACAGTGTTATAGTCCACCATTTCCTTATTTCTCGAAATGCCTATTTCAACAATTGAATGTTGAAATCTATGCATTCGATAGTTAATGCATTTTAAACATCTTTAAAACTATTAACTTTTCAATTTCAACTTAATTTAAAGTTTGAATTCCTCATACCTTTCACAATATCAGTTTTAAACCGATTTCAACTTTTCAATATTAAGTTTTCCACTTAATTTAATTCTCCGCACGTTTAAATTCAAATTCATCACTGAGTCTATTTAAACCTATAATGGATTATCATGTTGACAACTTCAAATTTGAAATCTAAATTTCATTTGAACTTTGCATTTACCTTCTATTTCAAAAATAGTCAACTAGTTCTTTAGTAAATCATTCATCGATTTAGTTCCATTAAATTCATATTTCCACATTAACTATTTCAGACATTAGTCTAAACTTGAAATATAATACATCAAACTCAGTTTGATTCATACGGTTAAATCAACAATTAAACTTCCGCATTAACCACATTTCATAATATCACTTCCCTAAAACATATCTGTTTTAGTTAATAATATATTCACTGTCCAAAATCGTGAATATACTTTGTCAACCAATTTCATCATTTCTACAACTTATTTTCATTTTTAAAGGATTACCCACTGTCCAAAATCGTGGATATATCTCCTTTAATAAGCTATAACAATTTACTTATCAAATTCAATTGATTTTGAATTTATAAACAATCTTCATAAATTCCTTTTCTATTTATAAAACTTCAATTTATAAATCTTCTTATTGATTCAATTCAATTCAATTTATATACCTCAGTTATATACCAAAAGTCCATATCATAAGTTAAATACTTATAATTTATTCATTTACTAAATAATTCTTCACCACATTTGAAATCAATTTCCAAAGAATTTAAAGTCAAATTCTCGAGTTATAATTCAATAATTCTCTTGGTTATAACCAAATTAACATATCCCTTCATTTCACAATTATTACTCGAAATATTCAAGTTATTCGATTTAAACCAATTTAAACCAATTCATTAATTCATTAGTTCACTTTTCATAAATCTCAATAATTCGATAATGAGCTTCCGAACGATCGAAACTCAAATCTAATGAGACCTCACCGAATATAAACTATCGCACACTCACATTTAGAGAGGGGAATTTTCAAAATAATTCTAACTTTCAAAATACCTTTTACTTTAAAGAAAACAATTTCATACTTCTTTAAGTTTGAAAAGCACTTTCTTTATAGTGGTTCTAGTAACTATTCGTATTAAACATCATAAACTAAGCTTTGTGTAAACCAAAGCTCTGATACCACTTTTGTAACGACCCGCCGCTCTGACCGCCTCTAGTCGGTAATTAAACCAACTCGAAACGTTCAAAATGACGGATTGTTGTTCAGTTTATAAAGTTTAAACAGAATCAGCCACAGAATCACAGAATAATCATAATATTATTCATAAATGAATTTTTCTTTTATATACAGAGTTTGTACAATGCATTAAATTTTTATACAGCGGAATATATCTTTTATTAAATACAAGAAAAATCTCTTTAAAACTTTAGTGAATGCCGAAATCCCCTCTCTCTAACTTCGCGGCCTGAAAATCTTCAAGCTGTAAAAATACTCGGTCTGACCCGAGCGTTAATTGCAAAACACAAAACACTCGAGTCAGGATTAATCTTAATTCAAGTAAATAAATTTGCAATGAACTGAATAAGATGGTGACAGAGATGACGAAACAAATGAATCAATTTAAATCTATTATGGATTTTCATTATTAACAACTTAAAATTTTAAAATCTGTCAATCCCGTGTGGCTGCAGTACACACGTATACTTATACACATGTGCACTGCCTCGCCAACACGCGTGCAAGTGCAAATCGGACAAATCACTGCAAACTCGACTCAACTCAATGCAATTCAAACTGCAAGTCCAAAACAGGTGCACAATGCACTTAGAATTGAATTAGTGCACAAATGAAACAACATCAGAGACGACACAGTAGAAAACAACACATGCAGCAGCAACATGCAAAACAGATCATGTACAAGGGCTGTGAAGCCTGTACAATTACAGTGAAACAAGTACAGGGGAACAAATGCAGGGAGCAGCAGACACAACAAACACAGAGGCAACAACAATGAATCGCAGAGCCAAACAAGTACAGGGGAACAGGTGATACAAATGAACCCACAATACATGCAAGTGAACAGAAGTTTGGAATCAAAACATGATCAGGGCCAGTTGATAACAGGGAACACAAAGCAATGAATCAAGTCAAGACCAATGAGACTGGGTTCAACACAGTGACCCAAACAGTAGTACAACATGACCCAAAGTGTATACAAACAGTCAAAGGCAAGACACATGGAATAATGCAACACTGACCAAATGCTCAAGCCACCAAGATGACCAAGCAATGATCAGAGACCAGAAACAGACAGTGGCATATGTATATTGATGCAACTTCAAGCCAAAAGCAAGTGATATATGCAATGTACCCAGAACTTGTTTAAGTGACACAAATGAAGACAACTCAAGTTCAGGGCCACCAAAGCAAAGAGATAACATCAATGAACCAAAGTGCAGACCAACCAGAAGTACAAGTGCAGGCAAAAAAATTTCATTTTCAAAACCTTGAATTAAGTCTTCAACTTAAGCATGAATTTCATTAAACATGAAAACTGCAACTTCTCTGTTATAAAACCCTGCAAACTGTTTTAATTTTTTTTTTAAAAAACTGAATTTAATTTTAAGATTCCACTTTAAAAAAAAACTTTGAACTCAAAACTATATTTGAATTCAGATTCAAATATTACCTGAATCAAGTTTCAACTTAAAATATGAATTTATTCTAAAATTTAAAACTGCAAAGCTTCTCAGGCTTAAACCTGAACTGTTTTCAAGTCTTGATTCACACAGAATTTAAATCTTACATTTGATTTTTTTAAAACTGCAAAATCAATTCAGTTAAATCTTACATTTGATTAAATCTTAAATCTTTAAAATAAGAGTTTCATTCAAGATTTTAAAAAAAAAACTGTAAAATTACAGACTTTTAAAACCTGCAACACATAAACCCGAGACACCTATGATCTTACTTCGAGTTAATCAATCCCCTGCTTCGGGTCAGAAGCACAAAAAACTTGGGGAAACTGCAAACACTTCAGTGGCATATGTATATGTATGTAACATCATCACAATCTCATAGCAACAGCTAATAACTAATTAAACTTTAGTAAAAAGTTTACTCACATGCAATGATTTTAAACTTGATCAAAAAATCATATGTTTCTGAACTAAGAACAGAGAAGTTAGAAACCATAAATAAGCATTCATCAAATAAACACAGACTTACTCACATGCATACATACATAACAGTTATCATCTCAGATTTTAAAATCAACCACATAATTATCTGCTTAGCTTAAATTTGTAAGTGTTTACTCACAGTGACATGCATATGCATAAATACATATTCACATAATGGTTCCAAGAACTTTAGCATGCATCATTTTCACCAAACAATTGGTTTAAACTTGTCAATTTTGTTATTTTCAGATTATAAGATGTTCACAGACCTTTATAACGGAGGTCATTCATATATAGGCATGCAAGCATGATACACAGCAAAACATCAAACCATAGAGGTTTACAGGCACATATACACATCACATATGAACAGAGGTTCAAAACAAGTTCATGCAACAAAATTTTCCTCATCTAGCAAAAAGGTAAATCTTAATAGCATCTGTTCTCATTAGTAAAAAAAAACAAAATTGATAGCATCTGTTCTTATCAATTTAAAACAAAACCAAATAGTGTCTGTTCTTATCAATTTTAAAACAAAACAAATAGCATTTGTTCTTAACAGTTTAAAACAGAACATGAAATAGCATCTGCTCTTATCAGTTTGAAAAAAATTAAATTCAATAGTATTTGTCCTCATCAGTTTAAATAACAAATTAACAGAGCAATTCATAGCAAAAGAACAACCAACAACCAACATGCAGTGAGTCATCTGTTCTTATTAGTCTAGAATTCAATTTTAACCGAGCAACTGAAAACCACAAACCACCAAAACAAAGCATGCAATCAAGTACTTATTGGTTCAACAGTTTAGATTAATTTATCCGAGCAACTGATAATGCATAACCCACAATTCCTAGCATGCAACCAAGCATTCACTTCAAATCAAATTTAAAAACTTGCATGAAGATTAATCGTGAGGAGAAACTCACCTTTCACCGAATCGAAATGGAGCAACTCAATTTAGAACGAGGCCGCGAGCAGATTTGATGCCGAGCGAACCTAATTCCAAAAAGCCCTAATTTGGATTGAAGACGATGGGACGAGACCAGTGCGACAATTAGTGAGAGGCCGCCACCATTTTTCTTTCTTTGCTTTGATTTATCTGCTTAGGGTTTGAATAAATTGAAATGATGGGGTGTCGTGTTTTATGGGGAAGAGAACGTGATTTAGGGTATGGTTTACGGCATGGAACACGGCGTAGTTGAAGGCATGTTTACAGCCGATCAAAGTAAGGTAATGTATACTTCTTAATTTATTTATTTATTTTATTTATTTTTATATTATATTTTCTTTCTTATTTTAAATCCAATTATTTTGTTTAAAATTATGTTGTTAAATTTTCTCAAATGTAATTACATTATTTTTTTACAAAATTTATAAATATGTTGTTTGAATTTTTAACTATGCGTATTTCTTTATTTATTTTATTATATATATAATTATATTTTTATTTTTATTTTGAAATCAAATTTGTTTTGTATAAAAATTTTTTCTTCTTTAAATAAACTTATAAACGTTTTGCAGTTTAACTATCAATATAAATTTATAAATTTACATAAAAAAAATAATTCTCAAATCCCAATTATTATTCCTAGTCATTCGTTCAAATTTTAAATACCATTTCAATATTCAATTTCAACTTCAAAATTAAATTCAAATTCTATTCAACTTTAAATAGATTAAATTCAAAAATTTAATCGCCAACTTCATAGTTTTATTGAAATTCAATTTAAAATTATCTCAAATATTTAAAATTAATTAAATATCTTCATTTTTAAATTGTTCAAAATTCAGGATCGTTACAATCTCCCCTACTTAAAAGAATTTCGTCCCGAAATTATAAGTTAGGAAAAACATTTGCTAAAATCTCACCGATATTTATATCCTACATAATTTTACCAAGTTTCAAACTCATAAATACATATAGGATTCATTCCATTTATTTCATTTCACTAGTTTTGTTCATCGATTTCAATAATCAAGACACAAAAGTCTTTTATCAAATTTTTGACTTACCAAACTCAGATTTTTTTTAAACTTTAAATCTTTCATGTTAAATATTTGCATAATATATCTTATCCAAAGCTGTGTGCTTTCAAAATATTCAAAAAGATCTTCTTCCTTAATTCATTAAGTTAGAATTATGTAATTCTAATTTCAAATTATTGATTTTCTATTCAAAGTTTTGAAAATACTTGATAACTCAAAGTTTAACAAGTCCATCGTCGTTCTCACAGACTTTAGGCATACGCTGATCAGACGCAAGACTAAAAATCTCCAAGTACTAAACATACTTGCTTCAACTCCCAGTGAAAATACTTTTTAAAAATTCTTTTAAAAATGGATATGGAAAGTCCGTTCCCCCATGGATCACAGTTTACCCGGCGGTTTCGCTACTATCTCAGTAGAATCGCTTGTAATCTCAGATTTCTCATCACTCCTGAATTTCGCCATGGTTATCGCCTTAGATCGCGGTCCACACGGCGGTTACGCTACTACCTCAGTAGAATCGCTCGTAGCCTTAGGCATCACGCCCCTCGAATTACGCTTCGGTTTCCAGATCGCTGTTTACTCGGCGGTTGCGCCACTATCTCAGTGGAATCGCTTGTAACTGTAGGCATCACACCCCACGAATTACGCCAGCATCAATCACATAATCCCAAACACGATGATCCATCGTGGGGGATATCAAATCAGTCCCATTGGACATTCCACTAATGGAATTCTATGTAGCTACGATTTACAATGGATACTCCACCGAGTTCCAATCACTTTCACATATAATAAATGGAAGGTACATTTCCATATCCTCAGTTTTTAGAAAACATATGTCATATACATATAGTACTTCATTTCACATTTCGTACTTATCATACCTATGTAAACTTACACAGGACTTTCATAATAATGACTTTCTAAACTGATGGTTTTCGATTATATTCACATATATAAGTTACGAAAACTCAATTCACATTCACAACAAATAGAGGATTCCAATTTTCCATCACGTTTAAAATTTTCCTCTAAATCGATTTGAAAATTTAAGGTTATTTCAAACCTAATTCACATTCACAATCCAATTCATTATCAACTTCACATTCGATTTGGATTTCACGTTACATCGTCAATTCTCAACACATAATTGATGTCTATCGATATATAACCTCTAAGCTCGTACGTCTCAGAGAAGGGTGTTAAGCTAAAAGAATAAATTCTCCGCCACCACAGATATATATTTAATAGAGATCAAATGCTATGTCATCAATTCACAATGTTAGACATACAATCCCAATCGACTATCCAAAATTCAAAGTTGAACTTATATTGTTTTTGGTGTCAAAGTTAAACTCAATTTAACTCAAAATTCAATTCTTTGAAAAATTTCCAAGTTGAACTAATTGTTCAAATTTCTCAAAATAATATCTTTACAAGATATATAATTTTCACACTTAGCCATTTGAAACTAATTTCAAATATTCATTTCTCAATTTATCTTTAAAAGATAAAATTTCAAACCTTTCATTTCATATTGGAAAATATTCCCATACTTATTCAATAATAAGTAATTCACAAATTCATTCACTTTCAACACTTTGAAAATATTCGATATACTTGAATCAAAATTAAGTATATATTTTTTTTCTTTAAGGAAATCATTCTTTTAAACACATTTATTTGAGTTAAAACGAATGTTGCGTAAAACATCGTTACGACAACTCAAAATCACTAGTATAGGGATTCGGATTTAAGATAGATATATAAATCCCAATACTATAAACAACATTTCCTTCCGGAAACCATTTACTATAACAACAGTGTTATAGTCCACCATTTCCTTATTTCTCGAAATGCCTATTTCAACAATTGAATGTTGAAATCTATGCATTCGATAGTTAATGCATTTTAAACATCTTTAAAACTATTAACTTTTCAATTTCAACTTAATTTAAAGTTTGAATTCCTCATACCTTTCACAATATCAGTTTTAAACCGATTTCAACTTTTCAATATTAAGTTTTCCACTTAATTTAATTCTCCGCACGTTTAAATTCAAATTCATCACTGAGTCTATTTAAACCTATAATGGATTATCATGTTGACAACTTCAAATTTGAAATCTAAATTTCATTTGAACTTTGCATTTACCTTCTATTTCAAAAATAGTCAACTAGTTCTTTAGTAAATCATTCATCGATTTAGTTCCATTAAATTCATATTTCCACATTAACTATTTCAGACATTAGTCTAAACTTGAAATATAATACATCAAATTCAGTTTGATTCATACGGTTAAATCAACAATTAAACTTCCGCATTAACCACATTTCATAATATCACTTCCCTAAAACATATCTGTTTTAGTTAATAATATATTCACTGTCCAAAATCGTGAATATACTTTGTCAACCAATTTCATCATTTCTACAACTTATTTTCATTTTTAAAGGATTACCCACTGTCCAAAATCGTGGATATATCTCCTTTAATAAGCTATAACAATTTACTTATCAAATTCAATTGATTTTGAATTTATAAACAATCTTCATAAATTCCTTTTCTATTTATAAAACTTCAATTTATAAATCTTCTTATTGATTCAATTCAATTCAATTTATATACCTCAGTTATATACCAAAAGTCCATATTATAAGTTAAATACTTATAATTTATTCATTTACTAAATAATTCTTCACCACATTTGAAATCAATTTCCAAAGAATTTAAAGTCAAATTCTCGAGTTATAATTCAATAATTCTCTTGGTTATAACCAAATTAACATATCCCTTCATTTCACAATTATTACTCGAAATATTCAAGTTATTCGATTTAAACCAATTTAAACCAATTCATTAATTCATTAGTTCACTTTTCATAAATCTCAATAATTCGATAATGAGCTTCCGAACGATCGAAACTCAAATCTAATGAGACCTCACCGAATATAAACTATCGCACACTCACATTTAGAGAGGGGAATTTTCAAAATAATTCTAACTTTCAAAATACCTTTTACTTTAAAGAAAACAATTTCATACTTCTTTAAATTTGAAAAGCACTTTCTTTATAGTGGTTCTAGTAACTATTCGTATTAAACATCATAAACTGAGCTTTGTGTAAACCAAAGCTCTGATACCACTTTTGTAACGACCCGCCGCTCTGACCGCCTCTAGTCGGTAATTAAACCAACTCGAAACGTTCAAAATGACGGATTGTTGTTCAGTTTATAAAGTTTAAACAGAATCAGCCACAGAATCACAGAATAATCATAATATTATTCATAAATGAATTTTTCTTTTATATACAGAGTTTGTACAATGCATTAAATTTTTATACAGCGGAATATATCTTTTATTAAATACAAGAAAAATCTCTTTAAAACTTTAGTGAATGCCGAAATCCCCTCTCTCTAACTTCGCGGCCTGAAAATCTTCAAGCTGTAAAAATACTCGGTCTGACCCGAGCGTTAATTGCAAAACACAAAACACTCGAGTCAGGATTAATCTTAATTCAAGTAAATAAATTTGCAATGAACTGAATAAGATGGTGACAGAGATGACGAAACAAATGAATCAATTTAAATCTATTATGGATTTTCATTATTAACAACTTAAAATTTTAAAATCTGTCAATCCCGTGTGGCTGCAGTACACACGTATACTTATACACATGTGCACTGCCTCGCCAACACGCGTGCAAGTGCAAATCGGACAAATCACTGCAAACTCGACTCAACTCAATGCAATTCAAACTGCAAGTCCAAAACAGGTGCACAATACACTAAGAATTGAATTAGTGCACAAATGAAACAACATCAGAGACGACACAGTAGAAAACAACACATGCAGCAGCAACATGCAAAACAGATCATGTACAAGGGCAGTGAAGCCTGTACAATTACAGTGAAACAAGTACAGGGGAACAAATGCAGGGAGCAGCAGACACAACAAACACAGAGGCAACTACAATGAATCGCAGAGCCAAACAAGTACAGGGGAACAGGTGATACAAATGAACCCACAATACATGCAAGTGAACAGAAGTTTGGAATCAAAACATGATCAGGGCCAGTTGATAACAGGGAACACAAAGCAATGAATCAAGTCAAGACCAATGAGACTGGGTTCAACACAGTGACCCAAACAGTAGTACAACATGACCCAAAGTGTATACAAACAGTCAAAGGCAAGACACATGGAATAATGCAACACTGACCAAATGCTCAAGCCACCAAGATGACCAAGCAATGATCAGAGACCAGAAACAAACAGTGGCATATGTATATTGATGCAACTTCAAGCCAAAAGCAAGTGATATATGCAATGTACCCAGAACTTGTTTAAGTGACACAAATGAAGACAACTCAAGTTCAGGGCCACCAAAGCAAAGAGATAACATCAATGAACCAAAGTGCAGACCAACCAGAAGTACAAGTGCAGGAAAAAAAATTTCATTTTCAAAACCTTGAATTAAGTCTTCAACTTAAGCATGAATTTCATTAAACATGAAAACTGCAACTTCTCTGTTATAAAACCCTGCAAACTGTTTTAATTTTTTTTTTAAAAAACTGAATTTAATTTTAAGATTCCACTTTAAAAAAAAACTTTGAACTCAAAACTATATTTGAATTCAGATTCAAATATTACCTGAATCAAGTTTCAACTTAAAATATGATTTTATTCTAAAATTTAAAACTGCAAAGCTTCTCAGGCTTAAACCTGAACTGTTTTCAAGTCTTGATTCACACAGAATTTAAATCTTACATTTGATTTTTTTTAAACTGCAATATCAATTCAGTTAAATCTTACATTTGATTAAATCTTAAATCTTTAAAATAAGAGTTTCATTCAAGATTTTAAAAAAAAAACTGTAAAATTACAGACTTTTAAAACCTGCAACACATAAACCCGAGACACCTATGATCTTACTTCGAGTTAATCAATCCCCTGCTTCGGGTCAGAAGCACAAAAAACTCGGGGAAACTGCAAACACTTCAGTGGCATATGTATATGTATGTAACATCATCACAATCTCATAGCAACAGCTAATAACTAATTAAACTTTAGTAAAAAGTTTACTCACATGCAAAGATTTTAAACTTGATCAAAAAATCATATGTTTCTGAACTAAGAACAGAGAAGTTAGAAACCATAAATAAGCATTCATCAAATAAACACAGACTTACTCACATGCATACATACATAACAGTTATCATCTCAGATTTTAAAATCAACCACATAATTATCTGCTTAGCTTAAATTTGTAAGTGTTTACTCACAGTGACATGCATATGCATAAATACATATTCACATAATGGTTCCAAGAACTTTAGCATGCATCATTTTCACCAAACAATTGGTTTAAACTTGTCAATTTTGTTATTTTCAGATTATAAGATGTTCACAGACCTTTATAACTGAGGTCATTCATATATAGGCATGCAAGCATGATACACAGCAAAACATCAAACCATAGAGGTTTACAGGCACATATACACATCACATATGAACAGAGGTTCAAAACAAGTTCATGCAACAAAATTTTCCTCATCTAGCAAAAAGGTAAATCTTAATAGCATCTGTTCTCATTAGTAAAAAAAAACAAAATTGATAGCATCTGTTCTTATCAATTTATAACAAAACCAAATAGTGTCTGTTCTTATCAATTTTAAAACAAAACAAATAGCATTTGTTCTTAACAGTTTAAAACAGAACATGAAATAGCATCTGCTCTTATCAGTTTGAAAAAAATTAAATTCAATAGTATTTGTCCTCATCAGTTTAAATAACAAATTAACAGAGCAATTCATAGCAAAAGAACAACCAACAACCAACATGCAGTGAGTCATCTGTTCTTATTAGTCTAGAATTCAATTTTAACCGAGCAACTGAAAACCACAAACCACCAAAACAAAGCATGCAATCAAGTACTTATTGGTTCAACAGTTTAGATTAATCTATCCGAGCAACTGATAATGCATAACCCACAATTCCTAGCATGCAACCAAGCATTCACTTCAAATCAAATTTAAAAACTTGCATGAAGATTAATCGTGAGGAGAAACTCACCTTTCACCGAATTGAAATGGAGCAACTCAATTTAGAACGAGGCCGCGAGCAGATTTGATGCCGAGCGAACCTAAGTCCAAAAAGCCCTAATTTGGATTGAAGACGAAGGGACGAGACCAGTGCGACAATTAGAGAGAGGCCGCCACCATTTTTCTTTCTTTGCTTTGATTTATCTGCTTAGGGTTTGAATAAATTGAAATGATGGGGTGTCGTGTTTTATGGGGAAGAGAACGTGATTTAGGGTATGGTTTACGGCATGGAACACGGCGTAGTTGAAGGCATGTTTACAGCCGATCAAAGTAAGGTAATGTATACTTCTTAATTTATTTATTTATTTTATTTATTTTTATATTATATTTTCTTTCTTATTTTAAATCCAATTATTTTGTTTAAAATTATGTTGTTAAATTTTCTCAAATGTAATTACATTATTTTTTTACAAAATTTATAAATATGTTGTTTGAATTTTTAACTATGCGTATTTCTTTATTTATTTTATTATATATATAATTATATTTTTATTTTTATTTTGAAATCAAATTTGTTTTGTATAAAAATTTTTTTCTTCTTTAAATAAACTTATAAACGTTTTGCAGTTTAACTATCAATATAAATTTATAAATTTACATAAAAAAATAATTCTCAAATCCCAATTATTATTCCTAGTCATTCGTTCAAATTTTAAATACCATTTCAATATTCAATTTCAACTTCAAAATTAAATTCAAATTCTATTCAACTTTAAATAGATTAAATTCAAAAATTTAATCGCCAACTTCATAGTTTTATTGAAATTCAATTTAAAATTATCTCAAATATTTAAAATTAATTAAATATCTTCATTTTTAAATTGTTCAAAATTCAAGATCGTTACAGTGTGAGATCTCTCGGATAGGTCAGAAATGGCCGAGGTGATATCATATTTGGTTCTAACTACCACCAAATGGGTCTACGGGTAGGTCTGTCTTACTTCGTAGAGGTTTCGAAGATGTCGATCCTAAGTGCATCCCTCTAAAGATGCACTATACGGGAGGTAGTCCCTTACCTCGCTATTCATTGGAAATCCATTCTTCAATAAGCGCCTACGGAATTAGCTGTTATTAACAAGAAATCTTGTCAACACCCTAAAGCAAAGTTCAAAGTGTAAGTGACAAAACCATCTATCGAACCGATTAAGGTAGTTTAAACCCTTTCAAATATCTTTTTCAAATAATACAAGGTAATTTAGATATCCTTTGAAACCACCTTTCAAAAAGGTCGAGGCAACTAGAACTCCTTTTAAACAGCCTTTTGAAACAGTCGAGACAATTTGAAATCCTTCAAAATTACCTTTCAAATTAGTTGAATTGGCTTAAGATCCTTACAAAACCTCCTTTCTAAGTGGTTGAGGTGACCAATGGTTCGTTCTTAATGGATCTAAGGTTTTAATTGAATTGATAGGTTTTGTTATCCATAAAATATTCTCAAGAATGTAGTGATGAAAGAAGGAGCAAAAGCATTGATGAAGATCGGAAGGCATTAGGGTGGCCTATCTAAACATAAGATAAAGCTTTTAACGAGAAGATAATGGCATCGGCAACACCCTTCAAAGAGGATGGAAGATTGTTTCGATAGAGTTTCGATAAGAAAATAGCTTTCAACAAGGTCGAGAGCTAGCTTTCGAAGACAATAGATAACATACTTTATGCACATATGCCAAACCATTTGAAACGATTGGTTTCATCTCCACTTACATTCATCAGAAGAATATTCAACAAAAGCATACCTTTGAAAGCATATATTAGCCTTTCGAATATGTTAGAGCCATCCTTACCTATGAAGGAAAGATAATACATTCGCTAACAACAAAGAATATGGTTCCACAACAGCCAAGAAGGATGCTTTAGAAGGAATCTTTTATAGCAAAGCCTTTAAGTTGTTTCTACTCATTTGAAGCCCTAAGAGAATATGTTTCGACAACATCGAAGGCCAACACCATTCCAACTTACGTGGCACACTCACATCTGAGTGAAGAGCACATCTATACACCTTTTGATGGAGTCGAATGTGATTAACACATCTATCACCTTTCGATGGAGTCGAAAGTGATCAACCGTTCTACCTTCCGATGAAATCAAAACGCATCGAGTAAACCTTTCGACAAAGTTAAGAGTAATCAAGCAACATACCTTTTGATCAAGTCGAAAGGAAAAAAGCAAGATAGAAAGATGCTCAATCTTCGGCAGTAACAGAAGGGCAGTCAAACAACCCTTTCAACTATGTTAAAAGCTACGAATCAAGCGGGGCATGCGAAAAGAAGAAAACAAACCTTACGATTGTGTCAAAAGCATGGGGTCGAAAGGTCGCAACTTACACCTATAAATAAGATCCTAGGCGTCAGTTTGAGGGGATCTCATTTATTTCACTTCTCACTTGTATTTTCTAAATACTTGTAACCCTAATTTGCAAATTGAATTGGGGAGATATCCAATTTGTTCATCTTTGATAAAAATAAAGATAAAGGATAATAATTTTGATTGTATTGCTATTTTAGGGTCTCACTTACATGTAATTATGAGCATCTAAAGTCGAACTATACGAAAGGCTGCTTTGGACTAAGTCGAAGCCCTTAGTATTCACACATTCTTTGAGTTTTTAGCCCAAATCCACTAAATAACAAGTGCCTAACCTTCCATGGAGGTCGAAACCCTTCAAGATCATATGGTTCCAAAAGCCAATAAGTTTACAACTTTGTCCATTTTGTCTGTATCGAAAGGTGGTTCCGATAGGGTTCTATACCATCCAGTTCAAAAGAATTTTCTGAAAGAGGAACTAGCCTTTCGACTGCGTCGAAAGGTATGAAAAGAAATTTCGGCCACCTTTGCCTATCCGAGAAGTGTAGGCTACTTTAATTTGTTCAAAAGGAGGCTTCAACAATATCACTCATACATCAAACCCTACTTTGAGGTGTTGACAAGTTTTCTGGTTAACATTTTTTATGCTAGAAGGAGGGCTTGAACCTCCAATCCCCAATCACCATCATCTCAAATTACTTGCGTAGAATTTTTTGTTCAAAAGAAGAAAAAGATAAGACCAAGGAATAATAATGGCAATCCAAATGAAGAAGCTATGACATAATATTCTTCAAAAAAATAATATAGTCCTAAATTTTAATTTAGAGAATATAGAAATGAGGCAACCTTCAACCTTAATAAGATTGGAAAATAAGGGGATCAGAGTCTAGAATCTACAGCAGCAAATGGTAGCTATGCAAGAACTTTTTTAAGAGGCTCAATCTAGAGTCGTTAAGGATCATAAAAGGAGAAAATGTAGCACAATCTCCAAATGAGGATAAAGATGAAGAGTTAAACCAAGAAAGTAAAGTAGAAAAGTTCCATGTGCAATCCAATAGTTCAACCTTAGAAGATGGTGAAGGTAACCACAATGATATTCTCAGCCAAATCACAAAGAATACCGGTGAAGAATGTACTCATGAACTAGAGAAATATGTTATCCTTCAAAAGGCTCCTTTTTCAGAAGAAATTATGGCACTTAGCATCCCTCCGCACATTCATATTCCTCCACTAAAGTATGATGGAACTACAAATCCAGATGATCATCTTACAGCTTTTGAAAATTGGATGAACATATATGATGCTTTAAGAACAATTCGTTGTAGACTTTTTGCTACTACTTTTCAAGGAGCAGTTATCAAATGGTATTGGAATTACCGAGTGAAAACCATCCATTCTTGGGAACAATTTTCTCATGACTTCATGACACAATTTTATATATTCATAGACCCAACTATGGACTTTAGCTTGTTAGCTACTATCAAACAAAGACCAGGAGAGCCACTAGACAAGTATCTAAAGAGGTTCGATACAGAAGCATTAAAAGCATATAATGCGACCGATAGAGACAAATTGATAGCAATTTGGTCGGGGCTAATCGAACAAACCCCATTTAGGGAAGAGCTTCATATTCATGGATATAGAGATCTATGATTCTTCTATTTTCAAGCTAAGAAATTTATTCGGATGGATAAGTGGTGTCCTGCTGCAAAGAAATACCAACAAAAGCAAAGAGAAAAATAGGTCAACTCTGAGTTCTCTAGTAAAAGATCAAAAGGAAAGAAAAGCATAAGAAAAATTCAGAAAGAGATTTCTGAATCCAGCTATGTGAATTTGAACAAACCCCTTTCTCATATTCTCGCCATAGCAATAGACTTTGAAAATTTTTCAATTACTCATAAAATATCAAGCCATCCCAAACCAAGTAAAGAGGATGTTTATTACAACTACCACAAAGTGAATGGGCATAAAACTGACGAATGTCATAGTCTATCATGGTTAATCCAAAGCACAGTCATGTCAGGATTCCTAAAAGATTCATTAAGGAAACTTGAGAAGATATCTTATTCGAGCTAAGAAGAAAGCAGCTTAGCAACTTCAAAATGCGAAACCTTATCAAATCGTGAATTCTTACAGCATAAGTTCAACTATGAACTCACTTCTTTCATATCTTATAAAATTAATTTGCACTTTGACTTGTTCTTTGATTTGTACAGAAAATTAGCTATGTACTGATTCAAAATTCGAGTGTCATTACAGGTAAACAAAACCAGTCCATAGCATTCAACATACTCTTGATGCACAACAAAATTCTAGCTACCTAAAAACGACCGCTCGAATGCCAGATGCAAGGTGACTATTTCAATCAATGCAATACAGAGGCTTGCATTCATGAGATATCTGATCGCTACCAATCCTTTATCAATTTATGAGAAAGACTATGCATGCCAACTCAATTTTTGGCAAAAAAATTTAAAAGAAATTTCTCAAATGTATCTTCTCAGGAAAACAATTTTCAGTTACCCTACAACCTGGGGAAGACAAATGTCTATCTGTTTCAAAAGTCGAATTGTGCAATCTTTTTTAAGATATTATATAGCATTAATGAATGCACATAAGGGATTTCTAACTAAAACAATCTTAATATTTCAAAGTTTCCTAAAACTGTGGGCGAAGAAAAGCCTATTCATACTTTTTCAAGAAACGTTTTAAAACCATCTGAAGTTTATTGACAAAAACGCATATTGGAGAATCCTATTTTGAACTAACAAACTATTGGTTCATGAGTCATGACCTTTCAATCTCCCATTTAAGACTCTATGATAAAAAAATTGACACTCTAAATATTTTAAAGGAAAGTCAATTTCAGGAATGATTTCAAGATTTATCAAAGAAAATCCTGTTTTAGAAATTTTCAAAGACTAAAAGGGGTCTACACAAGTTTTTAGAGAACTATTGTCTCGAATAAAGTTTCCAAAATTATTTTCATGCCTTCTAATGTAAGGGTTAAAATTACTTTCATAAAAAATATTTATTAGAATGAGCCTCCGACGTCCAATCTGGGGCAAAAATGTTTTTGAGAATGAGCCTTCGACATCCACTCTAGAGAACCTCCTACGGGGAGGAATAAAACCCCTAACATCCATATCACCTCTTAGGGGAAGGGTCAGAATAAGCGCCCACAAAAGCAAGAAACCCCTAACGTCCATATCACTTCTTATAGGGGTATCAAGATGAGCACCATCAGCAATTTTCTAGAGGAAGGTCAACTAAACATACATTACATCTCTTAGAATCAAAGGAAGCCCAGAAGAGGCATTAAACAGACGAAAAAGACAAAGATGTTTACGACTCAAAAAAAAAGTCAAAACCTAAAAGAACAAAGGATTGAAGAAAGACATCAATCCACTATCTAAGACAAAGATGAGACCCAAGAGAGGGGTACAAACAAAGGCAAAAAGATGAAGATGTCCAACGCCATAATTGGACACAAACAAAGAATTCAAAATCAGAATCAGAAAGGACTGAATATGAGATAACAAATTTCGGCGCATTCAAAAACTTGAAAGGTAATTCTCACAGCAAGAAATTAAGAACTTGCATCCAGAAAGGAAACAAAAGACAAGAAAATGGATAAAGAAATCCTTAGCATGAGATGGAATGCAGATATCTATACAAAAGCTAAGAGGATGGAATAGATAACAAGTTTTTACTACAAAGATAAAAGTGATTCCATTCGAAGAATAAATTGAGTAAACCATTCTTAAATCCTTGGAAATAAGGTGTCCCCATAGGATAGAGGATTCCATATATTATATGTATGTAACTATAAGTTATTTGGGCCATTGCACTACTAAACAACCAAGCAACAATATTGAACCATTATTTTGAATGGTTACATGGCTTTACAGAACTACTCGGCTCCAATATAACAATAATAACTTATAGGTCTAGAAACATTTTGCTTAGACCTACTAAATTTACTATTGCTAGACATATTTCTGATTTGTGCATATATTGGATGAATTTTAAATAGTCTATCCGTTAGATGGGATCCTAACAAGATTTTGGCTGGATTATTGATTTCGTGAACTTTCAAGTTCCTTATTTTTCATGAAGATTTCATGTTGGGTTTTTGTGAATCCAAAATTTCCACATTGACTTTTATGATGATTTACTGGCTTCATATTCTTAGTTTCCATGTTGGATTTTTTTAGTGATTTCTTGCTGAATTTTTGGTTTCTTGATTGAGATTTCCTTATTGGTTTTACGTTGATTTATGGATTTCATATTTTTTATTTCCATATTAAATTTTTGGATGATCTCTTATTGGACCTCTAATTTCGTGAATTCTAAATTCTCTTGTCGATTTTCATGATGATTTGTGAATTTCATATTTTTAGATTCAGTGTTGAATTTTCATGATGATTTCCTACTGAATTTCTGATTTTGTGGATTTTAAATTTCCTGATTGATTTGTATGGTAATTTATGGATTTCATACTCCTGATTCCTTTATGGGATTTTCATAATGGTGTCTTATTGAACTTCTACTTTATGAATTGTTGATCCCTTTATTGAATTTCTATAATAATTTGTGAATTTTCCATTAAATTTCTAAATTAGAATTCAATACAAGATTTTCTCAATATTAGATGGGCTTCTGTTAAAGGTCAGGGGATGAAAACGGTTATAGTGAATGCACAATGTAAAAACCACCTAAAGTGATAAGCAAATACATGATTGTTAAAGAAAACTTAATTCATGAAAGGGAGATTTAGAGTGAATAATAGTTCTCTTGAAATGTTCATCTACTTAAGCCGATACCTACTAACCAAGTGATGTGGTTCCACATCCCTAATATTAGTAAACCAAAAAGGGCTTTGATCATGTATTATTTAGAATGCTTTGTTTAAAAAATATCATCAAATAATATTTTGAACGTTAGCTTAATAAGTTTAAAGTTACCGATTAAGGTCTCATGATAAGGTTACGATCTTGATGAAACTTATTATCTTTTTTGAAGGAAACAAAGAAAGAAATTCTTTGGTGTTTATGCACTGAAGAAAAAAAACTTCTTTCATACCAGGGAGGCTAGATGTTATCCATAAAATATTCCCAAGAATGAAAGTATGAAAGAAGGAGCAAAAGCATTGATGATGATTCGAAGGAATTAGGGTGGTCTATCTAAACATAAGTTAAAGCTTTTAACAAGAAGACAATAGCGCCAGCAGAACCCTTTGAAGAGACCAGAAGGATGTTTCAACAGTGTTTTGGATAAGCAAAGAGCTTTCGACAAGGTCGAGAGCAACCTTTCGAAAGCAATAGATAACATGCTTTCTGCACAAGTGCCAAATCATTTGAGACGATTGGTTTCGTCTCCATTTACATTCATCAGAAGAATATTCGGAAAAATCAGCCCTTTCAAAAGCATTTATTAGCCTTTCAAATTGGTTAGAGCCATTATCATCTATAAAGGAAAGGTTATACATTTTCTAACAACAAAGAATATGGTTCTGCGCCAGACAAGGAGGATGCTTTCGAGGAGAACCTTTTACAACAAAGCCTTTATGGTGTTTAGACTAATTCATAGCCCTAAGAGAGCATGTTTTGATAGCAGGCCAACACCATTCCAACTTACGTGGCCCACTAGCATCTGAGTGAAGAGCATATCTATACGCCTTTCGATGGAGACGAAAGTGATCATCACATCTATATACCTTTCGATGGAGTCGAAAGTGATCAACCGACTACCTTCTGATGAAGTCCTAAGGCATCAAGTGAAACCTTTCGACAAAGTTAAGGGCAATCAAGCAACATACCTTCCGACGAAGTCGAAAGGAACAAAGCAAGGTAGAAAGGAGCTCAATCTTCGGCAGTAGTAGAAGGGCAGTCAAACAACCCTTTCAACTGTATCGAAAGCTATGAATCAAAAGGGGCATGCGAAAGGAATAAAACAAACCTTCCAATCGTGTCAGAAGCATGGGGTAGAAAGGTGCCAACCCGCACCTTTAAATTAGACCCTAGGGGTGAGTTTGAGGGGATCCATTTTCTTTCACTTCTCACTTGTATTTTCTAAAAGCTTGTAACCCTAATTTGTAAATTGAATTGGGGAGTTTTTCAGTTTGTTCATCTTTGATCAATATAAAGAGAGAGGATAATATTCTGATTGTATGGTTGTTTTAGGGTCTCATTTACACGCGATTATACGCACCTGCATCGACCTGGATGGAAGGTTCCTTTCAACTAAGTCAAAGACCTTAGTATTCACACATTCTTTGATTTTTTAGCTCAATCCACTAAATAACAAGTGCCTGCCCTTCCGACGAGGTCAAAACCCTTCCAAATCAATTGTTTCCAAAAACCATTAAGTTTACAACTTTGTCCATCATGTCTGTATTGAAAGGCGGTTCTGACAGGGTTCCATATCGTCCAGGTCGAATGAATTTTCTAAAAGAGGAACTAGCCTTTCGACTGCGTCAAAAGGTCTTGAAGACGTGTTTTCGGCCAACTTCAACTATCGGAGAAGTGTTGGCTAATTTCATTCATTCGAAAGGAGGTTTCAAAAATATCGCTCATACATCAAACCATATTTCAAGATGTTGAAAATTTTTCTTGTAAACGGATTTCTACTCCTTTTAAAGGCAACCTTTCGATTGACATTGATATAAGTAATCCATAACTAGAATCATATAGAAGCAAAAAATCAATCGATATATTCGAAAATGCCATATATTTGATTTAATTATAATTTTCTTGAATACAAGAATCTTAAGTATTAAAATGAAGTAAAGTCCCTAACTTGATTTTAAAATTAGGGTTTACAGATTCAAGAAAGAACAAGTATTGGGTGAATGAAATCAACCCCCTCAAGTAATAACCCTAGGGTCTTTTTTATAGGCGTAGGTTAGACTCTTTCGAATCATTCCATTCGACTTAGTCGAAAGGGCGCCTTGAATTCCTTTCGTTTTGCTAAATTCAGGGCTTCCTTCTACCTTCGCTTCGGAATGAAACTTGAGTTCTTTCGAGTCCAATGAAAGTTATGGATGCACCCTTCATTATGTTGTTGAAATGCTTTTGAAACTAAGGAAGGATGTGGGCTTTTGATACTATCAAAAGGCGTATCTTTGGGGCTTCGAATAAGTTGATGCATAGTAGAAGGTTTAGCTACAAAAGGCAGCTTTTGAAAGCATCCCATTTGATCAATAAGGAACCCGATCTTCCAATGTTTGAGGAAGACTCATTGGACTCATGTAAACTTCATTTGTAATTGTGGATGGTTTCAACCGATTCAAAAGGCTGATCTACACTTTCGAAGGGTAGTCTTTGCCAAACGTTCTTTTTTGGAAGGCAAATAATAGTGAAACTCACTATTTCAGTGCATATATGGAAGCATGTTATATGACACCTTCGAAAGGTGCTTCTTAAATCATATGAAACCCCCTTTTATGCATGCAGAATCATCGGTTTTGAAAGAAATTAACTGAATCGGAAGGGCGGTCTCATTACTTTTCGACTTCTTCGAAAGACCATTGCTCATCCAACATTTTGCTGAAGCATCACTTCAACTCTTTCGAAAGGTTTTGTTATTGCTATCATTCTTTATGAATCCTTCTTTTATATTCTCTTTGGTTTTGACAAAGTTGATGTGATTTCTGATGATAATACTTGGCCCCTGCCCTCCAGCAAAGGGATGCTCTTTATTTTCAAGTCAACTGTTTCGACACCCTTTTTGATTTGAACATAAAATTTCCCGCCATTTTATAAATTCATATAGATCTTGGCCGTTCATTTAAATGTGATCGAATGGTTTGTCCTTTGCATTGTCTTTTCTTATAAATCATGCTTCCTTCTCCCCCTTTTTCATTTACTAGTAATTAAAAACTCAAAGCTAGAATCGAAAATTTCAATTTCTTATTAAATTCCTAATTTCATAGATGCAAGTTCAGATTTGAGGTATGCATCCACTTGTTTTATATTACAAACCGATTTATCACGTTTAATTCCAATTTCAAATTCCGAGTGTTCGAATTTGTGTTACTATTTCAATATTTTAGAATGATTTAAGTTTCTTATTCATAAAAGTGATCTTTAGATTCATTTTTATGCTACTTTCGATTAATCTATGAAATCAATTTTTGGTTTGAACTTGAATCTGACAAATTAGGGTTATTTGCCATTGTTATATGCAAATTCAGGCTCGAATTCTATTATGCTCAATTTTAATTAGTTAAAGAGGACTTTTTTCAATTTTGATTAATCTATGTAGCCAATTATAGTCCGAGCTTGAATTTGCTGAAGTTAGGGTTTACGATGTTGATGTGAATTCAAGCTCGAATCGGTATTGTTGTCAACATCTAAGAAGCATTGGGTTGAAAGTGAATCGGTTAATGAATTGTTTTCTAGTAACTTCTTAGAGAAAGTTGTGTTGTGTAAATCAATAAAAAATATTATAACTTAATTTTCCAACCCTTTCGAAAGGGGTTAGTGCGACTAACCCCACTTCATTTTCTAACCCCTTTCGAAGGGGTCAATAGGCAATTGTTAACAAGGAATTTGTCAACATCCCTAATGCTATGTGAAAGGTAATTAAATTAAAGTGAAACCAAGTTGTTGGAAAGATCCCTTCCTTCGAAACATACCTTTTGACTAGATTAACTTAGCCAAAATGGTTTTGGATGATAGCCCTACCTTTCGACCAGGATGGCTTAATCGAAAGAGGTTAGAAAATTAGTTCAGGAATGCAAGCTAAGGAAATAGCATCCTTCCTGAAACCTTCCCTTTGAGTAAGTCAGGAGTGACAGATTGTTAACCTTTTCATTCTTTTCGAGAATGTCGAAAGGTATGATTCCGGCCCTCATTCGATTATGTCGAAAAGTATTCTTGTTTTAATAATATAACACAGCTGTTCTCGACTCCATGATTTCGCTTCTGCTATCGGGGAATCACTTCGAAAGGGTTTCAGGTGAAGTTTGCGATAAACCCCTTTCAAATGGATTCCTCTCTGATTCATTGTTAGACAATTACGAATTGGGATCCCGTCGAAACACCCCTTTCAATTAGGTCGAGAGGGGCCCCATTCTTTCGAATCGAGTCCAACTTGTAACTGCCTAAATTTCACTTCATTTTAATGTATAAGATCGACCTAGATATCCCTCCAACCTCATAAACTCATCATTGTCGAAACCCATCATAATTCTTATTTTCATTGTTGGTTCCGATGATGATGTGTTTTGACTATATATATACCCAAGCCGATCCTATGCATTGCATAGACAAAAAGAAAATAAGAGAATAAGTCAGAATATGTGCATCTAATCATTAGATTAGCTAATGATCTAAATGATCTTCCTCATCATAAAAATCCTTATTGAATAAGCCATCTATCCATTATTGATAATCCAAAATGAGTTACAAGTAATAGAGCATTATCCCTAATTTGATTTAGGGTTTCTAGAGGACTTAATTGCAACTAAGAGAAAGTGGATAGAAGAAATGAATTCAGGATTCCGGAATTCGGTCCCCCAAACTGTACCACTAGGGTCTTATTTATAGATGCTGGTCGGCCCCCTTTTGTGCTCATACCTCTGACTTGGTTGAAAGGCCTCTACTTATATGCTGCTCCACACCTTTCGACTTAGTCGAAAGGCTCTGTCCCCCTTCGACACTGTCGAAAGGTACCTCCTACATATGCTTTAACTCCACCATGCGCTTTCTTTATTTTTCCCAGACCTTTCGACTGAGTTGAAAGGGTCTTCTATCAACCTTTCGCCTTTGTTTAGCCTTTATTATTCCTTTTCTCTGCTTTCTCCAGATTTGTTTTCGACATTGTCGGAAGGTCTTTAAATACGCCTTTCTCTTTAGGTTGCCTTGTTGTCATAGAAAATAATGATGAGAGCCTTTTGACATTGTCAAAGGCTTTACAATGAAGTTCTAATGGTTCCGCCACTGTTGGAAGCTTCCAAATGCTCATCCATTGATCACGGCGGAACCTTCTCCTGATTTCATTGGTCTCGACCAGTTCAAAAGGCTTAGATATGCTTTCGAAAGGGTTGTTTTGTCGGCCAAACCTTTGGTTCGGAAAGGTTTGGCACATAAGTAGGAAACTACCATCCATTGTCCTCGAAAGGGGTTCCGATGCTGTCCTTGGTTATTTATCTATGTCGAAAGGTTGGAAGTGAGGGAAGGGTAGTCCTGCTTCCATCTGAATCAAAAGCTTTTACACTGTAAGGGTAGCTGGTTCTAAACCCAATTCTTCCATTAACTTTCTTTCATACTTCTGCTTTTGAACAGATTTTATGGCTAATATTCCCCCACCTCTTGTGTGAAAGAAGCTTTTGGTCTTTAGGACAAAAAATTTCCATTCTTTCTCATACTTTCTAACTTCATTTTCCTGGAAAATTCAAAGCAAATGGAATATTTTTTATTGTTATACCATTATCAGATTTATGCATATGTTAGCATACTTCATCTAAACAGTTAGTTGGCCTTAGTCTTGATTCAAAAAGACGAGGCTGTGCTCAATGGTCATTAATGTAAATAATAAACAAAAACTACGAACTCCTTGTAGGAAATAGCCAATAGCTATAAATTGGGCTATAAATTACTATCAGGAAATAAGCATTTGTAGCTTATCCACTTTAATTTGTACTTAAAGATTTCTAAAAATTTGAATGACCCTGAAGCTCCCATTCGCATGTTGGTGAGCATCATTTTAGAATTATGATATACTAACTCTAATTTAGGTATTAAATTGACCAGCTTGAAATTTCTGGTCGTTTGTAGTAATCTCAACTCTATTACTTTATACCCCAGGTTTAGGGCGTGATAAGGACTAGGAAGCAATGAATTTTAACCCAGATTAGAGTATTTGTTTTCGAAGTTTAGAAGTTAATAATAAGATATCCAGAACCTAGATAGCAACATCTAAAAATAGTCTTCTGAATGGCATTGCTCATCCTAGATTCGGGTATTTATGGTAAATTAATCATAAATCTTTAATGTTTGTCTTTATATCAATATCCAAGTCCAAATCATCGCATATGTCGAATAATTAAAGATTATTAGCAATCACCTTTGTCAAAAGAATCCTTGGCCCAAATTAGCATGCATGTTGGGTAAGCAGACATCCACAGTAATCATTGCCAAAATAGAAATCCTTTTCCCAGATTGGGGCATATGTTGGACCATCAGAAGTTCGTGGTATTTCTCTCCGTAATAGAAACCATAGCCGATATTAGGGCATTAAGGCGTAATCAAGCAATAATCCTGGAATCCAGATTCGGGTAGTAATATATTAAGTTCTAAAATGAATACCCTGAAACCAAGATTCGGGTATTAATTGATGAAATTCAGACATGAGAGACCTGATATCCAGATTCGGGTATTAATAGATGATATTTAGATTTGAGAGACCCGAAACCCAGAATTGGGTATTAATAAATGCTATTCGGATATGAGAGACCCGAAACCTAGATTTGGATATTAATAGATGATATTCAGATAAGAGAGATACAAAACCTAGATTCGGTACTAATAGATGATGTTTAGAAAGAAAAATCCCGAAACCCAGATTTGTGTACTAATAAGTGGAACTCTGTTCTACTCCTTTTATGTGTGAACCCTTTAGGTCTTATATAGAAGTAATTTAATTAGTTGCCTCTTGAGCTTGGATATCTTAGCCCACAGTTGGAAATGCCTTACCTCGAATTTGAACATCTTAGTTCATGATTTGATGAGCCTCTCCTCGGGTTTGGACATCTCAATCCATAATTGATTGAACCTCCTCTTGGGCTTGGACATCTCATTTCATTACTGAATGAGCATCCTATTTGGCTTGGACATCTTAGTCCATTGTTCGGTTGGCCTCTTCTTGGGCTTGGACATCTAAATCAATTATTGGATGGCCCTCTTCATAGGCCTAGACGTCTTAGTAAATTGTTGTCTGGCGCTCTTGCTAGCTCATCTTAGAGGCCGGAACCAAGGACTTACCCGATCTCTATCTAGAAGGAGCCATGCCCTGGCCGTTGTACGATGCAGACAAAGGCTTATTCGGTGCTTTAACCTAGCCATCTTATGGCGTGGATAAAGGCTTACTCCATCCTCCCTCCAGGAGATGCCTTATCCTGGCCATAGCTTGGTGCAGATAAGAGCTTATTCCGTGCTTTTCCCTGGCCATCTTGTGGCATGGATAAAGGCTTACTCCGTCCTCCCTCTGGAAGAGCCTTGACCTGACCAGAGGCATGACCAAGGGTTTGTCCAGTGCTTCAACCTGACCATCTCATGACACAGCTAAAGGCTTACCCACTATCCCTCTAGGAGGTGCACTACCCTGGCCATTTCAGCACGGTCAGAGGTTTTTCTACCATCTTAGGTAGACTACCATCTTAGATAGCATCCAAATATAAGGAGCATTTCACTCCCAACCGTGTGGATTTTCTTTTTGAAGAAAGAGATGCTTTATTCATTCATCTTTGGAAAATGTGGCCTTAAATGTTAGGCATTCCATGTTCTCGAAACTATATTACCGCCTGGTCGACATAATTTGTAAGCTCCCGAGGAAATTCTTTATAAAAGATTAATGGTCCTTCCTAATTCGGCTCTAGGGGTCCATTTGCGGGGGTTTTTGGTATTTTCCATCACTCTTTGAAATACCAAATCTCCTTTGTGAAATGACCAATTTCTCACTTTTGAGTTGTACTATTTTGAGATTCTTCTTTGATACTCAACGGTTCTTACCGTTGCTTCATCTCTCAATTCATGTATCAAATCTAAGGATTCTTTTTTCAACTCTTAATTCTTATTAAATGCTTAGGCGATTCTTCGGTGTGAGGATATCTCAATTGGAAAAATCGACTCACACCCATATGTCAAAAAGTAGGAAGTAAGTCCTGTCATTGTTTTGGTGGATGTTCAGTAGTTCTTTTACCCAATTTCCTTTTTCCTTGTTTAGCCGCTTTTTTCGAACCGTCTTTAAGGTTTTGTTTGCAGCTTCAGTTGCCCCATTCGCTTTTGGATATGCGACGGATGAATTTTTTATAATGATTCCATTTTTGTGAAAAAAGCGAGAGAATTCTTCACTCTTGAATTGTATTCCATTTTTAGAAATTATTTTCTGGAGAATTTCAAACTTGGTTATGATATTATTGATAACGAATTTGAATCCCTTCTTAGAAGTAATCTTTGGAAGCGGCTCTGCTTCAACCCATTTGGTGAAATAGTCTATGGTGACTATGGCAAACTTTGTTCCCCCTTTTGATTGGCAATGGGTCGAACAAGTCTATTCCCCACACGTCAAATGGCCATGGAATTGTAATTGGAGTCAACTAACTTGGGGGCAATCTGGGAATCTTTTAGTATTTCTTATAATTTTCACAACCTCTTACATATTTGATGTCCTGACTTACCATACATGGCCAATAAAATCCTTTCCTCATTATTTTCTTTGCCAATTTTGTTCCATTTGAATGATCCCAACAAATCCCCACATGTGCTTCAACCATTAATTGTATCCATCATTCATGCTCACACATCTTAGATAGGGAAGAGCATATCCCTTTTTATAAAGGATTCCATCCATTAGTACGAAGGTTGGAGCTTGTCTCTTGATTTTCCTTGCTTCACCTTTGCCAAATGAGAGTATTCCTTTATCAAGATACTCTACAGTTGGGTGACATCCATGTGTGTCATATATGTTATTCGGACTAGGTTGGTCGACCCTTTTATCTGATATTATTTTACTACTTTCCCTTTTTTCCACCCCTTGTGATTATGCTTGAGACCTTGTCAGAACTAACTATTATTTCCCATATTCATATGTCTCCTCTTCAATACTTGGAATTTCCTGATATCCCATTGGAACAATACATGTCTCCAGGGCTCCCATTGAGCTTGCTAGTTTGCTAGGGAGTCTGCTTGTGAATTATCTGCTCTTGGGACTTATGTATTGAAAAGTTTTAAAACAAACCAAGCATTCTTAGTATCTTTTTTACATATAAGAATAGCTTGGTGTTCTTTGTTTGATATTATTCTTTCACTTAGTTCATTAGTAGCGAAGGATCACTAAAGATCTATATCCGTGGAATTTTGAGTTCTAATGCCAAGGTTAATCCCGCTACCATAGATTCATATTCTACCACATTGTTAGTTGCGAGAAATCCCAATTTTATGGCATAATGTAAATGATGTCCATCCGGTGTGATGATTATGTATCTTGCGCCGGCCCCTTGTTCATTTGATGCACCATCAACGAATAATTGCAATATAGGCTTCTGGTTTTTTTACTTTCTGGATTGCTCCTTAATAAAGTTAGTGCACTTATTAATGAAGTCTGCTAATGCTTGCCCTTTGATTGCAATTCATGGATATAATTCTACGTCATATTGGCTGAGCTCGATTCCCTATTTTACCAACCTTCCTGAAGTTTGTTGTTTACTAAGGACTTGTTTAAGGGGAAAATTGGTCAATATCCTGAGCGAATTTGATTGGAAATATGCTCTAAGCTTTCGAGGTGTTAGAATCAAGCAATATGCTAACTTTTCAATCATTGGATATCAGACTTCTGCATCCTTCAACTGTCTTCTCATGTAATATACCATAATTTGTGCCCCATTCCCTTCTCTAATCAACACTGAACTAACTTTGTGCTCTAAAACTACTACATATAGGTATAAGACTTACCCATTCTCGGGACTCGAAAGTATTGGTGGCTTTTCGAGGTGGCTTTTTAGTTCTTGAAAGGCTTTTCTACAATCCTCCTACCATTCAAAATTCTTTTTCTTCTTAATTACATCAAAGAAAGGTATACACTTATCGATTGCTTTAGAGATAAATCTGCTTAGGGTAGCCACCCTTCCATTCAAATTCATCGCTTCCTTGCTGGTTTTAGGTTCAGCCATATCCTTAATGGCTTGAATTTGATCTGGACTGGCTTCGATCCCTTAGGCACTTACAAGGTAGCCTAAAAACTTTCCAGAATGGAAACCAAAAGAACACTTTTGTGGGTTTAGCTTCATTTGATACTTCTACAATACCTTTAACATCTCTAGTCCTTAAGATGATTTTCGGATTCATCGGACTTTACCAGCATATCGTTCACATAAACTTCCATGTTCCGACCAATTTGCTCCTTAAACATTCGGTTGACCAACCACTGATATGTTGCACCTTCATTTTTCAATCCAAAGGTCATTACTTTATAACAATAAGTTCCCCACTTGGTTATGAAGCTAGTGTGCTCTTCATCTGGTTTGAACATTGGTATTTGGTTATATCCTGAATAAGCATCCATGAGAGATAACAACTTGTGTTCACTTGTGACGTCTGCTAATTGGTTTATTTGTGGCAATGGAAAATAACTTTTGGACATGCTTTGTTCAAATGCGTGTAGTCAATGCAAGTCCTCCATTTTCCATTTGATTTCTTTACCAATACAGGATCGGCTAACCACTTTGTGTGGTATACTTCCTGAATAAATCCATTCTCAAGGAGTCTGTTAACCTCTTCTTTCAAAGCTTCTAACCGTACCTTGTCCATTTGTCTCTTTCTCTGCCTTACGGGAGTTGCCCTTAGATTAATGTTGAGGGCTTGACACAAAACCGTTGGATCAATTCCCACCATATCAGAATGTGACCAGGCAAATACGTCTTTGTTATCCTTGAGAAATTGTAACAAATCCTTCTTTAAGTCACAATTAGGTTCTTTTCCCACCATAAGAATCTTGGTAGCATCATCTAAATCTATGTATGCTTTCTTAAGATCATCTAATATTTCATGATGGTATATACCAGCGTACGCGACTTGAAACCAGAGAAGAGCCCTGAGGCGCGTAGCGAGATTTGTGATACTGGGAGTGGTAAAAGATTATATAAAAGACTAGCATATCAAAATCACTTAAACAATTTTTAATTTTAAGTAGCATCTCATGATTCTGTTGGGTATTAAATTAGATTGGATATAGGTTAATAATATTTGTAAACCGATCGTTCCTGTTTGGAGAAGAATCAATAGAATAGCTAATAACATAAAAATGGATCCAAGTGAAGTATATAGGAAAAACTGATATGCTGCCTTGATCTTTCTTTGTCTCGAACCCCATACTTCTATAATAATGGTAGCCGCTGAGTTTGCTTCAATTCACTTCCTCTTGCCTCTAGAAGGAATATACCTTTGTTACATACGTTTGTTAGATTTATTAGTTTTAACCTTTGCTTCAAATGCTGTATGTGAGAATCCATCATCTAAAGGCTATAAAATTGTAGAAGAATCAAAGTATGCAGAATACTCCCTTTTATACTAGTCAAGAGTAGCAAAATTCATTTCCCGAGAGCTAAACTACTCTCCTTGGATGGTTCCCCAGCCTCGCTTTACCAGGAATTTTACCATGAGATATATCAGGGAGACAAAATCATCAATCTCATCAAGTGTCGTTCTACCAGAGAAGGCGTTGTATTATGAGGGATGATTGATTATCACTAAAATGGTTTCCAAGGTTCTACAGGTTGGTGGCACCCCTATTTGTACAAGCAGCTTTATCTATCCCATTGGGGTTGATCCTTTGTTGTTGAATCCAAATATGGGCTCCATGCTTGGCTCCAGCTTGTCTTCAGGAATGTTTATCTGATTGATTCCATGCTTAAGGATTTTATGAGGATAGTGAACCCCCTTTATTAGCTCCTGTGGAGTAATAAACCGGTTAGGCATCTAAATTTTAAGACGTCGGTTCTTCATTGAGGGTCATCTTGGACTAAGTAGATACCTTCTTTTGCTTCTTTAATATACCTGCTTTGGACCCACTTGTTATTTCCTATGGATGCAACCCACCATGGATCGTGTCAATCCTATTGATTGGCGGGCTCAAGCTTAGGGGGTCCTCATCTTCCGTCGCATTCATAACATTTCCTTGGCTTTTCAGTCGATCATTCTCTATTCACTGAGTTTTCTGCTGATCCTGAACAAACTCCTTCAAATGACCTTCCGGATCAGCTTCTGGATAATTCCATCCAGAACCTTGCATCTATCGGTTTTATGATCGTTGGCTTTGTGATAAATGCGATAGTCTCCTCCCTATTTCTGTTCAGGGTTGTTCCTGGGTTTGAAAGAGGTAGGAAAGCTAACTCTTTCCATGGCTATGACATATACATAAGACATCGGCTTGTTTAAAGCAACTACGTTAGCGATTGGTTCTTCCCATCTCGTTCTTTTATGGCCACGGTCCTGGCCAAATCTCCCCCTTCTTTCTTGAGGATAGTTTTCTTCTTCATAGTAAAGCTCATCATCCAGATGAACTTGGAAGCATGGAAAAGGAAGTCTTGTAAGTCTTTGTAGCCGTTAACAAAGAGCTGCTTTCAGAAGGGGGTGTTTAAAATCAAGCTAGAATGAACTGCTATAAGCTTATCACGATCATTCATGTCTTTGGGTTTTAAAGCTTCAACAATTGTATCTTCTCCGGTAATCTCTCAAGGACTCTCCTTGTCTTTTTTTTATATTGGCCAAAACTATGTAGTCGATCGTAGGACTTTTGCAAATGCAGAATTGGGCAGAAAATTCATAAGAGAACTGCTTCCATGAGTATATGGTTTTCTCCCGGTAATGCCTGTGCCATTTTGCTGTAGCTTCCTGGAGTGTGACCAGAAACAATCGGCATCTGATAGCTTTAGATGCATTGTACGCATCCATTTGGTTATCAAAAGCCATCGGATGATCGTCCAGGTTTGTGACCCTATGTTATTTCATTGATGGGATATTGACATATGGTGGGATGACTGTAGCCATAACCTCGTCAGTGAAGGGTGGAACTCTCTCATTGTCATTAACATTCTCATCCATTGTTCTATTCCCTTTCGAGTTCATAGCATCTTCTATCGCTTTTCAGTGGCACCTTTTAGATAAGCCTCGACATTGCCATAATTTTTCTGGTTTGGACAATACTCCTTCGACGTTGAACTTCCATATGTTTCCAGTGACTTGTCACGAACTCTTCCCTGATGGTCAACTTTTGATCGGTGTTGTTCCTTCTTCTTCAAGGACGTCAAATCCACTTTGCTTTTATATTCATTGGAATTTGCTTTTAGATTCCTCCTGGGCGAGACCACCTCTTCCCCGTGAGTTGGCTTAAGAGTCTTTAAAGATTTCTAAGATATGGCCATTTTGAGCAGCTCCTGCATCTCCTGCAGCTGTGGTTCAAAGTATATAATTTTAGCTATATTCTCGTCTTGTTGTGTTGGCGATGAAGTATGTCCAGGAACAGAGCCCTATCCATAGTAAAAGATGGAGCTATATTCTCCTCTAGTGTGGTGGTGTGGATAACTCCTCCCTCATTTCCACTTAATCGTTTTGATCTCATTTTTCCAATGCAAGAGAGATGAGCCCCAATTAGTCTATAATACAATAAAAAGGTCGGAGGTTCAAGCCCTCCATCTAGCGTCAAAAATGTTAACAAGAAAACTAGTCAACATCCCAGTGCTATGTTAAAGGTAATTAAGCTCAGATGAAACCAATTTGTTGGAAAGATCCTTTCCTTTGAAACATAACTTTTGACTAGATTGACTTAGTCGAAAAGGTTTTTGATGATAGCCCTACCTTTCGATTAGGATGGCTTAATCGAAAGGGATTAGATATTTAGTTCAGGAATGCAAGCTAAGGAAATAACATCCTGCCTGAAACCTTCCCTTTGAGTGAGTCAGGATTGACTAATTGTTAAGCTTTTCATTCCTTTCGACCATGTCGAAAGGTATGGTACCGATCCCCTTTTGATCATGTCAAAAGTTATTCTTGTTTTAATAATATAACACTGCCACTCTCCACTCCATGGTTTCGCTTCTACTATCGAGAAACCCTTCGATGGGGTTTCAGGTGAAGTTGGGCCAAAACCGTTTCAAATGGGTTCCTCTCTGATTCATTATTAGTCAATTGCGAATTAGGATTCCATATAAACACCCCTTTCAATTGGGTTGAGAGGGGCCCTATTCTTTCGAATCGAGTCCAACTTGTAACTATCTAGACTTCACTTCATTTTCATGTATAAGATCAACCTGGATATCCCTCCAACTTCATAAAATCATCATTGCAGAAATCCATCATCATTCGAATTTTCATTGTTGGTTACGGTGATGATGTGTTTTGAATATAAATACCCAAGTCGATCCTATGCATTGCATAGACAAAAAGAAACTAGGAGAATATGTTAGAATCATATGCAATTGATCGTTAGACTAGTTAATGATCTAGATGATCTTCCTTGTCATCAAAATCCTTATTGAATAGGCCATCTCTCCTTTATTGATAATCCAAAATGATTTACAATTAATAGAGATTTATCCCCAATTTGATTTAGATTTTCTAGAGGACTTTTTGCAATTAAGAGAAAGTGGAGTACAAGAAATGAATTCGGGATTTCAGAATTCAGTTCCCCAAACAGGACCCCAAGGGTCTTATTTATAGATGTTGGTCAGCCCCAATTTTGCGCTCATGACTCTAATTTGGCCGAGAGGCCTCTATTTATATGCTCTGTCCCCCTTCGACACCATCGAAAGGTATCTCCTTCATATCCTTTGACTCCACCATGCACTTTCTTCATTTTTTCCAAAACTTTCGACTAAGTTGAATGGGCCTTCTATCAACCTTTTGCCTTTGTTAATCCTTTAGTATTTCTTTTCTCTGCTTTCTCCAGATTTGCTTTCAACGTCATCAGAAGGTCTTTAAATATGCCTTTCTCTTCATGCTGCCTTGTTGTCATTGGAAAACAATGATGAGAACCTATTGACATTGTCGAAGGCTTTTCACTGAAGCTCTAATGGTTCCGTCACTGTTGGAAGCTCCAAATGCTCATCCATTGATCACCGCGGAACCTTCTTCTGATGTCATTGGTCTCAACCAGTTCAAAAGGCTTAGGTATGCTTTCGAAAGGGTTGTTATGTCGACGAAACCGTTGGTTCTGAAAGGTTTGGCCATAAGTAGGAGATTACTATCCATTATCCTCGAAAGGGGTTCCGATGATGTCTTTGGTTATTTATCTGTGTCGAAAGGTTTGAAGTGAGGGATGGGTGCTCCTATTTTCATATGAATTAAAAGCTTTCACACTATAAGGGTAGCTATTACTTCCGACTCCATTGAAACCTTCTTAATGCCTTCGAAACACCTTCTTATGACCTTTGTCGAAGTCTATGTCTCTAACTTCATCGAAACCCAATACTTCCATTAACTTTCTTACATACTTCTACTTTTGAATGGATATTATGGCTAAAAGTAGCCAAGTATCCACTTTAAATGGATCCTTTCGAATGGGTTAATGTTGCTGTCATTACATTGACTTCTTTGAAAGCTAAAGTATGTTCCAATGTATTTTGACACCTTTTGAAGAAGTCATCTTGAAGGGTTCAATTTAATAGCTACACAATATATCTCTTTGAACGCCTAATTCTCTTCGAAAGGATTCAGAACTCAAATTGTATAAAAAGTGGATTTGATCTGCTATTGAACTTCATTTTTAGTAAAGAATTCCCATTTTTAATTTACTTTGGAAAATTTTAGAAGTTAGAAATTTATATCTTCTACCATCAACTGGATCGAGAATAATACATTTTTGTTAAAGTCGAAAACCTTATCTAGCTTTTCGATTTGATTAAAATCCAAAAATTGAGACAAGCCTATTCATTTGCATGCTTTCGAAACTCCATCATGCCCTTTCGACTTGTTCGAGACCCCTTATAGTCAATAGGAATATAACTATCATTTTCTCCTTTTCTTTTGTATTAAAATCACATTGCTCCAAGTCTTTTAACTTAATGAGAGTATAGTGTTTCGGTAATATTTATATTTTTTTAAGTAAAATAAAATCTGTGGTGTCCACGTTGTCGAAAGGTTTATTTGACTTAATTGCGGAAATTTGTTAATAGTTTCAATAATGTATATATTCAAATTAGTATTGCAAGGATAGTTGCACCTATTAATAGTAAATAAAATTCCGGGCTTTCGACATTGTCGAAGGGTGTGTTTAGGTGTCTGTATTCCATCTTCCTTTTTTTCATTATCGAAAGCTTGATGAATCTCATGATTCTCATTAATTTTAACACCCTTTCGAAGGTATAGAACTATATGTCTTAATAGATACTTGAATCATTGCAATAGGCTTTCGACATCTTCGAAAGGTGTTAATAATGAAGAAAATTATAACTTTAATAAAACGATTTCACCTGGGAGGATTATGGGTTTAAAAATAGCTACTAAGAAATCAGAAATGGATATAGCTTCAGAAGCAGAATCTACGCCAAAAAAGACTAAAGCCATTTCAAGACATTCCCTTATATCTTTTCAAGAAGAAGTTTACGCAATTCTTAACTTCAGAATTACAAAAGTGGAAGCTATTTCAAGACACTCCCTTATATCATCCACATCATGCATGGCGGTTTTATTCCATTCCCCGATTTCTTGTCAAGATTCTTAAGTTACATGGACATAGCCCCAATTAAAGCCAAATGTGTATACATATCTTGTCTCCTTAGAGCTTATGGCTTTAGAGTAAGGCATGCCATTACTAAGTGCTGAAGTTCTCAATTATTTGGTGCATCTTGTCAAGCTCAACAACTTAAATAGCCAGTTCTTCAGGGCTAATCCACATAAAAAGTTAATTTATGAGGGAGTAAACAAGTTTAAAAATGGGAGACGCAATTCTTTTATGTCAAATGTTTTCCAATTACTAGTAGAGCTTTCTCATCTCCTCGTAAGTATTTTAATTTTTCATTAAATTGCTCTTTTTGCTTAATTACATTTTCTTATTAGGTCATGCTCCTAAAGATCTCAATGACGAAGGGAAGAGAATCGTGAAGTTGCTAACTACTGCTTCTGGTAGCATTGGCAATGGACTTACATTATTGACCCCAAACAATCTTCAAAAATATTCTTTTCTTTTAGTAAGCCAGAGGATTCTAAGACAACCTCCTCTTTTCCAACGCATTTCCAGGGGCAAGTGCTTCCTACCTTTGGGGGGCCCCATAAATTTTTAACCGTTGTCTTTGATTTTTCATGACCGGCCTGGTAAACTTTTATATATCGTTTATAACTTGTCATCGTTTTATTCTTTAGATTGCTTTACCAATCTATGATTTTTGGATTCTAGTAGCTCCTCCTCCTGCTGAATTAGCCACAAAAGATCCACTACCTCTAACTTATGAATCTAGCGCTTCAGCTCTAACCTAGGCCATTCCTACGCCGAGGATGATTACTAAAAAAAATTAAACGAAATGACTGTAGCAAGTCCTTTTCTCAAGAAAATTAAAACTACCATTGTCCAATCTTCTATTCCTCCAAAAGTGGGTAAATCTGTTAATGCAGGAAAAAATCTAGGGAGTCCTACTCTTGATGCTAGTGTTGACCAACCCAGAATAACTCTTTCAAAGGACGACTTCACATCCCGCATTGTTGTATCCGATTCTCCCAACATCATTGAGTAGATGCACAAGGATTTAGGCACTTCAACTCCCTCTTAGGAGTTGAACCCCTCTAGACCCCCATCACCGGTTTCTCCTAACGACTTTGAGAAGATTGTTCAATCAATTATGAACTCTCCCTCATTCATTTCTATTCAATCGCCTTCCTTTGTACCCGATCCAACAAGTCACTGTTGATCTCTCATCGAGAAATAACTTTTGGTATGTTTCATACTTCTTGACCTAATTATACTATTTCATATTGAATTTTGACTCATACTGCACTTTTCCATTTAGATTTCTAAAAGCTGGTACTCCCTCCAAGAGAACATTTCAAAATCTTCTGTCGAGACATCTAAGCTTAAAGAAGAAGTCTCAACTCTAAGTAACCATATTATTTCCCTTAATACTGCTAAGGATAGTGTAGTGAAGGAACATGAAAGATTGAGCACTTCACTTGTTCAAGCGGATTATAAACTTACCGAGGAGAGGAAGGCTAAACAACTTTTAGCCGGTGAGGTTTTGACTTAAAAAATGACTCTAAAAGAGTCGGAGAAGAAAAGGCCCAGATGATTGCTATACAATCTTCTCTCAAAAAGAAATGCACTCTTTTCAAGAAGAATTTGGAGAAGAAGAAAAATTCTTTAACTATGGCCATCAAAACCATTTCTGAGGCCAAACAAAAGGTGTCACAATTTTTGAGCACTTCTCTTAATGACATCATCGTGAATTCTTATGAGGACACTCTCATGCTGGCTTACTCTGACAATATAGGGAAGTGTCTAGACTTAAGCTTCCCCTCACTCGATCATGTGTTGGTCAAAAGATTCATGGATAAAATCAAAGAAATAGAGCAAGGGATCGAGGTTCCTGAGAGAGAAGAAATTGATGCTGCAAAACTCTTATCTTTCAATGCCCCTTCCGTTGAAGGAGATTCTGACTCAGACAAGGAGGAAGATGATGTGGATGACGAAGTCATCATTGAGGAAGGTGGAAAAGATGATGACAATAATGATAATAACCCTGATAATGAAAGTAAAGGTCAAGGTTCTGGCAGAAGCGGAGGTGATCATGATGATTCTCACGGAGGGGATGGCAATGATATTCCTGGGGCTTTAGAGTAAGTCGTCCCTGATCATAGAGCCCATGAAGCAAGTCAAACGGAAGTTCCTATGCCTTCTAATCTCCATGAAAAAGAAGCCAATATTGATGTCGGAGATTAAGAGGGGAAAAAGCAGACAACGCAAGCTTCAATTCCTGTGTCTCAGGTATGGGAATTTTTGTCTAAATGCCTTTCACTTCCAATATAACAGTAGCTGATATCTTTCTATTTTAGATAAAGAAGAAATCCATTAAACTTTATAAAACAAAGCTTGAAAGAAAACAGGCGGATATAAATAGCTTGTATAAGGTGTTAGATAAACAACTAAAAGAACATAATGCACTCTCTAACAAGTATTGTAAGCTTAATAAAAGCACTACAGTATTAGCATTTTTTAAAGACTAGGAAGTGGCCCCTCGACTGAAAAGGGCACGCCTTCGTTATGACGAGCTCCTAGAAGAGAATAGGGAATTAATAACACTCTTTTGGATGTTGATTGAGGATTGAGATATCCTGGTAGACTTCTTATATAAAGCTTATTGTCGACATCCAATTATTGATTTTCATACTTGGGTTGCAACAACCCAGAATTTCAGTAATTTGAAATCCGTATATTTAATTAATTTTAAATGTTCACGAGGTAATTTTATAAGCTGAATAACTTATATTCGAAATATAAGAATTTAATTGGATAATTAAATTGTTAATTTAATATTTGTAATTGCTGAAATAATTAAAATTTGAATTTAATAATAATTAAAATGATTTATAAAGTTGAATTAAATTCTATTTGAATTAGAATGATGTTAGGGAACTTTTAAAATTGAATTAGAAGTTAAATTGCAGAAATTGGATATTTTAATATTTAATTGACGAGTGAAAATGATCGGTTTTCATACAGTCTCAGATTTCGACGAAAATAATTTCATTGGATTCGTAATGTAATATTATTATAAGATTTCAAATTTCGTACCAATCGAATTTACGGTTTGTCTGGGGCTAGCTAAAACGCGTAGAAATTTGTTTAAGTGGATTTTAAATTTAAATAAGTCGATTCGAAAACTTGTCTTCCAAATATGATCGAATTGGCTCCCGATATATATTCCATTGTGGTCGGAATAGTGGTAAAACATTATAAACATTAGGTGTTATGCTTCGTTTCGATTTTGAAAAAATTTCGGGTGAATAGTGTCGCAAAATTTTCTATAAAAGAACCTCAATTTCTTCATTTTGCCAAAACCTTAGCTAGGGCATACAGCCGCCGCTTACAAACTAATGACCATAAACATTCAAATTTCCACCTCGATCGTCTCACCATCCATCTATCTTTACGAAAAAGTTTCCACTGGGAAATTGAAGAGCATCATGAGATTTGATTAATCCATACGGTGATGATCATCATTAGAATATCATGGAGGCCAAATTTCTACTGCAAATACGTACGTATTCGGTGCATTTTTCTCGATATCGGTGATGCCAAGATGATCGACATTCATGCCGAAGGAGGAGCTCGCTGAGGTCTTTCGATTGGTGGTCTTGGATCGTCGCCTAGGTGGACGATAAGGGAACGGCGGCTGAGTTTCAAACGGCGGTTTTGAGTTTTCTTCACGATTGAAACGAACGGGGGGGGGGGGGGGGAAGAAAAGTGATGCTGCCATGATCTTGCCTTCTGAAATCTACGGCCCAGATCTAGTGAAGTAAAAAAATTGTAAATTCAATATACATAAATTCGTACAATCTTTAAAAATTGATATCTTTGTCATACGAGGTCCATTTTTAACGAAACAAGTTGCATAGGGTTCGTATTGACGAGCACTACATTTTAGAGCTGGTGTGGAATTGATTGGCACTAGTGTGAACTTTAGGCAAAATTATATGCCGGTTTAATTTTATTTGGGATAAAACACTACAACTGATATTGGAAGCAATGTGAGTACAACTCACTCTATCTAACTCACTAATATTTTTATATAAGTGAGAATAGATTTATTCTATGATGATTGATGATTGTATGGATATATTATTTATGTGTTGATTGGTATTTGGATATATTCCTGCCTATTGTAGCAGATGAGACCCTATATGTTCTCGTGTATGAGCGGATGACTCTTTGTACGTACGTCTGCCTCGAAGTGGATATTGTACACATATTGTAATATGTATATTTGTTGCACATGACATGTTAGAGGGATCCAACTGGGTTCCTCACAAGTATTGATTTATTTACAAATATTGTGATATATGTTGTTATCATATGACATATGATGTTTTAGATGCCGTGATTGATGTATTTAGTGCTGTTGCGGCATTGGGCCATATTTCGATGCTTAAAAATATTAAAGTGATGATTTACAAATTTAAAAGGATTTTCAAATGATTTTCAAAATATATATTTTATTAATTTTTGAATCATTAAGGGACGGATTTATTTGAAATAAGTAAAAGTTATAATTTTTATGTTATAAAAATTATGATTTTTGTGAAATATAATCAGAATGTGGTTTTTGGAAATATAAAGTTGATTATTTTGTAAATGTTAAAATGGAGTATAAATGGATTTTATAATTCAATAAGTTTTATAAATTGATGAAGTTATAAAAAGAATGATTTTGGAAATAAAGAGAATTATAAGTAACTAAATTATAATTTGGATTTTTAGCATATAAATGAAATAAATGTGATTGTTTTATAAATGTGAAATCAATTGAATTTGACAAGTTAAATATAGAATTTTATTAAACGAATTTCATCCACGATTTTGGATAGTGGATAACCTTTTAATTAAATGTGTAATAGCAATGAACTGGGTAAAGGGATTATATTCTCGATTTTGGACAGTGGATTATCCTTTAATAAATGTGTAGAAAATTTGGATTTGGTAAATGAAGTATATTCACGATTTTGGACAGTGAATAATCTTTTGAAATAAATAAATGTTTTGGGAAGTGATATTTTAAACGGAGTAAAATGGTTTGAATAGTTTTAAAATGTGTTAAATATCGAATACGTAGATTTCAACATTCATTGTTGAAATAGACGTTTCTAGAAGTAAGGAAATGATGGACTATAACATTGTTGTTATAGTAAACGATTTTCGAAATTGTTTAATATGGGATTTATTTATCTGTCTTATTTACGAATCCCTATACTAGTGATTTTGGGTTGTCGTAATGATGTTTTATACAACATTCGTTTTGACTCAAATAAAAGATGTTTACGAGAACATTTTCCTTAAAGAATAAAATACATACTTAATTGTTATTTTAGTATATGGAATATTTTCTAAGTGTTGAAAATAAAGAGATTTGCGAATTACTTATTTTTAAATAAGTGTATGGAAATGTTTTCCAATATAGAAGTTAAATTGGTTTTTAGATTATATCTTTTTAAAGATAATTTGAAGTGAATATTTGGCAAGTGATGTAATTATTAAAAGATTAATTAAAAGTGTCTAGTAATTGTATATGATGTTGAATATTTATTTTCTTGCTTTGATAGTTAAATAACCGACTGTCAAATTTTGTCAAATTTTAGTTCCTCGACTTGATATGGGAACTGTTTAGTCGTACACTTAGTACGTAGCATTCTGTGTAGGCTTGGTTATGTTCAGCATGATATGGGGTTCTCACTTTTTGAACAGTGACGAAGCTTACATTCTTACCCCTATTTGTCCCTAGTGTGAAAGGGTTGGTTGATAGTCGAGAGGCTTGCTGTGAAATCAGATTCGAGGTACCACTTATGGTCACCTCTATGTTGAAAAGCATGTGTACCCCCATGTTGAAAAGCAGAAGGGTAGCGGGATAGTTGAAAAGCCTACCTAGGCATGTACGGAATTGCCCATTCGTCAAATCTGGTATCAAAACTTAGATTTTGTATACTCCTAAGCTTTGATGTGTACTTGGTATAGATAGGGACAGTAGGACCCTAGATTGGGTTTGTGTGTATTATATATATGAGCACGTATGTGTTAGTGAATGTAAAATGCTTTATATTGTGTTTGTTTATCCATTGAGTTGTTTGTGAATTCTGGTGTGGGATGTCATGTTATCGATAGTGATTTCCAAACACTTAAACGAGGTAAGTCGACATAGTATCATTTTAAATTGGGTAAATCAAATAATTTACCTCGTTTATATTTTATACACAATTGAAATAATTTTTTCATAATTATTAAGTGTAAATAAGTTGATTGTTTGGTTGTTTGAAAATGTAAATATGTATAAGTTAATAAAAGCTATTTGAATAATCTAAACAAAGACAACAATTGTAAAAGGATAAATTATATAAGCAAATGAATTATAAGTATGGAATTATAATTAATATGATTTACAATTGTCAAATAATGTTATGCATAAGAAATGAAACAAGATAAGTATGTTTATAAATATGAGTTATAAATAAAAATGGATTTAAACTAAGAAGTTGAAAATTTGAATCCTGTTGATTTTAGAAGTTATTTTTCAAAGTAAATAGGTTATATTGTTATAAATCCAAATAACATAAATAAATTTGAAATGATCTTATATAATAAAGTGAAATAGTGAAATTATATAAGTAAAGACGTATAAATGTGATTTATAAATAAAAGGAATTTTTAAAAAGAATATAAAGCACTGAATTCACTATTGTTGCTGAGAAATAATAAGGGTGATGACTGCAACGTCATCAGTATCATTTTCAAGTTTCTAAGTGATTATTTGCAACCATTAGTAAATTGAAAATATAAATTTTTGATGTGATAAGCATACTTGAATTTAAAATCCAAGTTGAAACTGCTAAATATAAGTGAAATGAGTTTGGACTTATAATCTGAAATAAAGATTTTTAACTTTGGTAAAGTTGAAATAGAATTTGGGCTAGCATAATAAAATATATGATTTGAAATTTAACTAAAGGATGGTTAAATAATTTGAACTGGATTAGATAAGTTATTGAAATGAAAGTTAAACTTAAGATAAGTGATTATATAATATGAATTTGAAAGTTTAAATAAATAAGTTGTATAACTTATAAAATGAGAAAATGTAAGTAAAAACCATTGTTAAAATGGTTAAACAATATTGTTAAGAAAAACAAGATCTGAATTTGAATAGTGATATGAATTTAACTTAATTAAAGGTTAAATAAGATGATGAGTTAGAAGAAAATTTAGATTTGCGAATTATGAAATGGTAAGAAATGAAATACGAATTGGATTTATGAGTTGAAATTTTAGTTAAGTTAAATAAATGATGTCTAAAAAGGAATTTAACTTAAGTAATGTTAAATGAAGTTGAATTTAATATCAAAATGAATTAATAAAGTGAAGTGATGAATATGAAAGTTATATAAAGAAATTCAACTTTAGTGGTAAAATGTGAATATAGTGAATATTAGAATTCAATCCAAATTGAATATTAAACGAATTGAATAATTGAACGAAAGTCAATTGAATGTTAAATTAGTTGGAAGTAAATGTTTTAAACCAAATTGAATATAAGTAAATTAAAAAAATTTGGTAATGATGAATGTCAGTTTATTGTATATAAATTTTTATGAAATTGAATTAATAAAATTGAAAGCCAAGTAATCGAATTCAAATTGGAAGTAAGTTAATCTGAATAGAACTGAATTTGATTTAATTTGGAAGTGAACCAACTTGAATGTAAATTAGTGAATGTAAACTAATTGAAAATGGATAAATGAATATTAGTAAAAATCCAATGTCAATGTATAATGTGAATAAATTGAAAATCAATCCGTTGAATATTAATGAGAAGTGAATTTATATTGATATGGTTATTGATTGATTGGATAATTGTTGGATATTACTTGGATGATAGTTGTTTGATGGTTGGATTTGTTGCCTTTTGATTTCAATGCTATATTGGTATATATAGTTGTTGTATTAGTGTATGTTGTATACTGATATATTTTTTCATATATACAAGTTCCTTATTTGTTTGTTGAGTGTTTAGTATATGCGAATGGCGCTTGCTTCGTATTTGGAGCTCGCTTTCGCGCTATATTAGTCATATATGCTCGCTAATAATATATAATATACATATCTCAGATTACATATCCTACTTTTACACTTTTTCCCTGCGGGATGCCTCATCCTCGAATTTGAAATGTATATTTGTGATATATATGTTTTATGATCCTCCTACGATCAAACCGCGCAAAGGAGACGCCGGCGAATTTTTTTGAAAATCTAAGGCGTCAATTTTTTTTTTGAGAAAATTGGAAAATTTTTGATACCTAAATTTTTGATATTAAGTTAAAAGTTAAACGAGATAATTGGTTTTGAAAAGATAACTATATATGGATTTGAAATCATAGAAAAGTTTTTTAAGAAGTTTAAATAAACAATTTTGGGAAAGTTAAGCACTTAAAGAGATTTGAAATTTAGTTTGAATGAATTGTTTTGAAAAATTAATGGATTTTGTGACATTTTCTTACTTGATAATTTCGAGGACGAAATTCTTTTAAGTAGGGGAGAATGTAATAACCCAGAATTTCAGTCATTTGAAATTCATATATTTAATTAATTTTAAATATTCACTAGGTAATTTTATAAGTTGAATAACTTATATTTGAAATATAAGGAATTAATTGGAAAATTAAATTGTTACTTTAATATTTAAAATTGCTGAGATAATTGAATTTGAATTTAATAAGAATAAAAATGATTTATAAAGTGGAATTAAATTCTATTTGAATTAGAATGATGTTAGGGAACTTTTAAAATTGAATTAAAAGTTAAATTGTAGAAATTGAATATTTTAATATTTAATTGACGAGTGAAACTGGTCACTTTTCATACAATCACCGATTTCTACGAACAAATTTCATTGAATCCGTAATATAATATTATTGTAAGATTTGAAATTTCGTGTAAATCGGATTTATGGTTTGTCTGGGGCAAGCTAAAACGCATAGAAATTTGTTTAAGTGAATTTTAAATATATAAGTCGATACGAAAACCAATCTTCCAAATAAGATCGAATTGCCGCCCGATATATATTCCATTGTGTTTGGAATAGGGGTAAAACATTGTAAATGCCAGGCGGCACACTTCGTTTCGAGTTCGAAAAATTTTCGGATGAATAGTGTCGTGAAATTTTCTATAAAAGGACCCCAATTTCTTCATTTTGCCAAAACCCGAGCTAGGGCTTATAGTCGCCGCTTACAAACCAATGGCCATAAACATTCAGATCTACCACCTCAATTATCTCACAATCCATCGATCTTTATGAAAACTTTCAACTGGAAATTTGAAGGGCATTGTGAGATCTTTTAATCCATACAGTGATGATCATCATTAGAGCGTCGTGGAAGCCAAATTTCTGTTGCAAAGACGTACGTATTCGATGCGTTTTTCTCGATATCGGTGATGCCGAGATCGTCGGCGTTTATGCAAAAGGAGGAGCTCGCTGAGGCCTTTCGATTGGTGGTCTTGGATCGTCGTCTTGGTGGACAATGAGGGATCGACAGTCGAGTTTCAAACGACGGCTTTGGGTTTTCTTCACGATTGAAATGAACGGGTGGGAGAAGAAAAGAGATGTGGCCATGATCTTGCCTTCTGAAATCAACGACCTTGATCTAGTGAAGTAAAAAAGACTTTGTAAATTGAATATAAATAAATTCGTACAATCTTTGAAAATTGATATCTTTGTCATGTGGGTCCGTTTTTAATGAAACAAGTTGTGGGTCCGTATTGATGAGCACTACATTTTACAGTTGGTTTGAAGTTGATTGGAGCTAGTTTGAATTTTGGGTAAAATTAAATGCCTGTTTAATTTTATTTGGAATAAAACACTGCAACTGCCCTTGGAAGCAATGTGAGTACAACTCACACTTTCTAACTCACTGATATTTTTATATAATTGAGAATAAATTTATTCTATGATGATTGATGATTGTATGGATATATTATCTATATATTGATTGGTATTTGGATATATTCCTACCTATTGGAGTAGATGAGACCATATATGCTCCCACATATAAGCGGATGAGCCTTCATACGCGCGTCTACCTCGAAGCGGACATTGTAAGCATGTTCTAATATGTATATTTATTATAGATGACAAGCTGGAGGGATCCAACTAGATTCCTCATCAGTATTGATTTATTTACAAATATTGTGATATATGCTGTTATCGTATGATATATGATGTTTTGGATGCCATGATTGATGTATTTAGTGTTGTTGTAGCATTAGGCCATATTTTGGTATTTAAAAACATTAAAGTGATGATTTCCAAATTCAAAAAGATTTTCAAGTGATTTTGAAAATTTATATTTTGTTAATTTTTGAATCGTTAAGGGATGGATTTACTTGGAATAAGTAGAAGTTATAACTTTATGTTATAAAAATTATCATTTTTGTGAAATATAATCATAATGTGATTTTTGGAAGTATGAAGTTGATTATTTTGTAAATGTTAAAATGAAGTATAAATGGATTTTATAAGTCAACAAGATTTATGAATTGATGAAGTTATAAAAAGAATAAATTTTGGAAATAAAGAGAATTATAAGTAATTAACTTATAATTTGGATTCTTGGCATATAAATGAAATAAATGTGATTGTTTTATATGAAATCAATTGAATTTGAAAAGTTGAATATAGAAGTTTATTAAAGGAAATTCATCCATGATTTTGGAAAGTTGATAACCCTTTGATTAAATGTACAATAGCAATGAATTGGGTAAAGGGATTATATTCATGATTTTGTATAGTGGATTATCCTTTAATAAATGTGTAGAAATATTGGATTTGGTAAATGAAGTATATTCATGATTTTGGACAGTGAATAATCTTTTGACATAAATAAATGTTTTGCGAAGTTATATTTTAAATGGAGTAAAATGGTTTGAAGATGTTCTAAAATGTGTTAAGCATCGAATACAAAGATTTCAACATTCATTGTTGAAATAGACGTTTCGAGAAATAAGAAAATTATGGACCATAACACTGTTGTTAAAATAAATGATTTCTGAAAGAAAATGTTTTGTTTAGTATGAGATTTATGTATTTATCTTATTTTAGAATTCCTATACTGGTGATTTTGGGTTGTCGTAACGATGTTTTACGCGACATTCGTTTTGACTCAAATAAAAGATGTTTAAGAGAACGTTTTCCTTAAAGAATAAAATATATACTTAATCGTGATTTAAGTATATGGAATATTTTCTAAGTGTTAAAAATAAAGAGATTTGTGAATTACTTATTTTTAAATAAGTATATGGAAATGTTTTCCAATATAGAAGTTAAAATGTTTTTGAGATTATTTCTTTTTAAAGATAATTTGAAGCGAATATTTGGCAAGTGATGTAATTAATAAAAGATTAATTAAAAGTGCCTAGTGATTGTATATGGTGTTGAATATTTGTTTATTTCCTTTGATAATTAAATAACCTACTATCAAATTTGGCCAAATTTTAGTTCCTCCACTTGATATGCGAATTATTTAGTTCTACACTTATTACGCAGCCTTCTGTGTAGGCTTGATTATCATTTGTGTTGAGAATGTTGATTCGTATAGTGCAGAGTATCACTCCAATCAATCGAGCTTCCTTTTTGGCCCGAAGGATAGGAAGTTGAAATTTGAGATGTGATAAGTCTATGAGACTTTGTTTCTGTGTGAGGTTGAAAAACGCTTTTGCGTTGTTGGTGCGAAGAGACTGGGATCAGATTTATCTAAAAACCACTTCGGACCAACGTATATGCAATAATTGTGCAGGTTGCTTGTTATGATATTAATATTTAGGATTTTCATGGTGGGGGATTGCTTGTTGATCGTTTGGGGTTAAAATCCCAATATAAATCCTGTAGCAATTGTCTCTTCATTATGAAATATCCAATGCAAGGACTATTCGCTACTAATCCTAGGGATTTCCTGACAGGATGTGGAAGGAAAGTACCTTCCGTTTGTCCTGTTCCTGGACAACTTGTGTGGACGTTTGTCTGACATTGCATTTCTATAGATTACATATATTGGTTTTTTCAAACGTACATCAGTGTGGTGGAGAAGGCAACCTCTCTTCGCTTGACACCCTCCTTGAGATGTATAAGCTTAAGACTTGTATTTTTATGGAAGGCAATTAGTAGTCAACGGAAATGGCCATGTGGAATTAAAGTGATGTGATTTTTGATTGTGAAAGGTAATCATTACCTCAGGCCTCATCAACCAAAAATGACCAAAACAAGGTTAGATGTGGCAAGCCTAAGCGGTTCGCTCCCAAGTAGGGTATGATCATCCTCTTCTAGATATATCTTTTCACGCTATAACATCTTGTATCTGATCATTGTTGTCTGTATGCTATAAGGCCCTCGCAAATGGTCGGTAATGACCGAGGGATGACATATTCGGTACCATCTTATTATAGAGGTGGGTCGGTCTTATGTTGGTAGATGGCAGATGATCTGTGCCTCAGGACATCCATGTAGAGGTGTACTTGTCGGAAGGTAGTATCTTCACCTGGTCATTTGTATGGAAATCCAAACTCCACTACGTACCTGCCATTTTGATTGTATTACCCATTTTGGGCTATATGCTAGAATTTAATCAATGTAATAATTTCGGTTATGATTAATATTATTTTTACAATAGACACTAGTATAATATAACAGGAATTGATATGAAATGTTTTAGTTATCGTAAGGTAAAAACATGTCCGTGTTTATATATGGACTTATCTTGCGAGATACTTTTTTTGATAAAGGAAAAGTTTGGTAATTTAATAAATTCAGTTGATTGTTTTTCTCACGCTAGTTTAACAGACCGATCCGGGTATTCTTCCCTTTCAATGCTCGAGTTAGACCGAGTATATTTACAAGATTCAGATTTGGTGATTATGGAGCTTCAACGGGCGAGTTGGAGATCGTCATTTTCATATACAAGTATCGGTTTTGATTATTGATCATCTGCTGTGCTTAGTTGTTGTTTATTATCGGAATTGTGAGGACAGGTTGTTATAACTATCTAGGCTGATAACTATTATTGAGTGTTGAACTCTGATTGATATATGTATATATACGGTTTCTGTTTTGTAAAGATCTCTGATATGATATTATATGTTTTCCACTGCGATGTGAGATTCTATATCATTCTGTTTGGTTCTATCTTCTCTATTCTTCTTCTCTCTTCTTTTTTTTCTTAACTTTCCGTCAGTCTGTGCTTTTTGGGCTGGACATGTGTGGATTATTGTCGATTCAAAAGGTACGGATTTGCGCGTTGTTACATTGGTGATTTAAGTGGAGGTCTACTTAGATATCTACATAGAAGATACTTAGATGAATTTGGATTTGAACTTCATCCAGGGGCTTGCTTGAATTTACCACAGGTCGATTCTATACCTCATGAATTGCCTCTGGAAAATCTCAAATATTATAAGGATAAATTCATTTTCGAGTTATTCAAAAAATTAGTTTTGTACGAACTAGATGAAAATTTGTAATCATTTAATAATATTGATTTGTGAATTTTCTGTATTATTTTCATTTATACGTAGTAATATATTATTACGTTATTACAGAATAAATGTCTCCTAAGCAGCCTTGTTTCTAGAGATTACATAGGGAAATATGTCAAATTAAGAAGAGATTACTTAGAAAAGGCCTCGCTCTTAAAATCCTCAAGGTTGGCTAGATATTGCTTTCCTACAGATCTTCAAAATCTTTATATGCAACATCCCCGCCTTCATTTTGATTTTCTAGGAATAGAAAAGAATAAGCTCTTTAAGGAAATTCGCACATATCATACAAAATTGATTTGTGATCATGATAGTCCTCCAGCTGGAAATGAGATTATAGCAAATGTCCCATAGTTATTACCTTATAGGGACTTAATACCACTTTTGACTTGACTATTGCCCTTTCGGCTAACTCTTTGAATAAAGCTAAAAATGCTACTTATAGACTCTAAGTGTGATAGGGCAAACATGTTTTTGATTATTACATCGATACTGTACCCTTTGCTTTATTATTTTTTGATTTATAATTTTTACTGTTGTACTAAAGAAATATGTTCTCTGGGTATTAATTTGTTATCTTTTTATTTGAATAGAAATTACAATTAGCTATCACGCCTCTCCCACTAGATCAGTTATCTCATTTTATCAGTATTGAATATAGTTTGGTAGCAGATATTGAGAAAAGAAATCTATTTAAATGTAACGACCCAGAATTTTTAATAATTTAAATTTGAATATTTAATTTATTTTAAATATTAATAAGTGAATTTTTAAGTCAAATAAATTTTTATTTGATTTATTGGATTTAATTGAATAATTAAATCGATAATTTAATACGTTAAATTATGGAAATAATTAAAAATTGAGTTAAAAATGATTGAAAATAATTTGGAAAATTTTATTTTATCATATTGAAGTTAGAGAGATATTTTAGAACTTTTAAAATCGAATTAAAAATTAATTTGTGAAAATTGAATATTTTAATATTTAATAATCGACTGTAAAATAGCCAATTTTTGAACAGTCTCAGAATTGAACGAAACCAGTTCCATTGGATCCATAATAGTTAGTTATTACTGGATTTCAATTTTCGTGTCAATCGGAGTTATCGTTTGATCGTGGCAGCTCGAAACGCATCGAATTATTTTTAATTTAAATTTGACGAGTCAAAATAGCCATTTTTCAAAAAGTCTCGGATTTCGACGAAACCAGTTTCATCGGATCCGTAATGTGATATTATTGTAAGGTTTCAAATTTCAAGTCGTTTGGATTTACCGTTTGTCCGGTACAAATTAAAACGCCTAGAAATCGACTTAAATCGGTTTAATTCAAATTGAGCGTTTTCAGCCATAACTCGCACATACTTCCGAATTAGCTTCCGAAACCTGTTCCATTGTGTCCGGAACGCGGGATAAACCCTAGGTACGCTGGTTACGGTGTCTAAATCGGAGTTCGGAATTCCCGGGATGAATAGTGTTTACGCTAGCTTTTTCTATAAATAGGAGTTAAAATCTAAAATAAAAAAAATAACCTAAAACCCTAATTTACATATGCCAGCCGCCACCCCCCTTCTAAGGCCAGAAATCACTCTCCTCTCCCCCTCGATTTCTTCCAATCCACTAGCAATTAGACGAAACTCTCAACATGAAAGATGTAGAGGGCAACAAGAGCTTGGAGATCAACGGTTGTGATGCGATTTGGAGTGGCGTGGTGGCGTCTAGGGGGCCACGTGTGGGGGCTGTGCACTTGCGTGCGCGAGTAGCAGGGGATGGCCGAACTTCCAATGGTGGCTGGTGGTGGTAGCTCGCGTCGTGTGCTTCGCATTGGTGGTGTTGTGATCGAATTTCGTTGATTATGGAAGGAGAATAATCAAACCCTAGCTAACTAGGATGGGTTCGGCCTCATGTTTCATTGCCTGGAGATGGTTACGTGATTGGGGGAGATGTACGTGAGGCGTTGGATGTTAATCTTGTGGCTGAGATTGGCTAAGGTTGAAATTTATTAAGTTAGTTATAAATTTATGAATATAAATTGTGTACAAACTTGTAAAATACATAACTTTTTCATACGAGGTCGAAAAAATGCAAACTCAGTTGCGTTGGAATCGTATGGACGAGCACTACGCGATGGAGTTGGTTTGGAGTCGTTTGGAGTTAGTGAGAATTTCGGGTAAAATTAAACGCGCGTTTAATTTTATTCGAAATAAAAGCTAAAACGGGATTTAAAACCAAGGTGAGAACTTCTCACTCAATCGAATAGATTTCGATTTTATTTTAAATAGTTAGATTTAAAATATTTGAATGCATGTTCGAATGATGACTGTAAATTATTGATTGTTAAAATAGACATTATGCGCCGTTAGTAAGCGGATGTTATTTAATATAAACATATACCGCGAATATTTCATAAACAGTGAAATTGGTATTATATATAATATCAATATATAAATATTGGCATATGTATATATTGCAGTTGTTGATTTCCCGCATTTTTTTGTTTTGCGGATGAGACCCTATTGCGCCGTTATTAAGCGGATAATATTTAATAAGAACATGTACCGCGATAATTTCGTACTGGAGCGAAATTGGTATTGTGCTAATGTTTTTGGATGCAGGAAACAGGTTGGAGGGATCCAACTGGATTCCTCAACAGTATTTATTTAATTTCAGATATTTTGATATTTGATGGATTATCATATCGATATATGATATCGTTATTAGTCGTGATTGACTATTTGGTGTGTAGCATCATTGGACCCAGATTTTGGGATTTTAAAATGATTTTAAAAGTGATTTTGAAAATATACTATATTTTTGGAATTGATCCATTATAAATAAATAAACGTTATAATTTTTAAAGTTATAAAAATTATGGTTTTTGTGAAATATAGTTAAAAAGCTGATTTTTAGAAATACGATTAAAAGTCGATTTTTGAGAAATATGAACCAATGATTTTATAAAATAGTTTAAACTGGATTTTTGAGTTTATTATTAAAAGTTTGAATATAAGATTTATAAAATTTGATTATTTTATAAATCAAGAGAACGGTGAAATTTTAAAGGAATTTAAAGACGTTTAAAAGAATAATATAAATTAATTTATATTAAGAGATTTATAAATGGATATTTATAAATTGAATTATGGACATTATAAAACGAGTTTTTATAAGTGTTTGAATGTAGTGAAAATGAATTTCCTAAATGAATGAAATTTATGAAATTATAAACTGTGAAGTTATAAATGAAATTTTATAAGCAATAGGTTTATAAAATTTATAAAGTTATCGAAAGAATGAATTTTGGATAAATAAACAATCTTATAAGTTAAGATTAATAATTTGGGAAGTTAAATGAACGATTTTGTAAAATAATCGTTTTATAAGTAATTAACTTATAATATGAACTTGTAGTTTATAATTGAGTTATAAACTGGAATAGGTTAATAAAGGAATTTATAAAAAGGAAGTTTTTATAAATAAATAGAAACGGAATTTATAAACGTTGTTTTATAAATCCGCAAATGACTTATTTTGATAAGTTAATTGTTATAACTTAGAGATAGAGTTATATTCACATTTTGAACAGTGAATAATCCTTTAAGTTAAAGTGAATAGAAATGATGAAATTTGTTAAGGTAGTATATTCACGTTTTTGAATAGTGAATAATACGTTAAAGAAATTGTTTTAGATATGATGTTTTAAACAGAATTAAAACGATCTAACGATGTTTTAAATGTGTTGAGATTCGAAACCATAGATTTCAACATTTATTGTTGAAATAGACGTTTTCGAGAAATAAAAGGAAATGTGGACTATAACACTGTTGTTATAGTAAATGATTTCCGAAAGGAAATGTTTTGTATAGTATTGGGATTTATATATCTATTTAAAATTCAAATCCCTATACTAGTGATTTTGGGTTGTTGTAACGATGTTTTACGCAACATTCGTTTTGACCCAAATAAATATGTTTAAGAGAATGATTTTCTTAAAGAATGAAATATATACTTAATTCGATTTAAGTATATTGAATATTTTCCAAGGTTGAAAATAAAAAGATTTGTGAATTACTTATGAATAATAAGTATGGAAATGTTTTCAAATATGAAGTGAATATTTAGAATTTATCTTTTTGAAGATAAATTGGAAATGGATAGTTGAAATCGTATATGCACGAATATTTTGAAATATAAATTCATTATGGAATTTATAAGTGAAAAGGGAATTTGTTTGAAAATAAATGTTGATTTATTTTTGAAGTGTTGAAATTTTATATCTTGTAAAGATATTTTGGAAAATAATAATTTGGAAAATTATTTGGAATCTGGTGATGTGTGCATATCCAGTGATAGTTCAATAACTGACTATCAGTATTTCCCTTTGAATGGGTATTTGATGTGAATTGATTGAATTTGAATGCACACTTATTTTTGAATAAGCGCTCACTATTCGGGTTAACCGGGAAAGGACCATGGGGTCGTATAACCCATTCCGAATATGTGATACGTCGTTGTAAATTGCATTGAAGATCGGTGTTGAAGACCCGGTATTTGCGAAAGCGATAGGATGACCTATCGATTGTCTCTGCACTGAGTTGCAACGGTATAGAGACTCCCTAAGTGATGGGAAATCCGATCAGGATTGTGAATATCCGGATTGCAAGGACTTCTTTGTAAGTGCCTTCGATTCTGTTCGAGCCCGGAACAGACTTGTATGGATTGTATGTCTGACATTACAATTTGAGATATAAAGCCGATTTCTTTCAAATATATTTCTGTTGGTGGCGGAGAATTTATTCTTTGCTTAACACCCTTCTTTGAGACGTACGAGCTCAAAGGTTATATAGTTGAAGTTATCAGCGATATATTCCCAATTTGGTAATGTGACATGCTGAGTGATGCTGAAATGATCATTGTGTTGATTATTGTGATAGGATCATTTATTTGATCGTCTATCTTAGTGATCATTGTGTTGATCATTTGTTGACCCAAAGCATGGCTTTTGTATAAAGTATGTTTTTGTGGACGTGAATTCGTCGAGCCTCACATCTCGGAAATGGTCAAAACAGGAAAGAAGCAGCAAGGTTATGAGGGGTAGCACCCTTTAGGATGTGTCCATTTCCTTCTGGAAAAGGGTGGTATCATGGTATGGAGCCCAGATACTTACTCATGTTGAAAACACTTTGTTATGATTGTGTGAATTGATTAGAGAGCGCTCTCGGATAAAGGTCCCAAAGGACCGGGGGATGGCATATTCGGTCAGTTGTTACTCAGTTAGGAGTAACCCGGCCTTGTGTTGGTTGAGATCCGGTTTGGTTCTCGGGGATGTCCATCCAGAGGCATTCTCAGTGGCAATGGGAAGTTCCTTGGCCTGACCATTTGTTGGAAATCCAATTCCCAATACGAAACTTGTACGGTATTAGTTGTAGAACCTGCTATTCACTTATGGTGGTCACCACTGTTTGGATAGTAGGCATAGTTCGAAATGTCTATGTCGGCTAAGATTTATATCTTTATTTTCGAAATGATTTGTTATACATTATGCACTAATAATAATATCAAATGTTATTTTAAATGCGTATCAAGCATCTTTGGCTATCATAAGGAGAAATCTCCTCCGATTCTGCGTTTGCATGTGTGTGTGTGCGGGAGGCCTTATGGTAGTCTCATTTTTTAAAAAGCATTGCGAATTGATTTAAAAATATCTCTCTATTTTGATTTTAAAGTTAAATAAACTGTTTTGAGTTCTCACACCAGTCACATGACTGACTTGGAGTTTATTGTTTTCCTTCCTAAACTCTGGGTGCCCACCAATTTCCACACGGGCAGTCAAGAGTTAGGTTTATCAGGATATTCTGGATATTCTGGAGTTGCTGGAGGCAAGCTGGATGGCATGGCGTATTACTAGTTTATATAGTACTTCTTTTTCCGCTGTTATGTTGTTGTATGTTGTTGTACACTCTGATGATTTGATGTAATGAAATGTGATGTAATGTAATAACTGATATAGTTCTTTGTTTAAAGATTATTCATTTATTATTATATGTTGTTCCGCTGCGAATTGTGAGATTCTGTTGTTGTTCTGTTGTTTTCTTCTGTCCCGTTCTATTTTTAAAATGCTTCTATCTTCTATTTTCAAATTTCCTATTTTCTTTTCCCTATCAAAATTTTCTATCTTCTCTTCTCTCTTCTTTCTTTTTCTTAATTCTTTTTAAAACCCATAACATTCCGGTTTTTGGCCTTCGATTTCTCGACAGTCGATAAAGTGAGTGTCGATGTCGAATTTTCGAAAGTCGAAAATTTTCGGGGCGTTACATTTGGTATCAGAGCTTATGGTTAAGCGACAACCATGGTTCTGTTGGGTATTACTCATTAGAGATAGAGTCAGCAATACTCTAGAATGAGTTTGAGTGTAATAATAGCTACGAGTGCGTATTTGTTAGTGAATATAAAATTGTTTTATATTGTGATGATTGGTTTATTGAGTGGCATATGAACTTTCGTCAGCGTGGTCCGCAAGACTATGCCGAAGGGGTTTCTAAACACTTGAATAGAACAATTCGGCACAGTATTGTTTTAATTGGGTAAATGAAATAATTTTACCTTGATTATATTTTATATATAAAGAAATAATTTTTCAAGAATTATTAAAGAGTATATAAGTTGATTGTTAGGTTGTTTGAATAATCTAAATTAAAGAATAATTGTATAAGCAAAAGAATTATAAGAGTTGAATTATAATTAAAGTGTTTACAATTGTGAAATAAACTTATATATATAAAAAGTGAAATTATATGAATATGAGTTGTAAATAAAAGTGAATTTAAAGTTAAATGGAATATAACTTAAGTGTTGTTGAATAAAGTTGATATGAAATAATGAATGTAAGTGTTAATTCATTAAATTCTAATGTTATTGGAAGTTGAATACTTGAATGAAAGTCAATTTAATAAAACCAATTGGAAAGTAAAGATGTTAAACCAAAATAAATGAATATAAGCAAAGAAATTTGGTTATAATTAATATACTTTGATTGTTATATGATTGTTGATTGATTATATGTAATTCATTAAGTGTTAATGAAATTGAAAGCTAATGTAATTGAATTCAAATTAGAAGTAAATAAATTTGAATAGAATTGAAGGTGAATTGGATTTAAATTAGTAAATGATAACTAATTGAATTGAGAAGGAATGTTTACAAAATCCAATGTTAATGAATCAAATGTGATTTGAATTGAAAACCAATTCATTAATATTAATGAGAATATAAATGAATATTTATTGATTATGAATGTTAATTGGTTGAATATATATTGCTATTGTTGCATTTGCTATGTGACTTATATAGTTATTATGTTGCTATATGTTGTATATCGATACTATTTTCATATATGCATGATTCTCATGTTGTTTGTTGAGTTTAGTAGGTGCGGATCGCGTTTGCTTCGCATTTGGAGTTCGCTTTAGCGCTATATTAGCCGTATATGCTCGCTAATAAAATATAAGGTACATATCTCGGATTAAATATCGTACTTTTACACTTTTTTCCCTTCGGGATGCCTCATTACTTGATGAGATGTATATTTGTGATATATATACTGTCATTTTTTTTTCGGATCGAGCCGCGCAAAGGAGACTATGGCGAATTTTTCCGAAAATTTAAGGCGTTAGAAAAAATTTGAGAAAATTTAGAAAGTTTTGAAAACTTTAAACTTTGTTTTAAAGTTGAAAGTTAAGCAATAGTAGTTGTTTTTGGAAAGATAACTAAGTATGATTTGAAAACTTAGTAAGTTATTGTAAGAAGTTTAATTATAAATTTTGGAAAATTAATAGATTCTCTAACTTTTCTTACTTGTAATTTCGAGGACGAAATTCTTTTAAGGGGGAAAGATTGTAACGACCCAGAATTTTTAATAATTTAAATTTGAATATTTAATTTATTTTAAATATTAATAAGTGAATTTTTAAGTCAAATAAATTTTTATTTGATTTATTGGATTTAATTGAATAATTAAATCGATAATTTAATACGTTAAATTATGGAAATAATTAAAAATTGAGTTAAAAATGATTGAAAATAATTTGGAAAATTTTATTTTATCATATTGAAGTTAGAGAGATATTTTAGAACTTTTAAAATCGAATTAAAAATTAATTTGTGAAAATTGAATATTTTAATATTTAATAATCGACTGTAAAATAGCCAATTTTTGAACAGTCTCAGAATTGAACGAAACCAGTTCCGTTGGATCCATAATAGTTAGTTATTACTGGATTTCAATTTTCGTGTCAATCGGAGTTATCGTTTGATCGTGGCAGCTCGAAACGCATCGAATTATTTTTAATTTAAATTTGACGAGTCAAAATAGCCATTTTTCAAAAAGTCTCGGATTTCGACGAAACCAGTTTCATCGGATCCGTAATGTGATATTATTGTAAGGTTTCAAATTTCAAGTCGTTTGGATTTACCGTTTGTCCGGTACAAATTAAAACGCCTAGAAATCGACTTAAATCGGTTTAATTCAAATTGAGCATTTTCAGCCATAACTCGCACATACTTCCGAATTAGCTTCCGAAACCTGTTCCATTGTGTCCGGAACGCGGGATAAACCCTAGGTACGCTGGTTACGGCGTCTAAATCGGAGTTCGGAATTCCCGGGATGAATAGTGTTTACGCTAGCTTTTTCTATAAATAGGAGTTAAAATCTAAAATAAAAAAAATAACCTAAAACCCTAATTTACATATGCCAGCCGCCACCCCCCTTCTAAGGCCAGAAATCACTCTCCTCTCCCCCTCGATTTCTTCCAATCCACTAGCAATTAGACGAAACTCTCAACATGAAAGATGTAGAGGGCAACAAGAGCTTGGAGATCAACGGTTGTGATGCGATTTGGAGTGGCGTGGTGGCGTCTAGGGGGCCGCATGTGGGGGCTGTGCACTTGCGTGCGCGAGTAGCAGGGGATGGCCGAACTTCCAATGGTGGCTGGTGGTGGTAGCTCGCGTCGTGTGCTTCGCATTGGTGGTGTTGTGATCGAATTTCGTTGATTATGGAAGGAGAATAATCAAACCCTAGCTAACTAGGATGGGTTCGGCCTCATGTTTCATTGCCTGGAGATGGTTACGTGATTGGGGGAGATGTACGTGAGGCGTTGGATGTTAATCTTGTGGCTGAGATTGGCTAAGGTTGAAATTTATTAAGTTAGTTATAAATTTATGAATATAAATTGTGTACAAACTTGTAAAATACATAACTTTTTCATACGAGGTCGAAAAAATGCAAACTCAGTTGCGTTGGAATCGAATGGACGAGCACTACGCGATGGAGTTGGTTTGGAGTCGTTTGGAGTTAGTGAGAATTTCGGGTAAAATTAAACGTGCGTTTAATTTTATTCGAAATAAAAGCTAAAACGGGATTTAAAACCAAGGTGAGAACTTCTCACTCAATCGAATAGATTTCGATTTTATTTTAAATAGTTAGATTTAAAATATTTGAATGCATGTTCGAATGATGACTGTAAATTATTGATTGTTAAAATAGACATTATGCGCCGTTAGTAAGCGGATGTTATTTAATATAAACATATACCGCGAATATTTCATAAACAGTGAAATTGGTATTATATATAATATCAATATATATATATTGGCATATGTATATATTGCAGTTGTTGATTTCCCGCATTTTTTTGTTTTGCGGATGAGACCCTATTGCGCCGTTATTAAGCGGATAATATTTAATAAGAACATGTACCGCGATAATTTCGTACTGGAGCGAAATTGGTATTGTGCTAATGTTTTTGGATGCAGGAAACAGGTTGGAGGGATCCAACTGGATTCCTCAACAGTATTTATTTAATTTCAGATATTTTGATATTTGATGGATTATCATATCGATATATGATATCGTTATTAGTCGTGATTGACTATTTGGTGTGTAGCATCATTGGACCCAGATTTTGGGATTTTAAAATGATTTTAAAAGTGATTTTGAAAATATACTATATTTTTGGAATTGATCCATTATAAATAAATAAACGTTATAATTTTTAAAGTTATAAAAATTATGGTTTTTGTGAAATATAGTTAAAAAGCTGATTTTTAGAAATACGATTAAAAGTCGATTTTTGAGAAATATGAACCAATGATTTTATAAAATAGTTTAAACTGGATTTTTGAGTTTATTATTAAAAGTTTGAATATAAGATTTATAAAATTTGATTATTTTATAAATCAAGAGAACGGTGAAATTTTAAAGGAATTTAAAGACGTTTAAAAGAATAATATAAATTAATTTATATTAAGAGATTTATAAATGGATATTTATAAATTGAATTATGGACATTATAAAACGAGTTTTTATAAGTGTTTGAATGTAGTGAAAATGAATTTCCTAAATGAATGAAATTTATGAAATTATAAACTGTGAAGTTATAAATGAAATTTTATAAGCAATAGGTTTATAAAATTTATAAAGTTATCGAAAGAATGAATTTTGGATAAATAAACAATCTTATAAGTTAAGATTAATAATTTGGGAAGTTAAATGAACGATTTTGTAAAATAATCGTTTTATAAGTAATTAACTTATAATATGAACTTGTAGTTTATAATTGAGTTATAAACTGGAATAGGTTAATAAAGGAATTTATAAAAAGGAAGTTTTTATAAATAAATAGAAACGGAATTTATAAACGTTGTTTTATAAATCCGCAAATGACTTATTTTGATAAGTTAATTGTTATAACTTAGAGATAGAGTTATATTCACATTTTGAACAGTGAATAATCCTTTAAGTTAAAGTGAATAGAAATGATGAAATTTGTTAAGGTAGTATATTCACGTTTTTGAATAGTGAATAATACGTTAAAGAAATTGTTTTAGATATGATGTTTTAAACAGAATTAAAACGATCTAACGATGTTTTAAATGTGTTGAGATTCGAAACCATAGATTTCAACATTTATTGTTGAAATAGACGTTTTCGAGAAATAAAAGGAAATGTGGACTATAACACTGTTGTTATAGTAAATGATTTCCGAAAGGAAATGTTTTGTATAGTATTGGGATTTATATATCTATTTAAAATTCAAATCCCTATACTAGTGATTTTGGGTTGTTGTAACGATGTTTTACGCAACATTCGTTTTGACCCAAATAAATATGTTTAAGAGAATGATTTTCTTAAAGAATGAAATATATACTTAATTCGATTTAAGTATATTGAATATTTTCCAAGGTTGAAAATAAAAAGATTTGTGAATTACTTATGAATAATAAGTATGGAAATGTTTTCAAATATGAAGTGAATATTTAGAATTTATCTTTTTGAAGATAAATTGGAAATGGATAGTTGAAATCGTATATGCACGAATATTTTGAAATATAAATTCATTATGGAATTTATAAGTGAAAAGGGAATTTGTTTGAAAATAAATGTTGATTTATTTTTGAAGTGTTGAAATTTTATATCTTGTAAAGATATTTTGGAAAATAATAATTTGGAAAATTATTTGGAATCTGGTGATGTGTGCATATCCAGTGATAGTTCAATAACTGACTATCAGTATTTCCCTTTGAATGGGTATTTGATGTGAATTGATTGAATTTGAATGCACACTTATTTTTGAATAAGCGCTCACTATTCGGGTTAACCGGGAAAGGACCATGGGGTCGTATAACCCATTCCGAATATGTGATACGTCGTTGTAAATTGCATTGAAGATCGGTGTTGAAGACCCGGTATTTGCGAAAGCGATAGGATGACCTATCGATTGTCTCTGCACTGAGTTGCAACGGTATAGAGACTCCCTAAGTGATGGGAAATCCGATCAGGATTGTGAATATCCGGATTGCAAGGACTTCTTTGTAAGTGCCTTCGGTTCTGTTCGAGCCCGGAACAGACTTGTATGGATTGTATGTCTGACATTACAATTTGAGATATAAAGCCGATTTCTTTCAAATATATTTCTGTTGGTGGCGGAGAATTTATTCTTTGCTTAACACCCTTCTTTGAGACGTACGAGCTCAAAGGTTATATAGTTGAAGTTATCAGCGATATATTCCCAATTTGGTAATGTGACATGCTGAGTGATGCTGAAATGATCATTGTGTTGATTATTGTGATAGGATCATTTATTTGATCGTCTATCTTAGTGATCATTGTGTTGATCATTTGTTGACCCAAAGCATGGCTTTTGTATAAAGTATGTTTTTGTGGACGTGAATTCGTCGAGCCTCACATCTCGGAAATGGTCAAAACAGGAAAGAAGCAGCAAGGTTATGAGGGGTAGCACCCTTTAGGATGTGTCCATTTCCTTCTGGAAAAGGGTGGTATCATGGTATGGAGCCCAGATACTTACTCATGTTGAAAACACTTTGTTATGATTGTTTGAATTGATTAGAGAGCGCTCTCGGATAAAGGTCCCAAAGGACCGGGGGATGGCATATTCGGTCAGTTGTTACTCAGTTAGGAGTAACCCGGCCTTGTGTTGGTTGAGATCCGGTTTGGTTCTCGGGGATGTCCATCCAGAGGCATTCTCAGTGGCAATGGGAAGTTCCTTGGCCTGACCATTTGTTGGAAATCCAATTCCCAATACGAAACTTGTACGGTATTAGTTGTAGAACCTGCTATTCACTTATGGTGGTCACCACTGTTTGGATAGTAGGCATAGTTCGAAATGTCTATGTCGGCTAAGATTTATATCTTTATTTTCGAAATGATTTGTTATACATTATGCACTAATAATAATATCAAATGTTATTTTAAATGCGTATCAAGCATCTTTGGCTATCATAAGGAGAAATCTCCTCCGATTCTGCGTTTGCATGTGTGTGTGTGCGGGAGGCCTTATGGTAGTCTCATTTTTTAAAAAGCATTGCGAATTGATTTAAAAATATCTCTCTATTTTGATTTTAAAGTTAAATAAACTGTTTTGAGTTCTCACACCAGTCACATGACTGACTTGGAGTTTATTGTTTTCCTTCCTAAACTCTGGGTGCCCACCAATTTCCACACGGGCAGTCAAGAGTTAGGTTTATCAGGATATTCTGGATATTCTGGAGTTGCTGGAGGCAAGCTGGATGGCATGGCGTATTACTAGTTTATATAGTACTTCTTTTTCCGCTGTTATGTTGTTGTATGTTGTTGTACACTCTGATGATTTGATGTAATGAAATGTGATGTAATGTAATAACTGATATAGTTCTTTGTTTAAAGATTATTCATTTATTATTATATGTTGTTCCGCTGCGAATTGTGAGATTCTGTTGTTGTTCTGCTGTTTTCTTCTGTCCCGTTCTATTTTTAAAATGCTTCTATCTTCTATTTTCAAATTTCCTATTTTCTTTTCCCTATCAAAATTTTCTATCTTCTCTTCTCTCTTCTTTCTTTTTCTTAATTCTTTTTAAAACCCATAACATTCCGGTTTTTGGCCTTCGATTTCTCGACAGTCGATAAAGTGAGTGTCGATGTCGAATTTTCGAAAGTCGAAAATTTTCGGGGCGTTACATTTGGTATCAGAGCTTATGGTTAAGCGACAACCATGGTTCTGTTGGGTATTACTCATTAGAGATAGAGTCAGCAATACTCTAGAATGAGTTTGAGTGTAATAATAGCTACGAGTGCGTATTTGTTAGTGAATATAAAATTGTTTTATATTGTGATGATTGGTTTATTGAGTGGCATATGAACTTTCGTCAGCGTGGTCCGCAAGACTATGCCGAAGGGGTTTCTAAACACTTGAATAGAACAATTCGGCACAGTATTGTTTTAATTGGGTAAATGAAATAATTTTACCTTGATTATATTTTATATATAAAGAAATAATTTTTCAAGAATTATTAAAGAGTATATAAGTTGATTGTTAGGTTGTTTGAATAATCTAAATTAAAGAATAATTGTATAAGCAAAAGAATTATAAGAGTTGAATTATAATTAAAGTGTTTACAATTGTGAAATAAACTTATATATATAAAAAGTGAAATTATATGAATATGAGTTGTAAATAAAAGTGAATTTAAAGTTAAATGGAATATAACTTAAGTGTTGTTGAATAAAGTTGATATGAAATAATGAATGTAAGTGTTAATTCATTAAATTCTAATGTTATTGGAAGTTGAATACTTGAATGAAAGTCAATTTAATACAACCAATTGGAAAGTAAAGATGTTAAACCAAAATAAATGAATATAAGCAAAGAAATTTGGTTATAATTAATATACTTTGATTGTTATATGATTGTTGATTGATTATATGTAATTCATTAAGTGTTAATGAAATTGAAAGCTAATGTAATTGAATTCAAGCATATATTTGGTGGTTCTTCGTATTATTGACAATATTATAAGGAATCTTGATAATAAAATTCCAAAAAAATCTAAGTAATGGTAGTTAACGAATTCTCATGTGAAATAATAAGTAAAGAAAAATTCCACAGTTAGAAAAGAATTGGAGTCCTGAGATCTAATTTTGATAATGGTGAGAGAAGAGTAGAAATCTGACTCCAGAAATATAATTATGGAATTAATAATAGAAGGCCCAAAATCTAAGTCTAGCATTAATGGAAGTTCAAAATTCCTATTCTTAAAATAACTGATAGAAGATCAAGAATAATAATTTAATAATAAAAGTCCAGAGTTCATAATCTAGAAATAAATCATAGAAGACTAGGAATCTTCTTTTGAACAAATAATATGAGTCTAGAAAACCAAATCTGGAAATAATAGAAGATCCGAAACTCATATTCGGGTATTGATGAGAACCGTCCAAAAGTTAGTAATAGAAAAACCTAGACCCCAATTTGGGTATAAGTAAGATAGATACATGAATTACTAGAAGACCAGAAAGTCATAGTAGAGGTCTCAATAATAGAGGTCCTGAAGCCAAGATTTAGGCATTAATGAGTGAAGCCCAGATCTAGGCATTAATGAGTGAAGTCCAAAAATCAATGGTAAGAGACCCGAAACCCAGATTTAGATATAAGTAAAGACTTGAAATCAATAGTAAGAGACCCAAAATCCAAATTCGAGTATTAATGAAGTGCAGAAATTCTTTTTTTGAAATTAGTCAAAGGCTGTAGATTCTCATTTAAGCCTTTTGTTTTGCACCACTCTTTGGGTTTTGATTCTTTTGACATGTCATCTTTTTGACTTCGTATGTTGTTATTGGTTGGTGTACCACTTCTCGGGTTTGGACGTCTTAGTCCGTTGTTGTCGGGTGTGCTTGGTTAGCTTATCCACGAGCAGGACCCAAGGACTTACCCAACCTCCATCTCGGAGGTGCTCCAACCAGGCCATATAAGGGGGCTGAAGGCTTGTTCGGTGCCTTGTCTAGGCCATAGCATGGTAGATCCAAGGGATACTCCATCCTCCCTCCAAGAGGAGCTTCAGCCAAGCCTTATAGGTGGGACTGAAGGTTGGTCGGTGCCTTGGCCAGGCTATAGCATGGCGGGACAAAGGGCTTACTCCGTCCTTCCTCTAAGAGGCGCCTTGATCTGGCTATACTGTAGCGTGATCAAGGGCTAGTAGATACTTTAACCTTGTCATAGCATGGCGTGGATAAAGGTTTGCTATAACCTCCTTCTAGGAGGTGCTTTGTCCTGGCCAACTCGGCACAGACAAAGGCTTATAGGTAATTTCCAAGATTAAGGAGAATTTTACTTCCGAACATGTTCATTCTCTTTAAAAGGTGCTTTTTTGAATTTTTCTACTGTCGCTTTATAAAATCTATGGATCTTCCCTTGTATAAAAAAGTTGATAACCATTCCTTCCAATGCCCTACATTGATTTGTTTCATGTCGATTCATTATGTAATAATGGCAGTAGGATCCTTCCTAATTCCTTTTGTATTTGGGCTTTTTTTTTTGGATGGCCAATAATTAAGTTCTTCCCTTGTTAATATATAGATGTTTTCGATTGACGTTGTCAAGTTGTAATCCTTAGGGTGTCTCAAATTGAAAATTGTCTTTTGAAGATGATTTCTGGATTTTTTATTGCCTAATTCAGGAGCTTCACCCTCAACGGCCAATTACCTTTCCAAAACCTTTTTAAGCTCATATGTAGGTAATGTTCCGCTTGTTGCTTAATGCTATTTTTGTGCAAAGGTGTAGTAATCAACCATCATCCCTTTTTCAAAGATAGCACCTTTGATATAGAATTGAATTGTCTTCTACATTTGATTAAAAAAGTTATCACTCTTATCTTTTATTCCCCCTAAAGCAAAGATGGTGTAGGGCCAATGTGAAAGGGTTTTGAGCTCCACTTGTCTAGGTCATAAGATTCCGCTCTCTTTTTCTTTATGATCCTTATAGCTTCCAATCTTAACAATTTCTCTTCATATAGTTTAGAATCTTCAATAGTTCCATGAGAGAATCCAATTGAGTGTGGCTCTGATGATCCTTGCTCGGACTTTCTAATTTTACAATGCATGGTGGTGTAAAGTCTAAGGTAGGTAAGCTTTGGAATAGAATAAGGTAAGAGGAAAATAAAGTTGGGAATTCAACAAGGGTGGAGGTTCAAGCCCTCCTTCTAGCATCAAAAATGTTAACAAGAAATCTTGTCAACACCCCAAAGCAAAGGTCAAAGTGTAAGTGAACCTTTCAAAACCACCAATCGAACCGATAAAGGTATTTTAAACTCTATTGATTCCTTTTTCGAATCAACCAAGGTAATTTAGATCTCCTTTGAAACCACTTTTCAAAAAGGTCGAGGCAATTGGAACTCCTTCTAAACAGCCTTTTGAAATGGTCAAGCCAATTGTAACTCCTGCGAAGTTACCTTTCAAATTAGTTGAATTGGCTTAAGATCCTTTCGAAGTAGTTAAGGTGACTAAAGGTTGGGTCTTAATGGATCTAAGGGTTTTAATTGAATCGATGGGTTTCTACTCCTTCGAAAGGTTACCTTTCAATTGAGATCGATACAAGCAATCCATAACCAGAACCATATAGAAGCAACAGATTAATCAATATATTTGGAAATGCCATATACTTGCTTTAATAGTAATTTTCTTGAATACAAGAAGCTTGACTAATACATAGAAGTAAAATCCCTAACTTGATTTTAGAATTAAGGCTCACAAATTCAAGAAAGAACAAGTATTGAGTGAATGGAATTGGCCCCATCAAACAATACCCCTAGGTTCTTATTTATAGGAATAGGTTGGACACTTTCGAATCAGCCCTTTCAACTTAGTTAAAAAGATATCTTGAAGTCCTTTCATTGCTTCTAAATTCAGGGCGCCCTTCTACCTTCGCTTCTGAATGGAACTTGAGCGCTATCAACTCCATCTAAAGGTATGGATGCACCGTCGACTTCATTGTTGACGTGCTATTGAAGTTAGGAATGGATGTTTGCAAAAGACTTATTGGACTCATGTAAGCTTTGCTTTGTAATTATGGATGGTTTCAACTGATTCGAAAAGCCGATCTACGCTTTCGAAAGGGTAATTTTGGCCAAACGTTCTTCCACGGAAGGCAAATAATTGCGAAACTCATTGCTTCGAAAGGTTTAGCGCATATAGGAATCATGTTATCTGATACCTTTGAAAGGTGCTTCTTAATATGAAACACCCCTTTATGCATGCGAAATTATATGTTTCGAAAGGACTTAACTGACTCGGAAGGACGACCTCATCATCTTTCGACTTCTTCGAAAGTCCGTTGTTTATCCAGCATTTTGCTTAAGCATCCCTTTGACTTTTTTGAACAGTATTTTTATTGCTATCATTCTTTTTGAAACTTTCTTTTATATTCTTTTTGGTTTCGACAAAGTTGAAGATAATAAAAGCTGTAAATCATTATGCCGTCAAATTTAACCAATGTACCATTTTCGGCTATTTGAATATCTTCATTTGGAAGGTTTTCAAGGAATGTCCTTAAAAATAATATAGCTTGGTTTTATGTTGAATGATTTGGTTATCATAAAGTAAAAACTTGTTCTGTGTTTATGTGCAGCGTGGTCTTATGAAATAACCTTAGTTTCCAAATACTCATATTTTGAGTTTCTCACACCAGTCCCATGACTGACCCGGTGTTTATTTTTCTTTTCCCTTAAACTCTAGGTGCTCTAATTTTCCACGAAGCTTAGTAGTCGGGTTTTTTTGGAGCATTTTGGTAGAGTTTAGAGCATGGAGTTAGAAGATTCTTTTGAAGATTGTAATCCATTTCCACCACATTTGTATTCCGCATTTGTAAGGACATATATTTATAACTGTCCATATTAATATTGAGGTAAACTTTGATAAATATATTTTAAAATTTGCCACTATAAGAATTATATGTTGAAATAATATATCATTTTCCATTCATGTAAGATTCCATTCTATCTTCATTTGCTTCTTTCCCTTAACGACCCCCTCATGATTACGGCCCAAATTGGACTTTCTACAGTGTCCAATATTCTTATAGACACTAGGAGCGCGGTCAATGTTATTTTTAAACATGCCTTTGATCAAATGGGTTCTTCTATAGACAAGCTAGAGCCATGCCTTTTGCTTATCTTTGTGTTCAGTAGTAAGGGATCAACTCCAATAAGACAAATGAAGTTGCTAGTGCAGATGGTAATATTGCCATTCTGCAAGACCTTTGAAACTTTCTTTGTAATCATCAATCAACCGTCATACTATGATGCTATCTTCGTCCGATCCGCACTTGAAGAGGTGGCCGCTTTTATTTTGCCAATATATCTAATGGTAAAATTCTTAGCTAAAAAGGATTGGGGCACTATCTACGGAGAACAATTCAGCTTTTGTGAGATGTACTTTGCAACGCTTGATTAATATAAGAGGGGGTATTCTTCTACTAGTTTTCAGCCTTTAAATGATGGATTTTTACATCCAGCATTTGAAACAAAAATGAAATCTAGTAAATTAAATAAACGTGTGTTTGGAAGGTACTTCTCGTCTGGGAGAAAAAGGAAGAGGACTGAAGCCAACTCAATAGAGGAAAGTGAGATTGTTAGAGAATTAGATTGTCGAAAAGAAATGGAAAGGATAAAATCTACAGAAGATCTCAAGGAAATATGTATAGATCCAGCCAATCCAACCAAGATTGTCAGAGTGGGTAAAGAATTGAAGGACAACTTGATGGCAGATTTAACTCAATTCCTCAAAGCAAGCTAAGATGTATTTGTGTGGATTCGTTCGGATATGATCGAAATTGATTAGTCAATTATGTGCCATGCATTAAGTATTAATACAAATGTGACCCCCATTCTACAAAAGAAGAGACTATTTGATACGGTTCGATCTGATGCTCTAAAAGAGGAAGTTAAAAGGTTGCTTGAGAATGGATTCATTCAAGAAGTCTTTTGTCCAAAATGGTTAGCAAATCCTTGTTGGTGAAAAAAGAAAATGGCAAATGGAGAACATGTGTCGACTATACGGATCTGAACAAAACATGCCTAAAAGAATGTTATCCGTTACCCAGAATAGATCGATTAGTTGATGCGACTAGTGGGCATAAGCTATTGTCCCTCATGGATGCGTATTCAGGATATAAAAAATACGCATGTTCAAACCAGACGAAAAGCATACAAGCTTCATTAACAATTGGGGAATTTTCTATTATAAAGCAATGCCTTTCGAGCTAAAGAATTGAGGAGCAACTTATCAAAGATTAGTCAACAAAATGTTCAAGAAGCAGATTGGATGAAATATGGAAGTTTGTGTGGATGGCATGCTGGCAAAATCTCATGAATTTGAGAATCACCTTGAGGACCATGAGGACACGTTCAAAGTATTACAAAGGTATTAAATGAGATTGAATCCTCAGAAATATTCTTTTGGAGTTCATTCTGGAAAATTCTTAGGCTACATCGTTAGCGCACAAGAAATCGAAACCAGTCGGAACCAGATTCAGGCTATTAAAGACATGGCAGAACCTAAAACCAACAAAGATGTAATGAGCTTGAATGGTAGAGTTGCTCCCCTAAGCATATTTATCTCCCAGGCCATTGATAAATGCATCCCCTTCTTCAATGTGATTAAGAACAGAAAGGATTTTGAATGGGGAGGGGATTGTAAGAAAGCCTTCCATGAATTAAAAACTCATTTAGAAAGTCCCCATATATTATCCAGCCCCGTGGATAGTGAAAGCCTATATTTGTATATGGCGATTTCAGAACATGTAGTTTGTTTTGTGCTAATTTGAGAGGAGAATGAAACTCAACTTTCCATTTATTATTTAAGCAGACGATTGAAAGATGCAGAGGAACGATATCTAGTCATAGAAAAGTTAGTTTACTATTTGATATTGACGACATCAAAACTTAGAGCATACTATGAAGCGCATCTAATCAGAGTATTGACCAACTTTCCACTCAAACAATTTTTCAGTAGACCTGAGACTTCAGGGAGGCTAGTAAAGTGGAGGATTGAACTTAGTCAGTATGATATTGGATTAGCCACGAGCGGCAATTAAAGGGAAAGATTTAGCAGACTTTATCAATGAATGTACAAGCTTTGTTAAAGAACAGTCTGAGAAAGAAAAGGATCAGAAACCTGTATGGTAGTTATTTATGTATGGTGCATCAAATAAGCTAGAATCCAGGACGAGATATGTTATAATAACACCAGACAGGCACCGCCTACACTACCCAATGAAGTTTGGGTTCCCCATAACAAATAATTTAGTTGATTACGAATCAATAGTGACAGGATTGGCTCTAGCCTTAGAGCTCAAGATCCCATGAATTCAAGTCTTTAGTGATTCTCAACTAATGGTAAATTAAATAAAGCAAATATCTCAAATTAAAGATGCCAAACCATCCTTGTATGTAAAGAAAGTGTTGAAAATGCTCACCTTATTTGAATATTTTTCTATAAACCAAGTCCCAAGGGGAGAAAACTCTCAGGCATATTCATTAACAAAGTTGGAAAGTTCAAGAGGAGCCCCAAAGACCTGTACCATACCAGTAGGGTAGCAAGAAAATCCTAGTATTGAAGAGGGAATACCCAAACAAGGGAAGGAGTTGTTGATCCTGACTAGATCCCATATGAGGATTTTAATCATCCAAGGGTAGATGACTGTTATAGTGACAGTTGGATGTCACCCATTATCGAATATCTTTTCAAGGGGATATTACCATCTAAAAAAATGGAAGCTAGGAAAATCAAGCGACAGGCTCTGACTTTCACAGTGATGGATGGAATTATATATAAGAAAGGATATGCTTACCTTACTTAAGGTGGGTGAGTTTGGAGGATGGGAGGAAATTGTTGGTGGTAGCGCATGAAGGATTTGCGGAGACCATTCCAGCGGGGCAAAGTTGGCAAAGAAAATAACGAGACAAGGTTTCTATTGGGCCTCAAATGGTAGGTCAAGCTATTGAGTATGTAAAGAAATGTGAAAGATGCTAAAAATACTCAAAGATTCCCCTTCTACCACCAAGTCAATTAACTCTGATCTCTAGTCCACGGCCTTTCGATATATGGGGAACCTATTTAATTGGGCCATTACTAATTTCCAAAGAAGGAGAAAAATACGTTGTAGTGGTCATTGACTACTTTACTAAGTGGGTGAAAGCTGAACCACTCCCCAAAATCACTTTTGGAAAAGTGCTTAGATTCGTTATTAAAAAGATTATTACCAGATTTGGGATCCCTTAAAAGATTATATCTGATAATGGAACAAAATTTGAAAGTGAAGAATTTTCTCGATTTTTCCACAAGAAAGGGATTATTAAATGTTTTTCTTTCATGGCACATCCAAAGGCTGATGGAGCCGTTGAAGTGGAAAATAAGACTGTTAAAACTATCTTGAAAAAGCGATTAAACAAAGCCAAATGAAATTAGGTAGAAGTATTTCCACTTGTACTCTAGGCCTATCTAATATCCACTAGAACTGCAATTTGTCATACCTCTTATTCTCTAACAGATGGGTCTGAAGCAGTGTTGCCAATTAAATTCCCTCACATCGAAGGATCGCATATGCATTTGATCCAAACCAAGAGTTTAAGAAAGAATCATTAGATTTAATACATGAACAAAGAAATGAAGCAGCTATTTGGACTGCAGTATATCTGAGAAGAATCTCCAAATACTATGACTCAAAAGTAAAAACAAGATCGTTTCAAGAAGGAGACTTAGTACTTCGAAGGGTGATGGCAAACACAAGAAATCCTAAGGATTGACCGTTAGGACCAAACTGGGAAGGTCCACTAATCGTATTCAAAGCAATCCCCCTTGGAGCTCACAAGTTATGACGACTAGATGGCAATATGGTTCCTAGAACGTGGAATACGGAACACTTGCGACAATATTTTCTTACAATGAATGAATAAAGTGTAGGATCAATTTCACCCTAAAGGGGGGATGAATACGGTGATACTATTACTTATGAAAATTTAATGCGGAAAAATATAAAATAATCGCAACATGGATATAGCAGAGTAATAGCAGCATAAATAATAGCAGAATAATAAAAGCAGAAAATAGAACACATAGATTTACCCAGCTTTGGAAAAACCCTGCCTACGTTCTGCCCTAAAGGTTTCTACTAAATATTAAATAGTCAGAAGCTTACACACATAAACTTGCGACACCCGCTATTGAATCACCTAACCCTATGCTCAAAACCCAGCCACAACTCAGCCACCGAGCTACGAATTCTAGAACTACACCACCGTAGTTCGTCCCCTAGTCACAGACTAGAAACAAAAAAAGTGTAAAAGAAAATTACAAATAAAAACAATAAAACCCTAAATTTAAAAACTAAAGCCCAATGTAAAGTATGAAGCCGGCTTAAAATAACTACGTGATAAATCCTTTTGTCCTTTTTATATTATTCGACCATGAATCCTTTGAGTTAAAAATTGCTGCTTCCTTTTTCGTTTGTTCCTCTTTCAAAAATGTTAGGGTTTTTGTGAAATTCGAAGAAGCCGATTTCAGATGGTTGATCGAATAGATGATATAGCATCCCTTGCTTGTCGATCAATTGTCTCTTTTATTTTCTTCGGCAGCTTCAGATTCGATCGAGTTCGAATAAAAAAGGTATATTATTTATGCTTTTGCTTTTCTAGTTAGCTTGCTTGAACTTGATCTAATTTGAGTTATTAATTTGATTCTTTACTCTCTATTATTGCTTAAACTCGAATGAATCATATTGTCGAAGATGGTAGGATTAAATAGGGAATAAAGCCTTAAATTTTCGTTCGTATAAATTCATTTGAATTTGTACTTGGCTAGTGATCTTAGTATGGATGCTTGTGATGATTTATGACCTTTTTAATTTGTATATTTTCGTTGTTGCTTGATTATCACCGCTTTGTTCGATTTCTTAGCCACCACGGCTTGTTTGATTTGGTTCGGTTCTTTTTCCTTTGACTTTGGTCACTTTGATTTTTATCACCTGACTTTGACTTGTTTGACGTGTGCATGTGTTCATTCTTGTACTGTTGCAGTTTTCTTGTATCCACACATCTCTAATGTACTAGCTCGAATTTTTCTTCAAGTTACACTGCAGTTTTCTTTGTTGTATATCATATTTTTCATGTTACCTGGATTTGCTTATATACTTGTTCGCACTGAGTTTGTTTGTTATTTGATGTTGAGGCCTTCATGTGACTACACCTTTTTTTAAATTTTCATTTTTTATGAGCTAGTCATTTCCACCTGTAAAACCTTCTATTGCAATGTGTCTAGTTCGGTCTTGTACCACTTGTTGTTCACTGGTCTATCCGGTTCATGTTTTACATATATGCTTGTGATTTTGCAATTGGTTTGTACTTATGGTTTGTGTTTCACTTTGGTATATGCAGTTTGTGTTTCTGTTTGGTTGCCAGGTCTTATTGCTTCATTCTTGTCACTTCAAGTTTGAGTGTTATTCATGCATGTATATTGATGTAACGTCCCGCCTTTTCGCACGATTTAAATCGACACACGTGCCAATTCAAACCATACGGAAGGGCGGATTGTTATGGGGTAAATAAGAAAAACAGAGAAGAAATAAACAAAATAGAATCTCATAGCGGAAGGATAAAATATAATAATAAAATATACAGTTTATAAAACTGTTACAAAACATTTGATTCTTCTTTATATAATTAAATATCAGAGTTCCCATACTAATATATCAATGCAGCGGAATAAAACGTTGTAGTGGAATTATATACTAGATAAAGTAATACAAATCTTCGTCTTCGTCCTCCGGAGCTAATTCTTCAAATCCTGAAACGCTCGGACTGACCCGAGCGAATTTGAAAAAACAAAAACACTCGAGTCAGAACTAAAAGATCTTATGTGAGTTAAATTAACAGAAATAAATATAAGTGCAGTAACTCAAGAGATGCTCGGGGTTTACATCTCCTAAGGATCCGTTAAACTATTTACTATGTAGTATATTGCGCTATTATAATAGTGTCTAATTGTAAAATAAACTTACTTTTAAATAGCATTAAGGCTTTACATTTCCACCTTAACACGTAATAGTCCCAGTAGTCCATCCAATATCATGGTCCCTCCTGATAGGGAAGCCACTAGAGGATACCACACGGGCTATGGGAGAAATCCAAACTCGTACAAGGCTCGATAGGGTAGGTGACACGGCACAACTAGGCAATGACAGGGTAGATATACCAATTGCTATCTAGGCTGGTGGAAACACGTAGCCGCAGCTACCGCCCACCTCGAAACAACCCCCCCAAAAATCAAAGTAAAAGTGGCCACTGAATCAATCCAAAGTCAAAGTATAATATCGAAGAGGAGTGTCCAATCAGAGGAATGACCTCATTGGCCCGAGAATCGCTCCTGTTTTAGCCACCTTATGCCAACTCAAGGGAGTCGGGTCCACGTATTTACCTTGTAGGAAACGCCTCCACCAACCTACTTCATTCTGGAATCTCCACCACGTACACGGTTGTTAAAGTGGTTTTCAGAGTTGGCAGAGAGTATGACAACTTCCTATCCCGGTCTCTTCAACAACCAAACGTTATTATAACCCCGCGGTCCTTTAAAATAATTTATACTTTTAAAACCAGAATATAATATCCATTTCAAAACCATATAAATATGCTATCATTTCCTTTTAAAACCCAAAACAATATGATATCATCTTTATTTTCCAGTATATTCTTTCCAAAAATCATAGTGGTTACAAAATAAAATATTTAAGAAATCAAAACTCTTGAATATAATATTTCCAAATTATACTACCTTGAAAGCCATAACTTTGAAACAAATCCCATCTCTCAAATGGTTAAATATTAAATTACTTTTATAAAACAAAATAGCTTCTTTACATTTCACAAATCAATTCCAAATATCGATTTAAACTTCCAAATACCATTTTAAATTTTTACGTTTCAAAGCTTTAAATATTACATCATTTCAAAAAAACAAACTCATTTGACCATCCCATATATATTAAATTCAATTACTATTATTTAGACTTGAAATATTTACTTAATGAATTCAATATAATTTAAGAAAAACCTTTAACTTCACATAACTGGAAAATCTTTCAATTTATTATATATTCATTTAAATCAACCTGATATTCATTAGCTCACTATACACAAAATAAAGTTATAAAATCATATCCTTTAAGAATTTTAACCTTTTATTTAATTCCAATTTGACTTAATATTCATCTTCCAACCTTATTCTCATTTAAGTCAATGAAACTCCAGAAATTACATTTTAAATAAATGATTAATCTTATTTGATCTTAAAATCAAACTTTATTTTAAACTTCAAATCAAATTTATACAAAGCTTAAAAACCTGAAATTACTATACATATAATAACCTTTATCAATAACCAAATCCATATCCCATAAACCATATATATATAACTTTACAAAACTATAAAAAAAAATCATTTCAAAATATTATATATATATATATATATATATACTGCGGTGCCTGTATAAAATTTTCTATCCTATGGTCAAGTGATACGGATGTTTATCATTTCAATCCGCAATATAAAAATAAAAATGCGGTTGTATATCATTTCAAACCGCAATCCCGAATGAAATGAATATGCATGATAACTTGCAAATTTATAAGATAGAACACATCATCCATTCACCCAAAATCAATCATCAACCAATTTAATTCAATCATCATCAATTTAAACAAACATCAATATATAACATATACAATATAACAGGAAATAAATGACAGTTATTAATTAACAGTTTACATTCAAATAAATTTATTTACTACTAAACTATCGGTTATATGCAAATAAATCAATTTTACTGTCAAATTATATGCAATAATAAAGTTAACGAACAGTTATATTAAATAAATGCAATTTAACAAAAATAAGGAATAAAACATGCCAAACAGTCATAAATAAATTTCTACTCATATCTAAAATTAATTTAACAAACATAGAAAATTTTAGAAGTTGTGAGTGGGTTAAAACACTCACCTTTCGAATTTAAATTCAATTTAAACCCAAAAATTTGACAGTCTCCGAATTCATCCAAACTAGCGTCATCAGGTCTCGAATTTTATTACGATCCGAACAAAAAAAATCTCGTGTGAAACGGTGTTCGTACGTAGAAGTTATAGCGAAAATTCGAATTGAAAATCAAATAAAAGAATAAAAGGAAGAGAACATAATTCACCTACTTAGGGCTGTCAATTTCCTACACGACCCGAAACCCGCACGGAAATTAGCAGGTTAACCCGACCCGATAAGTAGGCGGGTCATTTTCGGGTCAACCCGAATTTGACCCGTTTATAAACGGGTCGGTTTCGGGTTGACCCGCTAACCCGAAATTGACCCGTTAACAACCCGTTTATACTTATACGGGTTATACGGGTTGACCCGACCCGTTTACGACCCGTTCCAACCCGTTTACGACCCGTTTACACCTTATACGGGTTGACCCGACCCGTTTATGACCCGTTTATACCTTATACGGGTTGACCCGACCCATTTACGACCCGACCCGACCCGACCCGTTTATAAACGGGTTACACGGGTCGGGTCGGGTCAACCCGTTTATAAACGGGTCGGGTTCGGGTTGAGTTTTTATGACCCGTTTAATAAACGGGTTGACCCAACCCATTTAAAATCAACCCGAACCCGACTTGACCCGACCCAAACCCGACCCGACCCGACCCATTGACACCCCTACACCTACTAGCCTTGCCACGTCATCCTCTATACCCTCTCTCTCACGCATCTTCCTCCTAGAAACAAATATGCACGCGCACAGTACCAACCTAAAGAACACGTCCTTTGATCGAGACGTTGACCCCGATCTCAGCCCACCGTACGCCACCTTACATCAAATTGAGCACCTCCCCGAGAACACTAACCCACGCCGCACCCACGTCAGTGATTTCGTCGCTTCCGGTCTCGGTTTTCGCACCGCCGCCGCCACTTAGTAAAACCCTAATCGAAATGTAGATCCAAATCCAGCCGTTAATTCACCGCAAAACTTACGTGGATGCACTCCCCTCGGCTATCTCCATAATACCCAGAAAGCAATTGATGATCCGACGAATTTTTGTAACGCCGTGATGAACGGCCGGAACTGTTTAAAATTTTTCTTGGAAAACGGTGCATCGAATGGAAAAACGAATACCACCAGCAGATTACGTTCGTCAAGAACATCAACATATATTTTTTTGAGAATTTTCTAAGGTGTTTGAAATTTTAGCTTTGATTTGTATTTGAAATTAGATATAAAATTTGCATCCATTGAGGAAGAGAAAGAATTGAAGAAATGAATATACAGCAAATGGGCATAGAATGGAGGCTAGGGTTTATCACAGCCTATTTATAGACAAACAACAATAGAATAGATGGGCACGAATTATAAACGTGATAAACGGTAGTTGGCCCAAAAAGCCCGTTCTGACCCCGGAACGAAAATTATTAAACTCATATATCCAAATAGGTATTTAAAAATATTCTGAACGCGATGGAAAAAGTTTCACGCCCAAATTCCATCGTATGAAGAAGTTATGCTGAAAACAATATTTCCAAATTGATTTCAAATTGATTTCAATTAAATCGATTTCAAGGCGTTTCGCGTTCGTACGATCAAACGACAAGTCCGATCGCTACGAAACTTGAAACCCTACAATAATTCACTTTTACGGATCCGACGAAACTAGTTTCGTCGAAATCCGAGCCTGTGTCCAAAATGGCTATTTTTATATTAATTAAATAAATTTAAATAAATCAATTAAATCAAATTTCTAGTTAAAAATTCTGAATTTTGCAAATCTTCATCATTTTAAAATTTTCAACCTCTTGCAAAAAATTTAACAAAGGTTTAAAAGTAAATTTATTAAAAATTATTACATAATTATTTCCAAATTATAAATTTAGTAATAGTTACATACTTGATTACATCCCTTTGCAATACATCCAATTATAATAAATTAAAACAATTAACTTACTATTTAAAACTCAACTTCTAAAATTCATTACGTGTCATACCATCAATTTATGTAACCTTTAATCCATTCCAAATTCTACCAATTCCAGTAAATAAGAACTTCACACCTTGCTTACCTTAATTTGGATTGTACTACACTTATTATATTTGCCAAATAGATACATTGATTTCAATTAACTATCCTCTATAACTTCTTTCTTGGTTTCATTCTTCTTATTTCCCAAATTACAACCTTGCATTTAGTGTACGTTTCTAACTTAAACCTATATTCAATTATAGCCTAACTGTCGTTTTAATAAATTGTATTGGATTGAATTTGGTTAATTAAACGGTTTCTTTAAATTGCTTATTGTAAATTTTATTGCTCAAGAGCAACAAATAAACACTTTCCATTATTATACCAATTTGAATCTCATTCTAGTTATTCTTTATTAATAATTCACACAATATTAACTTCGTACGAGACATCCAATTTCTTATTATTTAATATAACTTAACAGTCTATATAGATTCATTTAATTGCAATAAATCATACTATCGTAGTTAAATCCAATTAAATAAATAAATGTTGATTCCTATTCGTTTATTCAACATTTGTATACGTTTTATTCCTTTAATACTACTACATACATCCTGAATTTGTATAAATGGTTATAACATGAAATCTTGTCTACTTCACATTTTAAATTAAGGTTTCTAAAACCAATTAATATTATTTCCTTAGTCCAACACCCTTTTACCCAAATTTATACTAATATAACCTTAAAATAGATTAATCCCTATTGATTTCCCATTTAATTTATTTGACCCTATTAACGTAATAGTTAAACATTAATTTCACTTATTTGCAATGAATCCACGAATTGGATTTCAAATTTCAAATAAATAAATAAATCTCGGTTTTTTACTTCTTAAATCACCCAAACGTCACATTAAAATAAAGTTAACATTGATTGCATTTTATAACATTAAGAAACTACAATGACAAATCAAAACTACACTAACTACCCAAATTTGGCCAAAGGTTTTCAATCCATTTCACATTAAAGTTTATCAACTACCCAAATAGGTATCTTTATATGGTAACTATTCAACTTTTAATTACCCTTAAGTATTATTTCAATTGTTCTCATTTATTCCTTACCAATGTTCGTTATCATTTATAAATGTTATGTCAGTTTCCTATTTTGTTGCAATATTTTTATTTATTCACTCATTACTGCATAACTTCATTTATTCCATTTACACTTCCGTTACTTTATAAATAATCTTTAAAGTAACGTTTATATCAGTACACATCAGATTATTTACCAATTAAAAAGGTTTTGATTTCTAACAAATTAATTGACCAATTTATTTAGATAATGCATACGAATTTGTTATCATACCCATAAATTTATACTTAACAAATTTAATGCCTACCCTATAATTTCTATCTTCACATTATATTCAGGTACAATTCTTACACCATTTTATTTATTGAAAAATTTATTCATATTACAAACAAAGACTTAAATTACCATTCATATATGTTATTTTAGCCTTCATTTCAATATTAATTTATAAATTATTTTTTCTACTAAATTTAATAACAAAACTTATTAATTTAACCCAATTAAACTCACGAAATCTACGGGTCGTTACACTCTCCCCCACTCAAAACTTTTCGTCCCCGAAAAGGAAAAGAAGAATTTAATAACAATACATCTTATCCAAAATATTTAACTTATAGACAATAATTTACTAAATTTATCACTTTAAACAAAATATACCCATTTTATAATCATTATATCTTTTTATACTTAAATAAATAAAGTTTGGAAAAACATTTCAAAATTTTCGAAGTCCAAAATTTACGGAAAATTTTGGCAGAGTCTCCTTTGTACGGAGAGGCTCGGGAGAAAATATAATATTAAATATAACAATATACAACATATATTTTTCAAATTAAATATCCCTACACGGGAAAATATATAAAATAGCGCTATAAACCGTAATCCGAAACGTACCTATGTGTCGGGCAATTTACGCTTAATTTATGGAACCAAAAGCAGTAACAATTGCTTCCATAACCTATATTTCACTTATAAAATCCAAAGGGTTAACAATTTATATAAAGTGAAATATTTAAGTGGTTTCAATCACTATCAACAAATCAATACAACAACCAACAATTTCAATAAACAGCATCCACAACAAATACAAAACAACCATTTAAATCAAACAAACAAATAGTTGTTCGGGTTCAAAACTTTTAAGTTATACGGAATGAAGAATAAACCATCAAGTGCATCATTTACTCAACAGTCTTAGATTAAACACAATGGATTATTCATCCATCCCAACAAGATTAAAGTTCCCTTACCCAACAACTCCAAACCATGACAAACAACAATTCCAATCAACAAATCAAATTAACTTATTATAAATTTTATTTCATACATTAGTTGTTTGATTCTTTTCATTTACTTCATTCAATTTTATTTCCATTTTATTTCTTTCAATTATATTCAGAAATAACTCTACTCTATTTCTTAAATTTACAATTTCTTTTTATTATATTACATTCATTTATTTTCACTTTAATTACTTAAGTTTATAATCGTTTATTTACCATACTTACCTTTAATTATATTTACTTGGCAAAATTTCAATTATAACTTAAGTTTATAACATTAAATTCTCATATAACAGCAATTTCATTAAATACTTCATTACCTACCTCTACTTGTACAATTTTCATTACATTTCCTATTAAACATTTCAACTATTAATATTTGGTAAGTTATATATGTTATTTAAGAGTATAATTGAAAGTTATACAAGTTTGTTCTATTTCCTTAAATTAAATTAAAGTTCAATAATAGTAATCTTTATTTCATAGGTTACAAATTTCCAATTTCATTTAATACCATTTCTACTTTACTTAAAGGTTCAAATTTGCTACACTTAATTGTCCTATTAATTAACTGGAACCTAAGAACCAAATACCGGGTTTACTTTTAAATCATTTAAAATAATAGATAGATATCTAAACTTAACATATATATCCAATTATAATTAAAATGATAAAATTTCTTTACGATTCTGCAGTAAATTACTACAGTGGGCTTCCCACTTCGAAACTCGAAAATGAATGTCGATGATGCGTGCACTCAACACCGAAATCAGCGATAGAGAGGAAAGTGCAAAACTTATTTTCTCCAAAAATCTTCTTTAAAACAATTTCTTTTAAATTATATTAAATATTTATATCAGAAAATACTTATAACAATATTATTATATTCCAAATCATCTGAAAGAAGTTTTCAAAAACCCCGGAACTTAAGTTCTAAATTCCCAAATTACATTTATTTATTTTTATTTTTATTCTTATTTACCTATTATTTATAAATTTTATTCCTAACAACCAATATATTGCAACCAAATATAGATATCATTTGAAAATTTTATTTTATATATAGAAAATATAATAGGCAAAATTATTTCATTCACCTATATTAAAAACAAATATTATGTCGGTCTGTCCTATTAAGTGTTTAGAAATTCCTATTGATGTCACAGCGTCCCATGCACCAACCAGAATTTATAAATACCAAACGGAACAAATTAACACAATATTAAAACCTTTTATAACACTAACAAATACGCTCTCTCATATATATACACTCAACACTCCCATAGGGTATTACTACCCTATTAGTAAAGAGTCAAACCTCACAAAGCTAAGGTTTATCGCTAAACCAAAGCTCTGATACCAATTGTAACGTCCCGCCTTTTCGCACGATTTAAATCGACACACGTGCCAATTCAAACCATACAGAAGGGCGGATTGTTATGGGGTAAATAAGAAAAACAGAGAAGAAATAAACAAAATAGAATCTCACAGCGGAAGGATAAAATATAATAATAAAATATACAGTTTATAAAACTGTTTACACAACATTTGATTCTTCTTTATATAATTAAATATTAGAGTTCCCATACCAATAATATCAATGCAGCGGAATAAAACGTCGCAGTGGAATTATATACTAGATAATAGTAATACAAATCTTCGTCTTCGTCCTCCAGAGCTAATTCTTCAAATCCTGAAACGCTCGGACTGACCCGAGCGAATTTGAAAAAACAAAAACACTCAAGTCAGAACTAAAAGATCTTATGTGAGTTAAATTAACAGAAATAAATATAAGTGCAGTAACTAGTTGATCTCGGTCTCTTCAACAACCAAACGTTATTATAACACCGCGGTCATTTAAAATAATTTATGCTTTTAAAACCCGAATAAAATATCCATTTCAAAACCATATAAATATGATATCATTTCCTTTTAAAACCCAAAACAACATGATATCATCTTTATTTTCCAATATATTCTTTTCCAAAATCATAGGGTTTTCAAAGAAAAATATTTAGAAATCAAAACTCTTGAATATAATATTTCCAAATTATACTACCTTGAAAGCCATAACTTTGAAACAAATCCCATCTCTCAAATGGTTAAATATTAAATTACTTTTATAAAACAAAATAGCTTCTTTACATTTCACAAATCAATTCCAAATATCGATTTAAACTTCCAAATACCATTTTAAATTTTTACGTTTCAAAGCTTTAATATTACATCATTTCAAAAATAACAAACTCATTTGACCATCCCATATATATTAAATTCAATTACTTATTATTTAGACTTGAAATATTTACTTAATGAATTCACTATAATTTAAGAAAAACCTTTAACTTCACATAACTAGAAAATCTTTCAATTTATTATATATTCATTTAAATCAACATGATATTCATTTAGCTCACTATACACAAAATAAAGTTATAAAATCATATCCTTTAAGAATTTTAACCTTTTATTTAGTTCTAATTTGACTTAATATTCATCTTCCAACCTTATTCTCATTTAAGTCAATGAAACTCTAGAAATTACATTTTAAATAAATGATTAATCTTATTTGATCTTAAAATCAAACCTTATTTTAAACTTCAAATCAAATTTATACAAAGCTTAAAAACCTGAAATTACTATATATATAATAACCTTTATAAATAACCAAATCCATATCCCATAAACCATATATATATAACTTTACAAAACTATAAAAAAAATCATTTCAAAATATTATATATATATATATACTGCGGTGCCTGTATAAAATTTTCTACCCTATGGTCAAGTGATACGGATGTTTATCATTTCAATCCGCAATTTAAAAATAAAAATGCGGTTGTATATCATTTCAAACCGCAATCCCAATGAAATGAATATGCATGATAACTTGCAGATTTATAAGATAGAACACATCATCCATTCACCTAAAATCAATCATCAACCAATTTATTTCAATCATCATCAATTTAAACAAACATCAATATATAACATATACAATATAACAGGAAATAAATGACAGTTATTAATTAACAGCTTATATTCAAATAAATTTATTTACTGCTTAACTATCGGTTATATGCAAATAAATCAATTTTACTGTCAAATTATATGCAATAATAAAGTTAACGAACAGTTATATTAAATAAATACGATTTAACAGAAATAAGGAATAAAACATGCCCAACAGTCAAAAATAAATTTCTACTCATATCTAAAATTAATTTAACAAACATAGAAAATTTTAGAAGTTGTGAGTGGGTTAAAACACTCACCTTTCGAATTTAAATTCAATTTAAATTCAATTTAAACCCAAAAATTTGACCGTCTCCGAATTCATCCAAACCAGCGTCATGAGGTCTGGAATTTTATTACGATCCTAACAAAAAAAATCTCGTGTGAAACGGAGTTCGTACGTAGAAGTTATAGCGAAAATTCGAATTGAAAACCAAATAAAAGAATAAAAGGAAGAGAACATAATTCACCCACTAGCCTTGCCACGTCATCCTCTATACCCTCTCTCTCACGCATCTTCCTCCCAGAAACAAATATGCACGCGCACAGTACCAACCTAAAGAACATGCCCTTTGACCGAGACGTTCACCCCGATCTCAGCCCACCGTACGCCACCTTACATCAAATTGAGCACCTCCCCGAGACCACTAACCCACTCCGCACCCACGTCAGTGATTTCGTCGCTTTCGGTCTCGGTTTTCGCACCGCCGCCGCCACTTAGTAAAACCCTAATCGAAATGTAGAGCCAAATCCAGCTGTTAATTCACCGCAAAACTTACGTGGATGCACTCCCCTCGACTATCTCCATAATACCCAAAAAGCAATTGATGATCCGACGAATTTTTGTGACGCCGTGATGAACGGCCGGAACTATTTAAAAAAATTCTAGGAAAACGGTGCATCGAATGGAAAAACGAATACCACAGCAGATTACGTTCGTCGAGAACATCAACATATATTTTTTTGAGAATTTTCTAAGGTGTTTGAAATTTTAGCTTTGATTTGAATTTGAAATTGGATATAAAATTTGCATCCATTGAGGAAGAGAAAGAATTGAAGAAATGAACATACAGCAAATGGGCATAGAATGGAGGCTAGGGTTTATCACAGCCTATTTATAGACAAACCGCAATAGAATAGATGGGCACGAATTATAAACGTGATAAACGGTAGTTGGCCCAAAAAGCCCGTTCTGACCCCGGAACGAAAATTATTAAACTCATATATCCAAATAGGTATTTAAAAATATTCTGAACGCGATGGAAAAAGTTTCACGCCCAAATTCCATCGTATGAAGAAGTTATGCTGAAAGCAATATTTCCAAATTGATTTCAAATTGATTTCAATTAAATCGATTTCAAGTCGTTTCGCGTTCGTACGATCAAACGACAAGTCCGATCGCTACGAAACTTGAAACCCTACAATAATTCACTGTTACAGGTCCGACGAAACTAGTTTCGTCGAAATCCGAGCCCGTGACCAAAATGGCTATTTTTATATTAATTAAATAAATTTAAATAAATCAATTAAATCAAATTTCTAGTTAAAAATTCTGAATTTTGCAAATCTTCATCATTTTAAAATTTTCAACCTCTTGCAAAAAATTTAACAAAGGTTTAAAAGTAAATTTATTAAAAATTATTACATAAATATTTCCAAATTATAAATTTAGTAATAGTTACATACTTGATTACATCCCTTTGCAATACATCCAATTATAATAAATTAAAACAATTAACTTACTATTTAAAACTCAACTTCTAAAATTCATTACGTGTCATACCATCAATTTATGTAACCTTTAATCCATTCCAAATTCTACCAATTCCAGTAAATAAGAACTTCACACCTTGCTTACCTTAATTTGGATTGTACTACACTTATTATATTTGCTAAGTAGATACATTGATTTCAATTAACTATCCTCTATAACTTCTTTCTTGGTTTCATTCTTCTTATTTCCCAAATTACAATCTTGCATTAAGTGTACGTTTCTAACTTAAACCTATATTCAATTATAGCCTAACTGTCGTTTTAATAAATTGTATTGGATTGAATTTGGTTAATTAAACGGTTGCTTTAAATTGCTTATTGTAAATTTTTATTGCTCAAGAGCAACAAATAAACACTTTCCATTATTATACCAATTTGAATCCCATTCTAGTTATTCTTTATTAATAATTCACACAATATTAACTTCGTACGAGACATCCAATTTCTTATTATTTAATATAACTTAACAGTCTATATAGATTCATTTAATTGCAATAAATCATACTATCGTAGTTAAATCCAACTAAATAAATAAATGTTGATTCCTATTCATTTATTCAAAATTTGTTTACGTTTTATTCCTTTAATACTTCTACATACATCCTGGATTTGTATAAATGGTTATAACGTGAAATCTTGTCTACTTCACATTTTAACTTAAGGTTTCTAAAACCAATTAATATTATTTCCTTAGTCCAACACCCTTTTACCCAAATTTATACTTATATAACCTTAAATTAGATTAATCCCTATTGATTTCCCATTTAATTTATTTGACCCTATTAACGTAATAGTTAAACATTAATTTCACTTATTTGCAATGAATCCACGAATTGGATTTCAATTTTCAAATAAATAAATAAATCTCGGTTTTTTACTTCTTAAATCACCCAACGTCACATTAAAATAAAATTAACATTGATTGCATCTTATAAAATTAAGAAGCTACAATGAAAAATCAAAACTACACTAACTACCCAAATTTGGCCAAAAGTTTTCAATCCATTTCACATTAAAGTTTATCAACTACCCAAATAGGTATCTTACAATGGTAACTATTCAACTTTTAATTACCCTTAAGTTTTATTTCAATTGTTCTCATTTATTCCTTACCAATGTTCGTTATCATTTATAAATGTTATGTCAGTTTCCTATTTTGTTGCAATATTTTTATTTATTCACTCATTACTGCATAACTTAATTATTCCATTTACACTTCCGTTACTTTATAAATAATCTTTAAAGTAACGTTTATATTAGTACACATCAGATTATTTACCAATTAAAAAGGTTTTGATTTCTAACAAATTAATTGACCAATTTATTTAGATAGTCCATACGAATTTGTTATCATACCCATAAATTTGTACTTAACAAATTTAATGCCTACCCTATAATTTCTATCTTCACATTATATTCAGGTACAATTCTTACACCATTTTATTTATTGAAAAATTTATTCATATTACAAACAAAGACTTAAATTACCATTCATATATGTTATTTTAGCCTTCACTTCAATATTAATTTTTAAATTTTTTTCTACTAAATTTAATAACAAAACTTATTAATTTAACCCAATTAAACTCACGAAATCTACGGGTCGTTACAATTGATGTTGTATTCATTATTTTCTGATCATGTTCATTTGAGTCTTTATGCATCTGCTATATCCTTGTTGACAAGTACATCATGTTATAGTTGAGACTGTGTTGTGTGACTTTGTGCCATGCTATTGAACTTTGTATTTAAAGTCTGAGTTGGTATTCATATGCTTGCATTTGACTGTGCAGTCTGACCTTGGTTGATGGACTTGAAACTATAGCTCTGGTTCCATATATGACTAGCTACATTGTTTTCTCGTGCATGCCACTTTTCATTTTGATTTTTAGAATTTCACCTGAGTTGAATCTACCTTATAGCTCGGGTTTGACCTTATGCTAATATCGTGACTTTATTTGTATTTCACTTGAGTTGAACCCGGCTTTTGATTTGGGTTTGACCTTGTGCTCACATGTCCCTGTAATTTTAGCAAGTGTATATCGGTGTGCACGGCCTTGTAGCATGTACAGTGATACACTATGCATGTCACAAGTTGTTCGTGTTTGATGAATTCAAAATTAAATGATGACGAACAACCCAAATAACTGAGGAAAATAATATTTTCACGCATTTTATTTTACACTGCAAAAATATTTCCTTTCCAATTTTACCGTGTCGGTGTGTATTTTGCAGATAAATCAGATGCAGGATTTAATATGGAATAAAGTTGAAGAGTAATACGAGTGAATGAGTGAAATGTAGTGAGGTGCAAATGTAAATTGAAAATTGTGATGTAATCGAATTTGTATTGTAATTGAAATCGTGTGTGTGCGCGCATATAGTGAGAGCTTAAACTTGTACCATTCAAAAATTATAATAAAATATTTATTTGAATAAAATATTTGTTTGAATTTAAATTATGTGTTATTTATTTTATTCAGCAAATATTTATTTAATTCTATGAAAATAAAATAGTACATTAACAAATACATTTAAATAATATATATGTATTATCATCAAACAAAAATCATATACTCGCATATTCAACATAAAGCACATCTTCCTTAAAGAAAAGTCTACATGGTTTGGAGGAAAGTCCTAATTAAATTTGAAAACTACCTTAAATAGTCAAATTGCTTTGTCTGTGCCAAGATGGCCAGGTCAAAGTGCCACCTAGGGGGAGGTAAGAGTAAACATATGTCCATTCCATGCTATGGCCAGGTTAAAGCATCAACAAGCCCTTGATCACCCCACGCTATGGCTAGATCAAAGCGCCTCTAGGAGGGAGGTAAGAGTAAGCCTTTACCCATGTCATGCTATGGCCAAGTTAAAGCATCAATAAGCCCTTTACCACGCCATGCTATTTCCATGTCAAGGCACCTCCTGGAGGGAGAATGGAGTAAGCCTTTGGCCCTACCACGCTATTGCCTGGCCAAGGCACCGAAAAAACCTTCAGTCCCTCCTATAAGGCCTAGCTGGTGCTCCTCCTAGAGGGATGAAGGGTAAGTCCATGGGTTCTGCTTGTGGATAAGCTAACCAAGTGCACCAGAAAACAATGGACTAAGATGTCTGGGCTCGAGAAGCTGCATATCGAATGATGACAACAACGAGCTAAGACATCCAAGCCAAAGAAGCAGCATATCAAACAATGAAAACATACAAAGCTTGAAGGTTGGCACTTAAAAAAGGAATGAAAACCAAAAGAGCAGTGCAGAATAGGAGGATTAAATAAGAGTCTACAACCATTGAATGACTTCCAAAAGCGAATTTCTGGCTTTACATATTAATACCTAAATCTGGGTTTGGGTCACTTACTGTTGATTTCTAAACTTCAGTTATTAATACCCAAATCTAGGTTTTGGGCTCTTATTATTTACTTTTGGACTTCAGTTATCAATACCCAGGTTTGGGTTTCGAATCTCTTATTATTAATTTCTGGATCTCACTTTTTAATTCTTGAATATGCGATTTAGGACCTCCATTATTAAGATTTTATCATGGGATTCTGGACAACATTTTTTTAATACCCGAATTTGGGTTTCAGGTATTTTGCTACTAATTTTTGGATTTCATTTGTTAATGCCCGAATCTGGGTTTCAATGTAGTTGATATTGAGATCTCGATTGATTTCTAGTCCTCCTTTAAAACTCTGAGTTTGTCTTACTAATACCTAACACGGGATCACTATTTTACTACTACTTATTTTCGAATAACACTTATCAACATTTGAATCTCGGTTTTAGGATTATTATTATTTCCAGTAGTGGTTTCTAAATACCCATTATTTAGCCCCAAATAAGGATTCATGGTTTTCAATTACTTATTTCCAGATGATAGTTTATGGCTTTTTATTACTAGTCACTTGTTATTATCAAAAGAAAACTCCTGGACATCAATTATTAAAGTTAGATTTAGACTATATGCATAGTCTTCTATCAATATAACAAGGGTTTAATTTATAAACTTCTTTTGATATTACCAAAATTATATGGTGGTACTTCTATTATTAGCAGACAGGAGTTTCTGTTCTCCACTCATATACAATTGTGGATTTCTTATCACTTATTAATTTCAAATAATGGTCAACTAATTTTCATTATTTCCAATCTTAGAATTCAGGAGTTCTATTATTATCTTCATTTATTTTACAAACAAATTACTGAGCATATTTTTATATATAAATTTTTGAACAAACGATAGAGAATGTTGTTTACTTTGAACTTTGTAGGGAACTGAAGTAATTAAGGATGGAATAGTGCAAAAGGAAAGCTATTAAATTTTTGTCCTAAAGAACAAATGCTTCTTTCATACAAGGGAGGAGGGAAAAATGTTAACTATAAAATTCACTTAAGAATAAAGGCGAGAAAGAACACTCATAAAAGGTGTTAAGCTCCACATGAATTGAAGAGAAGGTTTTTACCATAATTCAAAAACAGTGTCTTAAAGGCATTAAGATAGCTTTCGAAGAGGTTAGGATGGAGTGGCAAGCACCTGATCATTTACAAGTGTCAAGTGAAACAAGAGCTTTCGAAGGAGTAGAAGAGAAAGTAAAGCTACCCTTCCGCCTTAGCCAGACCTTTCTATGCAGTTGAATCCATATATATTACAAAGCCTATTATGGGTTCGAAACAGCTTTCAAAGACATTGGATAACATGCTCACATATAAGAAGCAAACTCTTCGAAATAATTGGTTTCACCATTGTCAATCTTCCAATTAAAAACATTTTACCAATGTGCACCTTTCTAAAGCAAGAATAAGCCTTTCAAAATGATTTGAACCTTCTAAATGCATAAAGAAAATTCCATATGAAGCCAAGTGACCTTTCGCAATGATCCAATCGTCATCTACTAATCCTTTTGAAACTATACAAAAGGAATCCTTATCCACTCAAATAATCACTCATCATGGTTAACACCAAACAAAGCTAGCCAAGAGAGGTTTCGAAGGAGAAGATGAAGTTTAGTGTTATTTTTCTTAAATCAAAATAATGTGATAGGAAACTGTGACGCCCCACCTCTATACCCATGTTAGCAAAGAGTATTGTATAGATAATACCGTCTGCTAACACGGAGAATAAGGCTGGATAGGAGCGACCATGTGTAATCTTACCTTAACTATTCACTAAACACGTCGAAAAGTAGAATCACAAACAGTTCGACGTATTCAATAAATATTTAAAGCAAGACTACAATGGCTATAGGATCTATCAGAACAGAATATAACAACTCAAATGTAATATACATCACAGAACAGTAACTCATCACATACACATATATAGATACATAAAAGAGTATACAAAATGATACATATCAAGTGGTATAGCAAACCACAATATACAGACGAGTTCACAAGAATACATATCAGAGTTACAACATATAAGGACTACAAGAAAGCTAAGACAAAAAGAAACTAGCGGAATAGTCCATGCGGAAGCAAAAGAGGCTAAGTCCAAAGGCACCTAACCTGAAAGATCTCGGTCTGACCCGAGTATAAGATACACGGGTCAGTCTAGCTAAACAAATCAGTTAGATAAACTGAACAACAATAAACCTGCAAGGTTACAAAGCATAATAGATATCTCTAAAAGAGATAACACAATCATCTAACGAAAGATGAATCATATAGAACAAGCCTCATATCATCGGCAACATATAGAAACAAAGGATAAGAATATCCCAAAGCAAGTCAAAAGGCAATAACAAATACCAATAAGGTATACAAGTTCCACAAGGTAAATGCTATATTTCGTGTGGCTCCTAAGAACCAACACCGAAGGGCGATACCAAGGGAATATACATATGAATGAAACATCATGAGCGGTGGTGAAGAAACCACTCCAATATCTCTTGAGCGGTGGTGAAGAAACCACTCCAATATCTCTTGACCGGTGGTGAAGAAACCACTCCAATATCTCTTGAGCAGTGGTGAAGAAACCACTTCAATATCTCTTGAGCAGTGGTGAAGAAACCACTCCAATATCTCTTGAGCGGTAGTGAAGAAGAACCACTCCGAAAGCAATACTAAAGGTAACCGACAATCCCAATTATCTCTCGAGTCGGGGCAAAGGACCAACTCTAAAAGCGATATTAAAGGCAACAAGCCAGAGGAGACAGCCCGAAGACACTATCCCAAAGGCGGCATGTGTCACAAACTCCCAGAAAGGAATCCGAAAAGTGGTAACGTGAGTCCCATAACCACCCGTTCGCACTAAACGGTTTACTATCCATTAGTTAGTTTCACACTCGAAGCAGTACAAAGTTCACCTCATATCCTCAGTAAACCAAACCCGAAGGTCAAAACGATCAATTGAATAGGTCGGGGATTAATCGGAAAGATAAACGCACAGATTCATGGTCCGTGTTTTTCCCAACCATTTAATCACCCTTCCACTTCGCTCGAAGTGCGAAATTGTGTGTGTGTTTAAATAGAATTTATAAATTAGAAAAACGAGCTTTTAATATGATTAGAAAGATTATTTTATAAAAACCCGTGGATGAAGTCAAAAATAAGTTATCAAAGTCAAAGAGGCAATAACAACCACTAAGAAGCAACTTGAATCGATGAAATTTGGAAAACAAATCAAAATATGCAAAACTAGGCAAACAGGCAAAACATGAGCAGGTCGGTCGACCGGTTGCAGGGCTCAGTCGGCTGGCCAGATGCAGAAAAAAAACTCAACACGAGCAGGCCGGTCGACCGGCTACAGGGCTCGGTCGGCCGAACTGCATATTTCTACAGTTTCCAAAACAAAGGCAGGGAAGTGCTGAATAGCAGGTCGGTCGACCGGGCTTCTCGTTCGGTCGGCCGAACCTGATGGTTTGCACTTCCTGCCCTATTTTCATTGAAATGCAAATTCTTTCCAATCCAAAACAATAGCACATGCAAACTTGTTAGGAACTCATGCCCAACATCAATGAAATCAAGAGAAGTAGATGTGAGTTCAAAACTCACCTTTTAACCTCACAAACAAAGAAGATGAAGGAGCTAAAACACAAGGAGAAGACCAACTAATCACTACTTCAACTCAACAAGCTTCAATCAATGGCTTCTCTTTGATTTTGGAGCAAGAATTTGGATTTGTAAGAGGATCTAGGGCTAGGAGTTTCTAATTTCCTTTCTCTTTGATGCAGCTAAGGCCAGAGAAGAAGTTGTACAAACTATAATTCCTGAAAACATGAGTTTGTGGTGTAGTGTGATGAGTCATTCACGACTCAGTGAAGGCATGAGTCGTTACCGAGCTAAGGAAGGAGGGCCACGAGTCAACAAGCCAAGAGGGAAGGTAGTCCGACCTAAGAAAGCATGGTCACGACCTAACAACGGAGTTTTGGGTCGTCTCCGACCTAAGAAAACACAGGAAGAAGCATTCCGACCTAACAAGCTCCGACTTAATGATATTGAACGAGATAATTGTGCCGAGTTACGAACTAGTGATGTTGAACGAGATAACTTCGCCGAGTTCCGATCTAAGCAAGCTGAACTGCCTTCAATGTTAGGTCGTAGGGGATTGGGTCGTGTTGTATTTAGGTCGTTACCGACCTATAGGTTGTGTTGGGTGTTAAGTCGTGAATCTTTATGTTGTTATATGTAGGTCGTACTTGTTAAGTCGGCCAGGTTTTTGAGTCGTTATGTTGAGTACTTTGTGTTGTAAATAGTAGGTCGGTATGTAGTTGAGTCGGTTGAGTCGCTTTGTGTTAAGTCGGTCACGACTTAAGGTGAGTCGTAGGTCGGCAACGACTTAAGGACTGGGTCGAAAACTCTATAAATAGGGGCGTGTGTTGTACATTTGTTGGTGGTTGATTTTGGGAAATAAAATTTCTTGTTGATTGCTTTGTGCTTTCTTCTCCAATTGGTAGTTGAGTGTAATCTCCTATCTCCACTTACGTCATTCGAGTGCGCTCGAATCCACGTTTGCTGAAGCCGATTCACGGTATCTAGTGCGCTAGATCAACGTACGAAGAATCGTAGATCTTTGAACACGGTATAGTGCGCTATCAACGTGTTTGAGATAGCTAGAATTCGGTATCTTCGGATCAACGAATTTGGGCATTTTGGTATCTTCAACTCATCGATTGCTACATTTCACCGATTAAATTTTGTTTGATTAATCCGCTGCGTCATTATTTGGTATCAAAGCCATACTTAGCCAATCATAGCTAAGTTGATTCTTGGAACCAAGTTTTGAAGTTTTTGAAGTTTTTTGAAGTTTGAAGGAGTTCATTGTGTTCTTGTTAAATTTGTAACAACATTAGAGTGTTTGATTCATTTCATTTTGGATCGAGGAGTTGGAAATTGTTGGGATCTATCTTGGGTTTTTGCGCGCCAAGGTTTGAAGTGCTTGAATTTGTAACCGAGACAAGTTGGACCGAGGCAAGTCATAGCCGAGTCAAGGTTGAGCCGTGATAAACCATTGCCGAGCTAAAGCCTTGCCGAGTTAAGTGTTGAACCGTAACTTGTTGAAACTTTGGAGTTTTGTGTTTGAATTGTTGAAGTTTGTGAAGTTTTCAATCATGCCACCAAGGAGAGCTAATCGTCATCAAAACATTGAAGCTTTGTATCGTAGAGAAGAAGCCGAGCTTATGGAACAACGTATTAATGAAAAGTTTGATGAAGGCATTGGTAAATTGGAGAGATTGATGAATGATTTGAATCAAAGGAGGAGATCACCAAACTCGAACCATGGAGGAAACCGAGTTTCGCCATCGGTTACGGAAGCGAGGAGGGTATCGCCACATTCATGTAGAGATAGAAGAGAAACATCAATTTCATCACGAAGAGATCATCATGACTATGCACATGAAGAGGGAAGAAGTCGACGTGAATTTGAACATGAAGCATATAGAGATGAAGAGAGACATAGTCAAAGAAGCATGCATGAGCGAAGGGATGATAATGGTCGAGATCGATGTAGACGTACTTTTGATTTTGTTGAAGAAGGTGATAGAGCTAGTATTCATTATCGAGATCGAGATCAAGTTCGAAATTCTTATCGGGATGTTGAAGATGATCGTCGATGGGAATCGGGTATGAAGATGGAAATTCCTGAATTTAAAGGCGGGATAGTTGCTGAAGAGTTCTTAGATTGGTTGTCTAATGTGGAGGAAATCTTTGATTTCAAGGAGGTCCCGGAGAATCGAAGGGTGAAGTTGGTTGCTACTAGGTTGAGGGGGAGAGCTTTGGCGTGGTGGCAACAAACTAAACTAACTAGGGAGAGAATGGGGAAGTCAAAGATAGAATCGTGTGATAAGATGAAGAAGTTGATGAGGTCTACTTTCTTACCTTACAACTATCAATCACTTATGTACCAGAGGTTGCAGAATCTGAGGCAAGGAACAAAGTCTGTTAGTGATTATGCTGATGAATTTTACCAACTCATTGCCAGGAATGATATTATGGAAACGGAAGAACAGCTAACTGCTAGATTCATTGGGGGATTGAGAATGCAGATCCAGGATATGGTTAATATGTTTGATCCTAGATCAGTTGCAGAGGCACATCAGAAAGCGTTGGCTTGGGAGAAACAAGGAAGGCGTGGAGGTGGTGTGTTTACTAATTCCAATAATCAAGCAAGGGGTGTTGGTGGAAGTTCTAATGTTCCTAAACCTGTTTCAAAGCCAGTGGTGAAGGAGGCTGAGAAGGCGAAGGTTAGCAGTGGGTTCAAGTGTTATAATTGTCAGGAGTTGGGTCACAAAAGCAACGAATGTCCGAAGCCGAAGAAGAGAACCATGGTTGCAGAAGTTGAGGAGGATGATGGTGAGGAGGCAGAATGTTCAAATTCACCTAATGTTGAGGAGGAGGAAGAATTGTTTGGAGATGAAGGTTGTAATCTTATGATGAGGAGGTCATGTCTTACACCAAAGCAAGAGGAGGATTGTAGTTGGTTGAGAAGCAATATTTTTCAGTCAACATGCACTATTCTGGGAAAAGTTTGCAAGTTCGTTATTGATGCTGGGAGCTGTGATAATATTATTTCTACAGAAGCAGTGAGGAAATTGAACTTGAAGACTGAGAAGCATCCTAAACCGTACAAGCTAGCATGGTTAAGGAAGGGTGGTGAAGTGAAAGTGTGTCGAAGAGCTTGTGTTAATTTTTCTATTGGGAAGAAGTACAAAGATGAAATTTGGTGTGATGTTGTAGACATGGACGTGTGTCATCTGTTGTTGGGCAGACCATGGCAGTTTGATAGAGCAGTTCAACATGACGGTCGTGCCAATAGTTACAGTTTCATGTTCGAAGGTACGAAAATCACTTTGGTTCCTAAGAAGCAACAGCAGAAGGAGAGCAAGCTAGAAGAGATTGAGGAATTGAAAACTCTGTTGACTTTGAAGGAGTTTGTTAAGGAAGTAGAGGAAGAACCTGAAGTGTTTTTGTTGATTGGGCGTGAGAGCAGTGAAGAGATTGAAATTCCTGAAGAAGCAAAGCCAGTTTTGAAAGAGTTTGAAGATGTATTTCCAGAGGAGTTGCCTAAGGAGTTACCACCATTGAGAGACATTCAACATCAAATTGATCTTGTTCCGGGAGCAGTGTTACCACATCGACCACATTACCGAATGAGTCCGAAGGAACATGAGGAGTTACGAAGGCAGGTGGAAGAGTTGTTGGAACAGGGACGTGTTCAGGAAAGCTTGAGTCCTTGTGCCGTGCCAGCATTGTTAGTACCAAAGAAGGACGGAACTTGGAGGATGTGTACTGACAGTCGAGCTTTGAACAAGATTACTGTTCGTTATAGATTTCCTATGCCAAGGTTGGATGACTTACTGGATCATTTGAGTGGGGCAACTATATTTTCGAAGATTGATTTGAAGAGTGGTTATCATCAAATTCGAATCAGACCTGGAGACGAATAGAAGACAGCTTTCAAGACGAGAGAGGGGTTGTACGAATGGTTGGTTATGCCATTTGGTTTGTCAAATGCACCTAGTACATTCATGCGGGTGATGAATCAAATCTTTAGACCATTCATTGGGAAGTTCGTCGTGGTTTATTTCGATGATATTCTGATTTACAGCAGAAGTATGGAGGAGCATGTTCTACATTTGAGGGAAGTGTTGATTATTCTGCGTGAAGAACAATTTTATGCTGCTACAAAGAAATGTGTGTTTATGACGCATACTGTTTTATTTCTTGGGTATGTTGTTTCAGGGGAAGGTATTCAAGTTGACCAGAGTAAAGTTGAAGCTATTAGAAATTGGCCACAGCCGAGAACTATCACTGAAGTTAGAAGTTTTCATGGATTGGCATCATTCTACCGAAGGTTCATTCCACACTTCAGTAGCGTGATGGCTCCAGTTACTGATTGCATGAAAGGGAAACAGTTTGCATGGTCAGAGGAAGCGGGAGTTGCTTTTGAAAAGATCAAGGAACTGTTGACAACAGCACCAATTCTTGTTTTACCTAATTTTCAGTTGTTGTTTGAGCTACACACTGATGCATCAAAGGTTGGAATTGGAGGAGTGTTGAGTCAAGGTGGAAGACCTATTGCATATTTCAGTGAGAAGTTGTCAGGGGCAAAGATGAGATACAGTACATATGATGTTGAATTTTATGCTGTTGTACAAGCTGTTAAGCATTGGAGACATTATCTATTTCAGAAGGAATTTGTTCTTTACACTGATCATGAAGCATTGAAGCACTTACAGGGGCAGGATAAAATTTCAGCGAGACATGCATCTTGGATTGCATATTTACAGCAGTTTACTTTTGTCGTTAAGCACAAATCAGGGGTGACAAATCGAGTAGCTGATGCTTTGAGTAGGAGGAGTCATTTATTAACGACAATGAAGGTTGAAGTGACGGGGTTTGAAATGTTGCCAGAGATGATTAATGAAGATCCTTACTTTGTGAAATATGTTGAGAAAGTGAAGGGTGAGAGTACCGATGAATTTACGTTGGTTGATGGTTTTCTGTTTAAAGGGAATCGTTTGTGTATTCCAGACTGTAGCTTGAGGTTGAAAATTGTCAAAGAATTACACGAGGAGGGGCATGTGGGCCGTGATCGTACTTTGAAATTGATTTCACAGTCTTACTTTTGGCCGTCGATGAGAAAAGAGGTTGAAAGATTCGTGGAGAGATGCCATATGTGCCAGGTGTCAAAGGGAACAGCAACGAATGCAGGGTTGTATATGCCATTACCAGTACCGTCTAAGCCATGGGTTGATATTAGCATGGATTTCGTTTTGGGTTTGCCTAGAACTCAAAGGGGAAATGATTCGATATTTGTTGTGGTGGACAGGTTTTCGAAAATGGCACATTTTGTTGCTTGCAAGAAGACAGCGGATGCAGTTCGAGTAGCACAGTTATTTTTCAAGGAAATCTATCGACTTCATGGATTGCCAGAGTCTATAGTGTCGGATAGAGATACTCGTTTTCTGAGTCACTTTTGGTTGAGTTTGTGGAAGATGGTGGGAACGAAGCTGAAATTTAGTAGTGCTTACCATCCACAAACTGATGGACAGACAGAAGTTGTTAACAGGTCATTGGGAAATTTGTTGCGATGTCTTGTACAGGATAATTTGAGAAGTTGGGACATGAAGTTATGCCAAGCTGAATTTGCACATAATCATGCAGTGAATCGTAGCACGGGATTCAGTCCATTTCAGATTATTTATTCAAATTTACCCAGGGGACCGTTGGATTTGGCAGTAGTACCACAGCTGAAGGGAACAGTTAAACGAGCTGTTGATTTTGTTGATGAGCTGACTGAATGTCATAAAATCGTTCAGGAACGATTGGAGAAATCGAATGAGAAGTATAAGAAGTCTGCAGATTTGAAGCGACGAAATGTTGAATTTAACGAAGGCGATTTGGTGTATGCTGTGTTAACGAAGGATCGTTTTCCAGTGGGCACTTATAATAAGTTGAAAGCCAGGAAAATTGGACCTGTAGAAATTGTGAAACGGATCAATGAGAATGCTTATAAGTTGAAGCTGCCGGAAGATGTATACACTTCTGACGTATTCAATGTTAAGCATCTTGTGCCATATTATGGAGATGGACAATCTGAGAGGGAAGAATTTACAAATTCGAGGACGAATTTTTCTCAACCAGGGAAGGATGATGCAGCTAAGGCCAGAGAAGAAGTTGTACAAACTATAATTCCTGAAAACATGAGTTTGTGGTGTAGTGTGATGAGTCATTCACGACTCAGTGAAGGCATGAGTCGTTACCGAGCTAAGGAAGGAGGGCCACGAGTCAACAAGCCAAGAGGGAAGGTAGTCCGACCTAAGAAAGCATGGTCACGACCTAACAACGGAGTTTTGGGTCGTCTCCGACCTAAGAAAACACAGGAAGAAGCATTCCGACCTAACAAGCTCCGACTTAATGATATTGAACGAGATAACTGTGCCGAGTTACGAACTAGTGATGTTGAACGAGATAACTTCGCCGAGTTCCGATCTAAGCAAGCTGAACTGCCTTCAATGTTAGGTCGTAGGGGATTGGGTCGTGTTGTATTTAGGTCGTTACCGACCTATAGGTTGTGTTGGGTGTTAAGTCGTGAATCTTTATGTTGTTATATGTAGGTCGTACTTGTTAAGTCGGCCAGGTTTTTGAGTCGTTATGTTGAGTACTTTGTGTTGTAAATAGTAGGTCGGTATGTAGTTGAGTCGGTTGAGTCGCTTTGTGTTAAGTCGGTCACGACTTAAGGTGAGTCGTAGGTCGGCAACGACTTAAGGACTGGGTCGAAAACTCTATAAATAGGGGCGTGTGTTGTACATTTGTTGGTGGTTGATTTTGGGAAATAAAATTTCTTGTTGATTGCTTTGTGCTTTCTTCTCCAATTGGTAGTTGAGTGTAATCTCCTATCTCCACTTACGTCATTCGAGTGCGCTCGAATCCACGTTTGCTGAAGCCGATTCACGGTATCTAGTGCGCTAGATCAACGTACGAAGAATCGTAGATCTTTGAACACGGTATAGTGCGCTATCAACGTGTTTGAGATAGCTAGAATTCGGTATCTTCGGATCAACGAATTTGGGCATTTTGGTATCTTCAACTCATCGATTGCTACATTTCACCGATTAAATTTTGTTTGATTAATCCGCTGCGTCACTCTTCCACCATTATCAGTTTTTAGCTTAAGTTTTTATGAAATGAATAAGTGAATGGAAGGAGAGAAGGGCTGAGTTGGTTTATAGAACAGTTTGGGTGAAACCCAAACCCAAAAGCCCACTTAGCAAATAGCAAAATTCGACTTACTCCAAATATATCGAAGCTTATACTCAAAAAGATCGCAAACGACGTTTTGAACTCAATGGAAGCGGTCTTGAGACCCAATTCGACCGTTTGCAGAAAGTAACTTTTCAGACTATGATCCGACAATTGATGTTATATTTAAATAAAATATTTAAATATACAACCGATAAATATGCGGGTTGGTACAGACTCCCCTCCTTAAAGAAATTGCGTCCTCGCAATTCTTAAGAAGAAATAAGAAGTAACAACCACAAACATATCAACACAAAAGAATAACAGAATAAGAAATTGACCATAAAGTGCACAAAAGGATAAGTTCGAACTTGCTTGCTCAGAGAATTCTATGGATTCCTAAGCTCAAAATAATTTGGAACACCGACGTGGTACAAACAATACGTCAGATGATCCAAAGCTCAACAAAATGAAATACAACCAAAACGTCCGATGAACTTGGTAAAAAGATCATTCCATTCGGACATCAACAAAGAAACCATCACTTGTTGCTTACAACTAAATGCATTGGCAACACGATCCCTCTTACGGGAATTAAAATATCAAGATCATAAGATGCTAGGAACTCGAACCAACATTAAGTTCCCTATGAGAAATAAACATTTCAAAATTATGATTGGTAAGGAGAGCAAAAATCCCTCACCCAAAAGTAATGATGTCAATTACAAAAAGCGAAAACAACAGCTGCAAGCACTAGATTATAGGTGGCATATCTAGTCTCGGTAAGCTTTAATAGTTTAGAAACATAAATGATAGCGCGTCCTCTTTTGCAAGGGAACGAGATCCAAACCAATACGATTAGCTTTGGAAAAAAAGATGAATTTACTATGTCTGATTGTCTCATCAAAGTGTTTAGGTGATTCCTATCGATAACGTTGATCAAGCGCATCGACCAGAATTCTTAAAGCACTCAATGGGCAATACAATCACAAAACAATCTTTCATATGATAAACATGTTTCTAAAACTTTTAAAAAAAATTCTCTTTATTTGTTTTAAGAACAAAAATCCAGTTATACTTATAAATAAATCTTATGAAAAAGATTTGCAAAGATTGCGAATTTCACCCAAAATCAATAAACATGAGAATGGAGTCATCGAGATATTCGCAGAATACTCGATTCATAAAATGGATGAAATGAGCTAGACAAACTGAATGACATAACAAATCATTTATAAGAATTACAACGAGTGCGGAATGCGGTAAGTGGAGTGCTAACTTCCGCAACTCATAGCCAAATGAAAACCAGTGGTAAGATCGAGCTAATAAGACCTTAACACTACTCAAAAGATTGCTTAGGTGATAGCCCTAAGACAAGACCAAAATGTCAGAAAATTCTCAAACTACAAGAATGAGAGAAACAACACTTTCCTCGTCATGAGGGATTAAAGAATAAAATGATACCATCAAATTGGAATCGAAATTACAAAGAAAATAGAGACCTACCAAAATAGATGGAGACATACCTTATCCTCGAGAAGGGCCTCCAGAAGCACCTGTTACATTTAACTTGCCAGATGTTGAATTATTCGGAGCAATGGGACAAGCGGAACTACGATGACCTTCCTTCTTGCAATAGCGGCAGAAGAGAGGCTTAGGACAAGCTCGAATTATATGATCAGGAGAACCACAATTGAAACACTTTCGAATGGAAGGCGTTCCAGCAGGCTGAGACTGAGAATCAGATTCAACGGGCTTTTTCTTCTTGGAAGGGAAAAATTCCCGCTCATCCAAGGGAGACTGCTTTTTGTTGGGGTTCTTAGGAACCTCAACCTCATTACCACTATCACACTCCTTCTCGACGGTTTCAAGATGAAGTGCAGAATCTACCAACTCCTCAAAAGAAAGCTTAAGTTGGAGCAACAAAGACTTCTTAAGATATTTCTTAAGACCAGAGACAAACTTCAGATTCTTCTTATAAGAAGTGCTAATGAATTCGAGACCATACTTAGATAAAGCCTCGAATGATGCAACATACTCAAAAACAGAAGATTTCCCTTGCTTCAACTCAAGGAAGTGCCGGGCCAACAAAGCTTTCTCAGATTCAGGAATGAACTTGAGTTCGAATCGTACCCGAAACCGAGTCCAAGAAAGAGCAGACTCATCAATTTCGGCTACAAGAAGCTCGTACCAATCAAGGGCACGCTCTTGCAATAAGCTAGAAGTTACAAGAACTCTGTCATGGTCAGAAATATCCATTCTAGAGAAGATACGCTCGCACGTGCGAACCCAAGCTTGGACTTCAAGAAAGACTTGGAGCCCTTAAACGGCTTTCCTCCAAGATGAACGAAATCACTGCACAGGCGTGCAAAGGTAGACTTGCGAGGTGGAGATACCCGAGTAGGAGCTGGAGGCTGAGTGCTCCTAAACAACTCCATAAACTGATCGGCAGACATATAAACGCCGTCTGGATGCGAGCCACTGGATTGCCCAGCACCCGAGCGTCGTCCTCTGCCTCTTCCAGCCATAAGCCGAAAGTTGAAGAAGATAAAGATTAACTATAAGGTAGATATTTCAATACGGAATACTACGGAATAAAATACATTCCTAGACGTATTCCCAAACTCTATCTAACCTTGATGGAATAAAGAGACACAATGATTCAAAGATTTGTATCACTTGTACACTTTGATGTACCATAATATGTGCATCTATTTTGTGTTTATCATATTTTGCTCTGAACTCAGCTCTGATACCACGATGTGATGCCCCACCTCTATACCCACGTTAGCAAAGAGTATTGTATAGATAATACCGTCTGCTAACACGGAGAATAAGGCTGGATAGGAGCGACCATGTGTAATCTTACCTTAACTATTCACTAAACACGTCAAAAAGTAGAATCACAAACAGTTCGACGTATTCAATAAATATTTAAAGCAAGACTACAATGGCTATAGGATCTATCAGAACAGAATATAACAACTCAAATGTAATATACATCACAGAACAGTAACTCATCACATACACATATATAGATACATAAAAGAGTACACAAAATGATACATATCAAGTGGTATAGCAAACCACAATATACAGACGAGTTCACAAGAATACATATCAGAGTTACAACATATAAGGACTACAAGAAAGCTAAGACAAAAAGAAACTAGCGGAATAGTCCATGCGGAAGCAAAAGAGGCCAAGTCCAAAGGCACCTAACCTAAAAGATCTCGGTCTGACCCCGAGTATAAGATACACGGGTCAGTCTAGCTAAACAAATCGGTTAGATAAACTGAACAACAATAAACCTGCAAGGTTACAAAGCATAATAGATATCTCTAAAAGAGATAACACAATCATCTAACGAAAGATGAATCATATAGAACAAGCCTCATATCATCGGCAACATATAGAAACAAAGGATAAGAATATCCCAAAGCAAGTCAAAAGGCAATAACAAATACCAATAAGGTATACAAGTTCCACAAGGTAAATGCTATATTTCGTGTGGCTCCTAAGAACCAACACCGAAGGGCGATACCAAGGGAATATACATATGAATGAAACATCATGAGCGGTGGTGAAGAAACCACTCCAATATCTCTTGAGCGGTGGTGAAGAAACCACTCCAATATCTCTTGACCAGTGGTGAAGAAACCACTCCAATATCTCTTGAGCAGTGGTGAAGAAACCACTTCAATATCTCTTGAGCAGTGATGAAGAAACCACTCCAATATCTCTTGAGCGGTGGTGAAGAAGAACCACTCCGAAAGCAATACTAAAGGTAACCGACAATCCCAATTATCTCTCGAGTCGGGGCAAAGGACCAACTCTAAAAGCGATATTAAAGGCAACAAGCCAGAGGAGACAGCCCGAAGACACTATCCCAAAGGCGGCATGTGTCACAAACTCCCAGAAAGGAATCCGAAAAGTGGTAACGTGAGTCCCATAACCACCCGTTCGCACTAAACGGTTTACTATCCATTAGTTAGTTTCACACTCGAAGCAGTACAAAGTTCACCTCATATCCTCAGTAAACCAAACCCGGAGGTCAAAACGATCAATTGAATAGGTCGGGGATTAATCGGAAAGATAAACGCACAGATTCATGGTCCGTGTTTTGCCCAACCATTTAATCACCCTTCCACTTCGCTCGAAGTGCGAAATTGTGCGTGTGTTTAAATAGAATTTATAAATTAGAAAAACGAGCTTTTAATATGATTAGAAAGATTATTTTATAAAAACCCGTGGATGAAGTCAAAAATAAGTTATCAAAGTCAAAGAGGCAATAACAACCACTAAGAAGCAACTTGAATCGATGAAATTTCGAAAACAAATCAAAATATGCAAAACTAGGCAAACAGGCAAAACATGAGCAGGTCGGTCGACCGGTTGCAGGGCTCAGTCGGCTGGCCAGATGCAGAAAAAAAAACTCAACACGAGCAGGCCGGTCGACCGGCTACAGGGCTCGGTCGGCCGAACTGCATATTTCTGCAGTTTCCAAAACAAAGGCAGGGAAGTGCTGAATAGCAGGTCGGTCGACCGGGCTTCTGGTTCGGTCGGCCGAACTTGATGGTTTGCACTTCCTGCCCTATTTTCATTGAAATGCAAATTCTTTCCAATCCAAAAAAATGGCACATGCAAACTTGTTAGGAACTCATGCCCAACATCAATGAAATCAAGAGAAGTAGATGTGAGTTCAAAACTCACCTTTTAACCTCACAAACAAAGAAGATGAAGGAGCTAAAACACAAGGAGAAGACCAACTAATCACTACTTCAACTCAACAAGCTTCAATTAATGGCTTCTCTTTGATTTTGGAGCAAGAATTTGGATTTGTAAGAGGATCTAGGGCTAGGAGTTTCCAATTTCCTTTCTCTTCCACCATTATCAGTTTTTAGCTTAAGTTTTTATGAAATGAATAAGTGAATGGAAGGAGAGAAGGGCTGAGTTGGTTTATAGAACAGTTTGGGTGAAACCCAAACCCAAAAGCCCACTTAGCAAATAGCAAAATTCGACTTACTCCAAATATATCGAAGCTTATACTCAAAAAGATCGCAAACGACGTTTTGAACTCAATGGAAGCGGTCTTGAGACCCAATTCGACCGTTTGCAGAAAGTAACTTTTCGGACTATGATCCGACAATTAATGTTATATTTAAATAAAATATTTAAATATACAACCGATAAATATGCGGGTTGTTACAGAAACCCTGACCCTTTCACTACATACCTTTTGAAGGATTCGAAAAGTTTAAGAGGAACATGAAAGAAATATTGGGAATTTTAGAACAACATCCACTGCTAGTACACTATTGATGAAGGCGAAAGGAAGCCTACTAAGAGACCTTAGTAGCCGCCTTTAAAGCTATGGGAGTGAAAGGATGAAGGCGAAAGGATAAATGCGAAAGGCTGGGAGAAAGACCTTTCGACTACTTCAAAAGGATACATGCAAAAGGGGGTCAACCTAAATTTATAAATATGACTCTAGGGGTCCAAGTTTAGGGACCGATTTAAATTCTGAATTCTCTTTCTTACTTCATAGCAAAATCAAATTTTTTTAATCCTAAATCAATTTGGGAAAAATTCTCTTACTTGTGATAAATGAAAACGAGGGGACGCATGGATCCAATATCAATTTTGAATATGAAGAATATCATTTTGACCATTAGCTCGACTAAAGACCAATTGCTCATGATGCTCACTTATTTTCTTAACCTCTATTTGACTTATGCAATGCTATAAAATGAACTTAGACATTATGATTTCGAATCATATAATCATCATATTTCGCAATATCAATTATTAAATTGACGTGATGATGATAATTCAATATTAATAAGTTCGTTGAACTTATACCATCTATCCAAGAAACGATTCCATTAAATATTGAATTTCAGTTTTATATATTGTATATTAATTCCCTTTGAAAGAATAAGGGCTCATTCGAGTTGATTGAAAGGGGTTTCAAAATGGGCTTACTGTATGAATATTAAGTTATGTTTGCTGGTTGGACATCTTTGAAAGGAACATGGATATTCCAAAACATATAATCTATCATGAAGGTGTCCCTACCATAGCAATCAAAACTGCACTTTTGAAAGTAGACTCCCTATTTAAAAGCAGAATGGCCCTTTCGACTCATTCGAAAGGGGATATGAATGATCCTTACGGCACAATCGAAAGGGGATGTGAATAGCCATAATGACACATTTGAAAAAGGTTATAAATGAGTTGTTCGCTTCCTAATTTTATTTTAAAGTGTTGATTGGTCCTCTTATCGACAACTAACATTTTCATTAGGCCACCGTACGACGGCATTCTGTCCCTATCAACTCATTTGAAAGGGGTTTCGAAGGGATTATTCACTTCCGAAACATTGCATTGAGGTGTTAGCAAAATTTATTGTTAACAACTTAGATTTGGGATGTTGACAAGATTTCTTATTAACATTTTTGGAGCTAGAAGGAGGGATCGATCTTCGCCCTTGTGGTAACCTTATAGCTAATTGTGGACTGTTTAACTTGATGTAGAAAGATGAAATCTAAAGGGCTTAGTCGAATGGACAAAAAATCAGTACATACCACAACTTTAGAGGAAAATGTTAGTCCAACTTTCAACTTGGAGGGAGTTATGCAAGCATAACAATCAACCCTAGCACAACCCGACGACAATGCAATTAAGATAAGGCATCCGGAGCAACTATTGCTAGAAATGCAAGAGCTCCTCAAAGTAGCTCTATCTCAAAAGTCTTCCAAAACTAAAAGACCAACAGCTGGAGATGAGGTTGTCTCCCCAAGAAGAAACTTAAAAGCTTATACATATGAGCACAAGAGCAATATAGATCTGACATCGTCAAAGAAAAAAGACTGTAATCCAATTAAAGTTGATCATCAAGGAAGGATACTGGATAAATCTTTAGAGCAACATGGAAACTCGACCTCAAAAGAACACAACCCAAACCGAAAAAGCTATTATGACACTAAAGCTTATTTAAAAGATGTAGTAGAAAAGGTAGTCAAGGATATGCTAAATGAAAAGGGGAAAAGAACATGAATGAATAAGCAAATGACAATAAACGAGTAACTCTGTTCACAGATGAGATCATGTCAGCGGCCGATCTTATGTATAGATCCCAACCATGAAATATCATGGTACAACCGATCCTGATGATCACTTGATGGATTTTGATAGCCAAATGGATTTATATAATGCCTCTAGGGAGGTTCATTGCAGACTATTCTTGGTAACACTTTAAGGGGCAGCCGCAAAGTGGTATCATCAATATCGTGAGAAGACTACCTACTCGTGGAAACAGTTTTCTTATGAATTCCCCGCCCAGTTTTATATATGCATGGACCTGACCATTGATTACACTATTCTAGCAAACATTAAGCAAAGGCAGGGGAATCACTAGGTGATTACCTCAGAAAAATTAATGCAGAACCACTAAAATCCAAAGATATGAATGACAGGAATAAGCTCATAGCAGTGCATTTTGGGCTATTAGAGAATACACCATTTTGGAAGGAACTCTTCGTGCATGGGTGTAAGGATTTACAAGACTTCCACTTCCAAGCCGATAAATTCATTCGAATGAATGAATTATATTATGCTAAAAAGAAATTTAATTCTTGGAAGGAGGGTGGAAGATTTGGATTAGATCGGGGACACAAAGAACAAGGTGGGAGGAGCCCAATATTAATTCAATCGCTTTAAACAAGACATTGACTTATACATATTCTACGACCAAAGAGAAGGTTAACTTCCTGACTACGTTCAAGGCTAGAAATTATCCTTAACAGATAAAGGGAGACGACTATTTTGCTTATCACAAAGAGAATGGCCATAAAATTGATGAATGTCGGGTGTTGGCGGGAATCGTTCAGAAACAAATCGGTGAAGGGCATTTGAAGGAATTCATCTAAGACAAGAAAAATGCACCTCGGACTGGTGATGGTATGCAAAAATTTCCTAATAATGTTGTCAACATCTTAGAAGAAGAAGAACCATTAAACTTGAGTCTATTATTGAATAGGATTGATGTAATCCATGGGGGGCCACACCCAGCGGTTATTAGCAAGGTAGCCAGAAATAGATACATTAAAGAAGCTACAGAAGGAGTGTTCTTCATTCAAAGAGAGCCCCCACTTAAAAGTCCATGACTCAATGTACCAATGCCAAATCTTGTTGTCATTCCCCAAGAGCTGAAGAAAGGGATTCTTCATCCCTATAACGACCCCCTCAAGATTACGGTCAAAATTGGACTTTCTATAATGTCTAAGATTCTTAAAGACACTGAGAGCGCTGTCAACATTATTTTAAAACATGCCTTTGATCAAATGGGTGTTCCTAAAGACAATCTAGAGGCAAGCATTGAGCCTATCTTTGGGTTCAATGACAACGTATCAACTCCAATAGGACAAGTGAAGTTACTACTGCAGATGGGGGTACCGCCATGCTGCAGGACCTTTGAAACTCTCTTTATAATCATCAATTGAACGTCATACCATAATGCTTTCTTTGGACAACTCACACTTGATGAGGTGAATGCTTCTGTTTCTCCAAAATATCTAATGGTAAAATTCTTAACAAAAAAGGGTTGGGGCACTATCCGTGGAGAATAATTCAGCTCCCACGAGATGTACTTTGCGACGCTTGATCAATATAAGAGGAAGTATTCTTATTATTATTATTATTCTAACGTTTTTCAGTCTTTAAATGATGGATTTTTACATCCAACATTTGAAATAATAATGAAATCTAATAAAATAATTAGTATGTGTTTGGAAGGCACTTCTCGTCTAGGGGAAAAAGGAAAATGATTGAATCCAACTTAATAGAGGAAAGTGATATCGTTATAGAATTAGATTGTCAAGGAAAAATGGAAAGGATAAAATTTGCAGAGGATCTCAATGAAATATATGTAGATCTAGCCGATCCGACCAAGGTTGTTAGAGTGGGAAAAGAATTGAAGGACTACTTGAAGGCGGATTTAACTCTATTCCTCAAAGCAAACAAAGATGTATTTGCATGGACTCATTTTGATATGAATGGAATTGGTCCGTTAGTTATATGCCATGCATTAAATATTAATCCAAACGTGACCCCCATTCAACAAAAAGAGAGAATTTGATAAGGCTCGATTTGATGCTTTGAAAAAGGAGGTTAAAAGGTTGCATGAGAATGGATTTATTTGAGAAGTTTTTTTTATCCAAAATGATTAGCAAATCCAGTGTTGGTCAAAAAGGAAAAAGTCAAAAGGAGAACATGTGTCGATTATACGGATCTAAACAAAGCATGCCCAAAAGATTATTATCTGTTACCCAAAATAAATCAATTAGTTGTTGCAACTAGTGGTCATAAGCTATTGTCCCTTATGGATGCATATTCAGGATATAATCAAACACCCATGTTCAAACCAGATGAAGAGCATACAAGCTTCATTACCGATTAAGGAATTTTCTGTTAATAAGCAACGCCTTTCGGGTTAAAGAATGTGGGAGAAACTTATCAGAGATTAGTCAACAGAATGTTTGAGGAGCAGATTCGATGAAATATGGAAGTTTATGTAGATGACATGCTAGTAAAATCTCATGAAGCTGGAAATCACCTTAAGGATCTTGAGGAAATGTTGAAAGTGTTGTGAAGGTAAAAACGAGACTGAATCCTCAAAAATGTTCTTCTGGAGTTCATTCTGGAAATTCTTAGTCTACGCCGTTATAACACAAGGAATCAAAGCCAGTCTTGACCAGATTCAGGCTATCAAAGACATGGCAGAACCTAAAATCAGCAAAGATGTAATGAGCTTGAATGGTAGAGTTGCAGCCCTAAGCAGATTTATCTCCAACGTGACCAAAAAATGCATCCCCTTCTTCGATGCGATTAAAAAAAGAATTTTGAATGGAGAGAGGATTGTAAGAAAGCCTTCCACAAATTAAAAAATCATTTAGAAAGTCCCCCTATATTATCTAGCCTATGGATGGAGAAAGCCTATATTTGTATACGGAGGTTTCAGAACATGCAGTTAGTTCAATGCTGATTAGGAGGAGAATGGAACTCAATTTCCCATTTATTATGTAAGCAGATGATTGAATGATTCCGATGTTCGGTATCCAGACATAGAAAAGTTTGTTCACTTTTTGGTACTGATGGCACGAAAACTCAGAGCGTACTTTCAAGCGCATCCAATCAGAGTACTGACCAACTTATTATAACTATGTATAACATTTTTGATATACTTATAATGATTGCACAAGTATTCAAAATAAGGTTTTGATGTCGGGGTTAATCAATGTCAGCATACTGTATTTTATTATTTTTGGCAACAGTGCTGTGTGGCATTAATATCGTATTTCTTTTATGTCAAAAATATATCCTTGCTGGCGAGATTGTCATGTTTCTATTTTAACTAAAACTATGTTTAAGAGCGGGATAGCCTATATCTTAAGTATGTTGGCAACCTTATATTTCGACATAAGAATTTCATATACTTAAGTTAATTTAAGTTTTTTTCTTACATTTTATAGAGGTTTGACATCGTTATTGTGGCATGAATAACGTAAGTATTCTATTTTTATATATTAATAGTGGTAAGCCATATGCTTCATGATTTCTACATTATTCATAGGTGATACCAATGTTTTATATTTCTATATGCCATAAGTTTATGAATTTGACATTATTCACTAGGGACACTAATGTAAATTATATTCGCCTTGCCATTTATTTTATGATTCTGACATCACACAGATTGGGGATGCCAGTGTCTATTACTATGAGATGCTATAAGTTTAATGGGTCGTCAACCTAATTGGGGATACGAATAGACATAGGTTGGGCACTTGGTTGAATAAAATTAATTATGAATTAAATTGAAAAGTGATGGGTTCATAGTCATCCTAGGAAAACTATTTAATGTATGATGGATAGTCCACATTAATGCCTGAGATGGATAGTCTTTATTTGGTTAAAGAAGGGTTCAGAGTCATCCTAGAAAAACTATGATATGTGCGATCGATAGCCCACATTGTTTAAAACGAATGAAACATGTGTGATGGATAGTCCACATAATTTTAGATAGTTAAACTATATGAGATGGTAGTCCATATGGTAGGGGATAGACAATCCATATATTGTTTACATGTGAGATGGGTGGTCTATATAAATGTAAGACGGATAATCGGATAAAATTAAGACGGGTAGCCAAAAAATTGGGATAGATAGTCAATTATATGTAGCATGATTGCAAATGTTTATTTATTCTGTTCTAATCATTTTGGATGTAGAAGCACAATATATTGTTGATATGTTTTGGTTAATATACTATTGAGGGAAAACTCATCCAGCTCAGTGACTTGGTCTTACTAGATATCTATTGTGGTTCAAGATGGTAGGTCGTTATTCACACCAAACTGTCTGCTTGACTCAAAGTTTTTGTTTTTCCCCTTAAACTCTTGGGTACTCATTTGAGTAGGCTGGGAGTAAGGGTTTCAGGTTTTCCAGTTAGACGAATAAGCTTCTGGAGACGTGCAGAAGTCAAGCCAGTTATTATTACGATTTTTTATTTTCCGCTAAGTCGATTACTTTGTTGGAATGGATGTAATGACAAAAGTTGTAATTTTTAAGTATTAGACTCCGATCAACCAAGAGGGTTTCTTCATATGTCGTTCTTGGAGTATTTTGTAATAATTATATTTTCTTTGAATGTGGGATCGAATGTGATTAGGTAATGAATATGAAAACTTATTGGAGAAATGAAATATGAAATTTTATTGTTAAATTGTGTTTGAAATGTTTCATATTCATGTACTTCTGATATTATTGATATGATTAACATAATCCGTTTTACCACCGGAAATTAATACTATGGATGACTGCAGCAATTGTAGCACTTAATTTTGTGCCTTAAAATGGGGAATGTTACACTCTTCTTCCTCGAAGACATCCTCATTTTCATAATTTTGTTAATGATGCTTACTAACAACCTCATCCTTTTTTATTGTTATCATATAAGCATGCATAGAGGAAAATAATCAGCTAGATAAAGCTCCGTTATTGCTTCTTCTCCCACCTTTCTATGTAAAATGGCCTTGCTACGATAAGCTACAAGTTTCTCCATCGCTTCCCTACCTCTCACCTACTTAGGTATTCAGCTCCATAGGCATTGGAAACAAGAACTTATACTTTCATAATCTCATTGGAAAAGCCATGAAGCCTACTAATAATTGGATTTTGTCCTTTATCTCTTAGTTTGGCAAGATTTTCTACACAGACTATATTCTTAACTCCTAGGATATCACACCTTAAGCCTAATATTCCATCAAGTCTTTCATGACTTTCAAAGTTGTGCTCTAACTACCTAAAGAGCTCAATAGATGTTTATGAGGAATATCATTAGTTTCGTATAAATGAATTTTCCTTTCTAAGCAGAAGGTGGTTTCAATATTGGTAACCTCATATATATTTGTACCATCTTAATATACAAACTCTAGGTTTGCATCTTCAAAAACAATTCTTTTTGGGCTTAATTCATAAACCGAAAGTGCAAGCTAACCAATTGCAACATCATAGACATTCTTACTAATTTGATTTAGACATGAAAACGTATGCAAAAGCACAATGGTTCATTTGAAATTAGTGACAATCATCATAACACTAGGTGGCTTGATGTACAGCTTTGCCTTAAGATTAGTGTTGTAAAAATCCTTCTAGGCCTCAACCTAGGCCCCGCCTAGGCGCTAGGCGAGGCTTACCATTTAGCGATTTGCCTAAGCCAACCAAGATAAGGTTCACCGCCTCATGTAATAATTAAAACATGTATTTAGACACTGGTCAGGTGTTATATAAGGTTCAACACCGCATATAAGCATCAATCTGCTAGTTTTAGGTGATCTTGCTTCTTTGGCAACTTCTAAGCACATTCAAAATCCCGAAATTCCTATTTATATCAATACATACTAAACAAGACAATAAAATTTTATCTAAAGTACACGAATTATTAAAAAAATCTAGCTCTGATCCAATCCTCTATTAATCACCCACTGAACAATTAATCTTTAGTCCATACCAACCCTCTAGCGTCCGCCTAGAAATTTTTACAATCCTACTTCAAACAGCATGGGAGGTCTCCTCATAGTCATTGCATGACTAGTCTCCCACTTACCAAGATGTAGCATGCTAGCATTCAACCAAAAGTTTCCTACCGTATGTAAAACATTTGCACAACAGAGCCCTTCTTATTTTTAATCTTATCAAAATTTGCATTCCCAATGTTGCAAAATGCAGAAGTGGTACTAGTAGTTACACTGAATTCATGACCAACCTTTTTAACTCCAACGAAATTACTAAGAAGATTTGAAAGAACTTTAAAGGCCTTACCGGCTTGTGTTTTGAAGCATCCTGTATCCAGGGGCCAAAAGCTAAGCGCTACAGATGTTGTAGTCATCTATAGTATTAACATATGATGACAAAATACGGTGATGCTAATGGTAACAGTAATATAAGAAGCACTTGAACATGAACAAAATCATAGATATCCAAAAATAACATTTTACCGATTGCATTTACAAATAAATTCATATCCAAGTTACATAATCTCATAACATTTCCTAGGTAAAGATCAATTATAATCATTACAAAAATACGATAAGAGCAACAAATGACGATGTCCCCTTGGTTGATTAGAGTCAATATAATCATATCCGACTTAATATACACAGCGGAATTAAAGCAAAATGAACTATAACTCCTAATTAGCTATTCATCAGCCACCTGCTCATCTGTGGAAGCTTTATTCGCCAAAATTTCTAAAACCTTAAAACCTTAACCCTCAACCTACTCAAATCAGCTTTGAGCACCCGAGGGTTTAAGGGGAAATAAAAACTTCGATTCAGGCATAAAACCTTGTGTGAATAATACCATACATATCGGTTATATTATGTTAAGTGAGATTACGCCACTTAGCAGAACGGGTTTCCCCTCCCTAACATCCTTTAAAACATATCTTTTGCAAATCTTTTCCTACAACCAAAACTGGTTAAAATCCGTAAAGCATCATTATGTAAACATATATATCAGGTAATAAATGAACTATATGTTCAATCATTATAGTTTTGTTTACCTAACAATCTGTTGAATATTTTTCTTCAAAACAATCTATCCCTAACTTAACATCTCCCAAGGTCACCTAATTCTAATGGTTTTGCAGGCTCACCAATAACCTATCTGTATACAAACATATATTCCTTTCCATGTGTAATAATAATTTTAACCTTATTTGTGACAAAGCTCTACACTTTGGAATTTTGGACAAAATTAGCTAGGGCTAATAGCTAATGCGTAGGGAGCGACCCTATACCAGTCACATCTGGTATTCTAACATCTGGGTCATTTTACGTTGGGATCCGTTCCCATAATTCTCTTTGAAAACTTTTCAAAATGATTTAAAACCATTAAATCAAACTCAAACAAGGAAAATCTTTACTCAAAATCACCTTGCCATGATACACACACACACACACACACACACACACACACTACTCAAATCTTAGTTGATGAAAACATTTAAACCTTTGAAAGTCCTACTTTTTAGTCTATTTAAAGTGCCCCTTTCGAAACCATTGAAAATTCCTCTTTCTAAATCAGGTAAAACCCTTTGTTTATTCTAGGCCGAAAGGCCAAAACCTTTCTTTTGAAACCATCTTCCAAACTCTTTCGAAACCATTGGAAATCCTTCCTCTCGAAATCTTTAAGAAGCTTATGCATCTTTCTTTTAAACATTTGAACATTGCCTTCTGAAACCTTAGGAAAAACTTTCCTTTTAATTCTTTCAAAATAACGAGAAAAGCCTTCCCTTTTGACTCCTTTGAAACCATTGGAAAATCATTCTTCAAAACCTTTCAAAATCATTGGGGAACCACCCCTTCGATACCTTCGTTTAAAATACTTTCGAAAGCATTAAAACACTAAACCTTTTGAAAGCCTTTAGGTGCAGTTTAAAACATGTGGAAACCTTTCCAAAACATACAAAAATTTACTCCTTCGAAACCTATGAAAACCATCTCGGTCGAAATCATTTGGATTATGCCTTCAAGTAGAGAAAAAAGATCAGAAACCCATTAAAGTCGTAAGCATTCCTTTCATAATAATTCCTAAGTAATGAAGTGTTGGTGTCGAAACCATCCCTTCAAAAGCATTGGAGAAGTGGTCAAGTTTAAAAATCAAAACAATCCTTTCGAAACACATCCGAGTCGAAAGGTAGAATGCGACAGTTAAAAGGTTTCGACCCAGTCAATAGCATTTATTTAAAACAAAGGCGCAATCCAATCGAAACCATTTCTTTAAATCCATTTGACCTAGTCAATGGCTGACCAAGTCGAAAGCTACTTAGTCGAAAGCAAGCAGGCACATTTTCTATTAAAAACAAAGTAAAGCCTCAACCCCTTCAGAAACCCATGTTTCGCTCTATACCTTCCGCCTACATCCAATTCACTACGTACCAGTTCCCTGATACCATGTGCACTGGTTTCGATAGTGTCAGAGGCGAAGGTAAGGAGGTGGAACCCAGTGTCGAAAGAATCGAAACAATGAAAAACATGTAGGTTAGTTCTTTTTAAACTTTTTCTTTGTACCTAACCAGCCTTGTTTGTCAAACTGTGATTGGTTGTAAGTTTCTCTTTTCTAAAAGTACCACTGACTTTCTAGAATCAACAATTTGAATTTATTTACAAAAATCCCCTTCTCCTTTTATAAATATAAAAAACATTTAAGTCCCATACCTTAAATAATTTTATACACCCATCAAAACACTTAGGAAAATTATACAAAAATTACAGAAAATCACTTTTAATATGTTTTGCTACATATAAACCTTTTATTATATAAACGTAAATAATTTATAACCCAAAATATTTTATTTACTAGAAAATTCTAATAAATTTCACAAAAATTCAGAAAATTGAAAACCATCTCCAAAAATTATTCCAGGTCTACATAAAAATTCATAAGGCAGTTGGATGTCATCTAATAGGATTTTCACATTAAAATATATCATCAAAACATATCATAAAATTAATATGAACATGCATAAATCATTAATAAGTATATATAATCATTCCATCATTCAAAAACATGGAAAAACATTAGAAATAAATTCGAATTCATTTTAAAACTGAAAACAATAGAAATATGAGATGTAGACATTATTCACCTTAGTTTAGAGATTAAGGAGATTGGGATGTGAATGGATTTGATTTGATTAAGCTTCTTCCTTGGCTTGCCTTTATCTTTTTCCTCTTGCTCTTGTTAATGGTGGCCGGCCTTAAGTTTGAAATTTTTTAAAAAATGAGAAATGAATGTGTATGGGGATACACGGCCAAGGGTTTAGGGTATAACAATGGCCTCTTTCCTATTTTACCCCTCTCTATTTCATTTTCACCCTTATTTTAATTCATTGGTTTGGTGGCACGACTACCCTTTAATAAAATCAAATCTCAATCCACTAATCAACGTATTATTTTATTTAATTTAACTAATTAAATATCCTAAATATTCTTATCGAAAATATGGGGTGTTACAAACTCCCCTCCTTGAAGAATTTCATACTTGAAATTACGATAAGATACACAACACATCAATCAAAGAGGTAAAACATACAATTAAACAAGTCTCCCAAGTATAGTCTCTCTCATCGTCACTCCACTAGACTTTCACTAATCTGACTGTCTTGTTTCTAAGCCTCTTCTCATCTCTCGCAACAATACAAATCGGCTTTCTTACTATAGTCAAGTCTGGTTCTACCACTAAGTCGTCTAGCACAATCGGTGCAGTAGTAGTCTCTGGGTCTCTAACACACTTTCTGTGATGAGAAACATGGAAAACATCGTGGATTCCTGCCAGACCATTCAGTAACTTGACTCTATATGCAAATTTCCCAATCCCCTCAACAATACGAAAAGGTCCAATGAATTTCGGTGACAACTTTCCTTATCTTCCAAATTTGATCGCACCCTTCATCGGTGACACCTTAACAAAAATCTGATCTCCAACTAAGAACGCTAAATCTTTCTGTCTTCTATCTGCATAACTCTTCTGCACAGACTGAGCTTCCTTCATTCTAGCTTGAATGACCTCAATCTTTTCTGTAGCTTCTCTGACCAAATCTGGACCAAGAACCAGTCTATCCTCGGAATCTAACCAACATATGACAAATTTGCATGGCCTTCCATACAAAGCTTCAAACGGTGTCATCACAATACTAGCCTGATAACTACTGTTATACGAAAACTCGTCTGAATGCAGATGGTCTTCCCATGGTCCCTCAAAATCTAGTACAAAGCTCTTAAAAGATCCTCCAATGTTTTGTTAACTCTTTCCGTTTTCTCGTCTATTTGTGGATGATAAGCGGTGCTCATCTTGAGTTTGGTTCACAAGACTTGCTGTTGACTCTTCCAGGACTTGCTAGTAAATAAGGAATCTCTATCACTAACTGTACTACTAGAAATTCCATGCAGTCTAACTACAACTTTCATAAACAACTTCGCTAAAAAAAGGCGTCGTTCTGGTTGACTTAACTAGAATTAAATGTGCACTCTTGGTCCGTCTGTCCACTATAACCCGTATACTTTTATTTCCTCTATTCAACCTTAGCATACCGTCAATAATATCCATGGAAATAGAATACCACTTCCATACTGGAATATCCAATTGTTGAAGCAATCCATTTGGCTGCTGTTGTTTAGCTTTTGCTTGCTAGCAATTCAGGCATTGTTTTACCCATAAGCCAATATCCCGCTTCACACCTTTCCAGAAGAGACTCCTCTTCATTTCTTGATACATCTTAATTCCTCCTCGACGAATAGATAACTTAGAACGATGGAATTCCTCCAAGACTTCTTTCCTTATGTTTCCTACGCTCGGAACACATAATCTTCCTTTCTTTCTCAACCATCCATTCTAGTCAAGACTGAAATCTTTTAAGTCATCGCTCTCAGTTACATCTCTTAACTGTTGAGTCAAGATTTTTTAGAGTTTTGATTTATGACAAAGGGATAAGCCGTGATCGACAAAAAGAAGTTATTCAGACACAAAGAGCTCCATATGTTTAGAGGTTGATTATTTGGTATGTTAGTAATGATTATTTATGTTAAAATCTATCCTCAAATAGAATATACCTTCAATCTTCGAATATATATATAAATATATATGAGTGCACATTAACTGTGCACTCTGGGCAAAACCGGTCGACTGGTCAAAACCAGGTGGTCGACCGTTTCTGCCCAGAATGCACAGATAACGTGCACAAGTGAACATAACGTATATATATTCAAATTCCTGTCTACTGGTCCTTTTTGACCTGTCGACCGTTTTCAAACAGAAAGCAACCCTTCATATAGACACTTCCTTTTCTTCAACGGTTGCTTCTCTTTCTCTTCACCAATGATCATGATCTTTGTTCATACCTTTTCACAAAAGGTTACAACTGTTTATTTCTTATATAAACATCATGAAATCATTATTCCAAATATCTAATTTTCTATTCTTCTAATCTCTATTCTATTGATCACTGTCTTGTACTCTCAAGCTTTCAAATTGCTCATATTCTATCATATATCGTTTTGAATCCTGAAATTTATTTAACATCCTTTTGATTCAATACGATATCCACTTCCAAATCTTCATATATACAAATAATCTATTTGAGGATAAGATTATAGGAAGTTTGTACTACAAGTGACAAAATAGTGTTAGCAAGAACACATACCGTCAACAAACAATTACATTCATCTTTATTGAAGTCCTCGGTGTTGTAAGAGGCAAGTGTTGAAGTCCTCGGTGTTGTAAGAGGCAAGTATTGAAGTCCTCAGTATATTAGAGGCGTGAAATCCCGTTCGTCTGCTTGGGTGTTGTAAACCTGTTCCTCCGGGTGAAGCGAGGTAGTTGGTAGTGAAAATCCAGATAGAAGTCTGGGACTGGACGTGGGACGGTGCTCCGAACCAGTATGAAAATCTCTGGTGTGATTTTTCTATTTTTTATTTACTTTGCTACTATCATCTATTTCCGCATTTATATTATATTCCATATTACACGATCCGTTTGTACTATATTAGCACGTACACTGCATCCTTCACTTGGTATCAGAGCACGACCATCATACAACTGTAACACAGTTATTTGATATATTCTTGTAATATGGAAAATAACGCAAGTACTAGCACTCAAAACACCACTTACATGGAAGGTCAGTCGACACAAAGACCTCCATTTTTCAATGGTCTTAACTATAGTTATTGGGCAACACGTATGTCATTCTTTATGCAATCAAATAGTTATGATGCTTGGAATATAACTCAAAAAGAAATAGTGAATCCAACAACTGATTACTCAGAATGGACTGCGGCTGAGAAAACGGCAGCAGCCGTAAATGCAAGAGCAATAAATATGTTGTTTTGTGCATTAGACCAAAATGAATATAACCATGTTAGTATCTGCACTACTGCATATCAAATTTGGCAAACGCTAAAAATCACTCATGAAGGTACTAACAAGGTTAAACAAGACAAAATAGCCATGCTGAAAAGTCAATTTCAAAATTTCAAAATGAAACCAAATGAGACAATCAATGATATGTATTCAAGGTTTCAAACTATCCACCATGCACTTATTGGCTTAGGACAAAAGTATTCTGATTTTGATGTTGTTTCAACAGTCCTACATTCTCTGGCTAGTGAATGGTAAGGAAAAGTATTAGCAATTGAAGAAGCTAATGACCTTTCTGTCACGAAGCCAGATGAATTAATAGGAAATCTAATGTCCTACGAAGCTAACTTGCAGACTAGAAAGGAACAAAAAGAAGAAAAGAAAAACATGGCATTCCATGCTGAAAAAGACGAAAATGAATCAGAGTCTGAAGACGAAGATCTGGCATTCATAGCAAAAGGTTTCAAAAAATTCCTAAAACAGCGAAAAGCCAGTCGTTATAACAGAAAGAAATCTGGATCAAATAAACCAACATCATCCTCTATAGAATGCTTCAACTGTCCAAAAAAGGGGCACATGCACAAGGATTGTCCGGAGCAAAAGAAGAAGTCGGAAAATGACAAATTAAGATATAAGAAGGACAAATCAAAGAAACGAGCATTCTCGGTAACATGGGATGATACAGACTCATCAGAAAGTGATAGTGATACGGAAGATGAACAAGAAAATGTATGTTTCATGGCAACAGAAGATGATGTACAAATTCCTACATTCGATGAAATGCTTGATATTAATGCTGAATTGATAGTCAAATATAAAGACATAAAACGACAGCTAAAAGAAGCCAAAGCAGATTTGAGTAGAGCAGAATTTGAACGAGATATGTTAAAAGAAGAGTAGAAAATATTAGAAGAAGAACTTGAAAAATTTCAAGAATCATCATCTAATGTTGAGTCTCAACTAGTTCTTTTGAGTCAATAAATTGAAACTCAAAAAGAGAAAAATGATGCTCTCACTACTAAAAATCATGAGTTTGAGGCAAAAGTCAAAATTCTGGACCTAGAAAAGGCTAGTTTACAAACTAAGTTAGATAACATTACTCAAAATGTTTCTAACTTTAACATAGGTCGAGAAAATTTTACAAAAATCATTAAAAATTCACAATCTGTTTCAAATAAACAAGGTTTGGGATATAAAAAAAGGGAAACTAAGAAACATGGTAATAAAAGGAAGAAGAAAGTACAAAAAACTGAAGCTAAGAAAAATCTTAGTTTATTATATTCCAAACCAAAACCAGTTGTGAAATTTCAAATAAAAAATGTCAAGACTATCAAAATATGGGTTCCTAAAACAAATAACAATTTGATTAGGAACAAATATATTCTGAATTTCATGAATACTGTGCATCTTAATACTAATTATGTATATAAAGGGGATACCAGACCCGTATGGGTTTGGACTCCTAAGACCTAACTCTTAGGACCCCATAGAAAGTGGGTACCATGGACTTAATTTTATTTTTTGCAGGTCCCACTTAAGAAAAGAGGAAAGTGGATATTGGACAGTGGTTGCTCGAAGCACATGACTGGAGACAAGAGCTTATTAACAAATATTACATACTCAGATGGTGGCTCCGTCACTTTTGGAGATAATTCAAAAGGCTATATCATCGGCAAAGGTGATGTGAGCAATTGTGGTACATCTAACTTATCTCTTATTACTAATGTCATGCTAGTTAGAAATTTAAAACACAATTTACTTAGTATTAGTCAGTTATGTGACAAGGGTTTTACAATTTCCTTTTCAAATAATAAGTGTAGTATTTTAGATAAAGACCATAATTTAGTTTTCGAAGGTTATAGATATAGAAATATATATATTCTGAATATGAATATTAATCATAATTCAGATATGTGTCTTGTGGCTAATGATAATGATCCATGGCTATGGCACAAACGCTTCTATCATATAAACTTCAGAACTATTGACAAGCTAGCCAAAAACAATCTAGTTAGAAGACTACCCAAAATGAGTTTTAAGGTTAACAACATTTGTGATGCATGTCAACTAGGAAAATTGACCAAATCATCTTTTAAATCCAAGAAAGTCATATCAACATTACAACCACTTGAGTTACTACACATGGATTTATTTGGACCTACTAGGGTTCAGACAATAAATCACAGTCAATATGTGCTTGTAATTGTTGATGATTTCTCTCGTTACACATGGACAATTTTCTTAAAAAATAAAAGTGACACTTTCGATCATTTCAAATCTTTCGTCAAAATAATTCAAAAATCAAAAGGGATTAAAGTTAAAACTATAAGAAGTGATCATGGCGGAGAGTTTGAAAATAATGATTTTGAACATTTTTGTGCAAAGAAAGGTATATGTCATAAATTTTCGTTTCCCAGAACTCCACAATAGAACGGAGTTGTAGTACGGAAGAACCGAACTTTACAAGAATGTGCAAGAACATTATTGAATGGAACCACATTACCAAAACATTTCTGGGCAGAAGCTGTCGCAACTGCCTGTTATGTTTTAAATTGTGTGTCCGTAAGACCTCTTACCAAGAATACTCCTTATGAATTATTTAACAAAAGAAAGCCTAAAGTCTCATACTTCAAAGTTTTTGGTTCCAAGTGCTTTATTTTAAATACGAAAGACCAGCTTGGCAAATTCGATCCAAAAGCCGATGAAGGAATATTTGTCGGTTATTCGGAACGAAGCAAGGCCTATCGTATATTTAATAAACGAACCAAAACTATTGAAGAATCACTTCATGTCTCTTATGATGAATTCTATCAGCATCCTCACACTATATCAGATGATGACGAATCAATAGTCACTGACAATCCAATCATCACAAATATTGATTCTGACTCGAAAATAATTATTGAGAATATTCCTCAAATATGTGAGTTACAATCACCACCAAGGATATTAAGAGACCATCCGGCCCAAAATATAATCGGTGAAGTAACATCACATGTCAGAACAAGGAGTCAACTTAACCAAATGGTCCATGTCGCTTTTCTCTCAAATATCGAACCTAAGAATCCAAAAGAAGCTGCTACAGATGATTACTGGATCATTGCCATGCAGGAAGAACTAAATCAGTTCGAGCGCAATGACGTTTGGGAACTTGTTCCAAGACCAACTGATCAGTCAGTTATTGGTACTAAATGGGTCTATAAAAATAAGGCTGACGAACAAGGAAATATCACCAAAGATAAAGAAAGATTAGTAGCACAAGGGTATAATCAGGAAGAAGGTATCGATTATGAAGAAACTTTTTCACCAGTTGCTCGACTAGAAGCTATTAGAATCCTATTATCTTTTGCTTGTCACCATAATTTCAAACTTTATCAGATGGATGTCAAAAGTGCTTTTCTCAATGGATTTATCAAAGAGAATGTCTATGTCGAACAACCTCCTTTGTTCGTGCATGAAAAATATCCTGACCATGTGTTCAAACTTAAGAAAGCTCTGTATGGTTTAAAACAAGCACCTCGTGCTTGGTATGAACGACTACGTAGCTATCTTATTAACTCAGGATTTCAAATAGGCAAAGTCGATCAAACTTTATTTATCAAACATTCTCAAAAGGATATTCTAGTTATCCATATATATGTAGACGATATCATCTTTGGTTCAACAAACGATAAACTCTGCAAGGAATTTGCAAGTATTATGACCAAAGAGTTCGAAATGTCTCATATGGGAGAACTGTCATATTTTCTTGGACTTCAAATCAAACAACTTCTGAATGGTATCTTTATTAATCAAGAAAAATACTGCGGAAATCTTATCAATCGCTTCGGGTTAAATAACACATCTGGAATACCTACTCCTATGAGTACAACTACACATCCTGAAAAAATGAAAAAGGTAAGAGTGTTGACCAGAAACTTTATCGAAGCATGATAGGTTATCTTCTTTATCTTACAGCAAGGCGTCCAGATATAATGATGAGTGTTTGTCTATGTGCACGCTTTCAAGCAGATCCAAAGGAATCACATCTACGAGCAGTGAAATGTATAATTCGTTATCTTAATAATACCAAAGATTTCGGTCTTTTTTATCCAAAAGAATGTCCATTTGAATTAGTATCATATAGTGATGCTGATTTTGGAGGCTCTCGAACAGATAGAAAGAGTATAAGTGGTACGTGCCATTTTATTGGAAAATCACTTGTCTCTTGGTTTAGTAAGAAACAAAATTGTGTTTCACTATCAACATGTGAAGCTGAATATATATCGGCAGCTCTCGCTTGTACTCAAGTAATATACATGCAACAAACACTTCAAGATTTTGACATTCATTTATCAAATTCTATTATATACTGTGATAACACAAGTGCTATAAATCTTTCTAAGAATCCAGTGAATCACTCCAGAACCAAACACATTGATATCCGTCATCATTTCCTTAGAGACAATATCGAAAAAGGAAATATATGTCTCGAATATGTCCAAACTGATAATCAACTAGCGGACATTTTCACTAAGCCTCTACATGAGTCTAATTTCATTAAATTTCGTAGAGAACTTGGTTTAATTTCTAGAAAAGAACTTGATAAGTAAATCTTTAATGCAATATTCTAAGTTCCTTTCGGATTATTTCTCCTATTACTATATTAGGAAATTGAATATGAGCTTCAAATTTTTTTATGGCCAAATTTGCATATCTTTTTTCATCCAAAAGCTTATATATAGGAATTGTTATATAAGCTTAACAAAAATAATGTTTTCACCACTTCTATCTGAGCCTAATAAGTTTATAGTTCATTATGGCACATATTTGTGATGAGAGTGCTCAAAAATCCCACATTTCGATCACAAGTTCTGAGCCAGAAGAATATTACTCTCCTGAAACTCCAAAACACAAATCAAAGTGTCATCACCAATGCATTCATACTCCTGGCAATACGCCTACTTCGAAAACGAGCAAAGAAGGTATTGTTTTGTTCACCCCATACCAGAGAAAAGATCAATGAGATTCATCATTATCAAAAACATCAAATCGATCTTCAAAGACAGCTGCATTATGAGCAACAATTGACTTCGGAACGTATATCTCTTCTAGAAAGAATGGCATCATTCTTTTGTGGTTCAAACAAACATGGCGTATACGAGCCAATGCCTCATGCACCTTCATCCTCTAGAAGCCCAAATTCATGGGATAAAAACTATGCTCAAAATGAAGGAGCGACAGAAAAATGTTCGCCATGGAAATCACGCATTACCGATGTCAAAGAAGAGACTTCCGATCATAATTCTTCTACCTCTCATTAAACCTGTTTTAATATTATGATTGTATTCTCATTTATATATATATATACACACACATATCTTGTTCTTAAATAAATTCAATATTATGTGGACCGTTAACTTCAGAAATTCATGCAAGAAGGAAGGAAAACAACTCACAGAAAAACAAGTCGACCAGCCATAATGAACCAGTCGACCGTTTTTGTCTCTGTGTAAAAACGGTCGACCGTTTATTTTGGGGTGGTCGACCGGTTTCGTTCTGTTATTTTTTTTTAAAAAGTCACTATACGGTCCTTTCTTCCCCCATCTCTTCATTTCTTCCTTCTCCAACAAAACTCTCATAACCCTAAAAATATATTCTTCCACCAATCTCTCTAAAATAGCTCCTCCACAAAAGAAATTAAAACAAGCTTCTACCTCTAAAACACATCCAATTGATCTCTCTATCAGGAAGTGGCTTGTAGATCCAATAGCAGTCAAAAGGTGGAATGAGATGAAGGATTTTAAAATCCATCCGGGTTCTTTTGTTAAATTTTTAGAATTCTCTAGTTATTGTATTCTTAGTTTAGCAAAGGAAGCCGACATTGAAAATCTCATTGATTTTGATCAAAATAATGTTGAAATTAACCATGTAACGATCAAATTATTCTATGCTAACTTAAATTTAGAGAAAAACAAGCCCGAGAATCCCAATTATTGTCTTTGGTCCGTTGTTTGTGGCAAAGAAGTATTCATCTCTTGTGATAGGATGGCAACCGTTCTTGGTTCTTCATTTTTTGGTGAAAAATTCTCAAGTAATTTTTGCAATGTTCATATCCGTAATCAAATTAGTCACCAATTTATTGAAGATGACAAGGATAGCACTAAGTCTATGGGTTTACGGCCGTCTGCAAGAATTCTTCACTATACTCTTATGCACTCTCTTTTACCAAGAATAGGAAATTTTGATGTCGTCTATAAAGCAAATGTTAAGGCATTATACTCAATCTATGGGGGTATACGCATAAATTGGATTGGTATGATCTTTGATGAGATTTTGAAAGTAAATGATTCCTCTAGACCACACTTGTTCTATAACGAGTATATTATGCGTCTCTTGCTTGATTATGGCATTGAACCTCCCAAGTCTTCAATTTCCAAACCAAAGGTAATCAACAAAGCAACCATTACAAGAATGAAGCTTCCCGCTCCATATTTTAATATTATGCCTTTTGAACAATGGAAAGAACAAGGACATAGAGAAGCTTCATCTCGCCCATCTCGCCCTAAACCTGAGGAAGTCAAACTTTTACGATCATCCTCCTCAACAAAAGAATCACTTGAAACTATTGCTCGAAATCAATTCCTTCTCGAAGCACGACTTAAGCGCATGGACACAAAAATGGATAAACGCTTTAACAAACTTAAGTCTTTCTTCGTTTCTATGTGGGAAGCAATATCTTGTGGTGCATCAACTTCATCAATGCAAGCTTCAGACCCTGGCAAGCGCCCAGCTCCTCCTACTTTTGCTTGGACATCTTCGAAGGAGGGCACAAGCTCGGTAACTAGTCATGAACGTTGACACGGGAAATCTCAGCTTGTTAATGAAGAAGAAGAAGAGGGTGAGACGGAGTCAGAATAAGTCTTTTTTTAGTCTATCTCTTTTTATCTTTTATGCGGACTTATGACTTTAGCTTTTGCTTTAAATACATTATCTGGCACTTGTACTAAATAGTGTCATGTTTTAATTCGTACTAGACTTATGTGTATGTTAACGTTAAAATTTGAACGCTAACACCTCGGTGTGTAAAGTGTAGTTGTGAAAGCACCACCCGATGATTCGGGAATAGAGTATAAGCAGAAAACTGCAGAAAAAACAGTAAACAACAGCAGTTTTATAGTGGTTCGGCTTATGATCAAGCCTACGTCCACTTCAATCCTTTTTATTGCTGTTTGGATTACAACTTATTACAATCTCTTTCTATTACAATCCAACTCAATTCAAAAAGACAAGTAGTTAGAGAAGACTTCGTCATGACAGAGTTCTTTGAATCCATGATTGGATATGTCGAATCTTTGTGCGAAGTATGATCTAGAAATCTTGCGTGAGTTTGAAGTGATAGAGTTTAGATTGTCTTGAAGATAGTAGAGCCTTGATGTCACTAGGAGAATGATCCCAAAGTCCTTTGAACGTTGGAGGTGGTTGTGTATTTATAGGTGCGATCCTGGGCAGTAATTTTTCTTTCAAGTCGTGCACGACTCATGTAGAGTCGTAAGTCGCGCTCGACTTAAGATCCAAGAGTCATCAGGCTGTGGAGTAAGTGGTGTGGTTCTGAGCTTTTCTTTGTTCATTTGAAGTCCTAACTCGTTTGCGAGTTAAGAGGTCACGGTTTAAAGTGAGGCAGTACTAAAATCTTGGCTCTGCGGTTTTAGGTCGTGTACGACTTAAACTAGGTCGTAAGTCGTCGACGAGTCATCTTACTGCGGCATGGTATTGAACTTGTCCTCTAAGTCTTAGGTCGTAACGTCTTTAAGTCGTGGACTTTCTTAAGTCGTGACATGACCTAAGTCGCTTAGGTCTTAATTCCGTTGGGTCGTTAGTTCCTTAACTCGTAAGCTTTTAACTCGCAGGCTCTTTAACTCGTGCACTTCCCCTGAGACATGACATATCTTAAGTCGCAGGGGCTTTAAGTCGTAGACTTCTTGGTCCGTTGAGTTGCTGTCTCCCTTGAGTCGTAGAAACCTTAAGTCGTGGATGCCTTAGGTCGTAAAGTACTCTGAGTCGGCAACTTCTTTATGGTATTGAGTTGGTCTTTTTCTTTAGGCCGTTAGGTCATGGCTTCCTTAAGTTGGTAACTCGTCAGTCCCTTAAGTCGTCTGTCCTCTTGACTTGTTGAGTCGTTCCATCTCTTAAGCCGTAGACTTCCTTAAGTCGTCTGGACCTTAGCTCGTTAGGTCGTGGAGACCCTAAGTCGTATACCCTCCTTGATCCATTGAGTCGTCGCCCACCTCGATTCCCCATTTTCCAACCTCAATCCGAATCCTCACATCAGGCTTCTTCTTGAATCGCGTTATGATCGATTGCTGACAAGCTTGAAGCAGTTTGATTGAGTTTTTTAAATGACTTGCAAGGAGAAGGCGATGGGTCACCATATTTCGATTCAGTTGATTCATAAATTTAGAGGAGGCGATATCGTCCTACATGGGTTAACTGGTTAGGAGTTAGGAAGATAACGGGTTATTGGGATGGGGAAGGATCAATGAGTTGAGAAGAGATATCGTGAAGTTTTTTGCGACTTTGCCAATTTGCATAGCTTTCGAAGTGACTGACTTAAGATCCCCCACGACCTTAATTGCATACGACTTAACCCCTTAGGTTATGCTTGCTTCTGGACGACTCAGGACTTAGCTTTATTTGCACTTCATTTGTTTTGTCTTGACTTGAGACTTTACGACTTGGCTTCTAGGTTGTGCACGACTTAGCCTTGAGTTGCAGCCGAGCTAAGACTTTCTCTTAATTCGTGGACGACTTAACTTTTTGGTCGTGGTCGACTTATGACTTGGAGAATTCTTCGGACTGTGACTCAATGATTTGAACAAAATTTGAAAACTTAGCGATGTTGATAGAACTTAATTGTATTTCCAATTTGAATTGCCAGAATATACTGCTTGAACTTTGTTGTGTTTCTTCACAGATTATTCTAACTTTGACGCTATCAACCTGTTAAACACAATATTTGAAGAAAGATGGGACAAATATACTGCCATCGACTGCCCACGTCAAATGACAGATTAGTTAATAACAGATAATTAACTCAAATAAATTGTGTGAATGAAGTGCTTTCATCAATTTCAAGTAAAATATTACAGCAGCACTGAAATAGTCAATTGAAACTGATTAGCCTGCACTAATATTATGCTTGAACTTTATATTAACAAGTTCTGAAATTTTGTAATCGACCAATCATCGACTAGTTTAATTCCAGTTATATTTACTTGCTATTTTTATTAGTTTTGCACGACACTTCACACTTTTTAGGAAACGTGCATCTTCACATTTGAATATCCAGTTGCTTGTGTAGAATGACTTCTCAGGAAGAAGATACAACGGTTCAGACTGGAGAGGCAACTGTAATTCTGGCTCCTTTGGTCAATCCTCCTGAAAGAGTCTCTTCTACTTTATCGTACAGAGTTTTCCGCCAATTGTGCGCTCAGTTTGGCATTGCTGAGTCAGATGCCATTCTTCCCGAGAGAAGTAACACTGCTGACATAGCACCCCCCGGCTTTGTAACGGTCAATCGACAAATGTGCCTGAGTGGGGGCGTTCCTCCTTTCAATGACTTTTTCCAACAACTTCTTCGTCAATTGGCCATCGCCCCATCCCAATTACACCCCAATGGTTATGCCATTTTAATGGGGTTGTGTGTACTGTTTAGGAGGACGCTTGATCGATTCCCAAGCTTTGACGAGATTTGCTTCCTATGCTCTTTCACCAGGACAAAAGATCATCCCTTTATTACTGTCGTGAGAAGTGCTCAAAATCGTAAATTGATCATCGGTCTTCCTGACAGTGCTCATGGGTTTTTGACTCAATTTTTCTATGTCCGTTGCCTCCCGGGGTTTTATGCTGTGTGGAGAGAAGGAAGTAAGATCATCTACCTTTACCTCCTTTATATTCTGTGTCTTTTGAAGTTCGAGTTGCCAAGTGTTAACTTCATCATCATTTCTTTTCTTTTATTTCAGTACTTCCCCCTCCTTGTAGAGATCCCAGTCACAAGCCAACCCTGGAGAGGCTTGTAGCAGTACCGGTTGAAGAACGGGACGTGAAATTTTTGCTGAACGACGAATTCCTTCACCAGTTCGGACTTCTTCATCCTTCTCGCTCCACACACCCCTGCGAGGTTCCAGACTCCCCACCTAAAGCATCAGATGCTCTGGTTTCTACAGACACATCCATACCAAAAGGACCTGCTCCCGAGGCTTCGCTAGTGAAATGCTCCACTTCGGTTGATGTTGCGGGGCCATCTGTCGAGCTTGCCCCGGTTATTGAGGAAGAAGAGCCCCAGGGATCTCCCCGACTGTCACAGAAATCTGGCGAAGAAGCCGAAAAAACTAGCCTTGCCAAGCAGAGCAGGGACGATACTTTCGAAGGGCTGAGCGACCTCTTCGCCACCTCGCAAGAGATCTTTAAAGATGATCCTATTACTACCGGGGTTTCTTCTTCAGTAGTTGAAGCGACTTCTGTCCTGCAACAGACTCCGTCGACTCAAGAGTTGACGCTAACTATTACACCCACAACCACTCCACAATTAAAGAGTGGTTCGTAGTTCGATGCGCGTAGTTTACACGCCACACACACTTAGAATTTTTATTTGGCACTTTTATGCTTCTGACTATTTGTACTTTGAAGAATTCTAAATTCTAGCTCTTTTTATTTCAGATTCTCCGATGGGGCGCAGCGGTTCCTACTATGATGATTTCCAGCGCTACGGGAGGCGTAGCCAATATGATTACAGGCGTTACCTTCCCTCTTACAGAGAATCTGATGAAGAAAGAGCTGCTCGAAAGGCTCAAGAGAAGAAGGCTCAAGAGGAGCGTTATGAGAGAAGAGAGAGGGAGGAGTGCCACGATTCTTCGCAGAGAGGCGACGATTCCCATAAAAGAAAATCCCATGATGACAGAGGAAAAAGTCATATGGTTGAAGATTCGAGCAAGCGAGCCCGACATGGTGAGAAGCACACCCTTACAACTCCTGAAAGGTTACTGCTCCTGCCTCGCTCGACATTCCTTCCGGCTCTCCTGCTCTCGGGAAGGCAGACATCCAAACAATAATTAGTAGGCCCAAATTCCAAGTCGGACCAGGTCCAGCCACTTTGCAGAGTCGGTTTCCACAGTGGTGTCTGAAGGGAGTAAGGTTTGACCTTGACTTGGTCCCCATTGACAAGTCTGCTATGTTACGAAACCTCGATGCCGTCAAGCTTGATATTGAGAGGATGTCCAACTGGAAAAAACTTGTTGACGAGCTCCAAAGGGTTAATCGTGCGAACATAGAGGCCATGCTCACTATGGAAAACGAAAAAGCCGAGTGGCAAAAAGTTCTTGAGCAACACGACACTGAGACGAGGAGCATTGCTTCTTATAATGAAGTGCTTGAAGAAAAAGTTGAAGAATTGAAACAAGAGCTTGCTGCTTCCTCTACTTCCTATTCTCAAAAAGAAGAAGTGCTCCTAAAACAAGTAAGAGATGCTCATGCCAGCCAAAGGGATGCCGAAGACAGGCTTGAAGTGCAGAAAAGAATTAGTGAGGGCTATGTCGCTGATATTGAAGAGCTTCGGAAGAAGAACAGCTCCCAAGAGGCGGAGATTCAAATGCTTAAGCTTCAACTTTCTAAAGCTGAAACGGAGCGTGATGAGGCCGTTGCCGGCAAAATTGCAGCTGAAGAATCTCACGAGGCAACGAAGGCCAACATCAGCTCAACATTATTTGATTTCTATCTACATAGCATCTTGGGGGGTGGTAGCCTCGCCTTTCTAGGCCCCAAGTATGAAATTACACTGGCTGAAGTTTGGGAGGCCGCACTCGATATGCTCGGTGGTAGCGGTGCTGGCTATGCTGAGTCAGCTCTTGAGGAGCACTATCTTGATGATGATGTTCGTGCCGCTCTCGCTAGGGGGAGAGAACAGCTTGCAAAATTAAGGGCCGAAACAACGGCAGGAGAATATTCAGGAAAAATCATCTCAACTGCCCCAATTCAACCTTCTCCTTCAGCCGAAATTGACATTATCGGTTCTAGTTCTCATTCCCCATCTCCTACTAAAGTTACCACTGATATCACAAGCATACAAGATGGAGATGAAGGCGGCGAGAGTGCCGAGGTACAGGCTTACGAAGTTGACGTCAGGGAACCGACTTCTGCAGGTAACCCTACTGACAATCTTGCCCAAATAGACTGCTCATCTGTTTCTTACGAACTTGATGAGCTTTTTGACTACTTCTTGAATCTCAGCGAGCCATTGTCTCCTCTTTTTACCAACTTGAACTTTTTTCCTTCTGTAGAGAAAACGTCGGGCACTGTTCAGGCTTCTCCTCCTCCAATTATTCCTTCCCCGCCTCTTAAGGTCACTCCTCCTTCTGCCTCGCAACCCGGGTCACAAGAGGAGCAAATAGAAGCTCTTCACGGCTTAGATGATCTCGTTGCTTCTCAAGATCCGAAAGGAGAAGAAACTGAAGGAAGCGAGAGGACTCCAGAACCAACTGGCTCCGATGCTGAACCGTTATCCAAACTTCTTTCTCCAAGGAGTGGGTCTTCCTCCAAGAAGAGAGGAAAGCAGGGAGTTTCCAAGAAGAAGAAGAAGAAGGGATCTTTAACTGGCGAAGAAGAGACGGAAGAAAGTCCGACCGAGCCCCTTTCTCCTTCATCCCCTACCCTTACAAGACGGCCTAAAAAGTTGGTCATTCAGCCAGGTGCGGGCTCAAAAGGTGGGCGGAAGAAGAAATGATGGCTCTGGTTATGTGGCTTTCATATCGCTTTTTGCCTTTTTTGCATGTACTGACCGGAAATTGTGCGGGTACCGGCCCCCCGCCTTTCTTTTGTTTTTTACTTTGGAACCTGTACCTGTATATAAAATAGTGTTGAATAAAATGATTCTTTTTCTTTGTACAAACTTCTGTCTGTATCTGAGAATGCATTTACTATTCATTTTTGTACAAGTTTCTTTGTACGATATTGCAGTGAGCTTGTGGTATATATTGTTCGAGCGCAATTTTACCGATGTAGTTATGCCATGCTGCCCCTATACCATAAGCCCATTGTAATATTTTATTTTATAAGGAACTTGTGCTTTTATTTTTTAGAGAATAATTATTCCACATTTGGAGGAATATGATTTCATTAAAAAATAGAGCACAAATAAGTTTCTACGCTTCAACCTTCGAAGATATCACTTTTTATTTTGTGCATATACACATTTTATTGAATGAAATCTTCTATATGGTAAAGCGGGTATTTGTAAGGTACTTCAACTTCTTTTTGAGGAAGAGAATTTTCTAGAACAAGTAATTCATTCTTCCTTTGAAAGTTAAAGTGTGCTTTTAATGTGGATTTTTTTTTAACTTGCCACAGTAAAGGGCTTCTTGATTTTTGTTTCTTTGAAAAGTTGCACCTCTGAGGAAGACTTTTTCACGTTTCAACACCTGGAAGTTTTATTTCAATCTTGGTGAAACATGTGCCTCCGAAGAGGTCTTTCTGTCTGATTGTGCCTTCGGGAGGAGGTCTTTTCATTTCTGCCTCTGGGAAGAGGTCTTTCTGTCTTATTGTGCCTCTGGGAAGAGGTCTTTCTGTTTCTGCCCCTTGGGAAAGGCTCTCTTTTTTTTTTTTTTAACATTTCATCTCTGGTGAAGTGAAACTCCGAAGAGCAGCTGTTTCACTTCAACTCTTGGCGAAATGGGCCTCCAAAGAGGGCTTTTATTTTGTTTTACATTTCAACTCTGGTGAAGTGAAACTCCGAAAAGTGGTTGTCGCACTTCAACTCCTGGTGAAATGGGCCTCCGAAGAGGGCTTTTATTTTGTTTTACATTTCAACTCCGGTGAAGTGAAAATCCGAAGAGCGGCTGTCACACTTCAACTCCTGGTGAAATGTGCCTCCGAAGAGGGCTTTTATTTTGTTTTACATTTCAACTCCGATGAAGTGAAACTCCGAAGAGCGGCTGTCACACTTCAACTCCTGGTGAAATGTGCCTCCGAAGAGGGCTTTTATTTTGTTTTACATTTCAACTCCGGTGAAGTGAAACTCCGAAGAGCGGCTGTCACACTTCAACTCCTGGTGAAATGTGCCTCCGAGGATTGCCTGGAAGTTACTCTCTCATGGTTGGAGGGTCATGACTCCTCCAATCTTTTTTGGTTGAGTAGAGAACTTTCTTTTTTGCGGCATATGCCTTGTTAGAGGTCTTTATCCTCCGAAGAGTTGTGCCTTTGAAAAGGACTTGTGCCTCCGAAGAGGGCTTTAGTTGTTCCTTGTCCACTTGCTTATGCCTTTTTAGCGATCCTCTATTTTTTCTTTTCAAGCTCGCACTCCCTTCTCTTACAAGTAGTTTGTTTAATCCAAAGAAGTGTACTTCATTGCTAGACCAGTTCGCGAGAACGGGAATAAGCTTCTTAATTGGATGTTTGTTTGCTCAAACTTCTCAATTTATTAGCTAGAGCCCGTTTTCGGCGAAATCATTGACCGTTCAATTGAAGCACTTCTTATCTAGGATTTAAATTCGGGAATTGTGTGACTTGGAATTTGTTTGTTGAATGATAACAAGAATCACTTGGTCTTGTAATGTGCAAGTTTTATTTTCGTTGCCTGCAAAAATTTAAATCGACATTTCAGCAATACATTTAATGTACTTTTCATATCGAAAATAAAGCCAACATGTAATAATAATAAGGAACACAAGATTTACAGTGGTTCGGCCAAGAATTTGGGCCTACATCCACTTTATAGTCTTTCATTGTTCACTTGCATCGGTTTTACAATCGCTTTCAATTACAGGAATCATACATTCGTAATTCTTTTTACAATATTTCAACAAAGTTATCAAGTAAAGTATGGGCGCAAGTGATTGCTGTTCCAGGCTCTTGGAATTTGATCTCCTTCGACAGTAGTGAGTTTGAATGTGCCGTCAAGAAGCTTCTGACCTATGACATATGGTCCTTTCCAATTTGGCCCAAACACACCTGTCGCTGTCATAATTATCTTTAGGACTAGATCTCCAATCTCAAAGCTGCGTTGGCGAACTTTGGAATTGAAATGTCTGGCTATCCTTTGCTGGTGAGATGCGATTCTGAGCTCAGCCTCTTCTCTTTTTTCATCAAGGAGATCCAGTGCCTCAAGCTGTAGTTTTTCATTCTCCGCTTGATTGAAATGGATTCTTCTATGTGAAGGGACCTCTGTTTCTACCGGAATCATTGCCTCTGATCCGTATGCCAATGAAAACGGAGTATGCCCAGTCGCAGTCTTGTGGGTAGTTCTGTACGCCCATAGTGCTAGCGGTAGCTTATCGACCCAACCACCTTTTGCTCTTTCAAGTTGCTTCTTGATGGTTGACTTGATAATTTTATTTACTGCTTCCACCTGCCCGTTTGCCTGCGGATGAGCTACTGCTGAGAAGCTTTTTCGGATTTTGAATCGTTTGCAAAAATCTTGGAATTCTTCACTTTCGAACTGAGTACCATTGTCTGTAATTATCTTTTGAGGCACACCATACCTGCAAATGATATTTTTAGTCACAAAACTTATCATCTTTTTAGAGGTGATAGTAGCCAGTGGTTCAGCTTCTGCCCATTCAGTAAAATAATCTACAGCCACAATGGCATATTTAATTCCAGATTTGGCAGTTGGTAACGGTCCTACAAGGTCTATCCCCCATGTTGCAAACGGCCATGGACTGACCATCTGTGTGAGTTCAGTGGAAGGTGCTCTAGGAATTTTTGCGAATCTTTAGCAACTGTCACATTTTCGGAAATAGTCTGCTGCATCTCGATTAATTTCTGGCCAAAAATATCTGTATCGGAGAATCTTCTTTGCTAAAGTTTGACCGCCTAAATGATCACCACATTCTCCCCCATGTACCTCAGCTAGGATTGTTTTGGACTCTTCCCTGGACACACATCGAAGTAACGGCATTGAGAATCCCTGTCTGTATAATTGGCCATCCTGGACTATATAGCGAGAGGCTTTCCTCAGTAGCCTCTTTCGTTCTTTTGAATTTTCCGGTAAAGAGCCATTGAGCAGATATTCTGTTATTGGAGTCATCCATGAGTCTTGCTCTTGAGACACGCTCATGATCCAATCAATATCCATCTCATCAATGCTTGGAGCCGACAGGACCTCCACTGGAGTCAACCCCAGAAATTGAGCTTCGCCTGTGCTAGAGTACTTTGCGAGAGAATCTGCTTTCGTGTTTTCTTCTCGAGGAATATGACTTATCATGTAATGGTCGAAATCACCCAGGAGTTCCCAAGCCTTTAACAAGTAGGCAGACAGATTTCTCCCTTTCGCTTGGAATTCCTTCTTGACTTGGCATACAATAAGCTGAGAATCACTGAAGATCTGTAATGCTCGGATGTTTAGTTCTTTAGCAATTCTTAAGCCAGCGATAAGAGCTTCGTATTCTGCTTCATTGTTCGTTGAAGGAAATTCCAATCTTAGTGCATAGCATAATGACCGGACCTTCAGGGGTCTCAAGTACAACTCCGGCTCCAGAACAATAGTCATTTCTCGCGCCATCAACATATAACTTCCATTGGATTGGAGAATCATCGGTCGTTTCCTCCTCACTGTTACCCTTATCTGTGAATTCTGCGATGAAATCCGCTAAAGCTTGTCCGTTGATTGCTTTTCGGGGATGATAAGTGATGTCATATTGACTGAGTTCAATATTCCACTTTAGAAGACGACCCGAAGTCTCAGGGCGAAACAGGACTTGCTTTAAAGGTTGATCGGTGAGGACTCTGATAGGATGAGCTTGGAAATATTGCCTCAACTTTCTTGATGCAATCAGTAGGCAATAGGCAAGTTTTTCCAACTTGGAGTAATTCATCTCTACCCCAGTGAGTCCTTTGCTGATATAGTAAACTGGATGTTGAATCCTCTGGTCTTCTCGTATCAGCGCTGCACTTAAAGCATGAGATGATACTGCCAAGTATATAAGAAGATCCTCACCATCGCCAGGCGTAGAAAGTATTGGAGGCGTTTCCATGTGGCGAATCAATTCATCAAAGGCTTTTTGGCACTCGGGAGTCCAATCAAAGTTTTTCTTTCCTTTCTTTAGGGCGTCAAAGAATGGGATGCATTTATCAGTGGCTTTGGAAATGAACCGACTCAAGGCGGCGAATTTTCCATTGAGACTCCGCAATTCCTTCTTCGTTCTAGGAGCTTTGACTTCCTTTAAGGCGGTAATTTGAGCTGGACTAGCCTCAATGCCCCTAGCGCTCACGATGAAACCTAAGAACTTTCCGGATTCCACTCCAAATGAACATTTTAAAGGGTTAAGCTTCATTCCGTATTTTCGAAGGACTGCGAACATGTCTGCTAAGTGTTCTATGTGATCCACTGCTTTCTTAGACTTTACTAACATGTCATCGACGTAGACTTCCATAGTCTTGCCCAATTGCGGTTTGAACATAGCATTAACAAGTCTTTGGTAGGTTGCCCCCGCATTCTTCAGCCCGAAAGGCATAACCCTATAGCAGTAAAGACCAACATCGGTGATAAAGCTCGTGTCCTCCTGATCTGGCTCATGCATCATGATCTGGTTATATCCGGAGTAGGCATCCATAAAAGATAACAATTCATGTCCCGCTGTTCCGTCTACCAGTTGATCGATCCTGGGTAACGGGAAGCAGTCTTTGGGGCAGGCCTTGTTTAGATCTGAAAAATCGATGCACACTCTCCATTTTCCGTTGGCTTTCTTGACCAGCACTGGATTTGAAACCCAATTCGGATAGGTAGATTCTTTGATAAAGTTATTCTCCATGAGCCGATCAACTTCTTCTTTTAATGTTGCTGACCTTTCTGGACCTTGAGTCCTCCTTTTTTGTTTCACAGGTGTAAATTTTGGATCAATATTCAGAGCGTGTACTGCAACTTCTGGGGATATTCCGCACATATCGGCATGAGTCCAAGCAAAAACATCCAAATTTGCCTTTAAAAAAGATATTAAGATATTCTGAACTGACACATTAAGTTGTGAACCCACATTCAACACCTTGTTTGGGTCCTTTGGGTCAACAGGTATTGGTATTGTCGTTTCCACTGGTACCACTCTATTCTCCCCTGCACTGGCTTTTCTAGGATCCATCTCTTTCCGTGCTCCGCTGTGCTCGCCAGTGCAGGGCCCGCCCTGTAATTGCTACAAGGCTGGTTCTTTGATGCGGACTGCGGTTGCCGCATCCTTTCCCATTTCTCTTTTCCTTGTTTCTCATAGCTCTGTCAGATAACACTCCCGCCCAGCATTTTGATCCCCTTTTATAACTCCCACTCCATTATCTGTGGGAAATTTAATGGTGAGGCACCATGGGGCCAGAACAGCTTTGAATGCTGCGAGAGTTGGACGGCCAAGGAAAGCATTATAAGCAGAAAATTCGTCGATAATCACAAAAGTTTGCTTGCGGACCACTTTTCTTTCTCCCTCTCCAAGTTCTACAAGCAAATCAACGGTTCCTATCGGCTGTTTTGGCTCCCCAGTGAAGCCAGCGATTTTCTGCGATGAGGCTTGCACATCAGCCATAGGGATCTTCATTTGGTCGAATGTTTTCTTGAAGAGGATATTGCAGGATGCGCCACAATCAATGAGAACTCTTCTGACAATAGCTGGCCCGATACCAGCCGAGATGACTAAGGGATCCAAGGTAGGAGCTTCAATACCTGTGGAATCCCTGGCTCTGAACTCAATATCATCATTGAAAGTTCTTTGTTGCTTCAGGGGCGTAGCACCTTCCAAAACAAATACATCTTCCTCGGTTGGTACATACTTCAAAGCTCGGGTATACCTTTCCATCTCACCCCAGCTCCTGCCTGCTGGGTGAGGTCCTCCCGTAATGACATTGATAATAGGCCTTCCAGATTCATGCCCTGCAGTCTTCTCACTCGTCCTGGGTTGATGAGCAGGAGCTCGTTGCCCCTGACTAGACGAAGCGGGATTGCTTCTATTCTTTTCCACAAATTGCTGCAGCTTGTTTTCCCTTATCAATTCTTCAATCAAATTTTTCAATTGGCGGCATTCATAGGTATCATGACCGGGTTGATTATGGAAGCGGCAAAACTTCCCGCTTTGTACAGCTTTTTTCCCGGTTCTCAAAACGGGAGGTTTAGGATAATCGACAGAATCTTTAGTGGCAAGGTAAATGCGCTATGGCGTATCTGATAAAGGAGTATATTCTGATGACTTGAAGGAACGAGGCTTCTTCAGATTTTTCTGTTTCTTCCCATCGTTATTTTCCCTTTTCTGTCCTACAGATTCATTCTTGCGTGGAGCAGCAATGTTATCTTCATCTTTTTCCAATACTGCCTTTACCGGTACAGGACGGCTTTCCAGGCGTATGAACTCATCTGCTTTCTTGTAGAATTTTTCAAGGGAATTTGGTTCCTTCATGTTAAGCCATTTTCCAAATTCGCTCGTCTTGTCGATGGCCCTCATCAGATAGGTCAAAATGATCCGTAGTTCTGCATTGTCTACCTCGGCCAGTGCTATATTAAAGCGATTCAAGAAAGATCTGATAGTTTCCCCTGGATTCTGTTCTAAGCTTGACAACGACATGATATCTTTGGCTTTTGAAGCATATAGTCTGAACTGCTCCTTGAATTTCCGGGTTAGGTCAGAAAACTGATCTATAGACCGAATTGGTAGCTTGGTGAACCAAAGCAGAGCTACACCTTCCAAATATACAGGAAAATATCGACACTTTATTTCATCAGAAGCTCTAGCACCTGTCATGTGCCAATCATACTTATACAAGAATTCGTTCGGATCACTTGTTCCCTTGTAAGCTGGGATAGTTGGAGGGACGAACTTCCTTGGGAATTCAGCCTTTAAGATCCTTTCGGTAAACGGGGTTTTACTTGGAGCGAAACCCCATTCCTTCTCATCTTCATTCCTTTGCATGCTTTCTTTCATGATTTGTCGAACCATTTCAGAAAGATACCCCTCATCATTTCGAGCTTTAGATCCATCAATTTCAGGAGATGTCCGCTCAAAGGGGCTGGCAGCCTTCTCAGGAATGTTTCTTTCTTCAGCTTCATGAATGTTGCCAGCAAAGTTCCTTTCATTACCCGTTGGTTGACGGTTTACCCCAAGCAAATCATTCAACTTATTCAAAATTAGGGCATTTTGGGCATTCTGAGCCTCCAGTTGTGCACTTTGGGCATTTATCTGCTGGTTCAGCCCTAAAATTACAGCATCCAACTCCGCTTTTGTAACCCCAACAGGTGGAGTGGCTTGATTAGGTACTGGGGAAGCGGAGGTTCCCTCTTGAACATTTCCAGATCTAACAGATCTACTCCTTCTCCCCGGAGCCATGATTTCAGATAAACTTCTAGTTTTCAGAGAGATTACTTCAACAAACTTTCGTGGATCAATGATGATAATTCGCCTGAGTTCGATTCTCAGTGAAAGCACCAAAAATGTTAACGTTAAAATTTGAACGCTAACACCCCGGTGTGTAAAGTGTAGTTGTGAAAGCACCACCCGATGATTCGGGAACAGAGTATAAGCAGAAAACTGCAGAAAAAACAGTAAACAACAGCAGTTTTATAGTGGTTCGGCTTATGATCAAGCCTATGTCCACTTCAATCCTTTTTATTGCTATCTGGATTACAACTTATTACAATCTCTTTCTATTACAATCCAACTCAATTCAAAAAGACAAGTAGTTAGAGAAGACTTCGTCATGACAGAGTTCTTTGAATCCATGATTGGATATGTCGAATCTTTGTGCGAAGTATGATCTAGAAATCTTGCGTGAGTTTGAAGTGATAGAGTTTAGATTGTCTTGAAGATAGTAGAGCCTTGATGTCACTAGGAGAATGATCCCAAAGTCCTTTGAACGTTGGAGGTGGTTGCGTATTTATAAGTGCGATCCTGGGCAGTAATTTTTCTTTCAAGTCATGAGTCGTGCACGACTCATGTAGAGTCGTAAGTCGCGCTCGACTCAAGATCCAAGAGTCAGCAGGCTGTGGAGTAAGTGGTGTGGTTCTGAGCTTTTCTTTGTTCATTTGAAGTCCTAACTCGTTTGCGAGTTAAGAGGTCACGGTTTAAAGTGAGGCAGTACTAAAATCTTGGCTCTACGGTTTTAGGTCGTGTACGACTTAAACTAGGTCGTAAGTCGTCGACGAGTCATCTTACTGCGGCATGGTATTGAACTTGTCCTCTAAGTCTTAGGTCGTAACGTCTTTAAGTCGTGGACTTTCTTAAGTCGTGACATGACCTAAGTCGCTTAGGTCTTAATTCTGTTGGGTCGTTAGTTCCTTAACTCGTAAGCTTTTAACTCGCAGGCTCTTTAACTCGTGCACTTCCCCTGAGACATGACATATCTTAAGTCGCAGGGGCTTTAAGTCGTAGACTTCTTGGTCCGTTGAGTTGCTGTCTCCCTTGAGTCGTAGAAACCTTAAGTCGTGGATGCCTTAGGTCGTAAAGTACTCTGAGTCGGCAACTTCTTTATGGTATTGAGTTGGTCTTTTTCTTTAGGCCGTTAGGTCGTGGCTTCCTTAAGTTGGTAAGTCGTCAGTCCCTTAAGTCGTCCATCCTCTTGACTTGTTGAGTCGTGCCATCTCTTAAGCCGTAGACTTCCTTAAGCCGTCTGGACCTTAGCTCGTTAGGTCGTGGAGACCCTAAGTCGTGTACCCTCCTTGATCCATTGAGTCGTCGCCCACCTTGAGTCGTTTTCTTATTGAGTCGCGCAGTTTTTGAGTCGGAGGAATTTGAGGGTTAACAATGTATTATAATTCTGTGTGAATGTTACTCTTGATCTATGATAGTAGTTTTATGTTGCTTATAATCTATTTTACATCTTCCATTTAACAACTCCTTTTTGTCGATGACAAAGGGGGAGAAAATTATGCTAACAGTATATATGCAGGACACAATCTCAAGGGGATATCATATACAGGGGGAGATTCATAACTAAGTTGTCATCAATCAAAAAGGGGGAGAATGCTGAGTCAAGATTTTTTAGAGTTTTGATTTCTGACAAAGGGATAAGCCGTGATCGACAAAAAGAAGTTATTCAGACACAAAGAGCTCCATATGATTAGAGGTTGATTATTTGGTATGTTAGTAATGATTATTTATGTTAAAAAATACCCTCAAATAGAATATACCTTCAATCTTCGAATATATATATAGATATATATGAGTGCACATTAACTGTGCACTCTGGGCAAAACCGGTCGACTGGTCAAAACCAGGTGGTCGACTGTTTCTGCCCAGAATGCACAGATAACGTGCACAAGTGAACATAACGTATATATATTCAAATTCCTGTCTACTGGTCCTTTTTGACCTGTCGACCGTTTTCAAACAGAAAGCAACCCTTCGTATAGACACTTCCTTTTCTTCAACGGTTGCTTCTCTTTCTCTTCACCAATGATCATGACCTTTGTTCATACCTTTTCACAAAAGGTTACAACTGTTTATTTCTTATATAAACATCATGAAATCATTATTCCAAATATCTAATTTTCTATTCTTCTAATCTCTATTCTATTGATCACTATCTTGTACTCTCAAGCATTCAAATTGCTCATATTCTATCATCTATCGTTTTGAATCCTGAAATTTATTTAACATCCTTTTGATTCAATACGATATCCACTTCCAAATCTTCTTATATACAAATAATCTATTTGAGGATAAGATTATAGGAAGTTTGTACTACAAGTGACAAAATAGTGTTAGCAAGAACACATACCGCCAACAAACAATTACATTCATCTTTGTTGAAGTCCTCCGTGTTGTAAGAGGCAAGTGTTGGAGTCCTTGGTGTTGTAAGAGGCAAGTATTGAAGTCCTCAGTATATTAGAGGCGTGAAATCCCGTTCGTCTGCTGGGGTGTTGTAAACCTGTTCCTCCGGGTGAAGCGAGGTAGTTGGTAGTGAAAATCCAGATAGAAGCTGGGACTGGACGTAGGACGGTGCTCCGAACCAGTATAAAAATCTATGGTGTGATTTTTCTATTTTTATTTACTTTGCTATTATCATCTATTTCCGCATTTATATTATATTCCATATTACACGATCCGTTTGTACTATATTAGCACGTACACTGCATCCTTCATTAACTTCCTAACCCGTTCAGCTAATATTGGATCTTCTTCCTATTTAGAAGCAATCTTTTCGATCATCAATGGTCGAACTTCCAAACAAGATAACATTATGGTTTCTCTGCTAGACCCAGCCTCAGATCTCCACTGCACTCTACAATCTGCTAATGCTTTCAAATCTTTCCAGTCAGCAATCATTGCCAACACTGCATTTTGATGCTTTTTGCTAAGTGCGTCTGCAACTTTGTTTCCTTTCCCCGGTGTGTTCTCAATCCAAAATCATAAGCAGTAGTAAAATCTAACCACCTCTATTGTCTCGTGCTCAGCTCCTTTTGAGAGAACAAATACTACAACGACTTATAATCTGTATATAAGTCAAACCTCACTCCTAAAAGGTAATGTCTCCACACCTTCAACGTGAAAATCACTGTGGCCGGTTCCAAGTCATGCATCGGATATCTGACCTCATGCGGTCTGAGCGGTCTAGAAGCATAGGCAATCACTTTACCTCTCTGCAACAGCACAGCTCCTAACCCTGTTCTACATGCATCCGTATAAACCACCAAATCCTAATCCCCTTCCGGTACAATCAAAACTGGTGCATGGGTCAATAAGTGTTTCAAACTCTGGAATGCTTCCTCACACTTATCAGTCCACAAAAACTCACACCCTATCTCGTTAGCTTGGTCATCGGTGCCTCTATCCGCAAAAAATCCTTAATGAACCTCCGGTAATAACCAACCAACCCAAGGAAACTGTTTATCTTCATCACAGTCTAAGATCTCTGCCAACTATTCACCACTTCAATCTCGGTCGGATCTACTGACAACCCTTTCTCTGAGACTACATGACCCAAAAACTCCACTTCCTTCTTCTAGAAATGATATTTCAAAAACTTTACCATTAACTGATGCTGCCTCAGCGTCTCAAGCACCAGTCTAAAATGAACTTCATGCTCACTTTCATCCTTAGAGTATATCAAGATATCATCCATAAAAACCAATACAAACCTATCCAAGTGCTATTGGAAAACTCGGTTCATCAAATCCACAAAGTATGCCGACCCATTAGTTAGTCCAAACGGCATAACAAACCATTCGTACGATCAATATCTGGTTCTAAACTTCGTCAAAGGTATACTATCCTCTGCTACTCTGAGATGATGGAACCCCATTGCCAAATATAACTGAGAAAATATCTTGGCTCTACTCAAATAGTTAAAAAATCGTCAATTCTGGGCAATGAATATCAATTTTTATCATTCTCTCATTCGAATTACGATAATTGATGTATAGCCTCAACGATCCGTCCAGTTTCTTAACAAACACTATAGCTGCCCCAAAGGTGAACTACTCGATTTGATAAAATTCTTGCCCTCCAGATCCACTAACTGCACCTTCAACTCCCTCATCTCTGTAGGGGTCATTCTGCATGGTGGCCTACTCACTAGTTCTGCTCCCGTAACCAAATCTATCTGAAACTCAATGGCTTGTTTCGGTGACAATTTTAATACAGGCTCAAAAACATCTGTGAATTCTCTAACCACGAAAACTCGACTCAACTCATCATCCAACTCCATAACACCCAACAAAGCATACACCGAACTGCTAGAACCTTCTACGGTATAAATAATCCTATCGCTATAATTTGGATGTCTAAGAGATATTTTCCTATCCTGGTAAAATATCCTAGTATCGTATTCTCTTAACCAATCCATCCCAAGAATAATCCTGAACCCCACAAAATCAAACACATGCAAACTGCAAACAAAAGTATAACCTAATATGTCAAACTCTAACTGGTCACATCTCAAACCTAGAGTTGCATACCCTCCAAATGGATTCGCAACCCGTAAGAAATAACTAGGTATATTGGTTCCAGGTTAAGCTTATCTACTAAACATCTAGATATAAAGAATGCAATGCATCTGTATCAAATAGAACGCTAACAGACATACCATGAATTCGAAGCCTACCTCCCAAAACTGCCTTTCCTTTCTCCTAAGTTGTTGGCTTCGAAGTAGCAGGCTCCAATGCATACACCTTGCCATTTCCATCCTTAGCAGGCTACTTGCATTGATTATTATAGTGGACAATCTGGTCGCAATTAAAGCTCCATACATTCTTCATTCCAGCCACTTCCTTTGTCTTTCTAGTACGACATTCATTGGCGAAATGACCCTTCTTATCGCACTTGAAACAGACCAACTTGGACTTCCCTTCTTGGCGGCTCTACCCTTCTGACCACCCTTCTTGTGAAAGAACTTCCCCTTCTCACCTTGCCCGACTTAGACTTCTTTCAACTTATTCTTATCTTGACATGAAAGCATCTCTTCATGTCTTAAAACCATCTCCATAACTACATCACAGGGATCTCTAATATGCGGTAAGATTACCCTGGCCAACTCAGGCTTCAATCCCTTGATAAACTTCTCATTCCTCTTCATCACTATGTCCACAGCAGCATGACCATATCTGGCTAACTCTTCAAACCTACTAGCATTCCAGAACAGTCATCTCTCTCTGTTCTAGTTCAGCAAACTTCCGGATCAAAATAGAGTGTGCCATCAGTGACATGAACCTCTCTTGGAACCTCCTTTTAAACACTGCCTATGTCATGGTCTCCTTATCCTCATCCACTGCCACAGTCACACTATTCGACCAAAATAAATCAGCTCCCTGAAGCTATATTGATGCCAACCTCCTCTTCTGATCATCATTGATCCCCAAGTCTGCAAAGATTCTCTCACAGTGTAGTAACCAATTCTCCACCTCTATAGCATCCTTGGTTCTGATAAATGGCTTCCCTCTAAGCTTAGTATAATCTCCGCTCAACTTAGCATAATTGTTAACTACCGGAACTTTCGGAACTCCTACTCCTACAACATCTCCTCCTACCACTACAGCTACAATCTCAGCTTGCATCATATTCACAAAAAACTGATAGATAGCTCGCATGTCCTTCTGTGGAACCTCGGCACCAACATTCTCTGCTTGTGCCTAACCTGGGTCTCCTCACACTAGGTCTGGCATTCCCCTCGGTGCCCTCCCCTCCTGGGTTAACTCTTCCTCTTCTATTATCCATATCTATATTCAGACTTCATGAGATATTGAAAAATAACCTAACAAAGATAGAAGACTAGAGATAAAGCGTATACTTATATATAACGGATATAAGTACATTACAATAGCATTATCCCATACCCAAATCCAACTCTAATTCCTAAGGATTATGTTTTAAAAATAATTTTTAGTTTAAAGTTTTTCATAAACCTTTCTCTGATACCAAATTGTAACATCCCGTATCTAGAGGCCAAAAGCTAAGCGTTATAAATGTTGTAGTCATCTATAATATTAATTTCTGGTAACAAAATATGGTAATGCTAATGGTATGCATAATATCAGAAGCACTTGAATATGAACAAGAGAGAGATGTTATATTATAGATGTTATAGTCATCTATAGTATTAACTTCCGATATTATAGATACCATTAGCATTACCGTATTTTGTCACTAGAAGTTAATACTATGAATGACTCCTGGATCTGTAGCGCTTTTTGGTCTCTAGATATGAGATGTTACATGTTTTAACTCTTCCAGCCTTCAAGCCATCTTCTCTTTGTAGGGGTCTTCATTGTCGTTTGATCCCTTTTTATACTTGGTTGTGCATCTAGTGTGCTAGAAAGCAATTCATCTTTGACAGTAAGCGGATTAAGACTAATAATATCACTATGTTTATACACGAAGACATCGATCTTTCTTTTAAGGCTAAACCTTATTTCAAGCCCAGAAGGGGTTTCTTGACTCTTTCATCATTGGTTTCCCTATCACTCACATTTGACTATGTAATTCTTCCCCCGCCATTATCACTTACACGCCATTTCCCATGTTCATGTCGGGCATCCTTTTAATTTTTACATTGTTAATCCAGTTTTGCATGTTACTAGAATTTTTTTTTAGCTAGTTTCTAAGCTTTGATAACGACACATTTATATGGATATCTTGTTGAGACTTTGACTATTTGAAATTTAGGATGGTATATCACATATGCTTTCATTATGATCATGCTTATGAGTGAAGGATCCCATGAGGGCTCATTTTATGTATTTCTTGCTGAACTTTTCTATTAGAGAATTAGGATTTTATATACCTTACATATTTTGTAGGCTCGTGTTTATGAGAGCATTCGGTTTAACATTTCTTTTGTCCCGTAAGTCATCAAAGAAAGACATATTTTCTCCCTTCTATTATTTTAGAAAAATTTGGATATTGCTGTAGCATTTTCAACATAGATCATTTCTTGGTGTTTTTTCCAACTCTTCCCGTCTGCTTTGTATATAATTACATATTGACTTCTGCTTTCATGTCCATTAACATTGTCCATCCACATCTAACATGTGTACAAAGAAGTATTATGTGGAGTACGAGTTCTTTGCACTAATTCATTTATCATTATTCAAAAAGAGCTTCGAGAGCAATTGCATACTAGTACGTATGGACTGACGTATAGTCCATTATCAACTGAATCGTCTAAGATTACCAAATCAGATAAATATTTTTGTTCATTAAAAAGGTAACCGAAAGTGTATTTAGATATATTTAAAAAAAAGAATTTAAATGATGGGAAGAAACTTTGGAAGAAGAAAGACCAGGTAAAGAAATGATAATACATAGAAGAGTTTACATCCAACCTATTATGGTGACACCTAATGTAAGAAACTTCAAAATTCAAGTTGTGGTATCAAATTATTAGGTACAAATACTTTGGCCTCATTTTTCGATGTTCCGATGTGCTAACTAAACTTCAACGGTTCATTCATAGTATTTTAGTTAATTAAAAAAAAAAGTATAGTGCGATAGATCGATAAAATAATAGCTAGCTCAGTAGCACTTTTCGCCTCTACAACTACTATAATAAAGGTTGAGAAAATCTCTCATTTTAATTGATGACTTTTAAATATATCAGAAGATAGTACCATATTGCTTCGAAAGTTATCTGCCATGTCGTTTTCTTTTCTCTGTTACTTAACTGTTAACTGTGATAGAATACATGCGACGTTTGAGAGTAAGCGCCTTCTCTAACATCGGAAGTTTGGTGCATGTGACATGTGGGGTACAAAGTTCATTATAAATAGCTTTTTTTTAAATTTGTGTATTATATTGTTAAAATTCAAATGGGTATATATTTATGAAGGCGAATTATTATTATTATTATTATTATTATTATTATTACATGTTCTCGGATGTGCTGCCACAAATGGCACCATGCAAACGCTGGAGAGTAAAAAGCTCGTATTCAGTGCACAAGCAAAACATGTTTAGCTGGCGTGCCTTTATTCTCCTCCTTCTGCCACGTATCAATTACATTCTAAACACGCGTCGCACTCTCGTTTTCTATGTTCTCATAAAATCATTTCTCCCCCAAAGTGAAACTAAATCACGAAGATGGAGGAAGAAGAAGAAAGCAACGATGAGCCAGCAGAGTACTTAGAAAAAAAGCAAACTCTTCCTTCTCTATGGAATCGAGCTGTACGTTTTGGTAGAACGGTGGTGGTTGCCGGAGCAGCCATTGTCACCGCTCCGGTAGTGATTCCTCCGGCAGTTGTTTGTTTTGCATTTTCTATGCCGTTTGGTGTTTATTTGGCTGGATTGGTTTACACCGAAAGTGTCATGCGAGCATTGTTTTTGAGCAATTGCCAGTATGAAATCGTAAGTGATTCTTAGCTCCCAAATTTTAATTGTATTGTTGATTTGGTACTGCATCTTGATTTCAGCAGAAAAAATATAAAATTGTACCTTGGCAACACCGTAATCGAAAATACGAGTGTTCAAGTATGTGTCTACTCTGAACTTTGAGTTATATGACGCGTATATCGTATCATTTACTAATGAATTAATAGCTTCGGTTAGTGTAGAAACGTTGATCTATCCTGTTAAATATTTGTGTTTTATCAATGTATAATGGGATGAACTATAAATACAATGATTCATGATAATAGTACTGAACTATTCTCATGAGATTGCTTCATAAATTTATTATATCTATAACTTTAATAGGTTGAGAATCAAGATCTGCAAATTGTTGTTCAGGATAAGGATACTTCACCCACTTCTCTATATTATTTGAATGCAAATCTAGAAGAGGATGACGTCAAACATACTTCTGAGGATGATATAAATGAGAAATATTATAATGGTGGAACCTATGAAAATACAAATATTGTGCTACATACTGTCCAAGAAAATGAAAACAATTTGACATCAGATTCAGATGAAAGAAATGGAGATGATATTTGTATTTTTATGCAGTCAAGTCGAGATGACAAATGTGACTCTGTACTCACCTTAAGTTCCAACAATGCTGAATGTGGGAATATGATCTTTCCGGTAAATCTTGAGGAGGAGGTAGCTATCTAAACTATCATTGTTTTCTTTTTTAGGTTCTATTTAGATTCATAAAGAGTTTAAATTGGTTGTTGTTATTCTGGCTGAAACTTTTAACTTTTATGCTTATCTATCAGTCACATCCAACATTTGGTTATAAAGTTTTGGCATAGAGGTTAGGGTGATCAAATATGAATATTTGGATACCATATAAGTGAATAAGAAAATAATCCAAGAACTGTTGGTAGCCCATTTCTGAAAATTCCTAAAGTATAGCTTGTTGATGTAATGATAACAAATTTGGAATCCATGCATAGGCTCTCGATGAAGCTGGTTGTACAAATCAGACTCAACATGCCTCAGAAGCTGGCTGTACAAATCTTGAGACTCAACATGCCTCAGAAAATGCAAATGATAAAAATTCAGAAGTTGAGATATACTACGAAGAGCCAGAAAAACTGTCAGAATTGCAACAAAATGGATGTGGTTCTGGAATTGAGGCGTTAGGTTTGAATGAAGCATTGCATAAGTTGGAAGAAAGAAGTATCGATGAAGAAGGAGATATAATAGAAGACGACGTCCATTCTTTTGATATTATTGAACCTATTGCTGAAAAGAAGGAAGCGGTTACCAGAAAGAATGATGAATCCATGAATGAGGGTATGGATTTCAGTAAACGAAATTATAATGTCGATGTATTCGATGAAGAGAAGAAAAACTTATCTGATTTGCAAGAGCATGGATGTGGTTTGAGAATTGAGGCTCTAGGATTGGATGAAGCATTGCACAATTTGGAAGAAAGAAGTATTGGCGATGAAGATGATACAAGAGAAGACGTCGGTCATTCCTGTAATGTTATTGAACCTACTGCTGAGAAGGACAGTGTTACCATAAAAGGCAATGAATCCGTCAACGAGGCGGATTCTAATGAACAAGATTCTAATGCTGAAACATACAATGAAGAGAAGAACTTATCTACATTGCAACATGGATGTGATTTGAGGATGGAAGAGTTGGGATTGAGCATAGCGTTGCATGAAATGGAAGTCAGAGTTATTGCTGAAGAAGATGTAACAAACGAATGTGACAATTCTCCCTTTATTATTCAAGAGCCAATAGTAGAAAATGAAGAAAGAGATATAAGCAATGACGACGAATCCATGATTGAAGATATAAAGTTGGATGACCAAGACCTTGATTCCATGGCTTTGATGGATGACCTTGGTAAAGAAGAATGTGCACTTGAAGATGAAGCGTTGCATAAGATGGAAGATAGAGTTGTTTCAGAAAAAGATAGAACAAATGAGTGTAATAATCCACCCTTTATTGTTCTTGAGTCAGCTGTAGAAAAGGAAGAAAAATACATCAGCAACAACGATGAATCCACCAATAATGATATGAAGTTTGATGTCCAGGAACTTGATTCCATGGACTTGAAGAACGACCCTGAAATAGAAGAATGTTCCCTTGGAAATGATGGTAAATTAAAAGATGAGGCAAGTCCATATCCTAAATACTATTTTGCCTTTTAAATTTATGTCTTTCTGCTTTACATATGATTGGAAAATCAGCATGTGTTCATCAAATTTAGATTTGTTCTCTGATTGCTATTTATAGTTGCTGATATTTTAATGTTGTGCAATATATTGTTGTAATAGAGCCACAATCAATCTGATTATAAAACACTGAAACTAATGATTAGGTTGACATCAAAGTCATTGAGACCACAGTTTTGGGTGGAGAGGGTGAATTGGAGCATGGTTCTGCGCATGTCTTCAGTGAGGATAATTCAAACGGTGAAATAAATCAGAGCACTATTAACGAACTAAATAAGTTTGAGACTGAGACACCAATGCTAGATAAGCAAACACGTGAAAATGATGAGACGGTTATTGAAGAAAATGAGAAATTGTTTGACAGTTATGCCTTTCCGCTTGTCACCGATCAACCTCTAGATGGCAACACTGGGACAACATCATTATATAAACAAAATGACCAAATTAGGGATGAACAATTATATATTCCAGTTCATTTTGATAAAAAGGTATATTCCTTGATGCTTGTTTCTTAATTGAAAATGTAAATTGTTTTGGGCTTGACAACCCTTTACTCGATAAATTTGTAGGGAACTAGTGGAGTAGAGCATGAGAGAGATGATACTTCTGCTAAAATGGACATGGAGTATGACACTATGATACCAAATCCCAACGAGGAAGAAATTGATGTAGAAAATGATGAAATTGGCCAGGGTTGTCCCGCGAAACCTGGAAATGATGATGCAAGACAAACCAACAATATTGAGCTTAAGAGTGATATAATAATGGAAACAGGAGGAGAAGAAGAAGATGATGATGATGTCAGGTTAAGTACAAAAATGAGTGATGAACATCCCGTAGAAACTGAAACTGTTTATGTCAAGTTAAAGGATGATATAAATTGGGATACTAGTAAAGAGGAAGAGGAAACACCACTGCTAGCTAGTATAAAAACAGAAGATGAAATGAAAGTTTTGGAGGATAATGAGGAAACAGATGTTAACATCGAGCAAAAATTTGAGAATCCGGATAATTTGTTTGATCTCACTAGTGCAAAGGATGGCAATCTTATTCTTGAAGACATGGACAACAAAGTGAAAGTTCAGGAAGAGACTAATGAGGATCATACTAAGACTTCTTATTTGTATGCTGCTGTAATGCCCAAAGAAGTTGGAAGTGAGATTGTTGATCATAAGAATGAGAAAGGAACAGTGGATGTAAGACAACAAGAGTTGAATGAAGATGGAAGTTTCATGGCACAAGATGATAAACCTCTTGAAGAAGTCCCTACTGTTCCCGAGGAGAAGGAAATAAGTTTTGAATTCCCTGATTCTAGTTCAGAGAAGACTATGGAGAACCAGCCTGCTGCTGATTTGCTTGCTGCATTGAACACAGATGGAAGTTCCATGGTAAAAGGAGATGAATCGGTTAGGGATCTTCTAACTGTTCCTGAGGAACAGGAAATACATTTCAAAGTTTCTTGTTGGAGTTCCAATCAAACGTTACCAACTAATTTGAATGAAACAGATGAAAATGTAGAAGACTCTGGTGAAGATGAACTTGATTGAGAATCACTCTCCGGACATAACAAGTGCCAAGAGTCGGGCAGATGTTGATAGTTCAGAAGTAGTTCGTTTTCATGATGAGGTCAGTTATCTTTACTGTCAGTTATCTTTACTTGTATCAAGCAGTATAAATTTACGAATCAGTCCATGTACACACTACTACCTGTCTATAAGTGTACACACATACAGGTGTACATATATGCATACACATATACATGTCTACTTATATGCATACACATGCACGCAAGTACACATGTATGTGTGTATGGACATATATGCACTGCACATACAGAATGTGTGTGTATGGACATATCTAAATATGCACGAGAACACACATGTATACATGCACACACATACACACACGTATGTGCGAGTATGGTGTGTGTGAGAGAGAAATTTCTTTCTCTTCCTTTGTTTTAATGAGCCAGTTCAAACAACTTCGGGAATTTGCCAGGTATAAGGATATGTGGTTATTTTTTGCAGGTGATCTACAGCGAGGATGCAATATGGGTGCAAATAGAAGCACTTCGGACGATCATAGGATGCAAAACTGAAATGAATTCATCCTTGACAGATGAACTGAAGGGTCTTTATCTTTTGATAGGAGTTGAACCACCTGCTTCTCTAGAGGAGACATCTGATCTAATAGAAATAACTGAAAAACTAGAGTTTCTAAAATCTGTAATTGGAGTGAAATAAATATAATGCTGGGCAAGTGTTTTTCAGTCTGTAAATGTTAATGTTAAACTTTGGTGTTATTAGGATTGTATGGTTTGGTGACAGTTTTGGTAATTTCTTAGAAGCAGTTTATTCTACATTGTTGTTATTTCGATGTGAAATGTGCTTTCTAGAATTTGCAATTCCTTGAATGAATTCTACGGACTGTGTTGTAATGAATAACAAGTATGCACTCAGTGCATTTAAAAGGCAAATTAATTAGTGTGAACGTTACTTACTATTCAAATCTTCTTGAAGGAGCATATTGTATATCATTTGCATATATGCTAAGTATTGACTATGTTTAATGAGAATGCTATAGTTCCAAGTATTTTAGCTTTTTGCATGTACTATTGACTATGTTTTTATTTTTTTCCCCGGTTTGTAGCTTTTCCTATTTCGTCCGTTGGATTTCATAAACAAGAAATAGGCTACGGGTCCATATTTCTAATCTTGTTAAAATTCCATAAATCAAATGCCAAATAGAAGCAGCAAGCTAACTTTCAATTTTCTGAAAAAAACACACAAATCGTCTTGCGTTTCATGGAAAAGATTCCAAAATTCTATAAAACTTCGTAATAGTAAACAAAATTCTATAAAACTTTATAATAGCAAACAAACAGATGTTATTTGATATAAACATACTTAAATAATAATTATATGTACTTATGAATACTAAAATTTGAATTTTTTTTGCATGGAGGATGGATAAGCCCAGTAGGTTTGTTCTTATCAATTCGGTGTTATCAGCATTAGTCATTTATTGAATGTCGTTCAATCCCTTTTCAAATTGAATAATTGATGAAATAGATAAAACCTTAAGAGATCTTCTGTGTGTTGGGTTAACTCCGACGGTAGTTTAAAATGTCTAGTTAATTGGGATTCAGTTTAGAAACCTAAAGAGGTGGAAGAGTTGGGAATAATTAATCTATCTACCTTCAATATTTCTTTATTAGAGAAATGGTCGTGCAAGTTTAATAATATTAATGACGACTTCATCAGAAAAGAACTAATTTTTAACTATTTTCTGGTGGTTATCATAACCCACACCAGTTAACGTCTAGAAATCACAATAATTTTGTCCCACTTTTAGAAATTGATTTTAAAAGGCTTGAATACTTTTAAATTAGGTATTGGTAACTTTGTACGCTCGAGGAAATACACATCCTTCTGGCACTATTGTTGAATCTTTGTTATTCCTCTTAAAGTATAATTCAGTGATCTCTACGATATTTGCACTTTTAAAAACGTATTAATTCCATAAGTCTATAGTCTCAACTTCAACTTTCCTTGGTAGTTCTGCTTTAATCGATCAATAGAAGAAACTACTTTCTACTAGTTTGCCTTTCTAAGTGCCAGATTAGAATCGTACAAGATAGATTATAATAACGATGTTACAATTTGGTGTTGGGGTAAGTCAAACAACTTTATATCCAATTCATTTTATAAATTTCTTAGGAGTTAAATTTAAAATATTTAAATCTATATGGAAAGGTAATGTGTCTCATAAACCTAAGTTACATATGTGGTTAATATTACATGAGAAACTTAATACTATTGAACTTCTAAAAAAGAAGAATGCGCATATCAATTAAAAAAAATGTATTTCTACAATATGAACTTAGAAACAACTGTGCGTCTTTACTATGATTGTCAGTTTACTAAGTTTACACTTCTACATATTCTTAGAATTTTCTATTTTAATATTCTTTTTACCGTTCTTGATTGTGAGTCTTATTCGTCTTGGTTGAGATTTTATTTTATCCTTATCAGTGATTCTTGCTAGATGTTATAATTTTCACTACCGTTGGTATGCTTGGTTTAGCAATAATGAAATATTTTTCAATAATAATAATACTTCAACTAGAGAAAACATGACATATATAACCGCTTTATTTATTTTTAATTGGATTTTGAACATTACATATAAATTATCTAACATCAACGACTTTAAGGAGTTCCTGGAAAAAAAAGGTAAAATCCCGTACTGAGGCCTTACATGAGAGAATTGTCGTTAATAACAGAAATAATAATGCCATAAGTGTCTTCCTGATAGATGATAATGCACAATATTATTCTAACTCCCTATTGCTATTAGATAATTAGCTCATGTTTAGAGTTGTTGTCCTTTATCATCTTAAACTTCTGTCGTTTGGAGGTCGTAGTCTTACCACTATTTTCATACATGTTTCTTCTCGTCTTTTATATATATCTGTGTATGTGTATGTGTATGTATAAGTTGGAAATGAGCCTGCCCGTAGTGAAAATTATAGATGAATTTCAAAAAAATTACCGTATTGGATCTATATTGAGCCTATGAAGTCTAATTTATTTAGAACATTTCTAAATTCTATATAAAAAATCTCTTATTTTATTTAAATTTATAAATTATATGCATTTTTATTTAATTTAAATTCAATTGAATATAAAAGTATGTATATGTATCATATGCACAAGTTTATGTGTGTGCATGCGTAATGTAATAATCAATGCAAATATGTTCATGTATAAATTTGGGATTTACATTGCAACGAACATGTTAGCTCAACTTATATGCATTAAATATTGTCCAAATATATGCGTTTATGTAAACTTGTTATTTATATAAATATTAAAAACCGTGTGTGTGTCTCTCTGTGTCTATTACTTATATGTACAAATATTAATGATTTATATCTATATGCTATTGCATTAACCATTGTGTGTGTGTGTGTACGTAATATAAAAAATCAAATTACTTTACACATATACGTATATATTTATGAATTACAGTAACAAAATTATTATTATTACATATAAATATATATATATATATATATATATATATAAGTATATTTATAATATATAAATATATACATAATATATTAGTTATGTATCTAAAATACGAATATATTTTTAAACTTTTTAGATCAAATGCACATCATAAAAAAATTATTTATATTTTATTGCATTAATATATATATATATATTTTTTCAAAATATAATAAAATAATACTAAAAAATATTTTTGTGTTATATTATTTGAATTTTAAATTTTTAGAAAATCAAGCATGACATTAAATTTGTAAGAATTTTTCAAAAAAATTTCTCGACCAAAATAGTATTAATAATTAATTAATTAATTTCGACCATTTATTAAATTGGTTTTTTTAACATGTAAAATTAATTTTTAAATCCTGATTTTTTAGCCGAGAGTTTGTACGATAACTAAAAAAAGGTATACTAATTAAAATTTAATTTTAAGACATATTTCATTTTATATTATTTATTTAATTAGTATAATGATTTAAATAATAGTAAATAAGTATTAAAAATTAATTTACAGCCACCAAAAATATAATCATATGGATATGCTTAATATAAGTTCAACTATTAACATGATATGATGACATAATTAAATACGTCATATAATTAAATGTAGGTAGTACATTAATACACACACACATATATATATTAATTAAATGATAATAATTAAAATAAAATTTATTTGGCTATGCATTACAGATCTATATATAAAAATGTGTTTTTTAATAAATTAAAACATACATATAACCAATCTAATATGTGACAACATTGATGATACATATAAGAATCTCACATAACTAGCAATATAATAATGATATATATATATATATATAATATAATATTATATAGAAATTATAAATCATATAGTATAGTAAATACATACCTAATACTAATGCCTTAGTGCATACCCTGTAATGATGAATTCTCCCTTCTTAGAAATCTTGTCAGTTTGGCAAATTGTTAATCCTTGAACCGTAGACTTTAGCTATTCAATAGATGTCACCTTCTGATTTGATTTGAGATGAATTTCTTGAAGCTTCTTGTTGATGAGGTCGACCAGTAGTGATGGCGAAATGGCAGCGAAAAAAGTCCTTTTGCATTAGGGATAGGGGTCCTTTCATAGTGGAAGATATATAGTCAAATACAGATCACATCTCATACCATTTCTCATCAAATCTCAACCATCCATGTAACGACTGGTACTTTTAACTATTGTAAATTATTAAATATGATGAAATTATTGGATGAATATGGCTAAAAATATAATAATTTGTTAATATTAGTTTATTGGATAATTTAAATTGTTTAAATTTAATATAGGAGATTATTTGAATAATTGAATTATGGATTTAGCATGATTAAAAATGGTATCAGAAATTGATTCAAATTTTATATCAATATGAATGAAGATGATTAACATTTAAAATTAGATTTAATTGTGAATAATTAGAATCTGAAAATTTTATATATTAATTGACGAGTAAAAATAGTTATTTTGGCTACTATTTCGTATTTCGACGAAACCAGTTTCATTGGATCCATAATAGCGAGTTTTTGTATGGTTTCAAGTTTCGCAGCGATCGGACTCACCGTTTGGCCATGCAAGCTTAAAACGGATATTAACTATTGTAAGTTATTAAATATAATGAAATTATTGGATGAATATGGGTAAAAATATAATAGTTTGTTAATATTAATTTATTAGATAATTAAATTGTTTAAATTTGATATAGAAGATTATTTAAATAATTCAATTATGGATTTAACATGATTAAAAATGGTATCAGAAATTGATTCAAATTTTATATAAATATGAATGTATATAGTTAACATTTAAAATTGGATTTAAATGAGAATAGTTAGAATTTGGAAATTTTATATACTAATTGACGAGTAAAAATAGCCATTTTGGACACTATCTTGGATTTCGACGAAACCAGTTTCATTGGATTCGTAATAGTGAGTTATTGTATGATTTCAAGTTTCATAGCGATCAGACTTGTCGTTTGGCCGTGCGAGCTTAAAACGCGTAGAATTTAATTTCAAATTTAATTAAAATAATCGACTTTGAAAAGCTATCTTCCACGTACGATCGAATTAGGCCTCGCAACTAGTTCCATTGCGTTTAGAATGGGAGTAAAACATTATGAATGACTGGCAGCACGTTTCATTTGGAGTTTGAGATTTCGGGCGGTTATAAGCGAGATATTTTCTAATTTAAATAATAATTAATCAACTGATACTACTCAAGCCCACGTTTTATTTTAGCCGCACATTACTCCTTCCTTCCCTTTTTTTTAATCTCAAATCGTTCAGAAAAAAATCCATATTTTTTTATCGAAGAAAACGAGAACTCGATCCACAAAAAAAAACATATCAACAAAAAATCGAAAAAAAACCGAGGCTCAATCGAAGATGATCCGATGCACATAGGAAGGGCAACGGCGAACTAGGCGAGTCAACTCTAGGGTTTTGTATGCGCGCGATTTAGGGAGGTGAGTTTTGGCAGCGACGTTCGTGCTCGCGTGCGCGAGCAAGGGGAGGGAAGCAAAGGAGATGACGCAGGGCACATCGGAGGCGGATCCTGATGGGGTCCGGTCGGGCTTGGAGGCATGTCGGAGCAGATGGTCGCGATTTGCTGTTTTCCATCAAATGGTGATGTTCTTTGTAACATCCCCCTTTTTGTAAGCTTTAAATCGATGTTAAACCACACACGTCAGACTTAAACCATACAGAAGGGCGGATTGTAGTGGTGGTAAATAAGAAAAAGCAGAGGAAGAAGAAAAAACAAAATAGAATCTTACAGTGGAACGATAAAATATAATAATCAAATAAATAGTTCATGAAGCTGTTTTACAAATATTTGATTACACTTATACAATACTAATCAGAGTTATAATACCAGAGAATAATAAATAATGCAGTGGAACAATGTGATGCAGTGAATATAATAAATAATAATCACAAAATCTTCGTTTTCGTCCTCCAGAAATAAAGTCTTCAAATCTTGAAATGCTCAGACTGACCCGAGCGAATTAAAAGACAAAACAATCGAGTCAGAACTAAATGATCTTATGTAAGTTAAATCAACTGTAAAAATAAGTGGAACGGCGTCAGAGATGTTTACGGGATTTGACATCTTCTATGCAGTGTCTAACATGAATGAAGTAACCTAGGAGATGCTCGGAATTCATATCTCCCAAGGATCCGTTAAACTATTTACTATGTAGTAATATTTCCCTATTATAATAATGTCTATTAGTAAAATAAACTTACTTTAAAATAGCGTTAAGGGGTTACCAATATAGCCCTTAACACGTAATAGTGCCAATAATCTATACAGTACCGTAATACCTCCTGATCGGGAGGCTACCAGAGGATACTCCATAAGTACGACGCAAATTAAACTCGTACAAGGCGCGCTAGGGTAGGTGACACGACACACAAGGCAATGCTAGGGTAGATATACCAATTATGCATCCGGGCTAGTGGTAACGCGTAGCAGCTACTACCGCCCACCTCGAGCCACACCCTCAAAATCAAAAATCAAAAGTGGCCACCGAATCAATCCAAAAGTCAGAGTATAATATCGAAGAAGTGTGTCTGATAAAAGGAGCTACCTCCTTGGCCCGAGAATCGCTCCTTTTTTAGCCACCTTATGCCAACTCATGGGAGTCGGGTCCACGTATATACCTTAATAGAACGTCGCCACCATCCTACTTCATTCTAGAATCTCCACCGCGTACACAATTTTTAAAGTGTTTTTGGGAGTTGGTAGAGAGTATGACAACTTCCGATCCCGGTCTTCTCAACAACCAACCGTTATTATAACACCGCGGTCTTTTCAAAATAGTTTATACTTTTAAAACAAGAATATAATATCCATTTCAAACCCATATAAATACGATATCATTTCTGTTTTAAAAACCCAAATCAATGTGATATCATTTTTATAAAACCCAAATCAATAAGATATCAATTTTCTTATTTCGAATATATCCTCTTTCGCAAAAATCATAGCACTTTCAGTGTTATAACACTTCGAACCAAACACTAGAAATTATAGCATTTTCAAATCATAATACTTTGAAATTCGTAGCTTTGAAACATAACTTCCATCACTTATATGGTTCAATATAAAAAATACTTCGTATAATAAATAGCTCCTTTAATTTCGCAAATCAATTCCAAACAACTCGAATTCCAAAATTTTATATTGAAACCAAATCCCAAATCAATAAATTTCAATACAACTCAGTTTTCAAATAAACTATTCCAAATTATATTTATTTCACAACCGATTGATCCACAAAATAAATCCTTTCAAACTCAGTATATTTCAAGCCTTAGGTATTCAACAATTTCAAAACTAAGTTTGGTAATTACAATTCAGCAATTCACTTTTCTATTATTTAGTTTTGAAATATTTTGCTTAATAAATCCATTATAATTTAAATATAACCCAATTTCAAATAACTAAATATTTCCCTAAATGTATTTATACTTGAAATATTTGTTTAATTCATCTTAAACCAAAATCCAGTTACAAAAATCATACCTTTAAAATCTCAATTTTACAAAATTTCAAATCAATTTCATATTTATCTTCACACTTTATTCTCATTTAAGTCATTATAAACTCCAGAAACATAATTTAAATAAATACTTAACCATACTATATCTAAATAAGATCAAACTTTATTATTAAACTTATTTTATACTTTAAACCAATTTTATACATAGCTTAAAACCAAAAATTTTACTATATATAAAATAACATTTATAAAATATCCAAATCAATATCTCATAAAACCATATATTTCTTTACCAAACCATAGAAATTATTTCAATATGTATATATATATATATATATATATGTATGTATGTATGCATGTATGTATATAGACCACAGTGTCTGTATATAATTTTCTACCCTATGGTCAAGTGATACGGATATTTATCATTTCAATCCGTAATTTAAAATAAAAATACGGTTATATATCATTTCAAACCACAATCCTGAATGAAATAAAAATACTTAACAACTTGAAGTTTATAACAATATAAAATACAACATCGATTCATCCAATATCAACCATCAACCATTTATCACAATCATCTTCTAATTCAGACAATAACATCAATATAAAATAGATAATAAATTGTAGGTATTTACAGGCAGTTTATATTCAATAATAAATTGAATAACAATTCAACTGGCAGTTTATATGAAATAATAAATTAAATAACAATTTAATTCAATAAATTCAATTTAACTGGAATGGTGATAAAAATATGCCAAACAGTCATAAATAAATTTCTAATCACATCAAAAATTAATTTAACACACATAAGAAATTTTAGAAGTTGTGAGTGGGTTAAAACATTCACCATTTGAATTTAAATCCAATTTAAACCCAAAAATTAAACTGTCTCAGAATTCGTCCAAACTAGTGCCAAAATGTCAGGAATTTCAATAAGATCCTAATAAAAGAAACCGCGTATAAATCGGATATCATATGCAAAAGTTATGAATGTTAAAAGATTGAAATAAATAAAAAATAAAAAAAATAAAGTAACCGAACCATACTGAAGCAGACACGTCACCGAGGCTTCAATCGCTCGCACACACGTTCGAACACGAAACCGAAACCCTCCACTGCCATCGTCTAAAACCTAATTCCGCCGCCGCCAGTAGGGCCTGCTACGCCGATCGAAGGTCATCGACACACTCCCCACAACGAGCCGACCATCCCATGCCTGCCACGTGGCACGCCACCCCCCAGGCCCCACCACCTCCGCCAACTTCTCATGCCATTTCTAGCGAATTCGTGCAAACTACGGTGAATGACAACGCCTACGGAGCCTGCTCTCCTTCCCCTACATCATGGTCCTTCCCGATCGTCCAATAGCCGAAGATCCGCCGTTAGATCAAGATTGTGGCCAATGAACGGCTAAGGTTCACCTTGAATTTCAGGACAAACGATATGTCGAAACGAAAAACAAATGGTTGTAGAGGATTATGCTCATCGAGAGCTTCAAAATGATATAAAATTTGATATTATATGAGGAGACTGAATTTTCAATTTAATTTTTGAATTACAATTGGATTTGGAATTGTCTTCCATTGAAATGAGGAGGTAAGAAGGAATTGTACGTACAAACAAATGACAATGAAAAACAATTAGGATTTATAATGAGGTATATATAGGCAGGGTTGAAAATAAAAGAACGGATCAGATTGGTTTGGACCGTTGAACAATGGCCCGAAAAGCCCGTTCTCCCTCCAAAACGAAATTGGGTCAATTCATATATCAAAATATACGTTTTAAAATATTTTAAACGCAATGAAGTAGGTTTCAGGTCCAAATTCCATCGTATGAAGAAGTTATGCTAAAATCAAATTATTTCAAATTGATTTCAATTGATTTCAATTAATCGATTTCAAGGCGTTTCAAGCCATACGATCAAACGACAAGACCGATCGTAATGGAACTTGAAATCCTACAATAATTTACTGTTATGGATCCGATGAAACTAGTTTCGTCGAAATCCGAGTCAGTGGCCAAAATGGCTATTTTCTAGTTAATTAAATAAATTAATAATTGATTAATTAAATCAAGTTTTCAATTTCAACTCTATAATTAACAAATTTCATCATTCTAAATTTCTTAATCATTTTCACCAATTTAACCAAATTCAAATGTCAATTTAGAATGAATTAATTTACCAATTTCAGTGTTAGCCTTAATTCTATTAACTTCAGAAATTATAGATTTAATTTCCAATAATTCTATTTAATTTACTTTTCATTCTATTATTCAATTCATTGATGTCAAATGGATGAAATTAACATTGGACTCATGATCTATTACATTAGTATTCTCAAACTCCATTTTAATTTTCAATTAACAAAATATTTTTATTTCATTTAATTTCAATAATCCATTTATTACAGCTCAAAATCCGATAAACTAATCAAACATGAATTTCAATTGTTTTCATTCGATCAATTGCCATATTATGGATAGATTTTAGTTCCTTCCTGTTGAATTAACAATCTTCAATGACAAATTAAATCTACCCTAACTGCACTAATTAAGTTAATTAACTGCAATTGATTTTAAATTGAATTTTACGAACTAAGCAAATAGGTAACTTGTAAAAATTGTTACCATTAAACTTAAATTACCTTTAAGTTTATTAATTTCAAACAAATATTATAATTACTTCCAAAACATTGATTTTATTCAATTACCATTTATTATAATTTAAATTCATTAATTAATTCAATGCTTACATTTGTTTTCCTATATTCAGTTTGTAGCTAAGTATAACATCTACATTATTTCCAATTTACTAATTACCATCCATTATACCTTACAATTGTGCAATTTATTGGGATGGCGCTAAATTAGTTATTTATTAACTTGCATTAACATTCTTACATTTCGTTCCTGTGATAAATTCATTAACAAATTAAAAATTCTTATTTATTCCTGATTTAATTACCAAAATCTTATTAAATTAGCAAATTTAATTATCGAAATTGTACGGGTCGTTAACACTCTCACTCACTCAAAAGTTTTCGTCCCCGAAAAGGAAAAAGAAGGGAAAAGAAGAATTAAAAAGTCAATACATCTTATTCAAAATATAACTTTATAACAAATAAATTTATAAATTTAATAATTTAGATAAAATATATCCATTTATAACTATTAAATCTTTTTATACTTAAATTAATAAAGATTGGATACATTTTGCAAAATTTTCTAAGTCCAAAATTTATGGAAAATTTCGGCAGAGTCTCCTTTGTACTGAGAGGCTCGAGAGAAAATATAATATCAAATATAAGAATATATACAACATATATTTTCCAAAAATAATATATATCCCAACATGGAAAAACAATATAATAACGCTGTAAACCGTATTCCAAACACGTACCCATTCGTCGGGCAATTTACGCTTATTTTATGAAACCAAAAGCAGTAGCAATTGCTTCCATAACCTGTATTTCACTTATATAATCCAAAAAAAGTTAATAATTATATAGAATGAAATATTTAAGTTGTTTCAACCACCAACAAACAAATCAATATAACAGCAACTAATTGAAACAAAGCATACAACCATCACATAAAATCAACACCAGTCAATTATCCATTCAAAACACATAGTTGTTCAGGTTCAAAACCTTAAATTATGCAGAATGGAAAATAAACTATTAAGTGCACCATTTAATCAACAGTCTTAGATGACTAAATAGATTATTCATACATCCCAACAATTTTAAAGTATCATTGCCCAAACAACCATAAACCAAACAAACAAAATTCCAAATAATAGATCAAGTTAATTTTTATCAATTTCATTTCATAACATTTGTTGTTTGATTTCCTTTTCATTCATATAATGATTTATCTTTTATTTTACATTTATTTGTCACAGATTTTATATTTCCATTCATTCATTCAGTGTTTATTTCATTCACTTCCATTTATTACTTGCAATTATTCATTTTCATTTATTCAGGTCATGCCAGTTTCTTTTTATTGCATTATATTCATTCATTCATTCATTATTACATATAATTTATTTATGTTCTTTTGTTTATAGTATTTATGTTCAATTCAATTTCTTAGCATATCAATTCATCTACTTAAGTTTATAATCATTTATTTATAATACTTATCATTCTATTATATTTAATCATAGTAACATTTTCAATTATACTTAAGTTGATAACAACTACAACATCAAATTTTATTTATCAAAGAATTTCAATAAATACTTTCATTACTTCAACTTTTACTTGTGTAATATCGTATTACATTTTCTTATTAAACATTGTAACATTTATTATTTGGTAAGTTATATATATGCTTTTAAGAATGCAATTGAAAAATTATACAAGTTTTCCTTATTACCTTTAATAAATTTAATGCTCAATAATAATATCCTTCGTTTTTTTAGGTTACAAATTTCAAGTTTCTTTTAATTCCACTTACATCTTAGCATTAAATCTCTTATTTCCGTTAAAGATTCCAATTATTAATTAGTTACAACCCATTTCACTATAATAATTGAAACTATTGATTATCAGAAACTTAAGAACTAAATACCGGGTTTAATTTTCAAATCATTTCAAAATAATAGATAGATATATACTTACAACTTATATATCCAATTATATTTAAAACAATTAAAAATTTATATTTGTTTATCAAAATAATTCTGCAGTAATACTACTACAGTGGCCTTCCCACTTAGAGACTCAAAAATGAATGTCGATGATGCGTGCACTCATCATAGAAATTATTTTTCAGCGACAGAGAGGGGAGTACAGAACTTATTTCTTTCCAAAATTTCTTTAAAACAATTCTTTCAAATTATGTTAAACATTTATATCAGAAAATACTTATAACAATATTATTATATTCAAAAAATCCTTTAAAAGCAATTTTTTTTTTCAAAATCCTGAAACTAAGTTCTAAAATTTACAATTTTATTTATTTTAATTTGAATCTTATTTCTAACCAATATTTATAAATTTCACTACCTAATAACCAATTATATGTCTTATTTATAAAAATTTATTTTATATATATAGAAAATATAATAGGCAAAATTATTTCATTCACCAACATTCAAAATAAATATTGTGTTGGTATGTCTTATTAAGTGATTAGAAATCCCTATTGATGTCATAGCGTCCTGTGCACCAACTAGAATTTATAAATACAAAACAGAACAAATTAACACAATATTAAACTTTTTTATAACACTAACAAATACGCTCTCTCATATATTATGCTCAGCGACTCATCATAGGGTATTACTACCATATTAGTAAAGATTCAGACCCCATAAAGCTAAGGTTTACCGCTAAACCAAAGCTCTGATATCAGATGTAACATCCTCCCCTTTTTGTAAGCTTTAAATCGACGATAAACCACACACGTCAGACTTAATCCATACAGAAGGGCAGAATTTTAAGGGGTAAATAAGAAAAAGTACAGAAAGAAGGAAAAAAATAGAATCTTGCAACGGAACGATAAAACATAATAATCAAATAAACAGTTCATGAAGCTTTTTTACAAAATATTCGATTATACTTATACAATACTAATCAGAGTTACAATACCAGAGAATGATAAATAATGTAGCGGAACAATGTGATGCAGTGAATATAATAAATAATAATAACTAAATCTTCATCTTCGTCCTCCGAAAATAAAGTCTTCAAATCCTGAAATGCTCAGATTGACCCCAGCGAATTGAAAAGAAAAAACACTCGAGTCGGAACTAAAAGATCTTATGTAAGTTAAATCAACTGTAAATAATATGAGTGGAATCGCGTTAGAGATGTTTACAGGATTTGACATTTCCTATCCAGTGCTAACATGAGTGCAGTAACTTAGGAGATGCTCGGGATTCACATCTCCCAAGGATCCGTCAAACTATTTACTATGTAATAATATTTCGCTATTATAATAATGTCTATTAGTAAAATAAGCTTACTTTAAAATAGCGTTAAGGGGTTACCTATGTAGCCCTTAACATGTAATAGTGCCAATAGTCTTGATCGGGAGGCTACCAAAGGGTACTCAATATGTACGACACAAATCAAACCTGTACAAGGTGCGCTAGGGTAGGTGACACGGCACACAAGGCAATGCCAGGGTAGATATACTAATTACGCATCCGGGATGGTGGTAACGCGTAGCAGCCACTACCGCCCACCTCGAGCCACACCCCCAAAATGAAAAATCAAAAGTGGCCACCGAATCAATCAAAGTCAGAGTATAATATCGAAGGAGTGTGTCTGATAAGAGGGGCTACCTACTTGCCCTGAGAATCGCACATGTTTTAGCCACCTTATGCCAACTCACGCGAGTCGATTCCACGTATTTACCTTAATAGAACATCGCCACCATCCTACTTCATTCTGGAATCTCCACCACGTACACTGTTGTTAAAGTGGTTTTCGGAGTTGGCAGAGAGTATGACAACTTCCGATCCCGGTCTCTTCAACAACCAACCGTTATTATAACACCGCGGTCTTGTCAAAACAGTTTATACTTTTAAAACCATCATATAATATCCATTTCAAACCCATATAAATACGATATCATTTCCGTTTTAAAAACCCAAATCAATATGATATAATTTTTATAAAATCCAAATCAATAAAATATCAATTTTCTTATTTCAAATATAACCTCTTTCCCAAAAATCATAGCACATTCAGTGTTATAACACTTCGAACCAAACACTAGAAATTATAACATTTTCAAATCATAATACTTTGAAATTCGTAGCTTTGAAACATAACTTCCATCACCTAAATGGTTCAAATATTAAAAATACTTTATATAATAAATAGCTCCTTCAATTTCTCAAATCAATTCCAAACAACTTGAATTCTGAAATTTTATATTTAAACCAAATCCCAAATCAATAAATTTCATTACAACTCAGTTTTCAAATAAACTAATCCAAATTATATTGATTTCACAACCGATTGATCCATAAAAATAAACCCTTTCAAATTCAGTATGTTTCAAGCCTTAAGTATTCAACAATTTCAAAACTAAGTTTGATAATTACAATTCAGCAATTCACTTTTCTATTATTTATTTTTGAAATATTTTGCTTAATAAATCCATTATAATTTAAATATAACCCAATTTCAAATAACTGAATATTTCCTTAAATTTGTTTATACTTAAAATATTCGTTTAATTCATCTTAAACCAAAATACAGTTACAAAAATCATACCTTTAAAATCTCAATTTTACAAAATTTCAAATCAATTTCATATTTATCTTTACACCTTATTCTCATTTAAGTCATTATAAACTCCAGAAATATAATTTAGACAAATACTTAACCATATTATATCTAAATAAGATCAAACTTTATTATTAAACTTATTTTACACTTTAAACCAATTTTATACATAGCTTAAAACCAAAAATTCTTTATATAAAATAACATTTATAAAATATCCAAATCAATATCTCATAGAACCATATATTTCTTTACCAAACCATAGAAATCATTTCAATCTATATATATATATATATATATATATAGACACGGTGTATGTATATAATTTTCTACCCTATGGTCAAGTGGTAAGGATATTTATCATTTCAATCCGTAATTTAAAATAAAAATACGGTTATATATCATTTCAAACCGCAATCCTGAATGAAATAAAAATACATAACAACTTGCAGTATATAACAATTAAAATACAACATCCATTCATCCAATATCAACCATCAACCATTTATCACAATCATCATCCAATTCAGACAATAACATCAATATAGAATAGATAATAAATAATAGGTATTTACAGGCAGTTTATATTCAATAGTAAATTGAATAACAATTCAACTGGCAGTTTATATGCAATAATAAATTAAATAACAATTTAATTCAATAAATTTAATTTAACTGGAATTATGATAAAATTATGCCAAACAGTCATAAATAAATTTTTAACCACATTAGAAATTAATTTAACACACATAAAAAAATTTAGAAGTTGTGAGTGGGTTCAAACACTCTTATTTTGAATTTAAATTGAATTTAAATCCAATTTAAATTTAAAAATTGAACAGCCTCAGAATTCGTCCAATCCCGTGCCAAAATGTCAGGTATTTCAATACGATCCTAAAAAAGAAACCTTACGTAATCGGATATCGTATGCAAAAATTATGAACGTTAAAAGATTGAAAAAAAATAAAAAAAATAAAGTAACCGAACCATACTGAAGCAGACACGTCACCGAGGCTTCAGTAGCTCGCACGCACGTTCGAACACGAAACCGAAACCCTCCACAGCCACCGTCGCCTGTAGGGCCTGCTACGCCGATCGAAGGTCATTGACACGCTCCCACAACGAGCCGACCATCCCGTGCCTACCACGTGGCATGCGACCCCCTGCCCCCCCAGGCGCCACCACCTCCGCCAACTTCTCGTGCCATTTCTGGCGAATTCCGAGCGAACTACGGCGAACGACAACACCTACGGAGCCTGCTCTCCTTCCCCTACATCATGGTGCTTCCCGATTGTCCCATAGCTGAAGATCCGTCGTTAGATCGAGATTGTGGCCAATGAACGGCCAAGGTTCACCTTGAATTTCAGGACAAATGATGCATCGAAACGGAAAACAAATGTTGCAGAGGATTACGCTCATCGAGAGCTTCAAAACGATATAAAATTTGATATTATTCAAGGAGAATTAATTTTCAATTTGATTTTCGAATTGCAATTGGATTTGGAATTGTCTGCCATTGAAATGAGGAGGTGAGAAGGAATTGTACGTACATGCAAATGAAATAGGGTTTATAACGAGGTATGTATAGGCAGGGTTGAAAATAAAAGAACGGATCAATTGGTTTGGACGGTTGAACGATAAATGGCCTGAAAAGCCCGTTCTACCTCCGGAACGAAATTGGGTCAATCCATATATCAAAATAGATGTTCTAAAATATTTTAAACGCAATGGAACAGGTTTCAGCTCCAAATTCCATCGTATGAAGAAGTTATGCTAAAATCAAATTATTTCAAATTGATTTCAATTAATCGATTTCAAGGCATTTCAAGCCCATATGATCAAACGACAAGCCCGATCTTATGAAACTTGAAATCCTACCATAATTCACCTTTATGGATTCAATGTATCTGGTTTTGTAGAAATCCGAGTCAATGGCCAAAATGGCTGTTTTCTACTTAATTAAATAAATTAATAATTGATTAACTAAATCAAGTTTTCAATCTCAACTATATAATTAACAAATTTCATAATCATTTACACTAATTTAACCAAATTTAAATGTCAATTTAGAGTGAATTAATTTACCAATTTCAGTGTTAGCCTTAATTCCATTAACTTCAGAAATTATAGATTTAATTTCCAATAATTCCATTTAATTTACTTTTCATTCTATTATTCAATTCGTTGATGTCAAATGGATGAAATTAACATTGGACTCATGATCTATTACATTACTATTCTCAAATTCCATTTTAATTTTCAATCAACGAAATATTTTTATTTCATTTAATTTCAATAATCCATTTATTACAGCTCGAAATCCGATAAATTAATCAAACATGAATTTCAATTGTTTTCATTCGATCAATTGCTATATTATGGATAGATTTTACATTGGTTCCTTCTTGTTGAATTAACAATCTTCAATGACAAATTAAATCTACCCTAACTGCACTAATTAAGTCAATGAACTGCAATTGATTTTAAATTGAATTTTACGAACTAAGCAAATAGGTAATTTATAACAATTGTTACCATTAAACTTAAATTACCTTTAAGTTTATTACTTTCAAATAAATATTATAATTACTTCCAAAACATTGATTTTATTCAATTACCATTTATTATAATTTAAATTCATTAATTAATTCAATGCTTACATTTGTTTTCTTATATTCAATTTGTAGCTAAGTATAACATCTACATTATTTCCAATTTACTACTTACCATCCATTATACTTACAATTGTGCAATTTATTGGGATTGCGCTAAATTAGTTATTTATTAACTTGCATTAACATTCTTACATTTCGTTCCTGTTATAAATTCATTAACAAATTAAAAATTCTTATTTATTTCTGATTTAATTACCAAAATCTTATTAAATTAGCAAATTTAATTATCGAAATTTTATGAGTCGCTACATTCTTGAAGTTGCAGATATTGTCCGTAAAGAGATTAGGTATTGTTAACTTTGTTGTTAATTAAACTTTTTATAATTAACTTTATATTAATTATAGCATATCTTGTTCGTACGAGCTTTGATGCAGATGAGAAAAATTACGTTGCAACCGTATTAATGTCGTCTATAGCGTAGAGCGGATCAGGAATTTTATTTGAAGCTGAAATAATTTCAGTTTCTAATAAAAAGGTGAGTGTTTTATACGCTCACAAATTGACTGGAGTTTTTTTGTGTTAGTTAAATTATATCGTGATGTGATTTGAATTTTATTGATCGTTGTTCGATAATTTAACATTTAAATTTACATCTGAATTAACCGATAGAATTTAAATTGACAATTAAAATTGAATTAGAATTTAACTGCTAGTAGAATCCCCAATTTATCGATAAATTATTTGAATGTTGTGATTATTGACTTTTTGGACGATAGATTGAGATGAATGCTATTGATTGATATTTGGATGCTTATTTAATTTAATATACCATGTTATCATCTTGTATATTATTTACAGTATATAAAACTGTAAATTGGATTATTTCGAATAAATTAAGAAATATGTCGAAATGATATGTACTTATGGCATTTATTTTGGATTGAAATGATATATATCCATCCATGAAATTAAACTAAAGTAATTGATTCACTTGGCCATATGATAGAGAATTATATACGGACATTGGATTGGTTAAATTTAATGATTTTAAAAATTTTATTTGAATTTTTTTAAATGATTTGATTTTAAGAAATAAAAATCGTATTTATAGAAGTCGAATTATTTTCGAACTAGAGCTTGAAATGTTGAAATTTAATTTTGGTAGACGAAACCATTTAAATAATCGAAGTTGAGATTTTTAAGTGGTAATCGAAATATGATGTGAATTTTGGATGCTATTTGTTTTGAAAGATTGGATCTTTTCTTTGAACTTTGGATGTTGCTAAGTAAAGTGATATAAACCGATATTTTGAAATTTAGCTCGGATTTGAATTATATTTAAAGATTTGGATTTTAAATTGGATATTGAAGAAAAATTTGATTTAAGTGTATGAATCGATATTTGGAAATGGACTCGAAATTGATATAAATCAAAATGGTTTAAAATTTAGGATTGGAGTTGAAATTAATTCGAAATTGGAATTTAACTTAACTTGAAATTGGAATTTAAATTAATTTGGAATTGAAATTAAAATTTGATTTGAAATCGGAATTGAATCGAGTAAATGGAAATGGAAATTGATTTGGATTGGAAATCTTGGAATTAAATCTGTTTGGCTTGGAAACTACTTTTAAATAAATTATTTTAGCATAAATTATTTAAAAGCTATTTTCTTTAAATATTCAAACTATTTTAATTTTTCCAACTATTTTACTATATAAACCATTTTATTACTCAAACTATTTCCTATTAAACTATTTAATCTTAAAACTATTTTCCAAAATTTCAAACCAGTCAAAGGGTGGAATGTTTTATATTTAAATCTTGGATTTAAATGCATATTGGATTAAAGTGAATTATAACCAAAATTGTAATTCGGACCAAGTTTAAAGTGAAATGATTTATCAAATTGAGTTGACCTTTTGAAGCAAAATATGAGTTTGAAGCGAATCTGATGATTTCGAAATGGATTTGATTTTAAAATAAATATGATATTTTGGTTTCAAATACGAAATGTTTTCGAAATATAAAGGTACCAACCGGTGTGTAAAATGACGTTTGGTTGTTAACGAGACCGGGGCCTCTTTTTGGCATAATCTTTGTCAATATTGGAACCACTTTGACAACTGTGTACGCGGTGGATGATATCTATAATGTAGCGGTTGAATTGGCAATGTATACTGGAATGAAGTTAGAGAACGATGATGGATAGCCTTGATACTCGTGTCATAATTAAAATGGCTAAAACAGGAGCCTATATCTGGCCAATGTGGTTAGCTGCCTCTAGTGACGTTGATCCCTTGTATTACTATTGTGACTTCGTATTCGATGGGTGCACCTTTTGTCAGTTGAATTGATTGTCGCGGTCGGCCACGAATGGATTATGACCAAGTAGAAAGTGCAAACTGGTAGAGTCCTACCTTTGGCATTGCCTCACGTGCCTTGTCATATTTATCCCTATATGAGCCTATTATGGCTTTGGTTTAAAATGTAAATGTGTTAAGGTGGATCAATGTAAAGCCTTAATGTTATTTTGATATTTATTTTACTGATAGACATTTTCTATTATAGTGTATACTATTATATATAAATAGTTTAAAGGATCTTTAGGAGAGGGAAAATCCCGTAACGTCTCTCAAGTTATTGCACTCCTATTTGTGATATTGATTTGACTTACATAAGAGTATTTTAATTCTGACTCGGGTGTTTTGTCTTTGCATTACGCTCGGGTTAGTCCTGAGTTTTTCAGGGTATTAATGACTATTCTTTAGAGGACAAAGATGGATTTTTGATATATTACTATTATTATACCCTGTATCGTGCTATTCATCTGTATTGGTTATGTATTCCCGATGTATATATATATAACTCTGATAAATGTGTACAGATTAAAATCAAATGTATAGTAAATAGTTTCATGAACTATTTGTTGATTATTATATTTCATCATTTCCGCTGTGAGGTTCTATATTTGTTTTTATTCTTCTTTTCTAATTTTTCTTATTTAACCCCATTGATTATCTATGTTCCGGATTATTTAAGTTGGACATGTGTGGATTATTGTCAATTTAAACCTTTCGAAATATGGATCGTCACAATCCATCTCCAAAACCCTCTAGCCTTTTAAGCCCCCTCCTACAAGCCCTATTGCTGTCGAATAATATCTTAACATCATGTGCTAATAGCTGATTTAAACTTAAATAAATATTATTTATTAAATCTAATTTAATTGCTTATCAATATTGCATATCGGTCGATATATTCATAACTATTATAAATGTATACAATATTATTTATTCCTTAAATCATATTCAAAATTTTATAATTGATATTTCATAAGTATTAATTGACTTAATTAATTTATAAAAATTATAGACTAATTAAATCATCTGGTCTAAAGAGAATTTCATAATTATGGTTGTGTGACTCATTAAATGTAAATTCGGCCAGCAGTTAACATCTAACTATTTGAAAGTTAATGTTTACATCTCACTTAGCTGGTGTTGGGACATTTTGACAAAATTCATTGTTTACTTAGTTTGGGTAAAATCCAAACTTATATTACTAAGAATTACACAGTTGTGACTTTATTCACACCAATTATATTCGCCAAAACTATATCATATTAGACTTACAGAATTTGGTAATGGTCAAAATTCCAGTATCGTCCATATTAAATTTTATATTCCAAACACAAAGTCCTTGGTTTAATAATAATAATAATAATAATTAGCCGAACTGCTCTGGCCAGAGACTTTGACTTTAAGTTGACTTGAATTGACTGTGAAACTAACCCCATATAACTAGGATGAATCCTCTCTTGAATAGTTCTTCACTTCTAATACTTCTGCTCGACCCAACTACAGTCATTCGATGGTCGTCGTGCCATGATTTGACTATAATAAAAAAAAATTATATTAAAGATCCATAGTATTCTCAAATTGAAAGAACCGTGAAATTAGTCACATCGCTATTTTCTATTCGACCTTACTTATATTAACAAACAGAAAACTATCGAGTTACTCATTTCATAATTATCCAATAACTATCAATGCTAACCCCTAGGTGCCCCCAGTAGTTATGAGTAACACATTGCCAAACATTTAAGGAACGTTATGGATTCTCCCAGTGAATACATCGATATCTAGTCTCGATGCATCTTGACTAGGAACATTTAAAATGCTATATTTGTTTTTATTGTGATAATTACTCACGGTTATAATACTTTGCAACTACTATCACAAAACATATCATTTATTGATTTTCTATTAAATATAATATTAATTAAATTAATTAATTAATATAACACATTAAATCAATTATATAGTAGAATGAAAATATCTTCATTTCAAACAAAATTGGACAACGAGTTACATATATATAATATATTACATAATTTCCTTTAAGGCATACCCCTGACTCTATCAATCTCCCACTTGAACTTGGAGTCACTTATGGAATCACATTCCGAATTCTCTAATCGTTTTTCTCAAAACCAATTTAGTTAATCCCTCACCGAATAAGTATGCTATTATGTTTAAATTATCTACTCTGTCAATCAACTCTCTCCGACGTTGATAAACTATTCGGAGTATGTCTTTCAACTTCCAATGAGCGCAAAGTTCTGTTATCGCGACGTTGTTATCAGATAACAATCTTATGGGATTCTCAATATTTGGAATCACCATCGGCTTAATTATAAATTTATGCATTTATTATATATAAATTGCTTTTATTGTGACGCTATTCAAGTCAACATGCTTTGCATTTTCTTTGAATAAGCCACAATCTCTTCTATTTGGAACATTTTCAAATTAAAGATTCTTAGACTGAATTTTATTATTGACATATTATACTCAATATCATTTATGAAGTTTGAGTCTGAACACTCCTTTATAAATAGTTCGTTGTTTCTATAATCAATTACCTAGTATTTCGTTAATATTTAAGAACAATCTAAAATACCATTCTATGATATCAATTTGGAGTTGATATTTGCTTTATATATCAAATTCATAAACAAATCATGATATCGGAGACAACATAACATGCATGATAATTCCTATTGCCAATGTATAAGGAATCCATTTTACATATTTTGTATTAAATATTTTAATAAGGTGTTCTTGCATATCGTATTAGGACATTCCCATATCTTTCATACTTACTATAAAAGACATCATTTACAAATCCAATGTTGAGTATTAAAACAACAAAGGCTGATTCTAATGCAAGCACATCATTAAAAATCAGCAATGCGTTATTACATATAGTTTTAGAAATATCAATGTACATTTTAACGTTCTTTCTTATGAATACATGCTTCCTATACATTTTGCTTGATGACCAAACAATTTGATATTTCTGTCAAAATATTTATTCAATTCCAATGCTTATAAAATGATACTTTCATTTCTTGGATCATATCCAAGGACTCACAAACTCAATATCACTTTCAATGACTTTGAGACATTTTTTTTATTATTACGTGTGTTATCCATAATATATTCTCAAGAATGAAAGTATGAAAATGAGCATTGATGTGGATCAGAAGGCGTTAGAGCGGTCTTGGTAAATATTAAATAAGGCTTTCCACAAGAAGATGAAAGAGTCAGCAAAACCTTTCAAAGAGGCCAAAAGGATGCTTCAGTAGTGTTCTGGATAAGTAAAGAGCTTTTGAAGAGGTTGAAAGGTACCTTCCGAAGGCAATTGATAAAAGGTGTTTAGCTTTCGAAGAGATCGAAATGTACCTTTCGAAAGCAATGAATAACATGCTTTCCGCATATGCGCCAAACCTTTCAAAACGATTGGGTTCGTCTTTGTCTACTTTCATCAAAAGAACATTTGGCAAAAGCAACCTTTTTGAAAGCATATATTAGCCTTTCAAATTTGTTAAAGCCATCCTCATCTATGAGGGAAAAACCATATGAATTCAACATAATGCCCACTAATGCTAAAGAATAAGATTTGTACCATCCAGAGAAGACGCTTTCGAGTGGAATCTTTTGCAACAAAGCTTTCTACGCTGTTTCGACCCATTTAAAATGAAAAGAGTATACTTTTCAATGGCATTTTAGTGCAATGCCCATTCTAACTTACACGACCCATTAATAGCTAAGTGAAGAGCATATCTATATACCTTTTGATAAAGTCGAAAGCGATCAAGTAATATACCTTTCGACGAAGTCGAAATCGATCTAGTAATATAGAAGAAAGCTCGGTCTTCAACGGTAGTGGAAGGTCGGCCATGTAATCCTTTCGACCAGGTCAAAAGATATGATTCGAAAGATATGCATGAAAGTAGGAAAGCAGACCTTCCAACCATGTAGAAAGCGATGGGTCGAAATGTGCTAACCTTCACCTATAAATAAAACCCTAGGGGTCTGATTTAGGGGATCGAATATCATTCACTTCTTACTTGTACTTTCTAAATCTTGTGAACCCTGGTTTCAAAATGAAATTAGGGATTTAGTCAATCTATATATCTTTGTTCAATAAAATGGAAGATTATGATGATTTTGATTATGCAACTATTTTGGGATTCTTACTGCATACAATCATGATCATCTGATGTCGATCTAGTCGAAAGGTTACCCTTCGAATGAATCGAAACCCCTAGCATATACATATCATTTGAGTTTTTTATCAAAACAACAAGATAACAAGTGCTCATCCTTTCGATGAAGTCAAAACTCACTTAATTCAACCAATCGCCCTAAACCATTAAGTCCCAACCTTAAGTCGCATAGACTACTTTAAAAGGTTGTTTCGATAGAGTCCTAAACCAATTTATTCGGAATGAATTTCTAAACAGGGGTTAGCTTTTCAGTTGATTCAGAAGGTATTAAAATAGTTATTTTCAAATATCTTTAGCTACTCGAAAAGTGTAAGCTACCTTCAGCTTTTCGAAAGGAGGTTTCAAAAGAGTCACTTATACTTAAGACTCCACTTTAAGGTGTTGACAAATTTTCTTGTTAACATTTTTGCCGTTAGAAGGAGGGCTCTAACCTCTGGTTTCCAATAACTTTCATCACAGATTTAATTGCATAGAGTTCTTCATTCAAGAGGAGAAAATGGTAAGAGCAATGAATAATAACAACTTCCCAATGAAGAAGCCGTGTCACAATCCACTTTGGATAACAATATTCCCGAATTTTAACTTAGAGAATATGGAAATTGGGCAATCTTCAACCCTTATAAGATTGGAAAACAATGAGATTAAAGTCCAGAATCTACAACAACAAATGATAGTAGAGCAAGGTTTTCTTGAAGGGGCTCCATCTCAAGAATCAATAAGAATTATGAAGGAGAAGATTAAGCGCAATCTCCAAATGAGGTTAAAGATGAAAAGTTATGCTAAGAAAGTAAAGTAGAAAAGTTCCTTAAGCAATCAAATAGTCTAACCCTGGAAGATAGTGAAGATCACCGCAACAACATTCTCAACCAAGCCACAAAGGATACGGTAAAAGATGTACTTCTTGAATTGGAGAAATATGTTATACTGCAAAAGACTCTTTTTCAAAAGAAATAGTGGCAGTTAATCTCCATCCTCACATACAAAATCCTCCACTAAAGTATGATGGAACTACTAATCCATATGATCACCTTATAGCCTTGAAAACTAGATGAACTTATATAATGCTCCTAGTCCAGTTCATTGTAAATACTTCACCATCACTTTCCATGGAGCAGCTGTCAAATGGTATAGGCACTACCGAAAGGGAACTATCCATTCATGGGAATAATTTTCCTATGAATTCATAGCTCAGTTTCACATATATAAAGATCAAGGAATGAATTCTTACATGTTAGTTAACATCAAAAAGAGGCCAGATGACTTACCTGGCGAATACATTAAAAAATTCAATATGGAAGATTGAAGGCCAAAAACGCGACCGATGAAGAAAAACCGACGGTAGCTTGCTCTGGTTTAATCAAACAAACTCCTTTTTGGCTAGAACTCCATATTCTTGGATGTAAGGATCTACAACATTACTATCTTCAAGCTGAAAAGTTTATTCAAATGGACAAAATGCATCATGCGATGAAGAGATCTCTGCAAGAACAAATGGAAGAAAAGTTTGACTCCAACCATCCCAGTAAAAGTCAAGATGGAAGGAAAACAAAAAATAAAGTTAGACGGTGCCATCTAAATATAGACCGATAGAATTAAACAAACATCTTTCCTATATCTTTGCCATGACAAAGGATGACAAGAATTTCTCCATTTCTTATAAGACAAGAACTTCAGCTGAACCTAAAAAAGGAAGGAATTACCGTGCTTATCATAAAGCGAACGGACACGAAACTGACAATTGCAATGTTTTGGAAAAAATAGTTCGGATCCTAATCAACTCTAGATTCTTAAAAGAATTTGCCAAAAAGAATTAGAAGATTTTCTACTTCTAAAGGAGTAACTCATTCACTTAAAGCCTTAATAGAGAATCAGTTTTACAACTTCATCTTTAAACTCTAGTCAGGCTGTAAAGTGTTGCAACATCTATCTATTATAATTGTCTTTGCTTATAAGTTCTTTAATTTGAATTGTAGTTTGAATTGATCATATATTAATATAAAACTCGAGTATCATTATAGGTAAAAAAACCAGTCCATGGCATTCAACATACTCTTGAAGTATAACAAACTTTAAGCCACTTAAGAAAGACTACTCAAATGCTAAGAATGAGACAACTCATCCTCATTCCAAAGTTTGAACCAATGTGGTGTAAAGAACTACTCCCATGCAACCCTGGATTATAGTCAAGCTTCAACTGTAGACTCAAGAAGGTTAAATATGAAAAACTCTCCCAAAAGAGGGGATTCTTGGGAAAAGCATGCCCTTATTCATGAAAGTCTATTAGTCCATGTATCATGGCTTTCTAGATTCACGGACAAGACATCTCTTTTGCTAAGCAAAACTTGAGAAAGCATAACTATATATACCATACATATTGATCCCATTTTCAATTGATTTTTCTACCATTTGCAGGAATTTTCCTAAATATGTTTTCGAGAAAGTTGATTTTAAAAGTTAGAAAGCATTCTCTCAAATTACCTTATAAACAAAGGAGATTAAGTATTTGTTTATTTTAAAGATAAACTTGCGCAATCTTTAAAGGATATCATTTAGCATTAGTAAATGGACATCAAGAACTCCCAACTAAGGAATTCCAATCTTTCAAAGTTTTCTAAAAACTATTGGTGAGGAGAAACCTATTCATACTTTTTAAGAGAAATTTTTTAAACTATCAGAAGCTCATTAGCAAAGGTTTAAATTAGAGAATCATACTAAACCTATTCATGAATTATGACCTCCTAATCTCCTATTTGAGATCCATGTCTCTATTATAAGAGTGATTTAAAGACCCTTGCAAAAGGCAGCATTATGAAAAGAATCTTTTATGACCAAACTCTTTCTTAAAAAAATAATCCTCCAATATATTAGAAGGGTTCATTTACAAGAATTCTTGATATTCCAAAGGATGTTCATAAATATTTTAATTGGCCAAAAATGATTTTACATACAAGTTTTAGCCTACGACCAATCCGTAGCGCCTTCTAAAAGGAGGGGGGGTTCCAGCACCCACTAAAATGCCTACCGCCAATCCATAACACCTCCTAAGATGGAGGAACAAAAGCCTATGGCCAATCCGTAGCACCTCCTATAGGTAGTGTCAAAACCTCTAACGTCATGTTCTCCTCTTAGAGGGAGGGTCAGGTCAAGCACCTGTCAGCAACCTTTTAAAAGAAGGTCAACCTAACATACACCATAGCCCTTAGAATCAATGGACGCTCGGAGGTAGCACCAAGTAAACAACGAAGGACAAAGATGTTTGCAACACAAAAAAAGTCAGGGTCCAAAAGAATGGAGGGTCAAAAGAATAAAGTTAATCACCATCTAAAAAAAGATGAAACTCAAGAAAGGGGTACAGACAAAGGCAAATGGACGAAGATGTCCCACGCTAAATCAGGAACTGACAAGGAATACAGGGCCATAATTAGAAAGGACAGAGCATGAGCTAGCAAATTTCAATACGTCCGATGCTTGAAAAGTAGCTTCAATGCCAAAGAGTTAAGAAACTTTCATCCTAGAAGGAGACATGGGACAAGAACATGGACAAAGAGATTTGTAACATGAGATGGAAAGCAAAGATCTATATGAAAGCTAAAGGAATGAAATGGGTAATAAATTTTTACTACAAAGATAAAAGTGATTTCATTCGAATAATATATTAAGCAAACCACTCTTGAATCCTTAGAAATAAGGTGACCCTTTAGGATAGAAGAGTCTATATACTAATAATTTATTTGGAACATTGCACTGTTGAATAGACAAGCAATAGTACGAAACTTACACTACTGAACGACCGACTAGTCAAATGGAGCTTGCACTGCTGAACGACAAATCAACTATACGGAACTACCTACTAAATGATTAAACAGCTGAAAAGTTGAACAACCAAACAGAACTATCTGCTGAATGGTTGACTGGTCCTACGAAACTACTGCTTCGAATGGCTGACTGGTAATACGGAACTACTACTCCAAATGATTGCATGGCACTACGAAACTACTTGGCTCTAATATAACAATAATACTACTAACCTATAGGCGCTTTAGGAATTACACGTCTATTAATAGGATACTATCCTTTGAAAAATGAGAATCCTCATCACTATTCAAGGCATAAGTTTTAAATAAATCTCTAGCATCGTATTTTGGGAATAATGTTAGAACTAAGGCCAGATAGGCTTAGGGATCTTTTTCTTAAACCTACTAAATCTACCGTTACTAGATAGTTCTTTAACTTTGTATTTATATTGAATAAATTTTGAGTAGTCTGTTCGTCAAATGAGATCCTGACAAGATTTTTTTGTATTCCTAATTTGATGGATATTTAACTTCCTTGTTTCTTTTCATAATTATTTCTTGATTGATTTTCTATTCTTATGAATTCTTGATTTCTTTGCTGAATTACCATGATGGTCAGAAGACTTCACATGGAATTTCTAATTTAGTACTAGTAATAGATAGAATCCTGAGTAATCTATTCGCGAGATGAGATCCTACCAGATTATTGACTGAATTCTAGACTTTATGAGCTTTCAATTTCTTTGTTTCCTTTCATAAATGTAATACCCATATTTTTTGTAACATCATTTAGGATATTTAATTAGTTAAATTAAATTAAACAATGTTTAGATTAGGACATTAAGATTTGATTTTACTTAAGGGGTGTCGTGCTATTCAAACAATGAATTAAAAGAAGATTTAACATGAAATAGAAAGGGGTAAAATAGAAAAGAGGCCATTCCGATATCCTTAAAACTTGGTCGTGTATTCTCATACACGTTCATTTTATTTGATAAAATTTTAAAACTTAATGCCAGCCACCATTAACAAGAGCAAGGGGAAAAGATAAAGAAAAGCTAAGGAAGAAGCTTAATCAAATCAAATCCATTCAAATCTCAAACCCTTAACCTCTAAAGCTAAGGTGAATAATGACTACATCTATTGTTTAAGGTTTTAAGATGAATCCGAATTTATTAGTAATGATTTGCCATGTTTTTGAATGACGGAAGGATTGTACGTACTTGTTAATGATTTAAGTTTGTTCATACAGACTTTTTGACATGTTTTAAGGTGAAAACCATATTAAATGACATTCAAATGCCTTGTGAATTTTTGCATAGACTATAAATAATATTTTAAAGATGGACTTCAATTTTTAGAATTTTCTGAACTTATGTGGATTTTATATGAATTTTTAGTGAATAAAATGTTATCTTGGGTTAAAAATTATTTACAAAATAATTTATGGTTTGGGTCTGAAATTTATATATGTTAGAAAACATATAAAAAGTGATTTTCTAGAATTTTTGTAGAATTTTCCTAAGTTTTTTAATGGGTATATAAAATTATTTAAGTTATAGGACTTAAATGTTTTATATAATTATGAAAGAAAAAGGGTCTTTTTGTAAATAAATTCAAATTGTTAATTATGGAAATTCGTTAGTACTTTTGGAAAAGATAAATTTGCAACCAATCATAATTTGACAAATAAGGCAGGTTAGGTACAAAGGAATTGTTTAAAAATGACAAATCTACATGGTTTATACTATTTCGAGGCTTTCGGCACCAGTTTCCACCTCCTTACCTTCGCCTCCGACTCCATCAAAACCAATGCACATGGTATTAGGTACCTAGTACGTAGTGAATTGGATATATGTGGAAGATATAGGGTCAAAACCAGGTGTTCCGAACGAGTTGAAGCAATATTTTACTTTTAAATGAAAATGCATCTGCTTGCTTTCGACTGACTAGCTTTTGACAAGGTTGGCTTTTGACTAGGTCAATTGGTTTTAAAAGAATAGTTTCGATTGGATTGCGGTATTGTTTTAAATAACTACTTTCAACTAAGTCGAAACCCTTACTGCCTCTTTTTCCCTTTCGGCCCAGATTGGTTTCGAAAAGGTTGTTTTACTTTTTAAAACTTGGCCACTTCTCCAACGCTTTCGAAGGGATGGTTTCGACACCATCACTTCTTTACTTAGGATATTCTTTCGACTTAAATGATTTAAAGATCCTTTTTCTCTGAACTAAAGTATAACCGAAATGGTTTCAAAAGAGACAGTTTTAATGGTTTTGAAAGGTGTTTCCATATGTTTTAAATTGAACCAAAGTGCGTTCGAATGAGTAAATTTTCGATGCTTTCGAAAGATTTTGATGAATGGTATCGTAGGGGTGGTTCCCCAATAATTTTGAAAGGTTTTGAAGGAAGGTTTTCCAATGGTTTCGAAAGGTTTGAGAAGAAGGTTTTTTTCCAATGTTTTCGAAAGGCATGGTTTAAAAGGTTGTAAAGAAGGATGCCTAATGTTTTAAAACTTTCGAAAGGAAGGTTTTTCAATGCTTTTGAAAGTAAAACTTTGAATGGTTTTGAAAGGAAGGATTTGGCCTTCCAGCCTAGGTTAAGTAAAGGGTTTTATCTGGTTTCGAAAGAAGTGTTTTCAATAGTTTCAAAGGGGTGTTTAAAGGTTTTAAACAAATGTTTTTAACGTATTAACTAGGCAATATAGCCTAAGTATTTTCAAGCTAAAAATGTTTTAACTTATTTTGGGAGGATAGATAATCCCCAATAATTTTCATCAACGTTATTTTAAGTAAAGTATATATAACTTGAAAAAATAACTTAGAGTAAAGCTAAGAATATATTTTCCTTATATAAGTATGATTTAAAAGGCCAAATCATTTTGAAATGATTTTTCAAGAAAAGAGATGAAGGGTAGTTAACCTTTAGAAAATGACTTTGATTAGGAGACTAGATTGGAATTGTGTAGGGTCACACCCTATACTCATTAGCTATTAGCCCCTAGCTAATCTAGTCCATAATTCCAATGTGCAGGGCTTAGTCACGGGTAGGACTAAAATGATGGTTACACACAACAAGGAATATTTATGTACAGAGTTACGTTATTGGTAAGCCCACAAAACCATTAGGATCAGGTGACCTTGGAGAAGATAAGTTATGGACAGACTGTCCAGAAGGGAAATATTTATCAGATAGTTAAGGATAGATCATCTAGAAGAAAGAATGTCTACTACATGTTAGATAAATTATTTATATTGTCCGGTAGGCCCGAGTCCACCAAAGGAACAGTTAGTCCAGTTTTCGGACAGATAGTCCATTTGTTACCTATTTATATCATAATGGATATGCAAGTATTATTATTAGTATGATCGATTTGGTTGCAAAAAAGGATTTGCAAATATATATTTTGAAAATATATTTGTAAGGGATACCCATTCTGCTAAGCGGCGTGGTCTCACTTAATATTAGTACACTGAGATGTAACAATATTATTCACACCAGGCTTTATGTCTAACTCAAAGTTTTTGTTTCCCCTTAAACTCTTCGGTGCTCAAAATTGATTTAAGTAGGCCAAGGATTGAGGTCTCTAGGTTTTTGAAATTTTGACGAATAAAGCTTCCAGAGACGAGAAGGCGGCTGACTGATAGCTAATTAGAAGTTATAGTTTATTTTGCTTTGATTCCGTTGTGCATATAAGTCAAGAATGACTATATTGACCCTGATCAACCATGGGGGCATTGTCATATGTCGCTTTTGGTGTAGTTTGTAATAGACATATTTGATCAATTTCTAGGAAATGTTAAGGGATTATGTAATGTGGACATGAATTATTTTTTTGCAATGTAATCAGTAAAATGTTTTTTTTTTGAAATCTATGATTTTGTTCTAATTTACGTGCTTCTAATATTATGCATACCATTAGCATTACCGTATTTTATCACCAGAAGGTAAGACTATAGATGACTGCAGCATCTGTGGCGCTCAGCTTTTAGCCTCCAGATACGGGATGTTATAATAAAGATTTCATGTTGATTTACCAAATTCTAAATCTCCTTATTGATTTTTATGATGACTGGTGAATTTAATATTTTTGGTTTCCTAATTCAATTTTTGCAATGATCTCTTATTGGATTTCTGATCTTATGAATTCTAATATTGATTCCTATAACGTTAGGGGATTTTGTATTCTCAATTCCTTATTGAATATTCATAATGATTTCTTATTGAATTTCTGTTTTCATGAATTCTAAATTTTCTCATGGACTTTTATGATGATTTATGAATTTCATATACTTGGTTTCCCCATTGGATTTTCATAACGATTTCTTATTGATCTCTTATTTTAATGAATTCTTGATTTTTTTATTGGATTTTCATGTTGAGTTGAGGACTACCCATTAATGTTTTGGCTTTGTGAAATTTTTGGATGAATTTTTAGATTTTATATTAGAATTACGGTTTTTCGAAAATTTAATGTTTACATAGTAATATTAGATATGAATTCTGGATAAGAATTTCTTGATATCAGACAGATTTTTTAATTCTTTTTGTTAGTAGATCATGGTAAAATAAAGTAAGAGCCCTCTAATTTTCATATTGTCGGTAAACGTCAATGCCCAACTGTTTACCAATTTGTAAATGAATGAATGAAATCATCAGTATCCAGCGTAGGGATGAAACTTAATCATAATAGGGAAACAAGGTAACACTGCCAAAAGCGATGAATTAATCCCCAATGGCTGAAGAACACATAACTTGAGAACACGGAACCTGGAGTGTGTGATGGTCTTCTGGGAAGGTTTATTTACTTAAATCAATGATTGCTGACTAAGTGATTTTGTTTCATATTTCTATTATTAATATTTAAATGATTTTGTCATATATTTATTTGAATGCTCTGCCCAAAAATATTATGAAATAGTATTTTGAATTATAAAGTCACCAATCAAGGTCTCATAACAAAGTTATGATTCTAATAAAAGTTGTTATATGTTTTGTAGGAAAACAAAGGTAAGGGTTTCGTTGGAGTTTGAGCAGATTGAAATAAATTTTTAGAATTTTGTCATAAAGAATAAAAGCTTCTTTCATATTAGGGGGGGCTAAATGTTATCCATAAAATATTCTCAAGAATGAAAGTATAAAAGAAGGAAAAAGTGCATTGATGAGGACCAGAAGGCATTAGAGTGATCTTTGTAAACAGTAAATAAGGATTTCGACAAGAAGTTGAAAGAATCAGCAAAACCTTTCGAAGAGGCCAAAAGGATGCTTCATCAGTGTTTGGATAAATAAAGAGCTTTCAAAGAGGTCGAAAGGTACCTTTTGAACGCAATAGATACAGGTTTTTAGCTTTCGAAGACGTCGAAAGGTACCTTTCAAAGGCTATGAATTGCCCGCTTTCCGCATATGCACCAAATCATTCAAAACAATTGGTTTCATCTTCATCTACTTTCATCAGAAGAACATTTAGCAAAATCAATCTTTTCGAAAGCATATACTAGCTTTTCGATTTGGTTAAACCCATCCTCAACTATGAAGGAAAAGCCATATGAATTCAATATAACACCCACTAACGCCAAAGGATGAGATTTCGCACCAGGTAGAGAAGAAGCTTTTGAGTGGAATCTTTTATAGCAAAGATTTCGACGGTGTTTCGACTCATTCAAAACCCAAAGGGTATATGTTTCGACAGCATTGAAGGCCAATGCCCATGCCAACTTGCTTGTCATATTAACATCTAAGTGAAGAGTGCATCTATATATCTTTCAATGAAGTCGAAAGCGATCAAGTAATATACCTTTCGACGAAGTCCAAATTAGTAAAGCAAGATAGAAGGAAGATCGGTCTTTTGCGACGGCCGAAGGTCTGCCATGTAATATTTTCGATTAGGTCGAAAGCTATGATTCAGAAGATGCGCACGAAAGTAGGAAAGAAAACCTTCCAACCGTGTCAAAAGTAATGGGTCAAATGGTGCTAACCTGCACCTATAAATAAGACCCTAGGGGTCTGCTTTAGGGGATCATATTTCATACACTTCTTAATTTACTTACTAAAGCTTGTAAACCCTAATTTCAAAATCAAATTGGGGATTTAGTCAATATGTATATCTTCGGTTCAATAAAGAGAAAGATTCTGATGATTTTGATTATGTAGCTATTTTACGATTCTAATTGCATAAAATCATGATCATCTAATGTCGATCTAGTCGAAAGGTTACCCTTCGAACGAGTCGATACCCCTAGCATAAACATATCATTTGAGTTTTAGCTCAAAACCATAAGATAATAAGAGCTCACCCTTTCGATGAAGTCGAAACCCACTTAGTTCAACCAATCTCCCTAAACTGTTAAGTCCCAACCTTAAACCATTTAGACTACTTTGAAAGGTGGTTCCGACAGAGTCATAAACAAATTTATTCGAAAGGAATTTCTAAAGAGGGGTTAGATTTTTAAATGGTTCAAAAGGTATAAAAAAGGTATTTTCAACTATCTTTACCTACTCGAAGAGTGTAAGCTACCTTCAACTGTTCGAAAGGGGGTTTCGAAGGAGTCACTTATACTTCAAACTCCACTTTAAGGTGTTGACAAGTTTTCTTATTAACAATATGTACACAGCTTACTTTAAATCAATGTTTAGAACTTTCTATTTCAATACATAGGTACCAAAATATAAAGTCGTACCAAGCGATAATTTTGTGAGCAAAATTCAAATTAACTTGAGCACGTTGAATATTGAATCTATTATGCTAATCTCAACAATTGAAATTATTTCAATACATATGTACCAAAACATAAAGTCATACCAAGCGATGATTTTGTGAGTAAATTCAAATTAACTTGAGCACGTTGAATATTGAATCTATTACTCGAATCTCAAAAATTGAATTTCGAAATGTTATGGTTATCAATGTTGCTCACTATATTCCAACTGCATTAGTCTTGCTTTTGAAGACACATTCGCGGCGGATGGATCTAATCTGTTTCGAGTATATATATACCAAAATCATATTTTGATAATAACTTGGAATCCAAGATCAGTGCATCATACCATATCATAAAGTAATCACTCTTAATAGTTTAATTAAACAACCGAGGATTGTATATTTTTGAAATTGATAAGAAATACATAGTTTCTCTTTAATATGCAAGAATACTTATTAGACACTCTAATGTGATGTGTTTGTTTAAGTACGCTAATTTCATTTCATCTCATGTAATCAATTTTATCTTTAGATCTATCTAATCCCATTTTACTACCAATAATTTTTCAAAAGAATTTCTTCACTATAAAGTTGGTAGTTCTTGAAATAACAATTGTTTCTCAATGCAAAGGAATGGGCAATCATAATTTTTTATGAAATTCCTTATTAATAAAATTGATTTGGTTTTAGCTTACAGAACTTATGTTTAAAACATAAATATGTCATCCAATGATCGACTTTTCCAAACTACTTTTGGAGAGATTCATACAAGACCCATGAACAATTATTACATGCAGACTTTCGACTCGCACAATATGCCAACTCGTTAGCCTAGACTATCTTGGGTATCTTAAAAACCCTTATGTTATATGGTTTTGCAAACTATCTTCTAGATGAAATAATATTAATCTTATGTACTAAATTGTAACATTCCCCAATTGGAGGCCCAAAATTAGCCGCTGAGATGTTGCAATCATCTATAGTTATTAATTTTTGGTGGCCAAATATGGTAATATTAGATACGTTGATATATCAGAAATACATAGATATGCAAAATTTTAAAATAAAATTTTAAAACAAATTTCTCATTCCATTTGAAATTGCATATCAGATTCATTACATAATCTCATATCACAAACCACGTCTAGAGAAATATAATTATTATAAAATATGCCAAGAGCGACATATGAAGATGCCCTCTTGGTTGATCATATTTTAAATATAGGCAACCAACCAACTTTGCCCTTACATCCAAAACACAGCAAAATCAAACAAAAAGAACTCCTACTAGCTAGCTTGCCTCATGCACGTCTCCGGAAGCTTATTCATCTAAAGGAGAACCTAAGAACCCTAACTCTCAAACTACTTAAAATCAATTGAGCACCCAAGAGTTTAAGGGGAAAACATAAACCTTGAGTCAGAAAAAACGTCTGGTATGAATAATAACCTACCATCTCAAACCATATAGATATCTAGTGAGACTACGCCGCTTAGCGGAATGGATTTTTTCCTCATTAGTATCCTAACTCAATTTATAATAACCATATACTATGCACCTGCATCCACAATGCTTAACACATAACATAATAAAATATATCATGATGATATGCATACATGCAATTTATTATGGATTTCCTATCCCCGTTCATCTGACTATCTGCCTCAAGTTATAGTTTCTAGGGTCACTATTAACCTATAAGTTTTCATAGGCTTACTAATAGCATGTTCGAAGCTTACGGATTATCTGCCTAGTTTATAGTTTTCATGGGTTCACCAAGAAACAATTGGTATCTACCAATAACTTTATCCAATTATAGTTTTCATCGGCTCACAATGAACCTATTGGGCTCTCCAATTATTTCTCTCATATCATAGTTTTCATGGGCTGGCTATGAACCTATTGATCTTTGTCAATAACTTAATCTTGATATAGTTTTCGTAGGATCACTAAGAACCTATTGGCCCCATGCCAATAACAATTTCCATATATAGTTTCATGAGCTTACTATAATGATAAACTAACAACTCTTTGATCAGCCTTTGGGCATCCTACATTCTAGTCTGTCTGACCTCTTGCATGCAATTCTACTGACAAAGGAGTTTACTCAATATATATACTCACTCTTTGATCAACCTATGTGGTTATTCTGCCCTTAACACCCCCAAAATGCATTTGTAGGTTATGTATAAAGTGAATATATTTACAGAAGAAGCACACATGATAATTGATCATAACATAGTAACATAAACATCTATTTATTTTCTTTATAATCATTTTTCAAATGAAACATGGTTAATACCTTTAACCTAGCAAGGAAAGCTTCTTCAAAAACATCAAAGTTAAATGCAATTTCAAAGCTCATTCACATTGCCATGGGTTTTCCTTCAAAAATGAGATTGGTTTCTATTTTGAAAACTAAGGCTTTTGAACCTTAGGCCTTTTCTTTTAAAACCATAAAAACATACCTTTCGAAAGTATTCAAACATTCCTTTCAAAACTCTTAAAGTTATACCATTTGAAATACTCAACTCATTCCTTTTGAAAGCATTGAAACCTTCCTTTCGAAGCACTTAAGGATATTCCTTTCGAAACCATTAGAAGTTATCTTTCAAAATACTTAAAGCTTACCTTTCGAAATTCTTAGAATATATCTCTTCAAAAGGCTTAAGGCATACCCTTTTGAAAACATCATAGAAACCATTTAAAAGCGTTCCTTTCAAAACCATTAGGCTTAACATTAATTATAACTTCTAGGTCAAAGTAAACAAAAGAGAAAAGTAACCCTTTCAAAAGCATTGATCTTCAAATAAAAGAATTTAGGGAAATGATAGCTTTGAAACCAAATTTTCGAAAGCATTGGTAAAGCAGCTGCAAGAACTCTTTCGATAGCATTGGGAAGGCGGCTTTAGATTTTACAAGAGCGAAAGCTCCCATTTTGAAAGCATTGATTTAAAATTATAAGGAAGGCGACTTTTAACTAATTAGAAAGGCTTGACTGTGGAAAATAGGTTTTTCGAATAGGTTCAAAATACAGTTACCCTTTCGAAAGCTCCTCTTTAAACAAACAAGCGGCAACTCATTCAAAAGCTTTTCTTCAAACAAAAAGGCGGCAACCCTTTCAAAGTTTCTTTTCTAAAACAAATATAAGTTGCTTCGAAAGCTAATAAATATATATATGGTTTCAGTCCCTTCGAAAAAATAATTTATAAACAGAAGTAAATAACTTCTGCCAGCATTTTTCCAAAACAAACATAGGTAAGGTATATAAAGCTTATAAGAAGGACTTCAACCGCTTCGAGAGCTTGCCTTCGACACAGTCCGCTCTTCCTTTCCCCAATCCACTATGTATTAATGGTTTGATACCATGTGCACTGATTTCGAATGGGTTTATTAGCAAAAATATGGGGTTGTAGGCTAATAGGTGGAAGTGGCAAAGTAGTAAATCCGTGCAAAACTGAATTTTAGCCTTCAAAAGAATTTTTTTCACTTGCTTGCCTTGTTTGTCACAATGTAATTGGTCGCCATTTATTTATCAAAATCTTTTTCTAAAAAGGCCGCCAAATTCAATAATTTATAATTGAATTATTTTAGCAAATAAGCCATTCCCTTCCATAAAACATTTAAATATTTAATCCTTTAACTTAAATAATTTAATAACCATACTAAAAAACTTAGGAAAAATCCTCAAAAGTCAACATAACTCACTTTTATTATGTTTTCTAACATACGAAAATTTTAGACCCAAAATCCTTTATATAGTTGCCATAATTAATTTTGAATCTAAATTATTTACTTCTTTCATTCAAAATTCATAATAAATTATACATAGCTTGGAATATTATGAAAATTTAAATCCATCACCAAAATAATGTTTTGCATAACATATTCAATCCTTATGGCGTTTGAAACCCATTTTATACGATTTTAACCTTAAAAATGATTTAAACCTTTAAACAAAATATTTGCTTAAACCAAATATGGCATATAATCAAGCATATCATCATTCAATCCATCAAAATGGTTTTGATTCTTAAACCTGAAATTAAAACTTGTTCAATAAAACATATACGAGATGGTAAAGATTTTTGTTCACCTTGTTTGGATAAGGAACTTGAGATTTGTTCTTGCTTAAATCTTCCTAGCTTGAATCTTATCTTCTACTTGATTTTGAACTCCTTCTCTTCCAGGATTGTAGCTGGCCTTGATCTCCATTTGTTTACGCTTTTGTTTTATGAAAATGTAAGTGAGAATGAGGTAAGGGTTTAGGGGTTATGGGGTTATGAAATATGGCTATTTCCCATACTACCCTTGCCATAATCCCTTTAGTATTTAACTTATAAAACCATTTTATAAACCCTTTAGTTAAGGCACATCCCTATTTAGTTTTCAATCTCAATTCCCTAATCACTCTAGTCTCTACATTATTCTATTTAATTTATCTAATTAAATCTCCTAAATAATATTATTTAAAGTTTGGGGTGTTACATAAATGCATGATCTTGAAAGTTTTTAACTCAACTACACTCATAATTACTCGTACTTTATTCCAAAAGTTTGATTACTCTTTATTGCTACATCATTATGTATAATAGGGAGGGTAACTTTTAAGATTTAATCTTTATTCATTTTTAGGTACGTTCATAACTTTTTCCAATATACTCACATATTTGATCAAATCGAATCATTTCTATCGCACGTTAAATTATTTACTTCCATTGTATATTTTATGGGTTTCCCTCGACTTATACATGCGTATCAAATACACATGTCCATGTCTTTGATAACACATTAGTGAATGTAGCGAAGTACGTGGAACCTTTTTTATAGTAATAGACTTATGCTTGCATACATCTATTTGTATCAATCCGATGAGTTCACCAACTCTTATGATGCTGCCACTAAATGGGTGCATAGCCCTTAATCATTTGAGATTTAATTAACAGGTACCATAAGATTCATAATCATATGATAAAAATTATATGGCTTAGTTTATAATAGTAAAATAATTGTAAATAATTTTAGATACTTCTATATTTCTAATGCATCACTTTTGTTATGGAAAAAAAACCATATTGCAGTTGTATTTCATTATGAAAATTCATAACACTGATATTGAAATATAGCTATGTCTATTTTTCAATCGATACCGAAAATGGTCGTTATTTCATAAAAAATGTTCGGTATCTATTTTAAAAACATTTTTCATAACTTGATGCAATAAATAAGTGATATATGGCATGCTTCGACTATTTCCACTATAGCTGTAATTGCATGCTAAATCCGGAGGTCCACTATTCACTAAATATGGATTATTTATTTCATGTACTGCAATTTTTTACAGCGAAGAGTCCTTTGATCGAATATCTTAAACTCAAAGAAATAATCTCATAAAAAACAATTTTTCTATATGAAAATACATCTCAAAATAGAAATCATACTTCTTATTCCAATGTTAAGTATCAATTATTGTCACAATTCTTATTTTCGATGTTTCTTTGTGTAGCAGAAGTGACTATTCACTCTCTTCATCTCAACTGTTCCTTAAATTACATCCACTCTTGCACCTTTTTTCTTTTCAAACGGTTGACCCATTCAAAAGAAAACCCTTATTACAAGAATATAATGAACTCTTTATAAAGATGCATTTGATCGTCCTTAACATTTAAGGAATATGATGTATCTTATGTAAACTGAACAAACTGACATTTCATTGAAAGAATTCTTAGATCTTATTTGTTTAACGCAATATAATCCTTTTGTAATCAATCAAATTGAATACAAGATCTCATAATACTTTTTATTTGCTTATTTCGAATGAGCTAACTTCATTGAAGTATCGTACATTACAAACTATGACGGTTTCCCATATAATACTTGTACGTGATAGTATATGGATCAAATATCAATGGTCTTATATTGCTTTTGTGTTTGGAGCTCATTGAATGCAACACATGGTCTTTACCAAATAAACTCATAACCAACCAAATTACAAATGTATTAAGTAGTTGTAAAATTTGGTACTTATTTGTGTATAGAAAACATTAATGTATAGGGAGTATTTAATAGTAAGTATATATAGTATATTTCTATCGTTAATATTTAGTTCATTTGTATATCTTAATTGATAAACATTTTATCAACCGTAAGCACAAATTTATCAATGTAGATTACTATAACATTATAAAGAATATGTTCTTACAATATTAGGAAGGTTAAATATTATCATTTCATTTTTCTAATACGGCTCCCACCATTCTTTTATGTTTCATCAAACCATATAGGAGTCTTTTAACTTCACTAGTAGGTGTTAGGACTCATCCATCTTGGATTTTGACCTTAAGTCTGCTCAACAAGTCATAGCTCCATAGACAATGTATAACTACTTATTGGTTGTATTATATACAACTCCTAACCCTTCTGTACTTTGTCTTAATTACGCTTCAAACTTGAGCCTGCTCAACAAATTGAAACAAAATTATTCACTTGTACCTACCATATTATGATGGTCTAAGTATAGTACATGTAAGTTGAGTTTGCTCAACAAATGCATATAGTATCTTACATCATCTATTCAATATATTAATAGTACTACATATAACATCCCCAACTTGAGTCTATTCAACAACTAAGGAGTATACAAGTAATTTATTAATACGAGTGTATATGCACGCCCAGATGGGCCTGCTCTAATCACAATGTCATGCATTAATTCAACAACACAATTGTATGAGGTGTAGAGTAAATATAGATGGTTATTGTTACATAAAAGGTATAGACAATCGATATATTTATGAATTAGATGCTTAGATTTTATTATTCGGTGAATGTATTTTCGAAATATCATGTGAGTAGCCTTCATAGTTATTTTGTAAATGAAACTCAACTTATTTTACTTCTTGATATGATAGTTTTGCACCAATTCACTAAGTCGGATAATATATTTACTTTGCGATCAATGTTAATTCAATTTTGTGCTTTATTTCCAATAAGTCAAATTTACTATTACCTCAATGATTCTAATTTGATTCGCATTTAAACGACGTATATAATATTTCGAGTTCCAATTAAGGTAACGATAAACAACAATATTATTTTATTTGAAAATAATTAATCCTCATTCATTATGAGAAAGTAAAAATAAATGCCTATATAAATGAACTTGTTCTCATTTTTAGTTTCAATTATTACACTTTGTGCACATCTTCATCCACTAAGTGAGAAGCAAAAGCTTATATGTGTATAGTAATGTTATGCTACTGGCCATGCATAAGTTTCCAGAACAAATTACCAAACATCATCTACTATCCATGAAAATTTTAAATAATTGATAGTGGAAAAAGTAATATGTGAGGTAATTAAATGAAATAAAATTTTTAACTATAAAAAAATAGTGGAAGCACTAAAAATAGTCATATTACAATGTAATACAGTAGCTTGCAGGTGAACAAAAAACATCTCCCTTGGATTATAAAAAGTACATGCAATTAAGAAGCTTGCTAATTCTGATCAGTCAATAAATTCTATCATTTCTTCATCAAATATAGATTAGAATCGTCAGCAATCAACACCAAAAATGCCACAGTTCAAGAAACAATGTGCGTCTGAAATGAGAAAAAAGATATAGCAAATTACAATTTTGCACTCATTGCCAGATGTCACCTTTAATTTATTTTCCATTTTCATCAACCCTATGTAGCTCACACTGAATCTCTAAAATTGATCCCTATGCTATACTGCATTTCTCAATGAGTCGACCACACAAAATCTACCATTTTGCAAACCAATTTTCCTGCCAAATGAAATAAAATATGAACATGATTGATGCAGCTTTTTAATGAGCAATATTTGTGTGAAGAGATAAAATATGCTTAATGTAGGGGCACAGACACCAAAATATAGTCCAGCTCTACAATAAACTCCCACACTTGTATAATAGAAGCAGCATAAACTTAAGTCCTCTATTATGTGTTGTGGTAAGTACAGCAATGGACAGTGCTATATCAAAACCTTACAGTGAACATATTTTCTAAACATTCTCTAAACCTTACAGTGAATAAAAAACCCTGCATTAAATAATGCATATCGATTAGTGTACAGTGAAATTATGCAAGGAAAGCCAGGTTAATGAAAATAATGCACATCTTATGAAAATTATGGTCAATTGATGAAGTTAGAACGCACAACCATAGAAAGAAATAGTATTGAGTTGTAAATTCTCAGACTTTAAAATGAATCGGAGAGAATAGATAAGAAAGAATGTAAAAGGTTAAAACCAATACAACATTCACTTGTTTAGAGTACCGAAAATGGAAATATAACAGAAAGTATAAAAAGTTCAAATATTTTTTTGTTAAAAAATAAATATAGCGAATGTACAGTAAATGCAACTCCAGCTAATTATTTTTGGCAACGAATCCAATATTTAGTAGAGTACACTCAGTAGAAGAATCGACCTTAAGTTTAGGTAATTAAATTTATAAGAGCACAATTATTGGTTATGCCAAAGACTGGCCGACCGTTTCTTTTTAGTAAACTCACCAACAAATTCATATACATCAACACCACAAACTTTGAGAATATAGTTTTTGCTTTTGTAAAGTAGCGAAATAATGATGAATTATGATTCTTATAGCCTGGAAGGTGTACGGTAATATGTGAACTTTCGGACTTGACATATTATGGTACAGAACCAAAGCCAAATTGTGATATACATTCTTCCTCATAAACACTGTTGCACTTGCATTTGCCTATTTCACATTTGCTTGCTTCCTTACAAACTCAACCTCGCCTGCGCTTGCATCATCATGCTTCACATTTGCAATTGTAAGAACCTCATCTCCACACGTGCTACCAGCCTCCCTATCTACTTTTTCTTTATTCCTTGCAAATACATCCATGCAACTCATGCAATTTTTGTCCCCCCGATCACTCACCAAACATATAGCTCCATCTATTTCAAATCTTCTATCAATTCCAGATATATCATATCCCCAATGCATTTCCCCTGTAATCTCCTTCCCGCTACAAACTATACCCCTATTTACATGCTTTCCATTTTTACTTAATACATGCTAGTTCCCTCACTTGCTCTACCATCCACAACAAATCTCTACTGTCACTACATCTCCAAGCATCACGCTAACGACATCACCCATCCCCATATACTCCACAACTTTGTTTCGTTTCTACGCCCCGACTCCTATTGCTTCGACCAAGGCCAATTCCATCATAGGATCATCAAACCTCACATTCTGTACATTGGTTGTTTCACCCACAGCGTTGCCATCAGGCGATACCTCTTCAATGCTACCCCTTCGAATGTTAGATTTTTAGCTAAACTAAATATTCTGCAGTTATTTCCCGTTCTTGGCAAGCACGGCAGGTGCGGTATCTGATTACTTTGGCTCCAATGGCAGCTGTGCATAATGTTGAATCCCACATGCACAATGTCAAATGTTTTCCTAAATTTATTTATCCAATTTTTGCAAGTAATGTTTGTTGTTTAATGAAAAAGTATATATTTGGTACCATAACTCAAAATAACAGTGCGATTTGAGTTCTGTTGCTTTGAGTTTAAATAATTTTTACCTTACATATTACATTTTACTTGGAATGCTTGCAAACTAACATTATTTCCTGAATAAAGAAAAATATGGCCAGTAAGAAATCTACTACTTAGCAGAAGGAGTATTTAGTAAAATGAACATATGTAAATCGCTCAATCGAAAACCTACCATGAGATGAAATAAAAATCAGTCATGGCAATGGTCAAGTTTAAGGGCAAATGTCGCAAGTTGATTAATCCACCAAAAGCATCGACTTTGTTCATTTAATCAATTGGCATTGCTTTTAGCATTTACTAAACTCATATGCTACTGCCTAAAACTATTTTTAAACTTAGTATGAGTACATTTAGAAATTAGAAAATATTCATCATCATACAATAACTTAATTGATATTCATCAGTATAATAATAATTTTCAAAAAAAAATTGTATCCGTTCATATTGTACTTCATACTTTTTCCTCAAATGATTTTGAAATGTCATACCTTTGTGTATTAGCAACAAATTCCTTTTGAATTTTTGTAAAGTATATGTCGCCATCAAAGCTTCATCCTATAAACATAAAACCCACCAATCCAATAAATAATGTTCATAAAAATTAAAACCAAACCAATGACAATTAAAAAATGCTCACATAAAACCAAATCAATGAAAATTAGCAAACTAAGCAAGTCATTTTGAAATAAAATCAGGAATAGTTATGCAAGTCATGAAGCGGTTATGAAGTATGAGAACAACTACAGGTCATAGAACCCAAGCTTTTAAGTAACGAAACGGAGGAGAATATAATATATTTTGCATTGACATGAAAAAAAAAATGCATTGGTTATATAGGAAGAGCAGCTTCTTTTTTCAATAAACATACATAATCAATAGAGAAGCATAATAAATGAGAAGTTGCATGCTTATGATTTTGGAGAAATGAAATTGTATCAAAATATGTAAAATAAATCTCATACCTCTAATGTAATGACTTGAATTCTACGCAAACTACTTCCTCGGTGCAACCACTTACTTGTTTAATTCAGTACGCTTCCTTAACTACATGGTCAGATCAATCTTACCTGCATGTAGACATAATGAATAAGTAATTGAGTAAGACTAATTATCATCAACATGTTAACAACGACTTTTATATGTCGCATGAAAGCATGATATAAGACTAATTATCATCAACATATTGACTAAGCAATTAATCTTAAAGCTTTCATTTTCTTTGTGATGAAGCGTGTTTTCATATGGTGAAGTCATCTGCACAATCATTCATATTTTACTATACTATGTTAGAAAGTTCAAAGGATATTTGAAAAAAAATGATGTTCACAAAAAATTACCAAATATTCAAAGGAATGCGGATTTCCATTCAAAACCAATATTATATTTTTAGATATCGTGCAATTATAAACCTATAAACCATAATTGCTTACCTATAACCCGCTTATTATACATAATAATTATATTATAGCTATGACAAAACTAAGAAGCTGACTAAGAGTAACTTCAACTATATAGAAAAAGCGACTTAAATTATTCAGATAGTATGATTGCATTTAAACTTGATTGAAATCATAACATCTTGCAGCTTTACTATATTATATAAAGGTCATCAAGAAGGCATTAAAAAATTGACTCACTAAACTATGCTTTGTTTATGAGTTTGAGAACTATTTTTACGTATGAGATAAAGAGATCAAAGTTGGCAGGCAATACAGCTTCTGAATCCCATAAGAGACTCAGAATTCATTAGTTATCATTGTAATTAGTAGACAGATAAACGCTAAAATACTAACATCCCTAGAGAGTTTGGATACGATTTTTTTTATAAGTAAGCAAGCCTTTTATGTATTTAGTAATTAAATACTACAACCATTGAATCTGAGAGAAAGTCAAATTAAAAATTCTATAATTTTTGAAATGGTAAATATGAATGGAGATATAATCCTAATAGATACATGATTTTCCTTAATGTAAATGAAATTATGGCAGTCTTGTAATTATTATTTGTTGTCAGCATAGGATGATTTCAAAAAGAAACAGAAGGCTCTAAATCTAAGGTATGTGGCTAATTTATAATTAATGTATCAGACAGTGGCCAGCATTGTCTAAGTTTAGAATAAACTCAAAATGCTAAAAACTCCAAATATTAATGAATAAATCCAAAAAAAAAATCATCACATTTCTTCTTCTAAAGGAATTTCCTCTGTTTTATTTTAACTTTGAAAGTTTAATTTTCCATTTCATTTCCTTCAGAGTTTAGTTTCTCCAGTCAATAATTATCAACTTAAAGGTATCGATCTCCTTTATTATGAATCTATCACTTTGATGTCAACAACCATCAATTTAAATCTAAAACAATCATACTAACAAATCTTCAAAATAATTATTCTCAAACATACTAACCAATCTTCAAAACTTCATATAAGAATCAAATGTTGTAATAGAAGAACCAAACATGTCACCATCATCAAAACTAACCTTAGTGAATCATTGATCGATCCATAATCATTAATCGTACATCGAAGTTGGAGAAGACGGTGGATTCCTGGAACAGAGCTGACGCGGCCTTAGTGAATTGGTGGAGAAGATGATGGATTGTTGGAGAAGGCGTCGAACTAACCTTAGCTCATAATCTGGAACCACGTGAGAGCCCTAGTTTGTGTGGTTCGGTGGACTAACCACCGATGTACTGTAGGAGAAGACGCTGGAGAATACAGTGGATCTGGAATCCTGTGCGATCTGGAAGCATGTCTTTTTTTTAGGGAAGAAATGATAATTCATTTGGGGTACTTCAATTTTGGGAAGACAAACATATGTGTTACCGAGAAACGGAACCAAAATGTAGAAGGGTACAACGGGAATTTCAAAAAGACACGGTTGATTTTATATTGATAGAAGTATCATTATTAGTAGTAGAGATATATGGTAGAGGACAACATAATATTATAGATTCATAATCTTCAATATATTATATCAAATGATATCGACTTATAGAATATTGTATTTCTTATGAAATACCCTTATGATTCAAGTGTCGAACACATCTGAAATCAAGGAATACGTACCATACGTATGTATTTATCCCTTAAGTCTATTTTAGGTTTCTTACTGTTCCATCTTTTATTATACATTTATATTATATAAGTTTTTATTATTATATAACTTTTATATTTCTTATTGCTTATGTAATTGTTTTATGTATAATATCATATTAATCAAATCTTATTTAATTAATTTTTAATTTTTTAAAATTTTAATTAATTTTTTATTATTTTACTCTAACATATATATTAAATATTTATTACATACTATAACCTTTATAATATTACACATGTATCTTATGTATGTGTATATTTATTTAATTAATTAACCTTTTATTTATATATTTATTTAACCTATAATTTATTTATTTAAATAATTTTAATCAAAATATATTAATTTCAAATTTCAATTCATATACATCCATGTATACTTATGTTATTTTAAACATTTTAAAACAATGTAACATATATCATAATATATAATACATGTGTACATTTATTAATTAATTAACTTATTTAATTAATTTATTTAATTAATTCATTTTATTAATCTTATTAATAAGTATTAAAAATTTGAAATTAATATTTGGTTTCAAATATTTTGAATATTTTATTATATTATAACTTTATAATATTTATACGTCTTATTTTAAATTTAACTTTTAAATTTAAAATCTTATATATTTTTTTTGGCAAGGCCGACGGGGTTAAATGGACCCCGACCATTTATTACTACACCAGAGAAAACTACACACAAACAACAGAATACAGGGAACACTTGGCATAGCAAGCACGGGGAAAAAACAAAAACAAAAGAAAGAGTGGAAGACAACAACTAAATGTTTAGAAGAAAGGAAGCTCGTATCCCAGGCTCAATTGCGAACGACAGCTGCCCCAAAGAAAGACATATCTCACACATTATCCACCTTTTAAACACCACGTCAGTTTTAGCATTAACAACATCAAAAAGCCTGGCATTTCTCTCCCTCCAAACAGCAGAAATAAAGCTTTTAAGAACTACATTGAAAATTCTTCCTCTTTCGTTATTGATTCCAGCATGATAATAGACTCTTTCCCATTCAGTTCGATTGTCGTGGGATACATTCTGCCTATGAAGCCTCGCCATCACGGATATCCAGATTAGTTTTATAAAGGCGCACTCGAAGAACAAATGTTCGACCGATTCAGGCATATAACTGCAGAATTTGCATGAGAGGTTAAAGCCCAAACCCATGCAAGCAAGCTTCGCATTAGTCAGCAATGCACGATTCAAAACTTTCCAAAGCATGAAGTCATGTCTCATACTGCTATCTCTTCCCCACGTACGTTTCCACCATTTCCATTGCGGTCTAGCTCTGTTCTTCATCATAAATTCGTATATGTCTCCAATTTTGAAGGTAGCTCTCTTGTCCCCCCACAGTATACGCGTAGCTACATCTGAGACAGGCGTAAAGTTGCTAATTCTTCTCCATATATCATGTATCCTCGGGTTTGACCATGAAGTACGTGCATTTTGTATGTTGTGTAGAATGTCCCTAACTTTGGCTGCATGGTGAATACCAGCCTGTTGCGTTTCACAGTGATTAAGTTGTCGCCTTAGGATGAGACCCGCCTCCAACCAAGGGTCATCCCAGAATTTCACACTATACCTTGGGTTCGTGTTCATTTGGATAAGTGGAAGAACCTTATCTTTGAGTTTGAATATGCACTGCCACGTCCAACTCAAATTTTGAGGCTTAGACATGCACCATATACTCCTCCCTTTGATCACATTCTTGTCAGACCATTCAGCCCAAAGACTGTCATTGCTATTATAAAAAGTATCAATATGCTTAGCGAAGGCTGCCATGTTCCATTGTTTTAAGTTGAGAATACCCAACCCCCCCTTATCCATTGGTATTTCAACTAAACTAAATTTGATCGGAGCTATATATCTACCTGATGTTCTGCCCTTCCAAAGATATCTCATGAAGGCACCTCTGATCATTTTAATCAATTTAAAGGGAAGAATGTAGGTTCTAGCCCAGTACACTTGCATAGAGAAGATCACGGATTTTATGAGAGTCTTATATATGTTTTCACACAATTTTAGTTTTCACACAATTTTGAAAATTTATATTATAACATTTATAATATTTTTCTTACTTTAAATTTCACTTTTAAATTTAGAACTTTTATTTTTAATTTTAAAGCAAATTTAAAATTTAGCCTAAGGTGCAATTTAAATGTGGGTTTTCTATTGGGAACAAGTTTTAGGATGTGAGCTTAATATTTTACCCAATTATGACTAATTTAGACCGCATATTATATTGGGCTTTGATATTATTGTTAGAATTGGGCCAGCCAACAGCAAACGTTATGGATGAATTTTGAAAATTTTAACCTTTTGGATTTATGTTGGGCCTATGAAGCCAAATTTATTTAGAATTTTTTTTATTTTTATTTAAATGAAAACCCTTATTTTATATAAATTTATAAATTATATATAGTTTTTTCTAAATTTATATTAAATTAAATATAATAGTACATATAGGTATTATATACATAAATGTATATGTGTGTATGTGTAACATAGCAATTCATGCAAGGTATAATATGCTCGTATATAAAAGTTGATATTTACATCATAGCATACATATTAGCTCATCCTATATGTATTAAAGATTGTGCAAATATATGAATGTATGTAAACTAGCTAGTTATAAAAATATTAAAAACTATGCAAATACGTGCGCGCGCACACACATACACATATGTATATAACTTATATGTAAAAATATTAACGAATTATTTTTATATACCATTGCATTAAATATTAAGTAAATAAATACATGCGTGTATGTATATACATAATATAATTTTTTTAAATCATTTTACACACACATATATGTATGTATGTATGAATTAAAGTAATAAAATTATTATTATTATATTTAAATATTTAAATATATATAAGTTTATTATAATATCTAAATATGTATGTGTATATATAGTATATTAACTAGGTATTTAAAAAATACATATATATACACACACATCTATGTATGTATGTTTAAACCTTTCCAAATTTAATGCATAGCACACAAAAAATTATTTATATTTTATTCCATCAATATATATATATATATTAATTATTTGAAATACACTAAAATAATACCATGTTATATTATTTGAATTTTAAATTTTTAGAAAATCAAGCGTGATATTTCAAAGTTACAAGAATTTTTCTAGAATTTTCCCGATCAAAATAATACTTTTAATTAGTTGATTGATTTCGACCACTTATTATGTTAGTTTTTTAAAATTATAAAAATTATTTTTAAATTATGATTTTTTGGTCGTAGTTTATATGATGATGGCAAAATTTTATAAAATTTTAAATTTAATTTTCGAAACATATTTTTCATTTTATATGAATTATTTAATTAGAATATTGTTTTAAATAATATTAAATAACAGTGAACAAATATTAAAAATCAATTTGCAGCCACCGAAAAATATAACCTATATAGATATTCATTTATAAAATATAAGTTCAACAATTAACAAGGTATGATGATATAATTAAATACAAGTCATATAATTAAAATTGAGTAATTATTAATAAATAAAATGGAAATAATTAAAATAAAATTTAATTAGCTGTGCACTTCATATCTATATAAAAAATGTATTTTTCTAATAAATTAAACAAATATATAACCAATCTAATATGTGACAACGTTGATGGTACATATAAAAATCTCACTTAGCTAGCAATATAATAATGGTGTATGTGTGCTCCAAGGCGTTAGTATTAGGTATGTATTTACTATATTATATGATTTATAACATATGGATAATCCTATATGTATTACTATACTATGTGATATGCCGAGGAGTAGCGATTTTTGTGATTTTTTTGGAGTTTGGGATTGCCAGTCGTAGGCGGCTAAGGTTCGGGTGCTTGGCTTTAGATAGTGCAGTTGCAAGTTCGTTATGAAGAGCGTTTGGAAGTGATGGAGTTATGTTGTTTAACAGTTGATGTATTGTTTCTTGGAGATGGTTTATGGGTGTTCGAAGGCAGGGAGGATGTTGATGTTGAAGTGGTGAGAAAATTTAGTTTATGGAAAGTGGTTGTAGACTTGTGGAAATTATGATTTTCTATTTTGAATTTTGTAGTGAGGTTTGTGAGGTAAAGGAAGTGGTTATTCTAATGAAGGGTGATGTTGAAGAGGAAGGAAAATTGAAGGAGCAGTTGTGTAGGCAGAAGTGTCGGTGGCCGATCGCAATGGTGATTGTTAAGGTTGCAGCTTTGAACGTTAGTGAAGGAGGTCGTGCGGGTGGTATTCGTTTAGTTGTTGGTTTGGTTTTTGGCCGTAGATTGTTGTCTGGGAGAAGGCGGAGGTCGATGGTTACAATATTGGGTTGCTGCTTGGTGGATTGTGAGGAGATGATGCAGGGTTGTTTATGGAATGGTTATGTGTTGGCAATTTTGACAGTGTGGATGTTGAAGACAGGGAGTAAGTGGTTCGGGTGGAGGTGTTGTTGAAGGTGGTTCTATATATGGAGGAGTAGCAGTTTTGATGAGGTGGGGAAGATGATGATGATCTGAAGTGTTGAAATTTTAAGGAAATTGCAATTAGTTGAAGTATGGGGAAGTTTGAGTAAATGAAGTTGCTGGTGGAAGGAAATGGCAATGAGAAGGAGGATTGATCACAAAGGTGGAAGTGCTTGTTCAGGAGAGGGAGTTTTCTGGTAGTTTTGAAGTGATGTTTCAGGTGGCATGGGAGAAAGCAGTGAATGTTTTGAAGAGCAAGTTGGAGTGATGGGGATTGTAACAGTGTATGAAATGTACAGAAAAACTCCAATGAAAAACAAAAAATAGAGTTGGAATGCAAACCAGTGAAAAAGAAAATGTCTATAGAAAAGTGAACACAGAATTAGCGAACAAAGAAATGTCTATACCAGAATAGAAATAAAATGCAAACTAGTGAATAAAACAATGGCAAATGCCTATAGAAAGGCGAACAAAGAAATGTGAGAATTTTTTTTGGATGAAAATTATCATAAATAAGCGAAAAACTTTAAACTATTATTTTTTAAGATGAACAAAATAGAACACAAAAATTAACACAAGTGAACAAAGTGAGTGAGCGAAACACAAAACAATCGCACTACACAAATTTTTTTTAACACAAAATAAAATAAAAGAAAGGCAAAACAATCCAAAGAGTAAAATTAAAATTAAATTGCATTCCTCGGCATGGATGCTAAAAACTTGTCGGACGACAGATTTTCTATTGATTAGAAAACTATTGAAATTATATCATTATAAAACCACAAGCACATGATGTACAGTCGTAATATGTATACAAGTACAGGTCGATCCATAGGGAGACAATTAATTTTTAAAATTACTCAATCAAATTAAACCAAAAATTAAGAGGAGATTTAGCTAAAATTATAGAAAAGTGAACTAAAAGTAGAATGTAAATGATAATAAAACTATGAAATAAAGGAGCAATTTAGAGGCAAATCTACTTCCAATCATTCGTATAAATCAAAACAAAATTCATCTATAATCTCCCATTGAAATTTTAAATAGAAATGATTGATGTGTTTATTATAAGTATGGTTTATTTCTGCTATTAATTAGTATAAATTACACCATCAAACTCAACACATCATTCAAACCCACTTGTCAAATCTCATGAAAATGACATAAGATTAAAAAAAAAAATCTATATTAAGCATGATCTATTTGCTATGAACTGGTAACATAGATCATCGAATTTTAGTTCTAGTTTGACTTTCATCATCAAAATCACTTAGACAGATGATCAAATAGTTTATGTTTGTATTAGATTAAGCATAGCCTATTTTAGGCATCAACATAGACTATCAAATTTACTAAAAAAGAAATATAAACTACCATCATTCATAATTTCCATTAAGCACAGAACAAGAGAATATAAATGCAACCATGTTATGTCGATTTAGTATAATACATGAGAGCTTCATTATCCCTAAATTGAAGAGGTTTAGCTTCTCATAATTGAATTCATCTCAACACAAAGTGGTTTTAGCATGAAAAACAAGGAAAATAAAAGCTAATCAAAAGAAAAGAGAACTAACTACTTGCATATAGTAAATCTAAACTAATTGCAAGAATTAAATCTATGCTATTACCATAAAATAAAAGAGACATAAACTAACATAAAACAACATGAAATACAATATCATAAGAGAAAAGAGCGTGTAAACAGAAGCAAATAAGGAGAAGGCTAAAAAACCATTAAAAATACATTTTATTTATCATTAATTTTGTGGTACAATGTGCACAAAAGAGAAGAGATATTACTTGAAAACATAAGGGGTATTTATATATGCCTAAACCCTAATTCCATTTTTCGGGGGCTACCTAAAATGCTTTGAGACTGTGTAGCAACCAAGTAATCATTAGGGAATTAATTAATCCCAATTAACATGTGCATGTGCTTTTGATTATGGTACATTAAGTAGTGGGCATGTAGGCTCGTCCATGTTGCATTGTTTCTTTTCTTTTCTACATTCTTTTGGCCTTGAATACTTGTGCATGCATATATCCATGAAGCTCCATCCAATCTGCACTCAATTTCCAGCAAATAAAAATAAAAATGTGCAAATAAATTTTCTTAAAATTAATTCATACACAAAATTACTATTTTTCCCCCAAATGAAGATGACTGAATGATGACTTGAAAAAAATTTAGATTTTGGTTTAAATATGTAAAATACCCTAACATGCTCACTTATTCTAGTAAAAGAAGATAAAAATTTAGGAGTAATAATATAGATTTTTACATGCACATCAACTAACTAAATTTAAGAACTCTCAAGGAGAGATTGTTTCAATGGCTTTAGTGGGAGGAATCCATAGCCAAACTGATTTAGCGAAGTGAATTATGATGAAAAAGCTGACTTTGTTAAAAGATTTCTAACGTAAAGAAAACTGATTCCTATGCTTGGAAGAGGCAGAGTTGGTGAAAGGAATAAGCGCTGCTAAACAAGCTTGACCAAATAGAGACACATAGAGTTATATGGTCATCAAGTGGAATGGTGGAAGAAATAGCAACAATAATCTTGGAGATGGAAACAAACAAAAGGAAAACAATGCTGGGGCCAAGAGGCAAGACGTAATAAATGTTAGCACCAAAATTGGTCACTAACACCCTTGAGTAGAGTTATGTAGAGAGATTAATGAAGAGAGTAAATGAGGACTGAAAAATAGTGTAATTCAATGAAAAAGAATAACAAAAACGAGAACACCAGATTTATAGTGGTTCGGCGTAACTGCCTACATCCACTTTGAGTTTAATCTTTATTGCTTTCTCAATTACTTGAATACAGATACAATCCGTAAATCGATCACTTGGATACAAGTTTGAATTAAAAAGAGGAGAGTATAAGAAATGGAAGAGTCTCCCCAGTATTCCTGGAAAAAAGGTCCCTTTCCAGTGTGCCCCTGCCCTTCTATTTATAGACGAAGATGGGTTGGACTTCCTTGGTGGGCCTGGTGGCTGAATATCTCGGTCCAAATGGAATAAGCCCTGTGTGCTGACTCAAACATGTCGAACAGCCAAATGCCGAACCTCCATCTTTATGCCGAATGAAGTGAGGCCGAACGCTCTACATGCCGACCACCCATTGGTGCCGAACGACTCTGGACGACGAACGATAGGTGATGGCCGAACGAGATTTGTGCCGGACGAGGTGAGGTGTTGAGTGAGGGGTGTAGGCCGAACGAGGCTGGAATGCCGAACAGTCCAGGAATGCCGAGTGAAGCACGAATGTCGAGCGCTCCAGAAGCCGAACGCTCTTTAATACCAGTTGACCCAGTCATGCCGAACGTACCTTGTGGTGCCGAACGTCCATGGATGCCGAACGTGCCTTGCACGCCGAACGTTCTTGGTGCCGAGTGCTCCTATATGCCGAGCATTCCATAATTGCCGAACGATATACAATATCAAACGATTCTCAATGCCGAGCGTCCTTCTAACGTCGAACGCTCTTGATTGCCAAAACATGTCGACTGCATCAAACCCATATATCCTCAGGCCCTTCTTGGTCAGAATCTTGTCTAATGCTAATGATAATTTCTTCAACTGTCGTCTTGTAACCGGACCAAGGTGCCGGTTAACACTTGCCCCCCAAAGTGTGTCGTGTGAAGCAACATGACATGCTTTGAATCAGCGAGTATTCCTTGTCTCTAGAAAGAAATCCATCATGTTCCTTGAACAATCATTATCCTTTAATTTTATCCTCCCAAGGTGTCGTATCCTTCTTTGGTCGTCATGATGCTTGGTCGATTCCCAGTGTTATGAATCCAAGGTTGTAGTTCATCAGTGGCCATCCGTGTCTGATTCTACAGAGCTAGTAAGCTTCGGCTATCTGATCCGGTCTTTTCTTAATAACCCTTAGTGATAATTCAATTTCTGTTGATTTCAAGAAGTCGGACTTGTTCGGATATACACATGCACGTTTGGGTACATGTTCTTTCCATTGGCTCTCGAATGCGTTTTATATGCTCATAAGTCGTCGCCAACTCTGTTCAGTTTAATTGCAATTCAGTTGCGATTCCTTGTTTGTATTTTCTATGAAATAAGGGTTGCAATCAGCCACTTGAGGAGTTTTCCAAACCCCTCTTCAGTAAAAACTCTATGATTTTGTTCACAGCTTCAACCTTTAGGATTGGTAAGAAGAGGACGTTAATGCCCCAAAGTGGGAAACGGCCGTGGACTAGCCATTTGAGTAATTTCCATCGGTGGGGTTCCTGGATTTTTGCAAACATCTTGCACTTTTCGCATTGTCTAGCATGATCGGCCGTATCTAGATTGATAGTTGGCCAGTAATACCTGTAGCAAAGTATCTTCTTTATCATGGTTTTCCCCCTGATGCTATTACCGCATTCTTCTTCATAGAATTTGCTCAAGATATCATCATGGGCGATGCGCCGAAGCATGGGGTTGGATAAACTCCTTTTGACAAATGACTTATTCTTAGATGATTTGGTATGAAGATTTGAGGAGGATCTGTCGTTTTCCATTCCTCCGTTCAGTAAGAATTCCTCATTGTAGATAGTCTTTTATGGGAGTCAACCATAACACCTTTTCATTTTGTTCGCTGAGGTGTGTAATGATGTAATACGTGAAGTCGGTTAGTGGCCCTTGGACTTGGTCGAGATAAGGAGCAAGACAATGCCCCCTAGCAAGATCAACTTCCTTAAATTTGTATACTACCAATCAAGAATCACAAAAGATATGTAAAGTTTTCACTTCAAATCCTCTAGCAAGTTTGAGGCTGGCAGCCAAGGCTTCATACTAAGCATCCTTGTTTGTTATAGGTAAATCGAGTTTCAGGACGTAGTAGATTGATCGTTCCTCAGGAGTTATTATCATGACTCCTATGCCATAACACTGATCATTGGATGCTCCATCCGCGTACATTTTCCATCTTATGGTTGGTTCTCTGCTACTCTTCGAGTAGTGTTCTGAGGTAGTGAATTTGGGTGTGAGGTCTGCTGATTTCCGTCCTTAGATAGCCCTTCGAGGGAAATAAGTGATATCGAATTAGCTTAGTTTGATATTTTATTTAAGTAGTCTTTCAGACGTCTCAGGTCATTGTATGCCCTGTCGTAACGGCTGGTAGGCATAGACGTTGATGGATTGAGCCTAAAAGTAAGAGTGGAGCTTTCATGGTGAAATCAATAGATATTATGCTAGCTTTTGTAGCTTCGGGTTGATATCCAATGCATGGCTCGCGATAGTTAATGAAATCACATATGCTTGTCAGAATGGGTCCAAGGGAACATATCATCATTTATTCGAAAAATCCAACTAATTCTTTTATCATCACTACACTGAGTTGTGATCCGATATTCAGCACCCGGAAATGGTCGCCATGGCTGAGTGTAATGTCGACCGTCACCTTAGCAGGTGCCATCCCAGATTCTTTGAGTATAGATGTAGTTATTTTGCATAACATTCAATGTGAAATATGGTTGGGACGACCAATAATGATGGTTGCTCTAGTCGAACCCTAGAGTCTTGTCATGAGTTTTTAAGTCTAATAGCGAAGGACTCTGAATGCTCTAATAGATTATCAACAAATGGCCAAAGATCAGGCTTAAAAGCGCATTGAAGGAAATGTCGAGTGGGGGTCAGCCTCGAGTGGCGTGCAACTGTATAGCTGGATCTTGCTATGAGTTTGAATTTGCTTGTGTATTCGAGTAACGCACTTTCTATTCAATGCATTCATGATCCTTTACCCGTCCTTCGGGTTGGAGTGAAAGTCAATTGCTCATGAGCTAAGGTGTCAATTCAATGATTCAATCTCTAGGCATCCTTTCGGTCGTCTCCTTGAGCAACTGTAAGCACTATATATAAGTTTTAATACTGAGCTATCGTAGCCAGCCTTTGGATGACCATGCGCCTTCTCCCAATCTCGGGTTGATAAATGTACTGCATGGAGAATTTTTGACCAAGTATTCGCGGTTTACCCTCCTTTCCACACTCTGGAGGTCATAGTTTTTCAAGAATCATCTGAGTCACATTCGTATGTGCTTGGTACGGATCAGTATTGGCCCTCGATCTGAGGTATGATATAGTCGGTTGCTCGTAGCTTCGGATGCCGTTTCGATTGGTTCTGTATTGAGTCCTCCCTGTAGTCGTTACCTTAAGTTGTAAAGGATGCTAAGCTAGCGATGTAGCGAGTCTCATTTCTCTTCTTTCAATGACTTGTTCTTCTGCCCCCAGTCTTGGGTTAGCAGAGTTAGTTTGTGGATGGTCTAATTGCATCTGTAGCGAGTTTATACTCCTCCCGTCGACTTTAGGTCGGAGTTGGTGAATGAATGGTCGAATCACATTCTTCATTTGTCCATGGTCGCAGTCGCATTCTGGGGACTAGGGGCAGTTGAAGAGCCATTAGTCACACCTACTTGATGTTTATACCCTGTCCACACTCTGGGGACTGAATTTTAGCAGAAAATGGTAGAACCACATTTTCTTCGATTAATTCCTCTGGCACTATTCAACGGCGAAAGTCGAAGTGTAGTCGGTCACATTGTGACAACTTTAATTTGATGTTTCTCCTACTGAATTGCAGGAAGGAGTTGATTGGCGGATGGTTGTGTCACATCCGTCTATGTTGCATGCACAACCCGCCAGATCATTGGTTAGAGTTAGCGGATGTACGGTTGTGTCATGTTCATTTGCGGTAGGATGGTAATCACATCCATTTAGAATAAGACGTTCAGCTGGGTTCGCTTTGCGTATCTACATCTCATTGTCGAATCAAGGAAGAAATTTTGGCTTGTTGGGTTGGATTGCATCCCTATAAGATTATGCCATAGGTCCCGTGCTGGGAATAAGAGTTGATGCATGAATGGACATGTCGTGCCCGCTTAGTGCTAGATGGTCGGACCACATTCGATTTTTTTATGACAAGTGCGCCCCCATGTCCGGGAAAGAGTTGGAAAGCAGATAGTCAAACCACATCCCCTTTTTGTACTACAGAACTTGCTGAGGAACCAGAGTTGATAGAAGGGGAGTCGAATTGCATCCCTCCTGGTATTTACATTCCAGACCATGATTTAAGGACTGGAGTTGGTTGATGTGTGATCTGTCACACCCACTTGGCATTTGCGCTCCAGTCCACACTCTCAGGACTACAGTGAGTTGGTGTTTTACATTCCAATTCGTGCTCTGGGAGTCTGGAGTTTGTTGATGGGTGGTCGGTCACGCCCATTCTGGTGTTTATACTCCAGTTCGCGCTTTGGGGACTTAGAGTTATTTGCAGTCGATGATCTGATTCGCACTCTGGGAACCTAGAGTTGAGGTTTATACTCCAATTCGCACTCTGGGAACCTAGAGTTGAGGTTTATACTCTAATTCGCAATTTGGGAATTTGGAGTTAGCTGATAGATGGTCAGTCACATCTATTTAGGCTTTTTAGGAGTTCGTTCGCATTCTGGGAATGATGGATCTATCAGGATCGTGGATGGTCAGATCACATCCACCTCGAGTCAACAAGTGAGGTTGTTAGATGGACGGATCCATCCTCTTCGAAACTACATTTATAAGTTTGTACTCCAGCTCGCACTCTGGGAGACCAGATACAGTTGAAGGATTGTCGTGTATCAATCCTTTTTTGGATTCAGTGTGGTGACTTGTCCTCATGCTCAGGATTTAATTTGGCGAGTGATTGGTGGGATCTCGATTATTTTCCACTTATCTACCATCAATGAAGGATGAGATTTAGTTTATGGACGGTTGAATCGCATCGGTGTTCATTTGGATCCCACTTCTGCCAAGCCTGAGGAGTATGATTAATGTTCTGTCAAGCTTTGAGCTCGAGCAGAGGATGGGATGGTCGAACTCTATTCTTAGCAGGTTAATAATCCTTCGGACGATTCCATGCCGAAGTTTGCGGAATAGAGAATGGTCGGAATCCACTCGTCTATTTATCGATATTTATACACCACTCTGCATTCTGGTGACCTAGTGTTATTCTCCCCCCGGTCGGCTCGCGCCCAATTTGTGTTCATGCTTCGGTCCACGCTCCGGGGACTTAGAGATTTGTCAAACTGTTTATGCTTTAGTCCATAGTTCGGGACACGGAGATTTTCGTCAATTCATTTACACTCCAGTGCACACTCCGGGAACTTAGAGTAATCTAGTCTGCTTTTAGGATTTAGAGATTCTTCTCAAGTCGTCTATAATCTAGTCCATGCTCTGGGGACTGAGAGTACTGTAGTCCGCACTCTGGGGACGTAGAGGTCTTTTAAGCCGTTTATAATCTAGTCCGCACTCAGGGGACTTAGAGTACTTTAGTCCGCATTTTGGGGACGTAGAGGTTTTTTAGTCATTTATACTATAGTCCACGCTCAAGGGACTTAGAGTACTTTAGTCCGCATTCTGGGGACGTAGAGGTTTTTGAGTCATTTATACTCTAGTCCGCTCTCAGGGGACTTAGAGTACTTTAGTCCGCATTCTGTCTCCCATTCGAGAGGTTGAGACCCCCCGGATGGCTGAGAGTTTGCCTGAACCTGGTAGATAATCCTTCTCTTTAAGATTCTGAAAATCATCTTTCTTTATGCAGGACTATTGAATTCTAATGCTGTTTTCCACGATTTTGTGCAGCCCGTTCTGACCCCGAGTCCACTCCGAGGAGCGATGTCGCCGAGGAAGTGGGGGAGAAAATAAGTGAAGCCACTCATGCGGGGGAGGCTCCTGGTCCAGACGCTCAGGTGATCGGAGCGCTTGATGAAGACAAGTCCAAAACCTCCTCTCCTACCGACGGGGGTTATGAAGTAGAAATTACAGGTGCCTCTAATCACAGATCCGAATTGAGCATGAAGGAGCGGCTCGAGAAAGAGAAGGTCAGGGTCAAGGTCGAGCCCCGAGTTGTGGACTTAGACGATCCTTTGAACAAGCCGTTGAAGGTCATCCTTCCTGGCGGGTCCAAGCCTATGGAAGTTCCCCGTACTTCTTCAGTTGCTACCCCTCTATCAAACAAGAGTACCAAGTGTAAATGCTATGGAGAGGAGCCGTCCGGAAAGGAGTTGAAGAAGTACAAGAAGTGATTACTATCCTCGTTCAACGAGAGTTAGTTTAAGTCATGTAATTATTTTCATCTATTTCCTTAGTCCTTGTAAATAGAATGTCGACTCCGAACTTTGGAGGGGTTGTAATAGGAACTCATTTCTCATTAAAGTTTAGTTCCTTTTTCCGTCTTACAAAAGACTCTTATTGTTCAGTTTTCTTTGTGATTGTGATGCTGATCCAAGCAGTTGTGAGTAACATAGACTTCTCAGTCCATCTTCATATAACTCGAAAACACTTCGGGAGTTGTTGAACTTCCATTCTGTGCTTCGAGCACTTAGAATACATTCTAGCCCGTATGTCAGGGATTTGACAAATTCAAGTCATCTGTGTCATAGTTCATATTCAGGGAACTAGGAGATCCGAATTGCTTATATTCGAGTCCGCATTCTGGGGACTTAGAGTACTCCAGTCCGCACTCTGGGGACTTGGAGGTTCAAGTCATTCATACTCTAGTCCGCGCTCTGGGGACTTAGAATACTCCAGTCCGCGCTCTGGGGACTTGGAGGTTTAAGTCATTTATACTCTAGTCCGCACTCTGGGGACTTGGAGATTTGAGTCGTTTATACTCTAGTCCGCGCTCTGGGGACTTAGAGTACTCCAGTCCGCACTCTGGGGACTTGGAGGTTTAAGTCATTTATACTCCAGTCCGTGCTCTGGGGACTTAGAGTACTCCAGTCCACACTTTGGGGACTTGGAGGTTTAAGTCATTTATACTCTAGTCCGCACTCTGGGGACTTGGAGATTTGAGTCGTTTATACTCTAGTCCGCGCTCTGGGGACTTAGAGTGCTCCAGTCCGCACTCTGGGGACTTGGAGGTTTAAGTCATTTATATTCTCGTCCGTGCTCTGGGGACTTAGAGTACTCCAGTCCGCGCTCTGGGGACTTGGAGGTTTAAGTCGTTTATACTCTAGTCCGCGCTCTGGGGACTTAGAGTACTCCAGTCCACGCTCTGGGCACTTGGAGGTTTAAGTCGTTTATACTCTAGCCCGCGCTCTGGGGACTTAGAGTACTCCAGTCCACGCTCTGGGGACTTGAAGGTTTAAGTCGTTTATACTCTAGTCCGCGCTCTGGGGACTTAGAGTACTCCAGTCCACACTCTGGGGACTTGGAGGTTTAAGTCATGTATACTCTTGTCCGCGCTCTGGGGACTTAGAGTACTCCAGTCCGCGCTCTGGGGACTTGGAGGTTTAAGTTGATAGTAGTCGTATTTCCACTCTTTAATTTGTATTCATCTACCGTATCGAGGCTAATGTTGTCGAATGAACAATCGAACCACGTTTGCTCATGGAATGGGATCTTGCCCCCAGCTCAAGGGACGAAATTTTGAAAAATGGAAGATCGATTCTCGTCCGCTTGGTAATTATAGCTCTTCCAATCGAGTCAAGGAAGGAGGTATATGACAGATGGTTGGATCACATCCGTGTTGGGTTAGATAGCAGAATCTCTTACAATTTGCTCCGTATCTCCTTCTTTTGTTGAAGGCAGGATTTGGTGTGTAGATGATCAAATCACGTCCACTCTAGACAGATCTTGGGGTCACTGAGCTTCAGAAGAGGCCTCTGTATTTTGTCAAACTTTGTTCTATGACTTGATTTGAGTGGGCGATCAGGCCATACTAATTCCAAGCCTTGTTCAGGTCTCCGAGTCAAACATGGAGGTCAATGAATAGATGGTCAGTCATGTCGACTTTATATTTGGGCTCTAATCGTAATGAGCTTTTCAATCTCTAGTTCTTGGCCCTAAATTAAAGGCACATGATTGATGATGAGCGATTGAATTATTCTCATCTAGATGTACTCCACACGTCCGATCATGGTCTGCGTGGATTGGTTGGTGACCAAATCTGAGTATCCATTCTCCTGCATCGTTTTGAAAGTAGTTTAGTTAAAGTTAGTCGTAGTTCATAGAACAATTGAAATAGAAATGGAAATGATTCAAAGAAGATTATGATAAATCTCATTGATAGATGAAGTAGCATCGTGTGCTTGCTATTCGACTTTTGCCCTTGGCTCCTTTCAAAGGGATGTCGGCCGTCGGCAGTCCAATTGATAATCATAGCCCTTTATTAATAGGCATCGGATATTCGCTGCCCGCCATTCTGTAGGACATGTACATACTATTGAAGCTTTACTTTCTAGATCAGCTTTTTGATCACACCTCGGAGGTGTTTGTAATCGCCCGTGTTGGGATCAGTGAGCATTTGGGAATATACAACATTCCCCTGATTTTCTTTAGACTTTGGTGTACTCTCTCGAGGTTGGTTTCCAATATCACTCCGAGTCGTGAGTCTTCAAGTAGAGGTTGTCAATTGAATCTTTCAAAGAGCATATGAGCCAAATTTTTAGGTCTTGTTTCGTCTACTAGGATCTACATCCTTAGTCAACGGGCCTTCATTGTTATTTTCCTTAGTCTGTTCTGCTCCTCCACACTTTGATTTAGATTCATTATTGTCATAGAGACGATCCATGGTCGTTGGAGGCTCTCCAGCTAACCGGCTGCTAAAATATATATGGAGGTCGATTATCCTCAAGTGATCAATATAATATCCCTTTGAGAGTATCGTTCGAGTAGCAGTTGTTTGTCCGCTCCCTTGTTGTCGTTCAGAAGCTGTCGCTAGATCCTCTATGCCCCGGTCGATCAGGGGATGTAAGGGAAATAGATAGAATGTTCCTTTATTAAGTTGAGTTTTGAATTCACTATAGGGGTCGTATAAGAGACCGATATAACTTAAGTTTGGAACGGTCTGGATGCCGCTCGGCATATATAGTACCGTTCAGCATTATAGAGGTGTTCGGCATAGAGGTATGTTCGGCCTGGAAGAGCGTTCGGCCTAGAGGTTTGGATCGGCCTGGAGGAGTGTTCGGCCTAGAGGTATGGTCGGCCTGGAGGAGTGTTCGGCCTAGGGGTATGTTCGGCCTGGACGAGCTTTCGGCCTAGAGGTTTGGATCGGCCTGGAGGAGTGTTCGGCCTAGAGGTATGGTTGGCCTGGAGGAGCGTTCGGCCTAGGGGTATGTTCGGCCTGGAAGAGCGTTCGGCCTAGAGGTATGGTCGGCCTGGACGAGCGTTCGGCCTAGAGGTGTGGATCGGCCTGGAGGAGCGTTAGGCCTAGAGGATCGGCCAGGAGTGTTCGGCCAAGATGGTTCGGCCACGAGTGTTCGGCCAAGATGGATCGGCCAGGAGTGTTGGGCCAAGTGTAACTCGGCATACAAATTTTCTGCAACGATCGGCATAGATTTTTTCTGGGGCGATCGGTTGAATTGCCTTTAGAGGAGGGTTGGCCTTCATTCAACTTGAGTGCAAACTTTAACATTCAATCGCCAAATCTTGCGTACATCAGTGAATCCAATCTACGGCTATCAGCTTCCTTTAGATTTCTTTCAAATCTGAGTAGAATAGGAAGTTTTCTATTAGACAGCTGGATCTATCTCGCGAATATGGAAATCCAATAGTAGATGATGAGATCCAATCAAGCTGAGAATTCAATACTCGGTGAAGGCACCAAAATGTTAGCACCAAAATTGGTCACTAACACCCTTGAGTAGAGTTATGTAGAGAGATTAATGAAGAGAGTAAATGAGGACTGAAAAATAGTGTAATTCAATGAAAAAGAATAACAAAAACGAGAACACCAGATTTATAGTGGTTCGGCGTAACTGCCTACATCCACTTTGAGTTTAATCTTTATTGCTTTCTCAATTACTTGAATACAGATACAATCCGTAAATCGATCACTTGGATACAAGTTTGAATTAAAAAGAGGAGAGTATAAGAAATGGCAGAGTCTCCCCAGTATTCCCGGAAAAAAGGTCCCTTTTCAGTGTGCCCCTGCCCTTTTATTTATAGACGAAGATGGGTTGGACTTCCTTGGTGGACCTGGTGGCTGAATATCTCGGTCCAAATGGAATAAGCCCTGTGTGCTGACCCAAACATGTCGAACAGCCAAATGCCGAACCTCCATCTTTATGCCGAATGAAGTGAGGCCGAACGCTCTACATGCCGACCACCCATTGGTGCCGAACGACTCTGGACGACGAACGATAGGTGATGGCCGAACGAGATTTGTGCCGGACGAGGTGAGGTGTTGAGTGAGGGGTGCAGGCCTAACGAGGCTGGAATGCCGAACAGTCCAGGAATGCCGAGTGAAGCACGAATGTCGAGCGTTCCAGAAGCTGAACGCTCTTTAATACCAGTTGACCCAGTCATGCCGAACGTACCTTGTGGTGCCGAACGTCCATGGATGCCGAACGTGCCTTGCACGCCGAACGTTCTTGGTGCCGAGTGCTCCTATATGCCGAGCATTCCATAATTGCCGAAGGATATACAATATCGAACGATTCTCAATGCCGAGCGTCCTTCTAACGTCGAACGCTCTTGATTGCCAAAACATGACGACTGCATCAAACCCATATATACTCAGGCCCTTCTTGGTCAGAATCTTGTCTAATGCTAATGATAATTTCTTCAACTGTCGTCTTGTAACCGGACGAACTGATTTAGCGAAGTGAATTATGATGAAAAACCTGACTTTGTTAAAAGATTTCTAACATAAAGAAAACTGATTCCTATGCTTGGAAGAGGCAGAGTTGGTGAAAGGAATAAGCGCTGCTAAACAAGCTTGACCAAATAGAGACACATAGAGTTATGTGGTCATCAAGTGGAATGGTGGAAGAAATAGCAACAATAATCTTGGAGATGGAAACAAACAAAAGGAAAACAATGCTGGGGCCAAGAGCAAGACGTAATAAATGTTTGCAGTTCTTCTAAGAAGGAGAATACACATAGCTGAATGACTCTATGGAAATCATATACCTTACAACTCAAGGCATAGTTAATTACAAGAAGCCTGCTTCGAAAGAGGCAATGGACAAAGAGAAGTGCTTTGGGAAGTATTATCGGTTCCAAGAGACCTACAAACACAATGCCAACATGTTCCAACATCTAAGCGACATGATTGGGGAGCTGATTAGGAAGAAGCAGCCCTAGTAGCACGTGATAAACCCATAGGATAGCAGATATGGGAATGAGAAACCACCAAGGTAACCACCCTATGATAATGGAGAATGGGCCAACGGAGATTGTCCATGACCACCGAATCAAAACTTGGTGAACAATACTACAACTAGAGGTCCGCATCCCGTGGGAAAGTGCTGCAATGAGATGGAATGTTACAGGAGTTCCTTAAAGCATGAGGCATAGGAAATGTGTTATGCCATCAAGGATGGTACTCCCATGAAGAAAAATTAAAAAATTGATGACAACATCGTCTTATGAAACAGGGATATAGACGGGGTCGAGTCACTGTGTAACAACTAGGTTTTTAAGGGTAATTAATAATGATTATTTAATAAATTAAAATAGGTTTTTAATCAAGATGAATAATTTGAATTTATTTTGGAATACTGAAATTTAATAATATGGTAATTAGTGATGGAATTAAATAGTTTTGAGAATAATTGCTGATTTAAGAATTATGAAATGAATTAATTTGGAAATAAAAAATAGAAATATTATAATATTAGGTGAATATTCAAGTACTGTAAACATAAATTTTATTTGGAATTTTATTCTAATTTATTTTAAATGGAAAATAGTTTATAAAAGAATGAAAAATAAAAATTACACACACACACACACATACATGTACATCTTTTCCTAATCGAAGGCCTAAGCCCAAACTAACGTTCCTATATTCATTTTTGGACATTCTATTCTCTAGATAGTTCACCCTCTATATAAATAAAACCATTCACATCCATTTTCTTAGCTTAGAAAATCATATGTCCCATCCATACTCTATCACGTTATAATCATAATAAAATTATTATAGATATTATAGATTCTTTAAATATGTATATCTCGACATAGGTATACCCTTGCACATGGAAGCAACTCATAAATCATTAAGGCGTTGGGTTTTTAGAGCGTGCGTATAAGGAGGAAGAAGAGCATGAGCTTTAGGTAAGTGAATGCACTCACAAATACTATGTCTACCGCTATATTTCAGTACTTATTATGTTTGAATGACAGATTGATCGAATACTTTGTTCGTGCACTGAATTCATGGTGAAATGGCTGAGGAAGAGATCGCCTGAATCAGTGAGATTCAAGCACATACACACGTGACAGGTAGGTCAATCGATCGACCAGTTGGACGACCGATGACCTATTCTAGTTAAAAATTAACATATTTATATAAATAAAAATAAAAATAAAAAATATAAGCAAAAATAAATAAACACACACACACACACACATATATATATATATATCCGTGTGTGTGATTTGTGCATCGATCTGCACTAAGTGGTCCATCCCAAAAGCTCCAACTGATCGACAACTACATGTTGATTGGTGGTGCTACCGCTTAAACAAAAAACGACTGTAGCTTGGTGGTAAGGCTTATGCATTTCATCCATCCCACCTAAGTTTGAGTCCTGCGTTGTCCTATTTTTGATAGTGTATATTTTAGTAGTAAATAAATTATATTTGCATAGAAAAAAATGTGAATAATTATATAAAGTAAAATATATTTATGAGATAATTTTATGTAAAAATTTTAATATTTAGATATATTAAAAATTATTAATTTATTGAAAGAAAATCCAATTTTGGATTTAAAATGATTATTTAATATTAATGCAAATCCTGGAAAATGAGAAATATTTTATGAATAATGATTTGATTGTTTTAAAGTTAACTTTTTAATTGATAAATTTACTTAAAAGTATATTACATTTATATATGTAAAAAAAAAAAATTATTACTTTAAAGATTAATTAATAATTCAATTTAATTCTTCAATATTTATTATCCATTTCTAAAATTCTCATTTTTGTTATATCCAGATTATATGTTTTGAATGATTTACTAAATATTGGTTTTATTTTTCTTTACATACATACATACATACATACATATAATCCATTTTATATTACTTTTTTGATTTCTCCTTTTATATTGAATTGGATCCTATGAATGATTCACCATTGATATTGATTTAATTAGTGTTTTGATATGATACGGTGTTGACATCCTTATGTATGGATTTATGTATTTGTTATATTTTTTATGATAATTTTAATTCTACATAGCGAGGAAACTGAATAAGCGGAGTCATTATACTATTTGGGATAGGGTATTCAGTAATATTTCTTTGGTTATTCTTCGAACTCATTATATAGAATAACATGGTGGTTGGGTGTAGTTTATGAGAGATGAATAAATGATGATTATCATGCAGTAGTATAGGATGCCGTTGTGATATTTATTCGATTATTCATTATAAGTTGGTGACACTCACATGACAGGGATTTGTGGAGAGGCCACTGTTGTAAGTCATGTATATAGCCGTGTGTTGGCGATTGTCTCGAGCCATATGTCGACGAATGTATCGAACCATGTGTCCGTGATTATTTCAAGCCGTTTGTGGGTGAGTTGTATCAAGCCGTATGCCGAGAATGTATAGAGCCATGTGTCATCATTTACGAAGATATATGTGTCAGCTATTAAATATATATATAATAGTCTATCTATCTTGTCCAGCTTCTTTATATTTCAAAAGTGAACCAGATTGGCTTTATCCACTCTAGCGGCCCGATCACGGTGGTCGCATCTAAGATATTTTACATCATTATATACACGCGTATGGCCATATGTCCGCCTATTGCCATGGGTTGGCATATGTGTGTTTGCCCATGTATCACCTAAACCAGTAGTCAGTTATGTAACGACCCGCTATTTTGGACCATTCAAATTGACAATAAAACCATACATATCCGACTTGAATAATTCAAAATACCGAATTGTAAATTAAAATTTGGCAAAACTTAAAATATACAGTAAATAAATCAATCACAGATCACAGAGTAATATAATGCAGCGGAATAGATAAAGAATAGTAGTTCATGAAGCTACTATATACATCAGAGTTAGAAAAATACAACCGAATAGTTCAAATGCAGTGAAGTCTCCATGCAGCATATGACTTCTCTGAACCAATCAACTGGAAAGGCTGGAATCTGAATCGATAGTTGGATTTCTAAATGAAGCTCCAAACTCCAAAGGTGAGTCTCAAATGCTATATCACTCAGTCTGACCCGAGCGTAAAGAAAAATACAAAACACTCGAGTCAGGATTAACATTCTTATATCAATAAATCCAACTCAAGTGAAATATCAACTGAAATACAAATAACTTAAAGGATGTTTGGGATAACCATCCTCTAAGGGTCCATGGAACTTTCTACTGTTGAATATGCGCTTATATGTTTTTGTTTGATGATAATAAACATATATATTCATTTAAATGTATTTGGTTATGTACTATTTTGTTTTGCATAGATTAAATAAATATTTGTTGAATAAAATAAATTATACAGAATTTGAATTTGAATTCAAACAGAACAAGTTACACAGATTTTGAATTCAAACAGAAATTTTATTCAAACAAATATTTATTACAATCTTGAATAGTACAAATTCATGCTCTCACTATACATATACATTTCTGATTACATCACGATTACATCACAAATATTTTTACATTGATAACCTCACTACATATCACTCACACTCGTATTTTGTCTTCAACTGCATTCCGGTTTGAATCCAGCATCTGAGCAATCTGCAAAAATATTCACTAACGCAGTAAAATTGAAAAAGAAATATTTTTGCAATATAAAATGAAATACGATTTTTGAAAATATCGTTTGCCTCAGTTATTTGGGTTGTTCGTCATCATTCGCACTTGAATTCATCACAAAGTCGTGCACATAGATATTACAGGGACAGGTAACCATAAGTGGCTGCAATACACACGTGTACATTCATACACGTGTGCACTGCCTCGCCAACTCGTGTGCGCAGCCAAAAATAGCAAGCGTGCAAGCACAACATGAAAGGAATCGAGTCAGTAAGGCAATGCGCAAAATCAAGACAGCATCAAACAGCAACAGTGAAGACTGCATAAGTGCTACAAGCCAAATCATCACAATGAACACCACTGACCAGTGAATACAATATCAAGTTGCAGACTCCAAGTTACAAACTCAAGATTACAGGGCAGTGGACAGTACAAGACTGACTCAAATAAACTAATGAATGAATGCAAAGGCAACAGCTCAGGTCAGAGACAACCAACAGCCCAAATGAGCAACAGAGATCAGAGACCAAGCAAAGCATAGTAACTGCAATGAATAATGCAACATGACCAAATATGGAAACTGCATACTGCAACAACAAGTATGGTGAAGCACTGACTCAAATACACAACTACAAGGCATTTTCATTGCAACTGCATAGCAACTCAACAACATCAAGTACAAGTCTCAAATGTCCAGTTAAAACTTCAACAAGACAAGTGATGCTCAAGTAAAGTTAAGAAAAGACCAGCTACAGAAATGCATGCAAGTGTCAAAGTACAGGTGCAAGTAGTACAAAAGAGCAAGTACAATTCGAACCAACATGGCCAAGACTACTGAAAACAACATGACAGCACTGCATCAATGCAAAATGGAATACTGCAACTACACAGACCCAACTTTAACAAACAGTTCAAGTGCAAACCAAGTTCATATGCAAAGAGCTCGAGCATGAGATATGGCAACTACAGTAATGCATCAGTGACCAACTACAGGAACAGCAAGGTGATCAAACAAACAATGACCAAAGTTACAACCTCGCATGAAGACCAAATGTCCAGACTAACATAATGCAAGACAGTGGTCATAAATGGAATAACAACATCGAGCCAGAGCCGTCAAGTTCAAATATCACACAAGTACAGGCCGCAACAGTATGCACCAGTTCAAACATTTATCAGAGAGTATATGGAAGGGTCAGTGATACAAGGCAATACACAAGAGCATACAAGTGCAACACAAGAAACAAATAGAAATGAACTTATGAAGCAGTGCAAGTGCAAATCACCAACTACAAGACCTCAAGTGATATGGTTAAGCAGCATGTAATGACATTATATACAAATGTAAAGAACAATGGTGATGCACTGCAGATATCCTGACAGCAAGCACATGTATCCAAGTACAAGCTCGTGTCGAAGTTACCGAAGTCAGCATGAAATTTTACAGGGCAATCAACAGAGATGATCAAGTGACAACATAATAAAGCAATAACCAATGTCACAGTAAAATCAACATCGTCAGAGAAGATGGCCAGAGACGAAGATCAAAATGATGGCCGAAGTCATGTCAAAAGCATATGTTACACAAGTCAGAATTCAACTTAAATTCGTATTCTTTGAAATAGTCAACGCAAAGTAAAAGAGGAAAGTTTTAATGCCGTGTGAATCAAGTGAAATCGAACGTTCTCAAGTTAAAGCCGTGAGTATCACGTTGAGAGAATAAATCAGGAAAGTCGTGCTCATCAAGGAATTAAGAATTAGGAAAGTATCAAATTGATACGAAGGGATTCAAGTGTCGTGAATTCATATAAATTCAACCCGAAGGTATCATCATCGAACATGAGCTTCAATTCACAATAAAACTATCAATCACAAACCCAAGTTCATCATCGGCAAGCAGAGCAACAATCGAATTCAAGCATTCAAGCAAAAAGGAAAGTTACATACCAAATTGAAGCCGAAGCCCTAATTTCACAATCGATCAACAAAGGAGCAAACAAACATAAGCGAAGCAGTGAGCAAGGGAAACAATCGAACATCAGAGAAGCAAGAGCATCTCAAACCAGAGACAAAGCCCTAATTCGAGAAAGAAGCCGAAGCCCTAATTCGACAAGCATCGGCCGCATAATTCTTCACTGAGCAAAAGAAGGAAACGGGTTGAAAGACAAGTGGGCCGGCCTTATTATTAAAAGGGGGATTAGTTTTTAATTTTATAAAAGGGGTTTTAGTTTTTTATTTTTTGAGCAAAAATTACAGATTCAAGTTCGTATTTTAATTTTTGCTCCTGCGGTTATTTTTGAAGTTGTTTTTTCTTTCCGTGTCAAAGAATTTGTAAATCACCACCTAGAGTTTAGGTAGTGTCAGATTGTCTATTTAGAATTAGTTCAGTGAGCAGGGGTGCGAGTTTGCAGAGCTCTATAGGCGGGAGCAGTGTTTGCGAGTAAACGAAACTCTATTGTAGGCGGGAGCAGAGTTTGTGAGTAAACGAAACTCTATAGGCGGGAGCAGGGTGTGCGAGTCTAGTAGAGTGTTTGTGAGCGGGAGCAAAGGGTCTGCGAGTCTAGTAGAGTGTTTGTGAGCGGGAGCAAAAGGGTCTACGAGTCTAGTAGAGTTGTTGTAAGCGTGATACTGTTTAATTCTAATAGAAATCTGTGAATGCAGCAGTAGGCAGGGGTTGCCGAAGCTGGGTAAATTTTGTGTGTGATTTACTTTTCAGCATATTTATTTCTGTGTTTAAATCGAGAAAATTTGCTATAATCCTATTCACCCCCCCTCTAGGGTTAATCTAGATCCTACATCTACAAGGTAGAAATATACACTATAACACCGTGGTCATTTCAGCTTAATTTATACTTCAAAACCAAATCTCATTTTCACTTCAAATATCTCTATATTTCCCAAAATAGTATTTATATATATATATATATATTAAATAATTTATATAGTAAAGTATTTTCAGTTTCCACAACTTAACAAATCGTTCCAACATTAACCCGACCTTCCCATTCAAATTAAATTCAATCTCAATTTATCAATTTAAATTCAACTCAATTTCTAAACTAACCACTTGAATTTTATCGATCTCAAAATCGGATTTATAATCACAAATACCCTTTTATATTCCATACATTTCAAAACTTTAAGTATTCAACGTTTCATCTAAATTTTCATTCAATTTAGTTTTCTAAATAATAAATTCAAATTTAGTTCAACCTAAATTTTCATTTTAATTAAATTTAGTTGCTAAATAACAAATTCAACTACGTTGATTTCAAATACAGATCCGAATCTCAACATAAACCATTTAAATTACAATATAGTTCAAGGCTTTAATATTTAAATGTTCTATATACCAGTTTCATATAGATCTCGATTTAACCTCATTATTATTTAGTCTTGAAATACTCCCTTATTAGATTCAATATCATTTAAGTAACCTTAAATTACATTTTACTCAATATTTTCTTTAATTTATTTAAACGTGAAATATTCATTAAATCACTTAAATCAAAAATCCAGTTATAAAATCATACCCTTTAAATTTCCCATTCAAAAATTTCAAATCGATTTAATTAAATAAATCCTTATTTAAATACCATTTTTATAAACCCAAATTTATCTCCCAATCTTAATTATTCAATTTATTACAATAGAATCTATTTGAAATATAGATTTACATAAATACTTAACCATATTATATGTATTAAATCAATCTAATGTAAATCAAATATTACTACTAAATCTATATAAACAATTTTCGTTTATATAATGTCTTAAGAATCAAATTTATTAAACCATATATTTCTTTCCAAAATTATAGAAATTATTTTCAAAATATTTATATGGACCAACGGTGTCTGTATATATTTCCTATCATATAGTCAAGTGCTACGGATATTTATCATTTCAATCCGTATGCTAAATATATACGGATGGATATCATTTCAACCCGTAATCCCAAATTCAATTAAATGAAAATCGCTAGGGTTTATCATTTCAACCCATAACGATTTTCGGCTATTCTAAAGTCTGTTCGGGTATGTATCATTTCAACCCATAGTGATTTCTAAACTACAGGGAACTTGCAGAGTGATAACAGAAAATACAATAAAATAACAGGCATATATCATCAACAACAATATAATAAAACAACAGGATATGATGTCATATCCCGCAGGTGAACAGTTACAGATAATAGCATATATAACAAATTTAAATAACTATAGCAACATATTTCAATTGTCGTTTCAATTGAAATCAATTTAATGAATAAAAAATGTTAATTGTGAGTGATTGCATACCTTTCGAGGCTAGAGAATATAGAATGAGACATGGATACGCACACTGATACAGACACTGAAATTAAATTTCAAATCCAAGCAAAGCAAAATCGACACGAATTCAATGATCAAAGCTGATTGGTTCGAATTGATGAAACGGATCAGATCAGAACTGGAACGATGAAGATAAATGGTATAAGCGAACTTTTATAACCACCTATAACTATATATACACATATGAAATTTATATTCTAAGTTCAAACATCACAAATTTAATTTACATGTTTTTCAAACATATAAATAAATAAATAAATCAAGCTTACATTTTTTTATCAACATACACTTAAAAAATATATATATATACTAACACCTTTATACCAAACTTATATAACTAGTATATATATATTCTCAAACAGATAAAATAAATGTTTAAATATGAATCCCTAAAAGAAAACTTTTTTTAATATATAGATATATATATATATATGTATAACTATTTCTATATATATTAAATGTTATATATATATAATTTAAATCCATCCATATTTTTACATTCAATAACATATTATATTCAACTTATATAAATTTCCAAATTATATATGTGTATTAAAATAATTTATAAAGTAGAGTATTTATAAAATCATTTTAAATCCAAAATAGTATAAATATAATACTGTACATAAACTATATCAACCAAAAAGAACAAAAGTTGATTATTGTTTCTAAAATATGGGATAAACACAGGCTGCTCATGTATAAACTGAACTAACTCTTATATAACCAGAAACATATTATAGTTATAAATATGCATATATATTCATACATGCTTAAAAAAATTTCAAAACGTCAACAAAACTAACTACTGACTCACAACATCCTATACAACCAGTTGTATAACAAATATATGATATATACTCATCTTAAAATAGTAAAATATAGAATGACAAAACAAAGCAGCCTGGATATAATATATATATATATATATATATATATGTAACGCACCAGATGTTCAAAATACAGCTATCTTAAACTAACTCGTATTAACATATATCATAAAATTTTATATAAACCTTATAGTATATAAATAACTTACTTTATATACTAAATAGAACCTATGCAAGCTAAAATATGTAAGCTAATATAGGCCGCGACCATTTTAAAATAAAAAATCAAAATACATTATATACTTAAACAACAATAAATTATGTACACAATACATATTAAAAATTAACTTAGTCTTACTATACCTATCATATAATAATAATATATATATAAAACAAAAACCAATTTATATAAACAGACATATTGAAGAATAACATATCAAACTTATGTAGACTTTATATATACATAAAATGTCATTTCTACTAACATATATACACTGTCAAACTCATATATTACTAACATTTACATTGGAAAACTGACATAAATCATTTATACCAAAAATCCTTTTTTTCCATAACATATTTTATAAACATAACATACCAAGCTGTTAACAAAACATATTTTGTACAAATATATACTCTGCCAAAATATATAATAAAACTATAAAAGCTATATATTTTATATGCAGAAACCATATAGCCTGCATATACCTATCACAAACAACTAATATATATAATAATTTGCACAACATAAACTTATCCAAATATGCAGAAATCATATATACATACCGAAAAATAAATATGTGTTATGAAAATCTATTTCAATCTTATAAATAAAAACTTAAAATAACCAAGCAGATTATATATATAAGCTCTAAAACCAACTCACCAGGATACTTGAAATCTTGTATAAAATAAAATATACATATAAATCTATGTTTTAACAAACCTTTCGTATGCTTGAATATATATAAAGCTGCAAGTATAAGAAATAGATATAATATATAAAGAAATACTTACATATAAAGAATGAAAGAAGAGAGGAAACAGTTGTGGGTAATTGAGCATGTGGTGAACGCATGGAGCAAAGAGGAATGAGGAGAAGAGTTTTTTTCCAAAGAATGAAAAGAAGAAGGAGAGATATGCTTATCATGGGCAATATATATATGCGTTGTTCTTATATATTTTTTCATATAGTTAGTACAAGATACGCTAAATTTATAAAAAAAGTAACGTATCTAAATTTATATGTTACTTATTTATTCTCTACCTGTTTATTTATACGTTACTTATTTATTCTCTACCTGTTAATTTATACTATTTATTCTCTACCTATTAATTTATACGTTTTTATTCTCTACCTATTAATTTATACTATTTATTCTCTAACTATTAATTTATACGTTTTATTCTCTACCTATTAATTTATACGTTTTATTCTCTACCTATTAATTTATACTATTTATTCTCTACCTATTAATTTATACGTTTTATTCTCTACCTATTAATTTATACTATTTATTTTCTACCTATTAATTTATAAGTTTTTATTCTCTACCTATTAATTTATACTATTTATTCTCTAACTATTAATTTATACGTTTTATTCTCTACCTATTAATTTATACGTTTTATTCTCTACCTATTAATTTATACTATTTATTCTCTACCTATTAATTTATACGTTTTATTCTCTACCTATTAATTTATACGTTTTATTCTCTACCTATTAATTTATACTATTTATTCTCTACCTATTAATTTATACGTTTTATGCTCTACCTATTAATTTATACGTTTTATTTATTCTCTACCTATTAATTAATTAAAAATTATTAAAAAAAAATTGGGTCGTTACACTCTCCCCCACTCAAAACTTTTCGTCCCCGAAAAGGAAGGAGGTAGGAGAATTAAAACAACCAGAAAGAAAATAGATTGAAAGACAAGATAAACAATAAATTTTAAAATTATATAAATTTTACTCGAAATATTCATTTGAAAACTTCACTTGGAAATCTTAAGATACTTTCAATATTATAGATACATCAATAATCATTTTATTTAAACATGTTTTATTAAATTAATAACTTCAAAATATTTATAACACTAAAATTTTCTATTAAACAATGTAGTATACAGATAAGAAATATTTAAAAGATTATATTCAAAAAAGAAAGGAAGGTAGATTCTGGAAACGAAATATAGGTGAACAACTAAAGCTGAGAAGATAAGGTAGATTCAAAGAATAGAATCGGGCACGAATCGTAAATTTCAAACCATAAGAGTTTCAATTTCAAATATTAACACAAAATTTCTTTGTTGAAAAATACCTTTATAATAAAATACCTTTATATCGAAAAAAATATTTCTTTCAGAAATATTTTTATAACTCGATGTTTCAACAAGTTTATCCTCGTTCTTGCAGACTCTGGCCATGCGTTGATCAGGCGCAAAGCTAGAATTCTTCAAGTACTTAGTAGACTTGTTTCAACACCCGGTGAAAATACTTGAAAAACCTTTAAAATAGATATGGAAAGTACAATCCAAACAAAACAACAAAACCAAAACCTTTGTCCAATCATGGTTCGCAGATACACAATGGTTACGCCTGGATCCCCCAGAAAACAATCCGTATCCGTAAGCATTCTCAGCCCTACTAGTTATGCCATGATGACTAGTAGAGTGTAGGATACACAATGGTTACGCCTGGGTCCCCCAGGGAACAACCCTACACCTAGGCTGTCTCAGCCAGGCAGTTTCGCTACTATTTGCAACCTACACAGATTGCAGGATACACAATGGTTACGCCTGGATCCCCTAGGAAACAATCCGTACCCCTAGGCCAGACTCAGCCAGGCAATTGCGCTATGCAGTCGCGAGAGGAAAAAAAACCATAGGTTACGCCACGGTGGGAACACTCGAGTATTACATCCGGAAAAACCAAAAATCAGAGAGAATAATATCGATAGAATGAATCCACGATGTGGCCACAAAGCGGATCTCAATCAGAAGGCACTTTCCATATCTTTACTTCGACAATATATATCATATAGTACCTTTTCAAATCACTTTTAAATATCATACTTATATAAAGTCCATATATATAGGATTCCATTTTTCCCAAATCGAATACTTTCCAAATCAATAGTAGATCAAATCATACTTATATAGACTTCGATTATATAAAATCTCTTTCCAAATTGAGTATCTTTCAAATCAATAGATTTCAAATCAACTTCATACTTATACAATCCATTTTATATAAGTTCGACCACTCCCAAATCAAGTGCTTACTAATATATGGTTCTCAAATTTCAAATCATTTCAATATCAATTCGGTTTCAAAATCATATATGATTTCACCAAATTTTCTTCCAAATTAAATATCTAAATTTCAAAGTTCCCAAAATAATAGGTTTAGAAAATTATCCCATTTTCCAAATTAAAATAATCCTAGTCAAACCAATTCATTTCCACACCATATAAGTACTGGTTTTTAATTCCAATTTAATTTCAAAACCAAATATTTTCCCAAAATCAGTTATACTCAAAATGGTTTCCAAATTTATAATTATCCCTTTTTTTTTAAAACTTTTAAACTATCCATTTCTATGTGAAATATCCAATTTACCTTTCTGAAAACCCTTATTCAACTATTTTTTTTCAAAACATTTCAAAACTAAATTTATATTCTTTATCAAACTTTTATACTCTTCGAAATTTCTTAGCTTTGAAAATTTAATCTCGATTTGGAAGTGTTCGAACATTCAAAATAGTTAGGGAAATCAAACTTTCAATTCAAGAGTTGAAAATCAACAATAAATCAATAAATCAATTACTAAATCCGAAACTCGAGGACTGAACACCGGTCTCATTTTAAATTGTTTCAAATATATACTTATATCTTTCTAAGATATCAAATTATACTTCGGAATTTGAAATCAAAAACGGTTTTACAAAATCACTTGCATAGCGAAGCTATTAAAGTGGCCTCTCCCCTACTCTGAAACTCGAAAATCAATGTCTATGATGCGTGCAATCATCACCGAAATTATTTTCCAGCGACATAAGTGAGTTCTAGACTTCTATTTTCTTGAAAACTTCTTTGAAATTTCTTCAAAATTATTGGAATTCATTTGAACTCATTTGAAACATTTCTTATTCGGAAAAATACTTTTAAATCGTATTATTTTTATATATTTTCCAAAATCTTAAAAGCAATTTCAAAATACCGGAATTCAATTATCGAATTTCAAATTTAACTCTACAGTTATAAATCATTTTTATATAAATCAATTTATTATAATTTTTCAAAATTTCAAATCCTTTCAAAACCTTTTTATATAGAATAACATTTCTTATTTGCTTTATATATATAGGTATATAATCCTTATCGAAAACATTTTCACTTATATATATATATATATAAAAAATCATAGTTATCAAAATAAAATTTCGGTATAAACAATTTCAAAAATACAAACAAAACCCGATTTTCAAAGGATGATTCAAGAATGGATTTCAAAAAAAAAAGATTGCGATTTAATTTAGAGGAACTCCAATCAATAGAATCTTGATTCGAAGATAGACTCGATCGAAGATGAGATAATTAAATTACAAAATAGAAGGTGGATATACTTCTATAAATCGCGGGAGACCATTACCGGTCAACCGTGATTCCAAAATTAGATCAGTGTAGAATTCTGAGGCAATTCGACATTCGATCGCCAGAGATATAGAATTCGGCATAACAAGATATAGCAGCATCGTAAACCGAGGACACAGAAATCTTCGGTGAGTCAATGCCAACTGAAAAGGAGTTTTCACCCCCTTTACAAATCATTCAATGGAGTTATGGGATACTCCGGAATCAAACGAATATAAATAGGGAGAGACAGAATGAATTTCGAAACCGAGGGACATTCCAAAATGCAAAGGAAATCGAGTCAAAGGAAGAGATTCAACTCGAGCGAAAGTGATTCTGTAAATAAATTTACCATATATGCTAAGTTTTGCCTAGAGCCAAAGCTCTGATATCAACAGTAATGACCCGCTATTTTGGACCATTCAAATCGACAATAAAACCGTACATATCCGACTTGAATAATTCAAAATACCGAATTGTTAATTAAAATTTGGAAAAACTTAAAATATACAGTAAATAAATCAATCACAGATCACAAAGTAATATAATGCAGCGAAACAGATAAAGAATAGTAGTTCATGAAGCTACTATATACATCAGAGTTAGAAAAATACAACTGAATAATTCAAATGCAGAGAAGTCTCCAATGCAACATATGACTTCTCTGAGCGAATCAACTGGAAAGGCTGGAATCTGAATCGATAGTTGAATTTCTAAATGAAGCTCCGAACTCCAAAGGTGAGTCTCAAATGCTGTATCACTCAGTCTGACCCGAGCGTAAAGCAAAATACAAAACACTCGAGTCAGGATTAACATTCTTATATCAATAAATCCAACTCAAGTGAAATATCAACCGAAATACAAATAACTTAAAGGATGTTTGGGATAACCATCCTCTAAAGGTCCATGGAACTTTCTACAGGCTAGAAATATACACTATAACACCGTGGTCATTTCAGCTTAATTTATACTTCAAAACCAAATCTCATTTTCACTTCAAATATCTCTATATTTCCCAAAATAGTATTTATATATATATATTAAATAATTTATATAGTAAAGTATTTTCAATTTCCTCAACTTAACAAATCGTTCCAACATCAACCCGACCTTCCCATTCAAATTAAATTCAATTGAAATTTATCAATTGAAATTCAACTCAATTTCTAAAATAACCACTTAAATTTTATCGATCTCAAAATCGGATTTATAATCAAAAATACCCCTTTATATTTCCATATATTTCAAAACTTTAAGTATTCAATGTTTCATCTAAATTTTCATTCAATTTAGTTTTCTAAACAATAAATTCAAATTTACCTAAATTTTCATTTTAATTCAATTTAGTTGCTAAATAACAAATTCAACTACGTTGATTTCAAATACAGATCCGAATCTCAACATAAACTCTTTAAATTCCAATATAGTTCAAGGCTTTAATATTTAAATGTTCTATATACCGGTTTCATATAGATCTCGATTTAACCTCATTATTATTTAGTCTTGAAATACTCCCTTATTAGATTCAATATCATTTAAGTAACCTTAAATTACATTTTACTCAATATATTTTTTAATTTATTTAAACGTGAAATATTCATTAAATCACTTAAATCAAAAATCCAGTTATAAAATCATACCCTTTAAATTTCCCATTCAAAAATTTCAAATCGATTTAATTAAATAAATCCTTATTTAAATACCATTTTTATAAACCCAAATTTATCTCCCAATCTTAATTATTCAATTTATTACAAGAGAATCTATTTGAAATATAGATTTACATAAATACTTAACCATATTATATGTATTAAATCAATCTAATGTAAATCAAATATTACTACTAAATCTATATATACAATATTCATTTATATATTATCATAAGAATCAAATTTATTAAACCATATATTTCTTTCCAAAATTATAGAAATTATTTTCAAAATATTTATATGGACCAACGGTGTCTGTATATATTTTCTATCATATAGTCAAGTGCTACAGATATTTATCACTTCAATTCGTATACTAAATATATACGGGTGGATATCATTTCAACCCGTAATCCCAAATTCAATTAAATGAAAATCGCTTGGGTTTATCATTTCAACCCATAACAATTTTCTCCTATTCTAAAGGCTGTTCGGGTATGTATCATTTCAACCCATAGTGATTTCTAAACCACAGGAAACTTGCAGAGTGATAACAGAAAATACAATAAAATAACAGGCATATATCATCAATAACAATATAATATAAACAACAGGATATGGTGTCATATCCCGCAGGTGAATAGTTACAGATAATAGCATATATAACAAATTTAAATAACTATAGCAGCATATTTCAATTGTCGTTTCAATTGAAATCAAATTTAATGAATAAAAAATGTTAATCGTGAGTGATTGCTCACCTTTCGAGGCTAGAGAATATAGAAGGAGACAAGGATACGCACACTGATACAGACACTGAAATTAAATTTCAAATCCAAGCAAAGCAAAATCGTCATGAATTCAACGATCAAAGCTGATTGGCTCGAATTGATGAAACAGATCAGATCAGAACTGGAACGATGAAGATAAATGGTATAAGCGAACTTTTATAACCACCTATAACTATATATACACATATGAAATTTATATTCTAAGTTCAAACATCACAAATTTAATTTACATGTTTTTCAAACATATAAATAAATAAATAAATCAAGCTTACATTTTTTTTTATCAACATACACTTAAAAATATATATATATATATATACTAATACCTTTATACCAATCTTATATAACTAGAAACAAATAGATAAAATAAATGTTTAAATATGAATACCTAAAAGAAAACTTTTTTTAATATATATAACACTATTTCTATATATATTAAATGTTATATATATATAATTTAAATCTGTTTGCACAAAAAATGGACAAACACCTCCAAGTCGTATTATTTTAGTTGATTATATGTAATTTTCAATGATTTTAGATGAGTATGTAAATATGAGAAAAGTAGGGGCTGAAATGTAAAAGACACACAGATTTATAGTGGTTCGGCCAGAATGTGCCTACGTCCACTTTATATGTTATTATCTTCTTTCTTTCAGGTTACAAGTACAATGCGTTGTGTACAAGTGTACAAGTGTATGAAAGTAGTTTGAAAGTTCCTTCCTTGCTTGAGCTCTCAAACTTGTCTGCCATTGTTGTACCCCTGCCCCTCTATTTATAGAGTGAGGTAGGGGGCAGGGGTCTTGGAAGTGTATAGCTGCTGGTGGGCCCGGGCTGGAGCAATCTGGACTGGCAACCTTCTGGTTCGGCGAAGCCTTGGTTCGGCCGTGTTGAGGTTGGACCGGTGGTAGCCTCGTCCGGCTATGGTGGTCCGGTGATGGGTGGATATGTGCCATTCGGTAATGGGTTTACATGGAGTTGGTTCGGTCTTGGAGGTGAGTTGGTTCGGTACCAAACAGGCTCGGTGAAGGCTTGTGGATCGGTGGAGTTCGTGAGAGGAGCATGGTTCGGCATAGGGGCATGAAGGCTGGTGGACCGGTAGTGACTGGACCGGTTGGGTCTGGTTCGGTATGGGGCCTGACCGGATGAAGTTGGTTGATGGCTGCCGAATGGGTCGTGCCGAATGGGACATAGGATATGCCGAATGGACTCATGCCCGAATGGGTTTGTACACTGAGAATGCCAGATGGGCTCCTATGCTTACGTTGAGCCTTGTGTTTGCTGAACGAGGTGGAGGTTGCGAGCCCGGGTAAAACTTGTGACTTCTTGGTCTTGAGATCCTCTGGGTGAGAATTCGCCCAACATTTGCCCCCCAAAGTGGGGCACGTGCTTGCATGTGTCGCGCTTTGTTTCCTTGTTGTAGGGAGGCTTGTTTTTGTAATGCCATGGGCTAGATGTTCATATCATGTTGATGTCCTGCAAAGGAATTTACAGTTTTAGTGTGATTTCAAATAACGACCGTTCGGGATCGAAATATTCGCGATGAAGTGAATTGTGCCGTTCGGGGTGAGTTAGTGTACCCCGAGGGGGTTATCGATGCCAGGTTCACGTTAGAGTGGTTCCCTGGATCGTTTGTCAAGGTGGTTTATCGCTAGCTCAGAGCATGCCTAGGGGTTGTTCTCGACCCCGTACATGTGTAAGTAGCTTAGCCATTTCATAATTATCAAATATCCATTTGACTGATGGGCTTAAAAAGGGATGTCAAAGTGTAAATTCTCATGACGATAGGGTTAATAGCCATTCAGAGCGTGCCTATGGACCGTTCGTGGTCACGTGCACGTGTAAATGATTAATCCATGTTAGTGAGAGATTCACGACTTATCCATTGTTATCATATTTTTTATTTTATTAGTAAGCTCTTAGAGTTCGGCACTTATCTGAGTGAAGCGCCCTGCGTGCCCCCAGTTCCTGGTCTTGGACGGTAGATAGAGGGTTCCATCCGGTTCTTGGTTGGTCCGGCTATTCTCATCCGGCTTCTGGTGGTCCGGTATCATTGGTCCGGTTGGGCGAGACATCTGGTTCGGTGGTTGTGAGTTTGCCTATATATAGAGGCCGTACCCCCCTTGTTTTTCTTTACCGAACGAGTAGAGCCGAATCACTCTATTGCCGAATCAAGTGTTTGCCGAACCAACCTTATACCGAACCAGGTATATACTTATTACCGAATACACACGTATGTCCTTGCTTCACCGAATGGGACTACTGCCTTGGAGCCGAATGAGATGAAAACCGAATGGGGTTGAAACCGAATGAACTCGGAAACCGAATGAACTTGGAAACCGAATGAACTTGGAAGCCGAATGAACATGGAAACCGAATGAACTTGTGATCTGGAAGACTTCAGCTTGCGAATGAAATTCCACACTTGCACGCACTTGTTTGTTTACTTTTCTATTTTCCTTGTTCTAATATTAGGTTTTTCTTGTGCTGCAGAAAATGTCTCGCAAAGCGGAAACACGATCAGACAGAAAGAAGTCTAGAGGCACAGGAGAGCCTTCTTCTTCCTCGCCCCCAGTCCAATCAGGATCCGGGCAACACCGACCTATTCCGAAGTCTCTAGTGGACGGATGTGGTCCACAGGAACTTTTGAACTCTCCCCCTGACTGCTTCCCAAGCTCCTTAAAGGAGGAGCAACTTGACGTTATATCCCGTTCCTTTGGGATAGACAGGGCTCTTATGTTGTTACCGGGGGAAGGGGTCATGCCATATGATCCCCCTGAAGGGTACTTCGCTTATAGCCGGTACCATTGCATGTGCGGGGCTATTCCTCCAATCAACGCCTGGATACTAAGCTTCGTCACTTATCTGAAGGTGGCTCCATTCCAGCTTCAGCCCAACTCTTATGCCATTCTGGTATGCTTATATGCTATCTTCCAGAAGAGATATGGGCGCGCCCCCTCCCACCGGGAAATACGATATCTGTACAATCTGAGGGGGTACAGGAAGGGGTCCCCATATATTAGCTTGGAGTCAGCCGTTTCCTTCAAGCCTGTTTTGGATTTATACTCGAAGTATAGCATGTTCAAGAAGGAGTGGTTCTTTGTCAGGGATGACTCCGTCTCTATTCGCCGATTTACCTCCGGATGTAAGTAAAAACTCTACTCATAATTCCTGTCTTGGCTGTAATTCACTCTCTTATGCGCTTTTATTTCTTGCTAGCGACAGGTGGTTTTGCGGTTGTGGAAGATGATCGCTTGGTTCGGATGGCAGCAGAAATTGAAGCTATTTCCGGGAGAGACAGATCGGCTGCTTATCTGATTAGGAATGCCAGGCTCTTGTCGTATAATTTGATCCTCCCACATCAGTCCGTAGTCAAACAGAGGGACACGGCAGAAGAGAAGGCTGCCCAGCCTAAAGGTGGGGTGACAGCGAAGGGTGGCAAGAGGAAGCCCTTTGCACAACGTCCAGTCGTAGGAGGCAAGAAGCTCAAGGAGTCCGATGGCCCTTCTCCAAGTACTTGCCCGGATGTCCCGGAGGAGGAAGGTGTAGAAGAGGAGGAAGGAGGTGAAGTTGGAGAAGGGTCGGAGGGTGGAGGAGATGGCGATGGTCAGGGTGGTAGCGGTGTTGCTGCTCTAACCTCTGAGCAGGACCTCGAACTGGATGAGGCTCTCCGTCGGGCCTTCGGGGAGTCAGAGGGGGAGTCGGAAACAGAGAAGGAAACGGAGAGGGCAGAGGAAACCGGCAAAGCTGTGGTTAGCACTGACCCATCCTCTAAGGGTTCCTCAGCTAGGGTGACCCCGGCGATGCAAGGTGAACTTTTGTCTTCTGCCGATTCCATTTTCGATAGGGACTTAGAAATTTTTTACGGTTCACTTCCGTCCTGGAATGAGATCCAGGACTTATTGCAGTATCCCACTCCTCCGCCGGGTTTGTATAACAGATGTGTCTCCTCACTTTTCTTTCTTTTTAACTTAGCACATTTTTTGAATTGCGGATTATTGTATGTTCGTAACACTTGTTCTTTATTCCAGGGGCAGGCCAGGCGGGTAAAACGTCGGATGTTCGACACCGCCTTGAACAATTTAAGTCGAGGAGAGCTTCCGCGAAACCTTCTACTGATCGCACTGGGGACGTAGTCAAGTACCGCCCTCTTCTTGGGGTCATCGAAGAGGGCATTCAGAAAAGGAAGCGGAGCCGTTCCTTATTTGAGTCTTCTTCTGCTTCGCAGCTTCCTACTCTGTCTCCCCCTACTCAGCCTCCTCGTGATACTACGGAGGAGAGCACGGAGCCCTGCCCCCCTCCTCCTCCTTCCAAGAGATCTACTGTCATTCATATAAGGCGTCCCGATGTGCCTCGCCCCGTGCCTCGTGACCCTTTTGCCGGTCATCCTGATTTAGACCCAAGTTTTCGGGACATTTCATTTGATGAGACCACGGGCGAGCACCTACTTCCCCGCAACCCCATGGTACGTGTGCTGGATGAGGCCAAGTCCCTAGATCTTGATCTGCTTACTACTCGGGTAGTTACTATGGGGGACGAGGCCAGGGCTAATATTGACCGGGTGGCCGAAGAGACTAAGAAGTTAATGGAGCATCATGCTCGATTGGTCAAGGCCGGGGAGGAGATTGGGAGTGCTAATATTCGGTTAAGGCTAAAGGTTGCCGATCAGGCCAAGCAGCTTGCCGACCAAGCCATCCAGATCTCCCAGCATGAGGAAGCCTCCCAGCGTCTGAAAGAGACCATGGAGAAGGCCAGTAGGGCGGAGTTACGGAAGATGGAGGTTACCTGCAGGGAGCGGATTAACATGGCCATTACAACGGTGGATGAGGTTCGAAATGCGGATCTCGAGCGGGTAGAGGAGTTGTCGGGGAGACTCGAGGCTGCGGAGATGGCTCAGGCTGAGTTGAAGGAGGAGATGGAGGAGATGAGGAGGTCCCTTAGGTTGAAGGAGGAGGAAATGAGGAGGTCACTCCAGGCTGACTGCTTGAGATACCAATCAGAGAGGGACGTCGCCGTCGCTAAGTTGCAAGCTTCCGAGGCTCGGGTGAGGGAGTTTGAGGAAAATGAGGGGATGATGGATGAGATGCTTCAGGATATGTACTTCCATACTTGGAAAGAGGGCGGCTTGTCTTGGATGGACGATTACCCTCGGGTCATGGCCAAGGTGTATCTCCAGGCTTTAGAGGAGGCCAGGGTGAACGCGGGTAAGGAAGGCGGAGAGGCTTTCAACTTGAGTGCGGTTACTGCTCAGTTCTCAAAGGAGGAGCAAGCGGCGGTGAAGGAGGGGATGCGGCTGCTTGCTGCGGAGGAAGCGGGCGTGCAGTTGGATGATGAGGATCAAGCGGCGGATGCTGGTGAGTTATTCTTTTCCCTTTCTTTTCTTTCCGTGTTTTCATAACTTGATCGTTCGTTTAATGAATTCCTCTTCCGATCTGGACAGGTGGGACTTCAGATCCACATGCTGGGGGCTCCGATCCTGCGGCTAAGTAGGCTGGGGGAGTTGGTGATGGAGTGTGGATGCATCTGCCATCTTTTTGTTTCTTTTTTATCACTGTTCATGTTAGTCTTTGATATGCAACTGTAATAAAATTATTTGCAAAGAATAACTTCGTGTGATCTTATAATATAAGCTGATTTTGTCATGTTTAAATGTTGTTGCTATCTTTATGTGCTGTGTGAGAAGTATAATTATGTATATGCCTGTGATTCCACTTGTGTTTGATGTTAAGTTTTTGCTTGAAATATAATTTCACGTTTTGCAATGTCAGTGTATGAATAAGTTATAGTTACGCATTTATGTACAAGAGAAGAGAGTACCGCCCTTTATGTTTTATTCGCAGGCGGTAGCTTTGAGTGTCTTGTGTAACTGTTCACGGGTATAGCAGAGCGCCCTGCTACCCAGCACGCAGGCTTAGAGCCTCATGAGTGAATGTTTCCTATTTGGTTTCCTGTACTTTAGAGTTTGTTATACAGGATAGGAGAAAAATATTTAAATGAAATGGAAATATAGTAAAAGTAAAACTTCCAGTCACGGAAGGCCGTCGATGTGCTTAAGTTCGTGGCAAACGGGTTTTGTAGTCACTTTCCCTAGCTGTGGGTCTTGGAGACATTTGTCACCCATCTTACGCCTCCGCGGGGAGTTTTCTTTTTTACCACAGCCGCACTTAAGACACATCGGAGCCGAGATCGCGCACGGTAACTACCCGAACCGTTATGGTCCGTAATCGTGGGTATTATTCGATTTACCGTGGCCGGCTAGCGTGGGTGCCGTTGGCCGTGAACTACCCCTGGCTGGCCACACCTTATGTTGGGGCTTAAAGTAGGTTCACGGTTACCGACGAGCCGAACGCCGTAATGAGCTGCCATCGGCTATAGTCGGCCTTTATGATGACTTATAATCGGCTCATTACAGTTGGCTTTGAGGGCAGGCGCGCAATGAGTTAACCCGCAGCAGAGGGATGCTGGAGCAAAAGAGTCTCATTGGCGAGTGCATAGAATCGTGGCGTACCTGTTAGGCCTAGTCTAGATGAGGCCGCGGTGCGTCTTGAGTGGAGATGCCATAGGATTTTGTTCAACAGAAAGGGATAAAACTTAACAAGTAGCCAAGACATAAAGGAACAAGTTAAAAAGAGACAAGATTTTTTAAAGTGGTTCGGCACGAAAATGCCTACGTCCACTGGTTCTCTTTGTTAATTCACTTCATATGGGCAGTACAAGTTAAGAAAAGTATCGACGGAGGTGTCGGATGTTCCATGCCCTCTGGAACACCTCTCCGTCCACTGTTGACAAAATGTAAGCTCCGTTGTGGAGATCTTTGTGAATTACATATGGTCCGTCCCAGATGGGGTCCAGTGCCCCGGGGCGCGGAAAGATTCGCCTGAGGACAAGATCTCCTTCTTGTAAGCTGCGATGCTTGACTTTGGAATTGTATAGTGCTGCCACTTTTTGTTTGTGAGCTGCTGCTTTGAGTGCTGCATCGTTTCTCCTTTCCTCAATCAGTTCCAAAGACATGAGGAGGAGTTCTTCGTTTTCTTCTGGGTTGTAGTGGATCCTACGGTGGGAAGGCACAATAGTCTCAACTGGGAGCATTGCCTCCGATCCATATGCCAAAGAGAAAGGAGTATGTCCCGTTGATGTTCTGAAAGATGTGCGGTATGCCCATAGTGCCGTAGGAAGTTCGTCCACCCAAGCGCCTTTTGACTTTTCAAGTTTCTTCTTGATTAGGGTTTTGAGAATTTTGTTGACAGCTTCAACTTGTCCGTTTGCCTGAGGGTAAGCTACTGATGAGAAGCTTTTATGAATTCCATGCTCTTGGCACCAGTCGGCAAATTCTTCGCTGTCAAATTGGAGTCCGTTGTCTGATACGATCTTGCGGGGGACTCCATACCTGCACAGAATGTTTTTGATCAAGAAGTTAATAATTTTTGCTGAAGATATTTTATTTAAAGGTTCCGCTTCCACCCATTTGGTGAAATAATCGACTGCCACTATAGCATATTTGGCTCCGCCTCGGCCCGTTGGCAGTTCGCCAATTAAGTCAATTCCCCATACAGCAAAGGGCCAAGGGCTGGTCATTTGAGTAATTTCGTTTGTGGGCAGTCGAGGGATCTTGGCGAACTTCTGACATCTGTCGCATTTCTTAACGAAGTCTAGGGTATCTTTGTTTAGTGTGGGCCAGTAATATCCATATCGGAGTATCTTTCTTGCCAAAGTCTGTCCTCCAGTGTGATCTCCGCATCCTCCCTGATGGATGTTTGTTAATATCTCCTTGGCTTCCCTTCCGGCGACGCATCTTAATAAGGGGCTAGAGAAGCCACGCCGGTAGAGGATGCCTTCTTGTATTGTGTAGTGGGGAACTTTTCTCAAGATCTTCTTGGCTTCGTCACGCCTGTCGGGTAGTATGCCATCTTGCAAATATTTCCGGATAGGAGTCATCCAGGTTCCTTCTTCGATTGCAGTTATCAGATTTACTTGTTCGAAACTTGGGGCTAGCTGCCTTGAGATTACTAGTGCTCCGGGAATGGTGCTGTCCTTCATACTAGCTTGCTTTGCAAGTTCATCTGCCTCTTGGTTTTCTTCTCGAGGAATGTGTTTGATTAGATAATGGTCCAATCGATCGAGCAGCAGTCTGGTTTTCTTTAGGTATGCTGTGAGCCGTTCTCCTCGAGTCTGGAATTCTCCTAGTACCTGGTTTACGATAAGCTGAGAATCACTATGAATACATAAGGAATTGATCCCAATTTCTAGGGCCAGTTCCAATCCCGCTATTACTGCTTCATATTCAGCATCGTTGTTAGTGGCCGTGAACTCCAATCTTAATGCATAGTACAACTTTCTTCCCCTGGGGGTGACGATCACAATACCTGCCCCCGAGCCTTGTTCGTTCGATGCTCCGTCTGCAAAGAGGTTCCACTTGATGTTTTTTGCTACTTCGGATTGTTCCTTGCCTTCGTTGGTAGTGAATTCGGCAATGAAATCAGCCATGGCTTGTCCTTTGATAGCGGTGCGGGGATGGTAGGTGATATCATACTGACTTAGTTCGATGCACCATTTGAGGAGTCGCCCAGAAGTGTCAGGACGATGGAGCACTTGTCTTAGTGGTTGATCGGTTAGAACCCTGATGGAGTGAGACTGGAAGTAGTGTCGCAGTTTCCGTGACGCGATCAATAAACAATATGCTAACTTCTCAAGTTTAGGATATCTGGCTTCTGCCCCCGTAAATCACTTGCTTACAAAGTAAACCGGACGTTGTGTGCGGTCTTCTTCTCTTACCAAGGCGGCGCTTAGAGCATGAGATGATACAGCGAGGTATAGGTATAACACTTCACCTTCATTTGGAGTTGAGAGTACTGGTGGTCTCTGAAGGTGTTCGATTAGGTTGAGGAAGGCTTTTAAGCATTCGTCGGTCCACTCGAACCTCCCTTTGTCTTTCTTGAGTGCTTCGAAGAAAGGGACACACTTGTCAGTTGCCTTGGAAATGAATCTGCTTAGGGCGGCCACCTTTCCGTTTAGGCTCTGCATTTCTTTTCGAGTGGAAGGTATCCTTATTTCTTTTAAAGCTCGGATTTGTTCAGGGTTTGCTTCGATTCCTCTGGCGTGGACGATGAATCCTAAGAATTTTCCCGATGATACTCCGAAGGAGCACTTTAGAGGATTCAGCTTCATTCCATATCGGCGAAGTACCCGAAACATATCGTCCAGATGGCTTACATGGTCGTTGGCTTTCCTGGACTTCACCAACATGTCATCCACATATACTTCCATAGTACGTCCTATCAGTTCTGCGAACATTTTGTTGACGAGGCGTTGATAGGTAGCTCCAGCATTTTTGAGTCCAAAAGGCATGACTTTGTAACAATATAATCCGCGGTCGGTGATGAAGCTAGTGTGGTCCTGATCGGGAGCGTGCATGGGGATCTGGTTATATCCGGAGTATGCATCCATAAAAGATAGGAGTTCGTGCCCAGCTGTGCTGTCCACGAGTTGGTCAATTCGGGGAAGTGGGAAGCAGTCTTTCGGGCAAGCGTCATTCAGATTGGAGAAGTCAATACATGTTCGCCACTTTCCATTGGCCTTTTTTACTAGCACTGGGTTAGCGATCCATTCTGGGTAGATGGCTTCCCGTATGAAGTCATTAGCAAGTAGATTTTTTACTTCCTCATCAAGGGCTGCTGATCGCTCTGCCCCCATGCTCCTCTTTTTCTGCTTTACTGGTACCTTGGTGGGATCGATGTTCAACATGTGGCATGCTACGTCTGGGGAGATTCCTGTCATATCGGCATGGGTCCACGCAAATACATCTAAGTTGTGGCGGAGAAAGTCAATGAGTCGATCCTTCAATTCCGTTTTCAGCTGAGATCCGATTTTTAATAGTCTACTTGAATCATGCTTATCTACATATACGAATTCCATAGCCTCTGCAGGCTCGGCGGTAGCCTCCTCCTCTTTATCCCGGGGGTCTAGTTCATTGAAGGGATCGCTTGTGTATCGAAGAGGAGGGGCTTTCTTTAGTTGCTATGCCTCCAAGCTTTTCATGCAGAGAGTAGTCTCTGCATCTTTTCCTTTATTCTTTCTGCGGTTGTTGCGAAGCTCAGTTACATAGCAGTCTCGGGCAGCGTCTTGATCTCCTTCTACTTCTCCTATTCCGTTGTCTGTCGGGAATTTCATCTTCAGGCACCAGGGGGCTAGGACAATTTGGAAGTCAGACAAGGCTGGTCTCCCCAAGAAGGCGTTGTAAGCCGAGTGGTTCTCTATTAGCACGAACGTTTGTTTTCGCACCACGGAGCGGGGATGACTTCCTATTTCGACGAAGAGGTCAAGTTGCCCGAGGGGCATTTTTGCATCTCCAGTGAAACCGTGCAGTGGTTTGTCGCAGGGAGACACATCCTTCATTGATAACTTCATTTTGTCGAAAGCATGTTTGAACAAGATGTTTACGGAGCTTCCCGTGTCTATTAGAATCCGAAAAACTTTAGCAGGGCCGAACCAGGCAGAGATGACCATAGGATCCATATGTGGGTACTGTCTTCCTTCCAAATCGCGTCTACTGAATATGATGTCGTCGCTCTCTTTTCGTTTCGGTTGGCGTTCTTCTGTGACGGAGTTAACGTATCCTTCGGTATTTCTAAGCGACTTGCCGTACCTTTCCATCTCTGCCCAACTTCTGTCGGCAATGTGTGGTCCTCCTGAGATGGTAAGGACTACTATCTTCTCTTGACTAGAGCCACTGGTGTTGTGATTGTTGCGACTCCCTCCGCCTACTTCTGGGAGGGGTTGCTTTGAGTTCTCATTGGCAGGAGTTGGAGTCCTGTTCTGACTTTTCACATAACGTTCCAGTCTTCTTCTTCTAATGTGTTCTTCGATCAAGTCCCGAAGATGGTGGCATTCATTGGTGTCATGTCCGTGGGATTCGTGGAAGCGACAGAACTTTCCGGACTTGAGTGCGTTATCTGATTCTTTCTTGTGCGGGGGGCGCTTGTATCCGAGTTCGCCCTGAGTGGCTAGGTAGATGTTTTCGATTGTTTCATTCAAAGGAGTGTAGGAGTCAAATCTTGGCCCTGGTCGATATTGGCGCTTCTCACCCTTTCTGCCCCCAGCATTGTCTCTAGATTCATTTCTTCGAGCGTCCTTAGCTGCAGTGGGAACCTTGTCCTGAATTATCTTGCCTTGTTGCCCTGGCTGCCTCTCCGTAGCAGCGTCTTCAAGTCTCATATACTTTCCAGCTTCATGGAAGAAATCAGGCAAGGTAACTGGTTTTTCCTTAGTTAATCTTCTGGCAAACTTGGTGTCTGGATGCACACCACTACAGAGGGCCATTAGAGTGAGTTTTTCATCGGCATCTTGAACTGCTGCCGCTGCGGCGTTGAACCGTGTTAGATATTGTTGTAGCGTCTCTCCGGTTTTCTGTTTGACATTGGATAGAGAATAAGCATCCCTGGGTTGTTCCACATGGATGCGGAACTGGCTAATAAACCTTTCTTTTAACATCTCCCATGAGTTGATGGATCCTTGGGGTAGATGGCAGAACCAGGAGGTAGCTAGATCTGATAGGAATAGCGGAAAGCATTTACATAATACTCCTTCTGTTGCTCCACTCATGAGCATATGCTGGGTGTATCTCTGCAGGTGTACGATGGGGTCGGAAGTTCCTTTGTAAGGTTCCATGGTTGGCATTTTCCATTCCCGGGGAGTGATGGCAGTTTCGATATTTCGGGTAAAGGGACTGGTGACCCTAGCGCCTATTCCCCGGTCCCTTTGCTCCCGTTGGACACATTCTCTGAATAATCGTGCCATCCGCTCGTCAGAACTTGGAGCGGACAAAAATGAGCTCGGTTCTTCCCTGCGGGATCTATCTCGCCCAGATGACCTGTAGGGATGGTACAGTCTATCACCTCTAGCATTATCCAGTGGTTGTCTTTGGCTGCTTGGATGCACGCTAAGACCAGCTACAGTTGCCCCCTGCCTTGATCTTCCCCTGTGGGGTTCTGTTTCGAGCACATCCATGGGGTCAACTTCGGGCTGGGTTCTAGCTCGGCTCCGTTCAGCGGGGTTTCTATGATTAGGTGGCATGACTGGCTCAGCTACATCCGACCCTCGCCTGGTGCCTCCCCCGCTAGGTTCGGTTCCAAGGGCTTCCTCGAGTCGGAATTCGGGCTGAGTCCGGGCGCGGCCCCTATCATCGTTTTTCCTGTTGATAGCTTGCTCGAAGAGTGAAGACCTTTGTTGCCTCCGGGATCCTCCGGATTGGGATTCACCCCATGATTCAGTGTTGCGGTTGGATTCTTCAGCGTCCCTTAAGCGTGTCATGAGTTGGTCCACCAAAGTTTCTTGTTGGGATGTGAAGCGGTTAGTTACTTCAGCCACAACCCTGTCCAGATCTGCCCTAGTGATTGGTTGTTCCGTTGCGGGACCAGTTGGATTTTCCTGATTTTCATCTGGTACTGCTGTTGAAGTGGGCTGATCTGTGATTGCTGGATCTGGAAGGCTGCTAGTTGCGATGTTCTTTCCTTTGTTAACATCCCTTCTCTGTTTGGAAGGCATGATTTCTAAGCAACGAGTGATGTCGTTAGGAAAAAGGTTGAGTGGGAGAAGATGAAGTTTGAGTTCAGCTCTCAATGAAAGCACCAAAAATGTTTGCACAAAAAATGGACAAACACCTCCAAGTCGTATTATTTTAGTTGATTATATGTAATTTTCAATGATTTTAGATGAGTATGTAAATATGAGAAAAGTAGGGGCTGAAATGTAAAAGACACACAGATTTATAGTGGTTCGGCCAGAATGTGCCTACGTCCACTTTATATGTTATTATCTTCTTTCTTTCAGGTTACAAGTACAATGCGTTGTGTACAAGTGTACAAGTGTATGAAAGTAGTTTGAAAGTTCCTTCCTTGCTTGAGCTCTCAAACTTGTCTGCCATTGTTGTACCCCTGCCCCTCTATTTATAGAGTGAGGTAGGGGGCAGGGGTCTTGGAAGTGTATAGCTGCTGGTGGGCCCGGGCTGGAGCAATCTGGACTGGCAACCTTCTGGTTCGGCGAAGCCTTGGTTCGGCCGTGTTGAGGTTGGACCGGTGGTAGCCTCGTCCGGCTATGGTGGTCCGGTGATGGGTGGATATGTGCCATTCGGTAATGGGTTTACATGGAGTTGGTTCGGTCTTGGAGGTGAGTTGGTTCGGTACCAAACAGGCTCGGTGAAGGCTTGTGGATCGGTGGAGTTCGTGAGAGGAGCATGGTTCGGCATAGGGGCATGAAGGCTGGTGGACCGGTAGTGACTGGACCGGTTGGGTCTGGTTCGGTATGGGGCCTGACCGGATGAAGTTGGTTGATGGCTGCCGAATGGGTCGTGCCGAATGGGACATAGGATATGCCGAATGGACTCATGCCCGAATGGGTTTGTACACTGAGAATGCCAGATGGGCTCCTATGCTTACGTTGAGCCTTGTGTTTGCTGAACGAGGTGGAGGTTGCGAGCCCGGGTAAAACTTGTGACTTCTTGGTCTTGAGATCCTCTGGGTGAGAATTCGCCCAACAAAATCCATCCATATTTTTACATTCAATGACATATTATATTCAACCTATATAAATTTCCAAATTATATATGTGTATTAAAATAATTTATAATGTAGAGTATTTATAGAATCATCTTAAATCCAAAATAGTATAAATATAATACTGTACATAACCTTTATCAACCAAAAAGAATAAAAGTTGACTATTGTTTCTAAAATATGGGCATAAACACAGACTGCTTATGTATAAACTGAACTAACTCTTATATAACCAGAAACAAATTATAGTTATAAATATACATATGTATTCATACGTGCTTAAAAAAATTCCAAAACGTCAATAAAACTAACTACTGACTCACAACATCCTATACAACCAGTTGTATAACAAATATATGATATATACTCATCTTAAAATAGTAAAATATAGAATGACAAAACAAAGTAGCCTGGATATAATATATATCTGTGACGCAACAGATGTTCAAAATACAGCTATCTTAAACTCATATAATATAAACTTTACATGTATAATAACTCGTATTAACATATATCATAAAATTTTATATAAACCTTATAGTATATAAATAACTTACTTTATATACTAAATAGAACCTATGCAAGTTAAAATATGTAAGTAATATAGGTTGCGGCCATTTTTAAAAAAAAAAAATCAAAATACATTATATACTTAAACAACAATAAATTATGTACACAGTACATATTAAAAATTAACTTAGTCTTACTATACATATCATATAATAAAAAAAAAAATATTTATAAAACAAAAACCGATTTATATAAACAGACATATTGAAGAATAACATATCAAACTTATGTAAACTTTATATATACACAAAATGTCATTTCTACTAACATATAAACACTGTCAAACTCATATATTACTAACATTTACATTGGAAAACTGACATAAATCATTTATACCAAAAATCCTTTTTTCCATAACATATTTTATAAACATAACATAGCAAGCAGTTAACAAAACATATTTTGTATAAATATATACTCTGCCAAAATATATAATAATACTATAAAAGCTATATATTTTATATGCAGAAACCATATAGCATGCATATACCTAACACAAACAACTAATATATATAATAATTTGTACAACATAAACTTATCCAAATATGCAGAAATCATATATACATACCGAAAAATAAATATGTGTTATGAAAATCTATTTTAATCTTATAAATAAAAACTTAAAATAACCAAGCAGATTAGATATATATATATATATATATATATATACGCTCTAAAACCAACTCACCAGGATACTTGACATCTTGTATAAAATAAAATATACATATAAATCTATGTTTTAACAAACCTTTCCTATGCTTGAATATATATAAACCTGCAAGTATAAGAAATAGATATAATATATCAAGAAATACTTACATATAAAGAATGGAAGAAGAGAGGAAACGGTGGTGGGTAATCGAGCATGTGGTGAACGCGTGGAGCAAAGAGGAATGAGGGGAAGAGTTTTTTTCCAGAGAATGAAAAGAAGAAGGAGAGATATGCTTATCATGGGCAATAGATATATATGCATTGTTCTTATATATATTTTCATATAGTTAGTACAAGATACGCTAAATTTATAAAAAAAAGTAATGTATCTAAATTTATATGTTACTTATTTATTCTCTACCTATTTATTTATACGTTACTTATTTATTCTCTACCTATTAATTTATACTGTTTATTCTCTACCTATTAATTTATATGTTTTTATTCTCTACCTATTAATTTATACTATTTATTCTCTAACTATTAATTTATACGTTTTATTCTCTACCTATTAATTTATACATTTTATTCTCTACCTATTAATTTATACTATTTATTCTCTACCTATTAATTTGTACATTTTATTCTCTACCTATTAATTTATACTATTTATTCTCTATCTATTAATTTATACGTTTTTATTCTCTACCTATTAATTTATACTATTTATTCTCTAACTATTAATTTATACGTTTTGTTCTCTACCTATTAATTTATACGTTTTATTCTCTACCTATTAATTTATACTATTTATTCTCTACCTATTAATTTATATGTTTTATTCTCTACCTATTAATTTATACTATTTATTCTCTACCTATTAATTTATACGTTTTATTCTCAACCTTTTAATTTATACGTTTTATTCTCTACCTATTAATTTATACTATTTATTCTCTACCTATTAATTTATACGTTTTATTCTCTACCTATTAATTTATACGATTTATTCTCTACCTATTTTTTTATACGTTTTATTCTCTACCTATTAATTTATACGTTTTATTCTCTACCTACTAATTTATACTATTTATTCTCTACCTATTAATTTATACGTTTTATTTATTCTCTACCTATTAATTTATTAAAAATTATTAAAAAATAATTGGGTCGTTACAAGTTACCTATTGGGGCATATGCTAGATCATGACCATGTAAAGCCCTCGCATAGACGAGCACAAAGGTGGATCTTATCACGATGCCGAGGGGGAAGGTAAACAATGACTATAGGAGCAATGTCAGAGAGACATAAGTGAGGTCCTAGAGCAGGCTGATGTATTGCCGTCTCCTGTTTGCTTCCGCTATGTGTGGTAACTAGGCATATTCTATTCATATTCTTATAAGATATAACTCTAATTAGGACTTTGTGTCTTACAAACAGTCAATTACCCATCATGATACATTCTGTATGATTCTATATAAGGAGATGGGATTATACTTGTGATAATGCCAAAAACATTATGGATTCTCATATCTTTTATAATATATGATTTCTTTGCTAGGCGGCCTATATTTCTATATTTAAATTGATGCTGATATTTTATTATTGAGATTGAGAGCTATACTTAAGCAATGTTATATGCTAGCCTAACGACACTTATCTCTTATTTGATGATTTCTAGTTTTGATGATGATATCTAGATATAGGTGATTTAACAAATTGATGTTGATTTGTGATTTGTTATGTTTCCTTATGGGGGATGACATCTTTATACATGATATAGTGATATTTGTGTTATGTTATTTCAATGATTATGTTTGATATTACAATTATATACCATGCCTACATTACTATATACACACATACATATATTGACACTATGATCGTTGACTTGTGTTACCATGCTAGCATTATCATATTATTATTCCTAGAATATACTTTATCATCTATATTTATTTACCCATAATCTAGACATAGTCCAATCCATTTGTTATTCACATTATACTTGGGTCAGTTTGAGGCTTTTTTTAGATACAAGGATGGTGAGACCAACTTATGTTTACTAGGCATAGTGGGAGCTAGTTACATAGTTTAGTTACGTGTCATTATTTACGACATACTTCATGTATGTATATTCTTAAATTGTATTTTAGACCTGCATTGTATATTATATATTATATTTTTTCACTACGGTTCTGACTCTGTATTCTCTATTATTCTATATATAATGTATTGTTCTATCCTAGAAATATACATGTTTATTGCTTTGTGCCGATACAATATATGTAGAGGTAAGTTATTTATTCGATGTTTTAATGCGTATCGGCGTTAGCCCAAGAGAATATTCATATGTGTACCCAATATCACCTCATTTTCCATATTATTAGATGGTATCACCAAGTAATACTCTTGGATAGTATGGGTACAGATGTGGGTTGTTTATACACTGACACTTGGTCCAATGGTGATAACGGCTATGATAGCCAGATAATGTTTGTTGATGTCGATAGACAACAGAAGCCCAATTAGTGTCCTTTTCTAGTAGACTATCGATAAGATGCAACACAACGACAAGGATCTATAGCCACGTAAATACTGCATTAAAGTATTTATCAAAGAGGCTAAGGATGTGATCGTAAGGATGTGCGGTTACAGAACTTTATTGTAGAGAATCGATTCTTTGCCTTTAACATATCGTTGGGCCAAACAGCCCTTGCAAATTTTAGGATTGCACTCGCTTTATGGTGTTTGATGATTAAATTTTCCATGAATAATGGAGTAGGGGAAATCCAAGGAGGCTAAAGCATAGGTCGACAATGCTACGTTAGAGAGTTGCAAGGGACATGATGTGACAAAAGTGGGAAGAGCGCATGTACGACTCTATAGCATCAAATCTCAACGGGCAAAATTATTGCGACCGGATGAATAATTATGTCCATCTTGGTTCGGTAGAGATTGAAAGATATCGGACATGCTCAGAGTATTCTGAATTGAATAAAGTGAACCCAAAGGACTGCGTGAAATGACCAACACAAGGATGTAACTCCAGATTGGATTTCTTTTGTAACTAGGAATCTTATTCACAAGTATTTGATGTAATAAGATGGTAATCGTCATTCATTTCTTAAACAAATTAGCTTTTTGAGCTAATGGAACTATACTATTAAAGTCTAAATCTGTGGTCTAAATGTAGTTGCACGATCAGAAATTCTGTGTTTTTAAAGTTGGGTGTTTAGGTACATAGGGGTAGGTGCTAATGGATTCCTTTGATCCATGATCAGACAGTTGGAGTATAATCAGATATGGAATGACCAGGTAATTCACCCTTACACATCTTATCTTTAGCCAACGCTTGGAGATAACAGAGATCGAGGATGGATGCTTGGAAATATGTTGTTATTTTTTATAGGTGATTGACAATGAAGATGCAATGTGGGTAAAAATAGAAGCACTTTAGGAAATCATCAGATTCGAAGATGAAATATCCTTAACAAATGAACTGAAGGCACTTTTTATTTTGATAGGAGTCAGACCACTTGCTTCTCTAGAAAAGACATCTAATCTAATATAAGTAACAGAAAAACTAGAGTTACTAAAATTGGTAATTGAAGTTAAATAGATGTAATACTAGGCAAGTGTTTTTTAGCTTATATAATGTTAATGTTGAACTTTGGTGTTATTGTTATCTGGATTATTGTATGGTTTAGTAAAAGTTTTGGAAATTTTCTAGAATAGGTTATTCTATTTGTTGTTATTTTGATGTGAATTGTGCTCTGTAAACCTAACTTTCTAAGTATGTATAGAGCCATTATACGCTCAACTTATTTGGATAATAATTTTTCATAACTGGTAATGGTTAAGTAAGGAACTCAAGCATGTGGTGAAATAAGCACGCAGACAATACAACATATGTGAAAATAAGAAACAATAAATCTTACACAAGTAATACCTGAGCCTCTACATGTTAGAATGAGCAACACATGAGATCACTCACTCTTGTACAATTACAAGAAGTAATTTAAATATTTCAACTTAAGCCAATCATTTTTTATTTTAACAAATTTTTCTTAAGTTAGTTTAATGAGCACTCTTGCTTGCCACACACTAGTCTACCAAAATTTTCATTAAATCCTTTAAATTTAATTTTGCATTTTTATATTATCTACTCTATCTTAATGTCTCTGTGTGTATGCAAGTCAATTTATTAAATATTGATTTAAAACCTAACCAATACTTACTTGGAGTCATTACCCCTGAAATACTCAATGTAATAACTCATATCTTTGTGCATATGCACTTAAATAGTTCATTGAAATACTAAAAATAATAATTTAATCGATGAATCAAAAAATCAACTTTTGCAAACAATAGTTTTAGAGTTTGAGACTGCTTCCATATAGTTTTACGAAGTACTTATCATTTACATATATAGTTTTTTTAGCTTTCCCTACATTATTTGTTGGATTTCATGAACAATAATGGATTTGCATATACTATTGACTAATGTTTTTGTTTTTGCTGATTTGTAACTTTCCCTATATTGTTTGTTGGATTTCATGAATCATGATGGATTTGAAATAGGTAATCAACATTTTTCATAATTTATTATTTCCTCATTTACATCATTACCCAATTATCTAGTCCATCTAATTAACACATATAGAGTCTACAAGAAGAAGAAAGTAGAGATATTATGAAATTTTACCATAATTATTGAATATAAAAGTCACGGTAATCGTAATAAGCATAGATATTGAGTTTAATAACCAGATAATGATGGGTCAGAATAGACATCGTAATGTGCGGTATTTTATTAATGACACGTGTATATATGAGAAAGTAATATTTCATCATACATAAGTCATACTTGAGGCTCAACATGTTAGAAAAAGCAATGTAGGAAATCTCTTACACTTCTATAGTCAAAAGGAGTAATTTGAATATTTTAGTTTAAATCAGTTAGTTTTTTATTCTATCAAAATTCCATTGAGCTAGTTTAATGAGAATTCTTGCTTACCATACACCGGTCTTTATCGAACTTTTGAATAGATCCTTGTAACATCACCGTACTTTGAGGCCCAAAACAAGCAGCTATGTATGCTGCAGTCATCTATAGTTATTAATTCTTGGCGACCAAATATGGCGATATTAGATCCATTGATATAGAAATACAAGAATATGGAAAAATATTAAAAAACTAACAAATTCCACATTCCATTTCAAAATATTCCAAATTGATTACATAATCCTAGTTTATAGACCACGTTCAGATAACATATAATTATTATAAAATATGCCGAGAGCGACATATGAAGATGCCTCCTTGGATGATCAGAGTATATAACAAGGCATAAAACTATTCACCTTAACAATCAAAACACAACAGAAATAAAAGAAATCTAGTAACAAGCTTTCCGCCTGCACATCCTTGGAAGCTTTATTCGTCTAAAAGAACACCTGAAAACCTTAACTCTGAATGTACTTAAAATCAATTAAGTACCCGAGAGTTTAGATATGTAGTTAGATCATGCCGTTTAGCGGAACGAATTTTTCCCTCACTATTACCCTAAAACATTTATAAAACCATACCGTGCTACTGCATTCACAATGGTTAAAACATAGTATTTCAAAAACTTTATGATGACATGCAAAACAAGTAAAATCAAATCTGGATTACCTATCCCTATACATTTTGACTATTTGTCTCAATTATAGTTTCTAGGATTACTATTAACCTATTAAATGTTTATGGGCTATCAATCCAATATCATAGTTTTCATGGGATCACTAAGAACCTATTTGTAACTCCAATATCTTTTCTCTTATCCTAGTTTTCATGGGCTAAATAGGAACCTATTGACTAACTGTCAATATCTTAATCCAGATATTGTTTTCATGGGTTAATTACAAACCTACTGTCCCCTACCAGTATCAAATCATAGTTTCATAGGATGACTTTGAACTTATTGGGCCCTACCAATATCATTAGTTATATATAGTTTTCATAGGCTTACTGTAAACCTATTGGCCCTTGCCCTTGCCAATGTCTTTAGTTTTAAGGTTTTAACATCCTTTAATTTATGTTCACTACTGGATCAACCTATCTAGTTACTATGCCCTTCCCCAACATACATTTATGGGTTAATGACAATATGAATAGTATTCCCAAAATATTTATTTTTATGCCATAGTTTTTCCTTTGAAAATGAGAGTGTGTTATTAGTTTTGAAACTTTAGAAATTTTGAAACCACTGGATGACCTCCTTCGAAAATAGAAAAGCTCCTTTCAAAACTCTAAGTATATACCTTTCGAAACCAATGATACATTTCGATGGTATAAAGAAAACACCCTTTCAAATGTAGCTTGAAACAAATAAAGTACCCTTTCGCAAGCATTGGGTTTACTCTTTAAAAACATCATTTGCGTCAAAATGGTTATATACAAAAGTATCCCTTACGAAACCAACAAAAATTTATTTGGGAAAAAGTTGATGGTGTCACAACCATCTAGTGGAAAGCAAAGTTCTTTTAAAATTAAAGCTTTGAAGGATAGATTTGAAACCCCCTTTCGACTCCATTACCTTCGAAACCTTCACCCCCTTTTCAAAAGCATTAGAAAGCATCTTAACTTAGGTAAAAGAAAAAATGACATTTCAAAGGCTATTGATGACTTCAATACCTAAGAAGGAAAATAGCGGCCACATTTCGACTAGATTGGAACCGACCCTTTTGAAAGCTCTTATTTAAACAAAAAGGTGCCCCTTTGAAAGCTAATAATTTAACATAATGTGAATCTTTTTTGAAAGCTATTTATAAAACCCTTTCAAAAGCATATGTTTTGACTATGTCGAAGACTTTAACTAAAACAAGGCCAGACTTTTTTTTGAAGTCAAGGCAGGGTTTCAATCCCATCGAAAGCTTACCTTTCGACACCAAGGCTTTCACCTTCCTTCCAACCCACCACGTACCATCTAGGTGATACCTTGTGTATTGGTTTCAACTATTTGGGTTTCGACTAGGTAGGTTTCGACTAGGATGAACGAAATCATTGGAGTCGAAAAGGGATACTAATTGAGGAGGAACACTTTTTTTTGAATTAATCGCTGAAATGTTGCCACTTTTAATAATAACTTTATGACTTCTTTCTTGTTTGTAAACCATTGTTGGGTTGCCATAAAACTTTTCAAATACTTTCATATAAGACTGCCACACTTATATCAGATTTAAACCATAAAAATGTAATGTTTAAGCCCTTCCATTTACCAAAACCAATTATTTCAGCGAAGTTATTCTTTTACAGTAATTAACTTTCCCTAGTAAATCAATTAGGGAAATCCCCTAAAATTGTAGAAATTCGATTTCATCATGTAATCAAACATGTTAAAAATGTAGGCCCAAATTTCTTCTAGAAATATTCAAAATAAATTTTAAACGTAATCACATCGTATTTATCATCAAAAATTCATAATAAAATTTTCATAACTAGGAAAATTTTGGAAATTAGAACCCATCTCCAAAATTATGTTTTATTTAACATAAAAATTATAAATCATAGATTATCGGTCTTACATCAAAATCATGCAAATTCATATGTGTATGAATTAAAATAAATCAACATAATATAGCTCAAGCATATCATCAACCATATTATCATAAAAACAAACCTAATCATAAATATGAATCCATATAATTGTAGAATAAAAATAGTGAAGGTATGAGATTATTATTCACCCTCGATTTGATAAGCAATATGAGATTTGTTGTTGATTAATCCTTTCTAGCTTTGATCCTTAGCCTTAAATTGAAATTTCTCGTTTTTCCGCCTTGTTAATGGCCGGATCTATTTAGTTTTGATTTACATTTGTGAATAATGAAAAATGGAATGTGAATGGGCAAGAATATGATTGTATAGCCATGTGTAATTGAATGGATAATTACCACTATGCCCACGTGTAAATTAATTTCTTATAAACTAATTTAAAGCCAATTAAAATTTTATTGTAAAATACAACCCATTATATAATTTGTTCAAATCTAAATCTCCTTATTATCATTATTCTATTTAATTTATATAATTAAATTTCTTGAATAATGTTACCAAAAATTAGGGATCTTACAGACTCCCCTACTTAAAGAATTTCATCCTTGAAATTCAGTAAGGAGTAAATACTAAACATAACAATCATCTGTAATAATTCATAACAACCATACTAGTCTAACGGCCTGGCAACTATCTATTTAAATCTTATATAGACATATCCTCCGGGATAAGTATATCTAATCATGTCATCTGTCTTTCAAGTATAGTCTTTCTCGTTGTCGCTCTACTGAACTTTTACCAACCTTACTGCCTTATTCCTTAACCTTTTATCATCTCTAGCTATGACTCGAACTAGTTGTCTAACAAAAGTCAAATTAGGCTCTAGTACTATGTCTTCCAACCTTGTCGGAGGAATAATAGTCTCTGGATCATGCACATATTTAGGAAGATGAGACACATGAAACACATTATGGACACCTGCCATACTGCTCGACAACTCTACTCTATATGCGAGCTTTCCAATCCTCTATATAATTCGAAATGGATCTACAAATCTTGGGGCTAACTACTTTACTTTCCAAATTGTATCACAGCCTTCATTGGTGATACCTTAATGAAAACCTTATTTCCAACTGAGAATTCTAAGTCCTTACGCCTCTTATCTGCGCAGCTCTTTTGTCTGGACTTAGCTCCCTTCATTCTTTCTTGGATCAACTTAGTTTTCTATGATGCCTCTCTAACCAAATCTGATCCCAAGACTAATCTGTCTCTAATTTCCAATCAATATGTAGGTGATTTGCATGGCCTTCCATACAAAGCTTCAAAAGGTGACATTCCTATACTAGTCTGATAGTTATTATTATAGGAAAAATCAACCAAATGTAGGTGATCCTGCCAAGATCCACCAGAGTCTAATATAAAAGTTCTCAATAAACCTTCGAGTACCTTATTTACTCTCTCTATCTGCCCATCTGTCTGAGGGTGATATGCAGTACTCATATTAAGCTTGGTACCCATCACTTCCTGTAGACACTTCCAAAATTCATTAATGAACAAAGCATCTCTATCACCAACTATACTGCTAGGAACTCCATGTAGTCTAACTTTGTTCTTCATGAACAACTTAGCTAAAACAGGTGCCTTCTTGGTTGAATTAATTGAAATGAAATGGTACTCTTGGTCAATCTGTCCACTGTAATCTATATTCTTTCACTACCTTTATTTGACCTTGGAAACCCGTCTATTAAATTCATAGATATCGAATCTCATTTTCAAACTGTAATCTTTAAAGGTTGAAACAACCCGCTTGGCTTATGATGTTTGGCCCTCACTTACTGACATTTTCCACACTGCCTAACCCACAAGCCAACATACCTGTTCATGCCTTCCCAATAAAAGCTCCTTTTCATATGCTGATACATCTTGGTTCCTTCAGGATGAATTGTAAACTTGGATCAATGACATTCTCTAAGAACTTCCTTCCTCAATTCCTCCACATTCAGATCACAAAATCGTCCCTTCTTTCTTAACCATCCTCTCCGGTCAAGGCTAAAATCCTTTATATCATTGATCTCAGTTCCAACCTCAAGCTTTTTGATCCTCTTAACTAACAATCGATCCTCCTTCTGCTTAGAAGCAATCATCTCGATCAACACTGGTCGAACATCCAAATAGGACAACGTGTCGGTGTTTTGGCTAGAACTAGTAGTCGACCTTGACTACACACCACAACTGGCCAAAGCTTCTAAATCCTTCCACTATGCCAACTTAGCTAACACCATATTTTGATGTCTTGTACTAGTAGCATCCGCTGCTTTATTACCTTTTCCCGTTGTATACTCTACACTAAAATCACAAGCAGCCAAAAACTCCAACCAACTCTGTTGTCTCATATTTGGATACTTCTGAGAGAATAAATACCGTAATAACTTATGATCGGTATACGACTCAAATATCTCCTGTAAGAGATAATGTCTCCAAACCTTCAATGCGAAGATGACAACTGCCAACTCCAAATCATGAGTAGGATATCTAATTTCATGCGGTCTAAGCTACCTAGATGTGTTGACAATGACTTAAACATTCTATATCGACACCACTCCTAATCCAGTTCCACATGCATTAGTATATACCACCAATCCTTGGTTTCCATCTGGAACTACTAAAACAGGTGCATTTGTCAACAAATGCTTTAACTTAAGGAATGCCTCCTCACATTTGTCAGACTAAACAAATCTCATTTCCTTCCTGGTTAACTTAGTTAAAGGTATTGCTATCTGTGAGAAGTCCTTAACGAATCTTCGGCAGTAGCCAGCAAGTCCAAGAAAACTCCTGATCTCAATCACTGTCTTTGGTCTCTTCCAATTATTCATGGTTTTGATCTTATCTAGATCGACCAACAATCCTTTCTCCAAAACAACATGACCTAGAAATTTTACCTCTTTCTTCTAGAAATGACACTTGGTGAACTTCGCCATTAGGTGATTCCATATCATCGTCTAAAGTACCACTCTAAGATGGACTTCATGCTCTCTCTCATCCTTAGAGTATACTAGAATGTCATTTATAAACACTAGCACGAACCTATCCAAATACTCTCGGAAAACTAGGTCCATCAAATCCACGAAGAAAGCAGGTGCATTCGTTAACCCAAATAACATCACAACCACTCATATGAACCATACCTAGTTCGAAATTTTGTCAAAGGAATACTGTCCTTCGTCACTCTCAAGTGACGAAAAACTGTTGCCAAATCTAACTGGAAAAACACTCTAGTTCCACTCAACTAATCAAATTGATCATCTATTCTAGGAAAATGATACTTATTCTTTATTGTCCTTTCGTTCAACTTAAAATAGTCGATACACATCCTTAACGACCCATTGAGTTTCTTTATGAACTCTACAACCGCTTCCTAAGGTGAACTGCTTGCTTTAATAAAATTCCTTCCTTCAAGATCCACTAGCTGCACCTTCAATTCCTTCAACTCAATTGGTGTCATCCTGCTAGGTGGTCTACTCACAAGTTTAGCTCCTAGCACAAAATCTATTCTAAACTCAACAGCTCTTTTCGATGGTAGTCCAGTGACTAGCTCAAAGATATTTGCAAACTCTCTTACTACTCGAGCCTGACTTAACTACTTTCCTGCCTCTATAGCATTAAGTAAATCACTAACACTTCGGTTAGAATTTTCCACTGAGATTATAACTCAGTTATGACTATCGGAGTATCTCAGTGATATTTCCCCATCTTGGCAAAATATCCTAGCCTCATATCTACCCAACCAATCCATACCCAAAATGATCCTGAAATCTACGAAATCAATAACATACAAACTACATGCAAACTTATGAACTAACAAATCAATTTCTATCTGGTCACATCTCAACCCTAGAGTTTCAAACCCTCCTATTGGATTCGCAACCCTTAAAGAAGTAACAAGGTAGGCGGGTTCTAAGCATAATCTATCAACCAAATACTGAGATATAAATGAATGTGATGCACCGATACTATAAAGCACCCTAACTGGTATACTCTGAATCAAAAATGTACCTTCCATCATAGTCTTTCCTTTATCAGCTATGGTAGGCCTAGCTGCTCCAATAGCAAAACTTTTCCTTTGTCCTCCATAACTGGCATTAGACACTGATTCTTGTAATAACCAACATGAGCAAAGTTGAAGCACTTCACATTCTTCTTACTTGCAGCTTTCTTCCAATTTTCCTACCGGCACTGATTAGCAAAGTGACCCTTCTTGTCACAATTATCACAAACTACCTCGGCCATTAACTTCTTAGTAGTATCTCCCTTCTGGGCTCCCTTCATTTTAAAGTAATTCATCTTCTTCCCTTGAGAACCCTGAGTATTCACTGGCTTCTCTTTAGCACAATCAGTAGGCATTTCCTCATGGAGAATGGTCATCTCCACCACCACATGACAAGGATCATGGACATGTGCCATGGTCACTCTAGCGAGCTCGAGCCTCAATCCTCGAATGAACCTCTCATTTCATCTGATGTCCGTGTCTACAATATTTTGTCCATGCCAGGACAGCTCCTCAAACTTAGTGGAATATTCAAAAACCGACATCTCTCCTGCTCCAAATCCATAAACTTCCTCATTAGTTCTTACTTAGCAAACTCAGATACAAACATCTGCTAAAACCTTATTTTAAAATCAGCCCAAGTCAACCGCTTTTCTAGAATTCTAGCAGTGACACTATTACACCAATGTAATGCTAACCCCTCAACTTTCTAGAGGCTAAACTTCTCCTTTTCCCATCATTCAGACCCAAATCAGTAACTATACGCTTACAATGCAACAACCAATTTTGAACCTCTATGGCCTCTCTGTTCCTAAAAATGGCTTCTCAAGTAAACTGGTGTAATCTCTACTCAGTAATGCATAAATATTCACAACTAGAGCCACAGGATTAGCTCCTCCTACATTACCAGCAACACCAGCAGTGGCTCCTACTTGCATCAAACCAACAAAGAACTGATACATCACCCTCAAATCTACTGGCAGATTTCCAACACTCACATTGACATCAACATTTTGATTACTAGCATTTGCCTGTCGACCCGATATTTTCCTGGTAGTGGGTCGAGCATTTCCATTAGTTGTGGTGCTTCCTCCACCAAATTTTCCTCTTCCATTTCCTGCTTCCATGTCCCCTTTCTCATAAATCTGCATACGAGCCTTAGTAAGATACAAAAGAATGGTCTAAGAGAGTGGAGAATACACACTATATAATTACATATATCAAATACATGTACATTACTATAGCAACCCAAACCCAAATATTATTTTCTAAATTATTGGATTATGTTTGGAAAATCTTTTAGGTTTAGGTTTCTCTTAAAGTTTCATAAACCTATGCTCTGATACCAACTTGTAACATTCCTCCACTTAAAAACCCAAAATTAATATCTACGGATGTTGCAGTCATCCATAGTTATTGATCCTTGGGACCAAATACGTATTGATTGATACACAGAAACACAAGAATATGGAAAAATGTTAAACAGCCAACAAACTCCACATTCCATTTCAAAATATTCCAAACTGATTAAATAATCCTAGTTCATAGATAACGTTTAGATAACATATAATTATTACAAAATACACCAAGAGCGACATATGAAGATGCCATCTTGGATGATTAGAGTATATAACAAGGCACTAAAACTATTTTCCCTTACAATCAAAACATACAATGGAAATAAAAGGACTCTAGTAATAAGCTTTCCTCCTACACGTCCTCAGAAGCTTTATTCGTCCAAAAAACACATGGAAACCTTAACTTTCAACCTACTCAAAATCCATTAAGTACCTAAGAATTTAAGAAGAAAACAAAAACTTCGAGTCAGACATACAGACTAGTATGAATCATAGATTACCATCTCTAACCATTTAGATTTCTAATGAGACCACGACGCTAAGCGGAATGGGCTTTCCCCACACTAGTATCCTAAAACACTTATAAAACCGTATACTCTTCTCCTGCATCCACAATGTTAAAACATAGTACTTCAAAAACTTTATGATGATATGCAAAACAAGTAAAATCAAATATGGATTACCAATCCTCATTCATTCTGAATATTAGTCTCAATTATAGTTTCTAGGATTACTATTAATGCTTATGGACTATCTGTCTAATATCATAGTTTTCATGGGATCACTAAGAACCTATTGGTAACTCTAATATCTTTTCTCTTATCCTTGTTTTCATGGGCTAACTAGGAACCTATTGACTAACTGTCAATATCTTAATCCAAATATAGTTCTCATGGGCTAACTATAAACCTACTGGCCTCTGCTAGTATCAAATCATAGTTTTTATAGGCTGACTGTAAACCTATTGTCCCTTGCCAATATCATTAGTTATATATAGTTTTCATAGGCTTACTATAAACATATTGTCCCCTGCCAATATCTTTAGTTTTAAGGTTTTAATATTCCTTAATCTATGTTCACTACTAAGTCAACCTATATTGTTATTCTTCCCTCACCAACATACATTTATGGGTTAATAACAATTTGAATAATATTTCGAGAATCTTTATTTATGCCATGGTTTTTCCATTGAAATTGAGAATGGGTTATTTGTTTTCACTATAACAGTTTATGGGTTTCATAGCGTTTGAAAAACGCTATAACAGGCTACCATAGCGTTTCAGAGAACGCCGTGGAACCACAAGCTATGGTAGGCCGGCAGCATTACATAGCAGGAAGGAAAACGCTATAATAGCTAATAGCGTTTACAAAACGGCATAGCGTTTGCAACCTACCATAACGTTTTTTCTCTGTTATTAAACTTAAACGCTATAGGGAATTTAATCCTTCATTTAACTTCTATAGCGTTTTCGAGCACATTTTATAGCGTTTCATCAAACCATGTTATAGCGTTACAATGTTTTTCGATAACATTCCTTGTCATGCTTGTATAGCGTTTTTATTTTCTACTATAGCGTTTTTGGTTCTATTATAGCGTTTTTGATGCATAAATCTTACATCTCATAGAGAGTTGCGATAGAGTTTGATGAATCAATAGCGTTTTTCAAACGCTATTCTATATAATATTAATTTTCAGCATTTGTTTCATATTTCTTTTTATTATATTATATTATATTATATATATACACACACATATATATATTCATACACACACACACACACACACACACACACACATATATATATGCACACGGATAGATTACCAATTTGAATTTACAGATATTTTCACACAATTGCATATACATTACCAATTTCAGTCTTTACATTGTTTTTGACACAGATAGATTACCAATTTGAATTTACAGACATTTTCACACAATTGCATATACATTACCAATTTCAGTCTTTACATTGTTTTTGATACATTACTGAAACAAAAGTGCATTGCAATGTCCAAGTTTACATTCTGTTGTTATACCTGAACTGCCTATCACCTTCAACATAGCCGCAGCTTCAACCCCAAACACCATTCACATCTCTACCACTTCTTCAGGCAACCACCTTGCACCATCATAGTTATCACACTCCTGCTGACCACTAGTCACTGCTCCTCCCTATTACATTTGCCTTCCACTACATATTTCTCCCCACCCACCTCTTTTACATACAAAACTATCTGCTCCAATACAACTCCATAACACTTTGACCATCAGCCTCCAAAACCACTCCAAACCATTACACCATCTCATACAAAACTTCTACATCACTTTAGCGCCATCACCATTTCACATTCACCAACTTCTTGCTTATCCTCCTTTCTCTGTGCACACTCTTGTGTGCACATTACATATAGTGCATCATCTCCTTACTCATCCATTCACATTACATAATATACAGTGCCACTTCACTCACATACCAACATCACCAGAGAATACTTCATACAGCACTACATTACCATTACTATACAACCATCTCCTGCTCATACTACAACATATTCACCCATAAAAAAACTTGCACAACTCCTATCCCAGTCCTCAACTTCTTTTCATCTACCTTACTTCAACCACAAACTCCTACTGCAACACTTTACACCAAAACAACACTCTACCCCTGACCATCTCTGACTACCCACCATTGCATAGCATACCACCCCTGCCCACATCAAATCACACTGACATCTAAACAGCCCTTCAATATCATTTCACCATATCACCAACAACCAAACCATCATCGCCTCCCTACTCAACTGCAGCCAAACAAAACGCCTTACCAGAATCCCCATTCATCTCCATCACAGTCAAACTACCATCACAACCAACTTTCCTCCTTGAACCCCTCACGACCATCACTTCAACCGAATCCTTCAACCAATCTTCCAACTCATTTACATCACCACTGTCTACATAGTCATTCACCTCCTTCCAATTCTACTCTCTGCTGCTATCATACTTCCCCTCACAACCACCTGCAACACATAATCGGTTTGAATTTATACAAATGAATTTATAGCTTTTAGTCTCAAAATATAACTCGCTGCTATTTCAAACTCATTACAATTTAATAACTCAAGTCTATAAGAATCGATTTTAAGAAGCGACCAAAGAACTTCAATTTAAAATGAAACCAAATCTGTAAGAATGATTCAACATGTTACTAAAACATATTATATAGGTAAATAACTATGCAAGCAAATTGAAATTGGAAGAGGATAAAAATATTTCAATATAAATTTAGTTTTAAACTTTTGGACAACAAATGAGTAACAAGATAGAGATAATGATAGAAAGTTTTAAACTTACAGATAGAGAGACTTTGATTTCTTTTGCATTACTACCACCTCACTTCTAGCACATGTCGATATTGTTGTGTGCTATGCAAGAAATAACAAATTATCGACCGCATTCTCTCTTTGGAAGAAAAGGTAATTTCGTTAAATATTGTAGGAAAATTTGCTCATGTAAGTCACTTTTCGAAACCTATTACGGAAACAGACTTGTTTCCAAACTAATTACAGAAAAAGTTTGCATAATTTAGAATTGCACCAGTCTGTCATGCTATATTTTAAAAAGAAAAGAAAAATTGTTGTGAAATTTAGAATATCATCAGTTAGAACTATCTTTAATTGCAGTCCAAAAATTTTCTTTAAAAAAATTGTTATCGTGCGATTAAGTAAATTTGTATGACGCGATCCTTGATCGCACCATAACGGTAGTGCCAGTTTGCACTATCCTAAACATCACTTCATGATATTTTTTAAAGATTTGTTATGACACGATCCTAATCATGCCATAAAAAAGTCTACATGATGGGAACAAATTTGTTTCCGTAATAGGTTTCGAGAAGTAAACCAAATGCATAAATTTTCCCGGATTGTATAGTAACCTATAATATAAAGATTCCTTTGAAATTTGCTTCAGTAGTACATGATTCCTTTGAAATTTGTAGGGAATTGCAGAAGTAAAAAATTGAAAACTCTATCATTCTACAGATTCCTTTTATCCTATAACTTTATAAAAGTGCATCTTTAACTCAGTTTTTTTTCATGCTCGGATAAACTGAATCTTTTCAAATAGGGATAAAGAAAATTATTTGATATAAAGGTTAAAAGTATTATATCCCCTAATATTTTATGTTGCATTACTATTTAAATTGTAATAAGGAGAAAATAGAAAGAAATAAGCATTAAAAAATTTAAGTTCGTTTCATTAATTAAAAGTCTCTATGTCAAATTAACTGCACCTTTTATTTCATATATTACATCAACGTAGTTGCAGCTTTGTTTCATAATTTTATCAGGGTATTTGTTCCTTTGTCTCATAATTTCACCCCTCTGACCTATTAAAGAAACATATTATACACAACTAAAATGATTTAAGCATAAACAAATGCAAATTGGCATTAAAAAAGCTATCATACACCAATATACTCAAAAAAGCATAAACAAAAGTTCCATTTCTATATTCATCATATGCTGGTTCAACAGTTGGTATTCGGTGCCAGAGAAATAAAAATGTTACATATATTTTCAAGAAAGCAGTAGATGAAGGATAATAGGTAAACTTAGCACAGTGGAAGAATTGCACGCTGTGTGGAAATCCTGGCACCGCCTTGCCTCAAACACTGTTTCAGGAAAGATAAAATTTCAAATATCAATTACTTGTTGAAGAAAAATATATTAAGGTTTTATATGTGACGGATAGATAGAATAATAGGTAGACTACAATAATCAATCAAAGATATCGCCATGAAACAGCCGTTGACCAGTTACAACAACAGAGACACCTGCACTAGGATACCTACACTGAAATAAAGCAGATCATTGGAACATACTAAATATACATCCAGCCGTTATCTGTAAAACTCACACAAGGATACCTGCACTCCAATCTTTCGACATTTCTTTAGAAAGTTGTTCTCTCTCCTCATCCCCTGTTAAGACTTATAACTGTTGAATTTGATGATTCAAATATTCGTTAAAAGGGAAAGAAATTGATTAGTTGATTCAATCAAATCAATTAATTTAGCTGATATATGGAAGAATATTTTAAAGGAAACTAATTAATTAGCAAATCAATTAATTAGTCTGCTATATGAAGAAATAAATTATTAGGCATGGAGAATAAAGGAAAGATATGGAAACGAAGATTACGTCATCCATTTGTACCAAAATCAAATCACGCAAATTGGAAAGATATCTGCGTAATCAGGAAATTGATTTGCTTAATCTCCAAGCAACCCTTCATTATCAAGTCTATATAAATGAAGGAACTTTATCTTCATATGAACAAGCAAGTGTAGTATCCACCATTATTCTTTCCTCTTTCTTTTGTACTCTCTTCTTTAGTGAAATAAAAAGTTGTTGGGTCTCCGTGGACGTAGGATATTCATATCCGAACCACGTTAAATCTTCCTGTCTTCTATTTCTGTTATTTTTCTGTGAGACTGCATAATTCTTTTTAAGTGTCATTGATATCTAAATAGGCAATACTAGATTCTGAACAAATAAACCGCTTCCGCTCAAATAAAAAATAAAAAAAAATCACTACAGTTTGGTATCAGAGCTAGTGTTATTGTTTCTGTTTGGATATTAATAGCTACTTCTAGTAAGTCTGTTGGCAGATCTGGTGTCAATTATGGAGTAACACGTTTTGACGGAAAAGGAGATTTTGGTACTTGGAAGATGAAGATGGAGGTTGTATTGAAGAAGGAGAAGACTTACAAGGTTGTTTCTGCGCCTGAGAAATTGAAAGATATTGATGCAGCTGATTTGGAAGAGATGGAAGATGAAGCTCTTACAACAATTCAGTTGAGCCTTTCAGATGAAGTTCTTAGAGAATTCTCTCAAAAGAAGACGGCGAAAGAACTATGGGATGCATTATCGGATGCATATCAAGACAAGTCTCTCACTAATCGGATTATTCTTCAGCAACAACTTTATTCGTTCAAGACGAAGCCTGGAGCTGATCTCATGGAGCATGTAGATGCTTTGACGACTTTGATTATGAACCTGAAGGCAGTGGAAGTTGATATTACTGATGAGGCTCAAGCTGTGATCCTCTTATGTTCCTTGCCTAAGGAGTATACTGCTTTTGTTAATTCCATGATTTATGGCCGCAGTAAAATTAGCCTATCTGATGTAAAGGCTGGTCTTCATAATGAAGTATTAAGAGGTAGATTGGCGAGCACTAGCTTGGATAGTGATACTGAAAGCTTATCTGTTCAGAGAGGTAGAGGCCAAAGCAGGACGAAGAAAGGTGGAGGACGGAATTATTCACGGTCTCAGTCTAGGGGGCCTAAGAATTTGACTTGCCATTATTGTAAAAAAACCAGGGCACTTCATAGCACAATGTCCCAATCTTGAAGGTAGAAGAAAAGATCCAAAGCAAGCTTCAGCTTCTACAGCAGAGAAATCAGATACAGAAAGTGACACCGATGTATTTACAGCTTCTGGCTCTTCTGGGAAGAGCAACTTATGGCTGATTGATTCTGGCGCATCCTATCATATGACACCTGATAGGAACTGCTTTTCCACTTACCGTGAAATTGATGGAGGAGAAGTTCTGATGGGCAATGATGCTTCTTGCCGTATGGTGGGTGTTGGTAGCGTGATGATTAGGATGTTTGATGGTGTTATTCGTACGATCACCGATGTTAGACATGTACCTGATTTGAGGAGGAGCTTGATTTCTGTTGGGGCATTAAGTAGACTTGGCTTGAAGATTGTAGTGGAAGGAGAGAAAATGAAGATATCGAAGGGTTCCATGATTGTTATGAGAGGTGTGAGGGCGGGAAATCTTTATCTACTAAAGGGCACTACTGTAATTGGTGAATCAGCTTCTGTTACATCTGTTGATTCAGATTCTTCCAGATTATGGCACTTACGGATGGGTCACATCGGTGAGCGCAGCATGGATGAGTTGAGAAAACGAGGATTGATTGATGGAGTTCATCATTCAAAACTTGTTTTTTGTGAAGGTGTTCTTGGAAAGCAGACGAAGATTTCTTTTGGTACAGGAGAGCATAAAGCAAAAGCTGTCTTGGAGTATGTTCATACAGATGTCTGGGGTCCCTCCCCTTGTCCGTCTTTAGGTGGAGCCAGATATTTTGTTTCATTTATAGATGATTTCTCTCGTAAAGTATGGGTATACTTTCTTCAGTCAAAGAGTGAAACCTTTGCCAAGTTTCGGAAGTGGAAATCTATGGTTGAGAAGCAGTCAGGGAAGAAATTGAAAGTTCTCCGTTCAGATAATGGCGGTGAATTTGTATCACAGGAATTCATCGACTATTGTGAGTCTGAAGGCATTAAGAGGCATTACACCACACCAGGCGACCCCCAGTCTAATGGAGTTGCAGAAAGAATGAATCAGACATTATTGGAGAGGACAAGATGCTTTAGACTGACTGCTTAATTGAAGAAGGGATTTTGGGCTGAAGCTTTATCTATGGCGGCTTTCCTCATCAACCGCACACCTTCCACTGCCATAGATATGAAGATCCCTGAAGAAGTATGGAAAGGAGAGCCTGTTAGCTATTCATTTCTCAGAGTGTTTGGTTGCCCAGCTTATGTGCACGAGAGCAAAGGGAAGCTGGAACCTAGAGCTCGCAAGTGTATTTTTCTAGGTTATTGGAGAGGAGTGAAGGGATATAGGTTGTGGTGTCCTATTAGCAAGAAGATCGTTATGAGCAGGCATGTGACTTTTGATGAGAAGGCTATGTTGAAGTTGGAGCCTCCCTCATCGGATGACAATGAGAGGACATGTGAAGAATACCAGACACAAAGCAAGTCATCTGTTGATTCTTTCCATAGACGTTCAAATGGTGTTTCCGATGACACCGTGGTTGATGAGGATAATATCGATGTTGGTACAGAGGATCAAACTCAAGGTGGAGCTCATTCGGAACCTAGGCCTGTCAGACAAAGAAGAAAGCCTAAATGGCTTGATGAGTTTGTTGGATTGAGCATCGAAGATATTAACTTCGATGATATGGCAACATATGCTTTGAATGTTGTCCATGATGAGCCCTGTGATTATAGAGAAGCTATCGCATCAGTTAACGGTTCCAGTTGGTTAGTTGCTATGGAAGAGGAGATTGAATCATTGCAGAGAAATCATACTTGGGATTTGGTGCCTCTTCCCACCGACAAGAGAGCTATTGGATGCAAGTGGATCTATAGAGTGAAAGACGGCGAAAACGGTAATCTCAGATACAAGGCAAGGTTAGTCGCAAAGGGGTATGTTCAGAAGAAAGGGGTAGAGTATCATGATATCTTTGCTCCAGTGGTTAGGCATACTTCTATTCGTATTCTTTTGGCATTAGTTGCTCATTATGATATGGAATTAGAGCAACTAGATGTCAAAACTGCATTCTTACATGATGATCTGGATGAGGAGATTTATTTAAAGCAGCCGGAAGGGTTCATTGACAGTAGTAGGCCAAACTATGTTTGCAAACTCAACAAATCTCTATATGCACTGAAGCAGTCTCCTAGACTATGGTATAAGAGGTTTGATAAGTTTATGCTTTCACAGGGATACTCCAGAAGTTTCAAAGACCAGTGTGTTTATTTCAGGAGATGTGATGGTGATATGATTTATTTGTTGTTATATGTTGATGACATGCTGATTGCATCTCGGAGTATGGCCAGAATTAAGGAGTTGAAAGCGGAGCTCAGTAGAGAGTTTGACATGAAGGATTTGGGAAAGGCACAAAGAATATTGGGTATGGAGATAAGCAGGGAAAGGAAGCGGAGAGAGTTAAGGCTCACTCAAGCTCAGTACATCGAGAAGGTCCTCGCTCGATTTGGAATGGAGAAAGCTAAACCGGTTGGCACTCCATTAGGCTCTCATTTTAAGTTGTCAAAAGACTTATCTCCCTCATCGGAAGAAGACAAAAGGTATATGGCTGATATACCTTATTCTAGTGCTGTTGGTAGTCTTATGTATGCGATGGTGTGCACAAGACCAGATTTGGCCCATGCAGTGGGTGTTGTGAGTCGATATATGTCTAACCCAGGCAAAGAGCATTGGCAAGCTGTGAAGTGGATTCTTAGATATCTTCGAGGCACTTCTTCGGTGGGCTTGTTATATGGTGGAGTGGATGGTGACATCTTTCTTAGAGGATACGGTGATTCTGATTATGCTGGGGATAGAGATGCTAGGAAGTCAGTGTCGGGCTATGTTTATACACTTGGCATAGGCTCGATTTCATGGAGATCAAAACTGCAATCTATCGTAGCTTTATCGACTACCGAAGCAGAGTTGATATCGATTGTGGAAGCAACAAAGGAAGGATTGTACTTACTTCAGTTGTTGGATGATCTTTCAATGGTGCAGCGGACAGTAGAGCTATTTTCAGACAGTCAGAGTGCGATTCATCTTGTAGAAAATCAAGCTTATAGTTCACGGACGAAGCACATTGATGTTAGAGGTTTCTTTCTTATGCTTGAGGAAGAACGAAGAAAGATCAAATTGTTGAAGGTGGGAACTTTGGATAATCCTTCAGATATGATGACAAAGTCACTTCCTAAGGACAAGTTTGAGCATTGCTCAAACTTGATCAGTTTGATACCTGTTACTTGAGCGCCATGGGGCGCTAGACCCAACAACTTATATGCTGATTACTCGATGATAAGGTGATGACGAGAGATTGTTATATTTGAATCAAGGTGGAGTGTTGAATTTGATGATTCAAATATTCGTTAAAAGGGAAAGAAATTGATTAGTTGATTCAATCAAATCAATTAATTTAGCTGATATATGGAAGAATATTTTAAAGGAAACTAATTAATTAACAAATCAATTAATTAGTCTGCTATATGAAGAAATAAATTATTAGGCATGGAGAATAAAGGAAAGATATGGAAACGAAGATTACGTCATCCATTTGTACCAAAATCAAATCATGCAAATTGGAAAGATATCTGCGTAATCAGGAAATTGATTTGCTTAATCTCCAAGCAACCCTTCATTATCAAGTCTATATAAATGAAGGAACTTTATCTTCATATGAACAAGCAAGTGTAGTATCCACCATTATTCTTTCCTCTTTCTTTTGTACTCTCTTCTTTAGTGAAATAAAAAGTTGTTGGGTCTCCGTGGACGTAGGATATTCATATCCGAACCACGTTAAATCTTCCTGTCTTCTATTTCTGTTATTTTTCTGTGAGACGGCATAATTCTTTTTAAGTGTCATTGATATCTAAATAGGCAATACTAGATTCTGAACAAATAAACCGCTTCCGCTCAAATAAAAAAAAAATCACTACAATAACGTGTGTATTAATATCACATAACAATGATATTTTCCCTCATGGTGGGATATACACCATGTGTGCATGATTATTTAGTGTTGACAGATGGACTTGTCAATCAATTGATTCAGAAATTTATTCCAATAATCCAAATCAATATTGTAATTTATCATATAATCAATTATTGGATATCGCTATACGTTGCTGTTCCACCAAGTTATTTTAGACCAGGCTTGACCATTTGGCGAGAAGCGACGGGCTATGTAACTAGAGTTATTTGACAAAAACTAAGAGATCATTTGAACGTAGCAAGCCAATGATACTGGGATCACTACCTTAAGGAGCAAAGTCACCCTTCAGATGGACGTTTAGAAGCGTTAAAATTTGTCTTTGAAACACAATTGGTTCCCATAATTGGACCAACCATACATCATCCAATCATGCCATAAAATTTAAGCGGATGAAGTGTTGATTTGTAATTGAAAATTGCAAGTTCATTAATTTAAACCTGATTTGAATCTATGATATATATGTATACAAATCAATAAAAAAATACAAGTGTCTTTAACCACAGATTCTGACTAAATCAATGAGAGTACTGGGATTTATATATATCCATTAATCTAGGGTCTGAACATCAAGCTGGCATGTTAGATAAGTTGCAGCATGTTCGTACCATGGACAACTTTATTGGTGGATTAATAGAGGAAATAAAATATGAAGTGATGGCAGCAAGACCTATGTTTTTTAGGGAACTACTACCTTAGCAAAAAATATGAAGAAAAGGCATGTCAATTATAGAATGTTATAAACTTACAGTTAGAGTGAAAAGAGCTTCTTTTTTTCTTCTTCTGATCAGTTAACAAACTTTGGGATTGAAAGCTGGGTCACTAAGGATTGGGATCAGACAGAAAAATGCCTGGCAGATACCAAGTTCTGTACAGTTAAATTTTCGACAATTATAAATGAAGCTACGTCAACATTACAATTACCTAATTCAACCTCAAATTTAGATCATTTGCCTCCTGTTGAGGTAATTTCTCTTCATTCATTGATCTATCGCATTCATTAACTCTAGGATTTATAATTTTATACGGATTTTAATCGTCCAAAATACTATTGCTATGCTATACCTAATATAATAATTTTAGTTTAATTGGATATGAATTCTCTAGTTCTTAATTATGTATCTGAATATAATAATAAATAGTCTCTGAATAATTTTTGAAGTGTAAGCTAATCCACAACACAAATTTTAATCATCCAAAATGATTTTTGTCTATTTTACCACTTCTTATACATTTGAAAAATCAAGTAATGCAATTTAGCATTAAATAAAAAAGAAAATGAAGTATATCGGAGTAATACCTGAATGGAACTCCACAACACAAATTTTAAATCATCATCAATTGACCGCCAATCATCAATCATGACTGCAACATGCTCCCATACGAACGAGGGGTACTTATCAGAGTAATACTTGAATGAAACTCAATGCTGCATACAAATGTATCAGCTTAGAAATATTATTCAATGTTGCATATAATTGTTCTTATCTTGAAGTCAAAAGATGCATCTCTCTATTACATGAAGCCATTTTGTGGCTTGAACATGAGTTTTTGTGAAAATTCAATACTTTGTTATATATAAATGTTTGTTGTCATGAAATTTAAGCAGAAAAAGATAGAAGTATTTGCCTATTTTAGAAAGATAAGAATTAAAAATAGTTTTTTCATGTGTGAGCAACGGGTTCCTTCTGTTCTCGTTTCGTTGCTGCATCACACTGGACATATCGAATTTCAGAAAAGATGCAACAATATTAAGTAATAATTGGAAAAAAAATCAAACATTGAAATTGATTATGTACCTTGAAATTGGAATCCTAAACTAATATATAATCAACCTACATAAACTTATTAGACCCATAAATCATCGAAAAGGACATACAAACAAATAAATAAATTCTTTGGATCATGAAATAGAATCGTTAATTATAATAAACAATAAAAATACAAACTACAAATATAATATCTCTCACATTTAAGTCCATAGGGACTGAAAATGAAATAGCAAAACATAATATAAATTGTAGTGCATGCAATTTGCAAACATGAGCATAACAGATAATTATAAATACAGCAATGTAGTATAAAACCACATCATGTTCAACAGAAATATAAAAATATTACCTTTGTGAACATATCCGCCATTTTAATGATCAAATTACAACATGAGTGTCCAACATTTTAATCCTAAATATGAGTATCTATGAGATAAAGAAAATGACTAACTTTATGCTTCTAACGGGATAACATCCACCAGCAGAAGTAGACAAAATGAAACTTACAGGGAAAAAATGTACTAGAGAACAAACATGAATATTTTTTTTACTATATGCATGAAAAAGAAATAGCAAAGAATTTTACTTCGAGACATGGCATGCCTTATGCTATGAATTGACTGATTTAACTTGTATGGATTATTTCAACATAAATTTCTTTTTTTTTTTGTTTGCAGAGAAACATGCACAAACTGGATATATGATGTGATTCCTGACACTTTCCCATATGTTAGTCTATACTTAGTTGACGTATGTCTTGTTGTCACGAACGAAGTTCTAACTTGCAAAGTGTTTCTAATATATAATTAAAGTTTTCTGGATTTAGAAATCGCAAATTAGAAGTTTGCCATGAATTTAAACATAAACTATGATATCTTCTATGAATTTGTACGAAGTCTAAATTGATAATAGCATAATACCTTTTATCTTGATATACTTTGTGTTTTCTTCCTGATTTTTTATGAGTATATAATTTATTTACTTTTTAAGTCTTAGATCTGAGCTCACATGATTGTAAAGAAAATGAAATCATGAAAATGATGTCTGCTACAAGTTCTACTTAGTCAATGTTGCTGAATAAATAATATACTGAATGCACCATAATAATAAAAAATAGATTTTGACATTTCCTTAAAACAGATATTGAAGTTATTATTTATTTAAGTCCGCACTCAACTTCCACTTTCCCACAAAATTACGGATAAAATAAATTTTCATTGGCACGTTGTATATTAAGGAGATTGAGGGCTATGGACATATTGTATATTACTGATTAAGCATCAAATCAAACTTTATAAAAATTCTTTTTGATACAATATAGCTTAACAAATATTACTAATCATTGGCATCATTGTATATTGATTTTGGAAATAGTCTTCTGATCCACTCAAATGCATATTAGTGATTTAAACCTGTAGCACATCATGTACTATACATTTATTCTTATCTTTCTATCTCACACGTTATTAATGCTTTTATGAAAAAAACAAAAAAATAGTTTTATACATTAATTGATAATATATAAACTATCAGTGATAAGTAAATGAGAAACTACAGGAGGCATAGTTCCAAGTCCATGATTTCTTTTAATGTCGTCCGAACTGTGTCCAATAAATTGAATTATTTAACTATAAATTTTAATAATCAAAGATTAGTTCATTAGAGCATATAGAATCCCTGATTTCATGTTGAACTATTTAACTATAAATTTTGATAATCAAAGATTAGTTCTTCAGGGTTTGCATAGCAGCTGCAACAAACCATGCATTTCAGGAATTATAGATCCCTGCATGAATAATGTAAGAATATCACCCTATGAATATATACTTGCACATTTTTTTACCTGTAATTATATTTCCAGTACTCAATATATCAACCTTTGGTCAACAAAGTATAGGTTACATATTACAAAAAAAAGAATAAGAATAAAAGATGAAAAAGGAACCTGGTGTGAGAAATGGAATAGAGAAACTCAGGCATTGTAGGACCAGCCCTACGCGGCGTATGGCAGATGAGCTTCTCTGTCTTGTTAGTGATTTTCATTGCAGTATACTGCATTCTCACTTAATTGCAATTGCAAACATCACGACAACTTGAAAAAACAACAAAAATGAGAAATAAGAAGGGAGTTGGGCAGCATAATAATATGTAGGATTTTATGTGGTCATCGGAATTCATTGCTTTCATGGTGCTCTTTATATTGCCACAGGTGTATAAAATGCAGAAATATTTGTGGAGATAAATAATAAGACGACATTGGTTTACCGTTTTACAGTCATTTTTTCTTTCTGAGATCTGTCTATATAGTAGTTACATTGCTTATGAGAGTAGTTCATCTTGAAACAACACAGATATTGTGTTACCCCTTTTTTAGACCTTACACTCATTTAATATGAGTGGATAAACAATAGAAAATTTTCATCAGAACCTGCACATTTACTATGGTACAATGTACATGTGAACAAACTCTAGTGACATTCATCCATATGAGCAAGCCAAAAAAAAAAAAAAAAAAACTTCGTACAGGAGAGGGGCAAAAAAAAACAAGGAGAGAAGTAAATACCAAGTTTTAGCTTGAATACTTATCAAAACTATATTATCATTCATCGTTAAATGCACCTCATCGACAAAAAATTATACAAATCTGAAATATGAAGACCAAGAAAACTAAGGAGGAATTATATGGCAGGGATTTAGATCCTTCATTTATGTGTGTCTGCGTGTGTAGACACGCATGAAATAAGAAGGTAATAAATAAAATAAAATAAAATAAAATAAAATAAGACCAACCACATTCAGAAAAAAGTCTAAATATCACACTGTAAAGTCAGAATCCAACAACCAAATTCACAACATACAACATAAACAGCATCACAAACACTAAAATAAACCATAAAGTTCTAGATATCGAATGATAGATTGACGCTGAGTGATGAAATTTCAAATTTCAAGATGCCAATTCCAGATTTGTTACTTTTTATATCAACCCGGCAAGTATCTTCTATTTCCTTGTAAAATGAAATCAAAGTAATGTTGCAAAAAATTATTAAATAACGCTGAAACTAAGAAATTGAGTTCTTGACAACTAAACTATACATTGATAAGTAACCACGCTAAAACATGTTAATTCAGAGTGGAGAAAAATATTATGAAACTAGTGTTTTCGGTTAAATAATACGTTAATTCAGCTTAGCTAACTAATAAATTTTTAGTGAAAAACATATAACAAAGTTTGTAGTATCTCTCATGCCCGCTCAAGTTGGACAGATGCGGGATCGGCTGCTGATGACAGGGTAGATTCGGTGATTCACGATTTTGCGGGTTAGGGATTTCGTGATTCGATGTTGAGATTAGGGATTTCGTGATTCAATGTTGAGATTAGGGATTTCATGATTCTGCGATTAGGGATGTTGAGATTATGGATTAGGGATTTCTGTTGACTGCTAGAGGCGATGAAGTGAAACAAGTAGGGCTGTTTTCTGAAGGGAAGGGCAACAAGCGCTCTTTTTTAGTTCCCGCACAAAATATTTTTATTGGCCGCCTTTTTGCTTGTATAGCGTTGAGTACACGGAATATATTTCTCAAATAAAGAGAAAAAGGGGAAACGCTATTTGTTATTGCTATGAAAGATTCATTTTGTTGTAGTGAGGCTTGGTAAAAAAATATTTTTCAAAAACATGCATTCATCCAACGTCGAGTTATTATATCCTGATTGTATTCAATAAATAATAATAGTTAACCTAATTAATGACCTTTATAATCACCTATTTAAAACTTACTTATATTAAAGATCTACTAAATTATAAGTGCGTTATCCTAGTTATTTGGTACAACAAACAGATAATATGACTCGACAAATTAAGATGAATTAATGTATCTCTTTTATTTTACACTAAGCATTCAATGTACGAAGTATGAACGTATTTCCTAGAAGAACCTATTAAATTGTTAAAGAAATAATAAACTAATTTAATACTTGTACATGAACGTAAAGCGTATATTAAATCAGTAAGATCTTTTAGTGCCTATATATACTGGTCAAGTGAACGTTATTTTTAATCACAAATGATCCTTATCAGCTGAGAAAGGAAACATAGCGTAGAACTTTTAGTCAAAAAAAGTGTATTCTTTTTCAGTTGTGTAGGAAATAAAATGAAAATTAATATCTTCAAATTCATCTGGCTTTATTCGTTTCTTAATTTCAATCAAATATTTGTTAATGGAAATCCTTCGGCTGTTTTCAGTGTAGCTGCAAAATCAGGAAGAAAAATGCCAGATAACTTATTTGGTGTCTTTTTTGAGGTATTTTTTGTTTGACACCATAGCACATGGTTACTTATAAAATTACTTATACTAGTTGCGAAATTAAACAGAATAACAAAGTAGCACAAATTATGTTAATCGTGGAATTTTTTTATTGAATTGCAGGAAATCAACAATGCAGGAGCTGGTGGATTATGGGCTGAGCTTGTTAGCAACAGAGGTTAAAATCAATGAATTTAGAGAAAGTTGGCATTTCTTTGATTATATTTTTGCGAATTTATTTTAACCTGCATTATACATATATAGGCTTTGAAGCAGGAAGGCAAAACAAATCTGATTTTGCTCCATGGACAATGATTGGAAATGAAACATCAATAAATTTGACAACAGACCTATCTTCTTGTTTCCAAAGAAATAAGGTGGCTCTTCGAATGGAAGTTCTTTGTGACAATACTTTACCAAATAAATGTCCTACAGGCGGTGTCGGAGTATACAATCCTGGTTATTGGGGAATGGTAATTCTCACACACACAAATACATATTATGTCGGTATATGTATATGCATATGTGTGTGTATACATCTATGTATGTATGTCTGTACATATGTATGTTTGTATGTCCAACAGACTTCTTTGTTGTATTTACTAGACAATTTAACATGTGTTTGCTCATTAATAATGTTTTTTATTGTTACAGAATATTATGCAAGGAAAAACATATAAAGTGATTCTTTATCTTAAGTCAAGTGATTTTGTAAGCCTTTCTGTTTCACTTGCAAGTATGGATGGATTGCAAATACTGGCAACTAAGAATATTATGTAAGTATTTAGGAATAAACATCACTATCTCTACATAGTTTAACTTCAAAATTCATTCTTTTATTCAATTTTATTGTTCAGAGCTCCAGCCACCCAAGTGGGAAATTGGACTAAAAAGGAGTTCGTATTAGAAGCAAAAGCCAGTAATAATCGGGCAAGGCTTCAGTTGACAACAGATAAAAAAGGTGTTATTTGGTTTGATCAAATATCAGTGATGCCAACGGACACTTACAAGGTATATTAATATAGTTCCGGTTAAGATCATAATAAATTAAACATTATGTTAAAAACCTTTAAAAATCTTAAATTTAACTTGCTAAAAAAAATCACTTTTTTTTTCTGTTGTCAATATCATAGATTGAAATATTAGAGAGCTCTAAAACTAATTATAGATGCGAAAATATATCTCACAATCAAAACATCAAATATTAAGGAATTTTAATTAGTTCACAAATTATAATTAACTAATACATATCAGTACTAATAGTTCTAACTAATCAACTTGCAGTAAATGCTTCATTATAACTTTCTTGAACCTAAATTTGAATTAATGAGACATAAAATTTACTATAGCATGTTGTATTTCTTTAAATCATATTATCATATAATTAAAGGTAGCTATTTTATTCATTTTTACTAATATCATCTTCAGGGACATGGATTCAGGAAAGACCTATATACAATGATTGCAAATCTAAATCCTACTTTTGTAAGATTTCCAGGTATAAAATAAATATTCAAAACTTAATTCATTTATTTCTTCTAAATTGTTGTTTACTAACTGATATATTATAATTTTTTTTTTTAAAGGTGGATGTTACATAGAAGGAATTAAACTTGTAAATGGATTTAAATGGAAGGAATCAATTGGTCCCTGGGAAGAAAGGCCAGGTCATTACAATGATAAATGGGGATACTGGACAGATGATGGATTAGGATATTATGAACTTCTCACTGTATGTATTTCATACATTTTATATAGTATGTCTGTTTATTTTATGTTTTATTTTGATTAAACTTGGCTATGATTTCATTCAGTGGCCGTTTTGTAGTTCTTATATTATTATTTTTCTTGCAGCTTATTGAAGATCTTGGTGCTTCTCCCATTTGGGTATTCAATATTGGTTAGTGAATTTAACTTTTAAAATAAATTACTATCTAAAAATGATGGTACTTCAGCTAATAGGTCGATTGTGCGTTTCAGGTATGAGTACTGATGAAAACATTGTCAATCCAGACAATGTCTCATCTTTTGTGCAGGTATGAAACAATATCTTAATAATATCCAGTAAAGAAAAGATTGAATTCAATTAATGTAAATTATTAATGTCGATCATGCACACTAAACTTAATTGTGTGTTCTTAGAGTTTATAAGAAAACAAGATGTACAAGACATTTCGATACCGGATGAAAAATGGGAGAAGGAACTAAAAATTTCACTAAAAATATTGCTTACTAAATATGAGCCAAACTACTTCAGCATGTATAGTTCACCTCTTAAAAGAATAGTGAGAATACATTTAATCCAATGGTTCATAACTATTTCTATAACTTTATATAAAATTCATATAGAATACATTATTTACATATTATATACATAGCCTTACATAAAATATCCTTTGAGAAGTTTTAATAACTCTAGATAAGAGTTTCTACTGTGTTAATATATTCATGATATTTTTTACTAAAATAGAAGGCTTTTCCTGCTTCAAAGTGATTGAAATAGTCCACAATTTACAAAGGATAAACTTAAGTATATACACAGTGCAACACAAAATCATCTTTAATTTTCAACGTTTATTTCCTAAAATAGTTTATCCAGTAATAAGCTTCCAGAGGCAATTACACAGTGGAACTCAAATTCCCCTACATATAATGTAGCTAAATCTAAATTTGTTATTTTGCATAGCATGTCAAATATTTTATGTATTGATTCTATGATCCTTGTTTTATTTTTAGGACGCTCTTGATGGCATTGATTTTGCTATAGGATCACCAAACACAACATGGGGATCCTTTAGAGCAAAAATGGGACATCCCGATCCATTTAAAGTGAAAATTGTTGCTGTTGGAAATGAAAATTGTTTTCCCAACAATCAAAAGAATTATGGTTTGTATATTTACTTGTTTATTTATGATATTTCTTTATAATTTAGAATTTCTAAATAAAAGCAATAATAGCCATGGTCTTGGTGGATAGTGCATGCAATTATTGCTGCAATTAAGACAAATAATGAATCTACACTATCCACTAATTAATGAATTGGAAAGCACAACTATATTCATCGTACAAAACAACGTGGCTAGCATTGAACATTAATCATTATATGTCCAAATGATATGTGCGTGATTAAGGTGTTAACCCTGATTTTTATTTGTATTTGTCTAGTAACTAGCTTATGTTATATTTTTAGTTTCTTTTTCTTTTTTCTCCTTTTAAAGGAAGTGAATAATGCTTGCTAATTAAATTGTTGAACTAAACTATACTACATTTTATGTGCAAACATGGTAGCACTAAATATTTTGAAGTGAGATTTATTTTCTGGCATATGACTAAAGACGGAATTGAAATTGAATTTGTTTTAAGACTGTCAATTTTATGACTTTAAATGTCTTTTTGTTCAATATTTACAGAAATTATATATCCATATTTCTACAAGGCGATTAGAAATGCGTATCCAAATCTCAAAATCATTTCAAACTGTGATGGATCTCGTATACCATTAAACCATCCAGCCGACTTCTATGATTACCATGTAAGTACGACTACTTATATTTCGATAAAACTTGATAAGTGACATCTTGCATTTGACCATTTAACTTATTTGTTTATTTAATATTTTCCTTTATAGACATATAAGCAGCCTTTAGAGATATTCAACGATAATCATTATTTTGATATTGCACCTCGAAATGGTCCTAAGGTATAGATTTTGGTAAATTTAATCCATATTTTTGAATATATTTTTCGACAATTTTTTTTTCCATTTGTATGTTCTAAACTGTAATGATTAATTTATTCTTAGGCTTTTGTGAGTGAATATGCTGCATTTGGAGCATTGGCTGGTAAGGGAAATTTAGTAGATGCGCTAAGTGAAGCTGCATTTCTTATTGGTTTGGAAAGAAACAGGTACGTTTATCATCATTTTCTTATGAAACGTAATATAAGAAAGAAAATAGTTCTTGTGAACTAGCTTGTACATTCATTAACAAAAAACAATGTGAATTATTTAGAGCTCCCTATTTTTAGAGCATTCCTACACTAAAATTTACAACATGTCATGAATGTGTAACAACATAAAGTTTGTAGACTGCCAGTGCAAGCAATGACCATCTGAAAATTAAAAAAACCATCTCTATTTCAATTTTTTTGCAATAACAAAGACCATCATCCATGTTTGAACATGCTAGTTTTGAATTGTTTTCCAATCTGTAAATGAAGACCTAAAACATAAATCTAAAAAAAGAAGGATGGTCCCCTTACATTATAGAACCAAATAAAGTTATCAGTGCTCCTTAAATTGAAATATTTCACTTATCTTTAGATAATTTAAAATGCTTAATTTTGAAAAATGATTATCGTTTTTACTTTTGCAGTGATATAGTTGATATGGCATGTTATGCTCCACTTTTTTCAAATATAAATAACCCAGGGTAAATTTCATACTCATATTTTCTTTAAATTTTTATATATGGCAACGACGCTTGTCTTAATATGAATAATCAAATATTTAGGTGGATACCAGATTCAATTTGGTTCGATTCATCGCAACATTATGGAACTCCAAGCTATTGGGTGCAGTATTTATTCAAAGAATCCAGTGGTGCAACATTTTTGAATTCTTCGCTTCAAACAAACTCTTCTATTCAAGTAGTTACATCTGCAGTAATTACACGTATATCAAATGATGATATACTGAAACTAAAGGTTGTAGATCCAAAAGTACATTTTTGAACATTATTCTTGATTATATTTTTTTTATCCTTTGACTAACTGAAAAATAAAACATTTCCAATAGGTTGTGAATTTTGGAAATGACACGGTGAATCTGGCTTTATCAGTATCAGGCTTAAATAGAACTATAAATTCACTGAAATCAAACATGATCGTACTATCATCTCCTAATCAAATGGATGAGAATACCTTTCAAGAACCAAATAAGGTAACTTTAATGCAAGTTAACTCTATTAACTAATAAATATTTTACTTTGTTACAAAGTTATGGTTTAATTTGCAAAACAATACTCAAATTACCATGAATTATCATATTATTATTTGAACTTCAACGACACATACATACATACATACATGTGTGTATGTCTGTATGTGTATGTATACACACGTACATACATACATGTGTGTATGCAAGCATCTATGTATATATACACACATGCGTGAACACACACTTGTACATATAAATTTGTATAAAAATGATTGATATACCAACTCTTTTTTTATTTTTATATCTTTCAGGTAGTTCCGAAGCAGAATAATCTCACAAAGGCAAACTCAATAATGGATGTAGTGATTTCCCCATATTCATTTACACTTTTTAACTTATTCCTGAATTAGAATATCCTATGCTCTTTGAAAAATTGTTGTATGTTTACTTTGATTCAAAATTAAAGATAAGAAGTATGTATTTTTTTATTCTTTATTGGTACTATTATGGTACTCTTTGAAAAATTGTTGTATGTTTACTTTGATTCAAAATTAAAGATAAGAAGTATGGATTTTTTTGTTCTTTATTGGTACTATTATGTATAAACCAATAATTATTGTTATACACCAAACTTAATACTAGTTAAACTTTATGATATAATTCTTGGTTTAATCCAATTATGGATGAAATGTTTATTATTAGTTGCAAATTTGAGAATTAAACCTTCAACCGTATTTTTAATATAATTTGTAAATGACGTATATGTACCTTTACTTGTTCCATAAATGATTAGTATTTTAAAACTAGCCACTAAGTAGTTCTAAACTAATTCAAGATTAAACATATTGTATTTAGTTGATATCCAAGACATTTAAGTTGTTTAATTTCTTCCTTACAAATTTTGGATTAAAAATAAATGGCATTATATAAAAATCCCAATTATACTTAAGATATTGTCCTTTTTTGATATTTCAAAATGTCTCGAATTCAACTATTTTTTGTAAATATGATCATTTTCTATAGGAAAAAAATATCAGTTCCAAAGATCAAACTCCATTTTTAACTACATATTAATATAAGCATCTAAATATTTAGACGCTTCATTCAAAATATTAGCTTGAAATGGTTAACGGTTTTAAGGTAATCTGAAATTCTGATCATTATTATAAATTTATAACACTACATAAGGATTATAGATCAAAATTTTCAATCTTTAATAAAGCAATGAAGTGTCTAAGTAGACATTCTAAGATCCATTAGAGATCTAAATTTCAGATTTTTGATTCTTTAGTTGCAAAAATATTTGGGATCAAAAATATTTCGAACTTAAAGATAAAAAATCACTCCAATTGAAGACATTTAACCTCAAAGGATAAACTTTATTGCACTGTTAATAGCATTAGGAAGAAAAGTATGTATTGACTTGTAATAGCACGTATGAAATAATTCATACATGCACACAAATTCTCCTATATGCTATTATACTATAATGTTCTTATTGGCACTATCATATCTTTTCTTATGACATCAATTGTAGTAATACCATCGTCTAATATGATAGAGACTGCATCAATGTTATTATACATTACTATATGATAGCATTTTTGCAAACACTGCAATAGAGCTTTCAAAGCATTTCAGAAACACTATCAATGATTTGTAATAACATTTAGAGAAATGTCATGGTACGACTGTTATAACAGGGCAATGCATGTTATCTCTTTCACCAGATATTACACATCAAAAGGACTATAATAATATTACTAAAAACACTAATTATAAAAATGTTTTTCTTCTATGACATTAATGACACAAACTTTAATAATGTCCTTATCTAATTAAAAAATTGATCTTCAAATTCACTTGGTTCAGCTTGATAATATTTATAGATTAACTGTACTACTTTGACTTGAGATTTATAATTTCATGTAAAATACCAATTACAGTGACACTAAACTTCTATAGCAAAGGAGATAAACCCTTTCTTGAGTAATGTTTTGCTTCGTGAGTTTTGACACATACCCAACTATAGTCATAACGTGAACCAATATCACATATTGGACCATAACAAAGTAAGGTCTCTAATCATGAATCCATCGTACTCTCAAGTTAAAAGAGTACTGCACATAGTCACTTACTAACTGCTGTTTTACTGAGATATATTAGCATATAGAGGGCTCTTAGTGGATCATCCTCCAAATGACTACTAGTACGTAACCTATTGATACCTTCATTAGTCATGGTTAAATCATGGTACATCATACGGATAGCACTACGTATGCTAATCATGAATAATTGATGTCTCATTCTTGATGTACCAAATGAATAGGAATATTCAAGGATAAGTGTTTGTTATTACAATCCAATACTCATATTTTTGTACTATTTCATAAATGTGATCGTATATAGCAGTTTGTCCGAGGATTTTAGGTTTTATAATGTACTTTTAACATTATGTATATTTGCGTATAAAAAAATAGAACCAACATTTATTAAAAACATTATTTTTTTAATCAAAGTTACAGGAACCACTAGCTAAAGTGAGAAGTGTTATGATACTCCACACAGAAGTTTTAGTGGTCATGGATTTAAACTCCTTGAGACATCAAAATCAATGACTTCTTGAATTTGGTTTCACTCTTGTTATAAAAATATATTTTATTTAATAGTAATCAAATTACCTGGCCCTTATTCACCCCTAGGGCATACCCACAACTATATCAATCTCCAACCAGCACTTCGGGCCAATTATGATGTCCTGTACCTTATTTTTAATCAATCAACCTAGAGTAAACTAAGAAAAGGATTCAATGATTGGATTTACAGTATTGTTCTTCGTATCTACTAGTTCGATATCTTCTTCTAGTTCATTGAAAAACTTTTTATCGTGTGATACTTTTAAACAATATTTTTTATCTCTTATGAATGCTTCTTTCCTTTGCAATCTATATTACATAATTATTATTATGATACATGTGCACTGGACTCGCAATGCTAGGAATTACTCCCATCTCATTACAAAATTTATGTTTACATGGTTCCTGCATACAATTATTCAAGGCGGTGTACTCAGCCATTATATTTTTATATGATAAAACTTGTTGTTGTAATATTTCGAATTTATTGATGCTTCATGAGATCGGAACACGAACCTTGTAATTGGCTTGTTATCATCAATGTCATATTTGACATTGAAATCTGAATACCACTTAGTAAGGAGTTCGTTATTTCCACATGAAAACAAATCTCTAGTAAACTCATAAATATATTCTAATGATATTTGGTTGGATTTGGCTGAAATCTACTTATTATACCAAATGCTTAAGTAACATTAGATCTAGTACACAAAATACTACGTGATGGGTCCAATTGCCTCTTCATAAGGAATCCATCATATAAACTCTCATTTCTCATATATATCTGTGTGTATGTGTGTTTGTGTGTGTAGGGACTTGTAACGACCTGGAATTCTGGTCGTTAGATTTTGAACATTTAATTCATTTTAAATGTTGAGTGTAGGATATAATGATTTTAAATCATAAGGTTTTGGTTAAATCAATGAGATTAGTTGTAACTTCAAATATGGCAATTCAATTGGATTTGGATAATAATAATTTAATATTTGAAATTGGATAATTTGTGAATCTGGGTATATATAGATTTGGGAATGGTTTCTAAAATTTGTTTAAAGTCTAGTTGGATTTGAATTTTAATATTGGACTTTGGATGGAATCAAAAGTCGATAAGTTAAAATTGGAAATTTTATATTAATTTAATAATGGGATTTAATATATGGTGATAACGCAAATAATCAGATTTTGATTTAAAACGAATTAGAATGATTTCTAATGTGAGTATAAATTCTTTATGAATTATAATTAAGTTAGTAAAGTTTTAAAAGAAAATTTTCAAATGATTTCGACGATTTTGAAAATCGCTCAAATAAATCGACGAGTTAAAATAGCCTTCCGGGGCAGTCTCGAAATTCAATGAAACTAGTTCCATTGGATCCGTAATAGTATATTATTATCGGGTATCAGTTTTCATAGCGTTTAGAGCTACCGTTTGTTCGTAAGGGTGAGAAACGCGTTGAAATTAAAATTGAAAATTTAATATTTTAAATCGATTCAAAATGCTATCTTCCACATATGATTGAATTGGACACCGAAACACGTTCCATTGTGTTCGAAACGCGGGTAAAATATTGTAAACGCCTGACGGCACGTTTCAATTGGAATTTGTTTAGAAAGTTAAGTAATTTGTGAAAATATATTAAAATAATATATTATAAAATCGTATATATAAACCTACAGTAGCAAAACCCTAATCCTCTTTGCTAGCCACCATTCAATGGAATCAATGGTCGAAACTTTGTATACTTTTCCTTCAATTTTTGATCGATCCATCAACTATCTCCAGAAGTTTTCAATTACTTGAATATAGAGCACACCGAGGTCTATCCATCCAACGACCATGATTGTATTTAGCGAAGTGGATTGGCGGCGATATGGGGTTGAAGGAACGTTGTTCGAACACAAAATGCACGGCCATAGGGGCGCCGAGTTTTGCATGGCTGCGACCGTTGGGAAAGCTCGCGTAGGCGCACCCGGTGAAAGGTCCCGATCGACCTCTGGTGGCTTGAAATGGTCACGGCGATGGGGTTAATGAAGGCGACGTTGGGTTCGATTTCCTGCCTGGTAACGTGAGGGGAGAAGAAGCTTTTGTGAGGTCTTGATTTTTGGATGTAGATCTAATGGCCTATGGTAACTTGTTTTTAATAGTAAAATAAAATAGAAATATATTATATTTCAAAATCGAACAATCTTTAATACTGCATATCTTTTGCATGCATGGTCGGATTCCAACGAAATAAGAAGCAATGGGATCACAGCGACATGATCTACGTGCTGAAACATATCCGGAGGCGATCGAAGCTCGTGAAAATTTTAGATTAAATCGAAGGCGATCGATTTAGTTTAAAATTGAAACGCTCGACGAAACTCAAGGTGAGTTAATCTCACTCTTCTGGTTTAGTATTTAAATTTAAATAGTTAAATTGAAATATTTGGTTGAATGATTGACTTGATTGAATGCGGTATATTATATGTAGTAATATATATATATATATATATATATATATATATATTGGAGTGATTGATTTCCCGCATCATATAGCGGATGAGACCCTATGCGCCACATAATAGCGGATGAGATAATATGACCCCATATACCGTGATATTCCACCTTGAAGTGAAATTGGTATTTTTATATTGTGCTAACGTCTGTGGATGTAGGGAAACAGGTTGGAGGGATCCAATAAGATTCCTCAAAAATGTTGGAATTTATTTTCTTAAACTATGATATGTTAGTTGATAATCCATGATAGATTATATTAGAATTGATGTTATTGATTGCTATGGTTGACTAAATATATATTTGGGTATTTTAAGATATTAAATATACGAAGATGGGATTTTTTAAGGAAAATTTAAATGGGAGTTTTGAAATAAAGAATGAAATTATATTTCAGAGCTAAATAAGGATTTTAAATCATGATGAAGGGTGAATTTGGTGTTAATGGATTTTGGAATTGATTTTTGGATAAATCAAGAGATAAATTTTAAAGGGAATTTAAAACGGGGTATTGGATTGAAATTGATTAAGTGTTTTTAAAACTGTGATTTAAAGGAAAATGAGGAATGGAAATTTGCTAAACTGGGTTATAAATGAAGTGGAATATTTATCAGTAGATAAATTTGGAAGTATAGATTCCAGTGGGAATTTATAAGAAAAGTTATAATTTACTTTCAAAAATAAAAGGTGATTTTATTTTAAAAAGTTGGAAAGTATATTTTCCTGGAAAACTAAGTATATTTTTAAAGAAATGATTTCAAAGTATAAACTAGAAGTTTTAAAATGTTTTTAAGAATGTTTTCAGGAAATTTATTTATTTTATTTATTTTTAAGTGAAATGAAAATATGTATTTAAGTTAATTATGGTGGTTAATTATTTTAAAGTAAATTTGTATTATGATTTTTAAAAGAAAATTTAACATAATGTTTGATATAATAACTTTATTTTAACAGGAATTTTGTTTTAAGTTTACTTGGAAACTCTTACAGAATTTCTTAAGTATTATTTTTATTTAAGTAATTTAAGTAGCTTGATTTTAAATAATTTAAGTATATATTTTTGAAAGTGATTATAAGGAGATGGAAATGGATTTTAAAAATAAAAGTGATTTTATTTTTAAAGTGTTGAAAGAATTTATAGGATTGAGCATAAATTAAATGGGGATAAATCGAGCAGGATTTATAAAAGGATTATATGGGTTCTATTGAAATGCAAGTGTATTTCCTAGAAAGCCAAGTATGTTTTCATAATAGCTTTTAAGTATAAATTAAAGTTTTAAAGTTGGGTTTTAGAAAGAATGTTTTGGAGAAATTATTACTTAAGTTGTTAAAATTTTAAAGGTAAATATTTATTAAATTAGTATAGTATTAATTATTTTAAAACGTAAATTGATATTATGTTTTAAAAAGATAATTTTAAGTATATATATTTTATAAAATAGTTTTATTTTAAAGATAGTTGGTTAAAGTTTTTATTTGAAACTTGTATTGAATTTTGTAACTCTTATTCTAAAATTTAGTTTGGCTTAACTTTTATTCTAAAAATTAGTTTTATATTTTTTGAGGTAGTTTTATTTGAAATATTTTTAAGTACATATTTTTTTTTGAATAAAGTGTTTAATTAGATTTAATTTAAATGTTAACATATATTTTAGAATAAAGTGATTGAAACTATTTTTAAATCTGAAGTATTTGGCCTTGGTGATTTTCGGTGGAAATAAATAATATTTGGAAATTTATTCCATGAGAAAATGGCGGTTTGGAACTGTTTCAAAGGTTTGAAGTATGTAAAATATCTTGCAAGGTTATTTTGAATAAATAATTTGGAAAATTATTTAAAGCGTGATGATTGTTTGTGAATATTATTTGATAGTTAAATAACCGACTATCAATATTGGCCAATGCGCTGATCATTTTGAAGAGGCCGAGATCGGGATTAATTTCTCGAAAACCACTTTGATCCGATTTGAACGTTTTCGTGAGGAAGACAAGAGCTGGGAGTCGCAGATGGAGCAACGAAGTGCAAGGGCAAATCGCTACTAATCCTACGGGTGATTCCAAGATGGATGTAGTAGGAGTAATGCTTTCGGTTCTGTTCGAACCTGGAACGGATCAGACTTGTATGGACGAATGCTTTCAGAACATTGTCAGGAGGACGATGAGCATTCTAAGTGATTGTGTGCTAAAAAGGTAATGCTTAACCTCGAGCCTCATCAACTGGGAATGGCTAAAACCGGGGAGGTGCACACAAGGCTAAGTGGCTAGCAATCAATTAGAGTAAGGTGATCCCTATCTAGATGTCCCTTTTTATTTTGGCAGTGTGGTGGTTGCTGATCCCAACCGTGGGGTGAACTTATTCGGACTATCTAGTAAGGGGTAGCTCCGGTCTTGTGATGCAGGGGATCAGGATGGATCCTCGGTACGGTGATCTAGACCACGTACTATGACGGGCGGTACCCCAGTAGCCCTGTCATTAATGGAAATCCATTCTCCCTACGTCCCTTTACGGTTTTTGTTTGTAGAACCCACTTCATGGCTAGTAGCTGGCATTTAATAATGTAACAATTTCGGCTATTTGAATAAGTATTGTATATAGACACTATTATAATATCAGAGGATTTTATAAGAAATGTTTTGGTTATCGTAAGGTAAAAACCTGGCATGTTTATTGGTGGCGTGGTCTTACGAGATACCTTGATTTTTAAATGATTTTGAAAACTTCAATAATCCAATTGAGTGTATTTTCTCACGGTGGTTTTCTCAGACTAACTCGGGTGTTATTTAACTATAATGTTAGGGTCAGACCGAGTATTATAGAATACAGGATATAGTGTTGTGGAGCTCAGAAGACGAGCTGGATGGCGAGACGTACTTACGTACTTGATTATTATTCGTTGTGTATTCAATTTTGGGGACAAGTTTATATAACTGTCCAGCATTTGGATATTTATTGTGTTGTTGAATTGAGTTGTACTCTGATGATGTATGTATAAATCAGTATAGATTACTTTGTGTTTTATGCTATTGTTATATATTATATTTATTCCACTACGACTGTGAGATTCTAATGTTGTTCTAATTTTTTCTTCTACCCCCTTTCTTCTTTAACTCCCAAATGGTTTGTTTTTCTGACATTCGATTGATCGGCATTTGATACAGCGGATGTATCGATGTCGATTTTCGGAGTCGAAAAATCGAGTCGTTACAGGACTACTTTCTTGAAAGAAAAAATTCCACGTTATACAGGAATATTTACATGCTAGAAATTTTCTGTACTAAATATTTTGATACAGAGTTAATTGTTTGGATTAGAACAATTCCAACATCCTGATTGATCTATATTTATAAATATTTATATTAAATATATATAGGATTACTTATCAGAATCCATCATCGATAAATTATTATACATTCATGATTTAACTAATTGTAACATGGGTACATCTTGAAGAAGTAGTGAAGTATCGTGTGTATATAGTAAAAATGCAAAATTACTCTTTTACTATTTTATATAAAAGCATGCTTCCTCCATATTTCGACTAAAACCATACAATTTACTTCAATTACCTATGGCTATCTTATACAAATTATATTTCTAAATAATGATTTAGAAAGGGTTTTTTAATACCTGTCTCATATGTTTTGTTGTTGTGATATATGCCAATTTGCAAGTAGAATATAAGCGGACTTAAGCCTGCTGATCGATGAATAAGTTTCGTCGAATGAATTTTTTTACAACTTCTTAGAAAGTTTGTATTTATTAATATATACAAATCTTTTACATGAAGATCCATTTGCAGAAAATGGGTATCAGTATTTCGAGTACATTTTAGAGCTTTTGCTCTCTAAGGCATGTTCGTTACTGAGGAGATTTTTATCGCGAATGATATGATTCTCTTTCTTACCACTGATGAGATACCTATCATATCTTTCCAACTGCGAGATTCAAAATTAGGCCTTGTGATAAGTTATGTCTATATGGTGTAGTTGAATCGATATTATCTACAAGATTTTTTTAATGTTACAACTTAGATTTATTGCATATGTATCGTACTTTTGCTATTTTCTTTATAAATAAGGCGAGCCCGTGCTACACACATGGGTTGCTCCAAATTTTGTTTCATTTTCTTATTTAGCTTGCTAGTATTTAATCATATTTCATTTTCTGTGGCCATGGTGGCAAAAATATATGTGATTATTTATTTTTTAAGTCGTAAGGAGAAAAGTGTGTTCGTTAGCTATAGCATTTATAATTTAGCCTTGATATATGAATCGTTTTGATTCTAAAATCATTATGGGGTGTCTGTGTGTGATAACCTAGATTTTGGGACATCTGATAAATGGATAATTAACTGTTTTAATCAATTGAACAGATAAAACTCTGACAATAAAAGATATCTGAATATGTAAATGAATTTAGAAATATAATAAAAAAATTGAATTATAAGTATCTGGAAAAATATTTATTTGATAATATCTTAATATAATTAATATAAAATTGGAAAAATTGTTATTTCAAACAAAAATAATAATGTGCTGCTTATATATATATAAATTGTAACTGTATTTGTGTTGATTTTAAATTGGATTTCGAATTGGATTTGAATTTGGATTTAAATTTAAAATTTAAAAGATATGTATGCTAAATATATTTTGGATTTAAAAATATACTGTAACTGTTTTAGTTAGAATATAATTGTTTTCTATTATTTTTATAAAAGATATTAAACTAATATAATTATTATTTTCTTAGCGTGTAAGTGGATTTTTATCATTTTCTTTTAAAAATACATGTAAATGAATAAAGTGAAAGTTTAAACATTTAATATTAAGACATTTATAAATATAAAACTAAATTTAGAATATTATATAAATACATATAATAACATATTTGTGGAAATTACAAATGTAGATAAATTTACATAAGAATTATATATATAAACAAATTCTCTTTGTATTATAACAAATGTAAGCAAAGAAATATATTTGATGACAAGTGTTAAGTAATTGAACATGTGTCCCTATTTTATTTTTGTTTTAAAAATAATTAATACAAAGATAGGATAGATTTTATATATACTTCTCCATACCTCTCTTACATTTCCTTTTATCAGTTCACTCTCTTAAAGAAACAAAGAAGAAATCTGACACAGAACCCAGAGACAAAATCAAATTCAACTACTTTAATCTTCCACAAGTTCTCAAACCAGAAAGTTTATATAAGCAAATCATCAAGCCAAAATCATCATTGTTTTTTTTCAAGCTTGAATCTTCTCAACAACAAAAGGGATTCCAGTTCAACAACAAGCTTTTTCAAACTGCTGTTTCAAACCCAAGCTTGCAACTTCAAGATCGAATAAAATTCTATATTTTGCAAAAGAAAATACAATCATGTCTGCTCCTCTGTTCAAAATACAGACAAGTGAGTAAACTGCTACTCATTAAATGCTAAATCTTGTTTAAAAATTTATGCTCGTGAGTGAACTACCTTCACAAGGTTTCAAATCTATTAATTTGTTTGAATGACTGTAAATATTGCACGTGTATATATGTAAGAAAAGGAATGCATGCTTGTGTCTAGGCATATTCATGCCTCTGTAAAAATTTAAAGGGTAGATTACATTATAATTTAATATTTCTCTCCCTGATTACTTTGAACACCTGATGTTTAAAAGAAATTTATGTGTGTTGACACATACAGATTCTAAGAAAACAAAACAAGTAAATTTAATTAACAATTTATCTGGAAATTGGAAATTTACAATGGAAGCTAAATTTTAGTGAAAAATAAACATGTTTAACTCTAGAAGTCAAACATGCAAACTCGATTGTTGTACGAATTTTAGCAGTTAAATTGTAATTTTTAGCAATCTATGTTTTGAGAAATTTATAGATGAATGTTTTCCCTTCAAAAAAATTTCTACATCGATCTAGTCAATAGGAGTCGGCGCGGCTTGATGGGAGGGTGCTGGTGTTCACCAGGGAGGTGTCGACCGTGGCACATTTGGTTTTGGGGCCTAGAATGGGTTAGTCAATCAATGTTAGGGTTAAGGGTAGTAGTGTTTAGGTTGACATCGAGGTGGAACTAGGGGCTGGCGGCGCAACCGGAGTGGGTGATTTCTAGTAGAAAGGTAGCACGGTGAGGGAACCTTCGATCGGTAATGACGGCGGAGAAGTTCGGCGTCAGTAGCGAGTGCAGTTCATCAATCGATGGAGGTAGGTGTGTTTTTGGGTTCTAAAAGTTTGGAAATTATTGATCGATTTTGATCAGGGGTGTGGCAGGCTTCGGCAAGGCGGTGATTGGGATCAGGGGACAAGGCGAGACTAGTCGGCGATGGGGAGGCGATGGGTTGGCCAGTGAAGTGGATGTGCATGTGCATGTTCGTTACAGTGCCTAGGTGATTCTGGTTTGGATCAATATTCTCGCGATTGAGGTCCTGTGTTCGGCATGGTCTCGAGTTCGTCGTTGTAGCGTTCGATTTCAATCGAAGCCGTTTTTGTTTTCTGGAGTCGGTCGTGGGTGATCACTTTCGCATGGGTGAGGAAGATGGTTGGAGGGTGTCTGGTTTCATTGTCTTCGGGTTCGTCCCAATGTGTTTTTGTTTTGGGCCTCGGTCCAGTTGTCTTCGTGGGCTGTGGGATTTTGAAATTGCGATTGGTATAAGTTTAGGCCAGGAAATTTTGTGTGTTGCCTAATTGAAAGCAAGACATTGGATTTAAAATAAAACAAAAATCCAAAATGAATTTACTTTACAAGGTTTTAACAAATAGGTCCAGTTGTTGAGTTTTAAATATTTTTAAATTCTCAAAGATTTTAAGTTTAATAAGTTTAATTTAATTATCTTTAAACCATTTGAGAGATAATTGAATTAATAATGTTCGATAATTAAAGTTGAGAAATTTATTTTAAAATTAATCCTTATTTGTTTTAACTTAATTAAGCAAGGTAATTAAGGCTAATTGACTGATTAATATAAGATAATCAGTAAGTATAATGGATTAATTATTAGGTAATTAAGGATTAATTAAGAATTGGTTGGCTAATTAAGATTGATTAATCAATTTAATGGCAAATGACCTGTAATTAACCAATGTTAATTAAGTTAAGTTGTATAACTAATTCATAATAAAGTAATTAAGGAAGGATTACTTAGTATAATTAATTAAAAGATTAATTAATTAAAGTAAGTAATTAAAGGATAGTTAATCCTAAATATTATTAATTAAAAGTGTAACTAACGAAAGTAATCAGAGAATCATTAATTAATTACTAAGAGCAATTAAAGTGAATGGTTAAAGAATAATTAATTGATGTAATTAATTCAGGGCTATCGCTTAATGTAATTAGAGAATGATTAATCAAGGATGATTAATCAAGATGGATGATTGATTGATATTTGAATGCCTTAGATTATTTGTTATCCCTGATATGTGATCGTGATGCTATGTGATATGAAATGTTTTTGTAATATGATAGGTTGGATTAAACAGTGATAATATGGTTATCGATGATGAATGCTGTGTAAAGTGACAACTAATATTTAAAGTAAATTGTATTTACTTCAATAACTTGGGTTAAGACGGCATTGGATTCGAAGAGACCGGAGTCAGGTATTAGTTAATACCCGAAACCACTTCGATTCTTTATAAGATTGATATGTGAAATAAATAGGCTGGAATGCAATGATTTAAGTGAATTAGACCATTTAATCTAAGTTTTGGTACTTAGAAATTGATGTGTGATGTAAGTAATGCCCATAACGACTTGTGAAGTTGTAAATTGATACAAGTTACCCCGGGCTTATATAAGTTGTATGCTATTATGTTCCATGCTAGATGGGTTTACTCATGCTGGTTTCTAGCCTGACCCGGGTGTTACTTTGATGTAATACTCGGGTTAGACCGAGTATTACAGATTTTCAGGTAAGGACATTCTGGAGCTCAGGAGGAGAGCTAGATGGCAGGAACGTATGGAGTGTTTCAGCTATGATATATTGTAGTTTATCTAGGACAAGTTAGTTTTAACTGTCCAGTGTTTGTGTAATGTTGTAACTTTAATGTATTAAAATGTAAATTAACAGATACAGTTTTCTTTTGTATAACTGCTATTTTATTTGATATCATATTTTGATCAGCTTCGAATTGTGAGAATCTGTGTTTGGTGTTTCTGTTTCTTCTTCTTCTTCTATCTCTTTCTTCTTTCCCTAACTATCCAGAATTTTCGAGATCGAAAATTCCGGGTCGTTACATTTGGTATCAGAGCTGAAGGTTAAGCGAGAACCTCGGCTCTGGTGGGATTACTCATTAAGAATAGGGTCAATGGTACCCTAGAATGAGTTGAGTGTGTGTGTGTATATATATATATATATGAGAGCGTACTTGTTATTTTCTTATATAAAGATTTTAAATGATTTATATAAGAATATATTTTGATATATAAAGCAATATTTCTTTCTAATAAATATTAAAGTAATTGGTTGTTAAATTATTGGAATTAAATTAAGTAGAAATAGAAATACAACCAAACTGAAATTGAATAAAGATAAGCTTGAAATGGATTGAAACTGAAATTAAAATCTTGAATTTGAGGAAGAGTTTGAAAATAAGATGAATTAGAATGGTTATTGTGTTTAATAATGGGATGATTGTTTTCCAGTAAACAATAAAATGTTTTAAAGAAGTAACCAATTGATGAGAATAACTTGTAAATTAGAAAGGATGTAAATTAAAATGGGATTCAAATTGTGAAGTTCTGAATTCTAAATTTAAACATTTGAAATTGTTTTCAAAATGTTAAAGGAAATAATATTATTCAAACTATTTTGAATGCAATATTATTTTAGAATAAGAAATTGTTTGTAAACTTTAAAGGAATTTGTTTTTAATTAAAACCAAGGTTGGTTTAAATTTTAAAATTTGGCTTGATGGGCCAAGAAGCAAATATGTATATATGTGTGGATATACGTAATTTCAACGATGGTTTGAAATAAACTCTAAATGTTGAGTTTTAAATTTGGAATAAGATGTGATACCCAAAGTGATAAGTTTTTGAACTTTTAAGTGATAGAAATTTGGAATTTGAAATGGAGAATTCAAATTTGGACAGGGATTATTGGGATTAAATTGCATTTAACTTAGAAGAAGTTAAATAAGTTTGAATGAACAATTTGATTTGGAAATTTCAAGATGAAATTGGGATTTAGCTTGGGAAGCTAAGTGGTTAATTAGAATTGGGAGTTTGTGTGATCTCAAAATGGGTTTGAGATCTGGAAATTGGAAATGGATGGATGTTTTAAAATAGTTTGAGGGATACCATCCTGTTGTTATTAATAATCTTTAAGCTGAAATTGGATTTGTTCAAATGAATAAAGAAATGGGGTCTGGTAATATATCCATTATTAAAATAAAATGGAATCATTTTGGACTTAAGATTTGAATGTTTAAGATAAAACTTCAAAGGTTTGGTTTCAAAATTGAAATTTGGTGATTTAGTTGTTTAAAAAGGATTTGGATTATTATTATTTGTACTTTGAAATAGGTTAAAAATGGAATTTGAATTCAGAATTAAATGGTTTAAAGATATAAGTTGATTTGATTTAAAGGATTAAATCAACATTTAAAGATTTAACTCGAATTTATATAATTCAGGATGTTTTAAAGTTGAATTGAATTAGTTCAAATTGAATTAGATTTGAATTAATTGGAATTGTGAATGAAGATGGATAAGTTTAAAAAATTCAAATGGAAAATTTGAAATGAAAATGGAAGTTGAATGAGTTCAAATTCAAATGGAAATTGGGATTTATTCAAACTGGAATTGATTCGAAATTGAAATTGGTTCAAATTGAAATTTATTTGAATTAATTAAAATAGTGATTAAAGATGAATGAGTAAATTCAAATGGAATTTGATTTGAATTTAGAAAATAATTGAGGATTAATTCAACTTGAATTAAACCAATTTCAATGGAAATTGAAGTTATTTAATTTGGAATCGAGTCAATTTAAATAGAAGTGGAAATTTAAATTGAATTGATGGGAATGGAGATTAGAAATTGAACAGTTTGGCTTTGTACTATTTTCAAATAAATTATTATAATTTAAACTATTTTAAATCTATTTTTCCAAGCTATTTACTATATACAATCTTTCTTTTTAAAGCCAAACTATTTTATACTTATTTACAATAATTTTTGAAACTATTTAATTATTTTACAACTGTTTTATAAACTAATTACTATTTTTCAACTACTTTATAACTATTTACTATTTCACAACTATTTTGCAATTATTTAACCATTTGATAACAGTTTTATAACTACTTAACTATTTTACAGCTATTTTACAAACTAATAAATATTTTTCAACTACTTATTTATTTTAAACTTTAAGCTGGTCAGAGTGCGAACTATTTATGATTAAATATCCATTTGAGATAAAAATTGAAGTTATAATCCAAATAAGGATTTAAGAATTGTGAGTAAGTGAATGAAAATTTAAGTGAATATGAATAGAAAAGGAAATTGATTTGGCTAATGATCAATGGAGATAAATACGTAGGATGTACGTATATTATTCTATTCAGATAATGATTTGATCCAGATTCGAGCACAGAATTTCGAGATAGTATATCGATCCGAATTGGGATTTTTTTCACTCGATTTTCGACAGGGAACCTGGATATGGATTGTTGACTAGTTTTGGATATTCTCTATCATAGCTAGGCTATGCAAGGAGAATGATGGTTTCTGATCAAGAAACTAGATCTGTGTCCGCACTGAGAAGTCGAGTGGACGATACTAATTCGGAAGTGAAATTTTGTGATCGAGCGAGCGATCAGATTGGTATAGCGTACGGATGATATGTATACATCATACGGGTTTGAATGAAACCGGTACTGGGAATTTGTGGATAAGAAACGTGAAATGGTTTTTGAAATGAAAGGTATATTTTGTGAAATATATGATGAAGTAAAGTGAAAATTGGATATTTCTACGATAAAAATTTACTTCATGGAAGTAAGTAATTAGGTAAGTGACTTTATAGAGTAATCAAATTTTTATTATTTGATTTCGAATAAACAAAGTTATATATCTTTGTTATACAAGATAAATCTCCCCTTATTGAATCTAAAGCCAGAAGAAAGGGTTTTGAAGTATAAAAGGAGTTTTATACAAGTTTGAAATGATCCAAAGTTTAAATATATATATATATATATATATATGTAAAGGATCTTATGAGGATTTTGGGAAAAGGTTTTTGGAACCTTTGTATTTGGAAAGGTTTTTGATTTTTGGGTAAAATCAACACTGGAATTTGAAAAGCCTAGTTTGAGAATTATCGATTTTGGGATAATCGATTTTGAGAAAGGAGATTTATATGGGATTCATACTAGGTGTATGATTCAGAAGATACTATATGTGTATAGCATAAAGTGTTTTGAAAATGGCTCTTGGGCAAAAGGCGCTCCTATGAAATGAACTTTTCAGGAGTACCATAGGTTGGTACTACCTTAAACCCTAAGGGGGGTTCTAAAGTTGATCCTGTGAGGAGTCCGGACAAAACTAGTTCCTGGGGATTTTTTGAAGTATGTAGCGGAAATCGAGGGCGCTGATGTCTACAGAGGCATTTGAGTTATGCTGTGACGATAGTTTAACTCGATGTCACTGCGATCAACTCTAAATCACTGGCCCCTTCGGTCTTTGTAAGACTACGTCCCCTCCCCCAATTGATCGGGGTCGTCGTCTCCCTCCCCAATTAATATACTGGATGTTAGTTACCAATAAGTATACTGGGTGAAACTGGACCCAATTAATATAGTGGGCCCGGATTAATATACTTGGCCTCACAATTAATATACTGGCGTTCGGAATTAATATACTAGGTGTACTGGACCTCTAATTAAGATATTGAGTCCTTTTATTAGTCGCCTCCTTATCGATCGCCTCGTCCCAATTAATATACTGGCCTTTCTTCCTGAGAGGATTCGGTGTCAAAACTGCAGAACATAGCGAAAGTCGTATGTGCCGCTAAGAACCAACAGTCTACGTTTGAATTTATATCATAAACTGCGACCTATGGTAACATAGCGAAAGTCATGTGTGCCGCTAGAGCCAATAGTCTGCATTTGATTTTACATTGGTAGAATACGACCTATGTGGGAGTGGAGAAGTTCCATTTTTGGCAGCAAAAATCGAGGGCGCTGATGCCTACAGTTACATGGACTTTTGCTGTGATGGCAACTTAACCCTGGAATGTAACTGCGATCTGTTGTGGGTTCCATGGCGTAATCGAGGGTCGTGGAGTGCCTACAATTACGTGGACTTTTGTTGCGATTACAACGTAACCCAGAATGTAACTGCGACCATGGATGGGGGTGATGATTTCCAGAGCATTCTCACCAAAGATATTTCCTCTATTTTCAAAAATATTTTCTATATTTTCAACAAAATTATTTTCCAAGTATTTTCACTGGATGTTGAAAATGGGTCTGCTAAGTACTTATTGATTTTCAGTCTTACGCCTGATCAACGTATGACCGAATTTCTGTAAGAACGAGGATGGACTTGATGAAACATCGAGTTATAAAAGTATTTTTATAAAACTATTTTGGCAATATTATATAGATTTTAAAAGTATTTAAAAGCGATCAAAGAGTGATTGATCTAATTTTAAGTATTGAATAAATTCTGGCTTCGTTTCTTTTCGGGGACGAAAAGATTCAAAGGGGGAAGGAATGTGATAACCCGGATTTTGGGACATCTGATAAATGGATAATTAACTGTTTTAATCAACTGAACAGATAAAACTCTGATAATAAAAGATATCTGAATATGTAAATGAATTTAGAAATATAATAAAAAAATTGAATTATAAGTATCTGGAAAAATATTTATTTGATAATATCTTTATTTAGTTAATATAAAATTGGCAAAATTGTTATTTCAAACAAAAATAATATTGTGCTTCTTATATATCTAAATATAAATTGTAACTGTATTTGAGTTGATTTTAAATTGGATTTCGAATTGGATTTGAATTTGGATTTAAATTTGAAATTTAAAAGATATGTATATTAAATATATTTTGGATTTAAAAATATATTATAAGTGATTTTAGTTAGAATATAATTGGTTTTCTATTATTTTCTTTAAAGGATTTTATAAAAGATATTAAACTAGTATAATTATTATTTTCTTAGTGTAAGTGGATTTTTATCATTTTCTTTTAAAAATACATGTAAATGAATAAAGTGAAAGTTTAAACATTTAATATTAAGATATTTATAAATATAAAACTAAATGTAGAATATTATATAAATACATATAATAACATATTTATGGAAATTACAAATGTAGATAAATTTACATAAGAATTACATATATAAACAAATTCTCTTTGTATTATAACAGATGTAAGCAAAGAAATATATTTGATGACAAGTGTTAAGTAATTGAAAATGTGTCCCTATTTTATTTTTATTTTAAAAATAATAAATAAAAAGATAGGATAGGTTTTATATATACTTATCCATACCCCTCTTACATTTCCTTTTATCAGTTCACTCTCTTAAACAAATAAAGAAGAAATTTGAAACAGAATCCAGAGACAAAATCAAATTCAACTACTTTAATCTTCCGCAAGTTCTCAAACCAGAAAGTTTATATAAGAAAATCATCAAGCCAAAATCATCTTTGTTTTTTTTTCATGCTTGAATCTTCTCAACAACAAAAGGGATTCCAGTTCAACAACAAGCTTTTTCAAACCATTGTTTCAAATCCAAGCTTGCAGCTTCAAGATCAAATAAAATTCTAGATTTTGCAAAAGAAAATACAATCATGTCTGATCCTCTGTTCAAAATACAGACAAGTGAGTAAACTGCTACTCATTAAATGCTAAATCTTGTTTAAAAATTTAAGCTTATGAGTAAACTACCTTCACAAGGTTTCAAATCTATTAATTTGTTTGAATGGTTGTAAATATTGCTTGTGTATATATGTAAGAAATGGAATGCATGCTTGTGTCCACGCATATTCATGCCTCTGCAAAAAAATTACAGGGTAGATTACATTAAATCTAATATTTCTTTCCCTGATCACTTTGAACACCTGATGTTTAAAGAAATTTGTATGTGTTGACATCATACAGATTCTAAAATAAAAATAAAACAAGTAAGTTTAATAAACAATTTAACTGGAAATTGGAAATTTACAGTGGAAGCTAAATTTTAGTGAAAAACAAACATGTTTAATTCTGGAACTTAAACATGCAGACTCGATTGTTGTATGAAATTATGAATTTTAGCAGTTAAATTGCAATTTTTAGCAATCTATGTTTTAAGAAATTTACAGATGAATATTTTCCCTTTAAAAAATTTTCTACGTCGATCTAGTCAACAGGAGTCGGCACGGCTTGACGGGAGGGTGTTGGTGTTCACTAGGGCGGTGTGGGCCGTGGCACATTTAGGTTTTTAGGCGTAGAATGGGGTAGTCAATCAATGCTAGGGTTTAAGGGTAGTAGTGGTTTGGGTGACATCGAGGTGGAACCAGAGGCTGGTGGCGCAACCGGAGTGGGTGATTTCTGGTAGAAAGGTAGCACGATGAGGGAACCTTCAATCGGCGAAGGCGGCGGAGAAGTTCGTGGTCCGTAGCGAGTGCAGTTCATCAATCGATGGAGGTAGGTGTGTTTTCAGGTTCTGGAAGTTTGGGAAAAATTGATCGATTTCGATCACGGGTGTGGCAGGCTCTGGCAAGGCGGTTATTGGGATCAGGGGACAAGTTGAAACTAGTAGGCGATGGAGCGGCGATGGGTTGGCCGGTGAGGAGGATGTGCATGTGCAAGTTCGTTACAGTGCACAGGTGATTCTGGTTTGGATCAATATTCTCGCGATTGAGGTCCTGTGTTCGGCATGTTCTCGAATTCGTCATTGTAGTGATCGATTTCAATCGAAGTCGTTTCTGTTTTCGGGAGTTGGATGTGGGTGATCACATTCGCGTGGATGAGGAAGAAGGTTAGAGGGTGTCTGGTTTCATCGTCTTTGGGTTCACCCTGATGTGTTTTTGTTTTGGGCTTCGGTCCAGTTGTCTTCGTGGGCTGTGGGATTTTGAAATCGGGATTGGTATAGGTTTAGGCCAGGAAATTTTGTGTGTTGCCTAACTTAAAGCAAGACTTTGGATTTAAAATAAAAGAAAAATCGAAAATGAATTTACTTTCCAAAGTTTTAACAAATATGTCAAGTTGTTGAGTTTTAAATATTTTTAAAATTCTCAGAGATTTTAAGTTGTAAATTTAATTATCTTTAAACCATTTTGAGAGATAATTGAATTATTAATGTTTGATAATTAAAGTTGGGAAATTTATTTTAGAATTAATCCTTATTTGTTTTAACTTAACTAAGCAAGGTAATTAAGGCTAATTGACTGATTAAGATAAGATAATTAGTAAGTATAACTGATTAATTATTAGGCAACTAAGGATTAATTAAGAATTTTAATTAAGAATTGGTTGGCTAATTAAGGATGGTTGATTAATTTAATGGCAAATGACTTGTAATTAACCAATGTTAATTAAGTTAAGTTATATAACTAATTCATAATAAAGTAATTAAGGAAGAATTACTCGGTATAATTAATTAAAAGATTAATTAATTAAAGTAAGTAATTAAAGGATAGTTAATCCTAAATATGATTAATTAAAAGTGTAATTAATGAAAGTAATTAGAGAATCATTAATTAATTACTAAGAGTAATTAAAGTGAATGGTTAAAGAATAATTAATTGATGTAATTAATTTAGGGCTAATCGTTTAACGTAATTTGAGAATGATTAATCAAGGATGACTAATCAGGATGGATGATTGAATGATATTTAAATGCCTTAGATTATTTGTTATCCCTTATACGTGATCATGATGCTATGTGATATGAAATGTTTCTGTAATATGATAGGTTGGGTTGAACAGTGATAATATGGTTATCTACGATGAATGCTGCGTAAAGTGACATCTAGTATTTAAAAGTAAATTGTATTCACTTGAATAACGTGGGTTAAGATGACATCGGATTCACATGAGTCGGGTATTAGTTAATACCCAAAACCACTTCGATTCTTTATAAGATTGATATGTGAAATAAATAGGATGGAATGGAACGATTTAAGTGAATTGGACCATTTAATCTATGTTTTGGTACTTAGAAATTGATGTGTGATGTAAGTAATGTCTATAACGACTTGTGAAGTTGTAAATTGATACAAGTTACCCCGGGTTTATATAAGTTGTATGCTTTTGTGTTCCATGTTAGATGGGTTTACTCACGCTGGTATCCAGCCTGACTCGGGTGTTACTTTGATGTATTGCCCGGGTCAGACCGAGTATTACAGATTTTCAGGTAAGGATGTTCTAGAGCTCAGGAGGCGAGATGGATGGCATGAACGTATGGAGTGTTTCCGTTGTGATATATTGTCGTTTATCTGGGACAAATTGGATTTAAATGTCCAGTATTTGTGTAATGTTGTAACTCTGATGTATTAAGATGTAAATTAACAGATACATTTTTATTTTGTATAGTTTCTATTTTGTTTGATATTATATTTTGATCCGCTGCGAATTGTGAAAATATGTGTTTGGTGTTTCGGTTTCTTCTTCTTCTTATTCTATCTCTTTCTTCTTTCCCTAACTATCTGGAATTTTCAAGATCGAAAATTCCAGGTTGTTACACTGTGGGCTTTGGTTGACCTTAGGGAAGTTTAATTATATTTTGGCTAGGCACAATAATGATCAAAGGCTATTTTTGGGTAAAGTACATATAGATCAGTGCAACTTGTGTGTGTAGAAATTTTCTCATGCATTATGAAAAATTGAAAATATTTTTTAAATCAACATGTTTGAGTAAACATTTACATGCAAAATAAAAGAAAATAAATACTACAATTTTTGGCCAATAACATGTACCAAATAATATGAAGTCATTATCCAATCAATAACCCTATGGGGATGATATCATCAAGTGACAGTATAATTGTGCACAATACAATAAGTGTTACTACCAATTAAGTAGGAAGAACACAAGGTACGATGAGTTTAAAACAAAATGGTATAGTTCACATTGCTGAAGAGATGAAAAACATATATAACCAAATTAAAAATGATAGGAAATATGTTATTCTTTATATTCTGCAATCCTAGTAGTTTGAGCTCGGCTAAATGATTATTGTTGCTAATTTGGTTAGCAGCCACTGCGGTTAGACTATGATATTGTGTTCTAGCATATGCATAGTGAAAAATTGTAAGTTAAGAATCTTTGTGGTTTTTAAATCAATGCTCTTAATATATGTATATTGTGATGACGCTTATTTTGGGATGTTTAAGTCGACAATAGACTACACATGCCCAATTTAAAAAAATCCAAAACACGAATAATCAATGGGGTTAATAAAGAAAAATAAGAAGAAAACAAGCACATAATCTCTTTGTGGAATGATAAAATATAATAATCAAATAAACAGTTCATGAAGCTGTTCACACTATACATTTGATTATACTTTTACAACATCAATCAAAGTTATACATATAACATAGACAAAATAAATAATGCAGCAGAACAACATAATGCAGAGGAATAATACTAGTAATATATATACCAAATCTTCATCTTCAACCTCAAGAATAATATGACATTCAATGCACTGAAAACTCAGGGATGACCCAAGCATAAACTAAAACAATACATTCGTATCCGAACTAAAATATTCTTATGTAAGTCAAATCAATATCCCATATAACAGGAGTGTAATAGAGTCAGAGATGTTTACGGAGTTTTACATCTCCTACCCAGTCTATAACATGTGTGCAATAACTCAAGTAATGTTACGAGACATTCCATCTCTTAAGGATCTGTGTGTGTGTGTATATATATTATATTTGTTTATAAATATATATTAGAATACGCTATACATGCAACGTCTAATCAATAAGATAAATATTAAGCCTTTATATTAATCACCCTTAACGTGTTTTTAAGCATTGGTGCATAGTCTTCATATAACACCCTGGTAGAACGTTGGGGGATAGGGATGCGACATGATACGAGAAAACTAAACCAAACTCGTAGTGGTCTCGTATAAAGATAAAAGTATGACAAGGCATGTGAGGCGATGCCAAGGTAGGATGCTACCAATTTGCGTCATAGGGCTGATGGTAAGGCATCGTAGCTACGACCGTACATTGCATCCATCCATCACATATCGAGTCAAAGGAAGGTAATCTCAAATAAAGAAGCACCAGTCGAAACCAACATCAAGGGTAATAGTATGGACCGAGTCCAAAAAAAATCGAATAACAAAAGTCCACTAGAGGTAGCTACCCTCATTGGCCCTATTAAGTGTCATATTTTAGTCATTTCCAATTGACAAAAGTGTCAGGGTTATCCATAATCATTCTTTTTTTTTAAATCTAGCAATGTACACCAAATCCAACTACTTCATTCTCCAGTCTTCCTCCACGTATAAAGTTGTTAAAGTAGTTCCAACATTGACAGAGACTATGCCAAAAATCAACCCCCATCCCTTTAACAACCGGACGTTGTTTTATACACCGGTTGGTTCTCTTTATTTCAAAAATTAATCATTACTTGATATCAAAATATCATATTCGCTTCAAAATATCATATTTACTTCAATATGTCATATTCACTTCAAAATATCATTTTATTCACCATGAAATCCATTTCACTTCAAAATCATTATATTCACTTCGAAATCAATTTCATTTCAAAATCATTTCAAATTTTGAATTAGGTTATAACTTCATTTTAGCCGCATTTGTATTTAAATCAACGATTTATATATAAATAGTTCTCAACTTGAACAGCTTGAATTTTTGAAAAAGTTTGAATAGTTAAAATAGTTTAGATATTAAAACAGTATGAAATATTTTGGAGATTGAAAGAGTTTGATATCTAAAATTGTTTGAGTACGGAAAATGGTTTATATGTTAAAACAGCTTGGAATCGAAGTAAATTCGAATATTTAGAATAGAATGATTTTTAAACATTTTATATTAAAAAATTATATTAAGAATAGTTTCAAATTAAAACCGTTTCTTTCTAGTTTCTATAAATCTGGATTTAGGTTCAAATTACAATCAATCTTATTCAATTTCAAATTTTCCAATTTCAATCATTTTAAATCTCAAATCAAATAAATTTTCATTTCAAATCAACTTCAATTTTGATTTTAATTCAAATCAACTCCGATTTTGATTTCAATTCAAATTAACTCCTATTTCGATTTCGATTCGAATTAACTTCAATTTCGAAAGGTTCATTTCGAAAAATTCAAATCTAATTCAATGTTCGATTTGATGGCTTAAGTTTCAATTCAAATCTCATTTAAACCATTTCAATTTATATAGATTTCAAGTCCAATTCTGAAATACCGATTTAAAATCACTTTAATCTAATTGAACTTCAATGTTCGAATTTGGATTCAAATCATTAAATTAATTCAAATCCGAACCCAAAATTAAGTTATCCATTTACATCAATTTTACTTAGATAAATTCAAAGTTTACGTAAAAGTTCAAACCTTTAAAACCATTCAATTTCCATAATTCAAGTCATTGTCGATTATAGCTGCATTTTTCAAACTTAACACTTTAAAACATTCTGTCTTAACCAATTTTGGTTTCAACATTTCAGAACTCGAATTCGAAATTAACTAAATCCTCATAAATTCAATTATTTTTTCCTTGAAACAACATATTTAAATAAATTCAAATTTAACAATTTAAAACCATTTAGTTTAACCAATCCAGTGTTGTATATAATTTTCTATCTTATGGCCAAGTGATTAGTTGTTTCGATTTTAATTTCGGGGATGGATATATATCATTTCAATCCAAATCAAAGTGTTATAGGTATATTTCATTTCAAAATATTTTTTAATTTATTAGAAATAATTAAGTGTCAGCAACATACAGGATGATAACATGATATGTAAATAAATATCCAATCATCGAACATATCAACTAATAGCAACTAATCACATTCAACGTCCAAATCAGCCAGTAAATCACAACGATTAACCAGTTATCAATATCGGGCATTTAACTAGCAAATCAATTTCAATTCCGATTTAACTATCAATTTAAATGTCGATCAATTTAAGCCATATGTCAATTTAAATGATGGTTAAATTAACAACCAATAGTCAACAAAAAATAAATTACTTTATGATTTGGATCCAACTAACATCATAATAATTTAGTATTTCGTGAGCAGTTTAAAATGCTCACCTTTATTTGAAATTGAAAATTCTTCAAATTCAAATCAGCTTCAATTCAACTTCATGGCATAGCCTTCATCGATACGATCGCAACGCGACTCGTTTCGCTCGAATCCGACCTTGGATGAAAAAGTTTCTTAGTAAGTTTCGTAATGATATAATTAAAATTAGAATTAACAAACTAACTTAAACTTAAATTAAACCTTTCTTCCTTTGTTCCTTCACGATGTATACAAAATCCAGGCACTCGTTCTTTTTTATTTTTTTATTTTTTATACTTCGATAAATCGCACTGTCGGCCACCACGTCGACGTCGCCGACCGTCTCGCCTGCCCTACGTGCTGCCACCTTGCCCACCTCCTCAGCATGCATGCGAATGTGCGAAATCACCTTGAAGAACCCAAAAACTGTAGATCAGTGGGAGCAATTTGCCGCTGCCTCGGTTGGCAATTCGACGATCAAACCGTTAGTTAAGCTTATATCAATGCCCTCTACAATTTCCTAGTTGAAGTCGAAGGCTTATTTGACACCTAGTGGCTCCGACCGACAAAGGTTATTGGTTAAATTAGTTTTAATGACAACTGGAAACATTTTAGGGTTAGTGTTATGAATGAGAGGGATATTTATAGAAAATTTTGGCACTGTTCATCTATGAAAATTTCAAACCCCAAATGAATCGTGTCGCCTTGCATTCTATATGTTATACCCATATTTCGAACACAATGGTATATGTACCGATAGTCAATTTCATCATATACAGAAGATAGCTTTTCAAAATAAAATTATATTAATTTAAATTCCTTTAAATAATTTCTTGGCATTTAGAAATCGCATGACCAAACGATAAGTCCGACCACTACGAAACTTGAAATCCTATAATAATTCGCTATTACGTATCTATTGGAACTGGTTTCTTTGAAGTCTAAGACAGTGCTAAAAAAGACTATTTTTATACATTAATTAAAATGAGTAATTTCCCAAATCAATTTAATCACTTTTAAATTCAAATTTAAAAGTTTACTATCTTCTTTCTTATTTAAATAGAATTTATATCAACTTTTGTAACCATTTTCATTCACATCAAATTCAAGATTCAATTATTTAAACAATTCCAAATATTAAATACAACAATTAAAATGTCAAGTAAATCACTATATTTGAAATATAAATTATTTAACATATAAAATTTTCTTTTAAAATGAATTCTAATAATAAAACAACCACTTCCATTTTACAGTAATGCAACATCTTTGCAATTATTGTATACAACAAAAGTTATTCATTTCTTACCAAATAAATGTTTTCTAATTTCTGAAATTTATACTTATCAAAAATCCAATTTCATATAAATAGGCTTATGCTTTTAATTTTAAAAATATTCGTTCGATTCTTTATTAACTTACATTGATTATTTTAATTTTTGTTATCAATTACTTACAATTCGATATCATTTAATTTACTTTCTAATATAAGTTATCATCTTTGATCTTATTGAATTTTGTTATGTAAATTTTTTATCTAAGTCCATATCTGATAAATTACATTAATAAATAAAAAAAATTATTTCTAACAATTTTTGTTTAATAATTATATTAAATTTAATAATTTAAAACAGTTAAAAATACAAGTTGTTACAATCTCCCCCTACTCAAAAAATTTCATCCTCGAAATGTAATTATGTAAGGAATCTAACATTTAATATATTTTACTCAAAATAATCAACATAAAAAACATAAAATCTATTTTGCAAAACCTTTTCCATTCTTCCACTACGCCACTCTGACATCAACTTATTTGTAAAACAATTTATAAAATTTTAAAGTCCCAAAAAATTTATAACAGCCGAATTTACGAAAAATTTCGACAGCATCTCCTTTGCACGGCTCGATTGGAAATATTTACAGCACACACACACATATATATAAGAAATATACATCTCATCTCAATGATGAGACACCCCGTAAGGAAAAATATAAAAGTACGATATGTAATCCGAGATGTGTACCTTATTATTATTATTATTAATGTAAACGAGTTAGCTCATATTAAAGCGAGCAAAATCATGTCGAATCACATATACTTCCAAATGGTCTCATATGTACCTATCCTAACTCAAGTTTGAGTATTAGTCACGTATAATGAGATATAGAAAACATGAATGAGTATAACAGAACTATATAACATGTATTCTTAATCTGATTCATAAGCATAAGCACTAATGCACAACATAATAATCATATGTAACCAAAAAACGCTTATAATAATGATTTGCAACAAAAGAAACCATTCAACAATTAATATTCATCTAATTAATATAAAAAATATCAATTTACATTATCCCATATCAACAGTTTATTTATACACTATCATCTCTTATTAACATCCATTCTTTGTTAACATCTAACTGGTTTACTTCCAATTTATTGACTTCTATTCGATTTACATTTAATTAATTCCAATTTCAATTATTTTAGTTTATGTTTAACACATTTCATATCAAATCATTCATGGACCATTTTGTTAAATCATTTTTTTAATTAATTTCATTTTAAAAAAGTGAAAATCATTTATTTACGGAGAAAGAAAGAACTAAACACCGGTTTCTTTCCAAATCATTTTGAAATGATATATATACACTCATATCTTTTATATATATTGAATCATATTTAGAAATTTTAAATTAAAATCTGCTTATCAAACCAAATGCGTAGCAAAGCTACTAAATGCCTCCTCGACTTTGAGACTCGAAAATGAATGTTGAGGATGCAGCCCTCGTCACCGAAATTATCTACCAGCGACAGAAGAGAGGAGAATAGGTGTTACTGCCTTTTAAAATCCCTTTGAAACGACTTCCAATCATAAATATTTTTAGATAACAATAATATTATTTTCAAGTTCTTAGAAACATATTTCAAAAGCACCGAGGTTTAAGATCTTAAATTCTTAGTTTAAATTTAATCTTTAACTTAAATTAAAGTTAGATTTTTATTTTAGAACTCACCATTTAAGCATGTAAACATCCATAAACTCAAATTAGTTAAGTTAATATTTTCAAACTTGGTTTTATAACCTATTCACTTCATATTTAATTTATCTCATAAGTCCATTCATGTCATAATATAAATTAAAGTTTAAATTATTTCTTACCACTTTTACTTTAGTGAATAAACATTCCACGATTCAAGTTCAAATTAATCTAATACTCTCATATCCAAAAGAGTATATACCAATTTGGATTTTTTTTTACTTACCTAAATTATTAAACAAACTTCCAAACCCTTTTTATTCACTATTTAATAGTTTGAAAATTATATAATTTATAAACTATCAAAACATGAAGGTTAATTTTTATTTATTTTCCAAACCTTTTATACACAAGTTCAAACACTTTTACGCTTTACCAAGCAAGTTCAAATATCTTTAAAACTCACACTGATCGTATTATGACCTTGCTTAGTTGAAAATCTCAAAATTCGAACAACCGATTTTTACATTTGGAATCATTCTGAAATAATATCATATATATATTTACTTTTACATATCAAATTATACCCTTTAAAAGTCTAAATAACTTTGTTTTAACCAGAATAAAATTTCTTTTTGTGGCAATTCTCATTCAAAAACTCCGAAATGGATACTAACGATGTTGCGGTCACCATAAGAATTATATTCCACCGATTAAAGCGAGTTCAGTGCTTTTATTTCTTTCAAAATTCTTTTTAAAATATATTTCAAGTCAAAATCACTTCTATAATAATATTAATATTGTTTTTGAAAACTTTGAAAACAAATTTTGAAAATCAATGGGATTTCAAATTCTAAAATTATCAACTTTTTGATCCTTTCTGTTTATAAGCTATGTTATTAATATACTTATACAATTCCATTATCTTATTATGAAAACATTTCATTAATTTGCGTCTTTGCTTTTTCAAACAATTCTCATTGTAATTAGATTTCAATTAAATATAGTTATCGATCTTCATGAAGTAGAGTTTATAATGTATTCGTATTTAGTTTAATTCAACCAATAGTCAATGATAACTGAATATTTTCACCTCCTAACAACAAGCATCCATAAATACATTCATATTTTCATATACCTATATAGTTATTTATGGAAGATTATTTTCTTTAATATATAAAATATAATTTAGGTAAAATTATTTCGTTTACCCTATTTTAAAACAATATTATGTCGACCTGCCTCGTTTAGGTGTTTAGAAACCCCTATCGATAAAATGGCGCTCCATCTACCGACCAAAATTCATAAATAACTCAACATATAAGTAAACATAACATAAAACATTTTATAACCCTAATAAGCATGCACTCTCATATATATGTGTGTGTGTGTATAGATACACACACTCAAACAAACCCATTATGGGTATTACTATCTTATCTCTAATGAGTCAATCCCCATCAAAGCTAAGATTATCACTAAACCAAAGCTCTTATACCAAATTTAAAGACCCACACTTCAAGAGGTCTAACTCGACAATAGACCATGCATGTGCAACTCAAAACAATCTAAAACACAGATAATCAATGGGGTTAATTAAGAAAAATAAGAAAAGAAGAAAACAAGCATAAAATCTCATAGTTGAATGACAAAATATAATAGTCAAATAAATAGTTCATGAAGTTGTTTATACTATACATTTGATTATGCCTTTACAACATCAATCAGAGTTATACATACGACAGAGACAATATAAACAATGCTGCAGAACAGCATGATGTAGGAGAATAATACAAGTAATTTAATATACCAAGTCTTCGTCCTCCAGAATAATACGATCTTCAATGCACCAAAAACTCAAGGCTTACCCGAGCATGAAGTAAAACAATGCAATCGAGTCAGAACTAAATTACCCTTATGTAAGTCAAATTAATATCCCATATAATAGGGGTGTAATAGCGTTAGAGATGTTTATAGGGTTTTTCATCTCCTATCTAGTGTATAACATATGTGCAATAACTCAAGAGATGTTACAGGATTTTCCATCTCTTAAAGATCCATCAAAATATCTATATATATTAGAATATGGTATATATATATATATATATAATGTCTAATCAATAAGATAAATATTTTTCCTAGTGCTAAGGCTTTACATTACACTTCTTAACGTGTTTTTAAGCATTGGCGTACGGTTTGCATATAACACCCCAGTAAAACATCGAGGGATAAAGATGCTCCATTATACGACAACACCAAACCAAACTCAAGTAGTTTAGTACAAGGATAAAAGTATGACAAGGCACATGAGGCAATGCCAAAGGTAGAAAACTATCAGTTCAAATTGAGGGGCAGGTGGTAACACACCATAGCCATGATTGCCCACCGTGTCCATCCATCCCATATCGATTCAAAGGGAGGTCATCCCAAATCAAGGTGCACCAATTGAGAACAACGTCAAGGCTAATAGTATGGACCGAGTCTAAAAAGAAAATAGAAGAACAAGTGTTCGTTAGAGGTTGCTACCCTCATTAGCCCTGTCATGTCGTCATGTTTTAGTCATTTCCAATTGACAAAAAGTCTCGGGGCAATCCATCATCATTCTCTTTCTTCAAATCCAGTAACGTACACCAAATCAAACCAATTCATTCTGCAGTCCCCTCTACGTACACTGTTATTAATGTGGTTTCAACATTGACAAAGAGTATGCCAATAATCGACCCCCATCTCTTTAATAACCAAACGTCATTTTACACAGAAGTTGGTTTTTTACATTTCAAAAGTGAATCACTACATGATATCAAAATATCATATTCGGTTCAAATATCATATTTACTTTAATATGTCATAATCACTGCAAAATATCATTTTACTCACCACGAAATCAATTTAACTTCAAAATCATTATATTCACTTAGAAATCAATTTCATTTCAAAATCATTTCAAATTTTGACTTAGGTTATAACCTCATTTTAACCACGTTCATATTTAAATCAACGATTTAAATGTATGTAGTTCCCAACTTGAACAATTTAAATTCCTGAAAATTGTTTGAACACCTAAAATAGTTCTGATAATTTAAATATTAAAATAATTTTAAATAGTTTGGAGATTGAAATAATTTGATATCTAAAATAGTTAAAGTTTGGAAAATGGTTTATATATTAAAACAGCTTGGAATCCATGTAAACTTGAATATTTATAAAAGAATGATTTTTAAATAGTTTATATGAAAATAATTATATTAAGAATAGTATCAAATTAAAACCGTTTCTTTCCATTTCTTTAAATCTAGACTGAAGTCCAAATTTCAACCGAACTGATCCAATTTCAAATCTTCCAATTCAAATCATCCTAAATCCCAAATTAATTCAAATCGAATCAATTTCGATTTTAATTCAAATAACTTCGATTTCGATTTCAATACAAATAATCACCAATTTCGACTTCAGTTCAGTTTAACTCCAATTTCGATTTTAATTCGAATTAACTTCAATTTCGAGACATTCATTTTAAACTCCAAATCTGATTCAATGTTCGATTCAATGGCTTAAGTTTCAATCCATTTCTCTCTGAAATACAGATTTAAAACCACTTTAATCCAATTAAACTTTAGCATTTGAATTTAGATTCAAATCTTTAAGTTAATTCAATTCCAAGCCCATATTTGAAATAACTATGTATATCACTTTCACTTAGATAAATTCGAAGTTCAAGTAAAAGTTCAAACCTTTAAACAATTCAATTTCCATAATTAAAGTTATATGTCGATTATAACTTCACATTTCAAATTTAATTCTTTCAGACAATTTCTCTTAACCAATTTTGATTTCAACATTTCAAAACTCGAATTCGAAATTAATTCAATCCTCGTAAATTCAATTTTTTCTTCAAAATAATATCATTTAAATAAATTCAAACTTAAGAATTTAAAACCATTTAATTTAACCAATCCGGTATCCATATATAAATTTCTATCCTATGGCCAAGTGATCAGTTATTTCGATTTTAATTTCAAGGATGGATATATATCATTTCAATCCAAATCATAATGTTATAAGTAAATATCATTTTAACTCATTTCTTATTTTATTCGAGAAAATTCAAATAACAGTTTTATATAGTGTTAGTAACATAGCGGGTGGTAACAGCATATATATAAATAAATTAACATACAATCATCCAATATATTAACCAATAACATCCAATCTCAATCAACATGCAAATTAACCAACAAATCACAACAGTTAACTAGTTATCAATATCGGGTATTTAACCAGCGGCTCAATTTCAATTCCTATTTAACTGTCAATTTAAATTACTATCAGTTCAAACCACATGTCAATTTAAATGTCAGTTAAATTACCAACCAACAGTCAATAAAAATAAATCACTTCATGATTTCGATCTACCTAACATTATAATATTTTAGTATTTCGTGAGCCGTTTACAACACTCACCTTTATTTGAAACTAAAAATTCTTCAAATTCAAATCAGCTTTAGTTCAACTCCTTGGCATAGACTTCGTCAATACGATCGCAGCATGGCTCGTTTCACTTGAATTCGATCTTGTATGAAAAAGTTATTCAATAATTAGCGTAATGATATAATTAAAATTATAATTAAATAAATTAAATTAAACTTAAACTAAACCTTTATTCCTCTATTCCTTTACGCATGCATACATACTCCAAGCGCCCATTCTTTTTCCTATTTTATACTTTAATTGATTGTTCCACCAACAACCACGTCGACGTTGTCGACCCACCACCACACCTTCCTTGCACTCTGCCGCTTTGCCCGCCTCCATAGCATGTATGCATGTAATGACCCGCTATTTTGGACTATTCGCATCCGCACACGTCGTACTTGAATAATTCAAAATAATGAATTGTTAATTTAAATTTTGCAAAACTCAGATATACAGTAAATAAATAATCACAGTATCACAGACACAGAGTAATAATATGCAGCGGCAACAAAGGATAGTAGTTCATGAAGCTACTATATATATAATAGAGTTAAATATGTTACAACAGAAGTTTTCGAATACAATAGTCAAATACAATATCACAGTACATCACTGGAATCAACTGGATATTTGAAAGCTGGGTATATAGCTGGATCTCCAAGCAAAGCTCCAACTCCAAAGATGAGTCTCAAAAGCTGAACCACTCAGTCTGACCCGAGCGGAAAGCAAAACACCAAACACTCGAGTCAGGATTAACATTCTTATATCAATAAATCCAACTCAAGTGAAATAGCAATTGAAACACAAGTAACTCAAAGGATGTTGGAATAACCATCCTCTAAGGATCCGTTAAACTATCTATTATATAATAGTGTACGCTAAGTAGGTAATGTCTATCAGTAATATAAAGTATCAAAATAGTGTTAAGACATTACCATTATCCCCCTTAACACATTTTATATAAGTGTCATAGTCTATACAGCACTGTAAACTCCACCGTAAACTAGTGGGATATCAGGGAGCACTCCATAGGTATAACACAAAAAAAATTCGTAGTGGTCGTGTATATAGGGATACAAGTATGACAAGGCACTTGAGGCAATACCCAAGGTAGTGAAACTACCGTTTTCCTGATCCGGACTGGTGAAAACGCATCGCCGCAACGATCGCAACACCGTGAAACAACACTCCCAAAATTTCGAGGGTGCACCAATCAATAACAAGTAATGAGTAGTTTACAAAGAAGTGTGTTCCCTCAAGGTAGCTAACCCCATTAGGCACGACACGGCTCCTTTTTTAGTCATTTATAATTTGACACAAGTGTCAAGGCTATCCATTATCATTCTGTTTCTTCAGTCATCGCGTGCGTCAATCCAACCACTTCATTCTGGATCACACTCCGCGTGCAGTTATTAAAGTGGTTTTCGATTTAGACAGAGAGTATGTCCATAACCGATTCTGATTTCTTTAATAACTTCCTTAATTATTACACCGATTAGTTGTTTAATAGATTTCAAAACCAAATCAAATTCAATTTCAATTAACATTTGTAAATCATTATTTCCTTTGTCTTTCCAAAACATTTTCCATATTTTACGTTCAAACTTCCAAATTATAATTTCAAAATCTTATAATTCAATTTCAATTTTTATTTAAAACAATTCAAATATTGTTCCAGTTCGTATATAAGTTTCGTTCCGAAATCATTTAAATTAATTTAATTTAACATTCAAATCAATCTAAATTCATTGATCGATTTCATTCAATATTCGTCAAATTAATTTATCATTCAAAACAATTTCTATTAAATTTCAAATTCATTTAATCAATTACTTAAGTTCAACTTCATTTATCAAAACTTCAAATTTAATTCAATTAAACTCGTCAAATCAAATTCTTTAAATTTCAAGTATTTCATTAATTTCATCAAAATGCATTTTATTTCCTGTTAAAGAAATTCAATTTCACTTATTTATTTACTTAGTTACAAATTTAAAAACTCAATTAATAAAGAAACTAAATCTCACATATTCGAGATGTTCAATTTCACTTATTAGCTTATTTAAATAAATTTCCAAAACCTAATAAAGAAACCCAATTTTTATTTATTAACAAGGATTCAATTTCACTTATTCAAAAGTTCAATTTTTCTTATCAAAAAATTCAAATTTTTATTTAATTCTCAAATAATTCAATTTTATTCAATTATTAAATAATTTCAAAACTTAATTAATAACTTCAAAATTTAATTATTAAATAAATTTTAAACCTAATTATTAAATAATTCCAATCTTAATTATTAAATGATTCCAAACTTAATTATTAAATAATCTCAAAACTTAATTCAATCATTTCTTAAATTAAACAACGTTTTTTCATCGATTACTCTATCAATATTTTGTTTCAGATTATTAAATATTATCATTTTCCATTCATTAAAATTCAAATTCCAACTTTATTTCAAAATATTATTATTTATTCAAATAAATTCTTATTTTATTTTTATCAAATTATTGACCAATCGGGTTTATTAATTCTCTATCCTAAGTCAAGTTTTATTTGGGTATTTATCATTTCAACCTATTCCATTTCAATTTCAAAAATCAAAGCATAACAAAGGGAACTTGCAGAGTGATAACTGAGATGGTGTCAAAGTAAATAAACAAGCAATAACGACAATCAATAACAATTCAATAATTTATTCAAATAATCCCGAAATAATCGTATTAATTTACATTATTGTTTGTGCAAATTAATATAATTATTTCTAGAATCTACACTATCATTTCTTGTAGATTAAAGATTATTACACTATTTTTTATGCGGTTCTACACTTGACACCAATTATTCAATTTCATACTTCATCAATTAATACAACATAAATTCAAATGGTTCAAGGGTAATTGTAACGGCCCAGAATTTCTGTCATTTGAAATTCATATATTTAATTGATTTTAAATATCAACTAGTAAAATGTGTAAGTCGAATAATTTATTTTTTGAATATCTAGATTTAATTGGATAATTAAATCGATAATTGAATATTTGGAATTGCGTAAATAAGTGGGAATTGGGTTTAATGTGAATAAAAATGATTTATAAAGTTATATTAAATCATATTAGAGTTAGAACAATGTTGTGAACTTTTAAAATTAAATTAAAAGTTAATTTGTGAAAATTGAATATTTTAATATTTAATTAACTAGTGAAAATAGTCATTTTTCAAACAGTCTCGGATTTCGATGAAACTAGATTCAACGGATCTGTATTGTTATATTATTGTAAGATTTCAAATTTCGTGTCAATTGGATTTACCATTTGTTCGGGGCAAGCCAAAACGCATAGAAATTAGTTTAATCGATTTAATTTAAAATTTGATCGTTTATTTCAGTAACTCGCACAGATGATCGAATTGGCTCTCGATACCTATTCCATTGTGTCCGAAACGTGGGTTAAACACTAGAAACGCCGGTCACCACGCGAGATTTGGAGTTCGGAGAATCACGGATGAATAGTGCGTTTAAAAATTTCTATAAAAGGACCCATCCTCTTTCTATTTGCAACAAAACCCTAAGGCATTATGGTTAGCCACCGGCTACAATTTTAATGGCCGAAAACACTCTGCCTTCTCCTCCAATTTTCTTCCAGTCCACAAGCAATTAGCTGAATCTCTCAACTACAACATTGTAGAGCACGACGAGTTCTATCAAATCAATGGTTGTGATCGTTTTCTGAGCTATAGATCGTCGGCCATTCTCAATCAAAGCCGTGTGTTTCAAGCACATTTTTCAACGTACATGCACAGCCGAGCTTCAAACTGTTGCGAGCATAGGTGGAGCACGAGGCTGGTGACGTAATAGTGTTGCTTGATCGACGAGTAGTAGGTAGGAAGAGGCGCGGCTATTAGGGCTTTTGCACGATGTTCATGGGTTCGTCGCGTTTTGATTTCCTGGGGAGGGAGAAAGTGCGCAACAGCCTGATGATGGAGAAGTGAAATTGACGACCGAGATAGTTTGGGAGTAAAAATAGAAAAAGAAATTGTAATTAAATTATATTAAAATGTGTACAAACTTTAAAATGTGATAACTTTGTCATACGAGGTCGGAAATGGACGAACCGAATTGCATAGGGTTCGTATGGACTAGCACTATGCAATGGAGATGGTTTGGAGTCGTTTGGAGCTAGTGATAATTTCGTGTAAAATTAAACGCGCGTTTAATTTTATTCGAAACAAAACTCTATAACTGTTATCGAAAACTCAAGGTGAGAACTTCTCACTCAATCGAATTGTTTCGATTTAAATTTTAAATAGTTAGATTTAAAATTGCTTAATTATGTGATTGGATGATAGTTATTATCTGTTGTATTGAAATAGACCATATATGCCGTATATTAAGCGGATGTTATTTATTAAACACATATACCGCGATAATTCCAACTTGAATGGAATTGGTATTATATATATATTTGGAGTTGGTTTTCCACATTATATAGTGGATAAGACCCTATTGCGCCGCATAATAGCGGATAATAATTTATAAATCCCATATACCGTGATATTTCACCTCGAAGTGGAATTGGTATTGTGCTAACATCTTTGAATGCAGAGAAACAGGTTGGAGGGATCCAACTGGATTCCTCAAACATTTGAATTTATTTCGTATGTTGTGTGTTGGTTGATTTATAATCCATGTGATTATCTTTGCGATTGAGATTATTGAAGGCTATAGGCTAGCCAAATATATTTTTGGTATCATTGGATACCGAAAATAGATAAAAATTGGAATTTTTTGAAATTTCAAGTTGAAAGTTTATAGTAAAAAAAATTATTTTTGAGAATTGGATAAGTTAAAAAGGAGTTTTAAAAAGACAAAGTTATTTTTGAAACCATATTGAATGAAATTCCAAATTACGGGAAAAAGGGCTAAGTAAATGGATTTCGATTTGTATTATTATAAGTTGAAGAAATTTATTTTAAAAAAAGAAATGATGTTGTAAATTCATTGGAAATTTATTAAGCAGAAATTAATTGGTTTTGATAATTAATTAAGAATAATTAATCAAGTATTAACTGTTAATTGAGAGTTAATTAATGATCAATAAAAGGATAATTTATTAAATGTTTTTATAATAATTTGGCTATTAATTTACCATAACTAGCAAATTTAGTCATAGCAATTTATTTGATTTAAATTAATCAGATGATTAAATTTATCCTACTTATGGATGTTTGAATTATATTGGAGGTTGAATTGTTTGATATCTTTGATATGTGATGCTTTGTGATATATCCTGATGTGTGTTGATATCTTTAAATTATTTATCTATGATATATATGTATATATATGTGTGTGTGATCTGTGAATGAAAGTTAAGCATTATAATTTATACCGCTTATCAAATATATTGTTATATTTTGATCTGTGATGGTTGAATGTTGTTGCACTATTGTGTTAAACCCTTGGACTACACAATACACACACAAAATGTGGATTTCACATGGAAATCAGTTAAGTCACAGATTTTTGACAATTCTAAAGATTGAATTTTTGAATCCAAATTAGTTTTGGAATTGGGATTGAAAGTTTTGAAAATGAATTTCAAAATAAGAGTTATTTTAAATAACTTAATAAAAAATTGGAATTTAAATCATTTGATTCAAATTTTGAATTCAATGTTTGAAATTGAATTCAATGATTTGGGAACTATGGTCTAAAAGATTGTACAAGTTATAAAAGGTGTTTATATAGGTTTTTAACCATTTAAAATATAGTGTTGGAAATTTTAAATTTAAATCCAAATTTATACTTGAGTGGCTTTAACTCATAAGAAATTTTAATCAGTTTTTCCAAAAACGAAAATTATCTATTTTCAAATATTAATAGCTTTCACATAAAGGAAAAAAATTCCCATTTGTGTTAAAAGAATGTAAATTTGAAATTTAATTGTTTCGAAGGCTATGAATTAATCTTTGTGAAAGGTTGTTGAACTTGACTTGAAATAAAAGAGTATTTCTAATGGTGTATCTTTTATATTATAAAAGACTTGAATTGTGAATAGTTTTGAAAGCAATAATTTAGATCTTGATTTAAAGATTTAATGAGTTAATCCAATTGAAATGGAAATTTATCTGGGAATCTGGGAATAAATCTTTGTGAAACTGGGTAAACTTTGTGAAGTAAATCTTTTTGTTTAAAGATTTAAAATGGTAATTTGTTTAAACCATTTGAAAGAAAGGGTTTGGGTAATAAGTTGTGACTTAATTGAAATCCCAATATCCATATGTTTTAAAAATATTGCGTTCACTATTCGGATTAGCTGGGAGAGGACTTTGTGTCATATAACCCATTACGAATAAGTGATACGATGTAATTGGTAGCATTGAAGACCTATGGTGAAGACCGGGTATTTGTGAAAACGATAGGATGACCTATCGATTGTCTCTGCACCGTTAGCTACGGTATGGAGATTTCCTTTGTGATGGGAAATTCGATCGGGATTGTGAATAACCGGATTGCAAGTGCTTCTTTTGAAGTGCCTTCGGTTCTGTTCGAACCCGGAATAGACTTGTATGGTTACGTGTCTGACATTACATTTTGAGATATAAAGCAGATTTCTTTCAAATACATCTCTGTTGGTGACGGAGAATTTATTCTCTTAGCTTAACACCCTTTTCTGAGACATACGAGCTCAGAGGTTTTGTAGTTGAAGGTTATCAGCGATATACTTCTAATTTGGTAATGTGGCATGCTGAGTGTTGATGTGTGATGAATATTTATTGATCATTTGTTGATCAAAGCATAGCTTTGTGAAAAAGCGTAGCTTTGTGGACGAGACTTCGTCGGACCTCACACCCCGGAAATGGTCAGAACACGAATATGCGGCAAGGTTATAAGGGTCGCGCCGTTTAGGGTATGTCATTTCCTTCTGGAAAAGGGTGGTGTCAGGTATGGAGCCCTGATGCTTAACCTATGTGGTTGCTCCAATCTCATTTTCTGTGTGGTTGTTGCTTTGTGATCGAGGGCCCTCGGATAAAGGTCCTAAAGGACCGGGGGTGGCATATTCGTGTTGTAGTTAACTAGTTACATAGGTAACCCGGCCTTGTGTTGGCAGAGAGCTGGTTAAGTTCTCGGGACGTCCCGCCAGAGGCGATCCCATGTGGCAGTAGGAAGTTCCTTAGCCTGACCATTTGTTGGAAATCCAATTCCCAATACGAAACCCTATACGGTTTTAGTTGTATAACCTGCCATTTACTTATGGTGGTCACCACTGTTTAGATGGTAGCTATAGTAGGCATAGTTCGAAATGTCTATGCTGGCTAAGATTAATATTATACTTTCGAAATGTTTTCATCACTATGCACTAATAATAATATCAAAAATGATTTGTTTTGCATAGTAAGCATCTTCGACTATCATAAGGAGAAATCTCCTCCAATTCTGCATTTGCATTGTGTATGTGCAGGGAGGCCTTATGGTAGTTTCAATTTCCAAAAGCATTGCGGATATTTTTCACTTTCCTTGTTGTTGTTGTTTTAAAAAGATAAATAACTGTTTTGAGTTCTCACACTAGTCCCATGACTGACCTGGAGTTTATTGTTCTCTTCCTAAACTCTGGGTGCCCATAATTTTCCACACGGGCAGCCTAGAGTCAGGTTATCAGGTCATTCTGGATTCAGGAGTGCTATGGAGCTCAAGTGGCGAGCTGGATGGCGAGACGTATTACTTGTATATGATATTATCTTTCCGCTGTAGAATTCACTTGTAAGGACGAATTCATATAACTGTCCGTTATTGTGTTGTGTTGTATATTGTTGTTGTACACTCTGATGATAATGTAATGTATTAACTGATATAGTTCTTTGTTTTAAAGATTATTCATTTATCTATTATATGTTGTACCACTGCGATTGTGAGATTCTGATATTGTTTCTGTTGTTCTTCTTTCGTTCTATTTTCTTCTTCTTCTACCTTTTTCTTCTTCTTAAACCCTAAGGATTCGGCTTTCCGGCACTTGATTGTTCGGCAGTTGATGCAGTGGACGTATTGATGTCAATTTTCGAAAGTCGAAAAATCGAATCCTGACAACGTGGTATCAGAGCATATGGTTAAGCGACAAGTGAATCCATTATTTTTATTTAATTTTAGGGATGGATATATATCATTTAACCCTAAATAAATGTCATAGGTATATATCATTTCAACCTATTTCTTAATTTATTCGAAATAATTGATTTATAGTTTTATGTACTATAAATAATATACATGATGATAGCAGGATATATCAAAATAAATAAATATCCAAATCATCTAAAATATCAATCAATATCATCCATGATAAATTGCCAGAACTCGAAACCTATTTTATTTTCAAAATAGTTTTGAAATCATTCCTATATATGTAACTTCTTTTGTAGCTCTTATCAAATCTATACCTATTATTTTACAATTTAATTTATTTAACTTCCATAAGTTAAATTTTAATTTCATCTTGAAATTTCCAATTTCAGGTTATAAGTTCAAAACTTATTTTACTTGGCCTGAGTTAATTCCCAATTCATTCAACCCTTTTAAACTTACTCAATTTAAATTTTACCATCCAAATTTAAATTTCCACACTTTTTTTTCTTATTAACATCATTTTCCACTTATAAGTTCAATAACTTATTTTCCTTTGGTTACACTTCTCATTTCAATGGAAATCCCATAATTTAACACCCGGTATTTATTTCAAATCACCTTGAAATCTATTATATATACACACACACATACACATATATCCCATTTACATAACAAATCACACTTTTAAATTTTAAACGAACCTTGGTTTTTATCCGAAACAAATTCTTCGGATTTCCAAAACAACCCTAGTTTTCAAAAAAAAATCGCATATAAAAAGTTATCCAAATAATATTATTTATTATTTCCACAAGCACTTTGAAACGCATTTCAAAATTTCCGGGACTTAGATTAAAAACTTCTCAATTTAGATTCGTTTTGATTTATAAGTCATATTTATAAATTATGCTTATATAATTTCACTTCCTTAAAACATTTCATAATATCTTATCATTGTTTATTTTGTAATAAACATCCTTTGTTAAGACACAACAACCAATTTATGACAATGATTAATATTATCATATCTCTAAACCAAACACACCACATATTCTATAATAATTTCCTAAAAAATTATTTCTACGTATAAAATATAGTCAGGGTAAACTTATCTCATTTCAAATCACTTTGAAAAACACTTCTGAAATTTCCCATATTTAAATTCTGGTTTGGATCTATTTTTAGCTTAATCCATTTGTAAAATTCATTCTTATCTAATTTCTATTCGGTAATATATATAACCATTTAAATTTTATAATCTAATTTGATTATAATAATTACAACCAATCACGTCAATGTACATAATAATTCAGAAAAATTACTTCTTTTTATATGAAAATACAGTCTTATATAAAAATTATTTTAAAATCATTTATACATTAAAATTATTATATATGAAAATAACAAGTATGCTCTTATCTATAACACACTCAACTCATTCTAGGGTACTACTGACCCTATCTCTAATGAATACTCCCCTCTAGAACCAAGTACTCGCTTAAAGTAACTAAGGTCTTCGAGGATAACAATAGTAAGTATATTTGATACCATTTCAATATTATCGGAGTCACACATTTAACTGCTTGTCTATGTAGTGCAGCGGAATAACAGTAGTAAGTACGATCTTCCAATCTTCGTCTTCGTCTTCAAGTAATTAAAGTCTTCGAGAATTGAAACAACTCAGGCTGACCCCGAGCGTAATGAAAGAACAATACACTTGAGTCGGGACTATATATTCTTATGTAAGTAAATCCAAATCAAATAATATAGGTGCAGTAATTTAGGAGACTAAACCAGTTGCATCGACTTCGTATGAGCAATCAAATTAAAGTTTGAATTTAATTTTCATATTTCGATTTACCAATTCATATTTCATGTATTAGTAATATACTCAATTTCGAAAATAATCTCTTCGACCAAATTCTCGATTTCTTTTCATAGAACCATTTTATTTAAAAGATAAAATACCTTTTATTTTCCAACATTTCATTTGCAAATAGCGTCTTTCATACCGTCTTTCAGTTAACTTTTCAAAATATATTCTTTATGAAAATCATTTTTCAAAATAATCTTATTCAAATCAAAATTAATATCATTAATTATCATAATTGAATGAACCTATAGTATTGCAAAACACCTTATGGTTAAATTTAGAAATAAATTATAAGGTGTTAACTTAAAATCTATCTCCTACCAAATCCATGCTAAATAAAAGGGTAATTGTTCAGAAAATGGTCGAGCACAATCCAAACAACCAAACAATCGATCGACAAAAACAATAAATACGAGCACATCGCTATAATCAATAAATAAATATAATAGCAAAACGGGTTTATTCTGTTGAATTAATGTCATAATGAAGTATAGTTGTTTAATTATGTTAACCGTAATTAAATTCAATGCCCACTTTTTACCACTAAATTAAACTTCGTTAAATGTGTCGATACCTTACACCAGTGCGTTCTTTTCATCAATACGAATCTAACGTCGAAGACCGTGGGATAAACGGACTTCGTATGGAGAATGCTAACACCTCTTTTTCATGGTTTAGCGACTCAACGACCTAAAAAAATAAGCGACTTAGCTGTCCAAGGAATAGGCGACCTAGCGACCTAAAGCATAGAACGGTTTAACATGGCATGACTCAACTACTTAAGAAGCTCTAACGACCGAGCGACCTAAAAGCACCTACAACTCAACGGGTTAACAACCTAGCAGTTTAATGAAAACAACGACCTAAGGGAAGAGCGACCTAACGACCTAGCGACTCAGTAAAGGCTACGACCTAACGTGTTAAAGATCTAGCAAGCTTCAAAGTTCAGCCGCATGTATACTGCCTCTTCCATTAGGTCGCTCACGACCTAGGCAAGCTGAGATAACTCCTATACTACACATGCTAAGTCGCTCACATCCCATATCTCGTCCAGGATTGCTTCATTAAGTCGCTAACGACTTATGCTACTTCAGGATCACTCCTAGGACGCAACTCTCTAGGTCGCCCATGGCCTACGACGTAGGACCTAATTCCAGAACTTCTCTATAAATACCCAGCTTACTCCACATTGAAGGGGACTTTTTCGGGGGATACTTTTTGGAAGGCTGAGACTTAGATGTTTTGACTTCTTCCTCAACACTTCAAACGCCAAGAACACTTAAAAGAACCTCAAGAGAAGACCTAGTTCATTAGCCATGAATTCAAAGAGCTTTTCTACATCCAAGTTCTAACTACTTGCTTTATTGGTGTTGTAATTGAAAAGTTATTGCAAGACTTGTAATCAAATCAGTAATAAGAAGAAATTAAGTGGACGTAGGCTTGATTTTGAGCCGAACCACTATAAAATTGTTGTCTCTCTACTGTTTTCTGCTATTTTTCTGCTTGTCTTTAGTTCCCATACCAACGGGTGGTGCTTTCACTATATCACAACTCACACCGGGGTGTTAGCGTATATTTATTGCGTTAACATTCTTTGGTGCTTTCATTGAGAGTTGAACTCGGGAATTCTATCATTAAGAGATGGATCAGACGGTTTGGAGATTCAGATCCGAAGAATTATGACAAGGCGATCGAGTAGAAGGCAAAGGCCAGAGTGAAGTGAACACGAAGGAAGTCAAGAGGCTTCCTCTAGAGCGAATTAGGCTTCGGTTTTCATCACCAGGGATGAGATGGAGGCAATGATGAAGAGACAGGAGGAGTTGATCCAGAGTTTGTTTCAGTAGATTGGACAACTTAGAGCACAGAATCAAGGAGAAGCTAGTGTTCAGAATGGAGCAGGACCATCTGAGGCAGCATTTCAAAGCTAGGGGGCACTCATCTAGAGCACGCATACCCAATACCGAGAAGAATGTCTGGTGGATTCAGGCAACATGGCATTGGCAGAGGAACGAGAGCTCAGCCAGGAGAACAGGTTCCAGAATTCCCGCGTGAACTCGGGAGGCAGGCCGAAGGCAATGGACGAGGACTACACTAGGAGGCAGCGACAGATTGGCGGAAATGGTCAAAAGAGCTATGAGAGGTGGTCTGGTAAACAAGGACTTGGAGGATGTGAATAGGATTCCTTTTACCACAACAATCAGGCGAGCTAGGAACCCACCAAACTTTCAGCTACCATCGTTGGATATGTATAATGGAAGGACAGACCCTACAGTTCATCTGACAAAGTATATGAGGCATATGGAGGTGTTGGGGGCATCAGAGGAAGTTATAGCCCGGTGCTTTCCATTGTACTTGGCAGATATTGCAGCATTATGGTTTAGACAACTGGAGAGTGGATCTATCAAAACATGGAGTGATTTGATTGAAAGGTTTATGAAGCAATTCAGGGTCCACATTTCGAGACCCAAGAATGTTATGAGTTTGGCAACACTGAAACAAAGAGCTGGGGAATCTTTGAGAAGTTTTTTGACTCGATTCAGTGCAGCTGTAGCATTGGTGGATCGACCGGATTCATCCATGGTTTTGATGGCAGCTGTGTCGGGCATAGCTGACGGTACAGAATTCAAGAATTCGCTGACAAGAGATCCCTCTATGGATCTAGGAGAATTTTACTATGTGGCTGAAGGATTTCTACGGTTAGAGGACGCAAATGCCGAAAGAGAAGAAGGAGAAGGAATCGATGTTTATGCGATCAAAGGTGGAAATCCTCCTGCGAAAGGTGTAGAAACTAGCAAAGTTAAACGAAAGGCTGAGAATAACAATGATAGATCAGCACGACCACGAAAGGAACCAAGATTCACCTCATACACGGAGTTGAATGAGACTTTGGAGCGGATCTACGAGGACACCAAGGGACAGGTTCCTTATCGAAAGCCGATGAGGAGAGATCCAACCAACAATGAGAAAAGGTCGGACAAGTATTTCTCATTCCATGAGTTGAATGGTCGTAGCACAAATGACCGCAAACACTTGAAATACGAAGTTGAGGGGCACATCCGGAATGGTTTGCTATTACAGTATGTGAGAAGGAGGACCGCGACGGTGGAATAAGAACGACCACCACCTGCACCAACTGAAGATGGCTCGGGATCAAGGCGTCAGCTTATTATCAATTGATTGAGATAATGACGAACGAGTGAAAAACTCAACATCGACGCAATTAGGTTGTTCACACATGTACGGGACTGCGAACGATCCCCAGGCATGCTCTGATACAACTATAAATCATATTGATGTAGGTGTTTGCACTTGACGTCACTACTTTGCTTTTGTGTTTTACTTCTTGTGTTTGGACTTGACTTTGTCAGGCATTTTTGCTTTAAAAACTCTTCAATTGAATGAATATTGGATTTTGATCATTCTGAGATGGATAAGCTACTTACACATGTACGGGGTCGCGAACAGTGCTTAGGCATGTATTGAGATGGCAGTAAATCGCCCTGACAAATGATCCAGGAACTCACCCGAACGTGAACCTAGTATCGATAATATTAAGTCCCCTCCGGGCACACCAATTCGCCTCGAACGGCACCGGACCTCGAACGGTCACAATTCGCCTCGAACGGCACCCGACCTCGAATGGTCACAATTTTCCTCGAACGACACCTGACCTTGAATGGTCACAATTCGCCTCGAATGGCACCTGACATCGAACGGTCATAATTCGCTTCGAATGGACGCTGACCTCGAATGGTCACAGTTCGCCTCGAACAACACCCGACCTCGAACGGTCACCATTCGCCTCGAATCGGCACGAACGACCTAACTCTTTCATAAGCCGCTCACGACTTTGTGACTCACGATGGTGTGAGTTAAGAGGTATCGAAGCACACGACCTAGCCCCTAGGCATGTACTTCGGAGGGCAAGTGTTAACACCTCTTTTTCACGGTTTAGCGACTCAACGACCTAAAAGAATAAGCGACTTAGCTGTCCAAGGAATAGGTGACCTAAAGCGTAGAACGGTTTAACATTGCATGACTCAACTACTTAAGAAGCTCTAACGACCGAGCGACCTAAAAGCACCTGCAACTGGTTAATGACCTAGCAGTTTAATGAAAACAACGACCTAAGGGAAGAGCGACCTAACAACCTAGCGACTCAGTAAAGGCTACAACCTAACGAGTTAAAGACCTAGAAAGCTTCAAAGTTTAACCACATGCACACTGCCTCTTCCATTAGGTTGCTCATGACCTAGGTAAGTTGAGATAACTCCTATACTTCACATGCTAAGTCGCTCACAGCCCATATCTCGTCCAGGATTGCTTCATTAAGTCGCTAACGACTTATGCTACTTCAGGATCACTCCTAGGACGCAACTCTCTAGGTCGCCCATGGCTTACGACATACGACCTAATTCCAGAACTTCTCTATAAATACCCAGCTTACTCCACATTGAAGGGGACTTTTTGGGGGGGTACTTTTTGGAAGGCTGAGACTTAGCTGTTTTGACTTCTTCCTCAACACTTCAAACACTACGGACACTTAAAGAACCTCAAGAGAAGACCTATTCATTCACCAAGAATTCAAAGAGCTTTCCTACATCTAAGTTCTAACTACTTGCTTTATTGGTGTTGTAATTAAAAGTTATTGCAAGACTTGTAATCAAATCAGTAATAAGAAGAAATTAAGTGGACGTAGGCTTGATTTTGGGCCGAACCACTATAAAATTGTTGTCTCTCTACTATTTTCTGCTATTTTTCTGCTTGTCTTTAGTTCCCGTACCAACAGGTGGTGCTTTCACTATATCACAACTCACACCGGGGTGTTAGCGTATATTTATTGCGTTAATAGAGAAGTTAAACGTTTTAAAGTTTAAATCATTTCAAACTAAACTAATTATTAACCAAACTAATTACTTAATAAATTACAACATAACTCCTTACTTTAACCTTCACTACAAAAACCCACAAAGCCAAAATGCTACTTCTTTCCCATAGGTTCATGCAAGAGAACATGGTAATATGGACTTACTTGCAAATTCATTTGCAAACAACACTAACTCCAACTCCCCTTCTTTTACATGTTGTGCTCTTTTTGGCTTAGCTTAGGTAAAACAAAGATAACCCTTTGAATGCATTGAGGGCTTCAATACAGTTGAAAGGAAGATTAGCGGCTGGTTTCAACTTGGTCAAAACCAATTCTTTCTAAAGCTCTTATTTAAGGAGGAAAGTGCCCCTTCGAAATCAAACACCATTACATAATATAGCAATCTTCTTTGAAAGCTATTTATAAAAACCCTTTCGAAGCATATATTTTGACGTTGTCGAAATCTTTAAGTAAAACAAGGCAAGAATTTTACTTTTGAAACAAAACAAGGTTTCGACTCCATTGGATGTAATCCTTTTGACACCATGGCTTCCGCCTTCCTTCTAATCCACTGCGTACCATCTAATGGTACCTTATATATTGCTTTCGACAATGTGGGTTTTGACTGTGTGGGTTTCCACTGGGATGGTACAGAGTCAATGGACTTGAAAGGCACTATATTTGAGGCGCAACCACCTTTTATGGATTAAAACCTAAAATGTAGCAACTTTTAGTAGTTACTTTATAACCACTTACTTACTTGTAAACCTTTGATTTTTTGTTGCATAACTTTTCAAATACATTAGTGTGACGACCCATAATTTTTGGTATTTGAATTTGAAAATATTTAAGTAATTTTAAATGTTTGAAAGTTAGTTTAACTTGAATTTCAAATATCACTATTTATTGGGTAATTTAATTATTAAATTAAATTAATTTATTGAAGTTGGATAAAAATTTGAATCTTTAGTTTTAAGCTGATTAAAAATATTTCAAAGGCTTGTAAAATTCATATTGATAATACTGAAGACAATAGAAGCTTCAGAATTGAATTTGGGAATTATTTTCTCATTTTTGAAATTATATCATTTTAATCGATATTTAAAAATAGCCTTCCGAGGCACAGTATCGGAATTCGATGAAACCTGTTCCATTGGATCCGTAATATTGTATTATTATCGGATTTCAATTTTCGTAGTGTTTGAAATGATCGTTTTGTCGTACGAATAGCAAACACACTGGAATTTAAATTTAAAATTCGATATTTTAACCGGTTCAAAAAGCTATCTTCTCCATACGATCGAATTTGGACCTGAAACCTTTTCCATTGCGTTTGGAATAGGGGTATAATATTACAAACGTCTAGCAGAACGCCTTGATAGGAGATCAAAATTTTGAGTCGCGTTTTCAGTGACCATTTAAATTTAATTAAATATATATATATATATATATATATATATATATATATATATATTTATAGTTCATATCAGCTGAAATTCTATCTACATCAAACCTTTTCTTCGCTTCAGCTTTTACGTTTCTCAAGGCACTATCGCCTGAAGATTTTGCGTGCATGTTCCCTCTTTTCAAAACATCATGTTCCCATTTTCATTTTAAATATCTCACGCAAGAAATCATTCACAAACAAAAAAAGGCCGATCGAACGAAATCTTATTCCATACTATATGAAATCAAACTCATCCCCATTCTCTCGTTCAAGCCCTAATAGAATAGTAATGGCTGCCTCGTCATTTTTGAAATTCTACCGAAGACAAATTCAACTCAAGCTCAGGGAAGACATTGTGGCTCGCGATCTCGTTCAGGGGATTCGAGTTCAAGCACGTAGGCGCGATGTGGCTGGGTGATGATGGCATTTGATTGTCGAGGTTTAACCACGATTTCCTTCAAGGTTTGGGGAGTTCGAATCGAAGTGGGGAATCGGGTTCAGTTCGATAGTGCGGTTGTAGGTTCTTGAGTCCATCAGAGGACGAGGTTGACGTTTTGGCGAAGGGTTCGTGAAGGTATGAATTATCGTGTGATGGTTGCAGTCGCGACGTTGCTGCTTGGTTCTGGAGGCGATGGGTGATGGCACCCCTGTGCGTGCGTGTGGGGTTTGAGGGCGTGCCGTGGTGAGGCTGAGGTATAACTATATACGCTATTTTATTTTTTCTAAATTTTTATACGCATGTAGGCATATGTAAACAAAAAAAAACTCCAGTGAGAATTATTTGCGGATTTATATACATGCAGAAAATTATATACGTTTTATCATGTTTAAAACTAAAATATATATATATATATATGAATTTTAAATGTGTTTAAAAGTTATGTAAAGTTAGATTTTTATCTATATAAATTAAATAATTAAATAAATAAAATCATTAGTTAAAATTTAAAATCTTTGGTTAAAATTAAATTGTTATTTAATTAAATTTATCAAGTGAAAATTTAATTGTTTGATTGATTCAAATATTAATAAAAATCGAATAATTGTTTACAAGGTCTAGAACTGTGAAGAAAACAATCTGGAATGAAAATGGATTGCATGCAAAGCAAAGGTGAGGTCTTCTCACTCAAGTTCAAATTCAAATTTCCAGTTTGATTTTAAATAGTTAAATTTAAATTGGTTGACTGTGTGCTTGGATGATTGATTTATAATAGTTAGTCACTGGATGATATCATATATATATATATAGTAGTATATAGTATATATTGGGTGATTGATTTCGCGCATTATATAGCGGATGAGATTCTATGCGCCGCATAATAGCGGATGATATTTTATAAATCCCATGTACCACAGTATTCCATCTCGAAGTGGAATTGGTATTTAATTGTTGTGCTAAGGTCTATGGATGCAGGGAAACAAGTTGGAGGGATCCGACTGGATTCCTTAAATATTGAATTTGTTTCATATGTTGTGTGTTGATAATCTCTGTGTGATTATATCGTAATTGAAATCATTGTAGGCTAAAATTTAGCCGAATATATTTTTGGTATTGTAAGATACCAAAAATAAATAAAATTTGATTTTTAAATTAAGCAGAAAAACTATAGTGAAATCCTATTGAATAAATTCCAAGAAAATAGGAAAAGATTTGATAAAGGAATTTATTTTTTAAGGTAATGAATTTGTAAATCAAATAAAAAAATTGATTTGGTGTTTTAAAATAAATCGTTGGAAATCAATTTGGAATTTGATTTGGTGTCCAAAATAAAAATTTGAAATCAAATTGGGAATTGATTTGGTGTTTGTATACGATCCTTGGAATCGATTAAAACAAAATAATATATCAGTGGATATTTGGGAATTTAAATTCACAATGAAAATTTTATAAAAGAAAGGGATTATTTTAAAGATCAAATTGGTATTTGATTCAGAAATTGGATATTTAAATAGTTATATCCTATCTACTAATTTTATTTTAAAATTAATTTGGACTTGAATTTTATATGAGATTTTAATATAATATCTTCACACCTAATGTTTAGATAAAGTGTTTTATTCTGAATATTCCAAGTATATAAGTTTGGATAAGTAATTTAAATTATTTTAAAACATTTGATCTCGACAAATTTTTAGTGGAAATAAATAAATATTGGGAAATGTATTCTACGTAAGGAAAAGTAATTTGAAATTGTTTTCAAAGTATTGAAATGTGAAAAGTAATTTGAAATTTGTTTTCAAATGGTTGAAGTGTGAAATATATCTTGAAAAGATATTTTGAAAATAAATAATTGGGAAAATTATTTAAATCTTGGTGTTTGTTGTGAATATTTATTGATAGTTAAATAACCAACTATCAATATTTGCCTTTAAACGACATTTGAATTTCGATGCGACCGGAGGTCGGATTCCAAGTGGATATCCGTAAACCACATCGAACCTTTGTGATTGTGATGGATCTTTTATTTAAAAGATCAATGTGAAATTTGTTGCGATTTTTTTGAAATCTGAATGAACATTTATTTTTAAAAATAAGCGCTCGTTATTCGGATTAGCCGGGAGAGGACTTTGTGTCATAAAACCCATTCCGAATAACGATACGACGAAATGGGATTGCATTTGAAGATGGTGTTGAAGACCGAGTATTTTCGAAAACGAAAGGATTACCTATTGAATGTCTCTGCATTGGGTTGCTCCGGTATAGAGATTTTATCACCTTTGTGATTGGGATTCTGGACATGATAGTGGATATCCGGGTTTGCAAGGGCTTCTTTGGAAGTGCCTTCGGTTCCGTTCAATCCTGGAACGGACTTGTATGGATGTGTGTATGACATTACACTTTGAGATATAAAGCTGGTTTCTATCAAATACATTTCTGTTGGTGGCGGAGAATTTATTCTCTTAGCTTAACACCCTTCTCTGAGACATACGAGCTCAGAGGTTATGTAGTTGATGGTTACTAGTGATATATTCCCAAACTAGTAATGTGGCATACGAAGTGCTGCTGATCATTTGTTGATCAAAGCATGACTTTGTGAAAAGTGTAGCTTTGTGGACGAGACCTCATCGGACCTCACACTTCGAAAATGGTCAAAAAAGGAAAGATGCGACAAGGTTATGAGGGTCGCGCCCTTTAGGGTATGTCATTTCCTTCTGGAAAAGGGTGGCGTCAGCCCTGATATTTAACCTTTGCGGTTACTGCAAATACTTTTCTTTGTGGTTGTTGGTGTAGAGGATCCTCGGATAAAGGTCCCAAAGGACCGGGGGATGGCATACTCGTGTAGTAGTTACCTAGTTACAGAGGTAACCCGGCCTTGTGTTGGCAGAGAGCTGGTTAAGTTCTCGGGGAGTCCCCCCAGAGGCGTACCCATGTGGCGGTAGGAAGTTCCTTAGCCTAACCATTTGTTGGAAAATCCAAAATCCAATATGCGCCTTGTACGGTTTTAGTTGTATAACCTGCCATTTGCTTATGGTGGTCACCACTGTTTAGATGGTAGCTATAGTAGGCATAGATCGGAATGTCTATGCTGGCTAAGATTAATATTATACTTTAGAAATGTTTTCCTGCACTATGCACTGATAATAATATCGAAAGGATTTTATGTATTAAGCATGTTTGACTATCATAAGGAGAAATCTCCTCCAATTCTGCGTTTGCATTGTGTGTGTGGCGGGAGGCCTTATGGTAGTTTCATTTTTTTCAAAAGCATAGCGGATTTCTTTTTATTTTCTTTGTGAAAATAACTGTCTTTAAGATCTCACACCAGTCCCATGACTGACCTGGAGTTTATTATTCCCTCACTAAACTTTGGGTGCCCACAATTTTCCACACGGGCAGCCTAGAGTCAAGTTATCAGGTCATTCTGGATTTCAGGAGTTGCTGCGGAGATCAGGAGCAAGTTAGATGGCGAGGCGTATCATATATATATATGTAATATTTCTTTTCCGCTGTTTGTCGTTATAAACTCTGATAATGTAATGTGATGTAATGTAATAACTGATATAGTGATTCTGTTTAAAGATATTTATTTATCTATTATATTTGTTCCGCTGCGAAATGTGAGATTCTGTTATTGTTTATGTTTCTTGTTTCTTCTTCTTCTACCTCTTCTTCCTTAAACCTTAAAGATTCGTAAGTTTGTTCCTCTTTGGGCTGAATTGTTGTGGGATTTTGCCAGCTAAAAAGGGGTACGATTTGCGGACCTTTACAATTAGAATTAAAACTGCCACATTTAACAGTTTGAATTAAAGGACTTATAATGTTTAAGCCCTTCAATTTAACAAAATTAACATTTGCACAAAAGTCTCTCTTTTAATTTATTTTCCCTTATAAATCAACTGCGAAAAATTCCCAAAAATCACAGAAATCTCTTTCATCATATAATCAAACTATTAAAATTTTAGACCCAATTTCTTCTTAAAATTCTTGAAATAAATTCTAAACCCAATAATATCATATTTTCCTTTAGAAATTCATAATAAATTTCATAAAGCTTGGAAAATTCTGAAAAATTAAAGCCCATTTCCAAAATCATGCTTTACTTAACATGAAAATTTTCCATTGCATTCTAAAATCACAGACTTTGGTTTTGCATCAAAACCGTGCAAATTCATAAGTGAATGGATTAAAATTAATCAAAAACAATATAGTTCAAGTATATCATCATCCATGTTATCGTTAAAATGAATTTAATCATAAATCCAAAAACATACAATCATAGAATAAAATAAAGATGATATGATATTATTATTCACCCTAGGTATGATAAGGAATTTAAGATTTGTTGTTGAGTAATCCTTCTTAGCTTTGATCCTTAGCTTAAGATTGAATTCTTCCTCTTTTCCTCCTTGTTAATGGTCAGCTCTGTCTTAGGTTTATGATTTGCATTTGTGAAATTGAGAAATGGAACATGAACTGGCAATTATAAAGGAGCATAGCCATGTATAATAAAGCTGTTATTTACTAATATGCCCATGTGTAAATTTGATTATCCTATAAACCAATTTATGCCCATTTAGTTTATTATTAAGCGTGGCCATATATATAATTTATTAAAATCTAAATCCCCTTATCATCATTATTCTATTTAATTTATGTAATTAAATTTTATGAATAATGTTACCAAAATTTAGGGATGTTATAGGCTCCTTTTCCTAAAGAATTTCGTCCTTGAAATTCAGTAAGAACTATACACTAAACATAACATATCATTTGTAACAACTCCTAACAACCATAATGATCATACTAGCTTTTCTGACTAGCAACATTCTGTATAAATCAAATATAGACATACCCTCAATGTAGATTAGGATAAGTATCTCTAATCATGTCCTCTATCTTCCAAGTACAGTCCTTCTTATTGTCGCTCCATTGAAATTTCACCAACCCGACTGTCATATTCCTCAAACTTTTCTCATCTCTCGCTATAACCTAAATCGTTTGTCTAACCAAAGTCAAATTGGACTCTACCATTAAATCTTTCAACCCTGTTGGAGGTATAGTAAACTCTGGCTCATGCACATTTACGAAGATGAGACACATAAAATACATTATGGACACCTGCTAGACTGCTCGGCAACTCTACTCTGTGTATGAGCTTTCTAATCCTCTCTATTAACTATAATGGACCAACATTTCTCAGGGCTAATTTCCTTGACTTTCCATATCGCACTACACGCTTCTAGGTGATATCTTAATGAAAACCTTATCTCAAACTAAGAATTCCAGGTCCTTACACCTCTTATCCACGTAACTCTTCTATCTGGACTAAGCTTCTTTCATCCTTTCTCGGATTAACTCAATCTTTTCTGATGCCTCTCTATCCAAGTTTGAACCTAAGACTATCTGTCTCCAGTCTCCAACCAACATGTTGGTGATTTGGTTGGTCTTCTGTACAAAGTTTTAAATGACGCCATTCCTATACTTATCTGATAACAATTATTGTAGGAAAACTAAACCAAATGTAGGTGATCCACCTAAGATCAACCGAAGTCCGACACACAAGCTCGCCATGATTCCTCAAGTACCTTGTTGACTCTCTCTATCTTCCTATCTGTTTGAGGGTGATATGCAGTACTCATGTTAAGCTTGGTACCTATCACTTCCAATAGACTCTTCCAGAATTTACTAGTGAACAAAGCATCTTTGTCATTGACTATACTACTAGGAACTCCATATAGTCTAACTATGTTCTTCAGGAACAACTTAGCTAAAACAGGTGACGTCCTAGTTGACCTAACTGAAATAAAATGGGCACTCTTGGTCAATCTGTCCACTATAACACATATACTTTCATTACCCTATTTGTCCTTGGCAACCTGTTTGTAAAATCCATGGATATCGAATCCCATTTTCAACCAAGAATTTCTAACGGCTGTAGCAACCCACTCGGCTTTTGATGTTTGGCTTTCATATGTTGACAGTTTGCACACTGCCTAACCCACAAGCCAACATCCCTCTTCATGCCTTCCTAATGGAAGAACCTATTCATATCCTGATACATCTGGTTCCTCCAGAATAAATCGTAAACTTGGATCGATGACATTCTTTAAGAACTTCCTTTCTCAAGTCCTCAATATTCAGAACACATAAATGTCCCCTCTTTCTTCGCCATCCATTCTAGCCAAGGCTAAAATCTTTTAAATCATCGATATTTGTTCCAACCTTAAGTCTTCTGATGCTCTCAGCCAACACTAGATCCTCCTTCTAGTTAGAGGCAATTCTCTCAATCAATAATGGTAGAACATCTAAACAGGACAACATGGTGAAACTATGGCTTGATCCAGCGGTCGATCTTATCTGCACATCACGACTGACTAAAGATTCTAAATCTTTCCACTCTGCCAACATAGCTAACCCCACATTCTGATGTTTTCTACTAAGAGCATCTACTACTTTATTACCTTTTCCCGGTGTATACTCTATACCAAAATCATAAGCAGCCAAAAACTCCAGCCATCTTTACTACCTCATATTCAACTCATTCTCAGAGAATAAATCCCGTAAAGACTTATGATCGGTATAAAGCTCAAACCTCTCCCCTAAGAGATAATGTCTTCACATCTTCAATGCGAAGATCACTGCTGCAAACTCCAAACCATGGGTAGGATATCTAATTTCATATGGTCTAAGCTATCATGAAACAAGGCAATAACTTTACCATTTTACATCAATACAGCTTCCAATCCAATTCCACATGCATCAATATATGCCACCAACCCTTGGTTTCCATTTGGAACTACTAACACGGGTGCACTGGTCGACAAATGCTTGAACTCAACGAATGCTTCCTTACATTTATCGGACCAAACAAACTTCACCTCCTTTCTGGTTAGCTTAGTTAAGGGTGCTGCTATCTGCGAGAAAACCATAATGGATCTCTGGTAGTAGCCAGCAAGTTGAGAAAAATCCTGAGCTTAGTCACCATCTCTGGCGTTTTCTAATTATTCATGGCTTCGATCTTATCTAGATCGCCTGACAATCCTTTCTCTGAAACCACCTAACGAAGAAGTTTAGCCTCTTTCATCAAGAAATGACACTTGGTATACTTCGCCTTTAGCTGATTCTAACTCAGCGTTTCAAGTACCACTCTTAGATAAACTTCATGCACTCTCTCGTCCATAGAGTAGACTAGAATGTCATCAATAAACACTAGTACAAACCTATTCAAATACTCTTGGAAAACTTGGTTCATCAAATCAACGAAGAAAGCAAGTGCATTTTTTAATCCAAATGGCATTACCAGCCACTCATATAAACCATACTTAGTTCGAAATGTTGTCAAAGGAAAACTATGCTCTTCCACTCTTAATTGATGGAAACATGTCGCCAAATCTAACTGGGAAAAAACTCTAGCTCCGCTCAACTAATCGAACAGATCATTTATTCTTGGCAAAGTATTTTTTCTTAGTCGTCCTTTCATTTAACTTACGATAGTCGATACATCCTAAACGACTCATCTGGTTTCTTCACGCACACATCAGCCGTTCTCCATGGTGAATTGCTTGGTCTTATAAAATTCCTTCCTTCAAGATCCACTAGCTGCACCTTTAATTCTTTCATCTCAATGGGTGTCATCCTGCTAGGGAGTCTACGCACAGGTTCGGCTCCGAGCACAAGATCTATTCTAAACTCAACAGCTCTTTTAGGTGGTAGTCCAGTGACTGGTTCCAAGACATCTACAAACTCTCTTGCTTCCTGAACTTGAATTAAATCATTTCCTACCTCCATAGCATTAAGTAAAGCACTAACACTCCGGTCGACATTCTCTACTGAGAATATACTTGGTTATGACTATCAGGGTGTTTCAGTGATATTTCCCTATCTTGGAAAAATATTCTAGCCTCATACCTACCGAACCAATCCATACTCAGGATAATTCCGCAATCAATAACATAAAAATTGCATGCAAATTTATGACCTAGCAAATCAAGTTCTAATTGGTCACATTTCAACCCCAGAGTTGCATACCCTCCTATTGGATTCGCAACCCTTAAGGAAGTAACGAGGTATGTGGGTTCTAAACATAACCTACCAACCAAACACTACGGTATAAGTGAATGTGATGCACCAATATCAAAAAGTACTCTAACTGGAATACTCTAAATCAAAAGCATACCTTCCATCACAGTCTTTCCCTTATCTACTACAGTTGGCATAGTTGGTCTAATAGCAAAGACCGTCCCTTTATCCTCCCTGACTAGCTCTGGACATTTATTCCTGCATTGCCCAACTTAATCACAGTTGAAGCACATCACATTCTTCTTGGTAGCGGCCTTATTCCCGTTTCCTAACCAACACTCATTCGCAATGTGACCCTTATTTCACACTTATAAAAAATTACCATAGCCTTTGACTATCTCCCTTCCAGACTACCTTCATTTTAAAGAATTTTCTCTTCTTCCCCTATGAACCATGATCTTCCACCAATTTCTCCTTAGAAAAATCGGCAAGTAATTCCTCATGGTGAATGTCCATCTCCACCACCACATTACAAGGATTGCAGACATGTGTCACGGTCATTCTAGTAAGTTCGAGCCTCAATCCCCTAATGAGCCTCTCATTAATTCTACTGTCAGTATATATAGTAGTATCTCCAGATCGAAATATCTCTTCAAACTTAGTAGCATACTCGACTATTAACATCTCTCCCAAAACAAGATCCATAAACTTCCTCATTAGCTATGAATTAGCAAACCCAGATATAAATTTCTGTTTAAATCACGTTTTAAAATCAACATAAGCTAACTGCCCTTCCAGAACTCCGGCACTAACACTATTCGACCAGTGTAGCGTTGATCCCTGCAACTGTCTAGAGGCCAGCCTTCTCTTTTCACATCATTTAGACGCAAATCAGTAAATATACATTCCCAGTGCAACAACCAATTCTCAACCTATATGGCACTACCTGTTCCATAGAATGGCTTCCTACCCAAACTGGTGTAGTCTTTATTCAGTAGGCCATAATTATTCCTAATTGGAGCCAAAAGATTAGCTCTTCCTACATTTTCAGAAAAACCAGTAGCAGCTTTTGCTTACATCAAACCGATAGAGAACGGATACATCGCCTCCATATCTAGCCGGTAGACCCGGGTTCCTTCTTGTAGCAGGTCAAGCATTTTCATTAGTTATAGTGCTTCCTCCATCGAGATTTCCACTTTCGTTTCCTGCTTCTATATCTCCTTTCATAAATCTGCACATGAGCCTTAGTAAGATATAGAAGAACAATCTAAGGGAGTGGGGAATACATACTTATATATATATATATATATATATATATATCAAATACAAGTATGTTACTATAGCATTAACCCAAACCCCGATCTTATTGTCTGATTTGTTGGATTATGTTTCGAAAATCTTTTTGATTTAAGTTACTTTTAAGGTTTCATGAACCTCTCTCTAATACCAACTTGTAACGTCCTCCTACTTGGGGGACCGAAACTAACGGCTATGGATGCTGCAGTCATCCATAGCTATTAATACTCGACGACCGAATATGGCGATATTAGATACATTGATGCAAAGAGATATAAGAATATGGAAAAATTTAAACAACAAAAAAAATTTCTGCATTCCTTTCAAAATATTCCAAATTGATTACATAATACCAATATGCAGACCACGTTCAGATAACATATAATTAATACAAAATATGCCAAAAGTGACATATGAAGGTGCCCATTCGGATGATCAGAGTATATAATAAGGCAATAAAAATAATTTCCTTTGAAATCAAGACACACTAATGAAATAAAAGAACTCTAATAACAAACTTTCCTCCTACATGTCCTCGAAAGCTTTATTCGTCTAAAAGAACACTTGAAAACCTTAACTCTAAACCTCCTCAAAGCCAATTGAGTACCCAAGAGTTTAAGCAGAAAACGAGAACTTCGAGTGAGTCAAAAAACCTGGTATGAGTAATAATCTACCATATCAAACCATTTAGATATCTAGTGAGACCACGCCACTTAACAGAACAGGTTTTCCCCTCACTAGTATCGTAAATATTTATAAAACCATATACTATGCTCCTACATCCAAAATGATTAAAACATACTATTTCAAAATAATATGACGATATGAATAAAAAGTAAGTCAAATCTGGATTACCCATCCCATTCATGCTGACTATCTGTCTCAGTTATAGTTTTAAGGGTCACTGTTAACCTGTTAATTATTTATGGACTATCTGTCTGATTTCATAGTTTTCATGAGATCATTAAGAACCTATTGGTAACTCCAATATCTTTTCTCTTATCCTCATTTTCATGGGCTGACTAGAAACCTATTAACTATCTGTCAATATTTTAATTCGAATATAGTTTTAATGGGCTAATTATAAACCTATTGGCTCCTGCCAGTATCGATCATAGTTTTCGTGCGCTGACTATGAACCTATTGGACCCTGCCAATATCTTTTATTAAGATTTTAACATTTCTTAACTTATATTTACTGCTTGGTCAACCTAACTGGTTATTCTGCCCTTTTCCAAAATATCGTTATGGGTTAACTTACAATGTGAATAAATACATGAGGAAGTAATCATAACAACAAAATAATACCAAAACTTGTGGTTTATTATCTTTCAATCATCTATATATATCCCGGTTAAACCCTATAATGATAAATAAAAACTTCTTCATTTCAAAACCCTTTATTTTTCATTTCAAAACCTCTAGATGACTTTCGTCGAATGCAAAAACCACTTTTCAAAACATAATAAACACAACTTTAAATTCCCTTGATAAATCTTTTCTTTCGAAACCAAACATACCTTCCAATGGTATGAAAACGTCCTTTAAAACATATCTTCGAAACAAATGAAAGTATCACTTTTGAAAGTATTGGGTTTACTCTTTAAAAACATCATTGCGTCAATGTGGTTATATACGAAAGTATCTCTTTCGAAACCCTTACAAAATTATAAGGCGAAAGTTGATGGTGCTAGAACCATCTATTAGGAAGCATAAACCTTTAAAATTAAAATTTCGAAGGATAGATTTGAAACCTCCTTCCGAACCCCATTGCCTTTGCAACCCTCAACCTCTTTCGAAAGAATTTAGGAAGTGGCTTATGTAAGGTAAACAAAGATAACCCTTCAATGCATTGATGGCTTCAGTATGGTCGAAAGGAAGTTCAGCGGTTGGGTTTTGACTTGGTAGAAACCATTCCTTTCAAAAGCGCTTATTTAAGGAGGAAGGTATCCATTTGAAAGCTAACACCATTACATAGTATAGCAAGCTTCTTCGAAAGCTATTTATAAAAACACTTTCGAAAGCATATAATTCGACTATGTCGAAAGCTTTAAGTAAAGTAAGGGAAGAACTTAACTTCTGAAAACAAAACAAGGTTTCAACTCCATCGGAAGCAATCTTTCCGACACCATGGCTTTCTCCTTCCTTCCAATCCACTGCGTAGCATCTAAATGATATCTTGTGCATTGTTTTCAACTATGTAAGTTTTGATTGTGTGGGTTTCGACTGGGATAGTGTGGAGACAATGGAATCGAAAGGCACTGCTTTTTGAGGTGGAACCGTCTTTTCTAAATTAAAGGCCAAAATGTAGAACTTTTAGTAAATCCTTCATAACTACTTGCTTATTTGTAAGCGTTGCTTGGTGCTTGTATAACTTTTCAATACTTTACAATTAAAACTGCCACATTTAACCGGATTTGAATTAAAGGAATTATAACTTTTATGCCCTTCAATTTAACAAAACCTACATTTGCAGAAAAGCCCCTCTATTGAAATAACTTATTTTCCTTAATAAATCAGCTGGGAAAAATCCCAAAAATCACAGAAAATCTCTTTCATCATATAATCAAACAAATCAAAATTTTAGACCTAATTTCTATTCTCAAAATAAATTTTAAACCCAATAATATCATATTTTTCTTTAGAAATTCACAATGAATTTTCCATAGCTTGGAAAATTCTGAAAACTAAAACCCATCTCCAAAATCATGTGTCACTTAACACAAAATTTTTCCATAGCATTCTAAAATCGTAGACTCCCGTTTTTGCATTATTACCTTGCAAATTCTTATGTGAATGAATTAAAATAAATCAAACATAATATAGTTTAAGTATATCATCATTTATATCATCATAAAAATGAATTCAATCATAAAACCAAAAATTATAATCATAAAATAAAATAAAGATGGTATGAAATTATTATTCACCTTAGACATGACAAGGAATTTAAGATATGCTGTTGATTAATCCTTCCTAGCTTTGATCCTTAACTTAAGATTGAATTCTTCCTATTTTCCTCATTGTTAATGGTTGGATCTATCTTAGGTTTACAATTTGTGTGACGACCCGGAAATTTTGAACCTTTGAAAATGAAATATTTAATTGATATTAAATTGGTAGTTACTTTAACTTGAATTTCAAATGTAACTATGAATTTAACAATTAAATTATTAAATTTAATTTATTGAAGTTGGATAAAAATTTGTATCTTCAATTTTAAGTTGATTAAAATATTTCAAAGGCTTAGGAAAATTACATTGATAATACTCAAGATAATGGAAGCTTTAGAATTGAAATTGGAAATTTTTTATTCAGTTTTGAAGTTATATCATTTAAATCGATATTTAAAAATAGCCTTTCGAGGCACAGTCTCGGAATTCGACAAAACCAGCTCCATTGAATCAGTAATATTGTATTATTATCGGATTTCAATTTTCATTGTAATGGAGTTGTCGTGTGATCGTACAGATTGCAAATGCGCTGATTTAATTTGAAAATTTAATTTAAATAGCTGGGTCCAAAAAGTTATCCTCTACATACGATCGAATTTGGACTCGAAACCTTTTCCATTGCGTTTGGAAATAGGTGTATAATGTTATAAAATCCTAGCGGTACGTTTCGATTGGAGATCAAAATTTTGTGTTGCATTTGGCCAGACAATTTAAATTTGGATTTAAAATTTAAATATATATAAAAAATATGTATATGTATTGTTGAAAGCCTTGCATAATATGTGGTGCAATTTCAAACACATGTCTCCTGAAAATTTCAATTCGCAACAAATGTCCATTTTGTTTTTTTTAAAATAAATCGAACAAAACTGTTCGTCACCAAAAAAATCAAATGGCGGAAACATTGTTTTCATTGAAAATAAAATGGCAGTCGAGTTCACTTTAGAAACGAAATCAAATTCATACAAAAAAATGATGAAATGATGAATCGCGAGCCATACACGTCGATATTGGGTAGAGAAGGAGAGGCGTCGCATTTTCAATCGAAGGCGGAGCAACAACAAGCGGTTGGGTCACGCAATGGAGAGGTTTGCGATTTCTGGAGGCGAGACAGTGAGGCGAAGGCATTCGTGAGGCGCATGAGGAAATGGAGTGTGATTCGTTCCAGCGGCTGCGACATTGAAATTCACGGCGGCGTACTGGCGAAGTTGAGCTCGGCATCGCGGCTAGAGGCGCGAGCGCCTCGAGATCGATCTGATGGCAATTATCGATGGAGGCTAGGGCTTGGTCGACAAGCTCGCATGTAGGCGAGAACGATGGACGCAAGATGACTGGAGGTAGTTCGTTTAGAATTTTGGGGGAAAGGTATTTTCTAATTTTAATTAATTTGTCTGGTTTGAGAAAAAATCTGTTTTAAAATCTAACAATGAGACCAAGTTTTTATCAGATTTTTATTTTTATTGTATTTCACAGAAATATATATATATATATATATATATAAAATTACTCACACATATTTAAAGTGCATAGGAATTTTCTAAGGCGGTCAAGTTATATAAATCATTTTATATATGATTTTAAAGGGAAAGAAATATAGATATATATTTACTAGTTCTTTTTAAAAATGCGTTAGGATGATTATCTTGTTTTATTCACTTAATTGATTATTTTTAGTTACTAAAGAATTTTTTTTGAAAAAGAAATTATTGGTTTAAAATTAAATTATTAGTCTAAAAATTTAAAATCATTGGTTAATTAAATTTATCCAATAGGAATTTATACAGATATTGGATTTTTATCTATATAGATTATTTTTATAAATATATGTGAAGTTTTAAAAATAAAATAAGTATACATTTTAATTTATCAGTTTAGATTGAAAATAATTTATTAAGATGATTAAAGTGGTTAATAAACTTATTTAAGTTATCTCGTTACTAAAAGATATTTTTAAGGGAAGAATGGTTTAAATTAAATAGTTAGTTAATTTAATTTATCAAATGAAAATTTAATTATCCAATTGATTTCAAATATTAATTGAATCATCAAATATTTATACAAGGTCAAAGATCATGAAAAACAAACTGGATTGGAAATGGATTGCAAATAAAAGCAAAGGTGAGAACTTCTCACGCAATTGCAGTTTCCAATTTAATTTTAAATAGTTAAATTTAAAATTGTTGATTGTGTGCTCGGATGATAAATTGTTATTAGTTGTATTGGATTAGACCATATGCGCCGCATAATAGTGGAGGATATTATATAAAGGGGTTTTTAGGCACAAGGAAAAAATTGCAAAAAAAATTAGTCTCAGGGACAAGAAGTTTGTTTTTTAGGCTGAAGGACACTTTCAGTGTAAATTACAGAATGATAGTTGTAACTATCATTTTCAGTTTACACTAAAAAGTGTCCTTCAGACTAAAAAGCAAACTTGTTGTCCTTGAGACTAATTTTTTTTGCAACTTCTTCCTTATGTCTATTTAGCTGTTATATAAACCCATATACCTCGATATTCCATCCCGAAGTAGAATTGGTATTATATATGTATTTGGAGTGATTGATTTCCCGCATTATATAGCGGATGAGACCCTATGCGTCACATAATAGCGGATGATATCATATAATCCCACATACCGTGATATTCCACCTTGAAGTGGAATTTGTATTTAATTGTTGTGCTAACATCCGTGGATGAATGGAAACATGTTGGAGGTATCCAATTGGATTCCTCAAATATTTGAATTTGTTTCATATGTTATGTGTTGATTATTTATAATCTGTGTACGATTATATTTGTGATTGAAGTCGTTGATGGATATTGTTTAGCCGAATATATTTTTGGTATCGTAGGATATCGGAAATAAATAAAATTAGATTTTTGAAATTTAAGTAGAAAATTTATAGTAAATTAATTTTAGAAAATTGAATAAATTTCAAAGAAGGAATTTAAAGGTATAAAAGTGGATTTTTGAAATCCTATTGAATTAATTTCAAAAATATGGGAAAAAATTTTAACAAAGGAATTTTTTAGTAATATTGTTTAAAGTAAAGGATTAATTTTAAAATACGGATTTTAAATAGTTTGGAAGAGATAAAGGAATTTATTTTAAAAATAAATTCGAAAATTTATTTGGTGTTAAAAATAAATAATTCTTTGGGAAATCAATATGTAAATGGATTTGGTGTTTGAATGAAAATAGATTTGGTGTTTGAAATAAATTTTTGAAATCAATTTGGAATTTGAATTGGTGTTTAAAATAAATTTGAAATCAATTTGGAAACCGATTTGGTGTTTGGAAATGATTTTTGAAATCAATTTGGAAATCGTAAATCAGTAGATATTTGGAAAATTTAAATTCACAATGGGAATTTAAAAAGGAAAGGGAAATTTATTTAAAAAAATAAATATTGATTTACTTTTAAAGGGTGGAAAGAAATTTGCGGACTTGGAATATAAATTGAGATAAATCAAGAAGAATTTATTTATTGATTTAAATGGTCCATTTTGAAATGGAAGGTGTATTTTCCCTGAAAAGCTGAGTATGTTTTTAAAGTGGCTTTTGAAGTATAAATTAAAAGTTCTAGAAATTGATTTGAAAGGATATTGTTGGAGGAATTATTTTTGGGAATTATTTTTAAATCTTTAAAGTAAAGATTTATTTAGTTCATTATAAAAATGATTATTTCAAAGATTTAATTGATATTTGATTTAGAAAATGGTTATTTAAATAATATACTCTATCTAATAGTTTTATTTTAAAATTATTTTAGGCTTAATATTTATACGAGATATGAGTATAAAATTTCATAACTACTATTTAAGCCAGTGTTTTAAAATAGTTTTATTTTAAACATTTCCAAATATATATGTTTGGATAGGTAATTTAAATTTTAAAATATTTGAACTAGGAAGATTTTCAGTGGAAATGAATAAATATTTGGGAATATATTACACGTAAGGAAAAGTGATTTGAAATTTGTTTTCAAAGGATTGAAATGTGGAAAAATGATTTGAAATTTGTTTCAAAGGATTGAATTGTGGAAAGTAATTTGAAATTTGTTTTCAAATTGTTGAAGTGTGAAAATATATCTTGCGAAGGTACTTTGAAAATAAATAATTAGGGAAAATTATTTAAAATCTGGTGATTGCTGTGAATGTTGATTGATAGTTAAGTAACCGACTATCAATATTGGCCTTTAAACCGCATTCGAATTTCTATGCGATCGGGGGTCGGATTCCAAATGGATATTCGAAAATGACATCGAATCTTTGTGATGGATCTTTTGTTTAAAAGATCAAAGTGGAAATTTGTTATGATTGACTTGAAAATGAATGAACACTTATTTCTAAAAATAAGTGCTCATTATTCAGATTAGCCGGGAGAGGACTTTGTGTCATAAAACCCATTTCGAATAATGATACGAGGAAATGGGATTGCACTTGAAGATGGTGTTAAAGACCGGGTATTTTCGAAAATGAAAGGATTACCCGTCGAATGACTCAGCACTAGGTTGCTCCGGTATAGAGATTTTATCACCCTTTGTGATGGGGATTCCGGACGTGATTAGTGAATATCCGGATTTGCAAGGGCTTCTTTGAAGTGCCTTCGGTTTCGTTCGATCCCGGAACGGATTTGTATGGATGTGTGTCCGACGTTACACTTTGAGATGTAAAGCTAGTTTCTATCAAATACATTTCTGTTGGTGGCGGAGAATTTATTCTCTTAGCTTAACACCCTTCTCTGAGACTTACGAGCTTAGAGGTTATGTAGTTAATGGTTACTAGTAATACATTCCTAATTTGGTAATGTGGCATATGAAGTGTTGCCGATCATTTGTTGATCAAAGCATGGCTTTGTGAAAAGTGTCGTTTTGTGGACGAGACTACATCGAGCCTCACACCCCCGAAATGGTCGAAATAGGAAGATTGCGACAAGGTTATGAGGGTCGCACCCTTTAGGGTATGTCATTTCCTTCTGGAAAAGGGTGGTATCATGGTATGGAACCACCATAAGTAGGTTAAGGATCCTCGGATAAAGGTCGCTAACGACCAGTGGATGACATACTGGTGTAGTAGTTACCTAGTTATAGAGGTAACTCGGCCTTGTGTTGGCAGAGAGCTGGTTAAGTTCTCGGGGCGTCCCTCCAGAGGCGTACCCATATGGCATAGGAAGTTTCTTAGCCTGACCATTTGTTGAAAATCCAATCTCAATACGCGCCCGGTTTGGTTTTAGTTGTATAACCTGCCATTTACTTATGGTGGTCACCACTGTTTACATGGTAGCTATAGTAGGCATAGTTCAAAATGTCTATGCTGGCTAAGGTTAATATTATACTTTCGAACTGTTTTCTGCACTACGCACTAATAATAATATTAAAAGGATTTTGTGTATCAAGCATATTTGACTATCATAAGGAGAAATCTCCTCCAATTCTGCATTTGCATTGTGTGTGTGGCGGGAGGCCTTATGGTAGTTTCATTTTCCTAAAGCATAACGGATTTCCTTTTATTTTCTTTGTAAAAATAATTATTTTTAAGATCTCACACTAGTTCCATGACTAACCTGGAGTTTATTATTCCCTTTCTAAACTCCGGGTGCACATAATTTTCCACACGGGCAGCCTAGATTCATGTTATCATTATTCTGGAGCGAGATCAAAAAAGTTGCTATGGAAATATGGAGTTCCAGTTGGATGGCGAGACGTACCACTTATACAATGTAGTGTCCGTTGCATGTGGGTTGGTGCAAGTCAAAATTTCTATGTAAGCAAGTTAAAATAACTACCAGTGTTCGTATTGTGTCGTTGAAAACTCTGATAATGTGATGTATAAACCGATATAGTGCTTTGTTTTAAAGAATATTCATTTATCTATTATATTTGTTCCGTTGCGAAATGTGAGATTTTGTTGTTGTTTCTGTTTCTTCTTCTATCCTCTTCTTCTTTAACCCTAACGGTTTGGTTTTCCGGCATTCGATTGGACGACATTTTGATACCGTGGTCATATTGGTGTCGACTTTCGGGCGTCCAAAAATCGGGTAGTTACATATGATATCAGAGCATTTGGTTAAGCGACAACAACTCTAGAATGAGTTTGAGTGTAATAATAGGTACGAGCTTGTGTTTGTTAGTGAATATAAAATTGTTTTATATTGTGTTGACTTATCGGTTGATTGTTTATAGATTCTGGTCGGTGCAGTTTGGCCAACTGTATCGATAGGGGTTTCTAATCTCTTGAAAAAGTTAAACCGACACGGTATCATTTTAAAATAGGATAAATGAAATAATTTTACCCAAACTATTTTTGTATATAAAAGGAAATAATCTTTGTAAATTATTATAGTATATGGTTGCTTGATTGTTAGGAAGTGATAATATTAAAATTATTATCATTCATTATTGAATAAGAAATTGATAGCATAACCAAAGAGCTAAGAAATAAATCCATATATAAATGGAATTTGAAAATATAAATTGTAAATGTGATTTATAATTTGAAATAGAATTCCAAAGAAATATTTTAAAATGTTTTTAAAAAAGATTTAAAATTTGGAGAAATTTGGAAAGTAAATCCCTTTTGAGTTTGAAAATGATTTTTCAAAGGTTTTGAAAAAATGTTTTTGAAGGGATGAAAGCGCTAAACTTTTTTTGGTCGCTGGAAAATAATTCCGATGATGATCGCGACGTCATCGGTGTTCATTTTCGAGTTTTCAAGGGAGGAATTACTGCCAAATTGTTTTAAATGAAAGTTTTTTGCAAACTGGGTTTAGTTTTGGAAATTCAGAAGATAATTTGAATTGATTTAAAAAAATGGTTTTGAAAAGATGGAAAGATTTTGGAATCTAATCAAAATAGTTATGGAATAAAATTTATTAAGATGGAAAATAAATTGTGAATGAATAAATGAATTTACAATTGCAAGCAAATGAAAGTGAAATTTAATGTTGAAATTCATTTTGAATTTGTAAGTAAATATGACTGGAATTGGAATTGAATTTGATTTGTGATAAACAAAATGAGATGGAAAATTTGTCAAAGATTGGACTAAATGAAACAAAGTATTGAAATAAAATTAATAAGTGAAACTAATTGAAGGAATGACAAAGGAAAATATGGTTTGAAATGAATTGAATCCAATATTTACAAATGAAAGGTGAATTGAATTATATGGAATTGGATATCTAGTTTAAATAAAAATATAGACAGACCAAAATGGTGAAGTGAAATAATATAGGAAGTACGTAAAATAGTTGTATCAAACTTAAGAAACGAATGGTGTAATTCTTACGTAAATTTGATATTGAAAATATACAAAGTTAATAATCGAATGAAGATTGAACTTGAAATTTTGAAATGGCGATTGTGAATAAGTGTATTGAAATGAAAATCAAAACGTGAATAAAAGATAAGTAAATTGATATAGCCAATAATCAATTGGAATTTATACGCAGGATATACGTATATTATTTTATTAGCATAGCAATTTGATCCAGAATTCGAGCATAGAATTTTGAGATAGTTATATTGATCCGAGTTGGAATTTTTTACTTGATTTTCGATGACGAACCCAGGATATGGATTTTTGGTTGATTCTGGAAATTCTCTATCATAGTTTACGGCTATGCAAGGAGAATGACGGTTTCTGATCAAGAAACCAGATATGAGTCCGCACTAGGAAGTCGGCTGGACGATACTAGTTTGGAAGTGAAATCATGTGATCGAGTGAGAGATCGAATTTGATATTGCGTATTAATGATATAAATACAACGTACAGATTTGAATGAATTAAATTTTGAAACTTTGTAATGGAATGTGCAAAATGGTTTTTGAATGTCAAAATTGGATATGGTTGTTAAATAGCATATAGGTCTTATAAAGGAAAATGGAATTGGGATTTTGATTTCGAAGATAATTTAAATTGCTCGACAAAAAGGTATGTATTTGAATTTCAGTATGAAATTTGATGACTTTCTTGTCTAGCCGCTTAGCTTTTCATTTTTTTTGAAATCTGAGGGCCCATGGTGCCATTTTGTAGCCGTACCGAGCTAGCCGCGCAAAGGAGATGCTGGCAAAAATTTATGTAAATTTAGGGAGTTAGAAAAATTTTGAGAAAATTTTTAAAATTTAAAATTTGAATTTAAATTTGAATTGTTAAGAAAGTAAGGCTGTTTGGAAACTATGGAAGGTTTTGGAAAGTTAGATGAAGTGATAAGGGGTCTTTAATAAAAATATTTTTTTGACAAGTTGACAAAACCATTTTTGTTTTGGTAAAATAATAAACAGGTTATGGATCATTTTTCTTAACTAGTAATTTCGGGACGAAATTCTTTTAAGGGGGGAAGAATATAACGACCCAAAAATTTTGAACCTTTGAAAATGAAATATTTAATTGATTTTAAATATTGGTAGTTATTTTAACTTGAATTTCAAATGTAACTATGAATTTGGCAATTAAATTATTAAATTTAATTTACTGAAGTTGGGTAAAAATTTGTATCTTCAATTTTAAGCTGATTAAAATATTTCAAAGGCTTAGGATATTTATATTGATAATACTAAAGATAATGGAAGCTTCAGAATCGAAATTGGAAATGTTTTGTTCAGTTTTGAAATTATATCGTTTAAATCGATATTTAAAAATAGCCTTCCGAGGCATAGTCTCGAAATTCGACAAAACCACTTCCATTGGATACGTAATATTGTATTATTATTGGATTTTAATTTTTGTAGTATTTGGAGCGTGTGATCATAAAGATTGTAAACACGCTGAATTAAATCAAGAATTTAATTTAAATAGCTGGATCCAAAAAGCTATCTTCTACATACGATCGAATTTGGACCCGAAACTTTTTCCATTGCATTCGGAACAGGCGTATAACATCATAAACGCCTAGCGGTATGCTTCGATTGGAGGTCAAAGTTTTGTGTTGAATTTAGCGAGACGATTTAAATTTGAATTTAAAATTTAAATATAAAAAAATGCATGTATTGTTGAAAGCCTTGCATAACACGTGTTGCAATTTCAAACACGTCTCCTGAAAATTTCAATTCGCGTACAAATGTCCATTTCGTTTAAAAAAAATATAAATCAAACAAACCTTTCGTCACTGAAAAAATAAAATGGCCGCAACTTTGTTTTCGATGAAAATAAAATGGCAGTCGAGTTCTCTTTACAAAAGAAATCAAATTCACACAAAAAAATGATGAAATGATGAATCGCGAGCCGTACTCGTCGATATTGGGTAGAGAAGGAGAGGCGTGGCATCTTCAATCGAAGGCGGAGCAACAACAAGCGGTTGGGTCGCGCGATGGAGAGGTCGCGATGTCCGAAGGCGAGTCAGCGAGGCGCAATAGGAGATGGAGTGCGATTCGTTCCAACGGCTGCGAGATGGAAATTCGTGGTGGCGTACTGGCGAAGTCGGGCTCGGCGTCGCGGCTAGAGGCACGAGCATCTCAAGATCGATCTGATGGCAATTGTCGATGGAGGCTAGGGCTTGGTCGACGATCTCGCGTGCAGGCGAGAACGATGTTCGCAACCTGACTGGAGGCAGTTCGTCTAGAATTTTAGGGTAAAGGTATCTTCTAATTTTAATTAATTTGGTTGGTTTGAGAAAAAAAATCTGTTTTAAAAATCTAATAGTGAGATCAAGTTTTTATCAGATTTTTATTTTTATTGTATTTCACAGAAACATATATATAAGTACTCACACATATTTAAAATGTATAGGAATTTTCTAAGGCGATTATGATTTTAAAGGGAAACAAATATACATATTTACTAGTTCACTTTAAAAATGGGTTAGGATGATTATCTTGTTTTATTAACTTAATTAATTATTTTTAGTTACTAAAGAATTTTTTAAAAAAGGGGAAATTATTGGTTTAAAATTAAATTATTAGTCTAAAAATTTAAAATCATTGGTTAATTAAATTTATCCAATAGGAATTTATAAAAAGATTGGATTTTTATCTATATGGATTATTTTTATAAATATATGTGATGTTTCAAAAATAAAATAAGTATACATTTTAATCTATTAGTTTAGATTAAAAATAATTCATTAAGATGATTAAAGTGGTTACTAAACTTATTTAAATTATCTAGTTACTAAAATATATTTTTAAGGGAAGAATGGTTTAAATTAAATAGTTAGTTAATTTAATTTATTAAATGAAAATTTAATTATCCAGTTGATTTCAAATATTAATTAAATCATCTAATGTTTATACAAGGTCAAAGATCGTGAGAAACAAAATGGATTGGAAATGGATTGCAAATAAAAGCAAAGTGAGATCTTCTCACTCAATTGGAATTTCCAGTTTAATTTTAAATAGTCAAATTTAAAATTATTGACTGTGTGCTTAGATGATAAATTATTATCAGTTGTATTGGATTAGACCCTATGCGCCGCATAATAACGGAGGATATTATATAAACCTATATACCGCGATATTCCACGTCGAAGTGGAATTGGTATTATACATGTATTTGGAGTGATTGATTTCCCGCATTATATAGCGGATGAGACCCTATGCGCCGTATAATAGCGGATGAAATTATATAATCTTATATACCACGATATTCCACCTCGAAGTGGAATTGGTATTTAATCGTTATGCTAACATCTGTGAATGTAGGGAAACAGGTTAGAAGGATCCAACTGGATTCCTCAAATATTTGAATTTGTTTCATATGTTGTGTGTTGACTATTTATAATCTGTGTACGATTATATTTGTGATTGAAGTTGTTAATGGCTATAGTTTTAGCCGAATATATTTTTGGTATCGTAGGATACCAGAAATAAATAAAATTGGATTTTTGAAATTTAAGTAGAAAATTTATAGTAAATTAAATTTTAGAAAATTGAATAAATTTAAAAGAAGGAATTTAAAGGTATAAAAGTGGATTTTTGAAATCCTATCAAATTAATTTCAAAAATATGGGAAGATTTTAATAAAGGAATTTTTTAGTAATATTTTTTTAAATTTGAAGGATTTATTTTGAAATACAAATTTTAAATAGTTTGAAAGAGATAAAGGAATTTATTTTAAAAATAAATTCGAAAATTGATTTGGTATTAAAAATAAATAAATCTTTGGAAAATCAATATGAAAATGGATTTGGTGTTTGAATGAAAATCGACTTGGTGTTTGAAATAAATTTAGAAATCAATTTGGAATTTGAATTTGGTGTTTAAAATAAAATTTGAAATCAATTTGGAAATTTATTTGGTGTTTGGAAATGATTTTTGAAATTAATTTGAAAATCGTATATCAGTTGATATTTGGAAAATTTAAATTCGCAATGAGAATTTAAAAAGGAAAGGGAAATTTGTTAAAAAAAATAAATATTGATTTATTTTTAAAGGGTGGAAATTTTTTTACGGATTTGGAATATAAATTGAGATAAATCAAGAAGATTTTATTTATTGATTTAAATGGTCCATTTTGAAATGGAAGGTGTATTTTCCCTAGAAAGCCGAGTATGTTTTTAAAGTAGCTTTTGAAGTATAAATTAAAAGTTCTAGAAATTTATTTGAAAGGATTTTGTTGGAGGAATTATTTTTGGAAATTATTTTTAAATCTTTAAAGTAAAAATTTATTTAGTTAATTATAGAAATGATTATTTCAAAGATTTAATTGACATTTGATTTAGAAAATGGTTGTTCAAATAGTTGCTCTATCTAATAATTTTATTTTAAAATTATTTTGGGCTTAAGATTTATACGAGATATGGTTATAAAATTTCATAACTACTAATTAAGCAAGTATTTTAAAATAGTTTTATTTTAAATATTTCCAAATATATACGTTTGGATAAGTAATTTAAATTATTTTTAAAATATTTGAACTTGGCAGATTTTCAGTGGAAATGAATAAATATTTAGGATTGTATTCTACGTAAGGAAAAGTGATGTGAAATTTGTTTTCAAAGGATTGAAATGTGGAAAAAGATTTGAAATTTATTTCAAAGGATTGAATTTTGGAAAGTAATTTGAAATTTGTTTTCAAATGGTTGAAGTATGAAAATATATCTTGCAAACGTATTTTGAAAATAAATAATTGGGGGAAATTATTTAAAATCTCGTGAATGTTGATTGATAGTTAAATAACCGACTATCAATATTGGCCTTTAAACGACATTTGAATTTCGATACGACCGGGGGTCGGGTTCCAAATGGATATTCGGAAACCACATCGAGTCTTTGTGATGGATCTTTTGTTTAAAAGATCAAAGTGGAAATTTATTGTGATTGACTGAAACTGAATGAACACTTATAAAATTAAGCGCTTATTATTCGGATTAGCCGGGAGAGGAATTTGTGTCATAAAACCCATTCCGAATAATGATACGACGAAGTGGGATTGCATTTGAAGATGGTGTTGAAGACCGGGTATTTTCGAAAATGAAAGGATAACCTGTCGAATGTCTCTGCACTGGGTTGCTCCGGTTGCTCCGGTATAGAATTTTATCACCCTTTGTGCTGGAGATTCCGGACGTGATTAGTGAATATCCGGATTTGCAAGGGCTTCTTTAAAGTGCCTTCGATTCCGTTCGATCCCGGAACGGACTTGTATGGATGTGTGTCCGACGTTACTCTTTGAGATGTAAAGCTGGTTTCTATCAAATACATTTCTGTTGGTGGCGGAGAATTTATTCTCTTAGCTTAACACCCTTCTCTGAGACATACGAGCTCAGAGGTTATGTTGTTGATGGTTACTAGTAATACATTTCCAATTTGGTAATATAGCATACGAAGTGCTGCTGATCATTTGTTGATCAAAGCATGGCTTTGTGAAAAGTGAAGCTTTGTGGATGAGACTTTGTCGGACCTCACACCCCGGAAATGGTCGAAACAGGAAGAATGCGGCAATGTTTTGAGGGTCGCCCCCTTTGGGGCTTGTCATTTCCTTCTAGAAAAGGGTTGTATCATGGCATGGAGCCTAGATATTTAACCTATGTGGTTGCTGCAAAATTTATTACTTTGTGATTGTTGCTTTGTGGTTGAGGATCCTCAGATAAAGGTCGCTAACGACCAAGGGATGGCATACTCGTGTAGTAGTTACCTAGTTACAGAGGTAACTCGGCATTGTGTTGGCAGAGAGCTGGTTAAGTTCTCGGAGCGTCCCTCCAGAGGCACACCCATGTGGCATAGGAAGTTCCTTAACCTGACTATTTATTGGAAATCCAACCTTCAGTACGCGCCTTGTATGGTTTTAGTTGCATAGCCTGCCATTTACTTATGGTAGTCACCACTGTTTAGATGGTAGCTATAGTAGGCATAGTTCGAAATGTCTATGCTGGCTAAGATTAATATTATACTTTCGAAATATTTTCTGCACTATGCGCTAATAATAATATTAAAAATATTTTGCGTATCAAGCATATTTGACTATCATAAGGAGAAATCTCCTCCAATTCTGCATTTGCATTGTGTGTGTGGCGGGAGGCCTTATGGTAGTTTCATTTTCCAAAAGCATAGCGGATTTCCTTTTATTTTCTTGATGAAAATAACTATTTTTAAGATCTCACACCAGTCCTATGACTGACCTGGAGTTTATTGTTCTCTTTCTAAACTCTGGGTGCCCATAATTTTCCATACGGGTAGCCTAGAGTCAGTTGGAGCGAGATCCAAAAAGTTGCCGTGGAAATCTAGAGTTTAAGATGGATGGCGAGATGTACCACTTATACTATGTAGTGTCCGTTGCGTTTGGGTTGGTGCAAGTCAAAATTTCTATGTAAGCAAGTTAAAATAACTGCCATTGTTTGTATTGTGTCACTGTAAACTCTGATAATGTGATGTATAAACCGATATACTACTTTTGTTTTAAGGATTATTCATTTATCTATTATATCTGTTCTTCTACGAAATGTGAGATTCTGCTGTTGTTTCTGTTTCTTCTTCTTCTTTAACCCTAACGGTTCGGTTTTTCGGCATTCGATTGTACGGCATTTGATACCGTGGTCGTATTGATGTCGACTTTCGGGCGTCGAAAAATCAGGTCGTTACAATTTGTTGTTGTGAAAGTGAGAAATGAAATGTGAATGGAAAATTACAAAGGAGTCGTGTATAATTGAAACACACCACACCCCTTAATATACACAAAAGAGCACACTAAAAGGCATGGTGCGTTGTATGTATAAACTAAAAGTAACAGAGATTAAGATTCACAAGAGAGAAATAAGTAAAAACAGCAGAATCTAAAATAACTTGTTTAAAACAAAACTTCATAAATGCTTCATGAATCAAATAAGTCAAATACCAAATACATCATACATGTCTCAAAACCCAATATATCTCATGAAATAAAAACTCATAGTATCAACAAAAATCAGAGTACAGACATCCCTTTTAAGTGCCAGTACAAAGAAAGAACCAAAAGCTGAAAAAGTAGGGAATTACATAGTAGAATCTTCTCCAAGAAACCTCCGAGCACTACAATCTACTGCCCTCTCCTTTGCTTGCCTAAAAGAGGGAAAATAGAGGAGTGGGTCAAAGTAAAAGTCCGGTGAGTGATAGTAAATACTTAAATCTTTAAGCAAAGTAAAACTAAGAGACCCTTCAATAGTTCTAATATATAAAAGGAAATAAAGGAAATAGGAAAGAGATAAAATGAAAATAAATACGATTAAACTATTGATTAATTTATAAGATATGTTTACTTTGATTGTTTGCACATGTATTTGATAGCTGCTTGATTGTGCTGAATTCCTAATTCTATAATTGGGCTGAAATCCTAATTCTACCCTTTGATCGGCCTGCTACTAAATAGACCTTACTGCGGACTAGATGCTATATAACTCCCTACAAACCAGCCAATGGTAACTACGAAAGATACACAAAGCACCTACCGTGGACTAGATGATACATAGCTCCCTACACAGAAGGTAATGGTGTCTACAAAAGACACGCATACTAAGAGCTTGGAACACATAGCAATTATCGAGCACCGAAATGGAAGTCACACGCGTAACTGCCACCATGGTCATGCTACCTGCTGCTCTACCTATTGGTTGTATTATTACCTCGACTTAACATAAGCATCCCCATCGTCTCACTTCAGATTGTATGGAACACTGTGTCCATATAAAATATAGGGGAATGCTGCCAGTACTGGCCCGTCATCCAAACAATATCTAGTTGTGCCCTTGTCCAAATCCCCCATGATTTGAACATCTCTATATTAACCAATTACTATCACTACTAGCATATATGTGCCCCTCGCCTCACTTTAGATTTATGTCAAACAATGTATCCATAGAAAAGGAATGCCATTTGGCACAGGTCCTACTTTAATTCTTTGCTTATTAACTTAGATAAATTATTTAAATAAGCCTTTACTCTCGTTCTTACTATTTTTGCTAATTAATTTATCCTAAGTCTTAAAATAAGCCTTATTTTGTACTATAACCTATGTTATAATCATGCTTATTACTCAACCCAAGGTCTAAGTGTGAAAATAAGCTTCTTTTCTTTTTTTATCCTTTTAAGTTATAATTCTAAGTTATGACTAGGCCAGTCTGCTTAATTCAGTCCAATTAATATCATAATTAGGCATAATTTCAGTCTCAATTCCACTTATATTAGGGTCTTTATAATTTACATCTTACATTCCATTATTTCAGATTTCTTATAATCTAATCCAATTTCACGTTAATTTTATTCCAATCCATACGCGAAGAAGAAGAAGGGGAATAAAAAAAACTAAAAATAGAAGGAAATCCAAGGCGTTAGAATAAGATGTAAATAACAAATAAATAATGGTAAATAAATTAAAATACTATAAATAAACCGTAAATAAACAGAAAAGCTAGAAATAAACTGAAATTAATTGAAAAGAATATCTAGAAAAAATAGATCGAAAATAATTCTAAAAACTGTAACTAAATTACTAAAAAGGTTACTCCAAAAATAATAGTAAAATTACAACTATTAGAAACTCTATTATTTTAAATCACATAAGGAAATTTAAAATGATTACAATCACTCACATCTGGTCCTTAGCTCTTCACTTTAGGCTTTCACGAATCCACTTGGGGTTATTAAATATTATTATTTAAAATGATTTCCTCCTTGGAAAATTATTTCGCTTAGGATCATTCCTGAATAGGTGAACCCAATTAAAGAAAACCTTAGAATGAGAAAAAGTATTAAGCCTAAGGGTTCTATTTATAGGGGTAGAAGTGGATCTTAGACCGTCGGATTTGGGGATTGAATACGATGCAACCACGTCATAGGCTGAATAGGGCCATTGGATGCAGAAATGGAAGGACCAAATCGAGTTGAAGAATGCAAAATACATCACTAACGTTTGAACGAATGCACCTTCGCCAAAAAACAAGGCGGGTCGACCGCCCTTGTGCCTAGGTCGACCTGGCCTATATTTTTTTTTCTGTTTATTTTGTTTAATTCATACCTCGTTCATTTTTGCTTGGTACATTCTATATATGAAAATTGACCAGAAAATTACCATGGACACAGTGGTGCAACTCCCGTGGCTCAACTCTGATAATTTCACAATTTTTTTTATTTAGTTAATTAACGAATTAATTGTTATGGGTTAAATTTCAGGTTGTCACGTTCTTCCCTCCTTAAGGAATTTCGTCCCTGAAATCACTTAGGATATAAGAATGTACTAAATGTTTTCATCTAATTCTACAACAAACTACTCAATCATCAACCATTCATCCATTGTCCTTAAATTTTTCTAATGCAATTTATGATACTTATGCAATTAGAGTAGTGTAAATGTCCCTAACTAATGCAAAAGATTAGGAGATCCACTGATTCATTTGACCTCCTTTTATGCAATCATGCCTGTGCCATGTATCTAAATGAATTCAAAAATTTCCTAATGATAACTGACAATTCTATATGCGTGCTACAAACATCATCCAAATGCAACAACCATGTGAAAATCTTTCATTTATAGCAACCATGGAAAATAGAATAAAATGTGTACACATCCGTATACTCTAGTGTCCTAGTTAGGCTGATCCCTAAAGAATAATAGTGCCTAGTGTACCTATATTCGTCCATTAGCATCCACTAGCAAACACTTGCAATCACTAGCATACATCATTCACAACATGTTCTATTAACATGTTTACAGTTAAATCCTAAGTTCTACCCTTCCAAAGGATATTAAAGGAAAGAACCTATTCAAAACTAAAGATGGAAATAGGAGATTCGAAATTTACTATCAAAGAGAGATATGGATAAGAAGTACGTATTTTCTCCTAACCAGTTTAATCTTCTTTGATGTCTTTTTAACTTCTGTAGAACTTATCCAACGCGAAGGCGACTAGCACGGTATTTCATAAAGAGCTTCAAAAGGTGCCACTTTAATGCTAGCTTGAGAAATACTATCTTATGTGAATTCCACTAAAGAAAGATGCTTTTCCCAAGTTCCTCCAAAATCAAGAATATCCATTCTCAACCATGCATGCCCTACTACCTTACTCATTTCATTTTACCATCTTCTTTAGTCTACACAAACGAATCAACATTCTTAAGTTCTCACTAGTATCGTATACATTCCACGGGAAATTCTATCATTACTTCCAAAAGTAATCATTGTTGTACCCTACATGGTCTTGCACTTTTTCCCTTACACTAGGAAATGATTTCTCTATACTCCATATTTATAAGAGTTTGGTCGGGTATTTATTGTTTCAAAAACTAAGACTTCTAAATTTTCAAAACATCAAATCCCAAAATCTTTATCTTTAAAAAGTGTTATTTTGAGTCTCTATTAAATTCAAAAATACTTGGTTACGTAACATTATTTCCCAACCTATAGGGAAAAACTTTCAAATTCTAAGTCCAAAACTTATTTCTCCTTTTCTTTTAAAGAACTTTTCAGTTTTCTATAAAAATTTGAATTTTCAAATTCTACTTTTATTATGTTTTTCATGTCCAAAAACCTATTTACCATTTCACCAAACCATTTTCTTTTGAATCTTTAAACTGTTTTTATGTGATTCAAAACATATTCTTATTATACCATACGGTCTCATACCTTAACGTATTGGAACTACTTTCTCAAATGATAAATTGTTAATGTTAAAATCTTCAATGAACCTTTTTCAAGAGAATTTCATGTTTATGTGAAATTACAAAGAGCTATTCTATATTTTTCGAAATAGGCTATTCAAAATATGATGCTTTTCATACCTTGTATATCACTTTCATGTATTTCTTGTAACTTGCATAAAACTTTTTTATTGGTTTCATAGAAAATCATACCATTATTCTTTTCACTCCAATAAATTAAAGTATGTTTAATTTATATTCTTCCATGATAAATATTTTCTAATATCTAACTTACATATTTTCTTTTCATAAAAACTCATCTTTAAAACTGTTTTAGTATTTCCATAACTGCAAAAACATTCCTTTACACTTATTAGTAAAAAATAATAAGTGTACTTTACAAGCCATTTTGTTTCTATACTTAGAAAATACCTTTAAAATACATTTTAATTTGGGTTAAAACTGATGTTGCGTAAAACACCGTTACTATAACCCAAAAATACTAGTGTATGGATTCAATTAAATAAATACCAATAAATCCATATACCTATGTAAAAATATTTCTCTTGGGAGTCACTTACTAGTACAATAGTGTTATAGCCTATGCTCCACTTATTTTTCATGAAAACTTTTATTACAACAATTAAAGTTGTAATCTACGTGTTCGATACTTAATACACTCTAGGTTTTTATGTGTAAAACCTTTGTTTACTTACAATGAAACTAGTGAGCTATATATAAATATATATTCCGTAATTCTTCAAAAAGAATTCTAGTTTTTCGTTATATGAAAACCAACTTAAATTCCATACCATTCTTCAAAAACCCCATATTTATTTTCTAAAAGAAAATATTAACAATGAAAATTTTCAATTCTAACAATTACTTTTTTTCGACTTTATTTTTTATATTTCAAAATTTTCATTTTATTGGACTTGAAACAAAGTGGATTTTGTCCTTACTAAGCTACGAGTACTTTTCTTAAACCTTGGAAATCCCATTTCCTTACTAAAGTCTTTCGTTAGATTTATTCCAAGTTACTACCGTTAAATCCACTTATATGAAACAATTATAATTTCTATAATTATCTACACATTGGTTTTCATCTATTCTTATCAACTGAACCTCTTGCACATCTCCCATTCTTTGCCTACCTCTCTTTGGATTTCCACAGCCCGATATTAAATGTACAAAACCGTTTCTTAAATCCCTACCATGTGTAGACATTGTCTATGCCCCAACGAACGCACTTCAAAAGTGATACTTCAAGAACTCTGTCTTCAATTGATGAACATGAAGCATACGAAGAACCTCCTTTAGATAAATAACATGCTCTTCCATACTTCTTGGAAAACACCAAAATATCGGCCATGAATACCACCATGAATTTATTTTAGGACATCTTTAAAAACACGGTTCATTAAATCTATAGAATAGGCTGGGACATTGGTTAGCCCAAAAAACATAACCAACTGCTCAAAGAATCAGTCGGATGTCCTGAATGCGGTCTTAGCAATGCTATCATCAACTACCCTAAGCTGATGAAATCTAATGGCTAGACCAAGCTGAGAAAATATTGAAGAACCAACTAACTAGTCAAAAAGATCATCTATCTTAGGGTGTGGATAATGGTTCTTCTTCGTGACCTTATTCAATTCCCAATAGTCAATGCAAAGTCGAAGAGAACCACCTGCTTTGGTAGCGAAGACGACTGGCGCTCCTCCCTATTTCAATACGTTTCTTCCAATGAAACCTTTCTCTCTCACGGATCTGCTTGCTCAATCCCTTCCTTTCACTAGGCGACATATCCCCTACGGGTAAAGCTACTGGCTAGTAAAATAAATCCTATGGTCAATATCTCTCTTAGAAGGGTAGTCCCCTAAACTCCTCAAAGTTGTCTGGAAATCTTTGACGACAGGAACCGAATCTAACTCTGATGATGATGAATTTAGAGAATAAAGGAAGCTCAACATAACCAACCCTTACGGATCGCAAGAAATCTTGAGAGTCCTACTGATGCATGCTTCTAATCTAACGACTCTCCTATTGCAGTCTAATATAGCTCCATATGTGGATAGCCAATCCATTCCCAAAATCATCGCAAACCCCAAAAATCCTAAAACATAGGTGCCACTATCAACTTCTATGCCTAGGACATAAATTTTCAAATCCCTACCAACCATAGACAATGGTGCCGATCCTCCTATTAGGTTTGAAACAAAGATGGGGCCTACTACAAAAGAAATGGCTAAGTGCAAACAATCCACATGAGAACTAGAGATAAAAGAGTGTGATGCTTCAAAATCGAAAAGAGTCCCAATGGGAAAATTAAAAGTAGAAATCAAATTTTCCTACCTAGATTTGGTCTGCTGCTAGAAGGTGCTATATCCAAAGTCTGGATCTATGCTATTGGTACACCCACACCCTGCCCCGTCTACTACTCCAATGACTAGGTTGGCCGCAACTTGAGCACTTTCCTCTCATCTCTTCTCTCTTGAAGTCTCTCGCTCAATGACCAATCATTCTACAACTATGGCACTTCACTTTCTTCTTAATTCGCTTCTAAGGGCCTTCCCTTTTCCTCTTATCCTTCTGGCCCTTCCACCATGGCTTCTTAGAGCTGGTAGGAACCCCCTTAAGATCTTCTTCCAGTTGCCAAGATATAGGTAGAACACTCTGTCGGTCCTCCAATCCTAACCGCCTAAACCTTTGCTCCGAATTCTCAAAACTAACCCGCGTCTCGTTGGAATCCTCTGTGCCGGAAAACGTTCTGCTTCCTATACTAGCAAAGTCCTGGCATAGCTCAGTAAAGGAGGCAGATGTGGGTGGATTAAAGGGATTTCCACCTACTAGTGTTGTATTGGGCACTTACCCTTGCAACTCTGGTACTTAGCTCTATAGAATCAGTCAGCCATTCTATGCAAAGAAAAGAGAATTTAGACTCGAAAGAATCGAAAGAAGATTACACTGGACTCGGAGGGGATTTTTACAAAAAATCTTTTACACTTAAAACTATTTTGAAGAGTTCTTTTGCGAAAAATATTTAAAAAAAAAAGTTATTTTGGAAAATCCTTTACTTTTAAAATAAATTTTTAGGCTAATACCGAGTGAAACACCCCATACCCCATAGTATACCCAAAAGGACACATTAAAAGGCATGATATGTTGTAGGTAGAAACTAAAACTAATAGAGACTATAAATTGGCTAGACAGAAAAAGGTAAAAACTGGGAAACTAAAATAACTTATTTAAAACAAAACTTCAAAAATCAAATAATTCAAATAACAAATACAACATACATGTCTTAAAACCGAATATATCTCAAGAAATAAAAAATCACAGTCTCAACAAAAATTAGAGTATAGATATCCCTCTTAAGTGCCAGTACAAAGAAAGAACCAAAAGCCGAAAAAGTAGGGAAATACATAATAGAATCTTCTCCACGAAACTTCCAAGCACCGCAATCTACTACCCTCTCTCTTGATTGCCCATGGGAGAAAAGGAGGAAAATAGATGAATAGGTCAAACTAAAAGTCTGGTGGGTAATAATAACTACTAGAATCTATAAATAAAATAAAATTAATAGACCTTTCAATAGTTCTAGTATATAAAAGGAAATAGGAAAGAGATAAATTGAAAATAAATACGATTAAACTATTGCCCAATTAATAAGATAGGTTTACTTTGATTTTTTGCACATGTCTTTGATAGCTGTTTGAATAGGCTGAATTCCTAATCCTATAATTAGGATGAAATCCTAATTCTACCTTTTGATCGGTCTGCTACTCCATAGACCTAACAGCAGACTAGACACTATATAACTCTCTACACATCAACCAATGGTAACTACAAAATATACACAAAGCATCCACTACGGACTAAACGATACATAGCTCCTTGCATAGAAGGCAATGGTGTCTACGAAAGACACACATACTAAGTGCTTGGAACTCATAGCGATTACTGAGCACTGAAATGGAAGTCACACACGTAACTGGCACCATGCTCATGCTATGATGTGCACGTAATTGTGCATATATTTACATCCATATTTTTTCTCTTTTTATTTAAATAATCATCATATTTGGGCATTTTAACATGTTTAAAACCAAAATTCAATTATTTCCAAACCATCATATTTTCATCATCATTCAGGGGCAAAACGGTCATTTTTGTGCATGTGTCAATGTAAGAATTTTTACTTGGACATTTTTTGATTATTTTTATAGGAATTTGGATGCATATGGAAGAGGCTTATATGAAGATACATGCATGCACAAGGAAATACAAAGGAATGAAGAGGAAATAATTCAAGTTCAAGATCATGGAGGACCCCACCCACTTACCTAACTTCCAATTAGAAGCTAAGCACATGCTAAAAGGACTTAAAGCTTCATGTACATATTAAGTGGGGGATTAGTGAATGTTAATGATTACTTGGAGGCTACACCACCTCAAGGGTATTTTGGGAAGCTCCTTAAAAAGAGAATTAGGGTTTTATGCATGTATAAATAGCCCTATTATGTACATGAAGATCATCATCTACTCTTTCATTTTACTTAGGAAATTAAGAAATCAAAGTGTAAGCTCAATGTTCTATGAAATAAAAATGGCTTCCAAGCCTCTTTCTTCTCTCTTTTCTACATGTTTTTCTTTGTTTTATTGTTAATGTTTATTTATATGCTCTCTTTCTCCTTATGTTCATAGCTTAGATTTAAATTTATGCAAGTAGTTAATAGCTAATCTCTTTTGCTTTCTTTGCTTATTTTCTATTTTCTTTTCTTTAATGTTGAAACTTACTTGTGATGCTTCAATGCCACAAATGAGTAGCTAAACCCCTTCAATTTAGGGGTGATGAAGCTCTCTAACTTTATGTAATTTCAACATTTTTTATGATTTATGATCTCTTTGTTTATGCTTCATGAATGTGAATTTTGATGTAAGTTTATACAAGTGGGTTTGATAGCTTATATTGCTTATGCAAATGAGCTATTCTTACTCAACATAAACACAATTACATCAACATAAAAACAATTACATCAACATTTGCTAATTAATTTTTGATTATGAAATGAAAGTAAAAATGAAATTTGATGATCTATGTTACTAGTTACAATAGTAAATAGATCATACTTAAAATAGTTTTTGCTTTGGCTTCTTTTTCATGAGAATTGTAAGTGGTATAATTGTTGTATTATAGTTTGATGGTTTGAGTTATGTTAACTAATAACATAAACAAACCATACTTATGATAAATGCAATGATTATTTCACTTAATATCAAAGGTAGAGATCATAAATTATGTAATTGTTGATTTACAAAAATATGAGAGTGAATTTGCCTTTAAATTGTTCTCTAGTTCAATAGTTTACTAATCACATTTCAATTCTAGTTTAGCTTCATTTTAGTTCTATCCAACAATTTCACTCGACTTTGGTATAATTTGATTGAATAGAAATTTTTAAAATCATCAATTCCCTGCGGATCGACCCGTGTTCGCCACGTGCTACATTCGTACACCGTGCGCTTGCGGTATAAATTTTATTACTAAATTCGTTCGACGGTTTTCTAATCCGATAGAATTTCCGTCGACGAACATGCTACATGTTGCTCCACCTATTGGGTCTTATTATTACCTCGACTCAGCATAAGCGTGCCCCCTGTCTAACTTCAGGATTATGTGAAACACCATGTCCATAGAAAATATAGGGGAATGCTGCTGGTGCTGGCCCGTCATTCAAACAATATCTAATAGTGCTCTTGTCCAAATCCCCCGTGATTTGACCAATCTCTATATTGACCAATTACTACCACTACTAGCATAAGCGTGCCTCTCGTCTGACTTTAGGTTTATGTGAAACACCGTATGCATAGAAAATAATAGGGGAATGTTATTTGGTATAGGTCCTACTTTAATTCTTTGCTTATTAACGTAGATAAATTATTTAAATAAGCCTTTACTCTTGTTCTTACTATCCCTGCTTATTAATTTATCCTAGGTCTTAAAATATGGCTTATTATCTATTATAACCTACTTATAATCATGCATATTACTTAACCCAAGGTCTAAGTGTGAAAATAAGTTTCTTTTCTTCATTTATTCTTTTGGGTTATAATTCTAACATATGACCAGGCCAATCTCTTTAATTCAGTCCAATTAATATCATAACTAGGCATAATTTCAGTCTAATTCCATTTATATTACAGTCTTTACAATTTACATCTTACATTCCATTATTTTAGATTTCTTATAATTTAATCCAATTTCATGTTAATTCTATTTTAATCCATACGCGAAGAAGAACAAGGACGAATAAAAGAAAACTGAAAATAGATGGAAATCCAAAGTGTAAGAAGAAGATGTAAATGACGCATAAATAACAGTATATAAACTAAAATACTATAAATAAACTGTAAATAAATGGAAAAACTAGAAATAAACAAAAATTAATTAAAAAGAATAGCTAGAAGAAATAGATCGAAAATAATTCTGAAAACTTTAAATAAATTACTAAAAAGGTTAATTTAAAAATCGTAGTAAAACAACAACTATTGAAAACCTTATTATTTTAAATTACTTAAAGAAATTTAAAATAATTACAATATCTCACCTATGCTCCTTAGCTCTTCCCTTTAGGCCTTCACGGATCTACCTGGAGTTGTTAAATATTTTTATTTAAAACAGTTTCCTCCTTGAAAAATTATTCCTATTAGGGTTCTTCCAGAATAGGTGAACCCATTGGAGAAAATCTTAGAATGAGAAAAAGTGCAAGGCTTAGGGTTCTATTTATAGGGATAAAAGTGTATCTTAGACTATTGGATTTGGGGATTGAATACGTAACCACGTCATAGGCTGAATAGGGGCCATCGGATGCAGAAACTGAAGGACCAGATCGAGTTAAAGAAAGCAAAATACGTCACTAACGTTCGAACGAACGAACGTTCGTTTGTTTGCTAAAAAAAACAAGACAGGTCGTGCAGGCGGTCAACCTCCCTTGTGCCCAGGTCGACCGGCCGATCGACCTAGCCTATATTTTTTTCTATTTATTTTGTTTATTTCATATCGCATTTTAGCTCGGATCCCGATGTTACATATATGGAAATTGACCAGAAAATTGCCATGGACACAATGGTGTAACTCCCGTGGCTCAATTTTGATAATCTCACAAAGTTATTTTATTATTTGTATAATTAACGAACTAATTGTTACAGGTTAAATTTCAAGTTGTTACAATAATAAAGTGGCTATTTTCTAATATGCCCATGTGTAAATTTGATTTGCCTATAAACCAATTTGAGCCCATTTAGTTTTTTATTAAGCACGACCCTGTATGTAATTTATTCAAATCTCAATCCCATTATCATCATCATTCTATTTAATTTATCTAATTAAATTTCCTGAATAATGTTATCAGAAATTAGGAATGCTACATTTATTTTTATTTTTATTTTTATTTAAAATTTAATTGTTCTGACTTGTATAACTTTTGTATACGAACTCCGATTGACGTGCGGTTTCTTCCGTTGGACTCATATTGAAATTCTAGACAATAATAAATAGGTTTGGTTGAATATGGAGAATTATGGAATTTTAGGCTTTTGTTGAACTTATAATGGGCTATAATTGAAAGGTGAGTGATTAAACCAACTCACGCAATACTAATTTTTCTGAAGTTATTTAAATTGAAATCATGAAGTGATAAAAAATTTGATTATTATTTGGTATTCAAATTTACATTTAAATTGAAATTGTTATTGATACTGGATTAAATTGACATTTAAATTAATATTGAATTTAATTGCTAGTTAAACACCGACAATTGATAACTAGTAACTTTTGTGATATTTTGGTTGATTTGGATGTTGGTTGCAATTGGATGCCTATTGATTGATGTTGGACGTATAGTTGTTTATTTATTTGAATATATCCCTGTTATTACCCTATTTATTATTTGACATCTAATAAATTATCACTTGCAATAAATTGAATGAACTAAGAAATATGTTCAAATGATATATACCTATGTCATTTAATTATGGGTTGAAATGATATATATCCATTCACGTAATTAAAATTGATATAACTGATCACTTGGCCATAGAGTAGAAAATTGTATGTGGACATCGGATTTGGTAAAATTAAATGGTTTGAAAACCTGAATTTAGATTTGTTTAAATGATATCATTTTAAAGAAAATAAACTCTAATTTATATGAATTGAATTATTTTCTAATTCATGATTTGAAATGTTGAAATTGAAACTGTTTAAATGTAACTGTTATAGAACTTATTTTTTGAATCTTAAAGTTGAAACTATTGTATGATGTAAATATATCAAAACTGAATTATTCGAAAGGAGTGAAGCTTTTGAATCTAACTCTGAAATTTATTAAATCAAAATAGTTTAAATAGATACTTCAAACCTTGGATTTGAAATTGATTTTTATTAATTTTTTTAAAATTAGAATCGGAATTGAAACCATCAGCATTTGATAGAAATGTTTAAATTGAATTTGAAATAAAGTTTGAAATCATTTTTAATCGAGGCCGATTTAAATTGAAATCGAATATGAAGTTGATTTAAATTGGAAGTCAGAAAACTGAATTCGTTATGATTTAGAATTTGAAACTTAGGCTAAATTGTCATGGAATAAAAAACAATTTTTGTATGAACTATTTTAAAATATAATCTGTTTCAATTATTCTAACTACTTTCAATCTTTAAACCTATTTTTATTATCCAAACTATTTTTCAATATTAAGACTATTTTAATTATCCAAACTATTTTTAATATTAAAAATATTTTAATTATCCAAACCACTTTCAATATTTAAACTATTTTAATTATTCATAACCATTTTCAATATTCAAACTATTTTAAATAGGAACAATTTAGATTTAAATCATAGATTTATATGTTAATATTTTAATATGAAGGTATAACCAATTTTTAAATTCGAAATGATTTTAAAGTGAACTTGATATTTTAATATGAAGTATGATTTACACCAGTAAAGTGAATTCGATATTTTGATATAAAGTATGACTTGTTCTTGAAATTTAAAAGAACCAACAGGTGTAAAAAATGATGTTTGGAAGTTAAAGAGACCTGTTGAATATTGGCATACTCTCTGTCAATACCGGAACCACTTCAACAACTGTATATGTAGTGGATGTTCCAGAATGAAGTGGTTAGATTAGTGATGTTCGCTAGTTTCAAAGAATGAGAACGATGATGGATAGACCCCGACACTTATGTCAATTATAAATGACTAAAACAGGACGACTTAGCTTGATCAATGTGACTAGCTACCTCTAGCGACATCTGTTCTTCGTATTATTATATTGATTTTGACTCGATTTGTGCACCTTAATTTGATTATGGGATGGATGTTCGTGGTGGGCAGTTAGGGGTTACCACCAGTCAGGTGACTCGAAATGGTAGTATCCAACTTTTGGCATTGCCTCACGTTCCTTGTTGTACTTTTATCCTTATACATGACCACCATGATTTTGTTTTAGTATAATACCTATAGGGAACTCACTGGCAGCCGATGTTACTAATTGTGTTATAGGACCTGCATTGAACTACCTGCTAAAAAATGTGTTAAAGGGGATTAATGTAAAGCCTTAATGCTATTGTACTACGTTACTTTACTAATAAACACTACATTTATAGCGTATCTTACTACATATAGACAGTTTAATGGATCCTAAGGAGATGAAAAATATCGTAACATCTCTTAAGTTATTGCACTCACATTGTACATTGATAGGAGATGAAAATTCCAGTAAACATCTCTGAAGTTATTACATTCATATTACTTGTTATTATTTTAACTTACATTAGAACTTTTAGTCCCGACTCTGTGTTTTGTCTTTTCATTGCACTTGGGTAAGCCTGAGTATTTCAGTGTTTGAAGACTATTATTCCTTGAAGATGAAGATGGAGATTGATGGACCGTATTTACTATTATTATTTTGCTACATTGTTTTGGTATGTTTGTTTATTATACTCTAATTTGGTTGTAAGATGAAAGTTAAATTTACGTTGCAAAACAACTTCATGAACTATTTATTTGATTATTATATATTGTCCTGCAGTGAGATTCTATGTTTTCTTTCTAATTTTCTCTTATTTTCTTATTAAACCCCATTGATAATCTGACCTTTTGAATGGTTTGAGGTATACATGTTTGGTTTGATGTCAACTTAAATCGTCCAAAGTGGTAGGTCATCGCAGTTGGTATCAGAGCTTTGGTTTGGAGATACCTTAGCCCGTTGTTGGTTATACTAATTAGAGATAAGGTTAGTAATTCCCTAGATGAGTTTGAGTGTGTATATATATGAGAGAGCGTGTAATGATCCATAATTTTAGCTATTAAATTTAATATAATTTTTGAATTAAAATGGTTAGAAATGGAATTTGATGATTTATTAATGTAATTTATTAGTTATGAACTTAGATAAAATTTTGAATAACAAAATTCGATATGAGGAAAAAATTATTAATTAATTTTGATAATTGGAATATAAATTTTTATAAGTCGAATAAATAAATTCTCTAACATTAAAAATATCCGTATGTATAAATTTATTAAAACTATATTTATTTTAAAATATAAATTTCTGGATATGTTAAATTTTAAAGATATATGCATATATAAACTCCACCAATAAGATTCAAGATAGAATATCCATATATGTGTATATATAAATATATACAAGTTTTATGATGTTTAAAAATATATATGTAAGTAAATATATATATATATATATATATATAAAGTGGTGTATATGAAAATATGTATAAATGTAAATATAATAAAATAAATATGTATATTGTATATGTATTCATATATATATATATATATATATTAATGTATTTATGGTAAAAATAGCGTACATGAAATTATATACAGATATATACATGCAAAAGCTTCATAATGATAAACTCCTATCTTTTAATGCAAGTGTATGCATATGATGACAAAAATAGAGTATATGTTTTGGAAAAATAAAGTATATGTAATATATATATATATATTCATGGAAAACATCATCATGGCAAAACCTCAAATCAAATCACAAAACATAAAATCAAGTCCAGCATAAAATCAAATCCACATAATAAATCAAATCATCAAATCAAGAAAATAAAAAAAATAAAAATTATATAAAATGAAAGCCTGTAAGTTACCTTAGCCTTCTTTACTGCAATATCCCCCTTCCATTAATATATATATATAGATACAGTCGTGCCATATTCACACATATACAAAAAATATGATCTGCCATTAAACATAAAAGATCCAGACAGTAAAAGCTTGAAGCAAGAGAAAAACAAAGCAGTAGTTCAACATATCAAACATGTGAGTAAAACATACCAAGATCTGTTTCTTGGCCATTATTTGTAACTGTATATTAGTGAAATTTGAATCAATCCTTTACTTATGTCAAATATACAAACGTTGATATGTAAACATGCTTTTACATATGTTGTTAGACATAGTAGTTCACCCTGTAACTCAAATAGATACTATTCTTCTTCTCATTTCTTTGATATTGGAGCAAATAGTTAGAAACTCTTCCTTTTAAAAATCGATATCTCTAAAACCAGTTAGTATTAAACCATGATTTCAAAAAGAAAGTTGTTTGTTTTCAAGTATAGTGCAATAAAATATATTTCATTCAATCTCATGAAGTACAGAGAGATAAAATCAGAATTTATAGCAAGTAACTTTAGTTTGGTTAAATTTCGTATATCATGATTTAATGTTTGGATTATACGTTCACGATGGTTGTTGGAAATGGTGATTTTAAGAGGTGGTTTGGTGATTTTTAGTGTGGTGTGGAGTGAGAAATTTAGAGATGAACTGATTTGGGTCTTTGGCCAAATTATGGTGTTGGGGTCGATTTCATGGCTTGTCGATGAGTGTGGAGGGGCGTTGGTTGACGGCGAACTCGAGAAAAATGGTGGGTGATTTTCTATAGCATGTGTGAGTGGGATGAGGGGGTTTTAGGGTTTAATGTGGTGGTTATGGAGGTCTTGGTTACAAGGCAATGGTGACGTTGATAATGGAGAGTGGGATGTGCGGTAGTAGGGGAATCGGTGGAGGAGAAGGTAGCGAGTCTCTCGGAGGGTTTGGTAGGGAACGGTGGTGTGTGTTGTCGCAGTAAGGATGATTACATGGCATGTTTGTTTCTTGGCTTTGGATTTGAAGTTCGAAAAGTCAAACTAGGTGTTTGCCATGGTTTCTAGGGGGCTAAGTGAGTTGCTCTAGTGTGTATGACTTATGGAGATGGTCGACGGCGAGGTTGGTCGATTGGAGCTCGGGTGCATGTGTATGCCTACAGGGTTGTGCATGTTCATGCTTTAGCATAGAAGAGGAGTGAAATAACTGAAGGAAGAAGAAAGGAAGGAGTCGAGTCGGGTTTAGTTTGTGATGGGTCGGCTTTAAATTGCTTGGGCTGGGTTTATTCTTAAAGGAAAATTCAAATTATTTTTAGTTAATAAACTATTAAATTTTAAACCTTTTTTTAATTTGTTTCAAAATAAAGAAACAAGAGAACGAAGAAAATGTTTGGTTTTGGTTAACATGGGTCGGGTTCGAATTCGTTTGGGTTGGGTGTTGTTTATAAAAGTAAAATTGAATATAGTTAATTATTTTAACAATCTATAAAATTTAATACTCAAATTATCCTTCATTTTAAACTCGATCATCGAGCAAGTTTTGTTTTGAGTTCACATCGACGAGTGTTTACACCTGAACTATTGTCGTCAAAGTTTTCTACGACAGAAATTTAATGATTTATAACAATTGAAGTAAACGAATAAGTAAATTCTTATTTGATTAATAATAGATTAATTTATCATTTACTCATTAAATGAACTGTATATAAATTATTTTATAATTTCCTTGATTCTGGATTTATTTTACCTAATTATTTGAAAACAGTTCAGTTTTGAATTATAAATGAATTTAATATTGACTATTAATTATTGATTAAAGTTATATGGGTTGAATTTTATTTCTATTGGATATTAATTTCAATTATCCATTGATCGTGCCATTAAGTTGGGAACTGACTTAAAGTAGTTAGAATAAAAATGTTGACATGTTTCATTTGAAGCAAAACGACTCATACTGACCACTATTCTATATTTCAAAAAAAAACATGATGATTGTAAGTGAATAATTTCAATGGACTGGTCGTGATAAAAAAAATACGAAATGAATTTCTTTATGTGAATATGGACACCCTGAATGTGAAGTTCTTAACTGATCAAATTCCCCTTTTAAAATTTATCGTTTTGAGTTCGAAGAGACCGGGATCGGATATCAGCATTTTTCGGGAACAACTCCGATCCAATATTTACCACGAACCTTTATAGTTTTTAGTATAGAGTCAAATATGCTGGAATTTAATTAATTTAACAAATTCGACTATTTTAAATAAGAATTTATACTTAGACACTATTAGAATATCACTGGATTTTCTATAACAAATGTTTTAGTGGTTGTAAGAGAAAAACCTGTCGTGTTTAGGTCTGACATGGTCTTACGAGCACCTTTGTTTTTGAAGGATTTTGATAGCTTAAGTAATTCAAATTAAGTGTGTTTAGTCACGCCGATTTTTCAGACTAACTCGGGTGTTACTTTATTGTGATTCTCGAGTTAGATCGAGATTAGAGAATTCAGGTTAGGATGCTTGTAGCTCAGGAGACGAGCTGGATGGTAGAGACGTATTATGCGTACTTGATTATATTCCACTGTGTATTATAGGCCGTATATTCAGCACTTTTGGGGACAAGTTATTATAACTATCCAGATTTTTATGTTGATGGTCGTACTCTGATAATTTGTATGTATATTAACAGCTATAAATTCTTCGTATAAAAATCCATTATTATATATTATATTCTGTTCCGTTGCAAATGTGAGATTTTATATCATTGTTATTTCCGTTCCTTCTTCTATCTCTTTTCTTCTTAACCCCTAATGATCTGGTATTTTCGGCACTCGATTTCTTGGCATTCTATACAGTGAACGTATAATTGTCGATTTTCAAGGGTCGAAAATCCTGGGTCATCACACTTGGTATCGGAGCTAAAGGTTAAACGAGAACCTTGTCTTTGGTGGGGATTACTCATTAGAGATGGGTCAGTAGTATCCTAGAATGTGTCTGAATGTATATAGGTATAAGAGAGAGAGAGCGTATTTGTTAGTGATATAAAAATACTTTGATATTAACAAATGAAATAATTGTAATTTAGATTTTATAGAGAATACAAAAGAATGAATCCAATAAATCGATAAAATCATTTGTGACCGTTGATGATGATTGGATGTTATCCCTTTGTTGATTGATTGTTTGATTAATATGGATATGCATATTATCGCTTATTGATTGATGAGTCATGCTCGGCCCGTTTACGAGCATCAATGTAACAATCTGTATATTTTAACGGTTTTTAGTAACGTAATTAACTGAATTTTATGAAATTTTAAATAATTAAATTTTGATTTTTTTTTGATATTTGAAAAACGTCTATTTAAACATAGCAAATGGTCAGTTTTCATCTGATAGTATGGAAGTTCATTTTCTTCTATAATTTTACTTAAATTTAAATCGGTTAATATTCGATGATAATAAAACATTTCTTAAACTTGAATATATTTATATAATAAATTTGCAAATCCTCTTCTGAGTGAGAGGTCATATTTCGTTTCTCCAAATTGGACTACTATTGCTCCGTTTATCTTAATTCCGGTGTATGGACAGCATTTCAGTACCGATTATCGACTTTTGATGGGATAATCATACCACCGATATCTATATATCGTTTTGATCGTCTCATCATGCTGATCTCCGTAGTATATTCATATTTGTGCCTTAATGTCTGGTATGCGGCGAAACCGTGATACGGTTAGCTATATCGTCCCGTATTCGAGCCTTTTTGTTTACCTCACCCGTCATTTACAAATGTAAACTAATAGCCATCGATCATTAATATTTCCCCTCGATTCACATGTGCCTTTCACTATTCTTGGCGTTTCAATATTTTTTTTTGTTCCTTTGCTAATTATTTTTGTTTTCATTCATTCAAATATGATCCCTCATCTTCTTGTTTATATTTTGTTCTCCCATTCTTCCAGAAAAAGAAAAATATTTATATGCAACGACCCGGAATTTTTGACATCCCAAGTTGTGAATATTAATTTATAATATTCAATAACATTGTATTTTGATATACAGTATTCCCCAATAATTAATAATTGTATACAATTTTCCAAAACCCATATAATTTGAATTTTCAGATCTAAATAAATAAACAGAAGGATCAAATGGAAATTTCTTATATATGTATAAAATAAAACATGTATATTTTGTTTTAGATAATATATACATACATACATACATACATACATATATATATATATATATATATATATTGTTTTAGATAAAGTATGTGTATTTTGTTTTAGAGATAAAATATAATAGAGAATTAAGTTAATTGAAAAAAAAGTCATATGCATATATTTTACATATAGGGATAATAAAATTTATATGTATAAAATTTGGACAGAAATTGATAATGAAGTAAAAAAGAATATTTTTGATTTTGGGCACATAAACAATATTGTTTATATTAAATAAATAGAGTTTTAAGTTGAAAGTTTCTAAAATGATATATATACATTGAATAAGAAAATTATATCTCTGTAAAGATAAGTTTAAAAGGAAAGTTTATAATATTTAAATAGATAAAAATGTTATAAATTAAAGGATGTGTATAATAATCACATAAATATAAATTGGAGAAACTATATATATATATATATATATAACTAATGAATTTAGTTTATTTGAAGTATTATCTATATTATAAATTAAAAGATGTATATATGGTTACCCATTTACATAAAGGCCTAAAAATAATTTTAAGCTACTTTGTAGTCTTTGTTTAAATAGCATATATATTTGTATAGTTATATATACCAAGAAGTATTATTTTAATCTAGTTTCTCATTTTTATTTTGAAATGTATAGGTGACAAATGCAAACAATTTGTCAAAGGAATGATAAGTATGGGCTGTAAAATTTCTTAAGTATGCATTCATATACTTTAAAACTTTTATAGTTTATATATAAATAAAAGACCTCAAAATCATTTACTGTTAAGATAAACACGTTAACTAAAACAGAAACAAAACTATTTTAAATCAAACTAAACAATAGGTAAATAAGAAAAGTTTTTATCAGTAACATATTTACATCTGGCATAAGTTACCTGATCAAATTTAACATAATCATTTTATTTTTCTTTTTGAATTCCTCTCATCAAAACAAATATCACTTCCAGCCCCAAAAAATCTCTTTCCAATTCTATAGTCTGGATCTTGAAAGCATGCACATACAGGCATTTGAATCTAAGTTGTGTTTTGAGAATTCAAGCCTGTAACATAATTATATTCTCTATTCTAAACTGTTTGCAAGGCTTAAGCAAACTAGAATAAAAAAGAAAGCGAGAAAAGCAGTACTATGTACAAATCTGGGAAAACATAAAGAGATCTGGAAGTAATCTCAGTTTTAAGATTCAAGCTATCTGAAAGAAAGCTTTTGGAATTCGGATTTAAAGATTTCAAATTTCAACTTTAAAGCCTCTAGAATCAAAATGTTTAAGGCGAGAAACAGTTATTTTCAAATTTGAAAATGAAATGTATGCTCTGATTGATAGTGAATATTTTGTTCATTCCCACTTCAAAAATTTAAATCTCTTAATCTAGTTTATAATTGATGATGATGTAAACTAGGAAAATATTCATTTACTAGTATAGTTTAAGTTAAAATTAATTTGTTAATGTATTTTGCTGTGTGGTTAATAAATGATGGGTGTTACAGTAAGTAGCATACTTTAGTAAAAATTCATTTTTTCTAAATTAAGGATTCAAACATGCAATTAAAATTCTTGTGTAGAATTATGAAGTTTGGAAGTCAAATTATGATTTTTAATGATCTATGTCTTGAGAAATTGGTAGATGAACGTTTTCGTTCAAAAATTAATTTCTATCGATCTCATCGTCGTGGGGTGTTGTGGTCTGGTCTAGTAGGGGCGTGTCGACCTACGGAAGGTGTCGACCGTGGCCAATTGTTAGATTTGGGCTTGGTTTGGGTTAGTTGATGGATTTTAGGGTTTGGTGAAGCTTTGGGTAATGGTGGGAACAGTGTCAATTTTGTAGTTGATGGGGTGACCAGAGTTCAAGGGATTCGATGGAGGGGACTGCATGTATGAGTTTTCGTCAGAGGTCAGTGGTGTACGATGCAATGACCTATCGACGTTGTGGTGGGTTGATTTGTGGTGACATGTTGGTTTTCTAGTTTTAGTGGGTTTGCATAGTCGATCGATTTTCGATCAGAAGGTTGAGGGACATCGTCGTATTAGCATTTTGGATCAGAATATGGATGGAGACTTGGCTGTGGCTTCACGTCAATTAGTTGGTCAGTGGCGAGGGTTTGCACGTGCACTGCATGCATGTGGGAGCATCCTTGGCTGGGTGAATCGAGCTAGGTGATTTGGGATTTTATCTGGATGTGCCATGTTCGAGAGCAAGTTGATGTTCGCATGGAAATGTTTGAGTTGATCGGAGATGATCTTCTGGTTCAAGGTATCGGGATTTAAGTGTTTTTGGGTGGGAGGTTGTTAGTCTGGAAAGAGGGAAAGTGTGATATAAGAAGAAGAATGAAGTTTGGGTTGGAATGTGATGTTGGGCTTCGGTCCAACTGAGTTTGAATTGTCGCTTTATTTTAATTTCTTATCGGGTTTGTGTTTTTAGTTTTGGGTTTTGGGTTTGTGCAATTAAAATAGGTCTTCGGTTTGTTTCTTTGCGTTTGGGTTTGGGCTTCGGCCTGTGAGTCTTTGTTTTATTTTAAAATCAGGATTTATTAACAAAAGAAAATTTGTTTAAAGTCAAAAGAAAATCCATAACCAATTGCCTTTCCAAGTTTATAATAGACATGTTGATTTAAAAGTAAATATTTTTAAAACCATTTTTCTTTAATGCTAAATGTTTGTTAAAGTTTTATATAGCCAAAAGGATTTTGGAAATAATAAACTTGATTTACTTTGAAATTATTTAATTAAGGCCATTTAAGTAAATTATTTTATCATAAATTAGTTAAGCTTTAAAATAATTCTATTTATTCATACTTGAGTTTTATTTGAATAATTTGAGTAAAATTAAGTAAGATAATTAGGGAAAATTAAATGTTATATACTTTTGAATTAACTCAAGTTCTTAAGTGATTTTTTTATTGATAATAATTATTTAATTTCAAATATAATAAAGTTTTATTAGGTGGACGGTTCGTATCGACGGATGTTACGCCGTCGTACGATCTATTGTGAAGTTAAATAAGAATTTTTTTACAGACTTGACAGACAGAATTAAATTACCACTTGGAAATGAATGCTGTTGTATAATTTTACGGCCTATCTGATAAGATGTTCCCAAACTAAAATAATGTTTTTTTTCAAGATTATTCAAACTGTTTGACATTTGGTCAACAGAAACAGACACTATTCCGCTAAATAGTTAATTTAACTTCTGTTGGTAGTTCAAGCTTTCAATCTGACATTATCTGTCAAATTGTCTACTAGCAATGATAATCTATGATCTTCTTATTCATGCATATATCTGTTTATTTACTTGATAGTTATATTTGAGTATTAATGTGAATCGATCTATAGAAGCTGATTGCTATTGAATATCTGTATTAACATGCTTGACTGTGAATCGTAGCTTGATAAGTACTGTTGAGACTGATATGCCTTATTCTGTTTGGATTGATCTGAACCTAGTTTTGTTTTAAAAATGAATATTATTTGTAATGATGTTTTTTAAAAGAATTGATAAATATTTTGGAAATATCAAAGGTAGTTTATTATTTTGGAAATCTTTACAAAGGTATAATTTTTATAAGTATGTATTATTCAAACTGTTTCAAGTATAAAACTATTTTTGTAATAATCATTTAAAAGTAAATTTTAATTAAATTAGTATTTAAGTATATTTTCTTCAATATAAATCTATTAAATATAAGTTTGTTTTAAATGCTACATATTATAGTAACTTTTATAAAGAGTATTTTTATTTTTAAACTTGGGAAATGTATTTGGAAATTATATAAATATGATTTAGAAAGAAATTGTTTTAAAAATTTACCTAGTAATATAAGCTTTCTTAGTAAATTTTAATCTGTTTGGATTTTAAATGTGAACAAGGCTTAAGGGTTGAAATGGGAAATAACTTGGTTGAATTGATTGATTATTTTGATAGTTAAATAATCGACTATCAAATCTGGATAAAAACTTAACTTTGGTAATATCTAGAGGAAATTCGGCTAGTATATGGTACGGTTACCATTCGAGGTGCCATACCGTAAGTATAAACTCATTTTTTCTCTAGGATGAATTATAAGGAGACCCGTCCACTAATAGTTAGGAGGTAAACTCCGTTCTTATTTTTTGTCTGTGTATTTCCTAAAGAACCGGGGTTGAGTTTATCGGGAAATAGCGAATGTTGTATCGAAGAGACCGAGATAGGACTTGCAATCCGGAATCCACTTTGATCTAACGAGTACGCTTCTGTGATGAAGACTAGAGCTTGGATTCAATGATGGAGTAGTGAAGTGCAAGGGCTAATCGCTTCTAATCCTGAGGGCGATTCCTAAATGGATGTTGTAGGAATAGTTCTTTCGGTTCCGTTCGAACCCGAAACAGACTTGTATGGATGAATGCTTTCTGAACATCGTCAGGAGGACGGTGAGCATTCTAAAAGAAATGTTCTAAAAAGGTAACGTTGAGCCTCGAACCTCATCAACCGAGAATGGCTGAAAATCAGGGGATATGCAGCAAGGCTAAGTGGATAGCACCCAATTAGGGCAAGGTCATCCCTGTCTAGAGGTCCCTTTTTATTTCGGCTGTGTGGGCGGTTGCTGATCCCAACTGCTGGGTGATCTTACTCTGGCTATCTAGTAAGGGTTAGTCTGGTCTCGTATTGCCGGGGAACGGAGGGGTCCTCGGTATGCTGATCTAGACCAGGTACCGTGACAGATGGTAACCCAGTGCCTAGTCATTCGTTGGAAATCCATTCTCCCTACGTGTCCTTTACAGTTTTGATTGTAGAACCCACTTGGTGGCTAGTATTGCTGGAATTTAATAATGTAACAATTTTGGCTATTCGAACAAGTGTTTGTATACAGACACTACTAAAATATTAGAGGATTTTATAAGAAATGTTTTGGTTATCGTAAGGTAAAAACCCGACATGTTTATTTATGGCACGATCTTACGAGATACCTTTGATTTCAAAGGATTTTCTAAACTTTAATTAATCAAGTTGAGTGTGTTTCTCATGCTATTTTACTAGACTGACCCGGGCGTGGCGTTTTTCCTATATGCTCAGGTCAGAACGAACATATATCTAGATTTAGCTTGAATACTAGAAGCTTCAGAAGAGGAGCTGGAATCAGGAGACGTATTCACATAGATGCTTATATTCAGTTGTAATTTGGTTGTGTTGTTAACAAGTTGTAAGGAAAGATGTTTATAAACTGCCCAAGTTGAATGGTTGTATCTCTGGTTTAAGCTGTAAAAGTTATTAAAGCAACAGTTTTGGTTTCATGTAAAGATTTGTTTATATTGTAGTTTATTTGTTCCGCCATGAGATTTTGATTGTTCTCTTTCCTTCTATTTTCTTTCTATCTTCTACCTTATTTCTTCTTTCACTGTCTGTCTTTTCGTACAATTTGGCCGATAAGTGTAGTTAAAAGTCAGTTTAAATCGGTACGGAAAAATGGGTTGTGACATTGTGGTATCAGAGCCAAGGTTGAGTGAATACCTAGGTTCGAGTGGGTTGCTCATTAGGGATAAGGTCTGTAGCAACCTATTTGAGTCTGAGTGTGTGTGTGTGTGTGTGTGTGTGTGTGTGTGTATACGGGAGCATGTATTTGTTAGTTATATAAAAATGATTTTTATATATTATGTTGATTGATTGGTTGAGTGGCACATGGATTCTGGTCAATACGAGCAGCTAACATTATTGATACGGATCTCTAAACACTTGAACCAGGCCAACCGACATAATATTGTTTTAAAGGGTGGATGAAATAATTTTATCCAAAAATGTATTTTCTATATAAAAAGGTACGATTTTTAAATATATGGTATTTAAAATGATTGGTTATAATGATAATAATTTATCATTAAGGATTTGAGTGGTCTTAGTCGTCAACCTTGAGTATTTTCATTAGTTGTCCTTATTGACTTGAGTATACCTTGGAAATCTGAACCTTTTAGAATTTGAATCTTGGGAAAATGGATTTTTATTGAGTTTTATTTACCAAAGGAATTTGGAAAACTTTTAAACTAATATTTTGGAAAATTTTCCACCATTGATTATAATTTCATAGTTATGGATTTCTAAAAAGGATATTTGAGATATTAAACCGTATAACACTTTACTTTGTTGTGTATATATATATATATATTTATAAACTGAAGAAATAAATTGTTTATAAACATACTATATATATGTGTGTACTTTTCTCTACCTTGTAATCACTTTCAAAATATGTACTTCAATTATTTTGGAAAGATGATTTTATAAAATCTTGGTAATAGAAATTTAAAAAGGGAATAAATTTTGAAGTGTGAACCTTGATGTACTCCTTAGCCTATAGAAGTTTAAACCTTAGGGTCTCACCTTTGAGTTTTTGTATTGGTTATAGAGAACCCGTAGCAACAGTCGAGGTGGAGCATTGGCTAGGGCTAGGTGGGATGATGATTTTGACCGGGTCAGGAGAATTCAGGCGATCTTAACGAGCCATCATTATATGAAGAAGAATCAGAGGAGCCGGTAGAGCCTATTGAGCAACTTCAGCCTCGGCTTCAGGAAGAAGACCCCATGGAGGAATTTGACAATGAAGAAGGGTTTTGTAACGGCCCGCAAATCCGTACCCCTTGAGTCAACACTATCCTACAACAATCAACTCAAGTTGCACAGAAATACGAACCATTTTGGTTAAAGAAGAAGAGATAGGAGAAAAGAAATCTAAAACAATATCAGAATCTAACCATCGCAGCGGAATAAAATATAATAGATAGTAAATAATCTTTACTTAAAATCAAATGTATCTGTTTACTACATTACATCATCAGAGAACATCAGTCACAGCTCACATCAATAACATACAATGGATACACAACAACTCAACAGCGGAATAATATATATATATATACAAGTACGTGAGTACGTATCGTCATCCAGCTCGCCTCCTGAGCTCCACAGCATCATATCCTGTATCCTATAATACTCGGTCTGACCCGAGCATTATAGTTAAATAACACCCGAGTCAGTCTGGAATACTAGCGTGAGAAAATCACACCCAATTTATTTTTAAAGTTTCAAAAATCCTTTGAAAACAAAAGCATCTCGTAAGACCACGCCACAAATAAACATGTCGGGTTTTCACCTTACGATAGCTAAAATAATTTTTATAGAAATCCTCTGATATTATAATAGGGTCTATATACAAATACTTATAAAATAGCCGAAATTGTTACATGATTAAATTCCAGCTACTAGCCACAGAAGTGGGTAATACAAACAAAACTCGTACAAGGCTCGTAGGGAAAATGGATTTCCAACAATGACTAGGCACTGGGGTACCACCTGTCACAGTACGGGGCCTAGATCACCGTACCGAGGATTACTCCCTTCATCCCCTGCAACACAAGGCCGGAACCATTCCTTACTGAACAGTCCCGAACAAGATAAACCCCGTGGTTGGCGCGACCAACCACCCACTAAGCCGAAATATATATAAGGGACATCTAGACAGGGGAATTATCTTGTCCTGCTTGGGCATGACCCACCTAACCTTGCTGCATATCCCCTGATTTTCAGTCATTCCCATTTGATGAGGCTTGAGGCTAAGCGTTACCTTTAGAACGTTTTCATTTAGAATGCCCATCGCCCACCTGACGATGTTTCGCAAGCATTCGTCCATACAAGTCCGTCCCGGGTTCGAACGGAACCGAAGGCACTATTCCTACTACATCCATTTTGGAAATATCCTCAGGATTAGTAGCGACTAGCCCTTGCACTTCACTGCTCCATCTTCGAATCCAAAATCGTTTACACGAAACGTACAAACCGGATCGAAGTGGTTTTCGAGAAATTAATCTCGATCCCGGACTCTTCGAAACGATCAACGTATTTGTCTAATATTGATAGTCGGTTATTTAACTATCAATTTATATTCACAAACATCCATCACACAATAAATAATTTTCCACATTATTTATTTACCTCAAAATATCTTCACAGGATATATTTCTATTTTCAACCCTTTGAAAACAGTTTCAAAACCTTCTTTCCTTTCAGGATAAACTTCCCCGAATATTTACTATCTCCTCTGAAATCTCCAAGCACAAAAATAGATTTTTAAAAATAATTTAAAACACTTTACCTTGAAATATATACTTTAAAACATTTAGGATGAAACTACTTCAATAATTTGTTAGAAATACATACTATATGAATTTGAGAAAATAAGGTTACTTTATAAAATATAAAACCAGTTTCCACTTTTAAAACAAATACTAAGTCACTTTTAAAGAATTAATGCTATAATATATTAAAAGAAAATACTTGCTTTAGAACTTAATTATTAGAAATAATAAATTTTTCAAACGTTGCTTTCTTTTAAAAATAACTTGAAAACATTTAATTTATATTTACAAATTTACTTTTAAAAACGTGTACTTGGCCAATCCAGAGAGAGAACCCCAACTTCAAGCACTTAAATCAATTTCCCGAATTGATTTCCAATTTATTTTATTTAAAATGAGTTTCTTTAACTTCTCAATTTATTTCAAAATTCATTAATTATGCCCTTTATTATTATTGTTATTATTTTCCATTTGATTTCAAAACTCTTAACTGAAATATACAAATTTCAGCTTTTCCCAATTTCTTTTCTTATTCTTTACAATAAATAAAATCTTAAATATTAAATAAAGGTTTTGTTCTTTAATTTATAGCACTGAAGATCTTAAATTTCATTAACTTCCGTTATTTCAAATTCCCCTCCCCATACCCAAGATTTATTTATTAGAAATTTAAATTCACTTTATTTTCTTTCAATCCATTTAGAAATTTATTCAAATTCATTTAATTACTTTACTAACAATTTCACTTCTTTTATTATCTTACCAAAATCCAATCTATATAGTTTTGGTAATTCATCAGACCCAATTTCATCCAGTCGAACCATAGCATTCAATATTCCAATTATCAACAATATTTATCACAGAATATAAAATAATTACAACATGGGTATTAAATAATTTAAATAAATGTTGAGGGATCCAGTTGGATCCCTCCAACCTGTTTTCCCTGCATCCACAGATATTAGCACAATATACAATACCAATTCCAAATATATATCACACTATAGCACATCAGTCAATTCAATCATTCAACAATTATTTAAATTTAATCATTTAACTCTAATTTTAACTGAGTGAGATTAACTCACCTTTGCTATTATTTGCAATCCACTCCAGTCTCGACTGATTTAGACCTTGAATAAACATTGGGTGATATTTATTAATATTTGAATTAATCTAAAAATTAATTACCCTTTTTATATAAATTTAACTCAGCTAATAAAATTTATCTTAAACTAATGATTTAATTCTAGACAAATAATTAAATCCTAAACTAATTTTCCCTTTAATCAATAAAAATTCCCTTTAGTACTGAAATAATTAAATTAGTTTTATAAAATAACTAATCACCCTAAACACATATTTTAAAATGAACTACTAAGTTTACAATGTGCATATGTATATTTATTTTATTATTAATATCATCATATATTGTTTTTTTCAAATCTTTATATAATTTCCCAAAATATTATCTTTGAAGCTACACCTTAAAAAATAATTTATATCACCATTTAAAGTTCCGATTTTCTAACTCTTATCCATAAATATTATTTTCCTGTTTACTGGTTAATTATTTAAATGTAAAAAAAAACAGATAAAATAAAATAAAAACTTATCCCTTACTGTAAACTAAAATTTTAATACCACTACACTATACATCCAGATATAAATTTTATTTGAATTAAAATAAAAATTCTGCAATACCTTACATACCAAAATCCAACGAGGCAGCCTCCTCCTCTGCGCACGGCTGAGCTCGCAAGAGAATACATCGAACTAACACAGTCCATCACGGCGACGTAAATTCCCAAAATCGATACATTCGCCATCATCGTGAAGCTTCGCTACCACCGAAGGACTGCCGAGCCTCCATGACACCGCGTGCTTCGAAATCGAAGCTCCAAATTGAACTCCGCTTCGCCGCAAGATCACGACCCAGAGCATACTTGAGATTTGGATCTCGCGTGACCTCGTCGCTTCCAGACCCGCCGCGACTGCTGACTAGATTCGAAATTGCTTTCGAAAATGACCCTACCCAGATTCGAGTTCGTGACAGCAGCCATGGAATTGTTTGAACGAAAAAGAATTATGTTTCGGCCTCCTTTACTTGATTTGAATTCGATTCGTTCTGCCCCTTTTTTTTCTTTTATTTGTTTGAGAAGTTTGGGCTTCGGCCATTGCTTAAATTTTCGAAATACAAGGGGAGAACGAAAGTGATTTTATTTTAGTTCTGGTATGCTCAAGCGTATAAACAAAGGCAAGACACGAATTTGCAGAGAGAGAAGCGTGCTGGGAAAGGATTGAAAATGGCGTATACAAGAAGCCCGATAAATGAAATTAAATTTCCTTAAATTGTTATCAATTAAATTTTAGCGCACTTATGTATCGTACACTCACATACTAACTCCAAAAACTACGAAAATTGAAACTCGACAATAATTCCATATTACGGACCAAATGAAACTGGTTTCATCGAATTCCGAGACTGTGCCTTGGAAGGCTATTTTAAATTCAATTTAAACTATATAAAAAAAATTTAAAACTGAACAAACCACTATTAATTTCAATTTTAACACTTTTACTATCTTCAAAATCATCAATATAAATTCTATAAGCCTTCAAATTATTTTAATAGGCTTAAAATTCCAGATTCAATATTTTATCCAACATCAAATTATTTAATTCAATAATTTAATTGCCAAATAAGTTATGATATTCATAATTTAAGTTAATAATTAGCCTGTAAATATTTAAAATCAATTAAATATTCCGGTTACAAATGCTTAAAATTTCCGGGTCATCACATTCTTCCCCCCTTAAAAGAATTTCGTCCCCGAAATTACTAGTTAGGGAGAAATGATATAATACCCGTTTACTCCCCTCAAATCCAAACAGTTCAACACCTAACCAACTATCTTCTATAAAAGACCATTTTCATTCTTATTAACTTCTCAACTCTCCCATAGTTTCAAACTATACTATTGGTTTAACCACACAAGTTTCAATCATAAAACCAATTTTGGATTGTCAAAATTTTCTCAAAATTTTTCTAACTCCCTAAATTCCCGAAAAATTTCGCCAGCGTTTCCTTTGCGCGGCTGACTCGGTACTACTACAAAATGGCTCTACGGCCTCCCAATCTCAAAAGAAAACTAAAAGCCAAGTGGCTCAATCAAAAACCCAATCAATTTCCATATATAAATTTGAACACATACCTTTTTGTCGGGCAATTCAAATTTATCTTTTGAATCAAAAACCAATTCTCTTTTCCCTTTTATAATGTCTGCATACCTGCTTAGCACCAATATCCAAACACAATACTCCAAAACATTTTATCGACTTCCTTACAAAATGTCAATATCTATTCATTCCAATATTGACATAAATTATATTAGTAGTATCAATTTCCATTTAAGAATTCACCATTCTCTCTTAAGTTTAATTATATATTTTTCTTATACTTATTTTCACCTTACTCCTTTAGTTTAATCTATTTCTATTCAAAGTAATTCTTTCATTTTCATTTTCATACGAATTCAATTTATTTTCAATTCCAAATGTTATTTTTTTTTTTATTTAGAACTAATTCATGTCATTATTTTAGTTAGTTTCATTTACTAACTTATTTCAATTTCCAATTTGAAATTCTTTTGTCGTTAACAAAATTTTCCAAAATTTCCAATAATTTTCTAACTCCCAAAATTTCTGGAAATTTTTGACAGAGTCTCCTTTGTACGGAGGAGCTTTTGCAATTTGACAAAAGAGATAAATATATATACATCGACCCACACGGTCGGAAAAAACCAAAAACAGTTCATATTTCCTATTTATATTGCGTAGGCGTACCTTATTTAGCATTTTAAGCAAGCAGCTTATTATTTTTAGCATATAGCACAACCCAGTCCAGCCTCACGGCTTCCAGGTACCTGTACTTACTCAGTTTAAACTTGTAAGTGTCAAATATAAGAAGTTTAACATATTTAACTTACTTGCAATAGTTAAAACATATGACTTCTAAAAAGAAATATACACCAAACATTTTCCATAAGCAACTTCTACAATTTCCATGTTAATTCAACTGTTCCAATTTATTTATAAACCATTTTTATGCAATTTGAATGGTTTCAATCCATTCGTATACAATCTCATCAATTTAAAATGGTTTTAATCTCAATCACTTACATTTAATTTATTTTTAAGCAAACTGAGCTTATTTTTAATTCAATTTCTTTCAAAATTAATTTATTTTACTCTTATCAATCCATAGAATTTTAATTTCTTGCATTTACATCAAATGATAATTTATTCCGTGCATTTTGACGAGCTTTATGTGAATAAATAAGTATTTATGCTTTATAACCAATTTAAATTGATTTCACTCTATTTCCAAATTTATTCACAATCCAATTACCCTTGCTTCCACTTCGGATTTGAATACACTCACTTGTATTTCATTCATTAACCCAACTAGTTCCATTATTCAAACAAGTTCTATTCAAATCCATTAACAATTTAGGTTCATCTTATTTGCCAATTAAACTTCCCTTTTATTTTAATCCATTCACAATCACTTACTTAGCTCGACACATTTCATTTAAATTTTATTTACAATTCATTTATTTACATTTCATTCCATATTTGTTTATTCCAAACTATTTTATTTAGCTCAAAAACAATCCAAGCTATTTCATTTAATAAGCATTTCTCAACTTATTTAAACCACATTTCATTTGATACTTATTTATTCTATCATTTATTTATTCAATTTAATTAGTTTATCCACATTCACTTAAACCATTCTAATAAACTTGAAACATTCTATTTTTCTTATTGTCTCAAGTTATTTCAATCCCTTAATAATTTAAATGGTTTACAATTATTTATTTAAGCATTTTCACTCCATTAAATATTATCGGCATCACACCGAATTTTATTTCACGCATTTTTAATTCTTTTATATGCTATTCTGATTTTTTTTTTTTTTAACTCAATCTAATTCTTACCCAATTTATTTCTTATCCAACTTATTTTCCAGTTATCCAGGTAAGAATTTAATTTCATTCACTAATTCAATCCAATTTTGCTTTAACTCAAATTTACTTAACTCAATTCAAGTTCAACTTGATTTCGAATACAACTGGATATTAATTCAGCCTATTTAAATAAATTTTTCAATCCAGTTAAATTTTTATTTCATCAATCCAATTTAATTTCATTTTAACTCTTCACTTTAGATTTTCATTCCACTATCCAAAGCTTAAATTTCTTCCTGATTTAAAAATCATTTCCATTTATAAGCTTACAACTTATCTTATCAGGATTTTTTTAAACTTCCGGCTTTGGTTTCAAATCATTTTGAAATCCCCAACATTTCAAATCTCATTTCTCAAAAGCCAAACCAATCCTGGCTTTTATTACAACAAATTTCCTTTTTGAAGTTTTCAAAAACAACTAGCTTTTTGGACAAATCAGTTTTTGGCAGCAATCCGTCACTTAGAAATTCGAAAATGAATACTGATGATGCGGCCGTCATCGTCAGAATTATTTTCCCATAATCCAAGTGATTTCAATGCTATATTACTTCCAAAATCCATTCAAAACAAATTTTCCTTTCAGAAATACTTTCAAAACAATAATATTATTATTTATCTTCAAAACATTTCGACAAATTCTTCAAAAATCTTCGGGATTTTAAATTTTCAAATCCTGCTTAAATAAATTTTAACCACAATTCATTTGCATTGCTTATGCTTATTCAAGTTCCCATTTAATTATATTTCAATTTATAATCTACGTCTATAATTCATACTTATAAATTTCATTTTATAATCCATATTTATGAATTTTATAATTTATAATGTATTTATTCCCTTAACTTTGGTTATATTTTCAATTTCTAGTTAAATTTTCACTTAACAATGATAATAATTTAATATTATCATTTTTAACATCCAAGCAGCCATGTATTAGCTAAATAGTTTTCAAAAACTATTCTTTATATCAAAAATATATTTTTGGGTAAAATTATTTCATTCACCCACATTTAAAACAATACCGTGTCGATTGTTCTATTCAAGTGTTTAGAAACCCCTTCGATACAGTTGTCCAGACTGTGCCGACGAAGGTTCATATGCCACTCAATAAACCAATCAACACAATATTAAAACAATTTTTATTCACTAACAAATACGCGCTCATATCTATTTATACGCTCAAACTCATTATAGAGTACTACAGACTCTAATTTAAATGAGTAATTCCCACATGAGCCAAGGTTATCTCCAACCTAAGCTCTGATACCAAGTGTAATGGCCCGCAAATCCGTACCCCTTGAGTCAACACTATTCTACAACAATCAACTCAAGTTGCACAGAAATACGAACCATTTTGGTTAAAGAAGAAGAGATAGGAGAAAAGAAATCTAAAACAATATCAGAATCTAACCATCGCAGCGGAATAAAATATAATAGATAGTAAATAATCTGTACTTAAAATCAAATGTATCTGTTTACATACATTACATCATCAGAGTACATCAGTCACAGCTCACATCAATAACATACAATGGATACACAACAACTCAACAGCGGAATAATATATATATATACAAGTACGTGAGTACGTATCGTCATCTAGCTCGCCTCCTGAGCTCCACAGCATCATATCCTGTATCCTATAATACTCGGTCTGACCCGAGCATTATAGTTAAATAACACCCGAGTCAGTCTGGAATACCAGCGTGAGAAAATCACACCCAATTTATTTTTAAAATTTCAAAAATCCTTTGAAAACAAAAGCATCTCGTAAGACCACGCCACAAATAAACATGTCGGGTTTTTACCTTACGATAGCTAAAACAATTTTTATAGAAATCCTCTGATATTATAATAGGGTCTATATACAAATACTTATAAAATAGCCGAAATTGTTACATGATTAAATTCCAGCTACTAGCCACAGAAGTGGGTAATACAAACAAAACTCATACAAGGCTCGTAGGGAAATGGATTTCCAACAATGATTAGGCACTGGGGTACCACCTGTCACAGTACGGGGCCTAGATCACCGTACCGAGGATTACTCCCTTCATCCCCTGCAACACAAGGCCGGAACCATTCCTTACTGAACAGTCCCGAACAAGATAAACCCCGTGGTTGGCGCGACCAACCACCCACTAAGCCGAAATATATATAAGGGACATCTAGACAGGGGAATTATCTTGTCCTGCTTGGGCATGACCCACCTAACCTTGCTGCATATCCCCTGATTTTCAGTCATTCCCATTTGATGAGGCTTGAGGCTAAGCGTTACCTTTAGAACGTTTTCACTTAGAATGCCCATCGCCCACCTGACGATGTTTCGCAAGCATTCGTCCATACAAGTCCGTCCCGGGTTCGAACGGAACCGAAGGCACTATTCCTACTACATCCATTTTGGAAATATCCTCAGGATTAGTAGCGACTAGCCCTTGCACTTCACTGCTCCATCTTCGAATCCAAAATCGTTTACACGAAACGTACAAACCGGATCGAAGTGGTTTTCGAGAAATTAATCTCGATCCCGGACTCTTCGAAACGATCAACGTATTTGTCTAATATTGATAGTCGGTTATTTAACTATCAATTTATATTCACAAACATCCATCACACAATAAATAATTTTCCACATTATTTATTTACCTCAAAATATCTTCACAGGATATATTTCTATTTTCAACCCTTTGAAAACAGTTTCAAAACCTTCTTTCCTTTCAGGATAAACTTCCCCGAATATTTACTATCTCCTCTGAAATCTCCAAGCACAAAAATAGATTTTTAAAAATAATTTAAAACACTTTACCTTGAAATATATACTTTAAAACATTTAGGATGAAACTACTTAAATAATTTGTTAGAAATACATACTATATGAATTTGAGAAAATAAGGTTACTTTATAAAATATAAAACCGGTTTCCACTTTTAAAACAAATACTAAGTCACTTTTAAAGAATTAATGCTATAATATATTAAAATAAAATACTTGCTTTAGAACTTAATTATTAGAAATAATAAATTTTTCAAACGTTGCTTTCTTTTAAAAATAACTTGAAAGCATTTAATTTATATTTACAAATTTACTTTTAAAAACGTGTACTTGGCCAATCCAGAGAGAGAACCCCAACTTCAAGCACTTAAATCAATTTCCCGAATTGATTTCCAATTTATTTTATTTAAAATGAGTTTCTTTAACTTCTCAATTTATTTCAAAATTCATTAATTATGCCCTTTATTATTATTGTTATTATTTTCCATTTGATTTCAAAACTCTTAACTGAAATATACAAATTTCAGCTTTTCCCAATTTCTTTTCTTATTCTTTACAATAAATAAAATTTTAAATATTAAATAAAGGTTTTGTTCTTTAATTTATAGCACTGAAGATCTTAAATTTCATTAACTTCCGTTATTTCAAATTCCCCTCCCCATACCCAAGATTTATTTATTAGAAATTTAAATTCACTTTATTTTCTTTCAATCCATTTAGAAATTTATTCAAATTCATTTAATTACTTTACTAACAATTTCACTTCTTTTATTATCTTACCAAAATCCAATCTATATAGTTTTGGTAATTCATCAGACCCAATTTCATCCAGTCGAACCATAGCATTCAATATTCCAATTATCAACAATATTTATCACAGAATATAAAATAATTACAACAGGGGTATTAAATAATTTAAATAAATGTTGAGGGATCCAGTTGGATCCCTCCAACCTGTTTTCCCTGCATCCACAGATATTAGCACAATATACAATACCAATTCCAAATATATATCACACTATAGCACATCAGTCAATTCAATCATTCAACAATTATTTAAATTTAATCATTTAACTCTAATTTTAACTGAGTGAGATTAACTCACCTTTGCTATTATTTGCAATCCACTCCAGTCTCGACTGATTTAGACCTTGAATAAACATTGGGTGATATTTATTAATATTTGAATTAATCTAAAAATTAATTACCCTTTTTATATAAATTTAACTCAGCTAATAAAATTTATCTTAAACTAATGATTTAATTCTAGACAAATAATTAAATCCTAAACTAATTTTCCCTTTAATCAATAAAAATTCCCTTTAGTACTGAAATAATTAAATTAGTTTTATAAAATAACTAATCACCCTAAACACATATTTTAAAATGAACTACTAAGTTTACAATGTGCATATGTATATTTATTTTATTATTAATATCATCATATATTGTTTTTTTCAAATCTTTATATAATTTCCCAAAATATTATCTTTGAAGCTACACCTTAAAAAATAATTTATATCACCATTTAAAGTTCCGATTTTCTAACTCTTATCCATAAATATTATTTTCCTGTTTACTGGTTAATTATTTAAATGTAAAAAAAAACAGATAAAATAAAATAAAAACTTATCCCTTACTGTAAACTAAAATTTTAATACCACTACACTATACATCCAGATATAAATTTTATTTGAATTAAAATAAAAATTCTGCAATACCTTACATACAAAATCTAACGAGGCAGCCTCCTCCTCTGCGCATGGCTGAGCTCGCAAGAGAATACATCGAACTAACACAGTCCATCACGGCGACGTAAATTCCCAAAATCGATACATTCGCCATCATCGTAAAGCTTCGCTACCACCGAAGGACTGCCGAGCCTCCATGACACCGCGTGCTTCGAAATCGAAGCTCCAAATTGAACTCCGCTTCGCCGCAAGATCACGACCCAGAGCATACTCGAGATTTGGATCTCGTGCGACCTCGTCGCTTCCAGACCCGCCGCGACTGCTGACTAGATTCGAAATTGCTTTCGAAAATGACCCTACCCAGATTCGAGTTCGTGACAGCGGCCATGGAATTGTTTGAACGAAAAAGAATTATGTTTCGGCCTCCTTTACTTGATTTGAATTCGATTCGTTCTGCCCTTTTTTTTTCTTTTATTTGTTTGAGAAGTTTGGGCTTCGGCCATTGCTTAAATTTTCGAAATACAAGGGGAGAACAAAAGTGATTTTATTTTAGTTCTGGTATGCTCAAGCGTATAAACAAAGGCAAGACACGAATTTGAAGAGAGAGAAGCGTGCTGGGAAAGGATTGAAAATGGCGTATACAAGAAGCCCGATAAATGAAATTAAATTTCCTTAAATTGTTATCAATTAAATTTTAGCGCACTTATGTATCGTACACTCACATACTAACTCCAAAAACTATGAAAATTGAAACTCGACAATAATTCCATATTACGGACCAAATGAAACTGGTTTCATCGAATTCCGAGACTGTGCCTTGGAAGGCTATTTTAAATTCAATTTAAACTATATAAAAAAAATTAAAACTGAACAAACCACTATTAATTTCAAATTTAACACTTTTACTATCTTCAAAATCATCAATATAAATTCTATAAGCCTTCAAATTATTCTAATAGGCTTAAAATTCCAGATTCAATATTTTATCCAACATCAAATTATTTAATTCAATAATTTAATTGCCAAATAAGTTATGATATTCATAATTTAAGTTAATAATTAACCTGTAAATATTTAAAATCAATTAAATATTCCGGTTACAAATGCTTAAAATTTCCGGGTCGTCACAGGTTTGAAGTCGAAGGTGAAGATGATGAGTTTGACGACGAGGAAGAGTTCGAAGTAGAGGAGGATCTCGAATCAAATGGCGACGCAGTCATTTGGGAGATAGGGGAAGTTGTCGAGGAGCCAGCTGTGGGGCATATTTCCTTCAAAGAGAGCCTAGTCCAGAGATTGTTTGGGTTTCAGACAGTGATGTGGAGTTCAGGGAATTGTCAAGACTCGAAGGGGAGGGCTCTGGTAGTAAGAGTCCATAGTTAGTGTTGGGTTGCTTTCTCTAGGTAATGTATGCCTTTTTGTATGTGTCTATGACCCTGGACGTCATGGTTATTAAGGGTAAATGTTTGGTAGGGTGTTATATGTATGTATATATATATATATATAGACATATGTATGCTTGTATGGATGATGATAGCACTTGTAGGAATATTTTGGCTAATAGTAGAGGTAATGTATATTTTGATATACAAGTATGGAATCTATGTATTTACTGGTGTAGTTTGGGCTGTTATAATCAGTTCTAATGTGCGTGGATAATTTTACTGAATTAGTTAGGGAATTTCGGGGATGAAATTCTTTTAAGGGGAGAGGAATGTAACGATCCAGAATTTTTGACATCCCAAGTTGTGAATATTAATTTATAATATTCAATAATATTGTATTTTAATATACAATATTCCCATTAATCAATAATTAATAATATTATACGATTTACCAAAACCCATATAATTTGAATTTTCAGATCTAAATAAATATACAGAATGATCAAATGGAAATTTCTTATATATGTATAAATATTTGTTTTAGATAAAATCAATATATATATATATATATATATATTTAGATAAAATATGTGTATTTTGTTTAGAGATAAAATATAATAGAGAATTAAATTAATTGAAAAAAGTCATATGCATATATTTTACATATAGGGGTAATAAAATTTATATGTATAAAATTTGGATAGAAATTGATAGTGAAGTAAAAAAAATATTTTAGATTTTGGGCACATAAACAATATTGTTTATATTAAATAAAAAGAGTTTTAAATTGAAAGTTTCTAAAATGATATATATACATTGAATAAGAAAATTATATCTATGTGAAGATAAGTTTAAGAGGAAAGTCTATAATATTTAAATAGATAAAAATGTTATAAATTAAAGGATGTATATAATAATCACATAAATATAAATAGGAGAAACTATATATGTATATATATATATATATATATATATATATATATATATATAGATAACTAATGAATTTAGTTTATTTGAAGTAATATATTTCTATACTATAAATTAAAAGATGTATATATGGTTACCCATTTACATGAAGGCTTAAAAATAATTCTAAGCTACTTTGCAGTCTTTGTTTAAGTAACATATATACTTGTATAGGTATATATACCAAGAAGTATTATTTTAATCTAGTTTCTCATTTTTATTTTAAAATGTATAGGTGACAAATGAAAACACTACTTTGTCAAAGGAATGATAACTATGGGCTGTAAAATTTCTTATCTATACATTCATATACTTTAAAGCTTTTATAGTTTATATATAAATAAAAGACCTCAAAATCATTTACTGTTAAGAGAAACATGTTAACTAAAACAGAAACAAAACCATTTTAAATCAAATTAAACAATGGGTAAATAAGAAAAGTTTTTCGGTTACATCTGGCATAAGTTACTTGTTCAAATTTAACATAATCATTTTATTTTTATTTTCAAATTCCTCTCATCAAAACAAATATCATTTCCAGTCCCCATAAATCTCTTTCCAAACTATAGTCTGGATCTTGAAAGCATGTATATACAGTCATACGGATCTGAGTTGTGTTTTTAGAATTCAAGCCTGTAACTTAATTATATTCTTTGTCCTAAACTGTAAGCAAGACATAAGAAAACTGGAATAAAATAGAAAGGGAGAAAAGCAGTAGTCTGTACAAATCTGGGAAAACTTAAAAAGATCTAGAAGCAATCTCTGTTATAAGATTCAAGCTACCTGAAAGCAAGCTTTTGGAATTCAAATTTAAAGATTTCAAATTTCAACTTTAAAGCCATTGGAATCAAAATGTTTAAGGTGAGAAAGATTTATTTTCAAATTTGAAAATGAAATGCATGCTTTGATTTATAGTGAATATTTTGTTCATTCCGACTTCAAAAATTTAAATCTCTTAATCTAGTTTATAACCGATGATGATGTAAACTAGGGAAATATTCATTTACTAGTATAGTTTAAGTTAAAATTAGTTTGCGAATATTTGCTGCGTAGTTAATAAATGATGGGTGTTACAGTAAATAGCATACTTTAGTAAAAATTCTTTATTTTTAAATTAAGGATTCAAACATGCAATTAGAATTCTTCTATAGAATTATGAATTTTGGAAGCAAAATTATAATTTTTAATGATCTATATCTTGAGAAATTGATAGATGAACAGTTTTTGTTCAAAAATTAATTTCTATCAGTATCGTCGTCATGAGGTGGTGCGATCTGGTGGGGGCTGGTGGACCTAGGGAAGGTGTTGACTGTGGCCAATTGTTGCATTTGGGCTTGGTTTGGGTTAGTCGATGGATTTTAGGGTTTGGTGAAGCTTTGGGTAATGGTAGGAACAAGGTCAATTTGGAAATTGATGGGGCGACCGGATTTCAAGGTATTCGGCACCGAGGTGACTGCATGTATGGGTTTTCGTCAAAGGTCAGTGGTGTACAATGTAGCGATCGATCGACGTTGTGGTGGGCCGATTTGTGGTGACAGGTTGGTTTTCTAATTTTGGTGGGTTTGCAAAGTTGATCGATTTTCGATCAGAGGGTTGCTGGACATCGTCGTATTAGCATTTTGGATCAGAATACGGATGGAGACTTGGCTGCAGCTTCGCGTCAATGAGTTGGTCAGTGGTGAGGGTGTGCAAGTGCATAGCATGCACGTGGGAGCTTCCTTGGCTGAGTGAATTTAGCGAGGCGATTTGGTATTTTGATCTAGATGTGTCGTGTTCGAGAGCAAGTTGATGTTTGCATGGAAATATTTGAGTTGATCGGAGACGATCTTCCGGTTCGAGGCATCGGGATTCAAGTGTTTTTGAGTGGGAGGCTGTTAGTCTGGAAAGAGGGGAAGTGTGATAGAAGAAGATGAATGAAATTTGGGTTGGAACATGTTGTTGGGCTTCGGTCCAATTAAGTTTGAATTGTCGCTTTATTTTAGTTTGGTATCGGGTTTATGTTTTTAGTTTTGGGCTTTGGGTTTTAGTTTTGGGCTTTGGGTTTGTGCAATTAAAATTGGTCTCCGGTTTATTTCTTTTGCTTCTGGGTTTAGGCTTCGGCCTGTGAGTCTTTGTTTTATTTTAAAATAAGGATTTATTAAAAAAATAAAATTTGTTTAAAGTCAGAAGAAAATCCATAACTAATTGTCTTTCCAAGTTTATAACAAACATGTTGATTTGAAAGGAAATATTTTTTAAAACCAATTTTCTTTAATGTTAAATGTTTGTTAAAGTCTTATATAGACAAAGGGATTTTGGAAATAATAAACTTGATTTACTTTGAAATTATGTAAATAAGGTCATTTATGTAAATTATTTTATCATAAATTAGTTAAGCTTTTAAAAATCAATTCTATTTATTTATACTTGAGTTTTATTTGAATGATTTGAGTATAAGTAAGATAATTAGGGAAAATTAAATGTTTATACTTTTGAATTAACTCAAGTTCTTAAGTGATTTCTTTATTGATAATAATTATTTAATTTCAAATATAATAAAGTGTTATTAAGTGGATGGCTCGTATCGATGGTTGTTACGCCGTCGTACGATCTATTGTGAAGTTAAATAATTTTTTGACAGACTTTACAGAAAGAATTAAATTACCGCTTGGAAATGAATGTTGTTGTATAATTTTACAGCCTATCAGATATGATGTTACCAAACTAAAATAATGTGTTTATTGTAGATTATTCAAACTGTTTGACATCTGGTCAGCGGAAAGAGACACCATTTCGCTAAATAGTTAAATAATTTCTGTGGGTAGTTTAAGCTATCAATCTGATATTAATTGTCAAATTTTTACTAGCAATGATAATCCCTGATTTGCTTATTCATTCATATATCTGTTTATTTACCTGATAGTTATATTTGAGTATTAATGTGAATCGATTTATGGAAGCTGATTGCTATTGAATATCTTTATTGACATGCTTGACTGTGAATTGTAGCTTGATTAGTACCGTTAAGACTGATAAGCCTTATTCTGTTTGGATTGATTTGAACCTAGTTTTGTTTTGAAAATGAATATTATTTGTAATGTTGTTTTTTAAGAGAATTGATAAATATTTTGGAAATATCAAAAGTAGTTTATTTTTTTGGAAATCTTTATAAAGGTATAATTTTTATATGTATGTATTATTTAAATTATTTCAAGTATAAAACTATTTTTGTAATAATCATTTAAAAGTAAATTTTTATTAAATTAGCATTTAATTATATTTTCTTCAATATAAATCTATTAAATATAAGTTTTTTTTTAAATGCTGTGTATTAATTTAAATTTTATAAAGAGTATTTTTATTTTTAAACATGGGAAATGTATTTGGAAATTTTATAAGTATGTTTTGGAAAGAAATTGTTTAAATATTTACACAGTAATATAAGCTTTCTTAGTAAATTTTAAACTGTTTGGATTTTATATGCGAACAAGGCTTAATGGTTGAAACGGGAAATAACTTGGTCGAATTGATTGATTATTTTGATAGTTAAATAACCGACTATCAAATCTGGACAAAAACTTAACTTTGAAAATAGCTAAAGGAAACTTGGGTATTATATGGTACGTTTACCGTTCGAGGTGCTATACCGTACGTATAAACTCGTTAGTTCTCTAGGACGAATTATAAGGAGACCCGTCCACTAACGGTTAGGAGGTGAACTCCGATCTTATTTTTCGTCTCTGTATTTCCTAAAGAACCGGGGTTAAGTTTACCAGGAAATAGAGAATGTTGTTTCAAAGAGACCGGGATTAGATTTGTAATCTGAAAACCACTTCGATCCAACGAGTACTTTTCCGTGATGAAGACTAGAGCTTGGAGTCGAAGATGGAGCAGTGAAGTGCAAGGGATAATCGCTACTAATCCTAAAGGTGATTCCAAAATGGATGTAGTAGGAATAGTGCTTTCGGTTCCGTTCGAACCCGGAATGGACATATATGGATGAATGCTTTCAGAACATCGTCTAGAGGATGGTGAGCATTCTAAGAGAAATGTTCTAAAAAGGTAACGCTGAGCCTCAAACCACATCAACCGAGAATGACCGAAAATCAGGGTATATGCAGCAAGGCTAAGTGAGTAGCACCCAATTAGCGTAAGGTCATCTCTGTCTAGAGGTCTCTTTTTTTCGGCTGTGTGGGCAGCTGCTGATCCCAACCATGGGGTGATCTTACTTGGGATATCCAATAAGGGGTAGTCCGGTCTTGTGTTGCAAGGAAACGGAGGGGCCCTCGGTATGGTGATCTAGACCAGATACCATGATAGGGTACCCCAGTGCCTAGTCATTCGTTGGAAATCCATTCTCCATACGTGCCCTTTACGGTTTTGATTGTAGAACCCACTTTGTGGCTAGTATTGCTGGAATTCAATAATGTAACAATTTCGACTATTTGAATAAGTATTTGTTTATAGACACTAATATAATATCAGAGGATTTTATAAGAAATGTTTTGGTTATTGTAAGGTAAAGATCCAGCATGTTTATTTATGTCGTGGTCATGCGAGATACCTTTGATTTCAAAGGATTTTTTAAACTTTAATTAATCAAGTTGAGTGTGTTTCTCACGCTAGTTTACTAGACTGACCCGGGCATGGTGTTGTTCCTATATGCTCCGGTCAGACTGAGCAAATATCCAAGTTTAGCTGGAAGACTGGAAGCTCCAGGAGAGGAGCTGGAATCAGGAGACGTATTCACATAGATGCTTATGTTCAGTTGTAATTTGGTTGTGTTGTTAACAATTTGTAAGGGAAGATGGTTATAAACTGTCCGAGTTGAATGGTTATAACTATTATTTAAGTTGTATAAGTTATTAAAGCAACAGTTTTGGTTTCATGTAAAGATTTGTTTATATTATAGTTTATTTGTTCCGCCGCGAGATTTTGATTTTTCTCTTTCCTTCTATTTTCTTTCTATCCTCTACCTTCTCTCTTCTTTCACTATCTGTCTTTTCATGCGATTATGCTGACAAGTGTGGTTAAAAGTCAGTTTAAATCGGTACGGAAAAATGGGTCATGACATTATATGTCACCTACCCACACTCTAAGCTACTCGTCCCTCTACCACCCCCTCACCAACGCCTCTCTTCCCCTCTATCAACATGTGCCGACAATCCCTTCGAGCTCAGCAACTCCACGGCCAAACTCACTAGCCTCTACCCTCCATCCTCTCAAACCTATTCCTCTTTTCACCCAAGCCGAGGGCAGCCAGACATAGTCGAGCCAAAGCCCGTGCATCTACCCGAGCCTCCACCGTGAAGCCGCTCCTTCCGTCTCGTCCCCTCCTGACAGCTAGCTGAGCATTAACCACCTTCTTCATCCTCCAATCCACACTCAGGTATGTATATATTTATACGTCACCATATATATTGGGTTTAGTTTATATATATAAGATATATATAGTTTATTTTTTTATTTTTTTTGTTCGGAAAATCTGTTGACAATATATATATTTTCCAGAACTTTATTTCAGCAGCTATATATATATTGATACGTACAATATATTTCCAGAACTTTATATATGTTGTTAGTTTGCATAAGTGTACTTAATTTTAATATATATATATATATGTGTGTGTTAGATATATATATAAAGTATTTGTCAATATATGAAAGTTGTATATATTCTGTGACTATATAAAGGTTTGTACAAATTTATAAAACGAGTGTTTATATATATAGAGCTTTTATAATATATATATAAATAATATGTATATAAAATTTTTATGTGATCTACTTTGGGTTTCAAAGATAAGTAAGGTAATGTTTTCGTGTTGTATTGAATATATATATATATATATATATATATATATATTATCTAGAGTTTTACATTATGAGACAGTCATATACTTTATATGTAAGTTTGTATAACTGGTTTGTAAGTGTGTGTGTGTATATATAAGTTATACTAGATCATATGTTAAATATATGTAAGCTTTAATAAAACAAGTTACTTGATTTTCATAATTATGTTGGATCTAAAGATTTTTGTGTCATCTGTTTAGTGGGTTTGGTTTCAAAAATATACTATAGAATATATGTATATAGATGTTTATGTATATATGGTATGTTGTTGGTTGGCCGTGAGGAATTTAGTATATATATAGATTTTAAATTCTAGTCTATAATGATTTTATGATCTGTTTGGGTTATGTTAGTATTTTTATACATATATATAGATATTTTTAAATGAACAAATAATATATATAAGTATTTTGAATTTTATTAAGCATATATATATATATATATATATCTTTGTATGTATTTATTTCAAATTATGTTATGTAGATATGCTTGTTTTATTTTATGTGTTTATTTAAAACTACGATTTTGAAACACACACACATATATATTTAAAACTTAAAATGTGTTTGAATTTAGAATATGATTTTATATATGTAAATTGTTATATATATATATATATATATATATATCTATGTATATATATAAGTTCACTTATACCATTTATCTTCATCAATCCGGTTTTGATTTGATTTCATCAATTCCAAGCTTTCAACTTTGCTCGTCAAATTCATGTCAATCTTTCTTTGATTTGGAATTCATGTGGATTCGTAATTCATCCCATTATCGTTCATCTCTCTGGCCTCGAATGGCGAGCAATCACTCACGATTAACATTCTTATATTTATTAAATTTGATTTCATTTGAAACGACAATTGAAATATGCTATTGCTAGTTATTTAATTGGTATACATATGATATGCCATTATCCGTAACTTTTCACCTGTGATATATGATACCATATCCTATTGTATTATCATATTTATTCTCACTCTGCAATTTCCCTGTTAGTATAGAATTCCCTATGGGTTGAAATGATACATACTCGAACAATCTTGTAGAATAGGAGGAAATAGTTATGGGTTGAAATGATAAATCTAAGCGATTTCCATTGAATTGAACTTGCGGATTGAAATGATAAATATTCGTTTCACTTGACCATAGGATAGAAAATTATATACAGACACCGTTAGACTATATATATATATATATTTTAAAAATGATTTCCAGGAGTTTTAAAAAAGGAAATATATATGGTTTATATAAATATTACTTTTAAATATTATAAATATAAATTTTATTTTATATATGAATAAATTCATGATTTTTAGAAATTATATGTCTTAAAAATTTTAAAATTATAAGTTAGCTTTCAAATTATAAATTTTAATAATTTACTTATAATTTTACTATTTTAAAATATGTATAAATTATTTTTTAATACGAAATAAGTTTAATAATAAGATTTAATTTAATAATGTTTGGTTTAATTAACATATAAAATATGTAAGTATTTATTTAATATTTTATTTTAAAAATAGATTTTATAATAATTTTTATAAGTTAAGGTCGGGAAGATAAATTTAAGTTGATTTGAAATAGTATTCTTTTAAGAAATATATTTAAATAAAATCGATTTGAAACTTATTGAATTTGAGATCATAAAGATTTGATTTTATAACTTGATTTTTGTTTTAAAAGTGATTAAATGAATATTTTAAGTTAACTAAATTGAAAAGAATATTTAGTTTATTCAAATTTAATTCAAGGTCTTATTTAAATGATAGTGGATCTATTCAGTGAATATTTCTAATACTAAATAATAGTAAAGCTGACTTTGATATAATATGAAATCGTCAAATTTAGTTTTGTAAATGTTTACATATTTAAAGCTTTGAAATCTATTAAAGTTGAAATGGTTTGATTTGTAGTTTATATCAATATTTGAAATCGATACAAAATTGTTTACTGAGATTTGAATTGAAATGGAAGAACTGATATTTGATTTAAATGGGATTTTGGAATTCGAGTTGATTTGAAACGATTTGTGAACTTTGAGGAAGCTGTTTTATTATATAAAGTATTTTAATATAAATATTTTACTTTATAATTTATTTTATTATAAATTATTTAAAAAACTATTTTAACATAAAACTATTTTTAATATATTAATTATTTTAATATAAACTATTTAATTTATAACTATTTTATATACAAATTATTTATTATATTAACTATTTTATTTATAACTATTTTAATATACATATATAAACTATTATTAATATCTAAACTATTTAAGGGGAAAGCGTTATGGATTTCAAAGTATTATGATTTCAAAAGTTATATTTTCAAAGTGTTATGGATTTCAAAGTACTATGTCATCATTTCAAAGTGTTATAATTTCGAAAGAGTTATAATTTTGGAAAGTGCTATGATTTTGAAAATGAATATTATTTTAAGTGAGAAATTATATCATATTAATATGGTTTTGAAATGGATATGATATTTTGGTTTTGAAGTATGATATTTTGAAATGACTATGGGGTTATAATAATGTTTGGTTGTTAAAGAGACCGGGATTGGTTATTGTCATACTCTCTGCCAATACTGAAAACGATTTTAATAATCGTGTATGCGATGGAGATTCCAGAATGAAGTAGGATGGTGGTGACGATTCTATACGAAGCATATACATGGACCTGACTCCCGTAAATTACCTTAAGGTGGCTAAAACAGAAGCAATTAACGGGCCAAGTAAGGTAGCTCCTCCGATCGAACATACTTCTTCAATACCATTCTATTACTTTGTGATTGATTGGGTGCAACCTCGGATTTTTGGGAGTGTGGATCGAGGTGGCCGGGAGCTGCGGCTATGTGTTACCACCAGCCCAGAAGTGTAATTGGTATATCTGCTCTAGCATTACCTAGTTGTGCCGTGTCACCTACCATATCGAGACCACTACGAGTTTGTTTTGTACCATACTATGGAGTGCCCTCTGACGACGTCCAGTACGGGGGAGATTACGGTACTGCATAGACTATGGGAATATATAAAATGTGTTAAGAGGGATATGGGTAGCGCCTTAACGGTATTTTAATACTTTACTTTACTATAGGCATATTATAATAGCGTAATGTACTACATAGTAGATAGTTCAACGGATGCTTAGAGGATGGGTATCCCAAGCATCGTTTGAGTTACTTGCATTTCAGTTGATATTTCACTTGAGTTGGATTTATTGATATAAAAATGTTAATCCTGACTCGATTGTTTTGTCTTTTTCTTTATGCTCGGGTCAGACTGAGTGTCATAGCATCGAGACTTACCTTTGGAGTTGGAGTTTCGCTTGGAGATCCATCTACTCTATTCAACTTTCAGTTATTTAGTTGACTCTAGTGATGCATTCATAATTTGTTGCTTGACTATTGTATTAAGACTTTTATGTATTCGAGACTTCTATTGTATCTTATTTTAACTCTATTATATGTATAGTAGCTACATGAACTACTATTCATTTGTTTCAAGTGCTTATTGTTATATTACTCTATGTCTGTGATTATGTGATTATTTTATTTACTGTATATGCTGAGTTTTGCCAAATATAAATTAACAATCTGATATTTTGAGCAATTCAAGTTCGACATGTGTGGATGCGAATGGTTGAAAATATCAGGATGTTACAATCGACTATTGGCTGTTGATTTGAGCACTTGACTATGGTAGGAAAATTTTGGTTTTTAAAAAATATTTGACCAATTGAGAAATTGCATGTCTAACATGGTTTTTGAAGTGAATATATATTTGAATTTCCCCCTATATCATTTTAAGGAGTAATAGATACCATTTGAAAGTGATATAAGAAATATGTTTTATCTAGATATGGTTAAAAGAAACATAAAACAAAAAGTTATTTAAATTGAAAATTTGAGAGATTGGATTCCAGGAGTTTTTGAAATTTGTTTAAAATTCTAAAAATACAATAGCATAACTTGAAATTATTTTCCAAATTGAACTATTATAAATGATTTCAAAGTGATTTCAAAAAGGGATTTGCAAAAGATTTAAAATAAATGAAGCCCGAAACTCAATTCAATCAATGGAAAATAATTTCGGTGATGACTATAGCATTATCGGCATTCATTTTCGAGTTTCAAAGTAGGGAGACCACTTTAGTAGCTTTTCTACTCGATTGTTTATGAAACTAATTTGATTCGAATCCCTGAAGTATGATTTGATATTCGAAGGAGATATGTATATACTTATTTCAAACGATCCCAAAAAAACCCGATGTTCAGTTCTTGAATTTTTGGATTGAATGGTATTATAAACGCTTGTACCCTATGCATTGGGATTGATTGATTGTGCATCTCGTTGAGATGATTGATTGCTGATTTCAAAATTTGAAACTGGAATTTGATTTTTCCAACTATTCTGAATAGTTGAACACTTTCAAATCGAGAATTAATTTTCAAAGTTAAGAATTTTTGGAAAGTATATAAAGTTTAGTTTTGAAAATTTTAAAATAAAGGTAAATAGAAGTTATACAAGTTTTAAAATGTTAAATATTTTGATAAGTAAAATAAAGAAGACAATTTTGTATTATACAAAAGGAAATTGGTTTTGAACTACTTTAAATGAAATTGAATTTTAAGAAATGCTTTGGACTTCATAAATACTTACAAAACCTTATTTGTTTTCAAAATGATTTTGAAGGCAAATTTTAACTATGTACAAGCATGAAATCTAGTTTTGAAAAGTTTTATAATGAATTTGTTTGAGAAATGTTTATGAAGAAAAAAACAAATTTTAATAATAATAAAAAAATAACATAAAAAAATAAAAATTTATAAGGTCATCTATGTATAAAGGATTTTTTGTAAAGTATTTGATTTTGAAAACAAATTGTTGTTTTAAAACTTATTTACTTACAAAGTGATTTTAGAAAGGAAGTTGATTTTGTATAGATTTGACTACGACATAAGAAATTGAAATAAAATTTTGAAACTATTTATTTGAAATTGTGAAACTTCGAATTTGAATGATATCCGATTTGAGGAAAACGATTATTGAAATCATAAATGAATTTGAAGCTGAACCGATATTTGAAAGTGATTAATTTCGAGAACCTTTGATTGTAAAATAAAAGAGAAAAAAATTGATTTGGAAGTTTTCTAACTTATTTAAAATGAATTGTATAAGTAAGAAGTTAATTAGAAAACTATTGCTTTAGAAAGGTACTTGATATGAAAAGCGATGATCTTATATATAACATAATTTATATAAGTATGATTTTGAAGTGATGATTTGAAAAGGTACTATGTATAGTATGTTATGGGAAGTACCTTCTGCTTGATTATCCACTTAGTGGCCACATTCTGGATACATTCTATTGATTCTTTGATTTGATCCCAAATGGACTTGGGTGGATCTAGAAATGGGTCCTAATCAATATAGGTTGTTCGGACATAATACTCATGAGTTCCTTCGGCTCGGCTGCATAGAAAAATTCGCAAGGCTGTGAAGGCTTACGATTACGGATGTTTCCTAGGGAAACCATGCGAAACCATTGTGTAACTACGATCTATAGTCGTTTTCGACATAATCCGCCATGGTAGAGCGATTGCCCTGAGGTACGAATGTTTCCTAGGGGAACCAAACGAAACCATTGGGTATCTACGATCCACATGGCATAATTTGAGGGGGCAGATGATTGCCATAAGTCTATGGGTGATAGCAACATAACCACCAGTGTAACTATTAAGTAGACTACGATCCATACGATTGTTTTGCATAGCGTAATTCGTAGAGAAGTAATTGCTCAAAAGTATGAATGTTACCTAGGGGACCCAGGCAAAACCATTGTGTATCTACGATCTATGGGTGTTTTGGATATCATGGCGTAAGACGTGGGGCAGTGACTGCCTAAACTCACCTGAGGCCGCGTCGCTCTGTCCTCTCGACTTAGCGAGAGAGCGACCTTAGGGACCACGTACCATGATGACCCGGTTCGTTTGATTTCGGTGATTGGATTGTACTTTCCATATCTTTTTTTAAAGTTTTTCAAGTATTTTCAACAGCTATTGAAATAGGTCTACTAAGTACTTATAGATTTCTAGTCATGTGCCTGATCAACGTATTACTAGATTCTATAAGGACGAGGATATACCTATGGAAACATTGAGTTATCAAAAGTATTTTCGACATAAAAGTATTTCATTATAAAAGGATTTTAAAAAAGAAAAATTTCAAGATATAAAAACCACTCGAATTATCTAATGGTGTAATTAGGAAACCAATGGAATAAATACGTAAGTTATATATAGACCATTCAAATTGTTTTTACGATTTTGATTCAGATTTGAGTACACGATTTTAAGGTAATTCATACCTATGTAATTTAGTATTGTTCACTTGATTCTCAACGACGAACATTGACACAGAATTTTGATACGAATCTGAAGTTCTCTACCATAGTTTATTGCTATGTAAGGATGATGGAAGTTTCTAATCAAGAAGTCAGATTGGAGTCCACACTAGAGTAGTTGGGCTACCAATACTAGTTCGAAAAATAAAATTGCGCATTCAAGTATGAGATCAAAATTCTTATATGTACGAATGGTATATGTTATCCCAACTTTTAGCAAAGCTGAGATACCCCAAAATTGACTGAAAATCAATAATAGCTTGTCATAAATATCGCTTTGCACTGTAGGATAACCACGGATATCGATGGATTTTCCCCGGGCCCAGATCAGGCAACAATTGATAGAACACGGCAAGCAAAGTCATGGGAACCAGCGTTCCAAATTTCAGGTTAATCGAAGTTGGTATGAATGAGGCATGATCGATACAAGTTAGAGAGAGCATGCCGTACGTATCCATGAAGAGGTCGAGGTGATGGTCCCTTCGAACCCATCAGGTTCGAATCCATCAGCACGACATCGCCTCGCTCCATTCGAATCCATCAGGTTCGAATCCATCAGGAGTTAGTCACTTCGAATCGATCAGGTTCGAACCGATCATGTTCGAATCCATCATCTTCGAATCGATCAGATTCGAATCCAACATGTTCTGCATACTTCGAATCGATCGACTTCGAATCGATCGAGTTCGAATCGATCAGATAGGCCCCGCCTCGGCTCTTTTAGTATCCATCGGGTTCATATCCATCAGGATGTCCATACGTTCGTGTCCATCAACCTTGCATTCGTATCCATCAAGTGATCTCATTTCGTCTTAATCACCTACCATCTGCTTCGTATCCATCGGCTGGAGGGCCTGTTGCCTCTAGTTCGTATCCATTAGGTGGCCGTACTTGAATGATTGTTCGTATCCACCGAGCCAAGGCTAATACTGCTTATTCGTATCGATCCACACTGGTCGATACGAACACGAATTGGGTTGATGAATACGAACAAGGCTACCCCCACCGCTACGAATTAGAGCGTCTCCACTGATCCAATATATACAACGGTTATCGAGACAAACAAGGCGAAGTTTGTGGACACGAATCGGTCAATATGCCACTAGAATAGGATCGATCCAGAAAACACGCTCCACATCACTCCACGTCACTGCGCGCGCATGCTCTGGATCGATACGAAAGGTATGGATATGAAATATGGATTCGAACTTGACAGTGTGCATGAAAACGTAATCTTGCATCGATCGTATCTCCCAAACCACAGATCCAAATGCTATGAAATTTTCACAGAAGCTTCCATACAAGGTAAAGATTGTTCCTGCCAAGTTTCAGCTTGATTGGGTCATTTTTTGATGGATACAAAATCACTTCGTATCGATCTCAGATTGAGTCGAAACTTGGTGGGGTCGGTCGCGTGGGCCCACTCATGTGCCAGAAAAAGTCTCCCGAAGTTTGAGCGAGATCTGAGCCTCCTACGCCTATAAATAGCCCCCTGAAGCCTACAGAAAAAGCGTCTTTTTGGCCATTCAACGTCCAAACTCTGCCGGAATCGATTCTATTTCCTTCCGTAGCTGTTATAGCGAAATTCAATCATAGTAACTACTACAATCATTTGTAACCAGCAAAGAACATCAATAAAAGTTAAAACTTTGAAGTGGACGTAGGCCGGAGATAGCCGAACCAATATAAATCTTGCGTTTCCAATTGTTATCTTTGAATTGCTGAATGTTGCTTGCTTGGATCTGAGACTTGTGCTTGAATATTGTTGAATTATATTTGTTGTTTAGTGCTTTCACAATACTTGGGGTTTGTGACCATTTTTGCGCAAACACTTTGGTGCTTTCACTGAGAATTGAACTAGCACCTGCTACAACAGATTCAGAATTCAAATTTAAGAGCTTGAAAAATCTCGACTCAAAGACAATGACTCGACAAATAAGACAAAGAGCTGATCGAAGCCAACAAGGAGGAAGCCAAGAAGCATCCTCTGGAGCTGGAGAAGGACATGCCTTGATGTACATTACTAGATATGAGAGGCTATGGCTAATTCGATACGCAAAAGCATGATGAAGACTCACCAAGAGATGATGCAGAATTTTCTTGAGAAGATAAGGGCAGCGAATGTGCAGAACCTTGGGCCAACTACAGCGGTTGCAAGTACAGGACAAGGAGTAAGGATTGCGGAGGCCAATGAAGGCCAGGTTCAAGACCGTAGTGCAGGACCTGAAGGCAATCAACAAGGACTTGGGGGCAGACCCTTAGGATCAGATACTGGAAGACCCGTAGATGAAGCTCAGCAAGCCGGAGTCAATGCTATTGTTACTGAGCCACATGAAGAGTATGTACTAGAGTTCCCGTCAAGGCTTGGAGGGCAGGATAGAAACATAACAAGGGGGAAGCCCCCGGATGGAGATGAAAGGATGATTGGTCTAGTGCGACGAATCATGAGAGGAGGATTGTCGAGTGGAGGATTAAAAGAAGCCAGCCGGAGTCCGTTCACTCCGAACATCAGGAATGCAAGGAATCCTCCAAAGTTCAAACTGCCTACGTTGGATCCTTATAACGGGAGGTCAGACCCAATGATGCACATTACCAGATACATCAAGCACATGGAAGTGCTGGGGGCACCCGAGGAAGTGATGGCTCGATGCTTCCCTCTATACTTGTCAGATTTAGCTGCACTTTGGTTCAGACAGCTGGAGACTGGATCAATCGGGACATGGGGCGAGCTTGTAGATTACTTCATGAGATAGTTTAGGGTCCATGTGATGCAACCCATGAGTGTGATGACTCTAGCTTCAGTCAGGCAAAGGACCGGAGAGTCCATAAAAGATTTTTTATTGTGATTCAATGCAACGGTGGCTTTTGTAGATCGTCCGGATCCATCGATGATTTTGATGGCGGTGGTAGCAGGAGTCGGGGAAGGCGCCGAATTCAAAGATTCATTGGCGAGAGATCCCCCACAAGATCTTGGAGAGTTTTATCATGAAGCTGAAAGATTCATTCGGTTGGAGGAGTCACGGGCCGAAAGGAGAGAAATAAATGCCGTGCAGGGCGAAGGAACCGCCAGGGAACAGTCCGAAGCGGACAAAGGAAAGAGAAAGAAGGAAGATGGATGTGATGGTCCTGATAAGCGGAAGAAATTCCGAGAGCCTAGATTCAGACAGTACACGGATCTGACGGCAAGTCTAGAAAGGATTTACACTGAAACTCGGGGGTAACTCCCCTATCGAAAACCACCCAGGAGAGATCCCACTGAGCGGGAGCGCAGAACCGAAAAATATTGCCTATTCCATGAGCTGGATGGGCACGCTACAGAGGAATGCCGTCACCTAAAGGATGAGGTGGAAGAACATGCCAGGAGTGGTAGATTACCACAATATGTCAAAGAACGGACAACGGCGGTAAGGCCTGAATGACTACCGCGTCCACCTAACAGAAACGATCGTGCATCGGGATCACGACTCGTCATCGACTGATTAAAGATGGCAGGGGCCAAGTCCAGGATTTGGATTTCGGTCAAATAATTTCATTAGATTTTTTTTCAAAATAAAACGGCTACTCCAATTACTCATGTACGGGAACCAGAGAGATCCCTAGGCATGCTCTAAGATGGAGATAGATCAATATGCCCGGAGTGGCAATATTTAGCTTTTTCCTGATGTTTGAGATTGAACATCTAGGACCTGAATTTAAATAAATAAATTTGAATTTCTTGAAATAAACCTTTGACCATAAAGTTAAAGGATGAATATGGAATACCAATATAAAAATGATCGCTTTATGACCCTACCCGGAGAGGCGGGGTTCGAAGTGCAAGAAGTGAATTGCTTTGCCGGAGAGCGACAGGATCGACTCACTTAACGTCGTTTCCCATTTACTGGATAGTGATTAGATTTGGATTCGATAAGAATCCGGAGAGGCTGTGATCGGCCCATGATTTAGGCTATGACATCGCTTAATGTTTAGATACACTGAACCAGAGTGCAAGAAGTGATTTGCTTCGCCGGAGAGCGACAAGATCGACTTACTTAAAGCTGCCTCCCCTTCACCGGAGAGTGACAGGATGGGATCCAGCAAGAGCCCGGAGAGGCTACGATCGATTTAGAACAAACAAGACATCGCTATACGCCCTAGCTGGGGCCGGAGTGCAAGGGATAGAAGGCAACGTCGGAGTGCAATGGGACCTTTCTATTCAATCGCCAAGTCTGGAATGGGCTTGGCAGGGGTCAGGAGTGACCAACGACAATCCGGAGAGACTGAAAAACTTCATTCTTAACTTCCACTGGAAGAAAATGATAACGATTTGGCTCCGAAAAGCCACGAACTTGATTGAAAATGCTATAAGCTCTGAACAAAACATGAACTCAGTACGTTCTATTTGAAAATGATCAAAACACGCCTTTTACCAAAAGGCATGTTTTGGAGGGAAAAATGTTATCCCAACTTTTAGCAAAGCTGAGATACTCCAAAACTGACTGGAAATCAATAATAGCTCGTCATAAATATCGACTTTGCACTGCAGGTTAACTATGGATATCGATGGATTTTGCCCGGGCCCGGATCAGGCTACAATTGATAGAACACAGCAAGCAAAGTCATGGGAAGCAGCGTTCCAAATTTTAGGTTAATCGGAGTTCTTACGAATGCGACATGATCGATACAAGTTAGAGAGAGCATGCCGTTCGTATCCATGAAGAGGTCGAGGTGATGGTCCCTTCTAACCCATAAGGTTCGAATCCATCAACATGACGTCGCCTCGCTCCATTCGAATCCATCAGGTTCGAATCCATCAGGAGTTAGTCACTTTGAATCGATCAGGTTCGAACCGATCATGTTCGAATCCATCATCTTCAAATCGATCAGATTCGAATCCAACATGTTTTGCATACTTCGAATCGATCGGCTTCGAATCGATCGAGTTTGAATCGATCAGATAGGCCCCGCCTCGGCTCTTTTTGAATCCATCGGGTTCATATCCATCAGGATGTCCATACGTTCGTGTCCATTGACCCCGCATTCGTATCCATCAAGCGATCTCATTTCGTCTCGATCACCTACCATCTGCTTCGTATCCATCGGCTGGAGGGCCTGTTGCCTCTAGTTCGTATCCACTAAGTGGTCGTACTCGAATGATTGTTCGTATCCACCGAGCCAAGGCTAATACTGCTTATTCGTATCGATCCACACTGGTCGATACGAACACAAATTGGGTTGATGAATACGAACAAGGCTACCCCCACCGATACGAATTAGATCGTCTCCACCGATCCAATATATACAACGGTTATCGAGACAAACAAGGTGAAGTTTGTGGACACAAATTGGTCAATATGCCACTAGAATAGGATCGATCCAGAAAACTCGCTCCACATCAATCCACGTCACTGCGCGCGCATGCTCTGGATCGATATGAAGGGTATGGATACGAAATATGGATTCAAACGAGACAGTGTGCATGAAAATGTAATCTTTCATCGATCATATCTCCCAAACCAAAGATCCAAATGCTATGAAATTTTCACAGAAGCTTCCATACAAGGTAAAGATTGTTCCTGCCAAGTTTTAGCTCGATTGGGTCATTTTTTGATGGATGCGAAATCACTTCGTATCAATCTCAAATCAGGTCGAAACTTGGTGGGGCCTATCGCGTGGGCCCACTCACATGCCAGAAAAAGTCTCCCGAAGTTTGAGCGGGATCTGAGCCTCCTACGCCTATAAATAGCCCCCTGAAGCCTATAGAAAAAGGATCTTTTTGGCCATTCAACGTCCAGACTCTGCTGGAATCGATTCTATTTCCTTCCATAGCTGTTATAGCCGAAATTCAATCATTGTAACTGCTGCAATCATTTGTAACCAGCAAAGAACATCAATAAAAGTTAAAACTTTAAAGTGGACGTAGGCCGGAGATAGCCTAGCCACTATAAATCTTACATTTCTAATTGTTATCTTTGAATTGCCGCATGTTGCTTGCTTGGATCTGAGACTTGTGCTTGAATATTGTTGAATTATATTCGTTGTTTGGTGCTTTCACAATACTTGGGGTTTGTGACCATTTTTGGCGCAAACAGTGTATATATATATTGTATGGATTCTAATAAAATGATTATATGCTATGATTGCTAGCTGTGATTAATTCTTGCTTAGGATTACTGTGCTATTTGGTCGCATGTAGTTTGTAATCATCCCTATAGTTGCATTACATTTATGTGTTGCACATAGTTGTACTAATGATTCTTATGTTCTATAGGTTAATTATTTTGAGTAAAATATATCGTACGTTAAATTTCTTGCTTCGTTCTTTTTCGAGGACGAAAAGTTTTGAGTAGGGGAGATTGTAACGACCCATAATTTTAACTATTAAATTTAATATAATTTTTGAATTAAAATGGTTAGAAATGAAATTTAATGATTTATTAATGTAATTTATTGGTTATGAACTTAGATAAAATTTTGAATAAAAAATTTGATATGAGAAAAAAATGATTAACTAATTTTGATTATTAGAATATAAAATTTTATGAGTCGAATAAATATATTCTCTAATATTGAAAATATCTGAATCTATAAATAGATTAAAACTATATTTAGTTTTAAAATATAAATTTTTGGATATGATAGATTTAATAGATATATGTATATGAACTCCACCATTAAAATTGAAGATAGAATATCCATATATGTGTATATATAAGTATACAAGCTTTATGATGTTTAAAGTATATATGTATACATATCTGTTTATATGTCCATATGAAGTGATGTATATGAAAACATGTATAAATGCAAATATGATAAAATAAATATGTATATTGCATATGTATGCATATCTACACACACAAACATACACACACACACACACACACACACACACACATATATATGTATTTATGGTAAAAATAGCATATATGAAATTATATATAGATGTATACATGTAAAAGCTTCATGATGATAAACTCCTATCTTTTAATGTAAGTATATGTATATGATAACAAAAGTAGAGTATACGTAATATATATATATATATACACATATATATGAATGTGTGTGTGTGTATATATTCATAGAAAACATCGTCATGGAAAAACTTCAAATAAATCACAAAACATAAAATCAAGTCAAGCATAAAATCAAATCCACGTAATAAATCAAATCAAAGATGAAATCAACTCTTAAAATCAAGAAAAGAAAAATAAAATAAAGATAATATAAAATGAAAGCCTATAGTTTACCTCAGCCTTCTTTGTTGCAGTGTCGCCCTTCTATTCATATCAATATATAGCCATGCCTTATTCACATAAAAAAATATGATCTGCCATTAAGCATAAAAGATTCAAACAGTAAAAGCTTGAAGCAAGAGCAAAACAAAGCAGCAGATCAACATATCAAATATGTCATTCAAAAATACCAAAAACCATTTCCTGGCCATTATTTATATCTATATATCAGTGAAATTTGAATGAATCCTTTACTTATGTCAAATATACTAATGTTGTTATGTAAACATGCTCTTCATATGTGTGTTAGACATAGTAGTTCACCCTGTAACTAAATAGATACTGTTCTTCTTCTTTGTTCTTTGATTTCGGAGTAAACAGTTAGAAACTCTTCCATTTGAAAATCGATATCTCCACAACTAGTTAGTATTAAACCATGGTTTCAAAAAAAAACTTGTTAGTTTTCGAGTATAGTGTAATTTAAAATATATTCATTCAATGTCATGAAGTACAGAGAGAGAAAAATCAAATTTTACAGCAAATAACTTAAGTTTGGTTAAATTTCGTATATCGTGATATAATGCTTGGATTATACGCTTATGACCGTTGTTGAAAATGGTGATTTTAGAGGTGGTTTGGTGATTTTTAGTGTGGTGTGGAGTGAAATTTAGAGATGAACTGATTTGGGTCTTTGGCCAAATTACGGCGATGGGGTGATTTTTTGGCTTGTCAATTGGCGTGGAGGGGCATTGGGTGATGGCGAACACGAGAAAAATTGTGGGTGATTTTTAAATAGAGCGTGCGAGTGGGACGAGGGGGTTTTAGGGTTGAGTGTGGTGGTTATGAAGGTCTCGGTTATAAGGCAATGGCAACGTCGATGGGGAGAGAGGGATGGGCGGTAGTGGGGTAATCGGTGGAGGAGAAGGTGACGAGTCTCTCGTTAAAGTTTGGTAGTGAACGGTGGTGTGTAGTGTTGCGGCGAGGATGATTAGGTGGCACATTTATTTCCAGGCTTTGGATTTGAAGTTCCAAAAGTCAAAATGGGTGTTTGTCGTGGTTTCTATGGTGCTAGGAGAGTTGCTCTGGTGGTGGGTGACGTGTGGAGATGGTCGGCAGCGAGGTTGGTCGTCTAGAGCTCGGGTGCATATGTGCACATATAGGGTTGTGCACATTTGTGCTTTAGCATTTAAGAGGTGTGAAAGAATTGGAGGAAGAAGAAAGGAAGGAGTCGGGTTTAGTTATGATGGGCCGGCTTTAAATTGTTTGGGCTGGGTTTGTTCCTAAAGGAAGATTCAAATTTTTTATTTAATAATCTATAAAATTTTAAACCTTGTTTTGATTTATTTAAAAATAAAGAAAGAAGAGAAGGAAGAAAACGTTTAGTTTTGGTTAACATGGGCTGGGTTTGAATTCGTTTGGGCTAGGTGTTGTTTATAAAAGTAAAATTGAATTTAATTAATCTGATAATCTACAAAATTTAACACTCTAATTATCCTTTATTTCAAACCCGATCGTAAAGAAGTTTTGTGTGGAGTTGACATCTACGAGTATTTACACCTGAACTATTGTCATCGTAGTTTTCTACGATAAATATTTAATGATTTATAATAATTGATGTAAACAAATAAGTAAATTGTTATTTGATTAATCATAGGTTAATTTATAAATTAATTATTAAATGAACTGTTTATAAATTATTTTATAATTTCTTTGATTAAAAAATAATCGGGATTTAAAAATATAACATGACCCAATTGTTTGAAAACAATTTAGTTTTGAATTATAAACAAATTTAGTAATTTCTATTAATCATTGATTGAAGTTATATTGGATGACTTTTATGTCTATTGGATATTAATTTCAAATATCTATTGACTGTGCCATTAAGTTGCCAATCGAATTAAAGTAGTTAGAACAAAAACGTTGACACATTTGATTGGAAGTAAAACGACTAGTACTAACCACTATTCTAAATTACATAATAAAATGTGATGATTGCAAGTGAATTAATTTCGATGGACTGGTCGTGATAAGAAACATATGGAATGAATTTCCATATGTGAATATGGACACCCTGAGTGTGAAATTTTTAACTAATCAAATTTCCCTTTTAAAATTTTTCTTTTTGAGTTCGAAGAGACCGGGATCGGATATCAGCATTTTTCCAGAACCTCTTCAATCCAATATTTACCACAAACCTTTATAGTTTGATTATAGAGTCAAATATGCTGGAATTTAATTAATTTAACAAATTCGACTATTTTAAATAAGAATTTATGCATAGACACTATTAGAATATCATTGGATTTTCTGTAAAAGATGTTTTGGTTATTGTAAGAGAAAACCCATCGTGTTTAGGTGTGACGTGGTCTTATGAGATACCTTTTTTGAAGGACTTTGATAATTTAAGCAACTCAAATTAAGTGTGTTTACTCACGCTGGTTTTCCAGACCGACTCGGGTGTTACTTTATTGTAATGCATTGGTCAGACCGAGTATTACATAATTCAAGTTAGGATGCTTGGAGCTCAGGAGACGAGCTGGACGACAGAGACGTATTACGCCTACTTGATTATATTCCGCTGTGTATTATTGGCTATATATTCGGCACTTCTGAAAACAAGTTATTGAAACTGTCCAGAGTTTTATGTAGATGATCGTACTTTGATAATTTGTATGTATATTAATTGCTACAGATATTCTGTATAAAAATATGTTATTATATATTATATTTTGTTTCGTTGCGATTGTGAGATTCTATGTTGTTGTTATTTCTGTTTCTTCTTCTATCTCTTTTCTTCTCCACCCTTATTGATCTGGTATTTCCGGCACTCGTTACTCGGTATTCTATACAGTGAACGTATAAATATTGATTTTCGAAGGTCGAAAACTTCGGGTCGTCACAGAGCATATTTGTTAGTGCTAAAAAAATGTTTTGTATTGTGTTAATTTGATCTGTTGAGTATTTATGAATTCTAGTTAGTGCATAGAACGCTATGGCATTGATAGTGATTTCTAAACACTTGAATAGGGTAAACCAAAACAATATTCTTTTTGGAATAGTAAATGAAATAATATTTCCTAGTATTATATTTTTTTAGAAGAATAATTTTTCATAAATTGATAGTTAATTTAAGCATGTAGTTTGTTAGGAAATGATAATATTTGATTATTGTCATTTATTGTTGGTTAGTCAAGGTTCTTGAAACTGTTGACTATTGTATGTTATAAGAAAATGTAATTTCGTAAGTATGGTCTATAAATAATGATTTATGAATAAAATGAATATAAATTGAAAATTTGCGAACATAAGTTTCGGTGGATGAGTAGTTTTTCTACACATGGTAGTTTTGCTGCACATTTGTTTAGATGAACAAATTTTGATATAAATACGTTAAGTGTGAGTTGATATATAAAACGATATAAGTATATATTATTTCAAGATGATTTGAAATGTAACCCAATATTTATTTTTTAAGTTTTCTGTTAATTAGCGATTTTCAATTATTTAAGTTGAGTGGAATTTTCGGCTATTTTAAATGGTCGAAAACTTCCAATTTGTAATCTGAAATTAAAGCTAAGTGTTTAATGAAAACATGAAAGATGAATTTTTGTAACTCTTAAATTAAAAGATAATGAAATATAGGAAGATTTAAACTATTGAACGTTTTTGTTAAGTAAAATGAATAAGACTTTGGTATATGCTTCTAGGATTTAATGGAATATTATACAAGCAAAACTTAAGTAATAAAAATGTTTCAAAATTGAATTATGCCTGTATATTAGTAAAGAATTAAGATGTACGTGAAATATTGTAAACTTAGGTAAATCTTTTGAAATTCTTAATAATTTAATTAAATAGTACAAAGTGAATACTATTTAAGTAAATGATTATAAACTTAAGAAAATGTTGAAATGATTCATAAATAAATTTAATATGAAATGATAATAAATATGAAGAAATGAATGCGAGTCAAAGTACAGAGAAACTTAAGTATGAAGTAATTCATTAATGAATATTAATATCAAATGGAAATCAAGTTATAAAAGTAAATAAATGCGAATTGAACCGCAAAGAAACAAATGTAATACTTTAGGAATTGATTCATTGATGTTTCTAAATATTGATTAAAATTTTTATATATAAATAAATGAATATAAATAATAAAAGATGACCTAGTATGAATGAATGTGAAATAAAATAAATGAAAAGTAAATGATGTGAAAAGAAACTAATAGAATAAAATATGTAAGTTTTGCATAAACCATTTTATTCACACAACATTTTTGAGCCAAATTCGAATACATGATTTGCGATAATTCACACCAGTCCGAGTTAGGATTTTTCGCTCGAACATTGAGGGCGAATGCTTGATATGGATTTTTGACATGATTTTGAAGTTTTCTATCATTGTTTACGTTAGCCATAAAATCTATTTAAGAGCAGAAGTATGAAAGAAGGTTAATGGGATTGAGGTTTCGATGAAGAAATAGGCTTAGGCATCATAAAGGACATAAATAAGGTGTTTCAAAGGATTGAGCGAGTATCGAAGGATTCAAAGGCACCAAATACTCATACGGTGCAAGGGCTTTCGACCTAGATGGAAATAAATATACCCTTCCTCCACTTCCAGCCTTTCGACACAAATAAAAAGGCAAGGACGACTTCAAAACCCCTTTCAAAGGTAATAAATGGTGCTTTCTCAATTACAAGCCAAACCTTTCAAAGTTAATGGTTTTGCCCTATCACAACCTTTATGAAAGCATATACAGGCCTTTTGAATTGGTTGAGGTCCATAATATTAAGTGAAGGTTCTGCATCAGTATATAGGTATGCATTCAGGGGCTACTCAACATCATCGAAACTATTGACAATTGAATCTCTTCGAAACCATATAATCGACCCGTCGACAGTGTCGAAAGCTTCAAACTTACTACCAATAAAACAAAGAAGGGGAAGATGCTTCAAGAAAAGATTTGAAAGGTCTTAAGGTGTTGTGAGGAAAGCAGTACTCGAAAATCAACAAAGTCGAAAGGATAATTTAGGCCTCTTTCGACTCAGTCGGAAGGCCTGGGAAGATAAAGGAAGCGAAAGGATAAACCAAGAACACAAGAGAATACCATTCGATGACATCGAAATGTCATGGCCTGTTGACCAAGTCGAAAGGCTTGAGAGGCATATAAAAAGGGGTCCTTCTGACCCTGTCAAAAACAGAGGCGCAGAAAGGGCCGACCTACATCTATAAATAGGACCCAAAAGGTCCTGTTTTGGGGACCAAATTCTAGAATTCTGAATTCATTATCTTTACTCTACTTTCTTAGTAACAATTGTATTCTAAAGAAACCCTAAATCAAATTAGGGAAATGCTAAATATCTTGTAACTCATTTCGGTCTACGAATAAAAAGGGAGATGCTTGTTCATTAAGGATATTGGTGACGAGGAAGATCATTTAAATCATTAGTTAGACTAACGATCAACTGCACATGATTCTAGCCTATTCCCATGATTTCTTTTTGTCCATGCTAAGTATAAGACTGGCTTGTGCATTTCCAATCGATACACATCATCATCGAAACCTGTACAAAACTCTAAAGGCCAAAGTGATGATAAGGTGTCGATCATGTTTAGCTCATGAAACTTGGGAATACCTAGATCAATCTTATGCAGGGAGAATTAAATGTATTATAGATAATAATAAGCCAGGATTGTTTCGTAAGGAAGAAACCACTCTCATCTTGATCAAAAGGGGCATTTTCAAAAGGAATAGTAGCTAATAATGGGCTAACAATCAAAGTGGAACTCATTCAAAGGGGATTGACTCTAAGACACACTAGTCTCCCTTTCTAAGGGTATCCATAGCAAGTATAATGAAACTATGTAGTCGAAAGCAGCTGGATCATGCCAATGAAGTAAACAACCCTTTCAACATAATTGAAAGGTACTTGTTTCCTTTCGCTGTGATCGAAAGGAGTTTAGAACATGGATAATCAACTATATTCGATCCAATTAGTGGATGAGACTCAATTCAGATGCTATCCTAAAAACTATATTCCAAAGCTAACTCCTTAAGGCCCTTCGACTACATCACCCTGATCTAAAGGCATGAACTATTTTAACTCTTTCGACTAAGCCAACTAGGTCGAAAGGTGGGGAAAGCTTTATCAATCCTTCCGATTAAGTCAATTTGATCATGGGGTAGAACAAACACTTTAAACCCTTTTGATTATGTTGATCTGGTTGAAAGGCATGCTTCCAAGGGTTAGATCCTCTCAATAATTTGATCTTTTTTGAATTGGATTATCATGTGAATAGCTTTGCGGATGTTGACAAGATTTCTTGGTAACATTTTTGGTGTTAGAAGGAGGGTTCGAACCTCCATACTTGTTACTGTATGCTAACTAATTGTGGTTAATTTCTCCTGTACAGGAAAAATAAGGTCAAAGTGCTTGAGTGGAATTGTGGAGGGAGCAATACACATAACCACAATTGAGGAAAACATAACTCTAAGTTTTAACTTGGATGGGGCCATTCCTGGGAAAACTTCATCGACGGCACAACAGGATGAAAATGCAGCAAAAATCAAGTACTTGGAACAACAGTTGCAAGATATACTAGAGCTGCTAAAGATGGCCTTGTGTCAAAAATCTTCAAGGACTCTGAGACAGACTCAGGGAGAAGAGGTAGTCTCTCTTAGAAGAAATATAAAGACTAATTCCAAATAGCAAAAAGACAAAGTGGACTTGACCTCCTTGAAAAAGAGAGAACTTTCCCAAACAAGAGTTAATCATCATGGAAGATTTCTCAACAAATCATCGGAGCAGTCTGGTAGTTCAACATCTAAGGAATATTGCCCGAAGCAGAAGGATTACGTTAATGTCGAAGCTTGTATGCAAGATGCTATTGAGAAGGCCATCAAAGGTGATATGAATTCCAAGGGGAAAAAAACTGTGGATGAAAACATCAATGATAATGTGAGGGTGCCACCTTTCACCAACGAGATTATAGCTGCAGTAATACCTATGTATGTCAAAATTCTACCCATGAAATTCCATGGAGTTACAGACCCCGATGATCATCTTATAGCTTTTGATAGCCGGATGAATTTGAATAATGCTTCTAGAGAAATCACATGCCAATTGTTCTCCATTACTCTCCAGGGAGCTGCAGCCAAATAGTATAGGAAATACAAAGAAAAGACCATCTACGCTTGGAAGTAATTTTCTTATGAGTTCTCAACTCAATTCTGCATCTACAAGGATCCTACTATCGATTTTATAATCTTGGCGAACATAAAGTAAAGGCAGGGATAATCTTTAGGGGACGACTTGATAAGTTTCAAAGCTGAAGCTTTATAGGCCAAGGAATAGAATGATTATGATAAGCTCATAGTTGTCCGTTCTGTCGTGATTTAGAATACGCCTTTCTAAAAGCAGCTCTTTGTCAATGGCTGCAAAGATCTACAGGACTTCTACTTTCAAGTGGACAAATTTGTCTGGATAGATGAGCTTTACTACGCCAAGAAGAAAAAAATTACCAAGAAGGAAGGGAGAAGCTTTGGCTTTGTCCATGGTCATAAAAGTACCCGATGGGAAGATAAAGTAGCCAATATAACCGCTTTAAACAAGCTACTGTCTTACATATATGCTATAGCTAAGGAAATGGTCAACTTTCCAACCTCCTTCAAAGGCATGAATAATCCAGAACAGAAAAAATGATGGGACTACTGCGCTTATCAAAAAGCTAACAGCCATAAAACTAAAGAGTGCAGAGTTCTTGCGGGCAAAATCCAAATGCTGACCCGAGAAGGCCACCTAAAAGAATTTGTCCAAGATGGCATAAAGCCCAGTTAATAGAAAATGCTCCGCAAAAGCGCCCAATCAATGCTGTGAATGTGTTAGAAGATAAGGACCCCCTAAGCTTAAGCCTGCCAATCAACATGATGGATGTGATCCATGTCGTCCCACATCCAGTAGGAAGTAGTAAGTGGCCCAAAGTAGATATATGAAAGAAGTCAAAGCGAGGATTCATTCTGTTCAAGAAGATCCAGCAATGGAAATCCCACGCTTAAACATCCAAATGCCTAATCTGGTGGTCACTCCGCAAGAGCTATGCAAAGGGGTCCATCATCCTCATAGTGACCCCTCACAATTACTGCATAGATTGTCCTATCTATTGTCTCCAAGATTCTAGTCAACATAGGCAGCTCAGTCAATGTAATCTTCAAACATGCCTTCGATCAGATGAACATCCCTAAGCATAAATTAGAGCTGAGCACAGAGCCGATATTTGGGTTCAACAATAAAGGATCAACTCCAATGGGGCAGATAAAGCTACTTGTACCAATGGGGGTGCCGCCAACTTGCTGAACATTTGAAACTATTTCCATGATAAACGATCAACCTTCCTACTACAACACCTTCTTTGGCAGACCGGCACTGGATTAGATTGATGCTTTTGTCTCCTAAAAGAACCTCATAGTAAAATTTCTGACAAAGCATGGTTGGAAAGCTGTACGGAGGGACAATTTAACTCCCGATAAATGTACTTTGCTACACTAAACCAATACAAAAGGGAGTATTCTACTTACTTTGATTCTTCTACTATTTTGCAGCCTTCGGATGAAGGTTTGACATCCAACATTCAAAGCAGAGATTAGTATAAAAAAGTCTAACATGCGTATGTATCAAAGGTACATCCCTGTAGTAAGAAAGAAAAAGAGAAATGATGCTAACTCAATAGAGGAGGGTCCTATAGACACACAGTTCGGTTGCCGAGGCAAAATAGAGCAGACAAAACTCATAGAAGATGTTGAGGAAGCCTACATAGATTCAGATAATGTTTCTAAAATAGTCAAGGTGGGAAAAGATCTTGATAGTGAGTTAAAGAAAGACTTGATTCAATTCCTCAAGGTCAACAAGGATGTGTTTTCCTTATCACATTCTAACATGGTGGGAATTGATCTGACTATCATGTGTCATGTCCTTAATATAAATCCAGAAGCAACGACTATAAGGCAAAAAAGAGACAATTAGGAGAAGTATGATCAAATGCTCTAAAGGAAGAGGTGGATAGACTCCTTGAGAATAGATTAATCTAGGAGATATATTATCCTAAATGGTTAGCCAACCCAGTTTTGATAAAGAATTCAAATGGGAAATAGAGAAAGTACATTTACTACATGGATTTAAACAAAGAATGCCCACAGGATTGTTTCCCGCTACCATGGATAGATTAGTAAGTGGATGCGATGAGCGGACATAAATTATTATCCCTCATGGATGCTTATTTAGGATACAACCAGATAGTAATGTGCATACCAAATGAAGATCATACCAGCTTCACAACTTAATGGGCAATTTACTACTACAGGGTAATTCCATTTGGTTTAATGGATGTAGGGGCCACGTATCATTGATTGGTCAATCGAACGTTTATGGAACAAAAGTGCTCTTTTGGAGTCCTCTCTGGGAAGTTGTTAGGATACTTAGTAAGTACTTAAGGAATTGAAGCAAGTCCTAAGCAAATTCAAGCCATAAAGGAATGGACGAACCTAAAACCAACAAAGAAGCAATGAGCTTAAATGGAAGGGTTGTTGCCTTAAGCAGGTTTATCTCAAAAGCTACTGATAAGTATGTACCTTTCTTCAATATGATTAAGAAAAAGAAGAACTTCGAGTGGGGAGAGGATTGTAGGAAAGCTTTCTTGGAATTAAAAAGCCTTTTGGAAAAACCTCCGATACTCTCAAGTCCCAAAAGCAGGGAAATATTTTACTTATACATGGAAGCATCAGAACATGCAGTCAGCTCGGTACTCATTAGAGAAGAAAATGGGGCATAGCTTCCGGTATATTATGTAAGTAGGAAATTAAAGGATGCAGAGGTTCGATACCAAGTTACAGAAAAATTAGCCTATTGCTTAATTCTCATAGCTTGAAAGCTAAGAGCATACTTTTAGGCACATTCGATCTGGGTATTGACCAACTTTCCTCTTAAGCAAGTTTTTAGTAAGCCAAAAACTTCTTGAAGATTGATAAAGTGGGGTATTGAGCTCAGTTAATACGACATAGAATTTCAATCATGAGCTGCAATCAAAGGGAAGGCACTGGATGACTTTGTTAACGATTGCACTATCTTTATTGAGGAACAATCAGAAAAAGAAAAGGAAAAGAAGCCTATGTGGTAGTCATTTGTGGATGGAGCATCGAATGAATAAGAGGCAGTAGCAGGGTATATAATCATAACCCAAATGTACGTCGATTTCATTATGCCATGAAACAGGGATTTCCTACAACCAATAATGTGGCAGAATATTAATCAATGGTAGCAGGATTAACCTTAGCTCTAGAGCTAAAAATCCTACGAATACAGGTCTTTAGTGATTCTCAATTAATGATGAATCAAGTAAAGTAGATATATCAAATAAAGTACCCAAGCTATCCTTATATGTGAAGAATATATTACGAATGCTCGCTTTGTCTGATAATTTTTCAATAAATCAAGTTCCAAGAGTAGCAAATGCACAAGCGGAGTCCTTTGCAAAATTAGCCAGCTCAAGAGTAGCCCAAAAGGCACGAATTGTCCCGATTAGATATTAGGAAAATCTTAATATTGAAAAAGAAACATTTGAATAAGGGAAGGAATTGTTGGTTATGACCAGGTCTCAAGCCAAGTTTCAAGGGGAAGAGAAAATGGTAAAGAAGTCGTAGAGGAATGGATGGACCAATCATGGTCGATCAACACATATGATGATACATGGATGTCACCTATTGTTGGGTATCTAGTTAAAGGAACACTACCATCCGACAAAGGTGAAGCGAGAAAATTCAGAAGACAAGTTCAAACTTTTGTTACAATTGACAAAATCCTTTATACAAAGGATATGCACCTCCATATCTTAGACATGTAAGCATGAATGATGGGATAAAATTAATGAAAGAAGCACACGAAGGGTTTTGTGGAGACCACTCAAATGGGACAAAATTAGAAAAGAAAATAATGAGGCAAGCATTTTACCGGCCCCATATGGTAAGCCAAGCCATAGACTATGTGAAAAGATGCGAAAAGTGTTAGAAATATTAAAAGACACTAGATTGCCCCAAGTCAATTAAATTCAATTACATGTCCATGACCTTTTGTTGTATGGGGAATAGATTTAATCGATCCATTGCTGATTTAAAGGGAGGGGCGAAGTATGCTTGAGTGGGCCGTTGACAATTCTATCAAATTGTTTGAAACAGAACTGCTTCCAAAAAATTCCTTCGGTGAAAGTATTGAGATTTGTTATCAAGAGTATCATAATCAGATTCGGAATTCCCCATAAAATAATTTCTGACAATGGAACTCAATTTGAAAGCGAAGAATTCTCCCACTTCTACCATAAGAATGGGATTATTAAAAGTTTTTCATCTATCGCACACCCAAAAGCTAATGGAGCAGTTGAGGCTGCAAATAAAACCATAAAGACAATTCTAAAAAAGTGACTAAACAAGGCAAAAGGAAATTTAGTAGAAGAGCTGCCACTTGTGCTATGGGCCAATCGGACATCTGCTAAGACAACAACAGGAGATATCCCTTACACTTTAACATGTGGATGTGAAGTGATGCTACCAATTGAGATTGAGATACCCTCATACCGAAGATTTCCTACACATTGATAAGAATCAAGAGCTGAAAAGAGAATCATCGGATTCGATACATTAACTAAGAGATAAAGCAGTGGTAAGAACCGCTTAGTATCGGAGAAGAATCTCAAAGTATTACAATTCAAGAGTAAAAACACGACACAAGTGGAATTTGGTACTCCGTAGAGTAATTGCCAATAACAAGAATCCTGTAGATGTACCTCCAGGACCAAACTGAGAAGGGCTATTAATCGTGTGTATAGTATTTCCCCTAGAGGCCTATAATTGTACCACCCATACAGCAATATGGTGCTTAGAACATGGAATGCTGAGCATTAAGGCCATGTTTTGTGAAAATGAATTAATAAAAATGTTCTTTATAAAGAGAAAGTCTACATGATTGGGAGTGAAATGCTCCTTATATTTAGATACTTCCTGAGATGATGGCCTAACCTAGATGGTAGAAAAGCCTCTACTCGCTCCGAGATGGTCAACGTAGAGCAACTCGAGGAAGGAGGGTGGGTAAGCCTTTAGCCACACCGTGAGATGACCAGGTTAAAGCACCAAACAAGCCCTTGGCCATGCCTTTGGTCAGATCAAGTCATCTCCTAGAGGAAGGATGGAGTAAGCCTTTATCTGCGCCATAAAATGGCCAAGTTAAAGCACCAAACAATCTGTTAATCGCCCCACACTATGGCCAAGGTAAGGCACCGCCTCTAAGGAGAACGGAGTAAGCCTTTATCCACGCCATAAGATGGCCAGGTTAAAGCAATGAGTAAGTGCCTGTCCGTGCCGCAAAAGGGCCAGGGAAAGGTGCCGCTTGGAGGGAGGTCGGGTATGTTCTTGGTTCAAGCCTCTAAAATGAGCTAACTAAGAGCACCGGACAACAATTGACTAAGATGTCCAAGCCCAAGAGGAGGCTAATTCAACAGTGGACTAAGATGTCCAAGTCCAAAAAGAGGCTTATCCAATAATGGACTAAGATGTCCAAGCCCAAGAGGATACACATTCAACAATGAACTAAGATGTCAATGCTCGAGAAGAGGCTCACCAAATCATGAACTGAGATGTTCAAGCTCGATAAGAGGCGTATCCGATCATGGAAAAAGTTGTCCAAGCTTAGTACATAGCTAACCAGATTATTTCTATATATTCAAAACCTAAAGGGTTTATAGGTGTCAAAGAGGACATAAACAAAGAAGTGGAACAGGACTCCGCTTATTATTACCCGAAACTGGGTTTTAAAACTTTACCCATAAGAGACATTATCATACCTAAATCTAGGAATCAAGACAGCTATTTATTTATACCCTAATCTATGTGTAAAATTTCAGCAATGGGTTTCTATCACAAATACCCGAATATGGATTTTGGGTCATTATCAATCACTATCTTTATTATCCTTGAATTTAGGAAACATTATTAATCGCTAAAAATTTTATACTCAAGCTTGGGTTTCAGAATTATTATCTGTTCCCCTAATTTGGGTTTGTGGCTTCTAGTAAAAGATAATTTCCATAGACTTACGGTTATCCAACGTATGCCCCAATCTAGGCAGAGGATTTCTATTTTAACAACTATTATAGATGCCTACTTACACAATATAAACACTAATCTAGGCCAAAATTTCCTTTACAATGATAATTGGTTGACCTATGCCTCGATATGGGCTTAGAATTTGATATGAAGACAATATCTCTTAATTACTGTCTAATTTACTCAAAAACCCAAATCTAAGTTCAGAAATACCACACAAAGGACTATTTTTCGAATATTATTATCTAGATTCTGGATATCACGTTATCAACTTCCAAAATTCATAAATTAATAACCTAATATATATTGAATTTTATGTTTTTCTAATCTCTATGAAATCTTAAACTAGGGATATGATGTAGTAGAGTCTATTGCAGATAACTAAAAGTTTTAGGCTAGTCTTCTTGATGCTAAAATTAAAGTTGGTGTTTATTAATTCCAAAAGAAGCTCACCAACATGTGAATGGGGTCATTTGTATGCTGAAATATTACTAAAAATTCATATAAGTATGACAATAGGATAACGACAGCGAATATCACTAACTATAAATTTTGTAGGAAAAATAAAGTTTTGAGGAGTAAGACAATTATGAAATATTTATCCTAAAGAACAAAAGCTTCTTTCATAAAGACGGCAAATGTCTTAGCCATAAAATCTACTCAAGAGCAGAAGTATGAAATAAGGTTAGCGGGATTGAATTTTCGATGAAGAAATAGGCTTAGACATTATAAAGAACAAAAACAGGTTGTTCTGAAGGCATTGAGCAGCTATCAAAGGAGTCGAAGGCACCAACTACTCATACAGCGAAAGGGCTTTCGACCTAGATGGAAACAAATACACCCTTCTGCCACTTCCAACCTTTCAACATAGATAAACAGGAAAGGACGATTTTGGAACCCTTTTGAAGGTAATAAATGGTGCTTTCTCAATTACATGCCAAATCTTTCAAGGTTAAAGGTTTCTCCCATATCACAACCTTTTTGAAAGTATATACAAGCCTTTGGAATTGGTTGAGGCCCATAATATTAAGAGAAGGTTGCGCTTCAGTTCATAGGCATGCATTTAGGGGCTACTCAACATCATCGAAACCATTAACAATTGAGTCTCTTCAAAACCAATATAATCGACCTACCAATAGTGTCAGAAGCTTCAAACTTACTTCCAATAACAACAAATAAGGAGAAGATACATTCAAGAAACCTTTTGACAGTCTCGAAAGGTGTGAAGAAAGTAGTGCTCAGAAATCAAGAAAGTCGAAAGGATGATTAAGACCTCTTTCGACTCATTCAAAATGTCAGGGAAAGATAAAGGAAGAAAACGGATAAATAAGAAGCATAAGCGAATACCATTCGATGATATTGAAAGGGTCATGACCTTTCAACCAAGTCGTAAGGCATTAGGTGGCATATAAAAAGGAAGTCTTTTCGACCTAGTCGAAAGCAAAGGCGCGAAAGGGAGTCGACCTGCATTTTGTAAATAGGACCCATGGGGCCCTACAATGGAGACCGAATTCTGGAATCCTGAATTCGGTTTCTTTACTCTACTTCCTTATAACATTTGTATTCTCAAGAAACCCTAAATCAAATTTGGGAAAAATCTCAATATCTTTTAACTCATTTCGGTCTATGAATAAAAAGAAAGATGGCTTATTCATTAAGGATATTGGCGATAAAGAAGATCATTTAGATCATTAGCTAGAATAATGATAAATTGCATATGATTCTAACCTATTCTCATGATTTCTTTTTTTCTATGCTATGCATAAGACTAACTTGGGATTTCCAATCTATACACATCGTCATTGGAAATTGCATGAAATTCTAAAGGTCAAATTGATGACGAGGTGTCGATCACATTTAGCTCATGAAACTTTGGAATACCTAGATCAATCTTATACATGAAGAATTAAGTAGATTGTAGGCAATAATAAGCTGGAGCGGTTCCGTTAGGAAGAAATCCCTCCCGACCTAATCGAAATGGGTATTTTCGAAAGGAATAGTAGCTTAAATGGGCTACAATTGTAGTGGAACTCATTCGAATGGATCAACTCTAAGACATACCAGTGACCCTTTCGAAGGGTATCCATATCAAGAATAACGAAACAATGCAGTCGAAAGCAGTTGGGTCATGCCAATGAAGTAAACAACCCTTTTGACATAATCAAATGGTACCTGTTACCTTTCGCTATGATTGAAAGGAGTTTAGAACATGGATAATCAACTCTATCTGATCCACTTGGTGGATAAGACTCAATTCAGATGCTATCCTCAAAACTATGTTCCAAAGCTAACTCCTTAAGGCACTTCGACTGCATCAACCTGATTGAAAGGTAGGAATAGTTTATTTAACTCTTTCAACTAAGCCAACCTGGTCGAAAGGTGGGGATAGCTTTATCAATCATTTCTATTAAGTTAATTTGATTGAGGGGTAGAATAAACACTTCACACCCTTATGATTATGTCGATCTAGTTGGAAGGCAAGCTTCCAAAGGGTTGGTCCTCTCAATAATTTGATCTTGTTTGAATTGGATTACCTTGTGAATAGAACTGGGGATGTTGACAAGATTTATTTTTAATATTTTATGGCTATGCAAGGAGAATGGAGGTCTCTAATTAAGAAATTAGATCATAGTCCACACCAGAGGGATCAGGTTATCAATACTAATGCAGAAGTGAAATTTGTGTATTTAAGCAGGCGATAAGAATTGATATTGTGTACAAATGATATATGTACATCTTACAAACTTAAATAGTATTTAAATTCTATGTCGTTCGAGGTTGTATGAATAATATATTGAGTAATTACCTATGACTGTTGAGCGTAATTTACACTTGATAGTTTACTTATCGCCTTACACTATGAAAAATTTATAACTTGGAAAACCCATTAGTTTTTGGTTGCTATGAATGTGTGATGGATTCTTTTGTTGCATATAATGGTTGTACTAGTTTGTTTGCATATGATTATTATATATGTTATGTTACATGTGCTGTTGATTTGAATCACTTATATATTGCTCTTTTTACATAGTATTAACTCTTTTGAAACATGTAAGTAAGATACAAGTTTATGGAAGCAACAACAGTTGCTTTAGGTTTCATAAATAGAGTTTTGTTTGCCCGACAAATAAGTACTATGATTTTATAGCGGTATTTTATTTGTTCTCCCATGGTTTTGGATGCTTTATGATTGAAATAAGATGCATATCATGTAACTATTGATATTGTTATTTTTCTGAGGCTATCCATGCAAAGGAGGCGCTGTTGAAAATTTTCGTAAATTAAGGACTTAGAAATTTTTTGTGGAAGTTGAGTTGTTTACAAATTTTTATTAAAATTTAATAGTTTGAATTATTAAAAGTTGACTAGTTTGAATAAAGTATATCGAATTTCTTGATTCTTTCTTGCTCCGTTTCGAGGACAAAAAGTTTTGAGTATGAGAGATTGTAATGGCTCGTATTTTAAACCATTTATAAATATTAAAATTAATATAATTGTTGAATAAAAATGGTTAAAGATAAAGATTTTATGATTTATTAATATAAAGATCTGTTATAATATAAAACATGATCTTTGATAAATTCTAAAATAACAAATTTAAATGAGATAAAAGATGGTAACGCATATTAGAATATAATTTAATCATGTTAATTTGGGTTATAATTATAAAGTTTAATTTGGATATAACTATAAAGTTTAGTAAGGAATAAAATAAATGATGTACAAAATTATATATTATTTTGTAGAAATTGGTTTTAACATAGAATAAGGAATCAATTATTGTAAGTATAGAATCCTTATTTGTAAAACAAAAATTCATATGTATTCAAATTAGTAAGATGTAACCATTATTTTATTTCTCATTTCATTAATTATTCCATTTTTGAATATTAAGCTTTGAAACAAATGGAATTTAATGTAATTGAAATATTGCAGCTAATATAAAAAAAGACACTAAATATAGACTACGAGTATAATAAGTGAAAACTTATGTTTACAAGTACATATGAAATTGTTGATTGAATACAAAGAACACGTAAATCAAAATAAAGGAATTTGTTTGAAATTTAAAATATAATGAACTAGGATATTATTACTATTGTAATTAAATGTTGAAATTAATTTAATGCTTAAATCTTGGATTTAACATGGGAAATTCAATTTTAAAAGATTATTAATTCCTGTTTAACCAAGAATGATGATAGAAAACTTTTAATTTAGAATTTGAAAGTGATTATATCTGTTTAATTAACATGTAAAATCTAAATATAATTTGATTTTAAAGACAACTTCTATATACAATAGAATTAGGATTTGAAATTTGTATCATTGAGTTTAAAAATACTAAAAACCTATATATCAGCATATAGGATGACCTATTTTTGTTTTGGGAACGAAACAGGTTTTCTGTCCTTTATTATCGCTTTGGCCCAATCGGTATTTGTCCCATTTATTCATGTTTCATCTATATCACATTTTTGGACGGTTTAAATCGACAATAAACCATACATGTCTAACCCAAATCATTCAAAAGGGAGGATTGCCAATGGGATTTAATAAGAAAATAAGAGAAAAGAAGAAAAAGAAAAAATATTGAATCTCGTAGCGAAATGACAAAATATAATAATTAAATAAATAGTTCATGAAGATGTTTTACAAGATACATTTGATTACAAAACTTTTACAACATAATCAGAGTATAAACAACAACATACCAATAATGATGTAGCGAAATAATACTAATAGTATAATATACCAAACTCCTTCTTCTTCCTCCAGAAGTAATGTCTTCAACACTGAAATGCTCAGGCTGACCCGAGCATAATGAAAAGACAAAACACTCGAGTCAAAACTAAAAGTTCTTATATAAGTTAAATCATCAACAAGTAAATATGAGTGTAACGGTTTCAGAGATGCTTACGGGATTTTACACATCCTATCCAGTGTATAACGTGCATGCAATAACTTAAGAGATGTTACGGGATTTTTCATCTCTAACGATCCGTTAAACTATCTATATGTAGTTAGATAAACTATATATGTAGTGTCTAGTCAGTAAAGTAAATATTCTTTCTTAGCATTAAGGCTTTACATTATTCCTCCTTAACGCATTTTTAAGCAGGTAGTCTATGTAGGTCCTGTAACACAACCAGTAATGTCAGTAGTCAGTGAGTCCCCTACAGGTACCATATTAAAACAAAATCATAGTGGGCATGAATAAGGATAAAGATTATGACAAGGCATGTGAGGCGATGCCCAAAGTAGGATACCACCGTTCTGCATTCCTGACTAGTGGTTACCCCTAGCAGTCCACCACGTCTAACAGCGCCAAAAAATCAAATCAAGGTGCACCGATCTAGCCAACATCAATATAGTAATACGAAGAGGTGTGTCCGCTATAGGTAGCTAGCCTCATTAGTCATGCCAATGAAGTAAACAACCCTTTTGACGGTTTAAATCAACAATAAACCATACGTGTCGTGATCATCCATCATCGTTCTCTTTCTTCAAATCTAGCATACCCTCCAATTCAACATTTACACTGGATGGTTCTTGTAACACCCTGCATTTTTATATAATTAAATAAAATCAATTGAATTAACATAATTACAAAACAGAATATAAATGTCAAATATATGCATTTAAGAATTAAGAGGTTGCATAGATTTATGCAAGTAATGAGTATGTGATTAATTGACGCTTCAATCAATTAAAAGGGGAATTAATTTAGAGACATAGAGGCGTCAATTAGTCAGAGAATATGTCCTTTTATAACATTAATTAATTAAGGGATATTCTAATAAAGGAAAATTTATGTGGGGAATAAATTAAACGATAACATACATATATTAATTTATAATTGACGCTATAAATTAAATAAGAAAATAATCAAAGACATTAAGTAAGCGTCAATCAATAAAAAGGAAAATTTATATCTTAATTAATGGGGTAATGGATTGGCGATCTAAATATATACCACAAATAAATGTGCGATTAAGTGACACATAGGAATTAATATGTATATCGATTAAAATGGAAAAACGTGTTAATTAATTAATTGGCAATCAGTTGAGCTTTTTAAAAAGGGTGTCAATTAATCAAAGAACACGCCCTTGTTACAATAGCTAATAATGTATATTAATTAGTAAGAAGAAAATGCAAGTTATAGGATTATTTGTTTCCAAGTTAAGAAGAAAAAAAAAGAATTGGATTGTATACAAAAATCAAATGGAGTAATTAAGTTTATGATGAAGGTAAGTTAATAAGAATAAATTAAAAGTATAACTTTTATATACAATAAATTAATAGAGGTATAAATTGACATGTTCAAATAGGTAAGAATTTATAACGTATAAGAATCAATTAATATTGGATATATAAATATATATGTATATATGTATGTATGATGTAATTAATAGGTAATTAATGGGAGAATCTTGTTAAACGGGAATTAATAAGGTCATATAACAAAGGAATAAATGAATAGCATTGGAGAATATATGTTATGAGCTAACGAAAAAAATTTAATAAATGATGGTGAGGATTGTTTTTTAGGGTTAATCGGATGGTTCATAGTTATTCGCTACACCAATAAATTGAACGTAACTTCACCCTAACCCAACTATTTTCTCTAAATTAGCTGCTTTCATTTACACCAAACTCCTCTTCTCTTCTCCCTCTTCCTTTCTCCTCTATCAATCAAATCTTTCCCTAAAAAAGAAATAAAATTAAACAAAGATATACATACAAGTCAATCAAAGAATCTCGCAAACAAATCAGGGAATTTACAGCAAATTAAAATGGTGAAAGGAGGAGAAAAGCATAGAAAATTAAACGGGATAGAGATTGAAGCTAAAGACGACATGTGAGTGGATTTAATTATATTCACTTACGTTTATACTACATATTATCCTTGAATTTCTGTTAGATAATTTATTCCAATAATTAATTTGACGACCCAATTTTAGACCTTGTATAACATTATAAGGTTTTTTAACATTTGAAATACTCTAAAATAATTTACCATTAAATAAATTTAATTAACTAAAAACAATTTTTCCTTTAATAATCTTTAGTAACGACAATAATTAAATAAGCTAATTTAGTAAGTTAACCACCTTAATATATATTTTTAAAATTAAACAGCAGGTTTACAATGTGTATATGTATATTTATTTTTCTTATTGAAACTACGTAAATCTTACAAAAATAATCTATATTAATTAAAAATCAAATTTTTATACAAATCCCTATATTTTCCAAAATATATAATAATTTCTGTTTTAAACATTTTCCTTTACTGCATATATATACATATATCTATAAATCTTTAAATTGAAAAAAAAAATTATTTTCTATACCTTATTGTTTTTATTTTCCTAACATAAATATTCATATATATAGAGAACTAAAATATGCTTTATACCATACTACAAAATACTAATTTTCTGTTTAACTATACTGTACCTATATATAAATTTATTTAAATTAAATTAAAAAGAGAAGCCGTACCCAAACGAATGCAGCCCAACACCTTCACCTCGACACCTTGCCGAGCCCTCTACAACACCACCTTTGCAAGATTCATGCGCACGAGCTTCGAGTTGCCCTCCTTTGCCTTCCAATCGGCCATGCGTGAGTCTCTCCATGCCTTTTCCCGAATGTCTCAATCGCCATCGCAATACCCTACGATGTCGAGGTTGCTCAATCTTCCTTCCTTCGCACAAGCGTGCGCGCCTGCTTCTCACCGTTCGAACCTACTCGGTCGCCGCCAGCTTCCCTTGGGTTGCCTTCCTTCCACGGCCTCGCGGCCATGTTCGCACATGTGAACTCGATTTCTCTTAAATTTTTTTGCATATTTTTTTTCTTCTGGATTTCGATTTCATATTGATTTTATTTTTGAAAGGAAGGAAAGAAGACGGTACGTGATACAAAGGTGAATGGTGGCATATTTCAAAAGGCTAGCTACAATGTCCCTGAAAAAAGGGAAAAGTTTTGATGTGAAGGGATTTTGATGGTCAAATAGTACATATGTATATAAATTTACATTTAAATTCAGATCGTGTTGAATTCGCAACTCAAAAACTCGACCTTCTATTGAGACATGCTCCCAGGCGTTCATAATGTTGTGCCCCTACTCCGATTGCAAAATAGAAAGTTTCGAGTCCTAATTCGATCATATGGAGAAGATAACTTTTTGGGCTCAATTATTATATTAAATTTTGATATAAATTTTTAGCGCGTTTATATACCGTATGGCAACACGATAACTTCAAACACTATGAAAATTGAAATTCGATAATAATACACTATTACGGATCCAATGGATCTAGTTTCATCGAAATCCGAGACAACGCCTCAAAAGGCTATTTTTGAACATCGATTTAAACAATATATTTTTATAACTGAAAAAACCACTTCAGTATTATTAATATAAATTTTATAAGGCTTCAAATTATTTTTAACAAGCTTGAAACTCCAGATTTCATATTTTACCCGATTTCCAATTGTTTAATCCAATAATTGAATTGTCCAACAAATAGTGATATTTGAAATTCAAGTTAGAAATTAACTTTCAGATATTTATAATCAATTAAATATTCCAATTTCAAATATCCAAAATTTTTGTATCATCACATTAATTCTATTAGTTATGCAAATATTGTAAATTTTATTTATATTTAATTAGGCTTGATAGTTAGAAAAGGCGTAGTATTAGAAGTAAAAATTTACAGTTATTTTCATCTATTTCAAAAGTCATAATTTAGCCTTGATACTGTTTCCTTTTATTCCCTTTTTATGCAAATAATAAAGTTAGTGTAACGCCCCGAAAATTTTCGACTTTCGAAAATTCAACATCGATACTCACTTTATCGACTGCCGAGAAATCGAAGGCCGGAAACCTGAAATGCTATGGTTTAAGAAAAAGAAAGAGGTAGAAGAAGATAGAAAAAGATAGAACAGAACAGAAGAAATAACAGAACAATATCAGAATCTCACAATTCACAACGGAACAACATATAATAATAAATGAATAATCTTTAAACAAAGAACTATATCAGTTATTACATTACATTTCATTTCATCAAATCATCAGAGTGTACAACAACATACAACAACAACAATGCAGCGGAAAAAGAAATACTATATACTAGTAATACGCCATGCCATCCAGCTTGCCTCCAGCAACTCCTGAATATCCAGAATATCCTGATAAACCTTAACTCTTGACTGCCCGTTTGGAAATTGGTGGGCACCCAGAGTTTAGGAAGGAAAACAATAAACTCCAAGTCAGTCATGAGACTGGTGTGAGAACTCAAAACAGTTTATTTATCTTTAAAATCAAAATAGAGGGATATTTTTAATTCAATTCGCAATGCTTTTAAAAATGAGACTACCATAAGGCCTCCCGCACACACACACATGCAAATGCAGAATCGGAGGAGATTTCTCCTTATGATAGTCAAAGATGCTTGATACGTATTAAAAAGAAACATTTGATATTATTACTAGTGCATAGTGTAGGAAAAATTTATTTCGAAAATAAAGATATAAATCTTAGCCAACATACGACCATTATCGTATGCCTACTATAGCTAACCATGTTCAATAGCAGGTTACCGCCACATTCCATGGCAGGTTCTACAACTAAAACCGTACAAGTCTCGTATTGTTTCTTTGGATTTCCAACAAATGGTCAGGCCAAGGAACTTCCCATTGCCACATGGAAACGCCTCTGGAATGACGTCTCGAGAACCAAACCGGATCTCTGCCAACACAAGGCCGGGTTACCCCTAACTGGGTAACTACTGACACGAATATGTCATCCCCCGATCGTAACCGATCTATCCGAGGATCCTCGATTTCCAACAACCACAAAATATGCAGTAACAACATAGGTTAAGTATTTAGGCTCCATACCATGATACCACCTCTATCCAGAAGGAATGACATACACTAAAGGGCGCTACCCCTAATAACCTTGCCGCATCCTTCCTGTTTTGACCATTTCCGGGGTGTGAGGTCCGACGAAGTCTCGTCCACAAAAACACACTTTATACAAAAGTCGTGCTTTGGGTCAACAAATGATCATAGAAATGATCACCAAGATAAACGATCAAATAAATGATCCTATCACAAATGATCAACACAATGATCATTTCACAGCAACACTCAGCATGTCACACTACCAAATTGGGAGTATATCACTAATAACCTTCAACTACATAACCTCTGAGCTCGTACGTCTCAGAGAAGGGTGTTAAGCTAAAAGAATAAATTCTCCACCACCAAAAGAAATATATTTGAAAGAAATCAGCTTTATATCTCAATTTGTAATGTCAGACATACAATCATACAAGTCTGTTCCGGGATCGAACAGAACCGAAGGCACTTACAAAGAAGTCCTTGCAATCCGGATATTCACTAATCACGACCGGACTTCCCGTCACTAAGGGTGATAAAACCTCTATATCGGAGATCAGCCGATGTAGAGTAACTCGACGGTAATCCTTCCGTTTTCACAAACATCCGGTCTTCAACACCGGTCATCAAATGCAATCCATTACGACGTATCACATATTCGGAATGGGTTATACGACCCCAAGGTCCTTTCCCGGCTAACCCGAATAGTGAGCGCTTATTCAAAAATAAATGTGGTATTCAAATTCAACAATTCACAACAAATACCTATTTAAAGGTAAATATTGATAGTCGGATTATTTAACTATCAATAGGCGTGTTCAACATCACCAAATCCAAATAATTTCCCAAGTTATTTACTTTCCAAAATATCTTTACTAGATATAAACTTTCCCACACTTCAAACATTTGAAAACAATTCTTCAAATCACTTTTCCTTACTCGGAATTATTTTCATTTCAACATGGTTCATTTAAACCAATTAAATAAATCCTTAACGATTTACTTTATATTTACGTTCCAAATCCGTAAATTTATTCCCACACTTTAAAAATAAATCAACGTTTATTTTCAAACTAATTTCCCCTTTCTTTTATAAATTCCATAGTGAATTTATAATCCCAAAATATCTATGATATACGATTTTCAATCGATTTTCAATATTCATTTTCAATTTATCTTTAAAAAGATAAATTCTCAAACGTTCATTTCACATTGGAAAAATATTTCCATACTTATTTAATAATAAGTACATCACAAATCTATTTATTTTCAACATGTGAAAATATTCAATATACTTAAATCAAAATTTAGTATATATTTCATTCTTTAAGAAAATCATTCTCTTAACACATTTATTTGGGTCAAAAACGAATGTTGTGTAAAACACCGTTACGACGACCCAAAAATCACTAGTATAGGGATTAAAGTTTAAATAGATATATAAATCCCAATACTATACAAAAGATTTCCTTTCGGAAATCATTTACTATAACAACAGTGTTATAGTCCACCATTTCCTTCTAATTCTCGAAAACGTCTATTTCAACAATGAATGTTGAAATCTATGTATTCGATACTTAATGCATTTTAAACGTCTTTAAAATCATTAACTTCATTTCATAATGTTCCTTTCCCGAGAACATATCCATTTCATTTAATAATATATTCACTGTCCAAAATCGTGAATATAATTCCTTTCTTATATTCCTATATCCAACTTATCAAATTCAATTGATTTCGGATTTATAAACAACGTTTATAAACTCCATTTATATTTTTATAAACTTCTATTTATAAAAACCCTTTTTATATCTCATTTTAAATGCCAAAATCCGATTTATAAGCTAATCTCTTATAAATCTTTTATTTTACAAAACTTATTTATATTTATAACTTCACGATTTATAAATCTATAAATCTTCATTCACTTATAAAATCCATTTATATTTCCTTTTAACACTTATAAAACGGGTTTCACAATTCCTATATTTTTAATCCATAAATATCAATATTTTTAGATCGTTTATAATAATTCAAAATTCCCAATTTAAACCATTTCATGAATTAATTAACTATTTATTTCGAAAAATCTCATTTATGTTATATTTCTCAAAAATCTTAATTTTTATAACATAAAAAATTTATAACGTTTTAATTATTTAAAGTGAATCAATTCAAAATTTAATAAAACATATACTTTGAAAAATCACTTTAAAATTCTTTTAAAACCCAAATTTATTATTTCAAAACTCCAAAAATGGATCCGATGATGCAGCAGCACCAAATAGTCAATCACGACATCCAAATATCATATATCGATATGATAATCAACAAATATCAAAATATCTGTAAATAAATCAATACAGTTGAGGAATCCAGTTGGATCCCTCCAACCTGTTTCCCTGCATCCAAAAACATTAGCACAATACCAACTCCGCTCCAGTACGGAATTATCGCGGTATATGGGATTTACAATATTATCCGCTTAATAACGGCGCAATAGGGTCTCATCCGCTAAAAACTGCGGGAAATCAACAACTGCAATATATACATATGCCAATATATATATCGATATTATATATAATACCAATTTCACTGTTTATGAAATATTCGCGGTATATGTTTTTAATAAATAACATCTGCTTACTAACGGCGTATAATGTCTATTTTAACAATCAATAGATAACAATCATCATTCAAACATGCATTCAGATATTTTAAATCTAACTATTTAAAATAAAATCGAAACTGATTCGATTGAGTGAGAAGTTCTCACCTTGATTTTAAATTTCGTTTTAGCGATTTATTTCGAATAAAATCAAACGGACGTTTAATTTTACCCGAAATTCTCACTAACTCCAAACGAATCCAATCTAATTTCATCGCGTAGTGTTCGACCATACGATTCCAATGCAACTGGTTTCGCGGGTTTTCGACCTCGTATGAAAAAGTTATGGTAGTTTAAAGTTTAAACGATTTTATAATTAACTAATTTACAATTTTTTTTATAATTTATAACCTTCATCAATCCTAGCCCTTGGATCCAAATTCTGCAACATCACGCCGCACGTGACTTCATCTTCCACTCACGCAAATATCTCCAGGTAACCTTCATGCATAAACCGAACCCATATTTCGATTCTAGGGTTAAATTTTTCACCAACCACACACCACTTCGACACGATCAAGAACCATCATTGCGTGCGCCTCACCCAGAGCCACCACCGGCCCAAGCGCGGCCCCACTCGGTCGCTGCGTTTGCACGCAGTTCGAGGCCGAACGTGCCTCCTTCAAACCCCTCCCCACGTCGATCCATGGCTCCAAACGCGATCATAACCGTTGATCTTGTAGTTCGTGTTGCCCTCTTCACCATTGTAGTTGAACAATTTTGGAATTAATCAATGGATTTCAAGTTAATTAAGGAAGAAGGAGGAGAAATACTGGCCTTTAGTTGCTATGAACGGCGGCTAGGGTTTTAGAATTAGGTTTATTTTTTTTTTCTAATTTATGAAGGAAGGTGGTCTATTTATAGGAAATATCGAACACTATTCATCCGGGTTTTCCAAACTCCGATTTACGCGCCGAAACTGACGTTCCTAAGGTTTATCCCGCGTTCCGGACACAATGGAATAGGTTTCGGAAGCTAATTCGGACATCTGTACGAGTTATGGCAATAAACGTTCAATTTAAATTAAACCGATTTAAATCGATTTCTAGGCGTTTTAATTTGTACCGGACAAACGGTAAATCCAATTGACACGAAATTTGAAACCTTACAAAAATATCACATTACGGATCCGATGAAATTGGTTTCGTCGAAATCCGAGACTTTTTGAAAAATGGCTATTTTAACTCGCCAAATTAAAATTAAAAATAATTCGATGCGTTTCGAGCTGCCACGATCAAAGGATAACTCCGATTGCTACGAAAATTGAAATCCGGTAATAATTAACTATTACGGACCCAATGGAACTGGTTTCGTACAATTCTGAGACTGTTCAAAAATTGACTATTTTCACTAGTCGATTTAATATTAAAATATTCAATTTTCACAAATAAACTTTTAATTCGATTTTAAAAGTTCTAAAATATCGTTCTAAATTCAACATGATAAAATAAAATTTTACAAATCATTTTCAATCATAGTTAACCCAATTTTCAATTATTTCCATAATTTCACATATTAAATTATCGATTTAATTATCCAATTAAATCCAATAATTCGAAATAAAATTTATTCGACTAATAAATTCACTTATTAATATTTAAAATTAATTAAATATTCAAATTTAAATTAATAAAAATCCTGGGTCGTTACAATCTTCCCCCCTTAAAAGAATTTCGTCCTCGAAATCAACAAGTAAGAAAAGTTACAGAATCTATTAACTTTTCAAAATCCATAATTAAACTTCTTATAATACTTTACTAAGTTTTCAAATCATACCTAGTTATCCTTTCAAAAACAACTACTATTGTTTAACTTTCAATTCCAAAATCAAAGTTAAAGTTTTCAAAATTTTCCCAATTTTCTCAAAATTTTCTAACGCCTTAAATTTCCGGAAAAATTCGCCATAGTCTCCTTTGCGCGGCTCGATCCGAAAAAAAAATGACAGTATATGTATCACAAATATACATCTCATCAAGTAATGAGGCATCCCGCAGGGAAAAAAGTATAAAAGTACGATATTTAATTCGAGATATGTACCTTATATTTTATTAGCAAGCATATACGGCTAATATACCGCGAAAGCGAGCTCCAAATGCGAAGCAAACGCGATCCGCACCTACTAAACACTCAACAACAACATGAGAATCATGCATATATGAAAATAGTATCAATATACATCATATAGTAACATAACAACTATATAATATAACAAATGTAGTAAAAGCAACAAATGCAAACATCAACCAACTATCATCCATAACCAATAAATATTCATTCATATTCTCATTAATATTCAATGAAATGGTTTTCAGTTTAATCACGTTTGATTCATTTACATTGGATTTTTTTTTACTAACATTCATTTTCAATTAGTTTATATTCACTAATCCATATTCAAGTTGGTTTACTTCCAAATCAAATTCAATTTTATTCAAGATTCACTTAACTTCCAATTGAATTTCAATTAATTTAACTTTCAATTTCATTAATACTTAATGAATTACATACAATCAACTAACAATCATGTAACAACCAATGTATATTAATTGCAACCAAATTCCTCTGCTTATCAATTGGTTTAATTAAATGATTTTTATTCAATCTTTCAACTTCCAAAATCATTAGATTTTAATGAATTACACTTACATTCATTATTTCATATCAATTTAATTCACATCCAATTGATTAACATTCAATCCATTCATTCAATTCAATTACAAAAGTTGAATTTCACTTACATAACTCAAGTTCACATTTATCACTTAACTTTTTAATTTACTTTGATACCTATATCAACTTCATTCAACTTCTCTTAAGTTATACTTCCATTTAACTTTAAAATCCATTTTTATTAACAACTCATATTCATAAATATATTCATATAGTTTCACTTATTATATATATATATAAGTTTATTTCACAATTGTAAATTACTTTAATTATAATTCAATTCTTATAATTCTTTTGCTTATACAATTATTCTTTTATTTAGATTATTCAAACAACCAAACAATCAACATATATACACTTTAATAATTCTGAAAAATTATTCCTTTATATATAAAAATATAATCAAGGTAAAAATTATTTCATTTACTCAATTTAAAAACAATATTGTGTCGAATTGTTCTATTCAAGTGTTTATAAACCCCTTCGGCATAGTTGTCCAGACCGTGCTGACGAAAGTTCATATGCCACTCAATAAACCAATCATCACAATATAAAACAATTTTATATTCACTAACAAATACGCTCTCATAGCTATTATTACACTCAAACTCAATCTAGAGTACTACTGACTCTATCTCTAATGAGTAATACCCAACAGAGCCATGGTTGTCGCTTAACCATACGCTCTGATACCAAATGTAACGCCCCGAAAATTTTCGACTTTCGAAAATTCAACATCGATACTCACTTTATCGACTGCCGAGAAATCGAAGGCCGGAAACCCGAAATGTTATGGTTTAAGAAAAAGAAAGAGGTAGAAGAAGATAGAAAAAGATAGAACATAACAGAAGAAATAACAGAACAACATCAGAATCTCACAATTCACAGCGGAACAACATATAATAATAAATGAATAATCTTTAAACAAAGAACTATATCAGTTATTACATTACATTTCATTTCATCAAATCATCAGAGTGTACAACAACATACAACAACAACAATGCAGCGGAAAAAGAAATACTATATACTAGTAATACGCCATGCCATCCAGCTTGCCTCCAGCAACTCTTGAATATCCAGAATATCCTGATAAACCTTAACTCTTGACTGCCCGTGTGGAAATTGGTGGGCACCCAGAGTTTAGGAAGGAAAACAATAAACTCCAAGTCAGTCATGAGACTGGTGTGAGAACTCAAAACAGTTTATTTATCTTTAAAATCAAAATAGAGGGATATTTTTAATTCAATTCGCAATGCTTTTAAAAATGGGACTACCATAAGGCCTCCCGCACACACACACATGCAAATGCAGAATCGGACGAGATTTCTCCTTATGATAGTCAAAGATGCTTGATACGTATTAAAAAGAAACATTTGATATTATTACTAGTGCATAGTGTAGGAAAAATTTATTTCGAAATAAAGATATAAATCTTAGCCAACATACGACCATTATCGTATGCCTACTATAGCTAACCATGTTCAATAGCAGGTTACCGCCACATTCCATGGTAGGTTCTACAACTAAAACCGTACAAGTCTCGTATTGTTTCTTTGGATTTCCAACAAATGGTCAGGCCAAGGAACTTCCCATTGCCACATGGAAACGCCTCTGGAATGACGTCCCGAGAAGCAAACCGAATCTCTGCCAACACAAGGCCGGGTTACCCCTAACTGGGTAACTACTGACACGAATATGTCATCCCCCGATCGTAACCGATCTATCCGAGGATCCTCGATTTCCAACAACCACAAAATATGCAGTAACAACATAGGTTAAGTATATGGGCTCCATACCATGATACCACCTCTATCCAGAAGGAATGACATACACTAAAGGGCGCTACCCCTAATAACCTTGCCGCATCCTTCCTGTTTTGACCATTTTCGGGGTGTGAGGTCCGACGAAGTCTCGTCCACAAAAACACACTTTATACAAAAGCCGTGCTTTGGGTCAACAAATGATCATAGAAATGATCACCAAGATAAACGATCAAATAAATGATCCTATCACAAATGATCAACACAATGATCATTTCACAGAAACACTCAGCATGTCACACTACCAAATTGGGAGTATATCGCTAATAACCTTCAACTACATAACCTCTGAGCTCGTACGTCTCAGAGAAGGGTGTTAAGCTAAAAGAATAAATTCTCCGCCACCAACAGAAATATATTTGAAAGAAATCAGCTTTATATCTCAATTTGTAATGTCAGACATACAATCATACAAGTCTGTTCCGGGATCGAACAGAACCGAAGGCACTTACAAAGAAGTCCTTGCAATCCGGATATTCACTAATCACGACCGGACTTCCCGTCACTAAGGGTGATAAAACCTCTATATCGGAGATCAGCCGATGTAGAGTAACTCGACGGTAATCCTTCCGTTTTCACAAACATCCGGTCTTCAACACCGGTCATCAAATGCAATCCATTACGACGTATCACATATTCGGAATGGGTTATACGACCCCAAGGTCCTTTCCCGGCTAACCCGAATAGTGAGCGCTTATTCAAAAATAAGTGTGGTATTCAAATTCAACAATTCACAACAAATACCTATTTAAAGGTAAATATTGATAGTCGGATTATTTAACTATCAATAGGCGTGTTCAACATCACCAAATCCAAATAATTTCCCAAATTATTTACTTTCCAAAATATCTTTACTAGATATAAACTTTCGCACACATCAAACATTTGAAAACAATTCTTCAAATCACTTTTCCTTACTCGGAATTATTTTCATTTCAACATGGTTCATTTAAACCAATTAAATAAATCCTTAACGATTTACTTTATATTTACGTTCCAAATCCGTAAATTTATTCCCACACTTTAAAAATAAATCAACGTTTATTTTTAAACTAATTTCCCCTTTTTTTTATAAATTCCATAGTGAATTTATAATCCCAAAATATCTATGATATACGATTTTCAATCGATTTTCAATATTCATTTTCAATTTATCTTTAAAAAGATAAATTCTCAAACGTTCATTTCACATTGGAAAAATATTTCCATACTTATTTAATAATAAGTACATCACAAATCTATTTATTTTCAACATGTGAAAATATTTAATATACTTAAATCAAAATTTAGTATATATTTCATTCTTTAAGAAAATCATTCTCTTAACACATTTATTTGGGTCAAAAACGAATGTTGTGTAAAACATCGTTACGACGACCCAAAAATCACTAGTATAGGGATTAAAGTTTAAATAGATATATAAATCCCAATACTATACAAAACATTTCCTTTCGGAAATCATTTGCTATAACAACAGTGTTATAGTCCACCATTTCCTTCTAATTCTCGAAAACGTCTATTTCAACAATGAATGTTGAAATCTATGTATTCGATACTTAATGCATTTTAAACGTCTTTAAAATCATTAACTTCATTTCATAATGTTCCTTTCCCGAGAACATATCCATTTCATTCAATAATATATTCACTGTCCAAAATGGTGAATATAATTCCTTTCATATATTCCTATATCCAACTTATCAAATTCAATTTATTTCAGATTTATAAACAACGTTTATAAACTCCATTTATATTTTTATAAACTTCTATTTATATAAACCCTTTTTATATCTCATTTTAAATGCCAAAATCCGATTTATAAGTTAATCTCTTATAAATCTTTTATTTTACAATACTTATTTATATTTATAACTTCACGATTTATAAATCTATAAATCTTCATTCGGTTATAAAATCCATTTATATTTCCTTTTAACACTTATAAAACGGGTTTCACAATTCCTATATTTTAAATCCATAAATATCAATATTTTTAAATCGTTTATAATAATTCAAAATTCCCAATTTAAACCATTTCATGAATTAATTAACTATTTATTTCCAAAAATCTCATTTATGTTATATTTGTCAAAAATCTTAATTTTTATAACATAAAAAATTTATAACGTTTTAATTATTTAAAGTGAATCAATTCAAAATTTAATAAAACATATACTTTGAAAAATCACTTTAAAATTCTTTTAAAACCCAAATTTATTATTTCAAAACTCCAAAAATGGATCCGATGATGCAGCAACACCAAATAGTCAATCACGACATCCAAATATCATATATCGATATGATAATCAACAAATATCAAAATATCTGTAAATAGATCAATACAGTTGAGGAATCCAGTTGGATCCCTCCAACCTGTTTCCCTGCATCTAAAAACATTAGCACAATACCAATTCCGCTCCAGTACGGAATTATCGCGGTATATGGGATTTACAATATTATCCGCTTAATAACGGCGCAATAGGGACTCATCCGCTAAAAAATGCGGGAAATCAACAACTGCAATATATACATATGCCAATATATATATATATATCGATATTATATATAATACCAATTTCACTGTTTATGAAATATTCGCGGTATATGTTTTTAATAAATAACATCCGCTTACTAACGGCGTATAATGTCTATTTTAACAATCAATAGATAACAATCATCATTCAAACATGCATTCAGATATTTTAAATCTAACTATTTAAAATAAAATCGAAACCGATTCGATTGAGTGAGAAGTTCTCACCTTGATTTTAAATTTCGTTTTAGCGATTTATTTCGAATAAAATCAAACGGACGTTTAATTTTACCCGAAATTCTCACTAACTCCAAACGACTCCAATCCAATTTCATCGCGTAGTGCTCGACCATACGATTCCAACGCAACTGGTTTCGCGCGTTTTCGACCTCGTATGAAAAAGTTATGGCAGTTTAAAGTTTAAACGATTTTATAATTAACTAATTTACAATTTCTTTTATAATTTATAACCTTCATCAATCCTAGCCCTTGGATCCAAATTCTGCAACATCAGGCCGCACGTGACTTCATCTTCCACTCACGCAAATATCTCCAGGTAACCTTCACGCACAAACCGAACCCATATTTCGATTCTAGGGTTAAATTTTTCACCAACCACACACCACTTCGACACGATCAAGAACCATCATTGCGTGCGCCTCACCCAGAGCCACCACCGGCCCAAGCGTGGCCCCACTCGGTCGCTGCATTTGCACGCAGTTCGAGGCCGAACGCGCCTCCTTCGAACCCCTCCCCACGTCGATCCATGGCTCCAAACGCGATCATAACCGTTGATCTTGTAGTTCGTGTTGCCCTCTTCAACATTGTAGTTGAACAATTTTGGAATTAATCAATGGATTTCGAGTTAATTGAGGAAGGAGGAGAAATACTGGCCTTTGGTTGCTATGAACGGCAGCTAGGGTTTTAGAAATAGGTTTATTTTTTTTTTCTAATTTATGAAGGAAGGTGGTCTATTTATAGGAAATATCGAACACTATTCATCCGGGTTTTCCAAACTCCGATTTACGCGCCGAAACTGACGTTCCTAAGGTTTATCCCGCGTTCCGGACACAATGGAACAGGTTTCGGAAGCTAATTCGGACATCTGTGCGAGTTATGGCAATAAACGTTCAATTTAAATTAAACCAATTTAAATCGATTTCTAGGCGTTTTAATTTGTACCGGACAAACGTTAAATCCAATTGACACGAAATTTGAAACCTTACAAAAATATCACATTACGGATCCGATGAAACTGGTTTCGTTGAAATCCGAGACTTTTTGAAAAATGGCTATTTTAGCTCGCCAAATTAAAATTAAAAATAATTCGATGCGTTTCGAGCTGCCACGATCAAACGATAACTCCGATTGCTACGAAAATTGAAATCCAGTAATAATTAACTATTACGGACCCAATGGAACTGGTTTCGTTCAATTCTGAGACTGTTCAAAAATTGACTATTTTCACTAGTCGATTTAATATTAAAATATTCAATTTTCACAAATAAACTTTTAATTCGATTTTAAAAGTTATAAAATATCGTTCTAAATTCAACATGATAAAATAAAATTTTACAAATCATTTTCAATCATAGTTAACCCAATTTTCAATTATTTCCATAATTTCACATATTAAATTATCGATTTAATTATCCAATTAAATCCAATAATTCGAAATAAAATTTATTCGACTAATAAATTCACTTATTAATATTTAAAATTAATTAAATATTCAAATTTAAGTTAATAAAAATCCTGGGTCGTTACAGTTAGAAAAAGAAATCGCGGTTATGGACTGAAGTACTAGACATTATAGACGTAGATGTAAAATAAGAAAATTGGAAAATTGGAATAAAAGTAGAAAAGTGGAATTCTGCAATAAATTACGCTAAACGAAAATAATAAATTTATCTAATAATTTAATTTGGGGAGTAATTAATAGATTGATTGGTTTGTTTAGAAACTAGAATACATTTCTATAATTTAATAGTTAAAAGATAACGATAAATGTAACTGCAAGAATAAAAAGAAAGAAAAAGGGAACTAATTTAAAATAGAGGGACCACTGTATTTTTACACTAGCCCAAAATAATAAAAGAAATATCTTGCAGTTATGAATTATTGTTAATTTTAGTATAGCTTTCATAACTAACCAAATAAAATAAAATTACTTCATGGAAAAAAAGAAAATAAAGTAGGGTATGAAATGAATCAAATAAATTATTAGATAAGAAATTAAGGCTATAAACAATAAACGAACCTAGGCCTGCATTTACCGCGTAGACTATATAAAAAGACAGTTATTATGATAAGTTAATTATGGAGTAAAAGAGAATTAAAAATAGTTCTATATCAAGATAAAAGAAGACAGACTAGAACGGAAATGAAGCACTTGTAATTATATACAGATTTTAAAAGAAATAATAGTAACAATTACAAGTATAATTATAACATAAATTATGATTAAGTAAAAGAATAGAAAGGCTTATTTGGGAACTTAGAATAAATAGGCAATGATAACAAAAATTAATACTAAAAGCTTATGTTAGGTTTCTATTAAATTAATAAGAAAATAGAGCAAAATATGCTTATTTAATAACATTAAGACTTAAATTAATTTAATAAGTAAGAAGTGGCAATACCAATAACATTCCCTATTAGATTAATGGTGGTCTCACAATAGCCAGAAGCGACACGAGGGCAAGAATATGCTAACTAGGGTGAATAATTAGCCAATAGAATAAGAAAGGTAATCTAAATGCAAATTAAAAGATTAGACTTAGGGTCCAATAAAAGAATTGAGATGCGTTTGGAGCAGTCCAAAGGATGAAGGGCCTAATGAAGAAGTTCATCACGGATTTCAGAAATGGAGATGCACGTCCAACTTAGTATTTTTAGGCTTCAAGAAAATTCGAGACTTCAACAAGATGTGAGGATATTCTAGGATGACCCTCTAGGTAGGCCTAATGAAGCTGCACCCTTGGAGGCAGGTCTGCATGTGGCCCATCAGGAGAGTACGCCATAACTGCATTTGTATTGTAGGCCTAACGAAGTCGACCTTTGTCAGCAGTCAGAAGAGCTTGGTGTTCGGTGTAAGGTATTCGTATGTCCAGTACTTTCAAGTAAATTTAAGTTTAGTCACATGCGGATGTCAACCAGCATCAAGACCAAAAGCGATTTTGGGAAAGACTAGAGTAAAACCAACAAGCCAATGGTTCTTTCACTATCGAGACATTAGATGGGAGGCACTGCCAATTGGATGTTAGATTGTTTTCAGTAGGACGCGGCCACTTAACTCTTTGTTGGTCTTTCGATTTAGTTGAGGGGTGGCTGCGTGGGGACATAGCCACATCGAGAAAAGAGATAGACCAACTAGAATATCAGTGTTGAAGGCCTAACGAAGCAGTCCTTTACAGATATAGAAACTCCCCGATTGAATTCCGTACAGGGTAGACCTTATTGGCGGGATGCAGATAGTAGACAGAACGATTACGTAGTCCTCAATGTATGCACTGTGTGGTACATGTGGATGTCCAAGCACTGGCATAGACTAGTATAGATGTGATTTACGTTTTCATAGTAAGTAGTGGAGCATCTGTATTGTAGGCCTTATAAAGCAGTCCTTTACAAATGTAGCTACGGAACGCTCACGGAGCAAAACGATGGAGTACTTGTATTGTTGGCATTACGAAGCAGTCCTTTGCAGATATAGTTGCGAAGCAAGACGATGGAGCCCTTTTCGAGGAGGATACGAAAGGTACCATAGGTGGTACTCAAGACTAATCTGGTCATTGAGCATATGGCTACATATATGTATACATTAGTTATTAGGTTTTAATATACTAATGGAGTAGATGGGCATGGTTCTGTAATAGAGGCGAGAGTATTGTAAACTTAATATAACAGTAAATGGAAAAAACGATATATGTAGAATCAAGCGTAGAAGTGAATAATTTATCCATTCACTAGAACTTTAATTCTGACCCCCTCCTCATAATACCCTACATGTTAAGTAGACGGCAGAGACTTCCCAACTATAAGACACTTGTTTAAAGAGCGTTATTATATTGGTGAGTATTTACTTACTATTATACTTTAGTCAATCCGCTGTGATATAAATTATTGAGCTGATATATTAATCTTTGCCTATTTGCAGGATACCAGATACCTAACTCGGGCTTTAGTTGGCTTGGCATTTTAGCATTTTTGCGAAAAATCCGGACAACTAAAATTCGCGTTGTTACATTTGGTATTAGAGCCTAGGTTTAGGGTTCCTAGGTAGATAGTGACTGAACGAATTTGTATTTTTGAATAAAATATAAATATGTTATGTATTAAAATCCAAATAGTCCCCAACCATAGATTTCAACATGTGGAAAGCTTTTTGAAGTATATTTGTGCATAGTTTGCTAGTTGGGTATGGGATGACCCAAATATGTTGAGCCCTATGTAAATAACTGATTTGTAGCATATAAATAAGCTATGTTTTGAGAGAAGATTGGTATCCATATGTTTTAGGAAGTGGACAAGTTCACTAGGGATAGTAGGGAGAGTGTTTTTATTTTGAAAGAAATAAGCGGTTTTAGTAAGAAGAAAATCCACTTTATATTTGGCCCAATAAAATGAAACTTTTGGAATTGAAAAGTTGAAAAACATATTGTTAATATATTTGAGGAAGTAAATATTAAGTTTTTGAAAAAAAGTGGTATGAAATTTAAATTGGTTTTTATATGATATAAATTTTGTTAAAAGTGAAATTCTTTTTGAAGAGTTACAGAGCGTGTATAGCTCATTAGTTTCCTTTTTGGTGATCAAAGGTTTTAAATATAAAAACCTAAAGTGTGTTAAGTATCGAAAACATAGCTTACAACATTTATTGTCGTAGTAGTGTTTTCGGTAAAAAGAAAAGAAGCATAGACCATGACACTATTGTTATAGTATGTGACTCTCAAAGAAAATGTCTTTAACATAGCATATAGGATTTATTAAAATTTATTTTAATTGAATCCATAAACTAGTATTTTTGGGTTGTATTAACAGTGTTTTACGCAACACCTATTTTGACCTAAATGATTTTTGGACATAATATCAAAAGTGGTTTGTTTGTACACTTATTATTTAAATAAGTACATGGAAATATTTTCTAATTATAAAGCAGTTTCAAAAATGAGTTCTTTTGAAAGAAATAATGTACGATAAATTAATGAATATAGTAGGAAATATCTTATCTAAGTTAATATAAAGTAAACATACTTTAATCTACTGGAATGAAATGAATAATGATATAATTTTTTATGAATCGTAAAAGTTATAATGGACACATGAAAGAGATGTACAAGGTATGGAAAGCACCATATTCTGTATATCCTATTTCAATAAAATATAAAATAAATTGCTTATATTTTCACATAAACATGATCCACCTCTAAGGATTCATAGAAGGTTTTAGCGTTAAGGATTTCTTAGAACAAAAAGTAATTCCAATAAATTAAGGTATAAAGCATTAAGTGTAGTAAGTTAGAAACTCCTTCAAGATTAACTATTTACAAGAGTAGGAAAGTTAAGAGAATTTTGATAAAATATTGTTCTTATCTACTCCAGGTTTAGTAAATTTGAAAATCCATGAAAAAAATAGAATATTTTGAAAACATGTGAGGACTTTTTTTAGGTTAAGAAAAAAAGATGGTTGGGTGGAAAAGTCAACAAGTTTTTGAAAAGATAAAATTTTAAGTAACCCAGTACTTTTAAATTTAACATAAAACTTCAAAATAACACTTCCAAAGGCAAGAACTTTAGGATTTGACGTTTCAAAAATTTAGAAGCTTTAATTTTTGAAGTAAGATGATAAATATCGGAGCTAAGAAGACTTTTAAATATGGGATAGATAGGAATTATTTCCTAGGTGTAACGGGAAAAGTACAAGGCTATAGTTGTAATTACTTCTATTAATAATAATAAAAGCTCCCGTAAGGTCTACAAAACACTAGTGAAAACCTAGAAATGTTGCTTCACGTGTGTAGATTATAATAAAATAGAGAAGTGATATTAGTAAGATAGTAAGACACGTGTGGTGGGAAAAGTAGACCTTAGTTGGGAAAAAATGAAGAGTAAAGAGAAAATTTCCCCAAGCTTAGTTGCCTTTGTAGATAGAGACTGCATAGATTGAAACCCTTATCCATTGTAGTAAATGAGACTTAGTTATTCCTTTTGAGCATGAAATAGAAGAGATGAATATATCTTATTCGTCATGACTAATACAGCGTATGTTGGTAATAAGTAATTGTCGGCAGGAGGAGAATATGAATTACTTGGATTCCTAGAGTAGGACATTTCTGTGTCAAAGCGGACATGGTCTTAGACCTCCTCGTCCTAGATGATAGCTGCGTTTAGTTGCTTTATAATAAAAAGAGTAAAAGCTTAATAAGATAACTAAAAGGAAAATAACAAATTTAAAGAAAACGATAGAAATGTCAATAGTAAAATTTTAAAAGAGATATTTTCTTATGTAAACTGTGCTTGGGGAAGTAAATTATTTTTTTATAGAATAGTAGCCTAAATCCTAAGTACGGAGGAAGATGTGCGCAAAAGAAAATCGAAGAAATATGAAGTTTTTCTGCTTTCTACCTTCTTCTGACATAAGAGGTCGAATTCAGAAAATTAGATTTTTCGGAAATTCAAATATTTATGGTTGTATCTAGGGTTTGGATGCAAAATTCGTTGAACCACACCCTATTCAATAGGAGTGTGGTAAAAATAGGACGAAAAGTGTTTTAAATTTTCAAAAGATTGCATTTATACAGAAATTGCAAGTATATTTAGGATGTGTGCATCATGTTTTAAAAATCATTTTTTAAAGAAGCAAAGCATTCATATAGGTGGTGCCGCTTAGAAACTCATGTAATGCATATATTTTGTATTGAATAACACTTTTGCACAAGAGCACGGGTGGTCGAAAAATTGGATGTACACAAAATGGATGTGACTGATGCGAGGAATTACATAATTTTACCCTTACCGAATTTTGGTGATGAAATTTTCTAAAGCGTGGGAGAATGTAAGACCTCGCATTTTTATATAATTAAATAAAATCAATTGAATTAACAAATTTGCAAAACAGAATATAAATGTTGTAATGACCCGTACTTTTGATTACTTTAAGTTATTAAATTTAATGTAATTATTGGATAAAGATGGGTAGAAATAAAATTAATGATTTATTTATATGGTTTATTGGATATGTAAATTGTTTAAAATTTTTATATTGGGAATAATTTGAATAATTTGGTTGTGGATTTAAGATGATTGAAATATACATCGGAAATTGATTTAAATTTTTTCAGAATATGAATAAAGATAATTAACATTTAAGATTGGAGTTAACTGTGAATAATTAAAAATTTGAAATTTTATACTTTAATTGACGATTAAAACTAGCCATTTTGGCAACTGTCTCAGATTTGGACGAAACCAATTTCATTGAATCCGTAATTGGGTATTTTTGTAGGTTTCAAGTTTCGTAGCGATCGAACTTGTCTTTTGGCCATGTGAGCTCGAAACATGTAGAAATTTATTTCTGAATTTAATTAAAATAATTGGTTTTGAAAAGATTTCTTCTACGTACGATCGAATTAGGCCTTAGGACCAGTTCCATTGCGTTCGAAATAAGGGTAAAACGTTATGAATGTCGGGCTGCACATTTCGCTTGGAGCTCGAAATTTCGGGCTGTTACATGCGAGATATTTTATAATTTAAGTAAAAATATATATAAATAAAATGATATTATTCAAATCCACGTCCCTATTTATAGCCGTATACCATTCCTCTACCTTTCTATTTCAAATCATTTAGAAAAGACAAAAATCAAATCGATCGAAGTAATAAAAAAATCGCATAAACATATGAAGCGATTTCGACTCGACTTGATCGGTGCGGCAAAGAGGCTGTTCACGTGAGCGAATGAAGGTGGGTGTCTGGGACGATGCTTCCTTGTAGGGACGAGGTCAGGGCAGGCGATGCGACTGAAGGAGTTTGCCGTGGATGGCGTTGGCGGTGAGGAGCGAGTCAGAGGACTGTGTGATCGTCTCATATTAAAATGTGATGACATCGTGATCTGAAAGCGTTGGTTGGAAGTAGAGGTGGCATAGACGCTAGTGGCGGCAACGTTAGAAGGTGGTTGGGTGTCGTGGTGGCGTACGTGAGAGGGGTTGTGTCCTTAGGATGGCCTAGTGATTCTCGAGTGAGTGAACGAGGAGATGTAGGTAACTATTCTATTTTATTTTATATTTGCTAATTTAAAATTTAAAATTATCGTTATATTGATAAAATCGTAACTCTCTCGTACGAGGTTTATTTCGCATGTAGTGAGTTGTCGAGATTTCGTATCGGTGTCGCCTACGATATTGGATCGAGTTGGAATTTACTTAAAAACTAAAGTTATTTTCAATTTCAAATGGAAGGTGAGTATTTTTAATGCTCACGTTTGACTATTATAATTTATGTTAGAAAAATTTATATCATGAAGTAATTATAATTTATTGATGGTTGTTGGATAAGTTTAATTTGATATTTGATTGACATCTGAATAAATTGATAGAATTTAGATATGACAGTTAAAATTGAACTAGGATTTTAAACTGCTAGTAAAATCACCGATTTATCGAAAATTGGTTGACTGTTGTTAACATTGATAGTTTGGATGATTGATTGAGATGGATGCTATTGATTAATATTCCGGATGTTTGGATGTTTATTTATATATCATGTTATCATCATGTATATTATTACAGTGTATAAAACTATAAACTGAATTATTTCGAATAAATTAAGAAATCGGTTGAATGATATATATGTGATGACCCGGGATTTTGGCCATATTATTTTAATATGTATTTAATCTAATTAAATAAAATACAAGCTTATCAATTTAAAAATGAATAAGACTTTAGACATTTACCATTTCTTTATATACATATATATGGGTATTTGCGTAGAAAACTATGATTTGAAAATTTAAAATAAAGCCTTTCAAAAATATTCAAAATAAAATCTATTTTTTTATTTCACATTAAATTAAATTTAAAAGCTCTACATTATTAACATTTAATCTAAATATATGCATATGAATGTAATCTAGATAATAATGCTTGAAATAAAGTCAACTATTTCAATAATAAATATAAGTATAAAATAAAATATATGAATATAAGTAAAGTGTTTGATAGTTAAACTTTAAATAGACATAAAAACTAAGGATTTATGATAGTAATAAATTATATGGTTATATGGAAACATAAGATAATTCTAGAAATATATAACCTATGAAATACATGTATATGCAAGGCAATAATAAAGAAAAAAATATCTACATACAAAATCAAATGGAATAAGTATGTAAACATAGATGGAGACATTTGCATTAAATGATATCATCTCAGCACAAAAAAGAGTCATTACGAAATGTGTTAAAAATCATTTCAATTTCAGAGAAAAAAATCTTGCCTGGTCAATGAAACAAACCTCTGACCAAAGAAATAAACTATACCAGTTAATGCCTACCCTGTACAAACTTTTCTCTATATATACAATATCCCCTTGTTCTAGTTCGTTCATAACATAGCAAAACGAGAAAAAATAAACATCACCTTGTACAAACTCAAATACAAACTTAAAAATCATTCAACTAAATAAGAACATGAAGGTTTAAAGGAAGATCAAAACTGCAGCTTTTAAAAACAGAATTGCTCTCCGTTCAAACATATTTCAGGTGAGTAAACATATTTTTAAAAAGACTTAAGTATATTTAAATCTGTGCAGGATATTCATGAATAATATTGTCTTGCATATGTAATTTTTTTTTAAATATAGCTCCGTATATATAGGAAACGTTTTGTGTAAATTTTATCTACCTGTTCTTCTCTGTTTGTAGTTACAGAGTTAAATAGTTAATCAAAATTCAAAACTTCTTTATCAAACCATTTATAGTCTTACAGTTTGAAACAAAACAATTTGCTTAAACACAAATCAAGATATACAAATTTGTTTAGACATGTTGGTGAAATATATCAACTGGGAAACTAGTTTTACAGGACAACATATAATTATATGTTGAATTCGAGTGTTTTAAAATGCTAATTCAATTTCATAACTTCAATCCACACTGCAAAATAAGATTTTTAAAACAAAAATGGTAATTTTTAGTTAAGTATTCTACGAGCAGTTCTTAGTTGATCAGAAAATACTTTTTAACCAATTTTTGGTGATCGAACAAATATGGATGTTGATATCTTGCTTGAAGCAAGCTTGGCCATCAATGAAGTTAGGAAAATTGCTAAATAAATTTCCTATTGCAAACAATGATTGAACGAGGCAAAACTAGGGTTTAACGTTTGAGTTTGTCCTGGTCTGGAAACGAGGTGATTTCGTCACCTCTGGTCGACCGAGTTGCATGAAACTGAGGCGAAGTATAGTGTAGGGGATTAGTGAGGTGAGGCCGAAGTTGCAGCGCCTCAGGTGGACGGCGTGGATGGGGCGAAACGAATTACTGGGTGGAGTCAGGGTTCAGGATTTCGAACGAAAGGCAAAATCGCGATATGGAAATTTTTGCATCGAGTTGATCCTTATTTTCGATTGTAGTGATAGTTCGTGACTCATTGGAGGTACCATGGTTCGCCAGAGCGCCGGCGAGGCGTCGTGCAAGTGCACGGCCTTGAGATGGTGTCAGGAAGTTCCGCTGTGAGCAACTCGAGTTGATGCTCGAGAAAATGAATGGGTAGCTTCGAGTGGGAACCTGAGTGCGTAAATGTTTCCTGATATTGAAGTTTATAACTTAACTTTAAAAAAGAAAAGAAAGAAAGTATGTAAAGAAGAAGAGGAGACTCGGGGAAAGGGGGAGGAAACTCGAGTTTTAACTCGAGTGGACCTGGGGATTTGCTCGGGTAGGGTTTTCAAAGGCTAAGTATAATGAAATTGGAGTTAATTATCTTATACAAATTTAAGAATTTATGAATTAATTAACATCTGAAAGTTGAAGATAAGAATTTATTTTAAGACATAATTAATTAAGTTAATTCTTTAGAAATGTTTTAAATCTTAATTAATACTTTAATTAAGTAGTTAATGTAAGATAAGTTTTAAATTTAATTAACATTAAAGCTTTTAAGTTAGTAACTAGTTTATTCAAAGTTATTAAGGAAGATTCTAAAATGTAAGATACATGATTTTTATTTACTTAGTTTATATTATAAGAAAATTTAGAATGGTAATTAATTTATAATTGCGATTAACTAAGTGAATGGAGATTTATAAATTTGTTATAAAAGATTGATTAACAAATAGTTAAGCGTTTAATTAATTTGAAATTAAGAATTTTAATTAACTACTTGAAGTTAATTAATATATGATTAGTAGTTAACTAATTTACTAAATTAATTAAGAATTAATAATTGATTAATTAAGTAATTAGTTGTAAATAAATGAGTAATTAAGTTTTATAAATGAATAATTAAGGTTATTAATTAATAATTAAGGAGTAATGAATTAAGTAGTTAAGGTTTAATAAATTGATTAAGAAGTGATTAATTAATTTAATGGTATGAAATGGAATGTAATTGATGATTGATTAAGCAGGAATAAGTGATAAATTCTCAAGTAATTAATTTAAATTGAATTAATTACAATAAGGGTTAAAGATGTTTGCTTATGGATGATTGTAAGTAGAATATCTAGATTTGTGATATCTATTTGGTGATATTCTGTGATACTCTGTGATATGCTTTGGATATATCTGTGATGTATGAGTATGATTTATCTGTGATAAATGCTATGTGAATTCAAAGTGTTGAATTGAATTGTTTAAACTATTTAAACAACTTGGCCTTTAAAATGGCGTTTGCATTTCGATGAGACCGAGATCGGGTGTCAGTTATGATTATCCGAAAACCACAGCGATCTAAATTAAACGATAGGTCGTGACATCTCCACGTGAAGATCGAGATGGTGTTTGAGAGTGCAAGGGTTATCGTCGTTAACTCTGAGGGTGATTCCAAAATGGGTGTAACGAGATAATGCCTTCGGTTTCGTTCGAACCCTGAACGAACTTGTATGGATTGAATGCTTTCAGAACATCGTCATGCGGACGATGAGCGTTCTAAGAGATGTATTCTATAAAGTTAATTGTAGCCTCAAGCCTCATCAACCGGGAATGGCTAAAACAGGGGAGGTGCAGCAAGGTTAGGTGGGTAGCACCCAAGCAGGACGAGATGTACCCCTGTCTAGTTGTTCCTTTATTTCGGCTGTGTGGGCAGTTGTTGGCCACAACCGCGGGGTTATCTTGTTCGGGACTGTTCAGTAAGGGATGGTTCCAGCCTTGTGTTGTAGAGGGTCGGAAGTGATCCTCGGTACGGTGATCTAGGCACCATACTATGACGGGCGATACCCCAGTAGCACTGCCATTGATGGAAACCCATTTTCCCTACGAGACCATACGGTTTTGATTTGTATTACCCACTTTTGTGGCTAGTAGCTGGAATTTAATGAATGTAACAATTTCGGCTATTTTCTATTTACTTAAAAACCCTAGACACTATTATAATATCACTGGATTTCCTATAAAATGTTTTGGTTAGCGTAAGGTAAAAACTTACCCGTATTTATGTGTGGGAAGTCTTACGTGATACTTTTATTTTCAAAAGATTTTCAAAGTTAAACAACTTTAACCCGTTTGCTCACACCAGACCCATGTCTGACCTTGAGTTTATTCTGTTTTTCTTAAAATCTTGGGTACTCAAATTTTTATGAGTAGCCAAGTGATAGGTTTTAGAATGTTGAGTTCTGAAGGAGCTTGGAGCAGAAGTCTAGACGTATCTATCTATCTAGTTCCGCTATGTTAGTTGATGTATGTTGTATTTTGGGATGTATGTAATGGTATATATATATGACTTTTTTGTTGCATGATGTTGTGTAACTCTGATGTATGTAAAACTATATAATAGTTATATGATGTATTATATTTTGTTCCGTTTCCGCTGTGAGATTCTGATGTTGTTATTCTTTCTTTCTATCTTTTCTATTTCTATCTCTTTCTTTTCTTATTGATGATACATCTTTCTGTGGTTTGAAAGGCGGGTCATCACAATATACCCATGACATTTATTTTGGATTGAAATGATATATATCCATCCATGAAATTAAATTTGAATAATTGATTCACTTGGCCATAAGATAGAGAATTATATACGAACATCGGACTGGTTAAATTAAAAGATTTTAAAATTTGTTTTGAAATTATTTATATAATTGGGTTTTAAGAAAAAAATCGAAATTACGGAAATCTAATTTATTTTGAATTGGAACTTGAATTTTTTTAATTCAAATTTGATAAATGAAATGGTTTAAATAATCGAATTTGAGATTTTGAAGTTACAATCAAAATATGATTTAAATTTCAGAAATCGATTTGTTTTAAAGATTTGGATTTTTAATCGGATATTGAAAATAAATTTGATTTAAGTGTTTCGGATCGATATTTTGGTAATGTACACGGAATCGATATAAATCGAAAGAGTTTAAAATTTAGAATAGGAGTTGAAATTTATTTGAAATTGGAATTTAAATTAATTTGGAAATGGAGTTGAAATTAATTTATAATTGAAATTTAAATTAATTTGGAATTGGACAGTGAAATTAATTTGGATTTGGAACTTAAATTAAGTTGGATTCCAAATATTAGTTCAACTTGAAATCGAATCGATTAAATCGAAATGAAAGTTGGAACTAATTTGAACGAAAAAGATTTGTTAAGTGAACCGGTTCGACTTGAAACTATTTTAAATTATTATTTTAGTGTAATAGTTTAAAAATATACATTCTTTAAATTTTCAAATTAGTTTGATTTTCCCAAACTAGTTTACTATATAAACCATTTTTATGACTCAAACTATTTACCATTAAACTATTTTAACAATTTAACTATTTTAAACTATATAAACTATTTTCTAAAATTCAAACTAGTTAAAGGGGAGGAAATGTTTATATTTAAATCTTGGATTTAAATGTAAATTGGGTTGAAGTGTAGTATAACCTAAATTGTGATTCAAAATAAATTTTTTGAAGTGGAATCGATATATCGAACTGAATTGACATTTTAATGTAAAATATGATTTTTGAAGCGAATATGGTAAATTTCGAAATGGATTTGATTTTGAAGCGAATATGATATTTTGATATCAAGTACGAACTGTTTTCGAAATTTGAAAGAACCAAACGGTGTAAAAAACAACGTTTGGTTGTTAATGAGACCGAGGCCTCTTATTGGCATACTCTTTGTCAATATTGGAATCACTTTGACAACTATGTATGCGGTGGGTGATATACAGATTGTAGCGGTTGAATTGGCGACGTTTACTGGACTGAAGTAAGAGAACGATGATGGATAGCTTTGACGTTCATGTCATAATTAAAATGACTAAAACAAGAGCCTGTGTCTGGCCAATGAGGTTAGCTACCTCTAGCGACGTTGATCCCTCGCTTTACTATTGTGATTTCGTATTCGATGGGTGCATCTTTTTTTCATTTGGATTGATTGTCGTAGTTAGCCACAGATGGGTTATGACCAACCAGAAAGGGTAAACTGGTAGAATCCTACCTTACGCATTGCCTCACGTGCCTTGTCATATTTATCCCCATACGAGCCTATTATGACTTTGGTTTTAAAATGCAAAATGTGTTAAGTTGGATAATGTAAAGCCTTAACACTATTTTTATATTTATTTTGCTGATAGACATTATCTATATAGTGTATACTTTTATATATAAATAGTTTAACGAATCCTTAGGAGATGGAAAATCCTGTAAAATCTCTTAATTTTTTGCACTCATATTTGTGATATTGATTTGAATTATATAAGAGTATTTAAGTCCTAACTCGAGTGTTTTGTTTTCCATTACGCTTGGGTCAGTCCTGAGTTCTTCTTCAGTGTATTGAAGATAATTCTCTAGAAGACGTGGATTTTGGTATATTGCTATCATTATTATCCCCTGCATCATGTAATTCCACTGTATTGATTATCTATCCCGGATGTGTGTGTATATCTTTTATAAATGTGTATAGATTATAATGAAACGTATATAAAACAGTTTCGTAAATTGTTAATTTGTTTGTTATAATTTATCATTTTTACTGTGAGATTCTGTGTTTTGTTTTCTTGTTCTCTTCTTATTTTTCTTATTTAACTCCTTTGATTATCTGCGTTTCGAATTTTTTAAGTCGGACATCTATGCATTATTGTCGATTTAAACCTTCTGAAATGTGGGTCGTTACAGTTGGTATCAGAGCGAAGGTTTAGCGATAACCTTGGGTTTGTGGGGGTATGACTCATTAGAGAAAGGGTAGCAATACCCTAGAATTAGTCTATTTGAGTGTGTATATGCAAAAGCGTACCTGTTAGTGTTATAAAATATTTTATATTGTGTTTACTTATCTGTTGGGTTGTTTATGAATTCTGATCGATGTACGGAACACTGTATTATCGATAGGAGTTTCTAAACACTTAAACGAGGCAAATCAACATAATATTGTTTCAAAAAAATCGGTAAATGAAATAAATTTACCTAAATTATATTATAAATATAAAAGGTTAATTATTAATGAAATTATTGTTAGGAGATGATAGTATTTAGTTATCATCGATTATTGGTTGGAAAAAAATAACATAAGACAAATACTTGGTGAATTTTATTTTACGAAGCATTTGATAAATTAAATTAAATTGAAATATAATTTAAAGAAGAATTGGTTAAAATGACCAAGTTGAAAATTAATGAAATATTTTTTTGTAAATAAGTTAGGGAAATTTGTATACCTATATTATAATATAGCTTATATATAGAAATGATTTCAAAAATTGAGAACTTTAAAATTTAAAATCATTTTTGTTTTCATAAAATTATTTTTCAAGGCCTTAAAAATTAATAAATAGTATTATTTGAAAGAGTTTGACTAGAAAAAATATTTTGAAAATATTTTTGAAGAAAATAAAAACAATAAACTCGCTTGGTCGCTAGGAAATAATTTTGGGGATGGCTGTAGCATTGCCAACATTCATTTTCGAGTTTATGGACGAGAATTGCTACCAAAAGAAATTTATTTTCGATTAAAACAAGTTTTAATTATGAAATATATCCTAAGTATGAATTAATAAATATGTGAAAATAGTTTGGAACTTATAATTAGAAATAGTATATAAGAAATGACTTGTAACTTATAAAATTGAATATGAAGAAATAGTTATAACTTGTAAATTTGAATAGTGAAAGTAAAATTTAAATTTGAAATGGTGAATATTTTTAGTTAACCGGATAAAAGAAATTTGAATTCAAAAAATGAAATAAAATAATTAATTAAGAAATGTTAATTAAATGGAGTTAGAAAAATTAAGTAAGATGAAATATATTTGAAATAAATTAGATAAAATGGAATTTGAGCGAATAAATTGTATAATTTATGGATTTAAGAATTATAAGCTAAAAATGAATTTAAAATTGTTGAATGGGAATGATAAAACAATTTAATTTGAATCAAACTAAATAAAATGAGTAATGTCTTAATATGAAGTGAAGTTTAATTTAATGTTAAATAAATTGAATTAGATATTAAGTGAAACTAGATAAACTAGTAAAGTGAAGTAATTACACTCAGACTATAAATGAATTAATATGATGAATACAACTTAAATTATAAAACAAAATGCAACTTTAATTGTAAATGAAATTGAATAAAATTAACGAGTTTAAGTAAAATTAATATAGTTAATTGAATTTAATTTAAATTGGATATAAATAAATAAAATGCAAGTGGAGTTGTTAAAAAAATTTGAATGTTAACTAATATAATATGGAATAAATTATTGGAATAGATTATAAAATGAAGTTAACTTAAGAGAGTTAAATGAATTGATCGTGGAAGAAAAATATATAATTGTTAATACCAATTGAGTTATAAGATAAAAATTTACTTTAGTGAATTAATAATATGAATTGGAAAGAAAAAAGAAGTGAATCGATGAGTAAATAATAACTCTAGATATGAGGTAATAATAATAAACGTGATTGTGTTGTATAATTTTTTTTTTATGAATTTAGATGATTTATAAATAATGTAGTATAAAATAAAAAAAAGGAGACTAAACTTAGTGGAAAATTTTTAATCTTAAGCATGGTTAAGCGGAATAATTTTATAAGTGATTCACCAATGAATTCATATGAAATAAGCTAAACAAAAAGCAAAAAAATTGGAATATCACAAATTGAATAAAATAAAATTGGGTAAAATGAATTTGTAAGGAAAATTGATAAATTTAAATGAAATAATAGAGGAAAAAATGAATGTAACTATGAACGAGTGTAAATTAATAGAATGTGAATTCATTAATGATGATAAGTGTAGGCAAATCAATTGCAAATAAATAAATTGAATGAAAACTCAATTGAATGTGAATCTAATTGAATAAAAGTTGGTTGAATGTAAGTGCATTGAAATGAATCAATTTTAAATATACAGAATGTGGTATGGAATTAAATTACTTAAATGTAATTAATTATATGAATGATTGAAATGAAATAAGTGGATGTGGGCTTAATAACATTTAAGTGAAAGAATTTTTTTTAGAAATAAATGAGATTGAATATAAGTCGATTTGATGTTAGGAATAAATGGAAAATGAGCAAATAAAATGTTAATAAAAATTTAATGTTAATAAAAATGAGAATGTATTAATTTAAATATTGACATTGAAATGTATTTTGATAGTTATGAATTGTATTGAATTGAATGAATATTGATTTATCAGATGATTTTTTATGTTTTAAATCCTTGTTTTATTATTCTAAAGGCTATGATGGTTGTATGGTGGCATATTTATGCTCGTGCTTGAGATTTGGATTCAAAATGCATGTTTTTACTTATTTGAACTTATGCATATTCTACATCTTCTTATAAGTGACTAGCATTCCAAATTGAGTTGAGATAGGTACATATGAAGATCGCTTGGGCGTATATGTGGGTTTTACATGCTTTTGCTTGCTTAATACGAGCGAACTCGCTCGTATTATTAATAATAAGGTATGTATCTTAGATTACATACTGCAATTTTACATTTTTGCCTTTCGGGTTGCATCATCATTGAGATAAGATGTACAGTTGATATATATTGGTTATATTTGTGTTATATATTGAATTGTAAAAATTTTCCGATTGAGCCGTGCAAAGGGGACTGCAGAAATTTTCCGTAAATTCAGGAGTTAGAAAAGTTTTAAAGTTTTAAAATTTTTATAACTTGTTTTTCTTTATATATCAGATTTTCCGTAAACCTATCGAAGTGGCGTGGTAGAAACGTAGTAATAGTTTGTAAATAAGAATTTTAAAGTTTTATAAGTTGGTAGTTTTGAATTAAATATATCGAGTGTTATATTCTGTAGTTAGTTCCTTTTCGAGGATGAAATTTTTTGAGTGCGTGAGTATGTAACGACCCGTACTTTTGATTATTTTAAGTTGCTAAATTTAATGTAATTATTGGATAAAGATGGGTAGAAATAAAATTAATGATTTATTTATATTGGGTTATTGGATAATTAAATTGTTTAAAAATTTAATATTGGAAATAATTTGAATAATATCGTTTTGGATTTAAGATGATTGAAATATATATTGGAAATTGATTTATTTTTTTTCAAAATATGAATGAGATAATTAACATTTAAGATTGGAGTTAACTGTGAATAATTAAAAATTTGAAATTTTATATTTTAATTGACGAGTAAAAATAACTATTTTGGAATCTGTCTCGGATTTCAATGAAACAAGTTTCGTCGAATCCGTAATGGGGAATTTTTGTAGGATTTCAAGTTTCGTAGCGATCGAACTTGTCGTTTGGTCATGCGAGCTTGAAACACAAAGAAATTTATTTCTGAATTTAAATAAAATAATTGATTTTAAAAAGCTATCTTCTGCATACAATCGAATTAGACCTTGGGACTAGTTCCATTGCGTTCGGAATAGGGGTATAACATTATGAAAGCTGAGCGGCACGTTTCATTTGGAGTTCAGAATTTTGGGCGGTTATAAGCGAGACATATTATTATTTTAAGTAATAATATATATAAATAAAACGATATTATTCAAATCCACGTCCCTATTTCTAGCCGTATACAACTCCTTCTCCCCCTTTTCTTTCAAATCATTCGGTGAAGAAAACATTCAAATCGATCGAAGTAATAACAAAAAAAATCGCATAAAAATTTGAAGCGATCACGAATTGACTAGGCTGGCGCGGCAAAGATGCGGTTCACATGAGCGAATGGAGGTGGGTGTCTCGCGCGACGCGTCCGTGGAGGGACGAGGTCAGGGAAGGCGACGCGATTGGAGGAGTTCGCCATGGATGGCGTTGGCAGTGAGGGGCAAGTCAGAGGACTGTGTGATCGTTTCATATGAAAAAATGATGACATCGCGATCTGAAAGTGGATGTTGGCAGCAGAGGAGGCGGAGACGCTAGCGGCGGCGACGTCAGAATGTGCTTGGGTGTCGTGTGGCGTACGTGAGAGGGGTTGCGTCTGTGGGATGGCCTAGTGATTCTCGAGTGAGTGAACGAGGAGATGTAGGTAGCTTTACTATTTTATTTTATATTTATTAATTTAAAATTTAAATTTAAATTTTCTTTATATTGATAAAATCTTAACTCTCTCGTACGAGGTTCATTTCGCATGCAATGAGTTGTCGAGATTTCGTATCGGTATCGCCTACGGTATGCGATCGAGCTGGAATTTATTTAAAAGCTGAAATTGTTTTAAGTTTCAAATGGAGGTGGGTGTTTTTAACGCTCACGTTTGACTATTATATTGTATGTTAGAAAAATTTATATCGTGAAGTAATTTGAATTTATTGATGGTTTTTGGATAAATTTAATTCGACATTTAATTAACATCTAAACAAATTGATAGAATTTAGTTTTTAGAGTTAAAATTGAATTAGGATTTTAAACTTCTAGTAAAATCCTCGATTTATTGAAAATTGGTCGACTGTTGTGAATATTGATAGTTTGGATGATTGATTGAGATGGATGCTATTGATTGATATTTTGGATGTTTGAATGTTTATTCATATATCGTGTTATCATCCTGTATATTATTTACAGTGTATAAAAATGTAAATTGAATTATTTTGAATAAATTTAGAAATAGGTTGAATGATATATAACTATGACATTTATTTTGGATTGAAATGATATATACCCATCCCTAAACTTAAATTTGAATAATTGATTCACTTGCCCATAAAATAGAGAATTATCGTAACAACCTGGATTTTGGAGATTACTGTTAATATTAAATTATAGTGCAAACAATAATTTAATATTATGATTATAAAAGAATTGGAGGAATGAAATGTGAGTTAATATTTTTTATTTTATATAAACAATGTTTTGATGAATAAAACTTGGGTTTTAATTATATGAGCTAATTTATCTCAGAAGATGCTTTTCAACATATTGATGGTTGGAATAAATATAAATGAATGAAAATAAGCTTAGAATATTTTATTTGTGAAATTGGGTTGAAAATAAATGATGTTAGTTATTTATTGAGCCAGAAAGGAAAATATTGGAATTTAGGTAAATTTGAGTTAATAAATTTACCAAGTGATGTAGTTCAACATTTAATTGTTGAAATAAATCCAAATTGATGGAAATAAAGTTTTAAACACTTTATTTTGTGATTTTGGAGTGAAATTAATCATTTATTGTTTTTTAATTAAGTTAATGCGATAATGTTGGTAATTATTGCCAATATTATCATTTTATTGAATATAAGAGGAAAATTATGAAGAAAACATGTCTTTTATCAAAATAAAAGATGAAATATTGTGTGAAAATATTATTGTGTTGTTTTAAAAGTGTTATAATGATTTATTATAATGTATTTGACTAAGAGAATAATTTTTGATCAAGTTATATTTTAAAAATAATGTTTTTACACAAAAATTGTGTAAATTGTTAAATATTGTTAATTTGGTGTTCTATTATTAAAATAAATTTTTATTGTTAAATTAAATTTTATTTTGTCACAAAAACTATTCCAAAACAAATTGATGTATGTATTTTATTTGGCTTGAAAATGTAGTATTATATGTATATAGTGTGAAATAGGTTAATATGTATACATAACATTGCATTTTCACTAAATATATTTTTCTCTTTGGCTTATTTGAGTGGAAATTTGACCCAATAGCCTTTACTAGAACCTTCTCCCTTGAGAAAAAGAAAAATTTCCTGTACGTAGTTCAATTGCCTTTGTTCTCCAAAACATTCAGAAAGAAAAAAAAAAGAAAGCAATGGCTGCTTTCACCTAAATCCAAATTTCTACCCAACTTTTTTGCGAATTAAAAGGGAAAATCAACTAAACTAAGAATAGAAGGATAATATCCTTCCAAAACCAAATAGATTTCATCAAAAATTGAGAACTTGAGATGTTAATTGTCCTTTATTTGCTTATGTTTGTTTTGCATGTCTATTTTCAAGTATCTATATGCTCTTGAAGGCCATTTCCTTGCTAAATCCAACATTTTGTTGCTAAAACCATTGCTAAATCAAGTGGTAAACAAGGTAAGAGTTTTCTTACAGCAAGCTAAAGCAAAATATTAAATTTTGCTATCAATTTGGTACTTGAAATGTTCAATTTATTGAATAGGTTTTCTCTTTTGTTGGCTGAAATTGTGCTATATTCAAAAAATCATATTTTTCTCAATTTACTGCCAATTGATTCCAATTCTTGATATGTTGTATCAGTTGGACTGTGAAACAATTCTGTAAATTTTCATTGAATTTTGATTTGTTTTGATATAGAAAATCGTCAGTTGAATTCAGCCAAAAATTGATCTATGTTTATTGCCGAAAATGCACCATGTTCAAAAAATCATGTCTTTCTGAAATTAAATCCAATTGGTCCCAATTTTTTTTATGTTGTAGTAGTTGGACCGTGGAACAATTTTTACTATTTTCATTGAATTTTAATTTGTTTTGATATAGAAAATTGTTGGTTGAAATCGGCCAAAAATTGATCTCTGTTTGTTGGCCGAAAATGGACCATGTTCAAAAAATCATATCTTATTTACTTTAAAGCCAATTTCTCCCATTTTTTGATATGTCCCATTAGTTGGACTGTGAAATATTTTTGAAATTTTTTTGTGGAATTTTGATTTTTTTTATTATAGCAAATCATTGGTTCAAAACAGCCCAAAATCTTGTTTTTTTGTGCTTACTGAAAAGTGCTATGTTCGAAAAATCATAACTCTTTCACTTTGCAGCGAATTGCTCCAAATTTTGGAATGTTATAGTCCACATGTCATTGTATAACACATCATAATTTGGCTAAAATCTAGATACCCCAAATTACTGTCCAAAGTCAGCCAAAAACTCAGTTGATTGGTAGATTGTTCTTTTGCTCCTATTTGCGATTTCATTAACTATTTCACTGCATATTTCGATGATTTTAAATATTGTTTGAATTAGTTTGATAATGAATGTTCAATTTTTTTTATCTGACGATGGATTGGCTTGATTTTGGAAATTTTTAGAATTTAAATTCTATTTCAATCTAAACATCGATAAATGTCGATATTTGAAGAATTCGATGGTTTTTATTGATTTTGTTTCGAATAAATTTCTTAAAATTATTTATAAATTATGGTTAAATAAATAAATGTTTTAAAGACATTTTAAAGGTTTTTTCGGTAATTATTTATTTTTTTAGAAAGTATTTTATAAATAGATAATCTATTGATAGCCTGGTTCGATGATTTTCGGCATATAAGAATGAGAATGAAATGATTTGGCAAAAATACATGGTAAGGGACATGTGTTTTTGCCTCATCGCTTAATATCGGACTTGTAGTGTCGAATCTGCTTTGAGGTACTGTTTTACGATATTTCACTTGCCGAGGACATGAGGAGGGATTGTTATGATGAAGTGATGATGGTTTTGATGTTTAAGATGGATTTTTACATGTCATTGAAATGAGACAAGTCTCGATGTCACTTTAAACTCATCAAAGTATGAGACACAATGAGTTGGGTGCTTTACGCTCGCCAATGAGACAAACCAATGTACGTTTGATTTGGATTTTTTTGAATGTTTTCTAATGTGGCATCGACTGATGATTAGTAAACCAATAGGTGTGAATGTATGGTACGGGACGTACATTAACGCCCATTGGGTTCCTATTCGAGAAGTTGTGACACATTTAAGATGTTATTAGTACTACAAACCGAGTATATGATTGGAATCATTACGATGTTCTTGATGTCATTACTAGATTCCAATCATCATGATGTTTTGCTTGGATTTTATGATATGGTGTCATCACGATATTCAACTATATTTAATGAAGATGATCATGATGCTAAGATGCTAATGACCCCAAGTCATCACGACTTATGATATCGAATAATAGTAGTACTAGTCAAGATGAAAAGCACGTGCAATTTTCTATGAAGTTTTCTATGTTCGATTTCATCTTTTTGTGATGTTGCTTTTTGAATGCAGCCTTGGAGGATGATATAGGCTACATTTATATTATGCTATATGGTGATTTCGATTATGATTGCCTTTAACTCTTATTGAGTTCTTATGATAGATTATGATGATTTGATGTTTCTTTATGAAGTTACTATATGGTTCTCATCCCTTATCCACTTTACTTATAGATGTCCTTAAGAGAAACCATATGCATGTTACAAATTGAATTCCCCTGAAATAGATAGGTGAATCAGTGATATCCCCTTTCTTATGAATGATATGGTGAATAATATGTCATTCCGTTGGCAACAACGGAGTGATTCTCAGCCTTTCTCTTATTACCGAGATCCTTACTACTGATAACTTTAGCTTGCCTGACCTATGTGCTTTTCACTCGGATCAGACCGAGTTACAGGTTAGTTTGGATTGCTTCACTTCTTGGATCAGCTTGATAGCTTTTGTTGGACTTATCATTTTGGCTTAGATGTCATTTTAGAGTCGTCTACTTTTGTGTTATCTTATTGTATATTATTTTGTAGGATGTGTATCTATGTGATGCAGTAGTCCTTGGTACTTATGTATGATGTTTTATTACGGAGATGTAAGGTGATGTATGTATTTATATATATATACACACACTTTGATCTGGGTTTGTTGTTCTGTGACTGATGTTTTCTATCTACATGTATATTACATTATTTCTGAAATGGTCCGAATCCACCATAGTGTGCATTAGTTAGGGACTAAGCGTGTCTACCACTTATGAAGTAATGATGAAAAAATCGAGAAAAAAGTTGACATTCTTAGCTCTTAACTAACGTATTACTATGATGGTTGCCCTTAACCAGCCCTATTCTCCACATTAGTAGACAAGATTACTTAGTAATTCTCTTTACTAAAGTAGGTCTCGGGGTGGGGCGTCACATCTTGGTATCAAAGCATTTTCAGAATATAATGTAATATATACAGAATAGTATACGAGATACCATACATCAGATATAATACATCTATATACATCATCCCTTAATCATGATTGGTTTCACCTTGACCTTGCCTTGTCCTTATCCTTGTTTTGATTCTTGTCCTTATTTAATTCCTTTGGAGTAGATAGGATGGAATATGCCTAGGAATGTTAATTATATTCCGTATTATTCGTTAACTTCTGCACTTGAATTGCTAATATATCTATTTACCTTATGAATAATCCTATCTTATCTTATCTTTCAGCTATGTCGAGTAGAGGTAGAGGACGCTCTTCTACGGCGGGACCGTCAAGTGGTTCTTGTCCTGAAGGCATATATATGTCTACCGATCAGATCTTTGAGCTTATTCAGAGCACTCAGCCTCCCGCTCCAGCTCACTCTTCTCCTCCACGCAAATTCGCATTTGCACGCATGTGTGGCGACTTCACACATCTTGGTGGAAAGATCTTTAAAGGAACCGGGACTGTTTTGGATGTTGAGGCGTGGCTCAGTTCTTGTGAGAGTATCATTAGTCGCATGGAGATCTCTAGTCATCACCGAGTCCTTATAGCATCTAGTATGTTGTGAGAACGAGCTTTACATTGGTATGATCTTCTTGTTGCTGAGATTGGTGAGTCCACTCTAGAGTGGCATCAGTTCCGTGAGAGATTCGAACTCAAGTTTATTCCATAATCCAAGAAGGCTATTCTTGCTCGACGTTTCCTTGATTTCAAACAAGGAAAGATGACCGTTTCTGAATATCTTACATCCTTTGAAGCCTTGTCTAAATATGGTCTCGACCACATCTCTACTTCTTATAAGTAGAATATTAAGTTTGTCTCCAGGCTTAAGAAATATCTGAAGAAGTCCTTTATGCTTCGCCATGAGCTCACCTTTGAAAAGCTTGTGGATGCGGCCCTTCAGCTTGAAGCGGTCGAGAAGGAGAAAGATAGTGACGATGAGGGTAATTTTCGGGGAAACACGAATGAGGAGAAGTTTTCCGCAAGCCGAAGCCGCTCCAACCTAGTAAGAAGAAGAAACAGAGGGGATCTTCTTCTCAATCTCAGTCTACTCCTCAAACTAAGCCTTTTGCATGCTTCAATTGTGGTGCACCTGATCATCCAGTGAAGGAGTGTCCCAAGCCTAAGTGTTCTCTTTATTGTAAGGAGGGACATTTGGTTTCAGCTTGTCCCAAAAAGGAGAAGGGTTCTCGTCAGGGTCATCTTAGTGTGGGTCTACTTCTAGAGATGCTTCTTAGCCTTGTGGTATTTTTCCTTCCATTCTAGAGGGCTCTATTTTGTTCCATGATCGTTATATTCGAGTGCTTTTCGATACGGGTGCATCTCACTCATTCGTATTGAAGGAACTCATTGATGCTTTACAGTTAGATGTTTCTTATATGCTTACTTCTTTACGGATTGCGAATCCTATCAGAGGATCTACAACTCGTATATTTCTTTTTGACGATGTTGAGTTTTCGATTTGTGGTTTTCTTTCCATGTGAATTTGCATGTTATTCTTTTCTTGGATTTGATTAGATATTGGGAATGGACTAGCTAGTTCAATACGATGCCATGATTTTATGTTTGGAGCGAGTCTTATATATTCGATATCCTGATTCATTTGATCAGTTATCTCTTTTTCTTCGTGATTCCGATTGTGATTCTATGGCTTCTTTATTTTCCCTTGATTCTCGAGACGATGATGACGATGCATCTCGTATTCCTATAGTTTGCGACTTTTCAGATCTATTCGAGCCCCTTTTTAGTTTACCTCCTAAGAGGGCTATTGAGTTTCGTATCGATTTTATTCCTGGCGCACGGCCAGTTAGTCGTCCTCCCAAGAGGATGTCTACATGAGGGAATGAGGAACTCAAAAATAACTTCTTGAGCTTGAAGCCAAGCATTTTATTCGTTCTAGTTCTTTACCGTGGGGAGCCACGGTAGTATTCGTGAAGAAGTCCAATGGGACTCTTAGGCTTTACATTGACTATCGGTAGCTTACTGAGTTAACCATCAAGAATTGTTATCCTTCACCGATGATCGACGACATGTTAGATCAGTTAATTGGTGCTAAGGTCTTTTCACAGTTAGACCTTGCCACTGGTTTTCATTAGCTTCGAGTCGCGGAAGATAGTATTCCTCCCACCGCATTTCGCACTCACTATGGTTCTTATGAGTGGCTCGTCATGTCGTTTGGATTGACGAATGCACCTGCCTACTTTGTCGATCTTATGAATGGAGTATTCTGGGAATATCTCGATATCTTCATGCTTGTTTTCATTGATGACATTCTTGTGTATTCGAAGTCCGAAGAGGACCATGCTTGACATCTTAGAATTGTTTTGCGTACTCTCCGAAAGCATCAACTCAAAGCAAAACTTTCTAAGTGTCACTTTTGGGAAAAGCAAGTGAAGTTCTTAGGCCATATTGTATCTTCAGAAGGTATTTCTGTTGATCCTTCTAAGATCGAGGCTATTCAGAGTTTGAAGAGGCTTGATAATGTTCACGAGATTCATAGTTTTCTGGGTTTGGCTGGTTATTACCGCCATTTCATCAAAAACTTTTCCCGTATCGTGCTTCCATTGACTATCCATATGAGGAAAGGCGTTCGATTCCAACAAGTGTGAGACTTCTTTTCGGAAATTGAAGGAGTTTCTCATTAATGCTCCCGTTCTTGTGGTTCCTGAAGGGAACCAAGATCTTATCATTTATACCAATGCCAGTCATAGTGGCCTCAGTGCTGTTCTAATGCAGAGAGATCGGGTAGTTGCCTATTCTTCTAGGAAATTGCATCCGAATGAGGTTTGTTACGCTACCCACGATTTAGAGCTTACAGCCATTGTCTTTGCTTTAAAGATTTGGTGTCGTTATCTTTTGGGAGAGCACTTCATTCTTTTTACCAACTATAAGTCTTTGAAATATTTATTCACTCAGAAGGAGCTTAATATGAGGCAGCAACATTGGCTTGAATTTCTTGCCACATATGATTTTAATATTCAGTATACCCCGAGGAAGGGTAATCGAGTGGCTGATGTTTTGAGTCGCAAGCATTCAGCAATTGTTTCCATGATGATTGCAGAATGGAAAGTTCTTGAGACTCTTTCCATGTGTGATATTCATGATCGTGCTTCCACATCCAACTCTCCTATTCTATTATATAGCATGGAAGCTCGTTCTACTCTTTTTGATCGGAGTGTCAAGCTCAGCGACAAGACTCCGATATATCTACTCTTATTCAGAAGTATTGGTCTGTATCCCACGATGACATTGAGTTAAGGGATTTCAGCATCGATATTCATGGGTGTCTTCAAAAGAAGAATCGTCCAATCGTGCCTTCTATTGCAGAACTTAGGCAGGACATTCGAGCCGAGTGTCACTATTCTAAGTATACTATTCATCCCGGCAGCAGTAAGATGTATACCGATATGCGTCGCCTTTATTATTAGGAAGGCATGAAGCGTGATGTCGCAAGTTATGTAGGTAACTGCATAACTTGTCAGCTTATTAAGGCCAAGCATCAACGACCCAGTGGTCTTCTTCAGCCTTTAGAGGTTCCACTGTGGAAATGGGACCAAGTTTCTATGGATTTAATCGATGGCTTACCTCATTCGAGGTCAGGCCATAACAGTTTTTGGGTTGTTGTGGACCGTCTCACCAAGTCCGCACATTTCATTCCTACTAAGTCTAATAGGACGGTATCTCTTTTATCGAAGCTATATATTAAGGAGATCGTGCGATTGCACGGTGTCCCTTCATCTATCATGTGTGATTGTGATTCCCTTTTCACGAGTCACTTTTGGCAGAGTCTCCAACAAGCTTTGGGCACGAAGCTTAATCTTTGCACCGCTTTTCACCCACAGTCTGATGGACAGACTAAATGAGTGAACCGTATTTTGGAAGACTTGCTTCGTGCTTGTATCTTGGATTTTGGTGGTAGATGGGAGGATCATCTTCCTTTAGTTGACTTTGCTTATAGTAATAGCTACCAATCTTCTATCGACATGGCTCTTTTTGAAGCCTTCTATGGAAGGCCATGTCATTCTCCATCTTGTTGGGTTGAGTCGGGGGAAAAGCTTATTTTATGCCCCAAATCTATTCTAGAATCATCTGAGAAGATCCATCTTATTAGTGAGATAATGAAAGAGGCACAGAGTCGCCAGAAATCCTATGCGAACAACCGAAGGAGGCCTCTTGAATTCTCATTGGGTGACCTTGCTTTTATTCGAGCTTCTCCCATGAAAGAAGTGGTACGCTTTAGCCAGACCGAAAAATTGGCACCATGCTATATTTGGCCATTTCCTATTACAGAGCGTATCGGTCCGGTTGCTTATTGTGTAGCTCTTCCCGATTATTTTTCTGCAGTTCACGACATATTCCACGTTTCTCAGTTAAGGAAGTGTCTATGAGATCTAGATTCCATGTTTGATACTCATGCTTTAGAGAAGTTGAAAGTCTCTCATGATTCATCTTATGTGCAGCATCCTCTGAGAGTTCTTGCTTCGAAGATTAGATATCTTCGAAACAAGAGTGTCCCACTCGTGAAGATTCAATGGTCCGATAGTCCCAATGACTGTACTTGGGAAACCAGAGAATTCATCGAGCGATCGTATCCTGATTTCTTACCTTCTCACTCCAATGGTAAGAATTTTCCATTTTAATCTATCTAAATTTCCTTGTCTTGATGACATAAAGTGTGTTGAATATAGATTTCCTCTAGAAATTATGAGGACGCAATTTTATTCAAGAGGGGAGTTTGTAACAACCCAGATTTTGGAGATTACCATTAATATTAAATTATAGTGCAAATAATAATTAATATTATGAGTATAAAAGAATCGAAGGAATGAAATTTGAGTTAATTTTGCTAATGTTATATAAACAATGTTTTGATTAGTAAAACTTAGTTTTTTAATTTATATAAGCTAATTTATCTCATAAGATGTTTTTCAAGATATAGATGGTTGGAATAAATAAAATGAATGAAAATAAGCTTAGAATATTTTATTTGAGAAATTGGGTTGAAATTAAATGATGTTAGTAATTTATTGTGTCAGAAAGAAAATTATTGGAATTTAGGTAAATTTGAGTTAATAAATTTACCAAGTGATGTAATTCAACATTTAACTGTTGAAATAAATCTAAATTGATGGGAATAATGTTTTAAAAACTTTATTTTGAGATTTTTGGAGTGAAATTAATCATTTGTTGTATTTTAATCAAGTTAATGTGATAATATTGGTAATTATTGCCAATATTATCCTTTTATTAAATATAAGAGGAAAATTATGAAGAAAACATGTCTTTTATTATAATAAAAGATGAAATATTGTGTGAAAATATTATTTTGTTGTTTTAAAGTGTTAGAATGATTTATTATAATATTTGACTAAGAGAATAATTTTTGATCAAGTTATATTTTAAAAATAGTGTTTTTACACTAAAATTGTGTAAATAGTTAAATATTGTTAAAAATGGTGTTTTATTGTTAAAACAATTTTTATCGTTAAAATAAATTTTATTTTGTCACAATAACTATTTTATTCCAAAAAAATTGATGTATGCTTTTATTTGGCTTGAAAATGTAGTATTGTCATATAGTGTATAATAGGTTAATAGGTATACATAACCTTGCATTTTCACCAAGTATATTATTCTCTTGGGATTATTTGGGTAGAAATTTGACCCAATAGCCTTTAATAAAACCTTCTGGCCTGATAAAAAGAAAAATTTCCTGTACGTAGTCCAATTGCCTTTCTTCTCCAAAACATTCAGAAAGAAAAAAATAAGAAAGCAATGGCCGCTTTCACCTAAATCCAAATTTCTACCCAACTTTTCTGCGAATTAAAAGGGGAAATCAACTAAACTAAGAATAGAAGGGTAATCTCCTTCCAATACCAAATAGATTTCATCAAAATTTGAGAATTTGAGACGTGAATTATCTTTTATTTGCTTATGTTTGTTTTACATGTCTATTTTCAAGTATCTACAGGCTCTTAAAGGCCATTTCCTTGTTAAATCCATTATTTTATTGCTGAAACCATTGCTAAATCAAGTGGTAAGCAGGGTAAGAGTTTTCTTACAACAGGCTAAATCAAAATATCAAATTTTACTATCAATTTGTTGCTTGAAATGTTCAATTTATTGAATAGGTTTTCTCTTTTGTTGGTTGAAATTGTGCTATATTCAAAAAATCATATCTTTCTCAATTTATTGCCAATTACTCCCAATTTGTGATATGTTATAGTAGTTGGACTGTGAAATAATTCTGGATATTTTCATTGAATTTTGATTTGTTTTGATATCGTAAATCATTGGTTGAATTCGGCCAAAAATTGATGTTTGTTGGTTGGCCGAAAATGCACCATGTTCAAAAAATCATATCTTTCTCAAATTACATCCAATTGCACCCAATTTTGATATGTTGTAGTAGTTGGACTGTGAAATAATTTGAAAATTTTCATTGAATTTTGATTTGTTTTGATATAGAAAATTGTTGGTTGAAATCGGCTAAAAATTGATCTCTGTTTGTTGGCCGAAAATGCACCATGTTCAAAAAATCATATCTTCTTCACTTTACAGCCAATTGCTACCAATTTTTGACATGTTGCAGTGGTTGAACTATGAAATATTTTTGAAAATTTTCATGGAATTTTGAGTTTCTTTGATATAGAAAATCGTTGGTTCAAAACAGCCAAAAATCTTGTTTTTTTATGCTCGCTGAAAAGTGCTATGTTCGAAAAATCATAACTCTTTCATTTTGGAGCGAATTGTTCCAAATTTTGGATATGTTATAGTCCTTGTGTTGTAGTTTAGCACAACAAAATTTGGCTGAAATCAGGATTGTTTTGTTATCCCAAATTACTGTCCAAAGTTAGCCAAAAACTCAGTTGCTTGGTAGATTGTTCTTTTGCTCCTATTTGCGCTTTCATTAACTGTTTCACTGCATATTTCGATTATTTTAAATATTGTTTGAATAAGTTTGATGATGAATGTTTAATCTTTTTTTCGACAATGGATTATCTTGATTTTGGAAAATTTTAGAATTTAAATTTTATTTAAATTCTATTTCAATCTAACTATCGATAAATGTCGATATTTGAAGAATTCGATGGTTTTAACTGATTTGGGTTTCAAATAAGTTTCTAAAAGTTATTTATAAATTATGGTTAATTAAATAAATGTTTTAATGACATTTTGAAGGGTTTCTAAGCAATTTTTTTTAAAAGTATTTTATAAATAGATAATCTATTGAAAAATGGATTTTCCCTTATATAACTTATTTAAAAATCTCTAAAAATTGTTTAAAAGTCCCGTTTTCTCTATAAAAATTATTCTAAATATATTATAGCCTAGTTAGATGGTTTCAACATATAAGAATGAGAATTAAATGATTTGCCAAAAATAAATGGTATGGGATATGTGTTTTCGCCTCATCGCTTAATATCGGACTTGTACTGTCGAATCTGCTTTGAAGTATTGTTTTATGATATTTTCACTTGCCAAGGACATGAGGCGGGATTGTTACGATGAATTGATGTTTAAGATGGATTTTTACTTGTCGATGAAATGAGATGAAGTCTCGATGTCACTTTAAACTCATCAAAGTATGAGACACAATGAGTTGGGTGCTTTACGCTCGCCAATGAGACGAGGCGGTGTATGTTTGATTTGGATTTTTATGAATGTTTTCTAATGTGGCATCGACTGATGATTAGTCAACCAATAGGTGCGAATGTATGGTATGGGACGTACATTAATGCCCATTGGGTTCCTATTCGAGAAGTTGTAACACATTTAAGATGTTATTAGTACTACAAACCGAGTATATGATTGGAATCATTACGATGTTCTTGATGTCATTACTAGATTCCAATCATCACGATGTTTTGCGTGGATTTTATGATTTGGGTGACACTGCGATATTCGACTAAAGTCAATCTAGATGATCATGTGCTAAGATGTTAATGACCCCAAGTCATCATGACTTATGGTACCAAATAATAGTAGTACTAGTCAAGAAGAAAAGCACATGCAATTTTCTATGAAGTTTCCTATGTTCGATTTCGCCTTTTTGTGATGTTGTTATGTGAATATGGCCTTGAGTATGATATAGGATACATTTATATTATGCCATATGGTGATTGCGATTATGATTGCCTTTAACTCTTATTGAGTTCTTATGATAGATTAGGTGATTTGATGTTTCTTTATGAAGTTATTATATGGTTCTCATCCATTATCCACTTTACTTATAGATGTCCTTAAGAGAAACCATATGCATGTTGCTTATTGAATTCTTTGAAATAGATAGATGAATCAGTGATGTCCCTTTTCTTATGAATGATATGATGAATTATATGTCGTCCTGTTGGCAACAACGGAGTGATTCTCACCCTTTCGCTTATTACTAAGATCCTTACTACTGATAAGTTTAGCTTGCTTGACCCATGTGCTTTTCACTTGAGTTAGACCAAGTTGCAGGTTAGTTTGGATTGCTTCACTTCTTGGATCAGCTTGATAGCTTTTGTTGGACTTATCATTTTGGCTTGGACGTTGTTTTAGTGTCGTCTACTTTTATGTTATCTTATTGTAAATTATTTTATGGGATGGGTATCTATGTGATTCAGTAGTCCTTGCTACTTTTGTATGATGTATTATTATGGAGATGTAAGGTGATATATGTATTTATATATATACTCTGATCTGGATTTACTGCTCTGTGACTGATGTTCTCTATCTGCATGTATATTACATTATTTCTGAAATGGTCTGAATCCACCATAGTGTGCATTAGTTAGGGACTAAGCGTGTCCACCACTTATGAAGTAATGTAAAAAAATAAAGACAAAAATTGACATGCTTAGCTCTTAACTAACGTATTACTATGATGGTCGCCCTTAACCAGCCCTATTCTCCGCATTAGTAGACAGGATTACTTCGTAATTTCTTTACTAATGTAGGTCTCGGGGTGGGGCGTCACAATCATATACAAACGCCATATTGGTTTCAAAATTTGTTTTGAAATTATTTGTTTGATCGGGTTTTAAGAAACAAAATGAAATTATGGAAATCTAATTATTTTTGAATTGGAACTTGAATTGTTGAAATTCAAATTTGATAAACGAAATGGTTTAAATGATCGAATTTGAGATTTTGATGTTACAATCTAAATATGATTTAAATTTTAGAAATCAATTTGTTTTAAAAATTTGGATTTTTAATTGGATATTGAAGTAAATTTGATTTAAGTGTTTTGGATCGAAATTTTGGTAATGTGCTCGGAATTGACATAAATCGAAAGAGTTTAAAATTTGGAAGAGGATTTCAAATTTATTAGCAATTGGAATTTAAATTAGATATGGAGTTGAAATTAATTCGAAATTGAAATTTAAATTAATTTGGAAACAGACGGTGAAATTAATTTGGATTTGGAATTTAAATTAAGTTGGAGTCGAAAAACGAGTTTAACTTGAAATCGAAATCGAATTGATTAAATAAAAATAGAAAGTGGAACTGATTTGAATGAATTTTTTTCGAAAAATGAACCGGTTTGACTTTAAACTATTTTAAATGATTATTTTAGTATAATAGTTTAAAAATCTACATTCTTTAAATGTTCAAATTATTTTGATTTTCCCAAACTAGTTCTCTATATAAACCATTTTTACGACTCAAACTATTTAGCGTTAAACTATTTTAACTATTTAACTTTTTAAACTCTTTAAACTGTTTTCTAAAATTCAAACTGGTTAAAGGGCGGAAATGTTTATATTTAAAACTTGGATTTAATTATGAATTGGGTCAAAGTGTAGTATAACCTAAATTTTGATTCAAAACAAAATTTTTGAAGTGGAATCGATAAATCGAACTGAATTGACACTTTAAAGTAAAATATGACTTTTGAAGCAAATATGATAAATTTTGAAATGGATTTGATTTTGAAGCGAACATGATATTTTGATATCAAGCACGAACTATTTTCGAAATGTAAAAGAACTAACCGGTGTATAAAATGATGTTTGGTTGTTAAAAAGACTAGGGCCTCTTATTGGCATAATCTTTTTGAATATTGGTACCACTTTGACAACTGTGCACACAGTGGATGATATCCAGAATGTAGTGGTTGAATTGGTGATGTTTATTTGACTGAAGTAAGAGAACGATGATGGATAGCTTTGACATTCGTGTCAAAAATAAAATGACTAAAAAAAGAGCCTATGTATGGCCAATGAGGTTCGCTACCTCTAGCGACATTGATCCCTTGTTTTACTATTGTGATTTTGTATTCAATGGGTGCACCTTTTTGTCATTTGGGTTGATTGTCGCCGTCGGTCACGGATGGGTTACGACCGGCCAGAATGGGTAAACTAGTAGAATCCTACCTTGGGAATTGCCTCACATGCCTTGTCATATTTATCCCTATTCGAGCCCATTACGACCTTGATTTTGAACTGTAAAATGTGTTGAGGTGGATCAATGTAAAGCCTTAACGCTATTTTGATATTTATTTTATTGATAGTCATTATCTATATTGCATACACTATTCTATATAAATAATTTAACGGATCCTTAGGAGATGGAAAATCCCATAATATCTCTTAAGTTATTGCACTCATATTCAAGATTTTGATCTGACTTATATAAGAGCATTTTAGTCCTGACTCGAGTGTTTTGTTTTCCATTACGCTCGGGTCAGTCTTGAGTTCTTTTTCATCGAATTGAAGATTATTCTTTGGAGGACGAAGATGTAGATTTTGGTTTATTGCTACCATTATTATCCCCTACACCATGTTATTCTGCTGTATTGATTATCTATCCATGATGTGTGTGTGTATATATATCTATGATAAATGTGTACAGATTATAATAAAATGTATAGTAAATAGTTTCATGAATTGTTTATTTGTTTAATATATTTTATCGTTTCCGCTGTGAGATTCTATGTTTAGTTTTCTTCTTCTCTTCTAATTTTTCTTATTTAACCCCATTAATCATCTATGTTCCGGATAGTTTAAGTCATACATGTGTGGATTATTATCGATTTAAACCTTCCAAAATGTAGGTCCTCACAAATGTCAAATATATGCATTTAAGAGTTAAGAGATTGCATATATTTATGCAAGCAATGAGTGTGTGATTAATTGATGCATCAATCTGTTAAAAATGGAATTAATTAAGAGACATTGATGCGTCAATTAGTCAGAGAATATTTCACTTTTATAACAATAATCAACTACCGGATCTTTTAATAAAGGGAAATGTATGTATGTAATAAATTAAATGATAACATACATATATTAATTTATAATTGACGCAATCAATTAAATAAGAAATTTATCAAAGACATTAAGTAAGCGTCAATTAATAAAAGAGGGAAACTTATATGTCAATTAGTTGGCTAATGAATTGGCGGTTTAAATATATACAACTAATAAATGTGTGATTGAGGGACACATGCGAATTAATATAGATATCGATTAAAATGAAAAAACGTATCAATTAACTAAATTGGCAATCAGTTTAGCATTTTAAAAAGGGTATCAATTAATCAAAGAATACGCCCTTGTTACAATAGCTAATTAAATTAATTATCAAGAAGAAAACGCCAGTTATCGGATAATTTTTTTCCAATTTAAAAAGAAAAAAAGAATTGGAATGCTTACAAAAATCAAACGGAGTAATTAAGTTTATGATGAAGGTAAGTTAATAAGAATAAATTAAAAAATATAACTTTTATATACAATCAATTAATAAAGGTATTAATTGACGTGTTCAAATAGGCAAGACATTATAACGTATAAGAATCAGTTAATATTGGATACACATATGCATACATACATACTTACATACATACATACATACATACATACATACATATATATATATGATCTAATTAATTGGGTAATTAATGGGAGAATCTTATTTAGAAGGAAACGTGAATTAATAGGATCTTATAACAAAGGAATAAATGAATAACATTGGAGAATATACATTATGAGCTAACGTAAACAAATCAATAAATGATGGTAAGGATTGTTTTTAGAGTTAATCGGATGGTTCATAGTTGTTCACTACACATATAAATTGAACGTAACTTAACCCTAGCCCACACTATTTTCTATGAATCAGCTGCTGTAGTTTACAGTGAACTCCTCTTCTCTTATCCCTCTTCCTTTCTCCTCTATCAATCAAATCTTTCCCTAAATAAAAAATAAAATTAAGCAAGGATATACATATAAGCAAATTAGAAAATTGCGCAAGCAAATTAGGGAATTCACGGCGAATTAAAACGGGGGAAAAGCGGAGAAATACCTAGCAAATTAAAAGGGATAGAGATTATAGCTAAAGATAACAAGTGAGTGGATTTAATTATATTCTTTTATATTTTATAATATATATATATATATATATATTATCATTGAATTTCCGTTAGATAATCTTTTCCATTAATTAATTCTATTAGTTATGCGAACAATGTAAATTTTAATTATATTTAATTAGGCTTGAAAGTTAGAAAAGGTGCATGCCTAAAAGAAAGAATTTACAGTTATTTTCATCTATTTTAAAAGTCATAATTTAGCCTTAATATTGATTCCTTTTTTTCCCCTTTTATGCGAATAATATAGTTAGAAAGAGAATTTGTGGTTATGGATTAAAATACTGGACTTTAAAGAAGTAGATGCAAAATAGGAAAATTGGAAAAATGGAATAAAATTAGAAAAGTGGAATTTTGCAATAAATTAAGCTGAACAGAAACAATAAATTTATCTTATAATTTTATTTGGGGAGTAAGTAATAGATTAATTGGTTGGTTTAGAAACTAGAATATATTTCTATAATTTAATAATTAAAAGGTAACGATAAATGTAACTGCAAGAATAAAAAAAAGAGAAAGGGAATTCGTGTAAAATAAAGGGACCACTGTATTTTGTTCTTGCCCAAAATAATAAATGACATATCTTGCAGTTACAAATTATTGTTTATAATATTATTTAGTATTAAATTATGGAAATATGTTTTAGTATAACTTTCACAGCCAACCAAATAAAATAGAATTACTTCCTAGAATAAAAGAAAATAAAATAGAGTATGAAATGAATCTAATAAATTATTTGATAAGAAATTAAGTCCGTGTACAATAAACAAACCTAGGTCTGCATTTACCGTGCATATATATTAAAAAAACAGTCATTATGATAAGATACTTATAAAATAAAAGAGAATTAAAAAGAATTCTATATCATAATAAAAGAAAATAGACTAGAACAGAAAAGAAACACTTGTAATTACATATAGATTTCAAAAGAAGTAATAGTCATAATTACAAGTATAATTATAACATAAGTTATGATTAAGTAAAAGAATAGAAAGGCTTATTTGGGAACTTAGAACAAATAAGCAATGATAGCAAAGATTAATAGTAAAATATTAATTTAGATTTATATTAAATTAATAAGAAAATAGAATAAAATATGCTTATTTGATAACATTAAGACTTAAATTAAGTTAATAAACAAGAAGTGGCAATACCAATAGCATTCTCTATTAATCAATGGTGGTCTCACAATAGCCAGAAGGGAGACGAGGGTAAAAATATGCTAATTAGGGTAAATAAGTAGCCAACAGAATAAGAAAAGTAAAATAAACATAAATTCAAAGATTAGACTTAGGGTCTAATAAAAGAATTGAGATGCATTTGGAGAAGCCCAAAGGATGAAGAGCCTAACGAAGCAATTCATCACGGATTTCAGAAATGAAGAAGCACGTTGAAGTTAGTATTTTTGAGCTTCAAGAAAGTACGAGACTTCAACGGGACATAAAGATACTCTAGGATGGCCCTCTGGGTGGGCCTAACAAAGAAACACCCTTGAAGGCAGGTCTTTAGGTGATCCATTAAGAGAGTATGCCTTGACTGCATTTGCATTGTAGTCCTAATGAAGAAGATCTTTGTAGGCAGTCAGAAGGGCTTGGTGTTTGGAGTAGGATATTCATACGTCCAGTACTTTCAAGTAAGTTTAAGGATAGTCACGTCTGGATATCGGCCAGCATCAAGACCAAGAGAAATTTCATGAAAGACTAAAGTTAAATCAACAGGCCAATGATTCTTTCACCATCGAGATATTGGATGAGGGCACTTCCAATAGCTGGTAGATTTTTTACAGTAGGGCACAACCACTTAACTCTTTAGATGTCTTTCGATTTAGCTGAGGGGTGGCGGCATGGGAATATAGCCACGACAAGAAAAGAGACAAACCAACTAGAATATCTGTATTATAGGCCTAACGAAGAAGTCCTTTACAAATATAGAAAATCCTCGACTGAATTCCGTACAAGGTAGACCTTGCTGGCGGGATTCAAATAGTAGACAAAACGATTACGTAGTCCTCAATTTATGCACTGGGTGGCACATTGTGGATGTCCGAGCACTGGCATAGACTAGGGCGGATGCGATTTACGTTTTCATAGCAAGTAGTGGAGCATCTGTATTATAGGCCTTATGAAGCAGTCCTTTACAAATGTGGCTACGAAATGCTCGTGGAACAAGACGATGGAGTATCTATATTTTAGACCTTAAGAACCAGTCCTTTGCAGATATAGTTAGGAGCATGACAACGGAGTCCTTTTTGAGGAGGATATGGAAGGTACCATGGGTGGTACCTAGACCAATATGGTCATCGGGTATATAGCTACTATATGTATACATTAGTTATTAGGTTTTAATCTACTTTGGAGCAGATGGGCATGGTTCATGAAGAGAGGCGAGAGTATTGTAAGCCTAATAAACCTAATATAACAGTAAATAGACATAAAACGTATATGTAGAATTAAGCTTAAAAGTGTATAATTTATCCATTCACCAAAACTTTAGTTCTGACCCCCTCCTCATAACACCCTATAGGTTAAGTAGATGACAGAGACTTCCCAGCTGTAAGACCCTTGTTTAATAAAGTGTTATTATGTTGATGAGTATTAATTACTATAATATTTTAGTCAATTCCACTGTGAGATAAATTATTGAGCTCTGATATATTTGTCTTTGCCTATACACAGGATACCAGATACCCAACTCGGGATTCAGTGGGCTTGGTTTTTAGCATTTTTGTGAGAAATCCGGACCACTGGAATTCGGGTTGTTACATTTCTTTTAAATTTCAAAACTGGTTCATATTTGATATTAAAATATAATATTCAATTCAAAATATCCTTCATTTCAAAATACCATATTTACTCAAAATGTGTCATTTTCCACTTGAAAATATCATTTCAAATTCCAACTTAGGTTGTAACATCATTTGACTACATTCGAATTTAAATCAACGATTTAAATGTAAACATTCCCACTTTACATAGTTTGAAATTCTATAAAAATAGTTTGAATAGTTATAAATAGTTTAAAGCAGTTTATATAGTTTAGAGATTTAAAAAGTTTAATATAAAATGCTTTCAGTATGACGTGAAAATTTTGGAAAATCTAAATAATTTGAATACTGAGAATAACAGATTTTAAATAGTTTATATCAAAAATAACTTATTTTGAAAATAATATCAAATCAAACTGTTTCTTTCCATTTCAATAACTTGAACCCATGTCCAATTTCAAATCAACAAATTCAATTTTCAATCTTTCAATTTAATTGACTCATTATAGATATAATGTCAAATCAACTTGATTCAATTTCAATTTGAATTAACTTCAATTTTCGAAATTTTCATTTTAACTTCAAATTCGATCCATCAATCCAGTTTAATGATTTAAATTCCAATCCAATTATTATTTTAAACCATTTCATTTTATGTCATTTTCATGCCCAATTTCAATTTACTGATTTAAAACACTTAAATCAATTTAAACTCCGTTGTTCAATTTTAAGGTCCAATTTTTAAAATAATTAAATTTCTAAATAATTAATGTTATATATCGATTTATAACTTCGCATTTCTGATTCAGTTCTTTAAAACAATTTCATTTAACGAATTTCAATTACAACATTTCAAATCTTAATCCGGAAATAATTCAATTGATAAAAATCCACAATTTTATTTCCTTTAAAACAATATCATTTAATCGAAATCCAAAACTCACATTTAAAAAACATTTAGTTTAACCAATCTGATGTCCATATGTAATTTTCTACCTTATGGCCAAGTGATCGATTATTTCTATTTTAATTTCATGGATGGATATATATCATTTCAATCCTAATCAAAGTGTCATAGGTACATATCATTTCAACTTATTTCTTAATTTGCCCAAATATAATTTAAATAACAGTTTATATGCTTTCAATTAATATACAGGGTGATAATCAGGAAATATAAAAATAAATAAACATCCATTCATCCAAAATGTCAACAAATAGACATCCATCGCAGTCAATATCCGAATAAGCCAATAAATCACAATAATCAACTAGTTATCAATATCAGATATTAACTAGCAATTAAATTCAATATTTGTTTAAATGTTAACTTAATTCAATATAAATTTAAGCGACAGTTTAAATCACCAAATAGCAATTGATAAAATTCTTATCGCTTTATAAATTTAATTAAAATAACATAAGAAGATTTATGTTACATGTTTGGGTTAAATCACTCATCATAGATCTATAGCTGATTTAAAATCAAATAAAAAGCCCAAAATTTGAAAAGTCACCAAATTCAGCTAAATTGGTTTGATATTGCCCGAAATTTCGATATGAGTCCAATGGGAGAAACACGCATCAAAGGAGCTCGTAAAAAAGTTATGATAGTTAGAAGTTTAAAAATTAAAAATTAAATAAAATAGAAGGGCATAATCGTAGTTACTTTTCCTCCCAACCCTAATAGATGTATGCAAAGCCACATTCAAGCTTCCAACTTCTATGCTTCCTCTCACTACAACGCTGCCTAAGTCCACCTCCACCCAGATTGAAGCACATGGCCGTGCTCGCCACACCTCGCCGCTCCGTCGACCAGAAGGATGTTTCCTTTGACGCCACTAGGCCCACCATGCCGCCGCCGTAAATGATCGCTGTTCAAGGTGAATTCGAGCACCAGTGACACGATTTAAGACACCAGATGCACTCCTCTTGACCTACTTTACGTCGTAGTGCTCGATGATCACTCTAAAGTCGAAGAACCACCGTCAAAACGAAACCCTAGTTTCAATGGTTGAGAATGATTCGCTGATTTCAGGCCTAATCAAAACTCGTCTGCAATAACGGATTGTAGATGCAGATTAAGTACATTGAGAGCTTCGCAACGATGTAACGATTCATATTTTTGATAATTAAAAATATTAAATTAAATAAGATTTTGAAATTTAATATTGTGAGAAATTAAAATTTATGATTTATAAATGGGAAAAATTATTACAATGTAAAGGAATAATGTTGATTTAATGTAATTGATAACTATTTTAATGCAATTCAAAATAATTGTAAATTTAATTTAGTGACATTACAAAGTTAATTTGGTTACAAATTATAAATAAGGAATAAATTCAATGTTGTAATTATAATGAAATTGTATGTTATTTTATTTAATTTTTTTGTATATAATGTGAAATCAATTGTTTGTCCATAAAATCATAATCTTATTGTAAACAATAAACTTATAAATGTGATTAAATTACATAAAAGTAAAAATTGCTTATTTATCGTCTTATTATTTATTCCATTGAAATTAATTTGGAAATTAATAAAATTTAGTGTAATTAAATATTGTGTTAATATGAGTTAAGATGTTAAATGTAGAATAAGAATGTAACGAAAAGTGAACTAGTGTCAAATGAATTCCTATTGGTTCAGGATGATTGAATAATAAATCAAAAAATAAATAAATTTATTGGAATTTAAAATATTAAGTAATGAATTTATTATAATTGTAACTTGAACGTTGTAATTTGTGCAATATGTAGATATTAAATATGACACAAAAAATCTATTTAAAGAATTATAAATTTATATGTAATCAAGACTAATAAAATTGTTGACTTCTAATTTTTAATTTAAAAGTGATTAAATCCATTTAATAATAATTTGTTTAATTAATGTGAATATTTTCCATTTTGGTCACTGTCTCGGATTTCGACAGTACATGTTTCATCGGATCCGTAATAGTGAATTATTGTATGATTCCAAGTTTCGTAGATCAGACTTATCGTTTGATCATGAGGGCTCGAAATGCACAGACAACCAATTTAATGAGTTCAACAAAAATAATCTAATTTTGAAAGCTAACTTCTGTATACAATGGAATTTGGTTTGAAGCTAGTTCCGTTGAGTATAAAAATATCGAAAACCAGTATTTTGATATATTGGATGACCCATTTTCGTTTACAAAGAGGAACGGGCTTTTTGGGTCTGCATAATCATTTCGACCAATTCAATCTGTCCATTCTTTTTTATCTATCCTTGTCCATATACATAGTTTTTTTTCTAAAAATCCTAGCTATCTATTCCATTATTCTGTACATATTTGTTCAATCATCTTCTGCTTCCTACTTCTCATGTTTGTCAGTCAGAAACCCTAAAATTCAATTTCAAAACCAATTTAAAAATTCAAACTCCCCAAACCCTAGAAAATTATATATTGTTGGAAACCTCTTGACGAGGGCAATCAAGTGTAGAAATTAATTTTTCAATTGATATAGCGTTTGACTAGAAATCGATGAAGAACCTCGACCGTCCATTTCTAGGGTTTCCAATCTAATGGTGGATCTTCATCCAATCAATGATCTGGGAGTTACACTGGGAAGAAGAGGTCGAGCATGTCTTATGGTGGTCGTTATTCATCGTAGTTTTGTCAGAATTCGCTTAGAACGATGTTTAAAGTGGCGGAGGCCACGATAGGCTGGGGGCTTTGGGGTGACCGCATGCATGGTCGTGGGTGCGGCTCTAGGTAAGGGTGAGGATGGTGTAGTTTGATTTATTCGTAGGCACGTGAATAGGCGAAAAAAATTGATTAAAGTGTGATGGCTGTATTTAAGTGGCATGTTTGTGATCAGTAAACATAGGTAGGGTTACGGTGACAAAAGAATTACCATAATTCCCTTGTTTTTTTATTTATATTAATTCATATTCAAATGTTTTAACTTATATAACTTTCTCATATGGGCTCGGAAACATACGCGGTTTTCTCCATTGCGATTGTATCAAAATTTCGAACATTATGAAACTAGTTTGGCTGCATTCTGAGACCGTTAGATTTTTGGGCTTTAAATTGGATTTTAATCGTCGATAGTCCAAAGTGGGTGTTTTCACCCACTCACATATGCTAAACCATCTTATGTTTGTTAAATTAAATTTATGATGTGATTAGAAATTAATTGATTTTTGTTTGGTATATTCAAATTTTCATTCTAGCTACATTTGAATTTATATTGAATTTAACCGCCATTTAATTCATTATTGGTATTTAATTGCCATTTTAAATTAATAGTGGAATATTAAATTATTTGATAAATACCTGACTAATAATCAGTTAATTTTTATGGTTGATTTGAATGATGATTGCAATGGATGTTAATTATTGATATTTGGATGATTGGATGTATGTTTATTGTATATATCGTTATCACACTACTAGTTCCCTTAGTATTGTCAGGAAAATCACTATGGGCTGAAATGATATATACCTGAACGATCTAATCTATTGAAATGATAAACTCAAGAAATTTTAGGGATTTTGAGTTTTATTTTCGGATTGCGAGTTGAAATGATATATACCCGAAAATTTAAATTATCACAAGTTAAAATGATGTATATCTGTATCACTTGACCATAGGGTAGAAAATTTATACACACACCAAATTGGTCAATTAAATGATTTAAATCCTTAATTTTTGAAAAACCAGTTAAATGATATCAGGAAATAAAATTAGATTTATATGAACTAAATTATTTTCAAAATCCTAGCTTTAAAATGTTGAAATGAGATTTGGTTTAAATGAATTGTTTAAAGAAATTAAATTGAAACCTTAAATTTGAATTTTGATATATAAATGAAATTTATCAAAATTGAGATATTGTAACGTTTGAATATTTAAACTTTGAAGCCTATTGAATTTGAAGTGGTTTAAATTTGTAGTTCAAACATGGATTTGAAATCGATGTAAATTGAAATGGTTTTTAATGAGAAATTGAATTGAAACCTGTAGCCTTTATAAGTTGAAATCATTGAACTGTGATTGATATAAATTGAATTATGGAACTAAAGTTGATATGGATTGATTTGTGAAATTGGAAGAAAAATCCTAAATTGAAACTATTTTCTCATATAAACCATTTGTATATATTATTAATTTTTAGTACATTAACTATCTAAAAATACAACATAATTTTTAATTATAAACTATTTAATTTATAACCTAGTTTCAATTATAAACTATTTCAATATATATTATTTTAATTTTATAAACATATTTTTAATATATATATATATATATATAATATATAACCTATTTTATTATACGTGACGACCCGTAAATTTTAATGAATCTTATAATGTATTTAACTGAAATTTTTGGAAATTTTCAATATTTGAATTTTTAAATAAAAATTTAATATTTGGAACACATCTTTATAAACATAGCAAATGGTAAATTTTCAAAAGATAATATGCAAGTTTATTTTCTTGTGTAGTTTTGTTTAAATACAAATCAGTAAAAATTGATGATAGTAAAATGTTTTCCAGACCTGAATATTTTTATACAATAAATTTGTAAATCATCTTCTGAGTGAGAAGTCATATTTCGTTTTGCCAAATTTTGACTACGATTACTCCGTTTATCTTATTTTTGGCAAATTAGGAGCATTTACAATACCGATTATCGACTTTTGATAGGATGATCGTACCACTGATATCGTTTTGATCGTCTTGTAACGACCCGATATTTCATACCATTCGCATCCGGACATGTGGACTCGAATTGCTTAAAATATCAGATTGTTAATTTATATTCGGCAAAACTCAACATATACAGTAGATAAAATAATCACAGAAATCACAGACCCAGAGTAATATGATAATAATGTAGCGGAATAAATAAATAGTAGTTCATGAAGCTACTATGCAAAAACAGAGTTCGAAATAAAATACGACAGAATATCTCAAATACAGACTGATGACATCCCTGAACAAATCAACTGGAAAAGCTGAAAGCTAAATTGATAGTTGGATTTCCAATCGAAGCCTCGAACTCCAAAGGTGAGTCTCAAATGCTGTATCACTCAGTCTGGCCCGAGCGTAAAGCAAACACAAAACACTCAAGTCAAGATTAACATTCTTATACTAATAAATCCAACTCAAGTGAAATATCAACTGAAATACAAGTAACTTAAAAAATGTTTGGGATACCCATCCTTTAAGGATCCGTGGAGCTATCTACTATATAGAAACATACGCTATTAACAAGAAACATCATTATAACACCGTGGTCATTTCAAAATAATTTATACTTCAAAACCAAAATATCATTTCCATTTCAAATATATATATTTCAAATTATAGCACTTTCAAAGTTACAACCCTTTCGAAACCCAAAACACTTTGAAATCATAATTCTTTGGAAAACCATAATTTTGAAATCAAAACTTTGACTACTTAAAAAGTTTAATAATAGTGTAAAAAATAGTTTATAGAATAAATAGTTTATATTAAAAAGGTTATAAGTTAAAATAGTTTATAATAAAATAGTTAGTATATCAAAAATATTTTATATTAAAAATAGTTTATATAAAATGATTTATATTCAAATATTTTATGTGAAAATGATTTATAAAGTAAAATATATAAATAGTTTTAGATACTTTATATAATAAATTAGCTTCCTCAAATTTCACAAATCGATTCAAATCAACTCGAATTCCAAATTCAATTTTATTCAAATCTTAATTCATCAATTTCAATTCAATTCAGTTTCTAAATAAACAATTTAAATTATATTGATTTCAAATACAGATTTGAACCATAAAATAAACCATTTAAATTCCAATATATTTCAAAACTTTAAAATTCAACATTGTAAAACTAAATTTAGGGTTTCATATAGATCTGGATTTAACTTCATTAATTTTTAGTCTTAAACTATTCACTTAATAAATTAAACATTATTTAAATAACCTTTAATTACATTTTACTAAATATTTCTCTCAATTTATTTAAACGTGAAATATTCTTTAAATTACTTAAATCAAAACCAAGTTATAAAACATATCTAAAATCTCAATTTTAATAAGTTCCAAATCGATTTAATTAAATAAAATTATTAACCAAATACAATTTCAAATAAATTCAAATTTATCTTCCCAACCTTAACTTATTCAAATTATAACAAAAATATATTTTTGTAATATAAATTTTAGTAAATACTTAAACATGTTATATATTAATTAAATCAATCTCAATTAAATTGAATATTATTATCAAACCTATACTTAAAATAATATTTATATATAATATTTTAAAAATCAATATTTATTAAAACTATATATTTCTTTCCAAAACCATACAAATTATTTTCAAAATATTTATATATAGACCAATGTTGTCTGTATAAAATTTTCTATCCTATGGTCAACAGGTAGGGATATTTATCATTTCAATCCGCAATTTAAAATATATACGGGAATATATCATTTCAACCCGCAATTCCAAATTCAATTCAATGAAAATCGCTTGGGTTTATCATTTCAACCCATAACGATTTTCTCCTATCCAACAGATCATTCAGGTATGTATCATTTCAAGCCATAGGAAATTCTACAATGACATGGAACTTGCAGAGTGAGAACATATATGATAAAATATAACATATAATAACATGCATATATCATCAGTGATTAAATAAAATATAAACAACAAGATATGGTGTCATGTCCCACAAATGAACAGTTGCAGATAAAAGCATATGTAACAATTTAAATAATTACAGCGGCATATTTCAATTGAAATCAAATTTAATAAATATAAGAAGGTTAATCGTGAGTGATTGCCCACCTTTTGAGGCTAAAGAGATAAACAATGAAGTTGAGTTGTGAAATCCACGCATGAATCCAAAACAAAGCTAAATTGGCACGAATTCGACGATCGAAGCTAGTAGGTAGAAGTAGACGAAAATCCAAATCAGATTTGGATCAATGAAGATAACTGATATAAGTGAGCTTATATATATATAATTATATGTGTGTGTATATACATATATATATAAATCATTTATGAAATTCAAACATATTTGTTTTGAATGCACATATATTCCAAATTCTATTAATTAAGTTAAAACACATATATTAACATCGACGTATATACAATATTATTATATTTAAAATCAAAATTTATAAACCGAATTACAACAAGTACAGAAATATTTATAACCAAACACAGCAAACCAAACATTTTCAAACTGATATATACATACATACATACATAACACTATATGGTATTTAAAACAATATTAAAATAATATATATAATTAAAATCATTATTTTAAATTAAACATGTATATTAAAAATATAATCCTTATATATTAACAAATATATATATGTGTATACATACATATATATATATATATATATATATATATATATATATAACTTATACATTAAAAATCAAAATCTATGTATAATCCAAGGTCACTTTTAAATATAACAAATAACTTTAATGTACATATATTACATGATATTAATCTACATGGAATTATTTAAAACTAATATATTATATATATATATACACACACACACTCATATATCCTATTGTTCTATAAACTGACAATACGTCAACCCAGATATGTAAACCCAACATATATATATATATATATATATATAATATAAATTCTTTGTTTATATTTATATGCAACCTATTTATTTTATAGTATATGAACTAAATCACTTTATACAAATAGAAAATAGCATTACCATATCATTTACATACCAATAGCAAATATATATATAAGGCTATAAATAACACACATATGAACAACGGGTTTGTAAATTTAAACTTCTTAAATTGTGAACAATGTATGCTGACTAACTATTATACATCTTATATAATATATGTACATACATACATACATACATATATATATATATATAAGTAAGCTTTAATACTTAAGCTAAAACAGTAAGTGAGATAGTGTATATTCAAAGAAGTCGAACATCTGATCATATATATATATATATATATATATATATATATAAACTAAACGTGACAATTTTTTTATAAATTCATGTATATACTTTATTAATATATATATATATATGTAGATTCCTAAAAGTAAATATCACTATAACGTATGCAAACCTATAATATGTATTGTATATAAATTCTTTGCCAATGAAATCTACTCCCTACCTCATTATCTATCACTGGAAAAAATGAAAACAAAGGAAAGCATGAGATTATGAAACCAGAACTTACAAAAGTAAGTGTGAGTAGAGAGAAAAAGAGCCCGACGCCCAGATCATCCTATGGCAAATAAATGATGTAGGAAACCAATCCCACAATGCAACATATCCCTGCTCGGCAGAAATGGTGGCAGGAAACGTGCTATGTGTTCGGTAGAGGGGATCTTTGCTGTAAGGTTGATCGGCCATAAGGTAGAGAAGAGAGGGGTGGTCGATGGTTATCCAATGGGAGGCGAATGGGATAGGAAGCACGGTGAAGAGGCAACGGTCAGTTTGTTTGGGAGATGGAGGGGAGATCTGAGATTCAACAAGGTGCAGGATGGGTTTGCTTGGTTGCTCGAGAGGCTGTGGCAGGCATGGGCATCGGCTATGCACGAAAGACAAGTAGGAGACGAGGCCAAATGAGGGGAAGAAGAAGATGTGATGGGAAGAAAGATACAATCCAGCAAGCTTAGATTTGTTTTATTTCATGTATACCTTTGTTATATACATTTTTCTCAGAGGAAAAAGTACAAAGGACAAGAAAATATGGAAGAGAATGGAAATGACTACACGAACTAGAATATAAATTTCACAATTTGAATAGAAAACGTTAAAATTGAAATTAAATAAATGTTAGTGGTCGGTTTCCAAAGCAAAACTGAATATATATGCTAAAGAATAAATGTAATATGAACGACCATCCATGATTTAGCAGTAAGTTATTAAAGAAATCTATCAAATTGCTTAGGCTACATGTTCAAGTCTGAAAGGCAAAGGAAAGCTAATGGTCACAATTTATGGTACGAGTACGACATATCATTTTATCGTTTCCGTCACGACCAGACCTCAAAATATAGAAATGAATATACCACAAAGATCAGCAAGATGAGACGATCAAAACAGTATACATATATTAGTGGTATGATTATCCTATCACAAGTCGATAATCGGTACAGAAACGCTGCAAATTTGATGAAATGAAAGATGACGTCTCACTCAGAAGATGATTTACAAATTTATTATATAATAATATTCAGGTTTGGAAATTATTTTATTATCATCAAATGTTAACTGATTTATATTGAAATAAAATTACACAAGAAAATAAAATTCCATAGTATCTGATAAAAATTTACCACTTGCTATATTAAAGTTGACGTATTCCAAATATCAAATTCTTATTTTCAAATTTAAATATTTAAAATCTCATAAAATTTCAGTTACTTACATTATTAAAACCATTAAAATTTTCGGGTCGTTACCCTCTCCCCCACTCAAAACTTTTCATCCCCGAAAAGGAAAGAGGTAGGACAATAGAAACAACTAGAACAAAATGGATTGGAAGGAAAAAAACAAAATAAAAAATTAATTTAAAACCATATAGATTTCAACTTAAATTAAATAATATTTAAAAATTTGGTTTGACCCATTTTGTTAAATCCTTAAATAGCCATTCAATTCAAATTTGTTAGTTCAAACTGTCAATTCAGATCATAAAATTTCATTTAGTTTTAAATTGATTTCCATTCACTTATTTACATAAAGATTAATCACTTACATAAAACACTACTACTTTATGATTAAACCATGTAATATATGAATAAACAGCATTTTAAACATTTTAAATAATTTAGAAAGATAAAAAATGATCAAAATATCCTTTATATAATGCTTTATCAAAATACTTTTATAACTCGATGTCTTAACAGGTTTATCCTCATTCTTGCAGACTCTGGCCATGCGTTGATTAGGCGCAAAGCTAGAATTCTCCAAGTATTTAGTAGACCTGTTTCAACACCGGTAAAAAGTACTCAAAAAACCTTCAAAACCAATATGGAAAGTACAATACAAACAGATCAACCAAATTCAATCATGGACCGCAGATACATAATGGTTACGCCTGGGTCACCCAAGAAACATCCGTACCTTTTAAGCAATCACCGCCTTACGAATTTTGCCATGATAACAAAAAAATGTAGACCGTAAATGCACAATGGTTACACCTGGACCCCCTAGGAAACATCCGTACGCTTTAAGAAATCTCTGCCTTGCGGATTACGCTACTAAAACTACCATAGATCGCAGATACACAATGGTTATGCCTGGATCCCCTAGGAAACATCCGTACCTTTTAAGCAATCACTGCCTTGCGAATTACGCTATGCAGTCGAGTTCGTAGGACCATGTGTAACACCATGGGATTTGAAGGACACTCGAGTATCATATCCTAAAAACCCAAATCAGAGAGAATAATATCAATAGAATGAATCCACAATGTGGCCACAAAGAGGATATCAAGCAGAAGGCACTTTCCATATCTTTACTTTGAAAATATGTATCATATAGTACCTTTCCAAATCAATTTCAAATATCATACTTATATAAGTCAATTACATATAAGATTTTATTTTCAAATCAAATACTTTCCAAAATCAATGGTATATCAAATCACACTTATACAGACTTCGATTATATAATATTTTCCTTTTAAATTGAGTACCTTTCTATATCAACTGTTTTCAAGTCAACTTCATACTTATACAAATCAAATTTATATAAGTTTGATAACTCCCAAATCAAGTATTGTAAAATAAGGTTCTCGATTTCAATTTGTTTCAATATCAGTTCAGTTTCAAAATCATAAACGGTTTCCCCAAATTATTTCTTCCAAATCTAATATCTTCAATTTTAAAATTTCTAAAATAATACGTTTAGAAAATAATCCTAGTTTCCAAATCAAAATAAATTAGGTCAAACAAATTCATTTCAAAAATCATTATAAATACTGGGTTTTAAATTCCAACCTATTTTTGAAACCAAATATTTTTCTCAAAATCAATTATACCCAAAATGATTACCAAGTTTATAACCATCCCTTTAAAACCTTTATACCATTTATTTCTATTTGAAAGATCCAATTTACCTTTTGAAAATCATTATTCTATATGTATATATATAGTTTTATAAAAGATGTTACTAAGTTAAAAACATTTAAAACTAAATTTTATTCAAAGCATTTCAAAACTAAATTTCATATTAGTATAATTCAAAATAGCCTTGTTCATTTACTTAACAAAATAGTTTCAAACTTATTTAAATAATATTACTTCATACTTAAAGATACAAAACTAACCTTATATGCTTTATCAAATAATTTATATTTTCGAAATTACGTAGCTTTGAAAATTAAACCTCAATTTGGAAGCGCTCAAATATTCAAAATAGTTGAAGAAATCAAATTTCCAATCCAAGAGTTGGAAATCAACAACCAATCAGTAAATCAATTTCAATAGATAGGGTTACAGCAAATTAAATCCAAAACTCGAGGACTGAACACCGGGTTCACATCAAATCATTTCAAATATATATACATATATCTTTCGAATATTAAATTATACTTCGTAATTTGAATCAAAATTGGTTTCATAAATTCAATCGCATAGCCAAGCTACTAATGTGGCATCTCCCCCACTCTGAAACTCAAAAATAAATTTCGATGATGTGTGCACTCATCATCGAAATTATTCTCCGGCGACATAAGTGAGTTCTGGACTACTATTTTCTTGAAATCTTCTTTAAAATTTCTTCGATATCATTGGAACTCATTTGAAGTCATTTAAAACATTTCTTACTCGGAGAATACTTTGAAATCGTATTATTATGTATTTTCAAAATATTAAAACCAATTTCAAAATACCGAAGTTCAATCTCTCAAATTTCCGGTTTAAAACCCTTCAGTTATAAATCATCTCTATATAAATATATTTCTTGTGAAATTTCAAAATTTCAAAACCTTTCGGAATTTCAAATTCTCGTTTTTAAAAGGTATATAATCTTTATCGAAAACATTTTCACTTTTATATATAGAGTAAAATCACATTTATCAAAAAAATAATTTTGATATATAAAACAATTTCTAAAATACAAATAAACACGATTTTTCAAAGGATGATTCAAGAATTGATTTCAAAACAAAGATAGAGGTTCAAATTAGAGGGACTCTAGTTTGATAGAATTTTGATTTGAAGATAGGCTCGAACGAAGATGAGATAATTAAATTACAAAATAGAAGATGGATATACTTATATAAATCGCAGGCGACCTTAACCGGGCAACCGTGACTTTAGGAATATGATCGGTGCTGAATTCTAAGGCAAATCGACATTCGATCGCCAGAGATAGAATCTGGCATAATAAGAGATAACAGCATCTAAACCGAGGGTATAGAAATCTCCAGTGAATCAATGCCAACTGTAAAGGAGTTTCACCCCTTTACAAATCATTCAAAGATTGGCTGGATCATCGTTTATAGAGATCATTCGAAGTGGAGTTATGGGATGCTCCAGAATCAAAAGAATACAAATAGGGGCAGACAATAATGGATTTCAGAACAAGTGGGAGCGTTCCAAAATTCAAAGGAAATCGAATCAATGAGGAAGAGGTTCAAGCTCGAATGAAAGTAATTCTGTAATTAAATCTATTACATATGCTAAGTTTTGCCTAAAACCAGAGCTCTGATACCAACTATAACAACCCGATATTTCATGCCATTCGGATCTGCACATGCCAGATTCGCATTGCTCAAAATATCATATTATATTTCACAAAATTCATCATATACAGTAGATAAAATAATCACAGACCGAGAGTAATATAACAATAATGCAGTGGAATAGATAAGTAGTAGTTCATGAAACTACTATATAAACAACAGAGTTTGAAATAAAATACAACAGAATATCTCAAATACAGACTGATGACATCCCTGAATAAATCAACTAGAAAAGCTGAAAGTTGAATCGATAGTTGGATCTCCAAGCGAAGCTCGAAACTCCAAAGGTGAGTCTTAAATGTTGTATCACTCAGTCTGAACCGAGGGTAAAGCAAACAAAAAACACTCGAGTAAGGATTAACATTCCTATACTAATAAATCCAGCTCAAGTGAAATATTAAATGAAATACAAGTAACTTAAAGGATGTTTAGGATACCCATCCTTTAAGGATCCGTGGAACTATCTACTATATAGAAACATACGCTATTAACAACTAATATCATTATAACACCATGACCATTTCAAAATAATTTATACTTCAAAACGAAATATCATTTTCATTTCAAATATATCTATTTCAAATTATAGCACTTTCACAGTCACAACACTTTCGAAACCCAAAACACTTTGAAATCATAATTCTTTGGAAAACCATAACTTTGAAATCATAGCTTCCACCACTTAAACAGTTTAATAATAGCATATAAAATAAAATAATTTATAAAAATAAATAGTTTATATTAAAATGGTTATAAGTTAAAATAGTCTATAATAAAATAGTTAGTATATCAAAAATAGTTTATGTCAAAAATAGTTTATAAAAAATGATTTATATTAAAATAGTTTATGTGAAAATAATTTATAAAGTAAAATATATAAAGAGTTTTAAATACTTCAGATAATAAATTATCTTCCTCAAATTTCACAAATCGATTCAAATTAACTCAAATTCCAAATTCAAATCTCAACTCGTCAATTTCAATTCAATTCAATTTCTAAATAAACAATTTCAAATTATATCGATTTCAAAAACAGATTTGAACCACAAAATAAACCATTTAAATTCCAATATATTTCAAAGTTTTAAATATTCAACATTTTCAAAATTAAATTTACGGTTTCATATAGATCTGGATTTAACTTCATTATTATTTAGTCTTGAAGTATTCACTTAATAAATTCAATATTATTTCAATATTCTTAAATTACATTTTACTAAATATTTCCCTCAATTTATTTAAAAGTGAAATATTCTTTAAATTACTTAAATCAAAATCAAGTTATAAAATCAAACCTAAAATCTCAATTTCAATAAGTTCCAAATCGATTTAATTAAAATAAAATTATTAACTAAATACAATTTCAAATAAATTCAAATTTATCTTCCGAATCTTAACTTATTGAAATTATAACAAAAATCTACTTTTGAAATATAAATTTTAATAAATACTTAAACATGTTATATATTAATTAAATCAATCTTAATTAAATTGAATATTATTATTAAACCTATATACAAAATAACATTTATATATAATATTTTAAAAATGAACATTATTAAAACCATATATTTCTTTCCAAAACCATAGCAATTATTTTCAAAATATTTATATATAGACCAACGGTATTTGTATAAAATTTTCTATCATATCGTCAAGTGATACAAATATTTGTCAATTCAATCCGCAATTTAAAATGTATATGGGTATATATCATTTCAACCCGCAATCCCAAATTCAATTCAATGAAAATCGCTTGGATTTATCATTTCAACCCATAACGATGTTCTCCTATTCTACAGATCGTTTGGGTATGTATCGCTTCAACCTATAGGGAATTCTACACTAACAGGAAACTTGCAGAGTAAGAACGTATATGATAAAATATAACATATAACAACAGGCGTATATCATCAGTGATTAAATAAAATATAAACAATAGGATATGTTGTCATATCCCACGGGTAAACAGTTACAGATAAAAGCATATGTAATAATTTAAAAAACTATAGCAGCATATTTCAATTATCGTTCCAACTGAAGTCAAATTTAATAAATATAAGAATGTTAATCGTCAGTGATTTCACACCTTTCGAGGCTAGAGAGATAAACAATGAAGTTGAGTTACGAAATCCAGGCATGAATCCAAAACAAAGATAAATTGGCACGAATCCAAAACAAAGCTAAATTGGCACGAATTCGACGATCAAAGTTGGTAGATAGAAATAGACGAAAATCCAAATCAGAATTGGATCGATGAAGATAACTGATATAAGTGAGCTTATATATGTATATATATAACTATAACTACATATATATATATATATATATATATAAATCATATGCGAAATTCAAACATATTTGTATTGAATGCATATATATTTCAAGGTCTATTAATTAAGTTAAAACACATATATTAACTTCAACATATATACACTATTATTATATTTAAAATCAAAAATTATAAACCCAAATTACAACAAGTACAACCATATATATAACCGAACCCAACAAACCAAACATTTTAAAACTTGATATATATATATATATACATATACGTACATAACACTATATGGTATATTTAAAACAATATTAAAAATATATATATATATATATATATATATATAATTAAAATTATTATTTTAAATTAAACACGTATATTAAAAATATAATCCTTATATATTAACAAATATATATATATATATAAAATTTACACATCAAAAATCTAAATCTATGTACAATCCAAGGTCACTTTTAAATTTAACACATAACTTTAATGTATATATATTACATGATATTTAACAGTACATGGAATTATTTAAAACTAATATATTATATATATACTATTGTTCTATAAACTGACTCTACATCAACCCGGATATGTAAACCCAACATATATATATATATATATATATATATATATATAATACAAAGTCTTTGTACATATGTATAGGCAACCTATTTCTTTTATAGTATATGAACTATATCACTTTATACAAATAACAGATAGTATTATCATACCATTTACATACCAACAGCAAATATATATAAGGCTATAAATATGACAAATACGAATAACAGGTTTGTAAATTTAAACTTCTTAAATTATGAACAATGTATGCAAACCAACTATTATACATCTTATAAATATATATATATATATATATATATATATATAAGTAAGCTTTAATACTCAAGCTAAAACTGTAAGTAAGATAGTGTATATATACATATGTTGTTATGATATAAAATATATATATATATATATATATATAATATGTTATGTTATATATATAAGTCTGCATATGTCTATTTGGTTACATTTTTAGTGTCTGTACATAAAGTAGCCTGCTATATATGTATTAGTTATATATATTGTGTTAATTTATTTACTTAAGTTATGCAGTATTTTTAAATAGTTTTATAATAATGTATACAATATTATATATATATATATAAGTATGTATACTGTATTTTGTCGAAAAATTTATATGTGTGTGTATATATCATTTGGTTTCAAAACAGTTTTTCTTCATATGTATTTAAGATTTTGTTTTGCTAATGGTTTTTAAGTATAAAGCATATAGCTTTGATCCTTAATACTTGATTTTATGAACAATGATCTTTAAATATATAAATACATACATACATACATATATATATATATATATATATATAATTAATTAATTTAACATGTGTTTGGATTCAAAATATGATCTCATATATATATATATATATATATAAGTTCACTTATACCAATTATCTTCATGGATCCAGTTCTGATTTGATTTCGTCAATTCCTATTTATCAGTATTTTCGTTGAATCATTTCCATCTAGCCTTGCTTTGGAATTCGTAGTTCATTTCTTTGTCAAATCTATCTAGCCTCGAAAGGTGAGCAATCACTTACGATTAACTATCTTATATTTATTAAATTTGTTTTCTATTGAGACGAAAATTGAAATATGCTGCTTGTTAGCATTAGAATTGGTCACTAACAACCTTGAGAAAGATTGTTTAGAGAGATTAATGAAGAAAGTAAATTAAAACAGAGAACCGTATGCTAAATTAATTGCAAAAACAAGAACATCGGATTTATAGTGGTTCAGCGTAACTGCCTACGTCCACTTTAAGTTTTGATCTTTATTGCTTTCACAAATGATTGAATAGAGATACAGTCCGTATAATAATGGCTTGAATATAAGCGCTAAGTGAAAAAGATTGAGTCTTGAATGTAGTAGATTCTCCCCAATGTTTTCGAAAAAAGGTCCTTTTCACTATGCCCTGCCCTTCTATTTATAGACGTAGATGGACTGGACATCCCTCATGGGCCTAGGAACAAGGTACCTCGGCCCATGGAATGTAGCCTCTGGCAACCAAGCCGGTGATGCCGAGCGGAAATTGCCGAGCGAGGTTGGTCGAACCAGAGAATGCCAAGCGAGGTCTCCATGCCGAACGACACTCATATGCCGAGCCACACATCCAGGTCGAACGGCATTCGTATGCGAGCGAGGGATGCATGTCGAATGACACTCGTATGCCGAACGAGGCATTGTGTCGATTGTGGTACTTGGGCCAAGTGAGGCTCTTGTGCCGAATAAGGGGAGGTGTGCCGAACGAGGCCTGTGCCGAATGACTCATCTGTGCCGAGCAAGGCCTTGTGTCGAGCGACTCATCTATGCGGAACGAGGCTTCATGCCGAGCGACCCTTTTATGCCGAACGAGGCTTCATGCCGAGCAACTCATCTATGTCGAACGAGGCTTCATGCCAAGCGGCTCATCTAGGTCGAACGAGGCTTCATGCCGAGCGACTCATCTACGCCGAACGAGGCTTCATGCCGAGCGACTCATCTACGTCGAACGAGTCTTCATGCCGAGCGACTCATCTACACCGAACGAGGCTTCATGCCGAGCGAGGGGAGGTATGCCGAACGAGGCATGTGTCGACTGAGGTATCTATGCCGAGCCTCTTGTTATATGGTGAAACAACTGGGTAACACTTGCCCCCCAAAGTGTATCGTGTGGATAAACATGATGCGCTTTGAACCATGAGCACTCCACATTTTTCTTCAAGCCCTTGCTTTGTCTTCTCGATAGTGATTTCTTGCGATCCCTTGAATGCCGAACGAGGCCTGAATACCAAACAAAGCTCGAATGCCGAGCAAGGCCTGAATGCCGAACCATCAAGTTGCTTTGACCAGTTCCACCGGTACTGTCTGTTCGCCTTCTTTCTTTCCTAATATAAAAGCCAACACTTCTCCTATTTCTCCCTTTTACTTTTACCTCCGCTCTAACACCCTTACGAACTCGTCTTCTCCTAAACTCTTGCTAACATCTCAACCTCCCTTTAGATTCTCGAGTCCCATATGTTGCCTCTCGACTGCCCTTAACAAATGGCTAAGTGGATTCCTCTTCTAAATCGAGTATTTCACTAGACTTAGAACCATTATTCTAGGTATGAACCTCTCACTTGTTCGACTTTCTCCAATTAGGGGTTTTGTACAAGATTCGAATTCGCGACCTTCTTTTAACTCATGAATAATGGAAGTCGTGTAGATAAGGAAGATGGATCTGAGGTTTAAACGTGCCTTAGGATTAGATGGAGAGGAGTAAGGGAAAAGATACCGGAGGTAGCTGAGATGTAGGTTCCTGTTGGGTTGGTGAGTGAGGGGAAGGAAGTTGTGATGACTCGGCGAGTGTTGGTGAGTTCAATAGGTGTTGGCCGATCGAGGTCGTTAGGTGAACAAGGAGCAAGGGATTAGTGATTGTGAATGGGTCGGCATGCCGAGCGAATACGGCTTGATATGCCCCTCGCATGCCAAATGATGAGGAGAAGGGACAGGAGAGAAGTAAGAACCGAGGGTAATGTGCCAAGTGATGCCGCTCGGCATGACTTTCACATGCCGAACTATGGACAGAGAGTGTGTGAGGGAAGTAAGATCAGGGTTTGTTGTGCCAAGCGATGCGGCTTGGCATGGCCACGGCTTGGCATGACTTGCCGAATGCCGAACGGTGGAGAGGGAGTGTAGGAGTGAAGTAGGCAATAATAGTCGAGTCTCTGTAGTGTCGCTCGACATTAAGTCTGGTAGTAGGCTACAACAGTTAGAACCATCCCAACTCGAACATGATGCATATTGACTTAACCTACTTCCTATGCTCAACATATGACAGTGAACAAGGACAAGGACTTAAGCAATCAAGCATATCGAACAATCCAGATTGCTAACTCATCTGTTTTGACAGCTATAAACCTGAATTTAACCCGATTAAAATAGATAATGACCTTCTACATACAGCGTCGATACCGAAACTGAAACCATCATACGACAAACTTTTAGAGACGGTCAGCGATGACGGTCTTCGAAGATGATAGTTCAAAGCCTAACTTTATTTTATCAGCTTTGTGACTTTTAATTCTTTGGCACTTATACTCAAACGACTGCACTAGTTCACACACCACACGTGGGAGTACTTTTGTTGTTATGTCTAATGTTGATTGTTTTTCAAATATAGTTTAAACAGGTGTTTCATCAAATCCAACACTCATTAGAGATGTCTAGAAAATCCAGTTCTGCCACAGTCTCGGATAGACCCGAGCCATCTTCTCCATAGGAAATGGTCGGAACCTCAAACCCATCGACAGCTCCCACACAAGATATTCCGAGTCCCACGATCGCATCCGTCGACTTGGCTCCTGAGCCTTAGATGCAGCGATCTTTCTAGACAACCCGGTCGATACTCAAGCATCGAGAATTAACGAAATCGCTCTTTGTTGCATATTCTCAATACAAGGGATTCCTTTTGGCGATGTGCTTGTTCCATCGGGAAAAGATCGTCCTCACTTGCCCCCAGTCGGATATACAGCCTGCAAACAAATTTAGGTGTTGGGTTGGTAGCGTGCCATCATTCAACTCCTTTCTCCGCGGCCTGCTATAGTATATTGAAATCCCTCCATCACAGTTACATCCAAACAGTCACGGGTTCATATATGGCACGTGCATTCTCTTCACGGGCGTCCTTTTCAGGCTCCCGACTCCTGGCGATATCCGTTATATTTCTTATTTCAAGAGACGACCGGACAACCCATCTTTTGTATTTCTTGAGCCACAAAACAAGTGTTAAATTCTGACTGGGACGTGGAGCAAATTCTCCCAGCATAAGCAAGAATGGTTCTACGTGCGGTGTCCCCTGGGTTTGCCAGGAGATGGGTGGAAGGGAGTAAGTCTCTTTTCTGGATCAATACTTATATTCGGCAGAAATTGCTCCTTTTCTAACTCTTTATCTACTTTTATAGGTATTAGCCCACGTTCCGAAGGCTTCGGGTATTCTGAAACCATTGAAGCTATCCGGGCTGTCCCCGTGGAAGACCAGGACATCGGATCTATTATTTCCAACGAATTGCTCTCTAGATTTGAGCTGCTGGCGGAAGGTCGTCGAATAAGTCTTCCTCATGGCGTGACTATAACCGGCTCTGTCTTGGACAAAGGCAAAAGGACAGAGGGGCCTTCAACACGTGATGCCCCTGACACATCTGAGGAGGGTGAGATTAGAGAAGCTAAAGAGCCCGAAGTACCGATGACAATGTTAGCCCCGCCCGAGAACCGGTGATTGAGGTTCACGGTATCAAAGTAACGCCTCCCCTTTCGAAGGAAAGAAGAAATTGACTTACTAGTTGAGGAAGAAGACAGCGGGTGGACACTCTAAGGTCGCAATCACCTCCATGGAGAGAGAGCCTGCTCCTCAACACTTAGAGAGTTCCTTGACAGGCTTGTCGGACCTCACTATTCCCGATGATTTGCTTAATTATGGCTTCAATGATCCGGAAGCCCTTAAACTTCATTCTCCCGTAAGAGGGAATGCAGGCGCTCAAGCCCATAACCAGGGAGAAAAAACTCCTATAAGTAGAGATAAAGAAACCGGTCCATCGAGGGAAACATTAGGACACATTTTATAAACGTAGGGGGCAAACCAGAACTAGCAACAAGAAATAATACAAGTCATATATATATATATATATATATATATATATATATATATATATATATATATGGGTGTATTCATTAAAATAAATTAAGTGTACATATTATAAAATCAATAGCTTCTAAAACAAGACAAGTATAATAAATGCCAGCACAAATAATATCATATCAGCCACCATCTAAAGGAAAATCTCTGATCAAATTAAACAAATAAATCTTATTAGTACAATACATCTTCCCTATACACCTTTCTTTACTATATGTACATCTTCATATTCCAGCTCGTTTCAAAAAAAAAACTTACCATTCCAGAAAACTAAGCCTACAACTAAAAATTAACCAGTAACTAAATCAATAATAATTACATCAACAGACAAAGAAGTTAACAAATCCAGATTGATAGTTTTCAAAAGAAAAAGTTGAGTTCTCTGAAAAACTAACCTAATTTCCCTCCTTCTTTTTATGCCTGTAAGTAACTTACCCACTTGAAAACTAAATCTCTATACTTACTAACTTATGAATCATATTAGTTGTTATGTTGAATATAGATTACAGGATGTATTACTCCTAGAATAAGCTAAATTCCAATATATATAAAGATAAGTATGTAGGCTTGGGACATAAGACAATGATAATTAATGCATTATCATTTCAGCCTACAATTTGGGATAAAAAAAATCTTTGATAAATACATAAACAAAATCTTTTATAGTACAATAGAAACATCCTGTACATGTGTATACTTCACCCTGTATATGTCTGAATAATATAGTGGCAAACCTGGAAACAAGTTCAAGGGTCAGCCACCAAAAACAAGTTGTCAGCCACCGAACAAATAAAAATCTCTGCTCATCAATGCACCAATTAAATCTAACAGTACAATAGAAAATCTGGTACCAGTAAAATATATCAAACTTGTTCATAATCTTTTTATATATAGCATTTGCCTATTTCCATTCGTTCATCAGTAAACCAGAGTATAAAACAAAAAAAGAAAGAAAAGAAAAGCTACAACTTGAACATAATAACAACAACTTGATCAAACTATTATCACCAACAAAGCAAGACTCTGGAAACAATATCCGGACTGATAGCTTCCAATAACAAGAGGTCGTGTCCTCTGTTTAATCTGGTAATCAGGTGAGTAAACTTACTTTTCTTGAAAATTCAATTATGATAATTAGTTCTTGAAGCTTGTGTTGCTATATACTGCAAATAAGAGGACCTGTATTTATTTTTGTGTACTGGATGCTTTAAGTTCTTCATTGTTTCAAGCTTCTGAGCAAAGAGGTGTAAAGAATATTAAAACTTCTCCATTTAAATCAATTTAAAACTGGGGATGTAAGTTAATTAAGAATGTTTAACTTAAATCATAAGCCTAGGAATTTATTTGAAGTATAACAGTAAAATTTAAGGATTGTTTAATCAAGTTATAGATAAAAAGAAATCAAAAGCAAAAAAATTCGGAAGTTTTAATTTGTGAATTTGATCACATTTCTTGATTACGTACATAAATTTAAGATTTTTAGCATAAAAATTATGATTTTTATGTGAGTATTTAAGGTGTAGTTCGAAAATGGGTCAAAAGCGAATTTTCATCAATCTCTGATGATTTAACAAAAATTAGATGTTGAATTTTATATTGAAGATAGCTTACCGATTGTCGAATTCAGGAAAAATGCAAGAAGATTTTTCTATTGTGTAGGTTGTTTAGTCGAGTTCAAAGTAGGGTTTTGGGTTCTTGATTTTCTATGTTCTGTAAATTAAAGATCTCATCGCCATAACTTGATCGAGCCGTACGTGGATTTGGGTGAAGACCGTGGAAGGTCTGGACATGGCGATGGTGAAGTAGCTTCGCCTTCGGTGGTCAGTGTTGGTAGGGCGAAGCATTTTTCTCGGGGTTGTTCGAGCCTTTGGTTCGAGCTACAGGTGAGATTTCGTGTTCGATCAATACGTGACAATTTGAGTTATGATTCCGAATATCGAGTCTATTTATGATTTATGGGTGGCGACAAGGGTTGCCGGAGGTGAGGCAAACCACCATGCACGTGCACGGTGGCGATCAATGTCAGTGTTTCGAATTGGGGCGTCGTGTGATTTTTGCACGAGTATTTTTGGGTTTGTCTCGAGTTGAAACCTGGTGTGCGTGAGTGTTTAATATTGCAGTTTAAATTTTTTTAAACTTAAAAAAAAGAATAAGAAAAGGATCAGGGAGAAGAAGAAGGAGTAGAGGAAGAGTGACACGGGAAGAATAGCGGTGTCTCGAGCTTTACTCGATTAAACATTTCGTTTACTTCGGGTTCTTCCCCTAATTGATAAACTTAAATAACTTTTAAGTTATTTTGCTAAGTAAAGATTAGTAAAAATAAAATTAATAAGGTTGACAAGTTTAAGTTCAGTTTGATTTAAAACTTATGAAGGAAGGTTTTCTAATGCAAAATATTTAATTAATTTAAAGTAAGTGAATTAAGAATACAAGTTATTTTATACTTGTAATTAAATAAATAATTTAAGATTTAATAAATCGGTAATTAAAGATTGATATTATTAATCTTGTGTTTAATAAACTTTGAACTTAAGATTTAATTAATTACTTAGTGTTTAATTAGTTAATAATAGTTAACTAATTAAATGATTAATCAATTGGAAATTAAGAATTAATTAACTAAGTAATTGGCAATTAATGGGTAAGTAAGTTTTATAAATTTAACCTATACTTGTAATTAAATTAATAACTTTAAATTAAATTGTAGTTAGAAAGTGATCTTGTGTTTAAATCAATTTTTAAACTTAGGAATCTTAATTAAATAATTAAAGTTAATTAATAATAAATGGTAGTTTACTTAAGTGATTAATTAAGTAATAGATGATTAATTAATTGTTAATAAATGATTAATTAAAATAATTTGTGATAATTAATAAGTAATTAAATCTTATTAATTAATAATTAGCAGTTAATAAATGGGTAATTAAGTGTTATTAATTAATTGGGTTTAAGGGTATTTAAGGGATGGATTAACCAATTGAAATTAATGTGTTAATTAATTAAATGTAATCTCTTGTAGATTAATTAAATATAAATACTTGATGAGATTTAGTAAAGTAATTCACAATTACAGGATGTAATAAATTAAAAGGAATTTATTAATGGGAAGTATTAAAGGGTAATTACTTGGGTAAGTAATTATAGAGGGGTAATTACTGTTTATGAGTAATTGGGGTTGATTAATGGATGTAATCAATTAAGTTTAATTGGTTGATTTAGGATAAACATTCATGGAGTTGGTTAAGTATAATTCCTAAATGAAAGTAATTAAATAATGATGATAATCTTAATGTAATTAAAGAATAATTAATCACAGAGGATTAATTAAGATAAATGATTATAGGATGGATAATCAATTGGGTTGAAATTAATTAATAAGCAGGACTTAAAGGTAATTGATTTAATTCAACTATGGTTAATTAGATTTATTCGAGATGGTGAGATTGGTTTGTCTTGCTTATGTATGATTAAGTGATTGTTTAAATGCCCTGAATTGATTTATACCCCTGATGTGAAATGGTTCGTGATATGGTCTAGTTGGTTGGGCAATGATAATATGATTATCTGTCAATGATGAATTGCTGAGTGAAAAAGGGTGACATCCTTCATTTAATGTTGAATTGCATTTCACTTGAATAACATGTGTTTTGACGAACTGAATTCGAAAGACCGGAGTTGGGAATTAGTTAATACCGAAACCAGTTCGATTCTATATAAACTTGATACGTGGAATTAATAGGTAGTAATGGAATGATTTAAGTGAAATTGGACCATATAATCTAAGTTCTGGAACTTAGAAATTGATGTGTGAAATAAATGATGTCTATAGCAACTTGCGGAGTGGAAGTTGATATAAGTTACCTGGGTTTATGTGAGCTGTATACTTTTGTATTCCATGTTAGTTGGGTTTAGTCATGCTGGTTTCCAGCCTGACCCGGGTGTTACTTTGGTGTAATGCTCAGGTCATACCGAGTATTACAGATTCTCAAGTAAGGACGTTCTGGAGCTCAGGAGTCGAGCCGGATGAAAGGAACGTATAAAGTATTTCCGCTGTGTTATATTATTCTAAATCTATGATATGATGATTGTGTATATTCAGTGATTGTGTATATGTGAAACTCTAATGTATTAAAATGTAATCGACCGATATAATATCCTTTTATATACTGTTATTATTTATTATTATATTTTATCCGCTGCGAATGTGAGATGTTGATGTTTCAGATCTTCTTCTTCTTCTATCTCTTTCTTCATTTTCATAACTATCTGAAAATTTCGGGTGCGAAAATTTTGGGTCGTTACAGTTGGTATCAGAGCTGAAAGGTTAAGTGAGAACCTTGGCTCTGGTGTGAGTTATTCATTAAGTAGAGTCTGTAGTACTCTAGAATGGGTTGAGTGTGTGTGTGTGTGTGTGTGTGTGTATGAGCGCGTGCTTGTTATTTTCTTGTATAAAGGTTTTAAATGATTTTATATAAAAATATATTTTTGACATATAAAGCAATATTTTCTTCTAATAAATATTAAGGTGATTGGTTGTTAAATTATTGGAATTAAAATTTAGAAGTAATATAATACAACCAAATCGATGTTTTGAACTGGAATTAAATTGTGGTAAAAGAAGTACAACCAAATTAAAATTTAATTGATTGAAAATGACTCTCTAAATTTGGGCCCAGAATTTGAAAATTTTGTTTCAAAGTAATGAGAAATAATAAACAAGTATTATTTGAATAACCGGGACTTGTTTCAAACAATGGGTTGTTTGAAAATTTGATTTGAATTAAAAACCAAAAGTGGTTTAAAAATTTAAGGATGACCTCGTGTGTAAAGGAAATAATATGTATGGATAAGGAATATAAATAAATCAAAAATAGTTTGAATAAACTCTAAATGTTGAGTTTGAAATTTGGAATGGGATGTGATACCCAAAGTGATAAGTTTTTAAGTGGGAAGATTATTATTGTGAAGTTTAAGGATTGAATGAGGTTGATTGGATTAAGTAAATCGAATTTAACTTGGGAGAAGTTAAATAAGTTTGAATGAACAACTTGAATTGGAAATTTTAAGATGAAATTAGAATTTAACTTGGAAAGTTAAATGGTTAATTTGAATTGGTAGTTTGTGTGATCTCAAAATGGGTTTGAGATTTGGAAATTGGAAAATGGATGGACATTTTAAAATAAATTGGATAATATCATCCTATTGTTATTAAAAATCCTTAAACTGCAAATTGGATTTGTTTAAATGGATGAGAAATAAAGTGTGGCAATATATCCATTATTGAGATAAAAGGGAAATCTAACTTTAATATGAAATTAAGGATATGGAATCACTTTAAACTGAAAATTTGAATAATTGAGTTTGTAAATTAATTTTTTTTAAGAACTGGCTTCAAACTGGAAGATAAAATTTAATAATAAATTAAAATTTTAAAATGAAATTGTATTGAACTCTTATTTGAATCTCGAATTACATAAGTAAAGAAAAATTAAAATGGAATTTTGAGAATTGGACTCATAAATTAAATTGATTAAAAACTTTGAATAAAAGTTAATTGGATTGATGATTGAAGATGTACAAGTTTAAGCATTTAAATGGGAAATTGAGTTGGATTATATTGAAATGATTTGAATTTAAAATGGGTTCAGTTGATAATAATTCAAATTGATTGGAATAAGTTGAAATTATAATTAAAGTTGAACAGGATTAAAATCAAATGGAATTTGATTTAAATTGGGAAAGGAATCAAGATTGATTCAACTTGAATTGGGTTTAAATAAATTTCAATAGAAATTGAAGTTATTCAAGTTAAAATTGAGTCAATTAAATGGAAGTGGAAATTTATGTTGAATTGTTGGGGAAGTGAACAGTTGACTCTTTACTATTTTCAATATAAATTGTTTTGATATAAACTTATTTTTTCCAAGTTATTTAATATATACAACCTTTTTTATTAAACCCAAAATTATTTTATACTTATTTTATAACTACGTTTGGAGTTATTTAACTATTTTGTAACTGTTTTGTAAACTAATTACTGTTTTCAACTGTTTTATAAGTAATTACTATTTTAAACTATTTTGTGATTATCTAGCTATTTTATAACTATTTAACTAATTTTCAGTTATTCTATAATAGTTAACTATTTTAATAGCTATTTTGCAAACTAATAATTATTTTTCAACTACTTATCTATTTATAAAATTTTTAAGCTATTTTCTAAATATAAACCGGTCAGAGTTCAAACTGTTATTGATTTAAATACCCAACTAAGATAAGGATTGAAGTGATAATTCAATGAGAATTAAGGCAACTGTAAATAAGTGAATGGGAATTAAAGGAAATGTGAATAGAAAGGAAATTGATTTGGCTGATAACCAATGGAAATAAATACGTAGGATGTACGTATATTATTCTATTCGCATAGTATTTGATCCAGATTCAAGCACAGAATTTCGAGATAGTTTATCGATCCGAGTTGGGATTTTTCACTCGATTTTCGACGACGAACCTGGATATGGATTTTTGATTGGTTCTGGATGTTCCCTATCATAGTTATCGCTATGCAAGGAGAATGACGGTTTCTAATCAAGAAATCAGATCTGTGTCCGCACTAGGAAGTCGGGTGGACGATACTAGTTCGGAAGTGAAATTGTGTGATCGAGTGAGCGATCAAATTGGTATAGCGTACGGATGATAAGTGTACATCGTATGGATTTGAATGAAATTGATACTGAAAAGAGTAATCAAATTTGAATATTTGATTTTGAATAAACAAAGTTATATATCTTTGTTATATAAGATAAATCTTTCCTTGTTGAATCTTTTGACGGAAGAAAAGGATTTTGAAGATGTTTTGAAGTATAAAAGGAGTTTTATACAAGTTTGATAATGATCCACAGTTTTAAAATTATATATATCTTAATATATATATAAAGGATCTTATGAGGATTTTGGAAAAAGGGTTTTGGAAACCTTTGGATTTGGAAAGGCTTTTGATTTTTGGGTAAAATCAATATTGAAATTTGGAAAGCCTAGTTTGAGAATTATCGATTTTGGGGTAATCGATTTTTGTGCAAAGGAGCCTTGTATGAGAACATACTAGGTGTATGATTTGAAAGATACTATATGTATAGTATAAAGTGTTTTGATGATGGCTCCGGGGAAGAAGGCGCTCCCTTGAAATGAACTTCTCAGGAGTGCCACCGGGTGGTGCTGCCTTGAGCCCTAAGGCAGGGGGGGTTCTAAAGTTAATCCTGTGAGGAGTCCGGACAAACTAGTTCGTGAGGATTATTGGGTAGAGAAAGTCGAGGGCGCTGATGCCTACAGGGGCATTTAGATTATGCTGTGACGACAGTGTAACTCGATGTCACTGCGATCTACTGTGTGGACCATAGCGAAAATCCTGTGGAGGATGAGTGCCAACGGTCTACACTTGATTTTTTCGGGAAGGCAACGCAACATTGGTAGACTGCGGTCTATGGTCGAGTGGAGTGGAGAAGTTTCATTCTTTTGGTAGCGAAATTCGAGGGCGCTGATGCCTACAATTATGTGGGTTTTTGCTGTGATAGCTACGTAACCCCAGTTGTAGCTGCGATCTGTAGCGGGTTCCATGGTGTAATCGAGGGGCGCGGAGGCCTACGGTTATCTATGGATTTTGTCTGGATGGCAACGTAACCATCGGGGTAATTGCGACCATGGATGGGGGTGATGATTTCCAAAGCATTCTCACCGAAGATATTATCCCTATCTTCAAAACTGTCTTTTATATTTTCAGTAAAATTATTTTCCAAAGTATTTTCACTGAATGTTGAAAACAGGTTTACCAAGTACTTATAGATTTTCAGTCCTACGCCTGATCAACGTATGACTGAATTTCTATGAGAACGATGATGAACTTGTTGAAACATCGAGTTATAAAAGCATTTGTATTAAAACGACCTTGGAATAATATTATATGGATATTTAATGGCATTTTAAAATGATCAAAGAATATTTATCTGATTTTAAGCGTTTTTTATAAATTATGGCTTCGTTCCTTTTCGAGGACGAAAATTTTTTAAGAGGGGAGGGATGTGACATCCCAGGATTTTTGACAGTATTATTTTAATAAATATTTTAATTTAATTAATTAAAATACAACTTATTATTTTAAAATAAATATATATACATAAAATACATAGCTAAAATTTAATAACATGTAAACGACATCTAAGATAAATATGGTCAAGTAAATTTTAAATTGTACACTTAAGAATTTTACAAATATAATACTTTATAAGTCACTTGGAAGCAAACCAGAACTAGCAACAAGAAACAAGACAAGTCATACATACATATATATATGGGTGTATTCATTAAAATAAATTAAGTGTACATATTATAAAATCAATAGCTTCTAAAACAAGACAAGTATAATAAATGCCAGCACAAATAATATCATATCAGCCACCAACTAAAGGAAAAATCTCTGATCAAATTAAACAAATAAATCTTATTAGTACAATACATCTTCCCTGTACACCTTTCTTTTCTATATGTACATCTTCATATTCCAGCTCGTCTAAAAAAAACTTAGCATTCCAGAAAACTAAGCCTACAACTAAAACTTAATCAGTAACTAAATCAATAATAATTACATCAACAGGCAAAGAAGTTAACAAATCCAGGTTGATAGTTTTCAAAAGCAAAAGTTGAGTTCTCTGTTCAAACTTAGTATCAAATGAGTAAAAACTAACCCAGTTTCCCTCCTTTTTATGCAAGTAACTTACCCACTTGAAAACTAAATCTCTGTACTTACTAACTTATGAATCATATTAGTTGTTTTGTTGAATATAGATTACAGGATGTATTACTCCTAGAATAAGCTAAATTCCAATATTTATAAAGATAAGTATGTAGGCTTGGGAAATAAGACAATGATAATTAATGCATTATCATTTCAGCCTACAATTTGGGATAAAAGAATCTCTGATAAATACATAAACAAAATCTTTAGTAGTACAATAGAAAACAGCCTGCACATGTGTATACTTCACCCTGTACATGTCTGAATAATATAGTGGCAAACCTGGAAACAAGTTCAAGGGTCATCCACCAAAAACAAGTTGTCAGCCACCGAACAAATAAAAATCTCTGCTCATCAATGCACCAATTAAATCTAACAGTACAATAGAAAATCTGGTACCAGTAAAATATATCAAACTTGTTCACAATCTTTTTATATGTAGCATTTGCCTGTTTCCATTCGTTCATCAGTAAACCTGAGTATAAAACAAAAAAAGAAAGAAAGGAAAAGCTACAACTTGAACATAATAAACAACAACTTGATCAAACTATTATCACCAACAAAGCAAGACTCTGGAAACAATATCCGGACTGATAGCTTCCAACAACAAGAGGTCGTGTCCTCTGTTTAATCTGGTAATCAGGTGAGTAAACTTAATTTTCTTGAAAATTTAATTATGATAATTAGTTCTTGAAGCTTGTGTTGCTATATATTGCAAATAAGAGGACCTGTATTTATTTTTGTGTACTGGATGCTTTAAGTTCTTCATTGTTTCAAGCTTCTGAGCAAAGAGGTGTAAAGAATATTAAAACTTCTCCATTTAAATCAATTTAAAACTAGGGATGTAAGTTAATTAAGAATGTTTAACTTAAATCATAAGCCTAGGAATTTATTTGAAGTATAACAGTAAAATTTATGGATTGTTTAATCAAGTTACAGATAAAAAGAAATCAAAAGCAAAAAAATTCGAAATTTTAATTTGTGAATTTGATCACATTTCTTGATTACGTACATAAAGTTAAGATTTTTAGCATAAAAATTATGATTTTTATGTGAGTATTTATGGTGTAGTTCGAAAATGGGTCAAAAGCGAATTTTCATCAATCTCTGATGATTTAACAAAAATTAGATGTTGAATTTATATTGAAGCTAGCTTACCGATTGTCGAATTCAGGAAAAATGCAAGAAGATTTTTCTATTGTGTAGGTTGTTTAGTCGAGTTCAAAGTAGGGTTTTAGGTTCTTGATTTTCTATGTTCTGTAAATTGAAGATCTCATCGCCATAACTTGATCGAGCCGTACGTGGATTTGGGTGAAGATCGTGGAAGGTCTGGACATGGCGTTGGTGAAGTAGCTTCGCCTTCAGTGGTCAGTGTTGGTAGGGCGAAGCATTTTTCTCGGGGTTGTTCGAGCCTTTGGTTCGAGCTACAGGCGAGATTTCGTGTTCGATCAATACATGACAATTTGAGTTATGATTTCGAATATTGAGTCTATTTATGGTTTATGGTGGTGACAAGGGTTGTCGGAGGTGAGGAGAACCACCATGCACATGCATGATGGCGATCGATGTCAGTGTTTCGAATTGGGGCGTCGTGTGATTTTTGCACGAGTATTTTTGGGTTTGTCTCGAGTTGAAACCTGGTGTGCGTTAGTGTTTAATACTGCAGTTTAAATTTTTTTAAACTTAAAAAAAAGAATAAGAAAAGGATCAGGGAGAAGAAGGAGTAGAGGAAGAGTGACACGGGAAGAATAGTGGTGTCTCGAGCTTTACTCGATTAAACATTTCGTTTACTTCGGGTTCTTCCCCTAATTGATAAACTCAAATAACTTTTAAGTTATTTTGCTAAGTAAAGATTAGTAAGAATAAAATTAATAAGGTTGACAAGTTTAAGTTGAGGTTGATTTAAAACTTATGAAGGTAGGTTTGCAAATGCAAAATATTTAATTAATTTAAAGTAAGTGAATTAAGAATACAACTTATTTTATACTTGTAATTAAATAGATAATTTAAGATTTAATAAATCTGTAATTAAAGATTGATATTATTAATCTTGTGTTTAATAAACTTTGAACTTAAGATTTAATTAATTACTTAAAGTTTAATTAGTTAATAATAGTTAACCAATTAAATGATTAATCAATTGGAAATTAAGAATTAATTAAGTAAGTAATTGGCAATTAATGGGTAAGTAAGTTTTATAAATTTAACCTATACTTGTAATTAAATTAATAACTTTAAATTAAATTGTAATTAGAAATTGATCTTGTGTTTAAATCAATTTTTAAACTTAGGAATCTTAACTAATTAATTAAAGTTAATTAATAATAAATGGTAGTTAACTTAAGTGATTAACTAAGTAATAAATGATTAATTAATTGTTAATAAATGATTAATTAAAATAATTTGTGATAATTAATAAGTAATTAAATTTTATTAATTAATAATTAGCAGTTAATAAATGGGTAATTAAGTATTATAATTAATTGGATTTATGGGTATTTAAGGGAAGGGTTAACCAATTGAAATTAATGTGTTAATTAATTAAATGTAATCTCTTGTAGATTAATTAAATATAAATACTTGATTAGATTTAGTGAAGTAATTCACAATTACAGGATGTAATAAATTAAAAGGAATTTCTAAATGGGAAGTATTAAAGGGTAATTACTTGGGTAAGTAATTATAGAGGGGTAATTACTGTTTATGAGTAATTGGGGTTGATTAATGGATGTAATCAATTAAGTTTAATTGGTTGATTTAGGATAAACATTCATGGAGTTGGTTAAGTATAATTCCTAAATGAAAGTAATTAAATAATGATGATAATCTAAATGTAATTAAAGAATAATTAATCACAGAGGATTAATTAAGATAAATGATTATAGGATGGATAATCAATTGGGTTTAAATTAATTAATAAGCAGGACTTAAAGGTAATTGATTTAATTCAACTATGGTTAATTAGATTTATTCGAGATGGTGAGATTGGTCTGTCTTGCTTATGTATGATTAAGTGATTGTTTAAGTGCCCTGAATTGATTTATACCCTGATGTGAAATGGTTCGTGATATGGTCTAGTTGGTTGGGCAATGATAATATGATTATCTGTCAATGATGAATTGCTGAGTGAAAAAGGGTGACATCCTTAATTTAAAGTTGAATTGCATTTCACTTGAATAACATGTGTTTCGACGAACTAAATTCGAAAGACTGGAGTCGGGAATTAGTTAATACCGGAACCACTTCGATTCTATATAAACTTGATACGTGGAATTAATAGGTAGTAATGGAATGATTTAAGTGAAATTGGACCATATAATCTAAGTTCTGGAACTTAGAAATTGATGTGTGAAATAAATGATGTCTATAGCAACTTGTGGAGTGGAAGTTGATATAAGTTACCTGGGTTTATATGAGCTGTATGCTTTTGTATTCCATGTTAGTTGGGTTTACTCACGCTGGACTCCATCCTGACCCGGGTGTTACTTTGGTGTAATGCTCAGGTCAGACCGAGTATTACAGATTCTCAAGTAAGAACGTTCTGGAGCTCAGGAGTCGAGCCGGTTGGCAGGAACGTATAGAGTATTTCCGCTGTGTTATATTATTGTAAATCTGTGATATGATAATTGTGTATATTCAGTGATTATGTATATATGAAACTCTGATGTATTAAAATGTAATCGACCGATATAATATCCTTTTATATACAGTTATTATTTATTATTATATTTTATCCGCTGCGAATGTGAGATGTTGATGTTTTAGATCTTCTTCTTCTTCTATCTCTTTCTTCATTTTCATAACTATCTGAAATTTTCGGGTTCGAAAATTTCGGGTTGTTACAGTTCGTATCAGAGCTGAAAGGTTAAGTGAGAACCTTGGCTCTGGTGGGAGTTATTCATTAAGTAGAGTCCGTAGTACTCTAGAATGGGTTGAGTGTGTGTGTGTGTATTTACGAGTGTGTGCTTGTTATTTTCTTGTATAAAGGTTTAAAATGATTTTATATAAAAATATATTTTTGATATATAAAGCAATATTTCCTTCTAATAAATATTAAGGTGATTGGTTGTTAAATTATTGGAATTAAAATTTAGAAGTAATATAATACAACCAAATCGAAGTTTTGAACTGGAATTAAATTAAGTGGTAAAAGAAATACAACCAAATTAAAATTTAATTGATTGAAAATGACTCTCTAAATCTGGGCCCAGAATTTGAAAATTTTGTTTCAAAGTAATGAGAAATAATAAACAAGTATTATTTGAATAACTGGGACTTGTTTCAAACAATGGGTTGTTTGAAAGTTTGATTTGAATTAAAAACCAAAAGTGGTTTAAAAATTTAAGGATGACCTCGTGTGTAAAGGAAATATTATGTATGGATAAGGAATATAAATAAATCAAAAATAGTTTGAATAAACTCTAAATGTTGACTTGGAAATTTGGAATGGGATGTGATACCTAAAGTGATTAGTTTTTAAGTGGGAAGTGTTGGGTTCGTTTTCATCACCACCGAACCAAAGAAAAGGAAGCATTACCGGTCCAAAATCCACGTCCATGCATTGTCGGACCGGAGCACTACCAACCCACTACCCATAACTACCGAACCACCCCTTTCCTACCACCATCACCGAACCATACTCTGCCGAACCAACCTCCTCCAAGCTCCTGCCGAACCACCTATCCACCGAACCAACCTCATGCCGAACCAACCCACTCCAACCACTACCGGACCAAGTAGATACCGAACCAACATCACCAGGCCAGATTGCTTCAGCCCAGGCCCACCAGCAGCTACATACATCCAAGACCCTAGCCCCCAGCCTCACTCTATAAATAGAGGGGCAGGGGTACAACAATGGCAGACAAGTTTGAGAGCTCAAGCACGGAAGGAACTTTCAAAAAAATTTTATATACTTGTAATCAAGGCTTTGTACTTGTAATATAAATAGTAAGAGGAGAATAACATATAAAGTGGACGTAGGCACGTTCTGGCCGAACCACTATAAATCTGTGTGTCTTTTACATTTCAGTCCCTGCTTTTTACATATTCGCACAACTCATCCAAATCACTAAGAACAACATAAAATCAACTAAATCACACGACTTGGAGGTGTTTGCCCATTTTTTGTGCGAACATTTTTGGTGTTTTCACTAAGAACCTAGCCAGAAGCTACAGCCTCTCCTACTCAACCTTCTTCCTCACAGCGTCGCTCCTTGCTCCAACAACATGACTTCCAGGCAAAGGAGAGATGTTAACAAAAGAAAGAACGTCGCAACTAGCAGTATCCCAGATCCAGTGGCCCCAAATCAAGAGAATCATCCCGTTTTAACAGCAGTACCAGATGAAAATCAGGCAAACCCAACAGCCCCTGCCGCGGAACAGCCAATTACTAGGGCAGATCTAGACAGGGTTGTGGCTGAAGTAACTAACCGCTTCGCATCTCAACAAGAAGCCTTGGTGGACCAACTCATGTCACGCCTAAGGGATGCTGAAGAATCCAATCGCAACACCGAATCATGGTGTGAGTCCCAATCTGGAGGATCTGGAAGGCGACAAAGACCTTTCTTCTTCAAAGAGGTTAACAACGGAAACAGCCATGGTAGGAGCCGAGCCCGGACTCAGCCCGAATTCCAACCCGAGGAAACACTTGGAACCGAACCCAACGGGGGAGGTGCCAGGCAAGGGTCGGATGTAGCTGGGCATGTCATGCTACCTAACCATGAAAACACCAGTAGACGGGGCCGAGCTGGAGTCCAGCCCGAAGTTGGACCCGAGGAAGTGCTGAGAACAGAACCCAGTAGGGGAAGAACAAGGCAAGGGCCAACTATGGCTGACCCCAGCATGCCCCCAGAAGGCCAGAGGAAGCCTTTGGAGAATGTTAGGAGTGACAGACGATACCATCCCTACAAGTCGTCTGGACGGACTCAATCCCGCAGAGAAGAACCAAACTCATTTCTAACTGCTCCAAGTTCTGATGAAAGGATGGCGCGATTGTTCAGAGAGTGCGTCCAACGGGAGAAAAGGGATCGGGGAATAGGTGCTAGGGTAACCAGCCCCTTCACCCGCAATATCGAAACTGCCATCACCCCCCGAGAATGGAAAATGCCAACGATGGAACCTTACAAGGGAACCTCTGACCCCATCGTACACTTACAGAGGTACACCCAGCATATGCTCATGAGAGGAGCAACAGAGGGAGTGTTGTGTAAATGCTTCCCACTATTCTTGGCAGATCTAGCTACCTCCTGGTTCTACCACCTACCCCAAGGGTCCATCAGCTCATGGGAAATGTTGAAGGAAAAGTTCGTCAGCCAGTTCCGCATTCATGTGGAACAACCTAAGGACGCTTATTCCTTATCTAATATCAAACAGAAGCCCGAAGAGACAATGCAACAATATCTAACCCGATTCAACGCCACAGCGGCCGCAGTCCAAGATGTCGACGAGAAACTTATCCTAATGGCCCTCTGTAGTGGTGTACATCCGGATACTAAATTTGCTAGAAGACTAACCAAGGAAAAACCAGCTACTTTACCTGATTTCTTCCATGAAGCTGGAAAGTATATGAGACTTGAAGACGCTGCCACTGAGAGGCAATCAGGGCAACAGGCTAAGACGGCTACAGACAGGGTCCCCGCTGCAGCAAAGGATATTCGAAGAAATGACTCTAGAGACAATGCCGGGGGCAAAAAGGGAGAAAAGCGCTTATATCAACCAGGACCAAGATTTGAGTCTTACACTCCTTTGAATGAAATAATCGAAAACATCTTCCTAGCCACTCAAGACGAAGTTAGATACAAGCGCCCCTCGCATAAGAAGGAGTCGGATAACGCAATCAAGTCTGGAAAGTTCTGCCGCTTCCACGAATCCCATGGACATAACACCAATGAATGCCACCATCTCCGAGACTTGATTGAAGAACACATCAGAAGGAAGAGACTGGAACGCTATGTGAAAAGCCAGAACAGGACTTCAACTCCTGCCAATGAGAATCCTAGACTACCACCCCAAGAAGCAGGTAGAGGAAATCACAACACCAGCGGCTCTAGTCAAGAGAAGATAGTTGTCCACACCATATCAGGAGGACCGCACATCGCCGACAGAAGCTGGGCGGAGATGGAAAGATACGGTAAGTCACTTAGGAACGATGAAGGCTACGTTAATTCTGTCTTTGAAGAGCGCCACCCGAAACGGAAAGAGAATGACGACATCACATTCAGTAGGCGTGACCTAGAGGGAAGACAGTACCCACACATGGATCCTATGGTCATCTCTGCTTGGTTCGGCCCAGCCAAAGTTTTCCGAATTTTAATAGACACTGGAAGCTCAGTAAATATCCTATTCAAGCATGCTTTCGACAAAATGAAGTTGTCAATGAAGGATGTATCTCCCTGCAACAAACCACTACATGGTTTCACTGGAGATACGAAGATGCCCCTCGGGCAACTGGACCTATTTGTTGAAATAGGAAGTCATCCCCGCTCTATTGTGCGAAAGCAAACATTTGTGCTAATAGAGAATCACTCGGCCTACAACGCCTTTTTGGGGAGACCGGCCTTGTCTGACTTCCAAATTGTCCTAGCCCCATGGTGCCTGAAGATGAAATTTCCAACAGATAAGGGAATAGGAGAAATAGAGGGAGATCAAGACGCTGCTCGAAACTGCTACATAACTGAACTTCGCAATAACCGCAGAAAAGATAAAGGGAAAAATGCAGAGACTACTCTTTGCGTGAAAAACTTAGAAGCATAGCAACTAAAGAAAGCCCCTCCTCTTCGATATACCAGTGACCCTTTCAATGAATTAGACCCCAGGGACAAAGAGGAGGAGGTCACCGCCGAGCCTGCAGAGGCAATGGAATTCGTAGCTGTAGACAAACATGACTCAAGTAGACTATTGAAAATCGGATCTCAACTGAAAGAAGAGCTAAAGGATCAACTCATTGATTTTCTTCGCCACGACATGGATGTATTTGCATGGACGCATGCTGATATGACAGGAATCTCCCTAGATATAGCATGCCACGTACTGAACATCGATCCCACGAAGGTGCCAGTAAAGCAGAAAAAGAGAAGCATGGGGGCAGAACGATCCGCAGCCCTAGAGGAAGAAGTAAAGAACCTACTTGCCAATGACTTCATACGAGAGGCCATCTACCCAAAAGGGATCGCCAATCCGGTACTGGTAAAGAAAGCTAACGGGAAGTGGCGAACATGCATTGATTTCTCCAACTTAAATGACGCTTGCCCGAAAGACTGCTTCCGACTCCCCCGAATCGACCAACTCGTGGACAGCACTGCCGGACACGAACTCTTATCCTTTATGGACGCATACTCAGGATATAACCAGATCCCTATGCATGCCCCCGATCAAGACCACACTAGTTTCATCATTGACCGAGGATTGTACTGCTACAAAGTAATGCCTTTTGGACTTAAAAACGCCGGAGCTACTTATCAGCGCCTTGTCAACAAAATGTTTGCGGAACTAATAGGACACACTATGGAAGTTTATGTGGATGACATGTTGGTAAAATCGAGGAAGGCTAACGATCATATAAACCACCTGGATGAGATGTTTCAAGTACTTCGCCAATATGTAATGAAGCTGAACCCTTTAAAGTGCTCCTTCGGAGTATCGTCGGGAAAGTTCTTGGGATTCATCGTTCATGCTAGGGGGATTGAAGCAAACCCCAAACAAGTTCGAGCTTTGCAAGATATCAAGATACCATCCACTAGAAGAGAGATGCAAAGCCTAAACGAGAAAGTGGCCGCCCTAAGTAGGTTCATCTCTAAAGCAACCGAAAAATGCGTCCCTTTCTTCGAAGCTCTAAAGAAAGACAAAGGAAAGTTCGAATGGACTGACGAATGCTCGACAGCCTTCCTTAACTTAATCGGACACCTCCAGAGACCACCGGTACTCTCAACTCCAGATGAAGGCGAGGAACTATACTTATACCTTGTTGTATCATCCCACGCCTTAAGCGTCGCTTTGGTGAGAGAAGACAACCACACACAGCGGCCCGTATACTTTGTAAGCAAGAGATTTACAGGGGCGGAAGCCAGATACCCTAAACTTGAGAAGCTAGCATACTGTTTGCTAATCCCGTCACGGAAGCTGCTACACTATATCCAATCTCATTCCATCAGAGTTTTAACCGATCAACCGCTAAGGCAGGTACTCCATCGCCCCGACACTTCTGGGCGATTACTTAAATGGTGCATTGAACTAAGTCAATATGATATCACCTACCATCCTCGCACCGCTATCAAGGGACAAGCCATAGCTGATTTCATTGCCGAATTCACTGCTAACGAAGGTAAGGAGCAATCTGAAATAGCAGAAGATATCAAGTGGAATCTCTTCGTAGATGGAGCATCAAATGAACAAGGCTCGGGGGCAGGTGTTGTGATAATCACCCCCAGGGGAAGGAAGCTGCACTACGCCCTAAGGTTGGAATTCGCTGCCACCAACAATGACGCAGAATACAAAGCGGTGATAGCTGGATTAGAACTGGCCTTGGAGATTGGAGTCGGTTCTTTATGTCTCCATAGTGATTCTCAACTCATTGTAAATCAAATACTAGGAGACTTCCAGACTCGAGGAGAACGACTCCCAGCATATCTAAAAAAGACCAAGCTGTTGCTCAATCAATTGGATCACTATGTAGTCAAACACATTCCTCGATAAGAAAACCAAGAGGCCGACGAACTAGCAAGGCAAGCTAGTATGAAGAACATCACTATTTTCGGAGCATTAACCATCTCAAAACAGATGGCACCAAGTTTCGAGCAAATGAATCTGATAGTTGCGATCGACGAAGAAACTTGGATGACTCCTATCCGAAAGTATTTACAAGATGGCACACTGCCCGACAGGCGTAACGAAATCAAGAAAATCTTGAGGAAAGCTTCCCGCTATACATTACAAGAAGGCGTCCTCTATCGGCGCGGCTTCTCTAATCCCTTATTAAGGTGTATCGCTGGAAGGGAGGCCAGGGAAGTCTTATCTAACATCCATCAGGGAAATTACGGAGATCACACTGGAGGGCAGACTCTGGCAAAGAAGATACTCCGATATGGATATTACTGTCCCACTTTAAACAAAGATGCCTTGGACTTCGTCAAGAGATGCGATAGATGTCAAAAATTTGCTAAGATTCCTCGACTACCCACAAATGAGATTACCCAAATGACCAGCCCTTGGCCCTTTGCAGTATGGGGAATTGACTTGATTGGCGAACTGCCAACGGGCCGAGGCGGAGCCAAATATGCTATAGTGGTGGTTGACTATTTCACCAAATGGGTGGAGGCGGAACCTCTAAATAAAATATATTCGGCAAAAGTTATCAACTTCTTGATCAAAAATATTCTGTGCAGGTACGGAGTCCCACTCAAGATCATATCAGACAACGGACTTCAATTTGACAGTGAAGAATTCGCCGATTGGTGCCAAGAGCATAGAATTCACAAAAGCTTCTCATCTGTAGCTTATCCTCAAGCAAACGGACAAGTCGAAGCTGTCAACAAGATTCTCAAAACCTTAATCAAGAAGAAACTTGAAAAGTCGAAAGGCGCTTGGGTGGACAAACTTCCTACGGCACTTTGGGCCTATCGCACATCTTACAGAACTTCAACAGGGCATACTCCTTTCTCTTTGGCATACGGATTGGAGGCCATGCTCCAAGTTGAAACTATAGTGCCCTCTCAACGTAGGATCCACTACAACCCGAAAGAGAACGAAGAACTCCTCCTCATCTTTGGATCTAATTGAGGAGAGAAGAAACGATGCAGCACTCAAAGCAGCAGCTCATAAGCAAAAAGTTGCAGCACAATACAACTCCAAAGTCAAGCACCGCAGCTTACAAGAAGGAGATCCTGTCCTCAAGCGGATCTTCCCGCGCCCCGGAACACTAGATCCAATCTGGGACGGACCCTATGTAATTCATAAAGATCTCCGCAACGGAGCCTATATTTTGTCAACAGTGGACGGAGAGGTGTTCCAGAGGGCATGGAACATCCAACACCTTCGTCGATACTTTTCTTAACTTGTACTGCCCATATGAAGTGAATTAACAAAGAGAATCAGTGGACCTAGGCATTTTCGTGCTGAACCACTTTAAAAGTCTTGTCTCTTTTTAACTTGATCCTTTATATCTTGGCCGCTTGTTAAGTGTTATCCTTTTCTGTTGAACGAAATCATGTATAACGACATTTTCGTACTTGGAACTTCGCGGTGCAACCTCACCTGGACAAGACCCAACAGGTACTATGCGATTCTATGCACTCGCCAATGAGACACTTTTGCTCCAGCATCCCTCTGCTGCGGGTTAACTCATTGCTCGCGACTGGCCTCAAAGCCAACTGTAATGAGCCGGTTATAAGCCATCACGAAGGCCGACTATAGACGATGGCAGCTCATTATGGCGTTCGGCTCGTCGGCAACTGTGAACCTACTTTAAGCCCCAACATAAGGTGTGGCCAGCCAGGGGTAGTTCACGGTTGACGATCGGCAACAATGCTAGCCGACCACAGTAAATCGAATAATACCCACGATTACGGGCCATAACGGCTCGGGTAGTTACTGTGCACGATCTCGGCTCTGATATGTCTTAAGTGCGGCTGTGGTAAAAAAGATAAACTCCCCGCGGAGGCGTAAGATGGGTGACAAAGGTCTCCAAGACCCACAGCTAGGGAAAGTGACTACAAAACCCATTTGCCACGAACTTAAGCATATCGAAGGCCTTCCGTGACTGGAAGTTTTACTTTTCCTATATTTCCATTCCATTTAAATACTTTTCTTGTATCCTGCATAACGGTCCCAAAAGTACAGGACACTAAATAGGAGGCATTCGCTCACGAGAATCTGAGCCCGCGAACTGGGTGACAAGGCACTCAGCCGCATCCATGGTCAATTACACAAGATGTCCAAAGCTACCCCCTGCAACCAGAACATGAAGGGCGGTACTCTTTTCTCTTGTACATAATCATATAGCTATGACTTATTCATAACATTGCAAAACATGAGATTATATTTCGAGCAAAAGCTTAACATCGAACACAATTGAATCACAGGCATATGCATAACTACGATTTTATACAGCACTTCAAAATAATAACAGCATTTAAAATATAACAGAATCGGCTTATGTTATAAACTCACATAAAGACGTTCAATAACATAATTACAACTTAGGGAGTACATTAATGTTTTGAACTAGCATGTACAGGAATGTCAAGCAGACAAAATAAAATAACCAACTGCGCCCGTGCTCCACCCTCGTCCTACCAGCTCTTCGAATCTACTTGACTGCAGGATCGGAGCTCCCAGCATGATGACCAGAGGCCCCACCTGTCCAATTCAGGAAAAGATTCCATTAAACCGACAACGAACGATCAAGTTATGAAAAGCTAAAAAGGGAAAACTCACCAACACCCGCTCCTTGGTCCTCATCCCCCAACTGCACACCGGCTTCCTCCGCAGCAAGTAGCCGCATGCCCTCTTTCACCGCTACCTTCTCCTCCTTTGAGAACTGGACGGTAACCACATCCACCCTGAATGCCGCTCTACCTTCCTTATCCGCATCGGCCTTGGCCTCCTCTAAAGCCCGGAGACATATCCTGGCCATGACCCGGGGATAGTCATCCATCCAGGATAGATTACCTTGCTTCCAAGTACGGAAGTACATATCCTGCAACATCTCGTCCATCATCCCCTCATTCTCCTCAAACTCC